>CM048918.1:37182197-38651589 GCA_026686955.1 Epinephelus cyanopodus
CACTGCTACTTGTCAAAGTATCTTCAACTGGGAAATCATCAATGTGGCAACTACAATCTGTTACTGTGGATGCTAAATTCATCTCTGCACTGATGCTGAGTCCATTCCTTAATGAAATCTCATGAATGAAAGGGGTTCTTACTTTTGCGATGTACAGCCAGCATCAGGGGCCGGTCACTTGGGTGCAGATTGAGAAGCACGGGGGTCCCGATCAGGTCCTGAGGGAGGTAACCCAACAGAGGTACAGCCCTGATGGAGAAACAACAACAGCGTGTTACAACAAGTTAAAAACACTTTCTTCAACAGAGGACAGCAGCTCAAATGCACAATGTGACATCTTGTAATGGGTTGTAGAAGTGTGTGTTCTCTGTGGGGCTCCGTCAACTCACCTCTCATCCACATCCTGGAACACACAGTTAGGTGTGTGTGTGGTGGTGAAGATTCTCTTGTCAGGAGGGATTCTGGGTGCTGTGGAAAGAGAAGGAAAACAATTAGCTGACTTACACAACAAATTGGCAAATGGTGCTTACTGAACATGTGCAGGAGCTCACTTTTAGGCTGTTGCTTTATTTAATGTTATAGACATCACTGTATAGCCAAGAAAGGGGAAAAATACACAGTTACACAACTACGATTAACTCTAGTTAGTAACAGAGGTAAACTGTGGTATAACTGACATATTTAAATGATCGTCATAGTAAAATTAACACCAAAAATGTGTGTGAAACTGTGTGTGTGTGTGTGTGTGTGTGTGTGTGCTCGCAGGCCTCACCTTCATATCCAGAGTGCACCCTCTCCGCCAGCAGGAGGCAGCAGAACTGCTCCTCAGCCAGCTCAGCATCCTGGACTTTCATCAGGTATGGAGTCATGCGGAAAGGATAGTACTGCAGATCTCCTTCACGCTCCTTACCACCACTACAACACACATACACACGCCATTATAATACTGTTTCAGAGCATTGGAGTATTAGCTTTTAGCACATTTTGCCTGGATATCTAAGAAAGATAATCAGCCTGCTTGGATTTCCTGAATAGTTTCTAATATACATCAAGCCTGCCCACTAATGTTATTATAAGATAACAAGATCACTGCAGCTGCAACACCCCATCTGGCCACTAGATGGAGAAACAGATTCAAAGCTCACAGCTGCTGACTTCCTCACTCCTCTCTATCATCCCTGTGTTGACTCAGAGCTCGTTTGAGCAGGAAAGCATTGAATCAGGCACCAGCTGCTGTCACTCACCTGATGCGGCAAAAGAAGGACTTCTCCTGCATGCACTCCGTGGGAGAGGAGTCTGAATGAAAGACAGGGAGAAGGTGGGATGAGTACAACACCGGATGCATTGGATTGAGCACCTCCAAACAGGCCATCTGTTAGTCATCTGTGTATATTCAACACACTGTTGACAGAACCTGAGAAGTCTGTTTCACTTCCATAGATTGTATAAAAAAGCAAAAGAGGCACTGTAAAAATTTTCTACAGTTATGCAACTGAAGTTTGAAGACTCACTGTAGTCAGAGCACTTGGAAAAGGCTTTCAGACATTTTCAAGCAGCTTCTGTAAAACATCACGACTTTGACATTAACTGAACTGTAACATATCTACAGTACTTTAGACTACGAAATCAACTACAGCTAGAAAACTGATTTAAAGATTGCATATTTTGATGCAGTTCAACATCTCTGAAATTTGTTTTTAGTGGATTTTTTAAAATCAATTTATTCCTACTGACCTCCCTAAGACAAAGAGTCAACAACAAGAAAATGTCAACTCCCAAACCGTAGGAGTTACTGCAGTGCTTTGCATCAGATTTCCACAGGTGCACCATGTTAATCACTAACTCAAGAGCTACTGACTGCAGCAACGTGCCGTTATGTCCTCAGAAAATATGCAGCAGGTGTATGTGAGTAGGCGTGTAATCATCAATGTGTGATTGAGCATGTTAATGAAATATGTGCTATGTGTGTACGAGCATGTGTGCGGGGGTGGGTCATGCTCAGGAAATAGCTGCTGGTGTGTGTACAGGTGATGTGAGTGTGGGTTGCCCACGTGACCTTTGTGGGTGATGAGACTCTAGCACCACAATGTCCAGCCTCGTGTCGGCCCAGTAATAAATAAATATTAGTTGATTTCAGTGGGGTGAAATTTCTAAATCTGTATTGTAGATTAGGGCTGCCCCATGAAAGTCGGAGATTCAAATCACCAGCTGGAGACCAAGCAGCTGTTTCACATCATATCTAATTTGACTGACATAACTCTGAGTTGAATACAGCCCTGTAGACCACATAAAAACAGATGAACCCAAAAACTTCTTCCTGTTAGAGGTAGCTTGTACCTGCTCCGGTGCACATGCTCCATGAGGGCAGGCGGTAGGGCGTAGTGAAGCTGTAGAACACGCTGACGTCCTGAGGTGTCAGGAACTCCACAAACTTGGCATTGTTGAACACTTCTCGCTTGCAGTTCAAGATGGACGCCGCTTGGTCCGAGATGTAAACAATTTTCCCCGTGATGAGTGAGACGGCTACAGCAAAAATATCCTACAGGTAAAAAAAACATACAAAAAAACAAAACAAAGGTCTGTTAAGTGTGTTTCTATTTCAAGATGTTCTAAGCGCTGAAGATGTCTCCTCTTGCATTGCACACTTAGAAGTGAAGGTCAGAGGTGCTTACAGTGTTTTTGACGGTGTACTCAGAGGTGATGCTGTTGATTTCCTCAATGGTGTAGGACGATACATCGAACCCTGGAGGCTGACTGTCATTCACCATTAGCATCTGGTAGTATTCCTCATTGGCTGCAGAACAAAGGGAAGAGCATTTTAATTTAAATGCATAATTACCAAAGAAACATCAGTTTATTCATCATCAATGGACAGTTGACATTACTGATGTGAGAAAATGCATGAACACTTGCATGGAGTCTTACCTTTCACCTGTTTGACACATCGCAGCGCATATTTTAGCGTGTTGACTGTGCTGGATTTGCCCTTGCTCCTCTTTTCTGACGGCAAGTTCATCTTCAGCTCCTTGAGGGTCTTGAAGAGCTCCTTTTGTGTCTTCGCCTTGGCTGATTGTTCGCTGCTGCAGGGTGGGCATGAGACAGATACATGTGTGTCAGAATTACAAGGCCTCACCGGTGCTGTCACACCATGAGAAGGTGCTACCAGCATGTGATTCAAACTGAATCATGAGGGGTAACATGTAAGACGTGTGCTCGCTAACCTGCAGCCGCTGGTGGAGGGGTTGTCCTGCTCTGAGCTCACCAGACTGAAGGCGTTGGAGCTGCTTGGCGGCGAGGGGCTGTGAGAGTTTGAGCTGTAACCATGAACGACATGTCGTGTTATTAAAGAAGGACCACAAACAGCACCACTACGAAAGAACGGTTAGAGCGCCAAAACAAAAGGTAAGACTAAACATGTGAAGTGAGTCAAGGACTTAGTGTTGAAGAATGTACCCACAACACCACAAGCATACCATCTGTATAAAGCAGTCTATACAAATATGGACAGTAGCTTATTAAGGAACTAGCAGACGTGTCAAACATCCCTGCCCTGGGTTTGAAATGTAGTGGCTCGAGTAAAGAACCAGGTGGTTTCTCTATTATCTCAGCTAATTAAGCTTTAATTAATACTTGAAAATTCACAAAAAGAATATAAAGAAAATCGTGAAATACCAATTTGGAAATGTGAAGACAAAATTGTGAGAAATACCAAGTCATATTCTCCCTAAATGTTTTAAAAAGGGTTATATAACAATGTCTCCTTTAAGTACTTTTCACATGGAACATGTCTGTACGAAACAAATCTTGTCTTTAAATTGCTGTTTAAAAATTACCGCTCGTCTACAGGCTTTAAGATTGCAGAGTGGCTCTGATGGAGTGATAAAAAGAAATCCGACAATTTGATTTATGCAATGCGGCAGCAAAGGAGGACACGTCAATATCATCAAATTTAAGCGAGCCGTTGTAGGAGAGCACAAAGCGGAGGGAAGCAGAGTACAATCATCAGCTGACAGCTGACTTCAATCTCCCTCGGGCGTCATCTGCCGCCAAATCCCTTTCTGGTGACGCATGCACAGCTGGGTGGCTGTCAGCTGACTTCAACTACTCTGTGGTGCCTTTTGTAGCCCAGAGTTTTTTTTTGTGATGTGCCATTCGAATGCTAATAACAAAGGCACAAAGTTATCACTACTATTGTTTGTGTTGCAAACTGTGGTACAAATCCCAACTGAGACACGTATTACGAATGCGCTGCGTGAAACCGCAAATCCCACGTCTTAATCGGACAAAGCTAAGTTCCGAAAAAGGCCTGAACCGAATATGCTGTTTCCTTAACCTGTATAGAATTCAAAGTCTTGTCATTTTCTGGCTTGCGGTAAAATATCAATGTGCATGTAAATATAGTCATTATCTTTTACAGTCTGTGTCATAACTAGAAATAAAATACCTGCTGCTTTCCTCAGTCTGAGACAGTCGCTGCTAGACTACAACAATGACTCAGACCGACAATGACTCACAGAGGAGAAAATGGCCCGTCTATTACATTTAATGAACCTTACTTCCGTGACCTAGATGGTCCGCTCCCCCATGGTGTTGGGAAAAAACCTCATTTACCATGATTCAGTGCATTTGGTGTGCCCTCACCTCTTGTTGCTCCCTGAAGACTCCAATAGAGCAGAATCCTTGCCATTGCCATTTGAGCTGCCCACAGACTCATTGCCATGGGACTCATTGCCATGCGACTCGTTACCATGGGACTCGGTCCCGCTCCCACTCGAGCCGCTGCCACCCATCTCTACGTCCTCGTGCAAGGGTGGTCGTGGCCGCTTCCTGTCATCATGAGGGGAGCGCGGCAAGGCTGGGTGCTCGTGGCTGCTGTCGCTGCCCTCGGAGGCCAGTCCTAACTCCGCCTCTAGTTCAACCCCGTCCTGCCCGCCGCAACCCTCGCTGTAGCTGTTGGCCATGCGGTGAAGTTGGCTGATGGCACCGCAGGGAGAGCCTTCTTCCTCCAACTGGAAGCCCACCCTTTCCCGGTTCCTCTCGCGCCCCTCCAGGGTTGAGTACAGGTAGTGCTTTGGATCACTGTCCTCAGACATGAGGTGAACCAAGAGGCAAAAGATGCGAGACTAAGTTACCTTCCACATCGCACTGCCATGAAGCCCATGGCACTTGCGCGTAAATGGAGTTGATGCCTCAGGTGTGGCGATGCAGTCTACAGGAGAAAAATAAAACACAGGTGGAATTACTCACACATACCCCTTACAATACAGTGCACTTCTATAGTTGGCAGATCAATAGTAAAGATACAGTCCTAAAATAAACAGCAATCAATGGGGATTAGCCTCCGCTTTGATCTGATCACACAGTGTAGCCTTTTGTCGCAGCATTTTTAAAAGTCAATGATAAAGAAGGGGCACAGTGGGACAGACACGAACACACACACAATTTCACACGGAGGCTGCAGCCACCCATCCCTCTAAAGGTCTGCTCAGTAAATAGGCCGTTGTTTGCCCTTTCAAGATCCAGACCAGTTTAATCCGGCGAAATTTTTCAAAAGAGCTTTTTCATATGAAAGGTGAGTCTGCGGAGATGAAAACACAGCTCTGAACCAACACAAAGACCTTCGCCTTGCACAAACCATCAGGACTATTTTAGACGTAAGAGAGACAACATACTTTCAAATAATCTGCACCAATCAACCTGTCTCCTCTGCAGCCGCCGGCCTGGCCCTTTCCAAATGAACTAATAAACAGTCAGGAGGAAAATCTGACAGTCAAGCTCTGGTTAGAAAATGACTCTCCCTCACAACAGTATCATCATCATTGGTGCTAAGGACACGGCTCCCACACAAACAGATGATAAACAGATGTGTTGATGCATTGTCAACGTTCACTTCAGTCTAAATCAAACAGACGTAGTCTTATGTAACACGGTGCAGTGCCCCTGAATCAACTAACAATATAAACTAGAATTACTGTCTCAATCATAGAGTTGCAGTGTGCATCCCTGTCTGTCCAAACTCACATGATATATGTTGTGGCATATATGGCAGTTATCACTATAATGACAGAGACGATTTCAGTGAATAAAAGTTTTAAGGTGAATGCAGAAGATTAGTGTCACCAGTCCAGTGTCTGGCCAAATATCTTCCCTTCTGTTATGGCTTTGAGTAATGGCCAGAAAAGTGTTGCTGCAGAACGCTATGATGTCACAGTGATGCTGACCTTTGACTTTTTGAATATCAAATGTTATCGCTTTATCATTTTATTCTATTAGACATTTAAAATGTGAAATGTTGTCGTGACTAGGGTATGACTTCTTAAATTAGGGCCAAAAACATGTTTTGGGAGGTAGCAGTGACCTTTGACCACCAAATTCTTTCTTCTTCAAGGTTAATTTATTTGTTTTTTGTGATAGGATGGGGGTGCAAAGGGTGGAGAGACAGAGTTAGGGGATGACATGCAGCAAAGGGCTGCAGGCTGGCATCGAACCCACAACCTCTGCAGCCATGACATTGCCTTCATATATGGTACGGCTAACCTGGTCAACAGATTCTAATCAATTCAACCTGAAGTTCAAGTGAACGTTTGTTCCAAATGTAATGACATTCCCTCTACGCTCTCCTGAGATACGGGAATGGGACGGTCAGAAAACAACCTATTGCCACTAGTTTTAGCCCATGCTGAAGCATAGAGATGTGCAAAGTCCCTCTCGCAACACTTATCTTCTATCATTAATATCATATTCAGTAATTACATAAGTCACCTCAGACAACTGCCAGCTCTATAACAGTGGCATGAGCGTCCACATTGTAAACACAGTTTGAGTTTCACTTGCATTTGGTAAACAACAATTAAAAAGACTATTCATAAATGCTTGGAGGAGTAAAAATCTGATTTAATCACTAAAATAAACTTGATTCATACAAATATAAAAGAGCTCTGAAGCCTCCTCCTCCTCCTACACCCTCTCCAACAGACCAGCAGTATTGGAGCTATTAATGTCTGCTTACGCCACACTGGCAACAGGTACTGAAGCCAAATCCAAAATATTTCTCTATTTTCCTGCTTTCCAAGATCAGAGTGCAGCTATTTATATAAGACTGCAAATTCAGCTTGTCTATTCTTCTCTCCTTTACATAAGCTCATTTACATAACTTTCCAAGTTTTAAGGAGGATTTTTCCCATTTTAAAGATCTACAAAAAAAACCTGGTAGAATTTCTTTCCAGCCGCCCAAACACCCACTGCCACCTTAGGACATGACCCACTCTTTTAACAGAGGGTTTAACAGACTGAGAGGACTTTCTATTGGCTGCTGCAAATGACCAATCAACAGAGCTTAGAGTGACAACAGGTTGGAATGATGTCAGCCAATAAGGGGGAAGTTAGGGCTCAGGTTGGAAAGATGAAAACAGTAACACAGGCTCATTGTAGTGCACTCGTTAAAGCTTATAACACTGCCCAAAAAAATCATAAAACAAGATTGTAAACATTGTATAACTCAGCATGTCATTTCATATTACTCAGTCAGATTACTGGAAACAGTGTTAACTGTATGCAGCAGGGTATTACGTCCTTGAGGAGCCGACAAAAAATGCTACAAGACACAGGAGCACTATGTTAACACGATAAAACTGTTGCCAAACACAGAAGATATCGAGATCTGCAACATTATGGAGTTTGCAATTATTTTTCCCTTTAAAAAACTGCGTTATCATGAAAACATTCAACACTTGACAACCGTAATATTGGCTTGACCGTAGCAGTCATAAAAACAAAACCATAACCCCAGTCAATTTCCTGTCTATATCTAACTGTTTAAACTTTAAAAAAAAAACATGCAATCATATACAAGCTTACCCAGAGACACCTTTCCCACTTGACCTCACAGGACAGCAGGCGAAATTATCCAAGTGCTCTCCCCAAATCCTCAAAACTCTCTCAGATATGCCCACACAAACATGTATCCCTCAAAACATAGCTGCCGAGTGAAAAAATGAAACTGAGCTCCCTCTGCTTGCAGCTCAGAAACCAGTTTCAGTGAGCGCGCTCTCTCCACTAGCACAGATCTCAGGCATTATACAACGCTGCTCCAGTCACATGGATGTGGCTTCAGTGCAGCAGCAAGCAGTGGTAGCCCTGTTTCATAAAACCACATGCTTTCACTTGTAGCCGGCTACCCTGCTTCTGAAGTGCATTTGTGAATGGAATTTGAGACAGGTGTTACGTATGTATGGTTAATGACAGAATGTGAGAAAGATTAAAAAATGTGAGGGTGGAGATTTACTCCTGTTTATCATTTACACAAGCTGCGTAATCTCAGGGCATAAACATTAATCCAGTGTCATTCAAAGTGGACAGGATGACTGCAAAGTGTCTGCACATATTGTAATATGATTTTTGAGTGTTTTTAATCTTTAATAATGTAAGGTCTGCTCCTGCATTTCATTTAGATGGCATCACAGCAGAGTTACATCACATATCTGCCAGTCTACAACACATCTTTCTATTATTACATGAATCTTTTACCTTATACGTCATAACAACATCACTAAAACCACAAAATTAATAATAGTTATAACTATGATAGCAGCAACTACTGGTATAGGAATGTTTTGTGACAGTGGTGTGATGCAAAGTACCTTCCTCCAAGCTGAAACAATGTCACTAAGAGTTAAGTACTCTTTTCTATTGCAGGAAACCTGCCAGCAGCTTTCTGTGTGGTCATATGAAGGTGACATATTTGCCATAATCAGAAGTCAAAATCAGCTCAAGGTCCAGCTGAGGTTGTCTCATAAAGGTCCAGCATCAATATCCAGATCATATTAATTTAACAGCATTGCAATGTCAACATATTATCCACAGGTGGAAAGGCAGGGGCCAACTGTTTCCTGTGAATGTGTGTGTGAGTACAGTGGGCCTACACTGGAAAGCAGTAAACTGGAAATAAACCCACTTGCTTGCAAATCATAATCAATTTATGTAAATCCACCCAATTATATTCGACACAATTATATTTAATATATTGGAATAGAGCAGTTTTCTCAGGTGATACGTGTAAAAATAAGACTATGCCAAGCTGCCAAAGCTTCCTCTGAGTCCCAACAACTGACACAGAAACATGGAAAACATTGATATAAACACATTTTATGACCCAGTGGTTGTTTTACAGTGTCTATCATGTTTCATATAAAGACCAACGCAACGCGACATCAATGTTAAATTAAAGATAACACGATAAAAACATATTTGTAATGGGAGCAAACATCCCTTCCCCCATCTAACTCCATTGACCTGCTATTCAAAATCCACACACACGTTGACCTGCAATCCACTGCACGGTACACTGACACAGTTATGTAAAAGTAACCACAGCGCTCAAAACCCGCCACCAAACATCACCAATTTCACCACCGAGGACCCATTTCACTAAAGCATACATTTCCCCGTCTCCACGCGTGTGGAAAACATCTCCCATCGGAATTTATAGGTTATAAAAGTACAAAAAGTAGAGCAATCCACAAATTCGCGCATGCGCAGATGGAATTACGTTATGCAACTTATTTTTTTGTGCTCGTTTTTCAATTTTTGCTGCAATTTAAAGGCGGAGAAGAAGCACACCAACCTGTGTTGTCGAGGTAAAAATCCCCTTTCTTGCTGTCCTGATTGTCGGGTGAAAATAAAACCGGACAGTGGATAAAACGCTCAGGTTAAGGCTCCAGCATTCCTCAATGAGAGGCTGACTTCAGACGGGTTGACACAGTAGCCGGCGGTTCCTCCCCGGCTCTCTACGGCACGCACCCGCCGACCAATCGCACAGCTCAGCGCTCGACCTCAATTCAGGCTCCGCCCCTTGGTGCGTTTCCATTGGCGCAAAACTAAAGGTTTCCATGGTGAACATGACGGCATTGCAGTCGCGCGCAGTCATTGGTGCAGAGCGCTGTCCGTCGTTTTATATAAACAAGCCGTCCACTGCACGTGGAATCCCATGTTGTGTGTATCGTGCAGTGTGAGGCTGGAGTGGTTACGACTACGCCGGCTCTAAAACAACGTATCGAGTGTTGAAATTACATAAGTGCGAAAGTCTGCAGCGGACACAACCAGGAAATAATAAAACATATTAAATATGAGACACTAAGACGTTTGATTCGCCTCGGTTTTACTGTGCGTAACGCCACACTGCAGGAAATAAAACATTTCAACCCCGTGCGCGCTGGTGCAGTGTCCCATGTCGCAACCCACTGCACCCGCAACTTAATTCTAAATTACAACCTTAAAAAACACACTTTAAATACACACGTTGTGGCAACTCTGTGAGTGCGTCTCCAAGCTAAAGGCGCAAAGTCCGTGTTTTCCGCAGTAGCCTGCGTCACAGCTGTAACTGCGCTTCACTGATGCTGCCTTCCCTCCATAAAGCACGTATGAAATGACTGTCTCGCACCTCCAGCTCATCCAAAAAGCTCTGCTGCCAGAATCTGGAAAACATGACCACATCACACCAGTCCTGGCTTCCCCACACTGGTTACCTGTTGCTTTTAGAATTGATTTCAAGATGTTATTGATGACTTACAAAGCCCTGAGAGACCTTGCTCCAAGTTATATAACAGATTTCTTGTTGCCCTGTGTTGCTTCTCGACACCCTGAGATCCTCAGATGCATCTTTTCTTGTTGCTCCAAGGTGAAGATTAACGCACAGGTGAAAGAGCCTTTGCAGTCAGATCCCCTCCACTTTGGAGTGACCTGCCTGAGGAGATGAGGGTTGCAAACTCAATCTCGTCTTTGAAATCCTACTTGTTTTAAATCTGGTGATTTTAAGCGCTTTATTGTTGTGTGTTTTGGACGTTTACACAAAAGAATACAGGCATAACTGCTTTAAAGTAACATAAAGGAGGCCACAGCTTCCCATCAAAACAACCCCTCCCTCCCTCCCTCCCTCTCTCTCTGCTGCTTGCATCATCAGGTATAGCATTTGAAAAGGAAGAGGGTTTACATCCTCTCCTTATCTCTGTCTGTTGTCCAACAGCCTGCTATGATGAATGGGATCCTGCTTTGTGTCAGGCCTGCACATGGCAGCTCCGTCATGGGGCTGGAGCGAGCAGACATTGTTGTGTTCACATGCTGGCATGGCAGCCACAACACCATATTTCCTCCTCTCAAGCCAAGAGCCTCCATAGAGTAGCTCAGCGCAGAAATCTGGACTTGGGCGCTCTTGAGTGCTGGGAAGTGCCAGTTTCAAGTGGCAGCCACACACCCACCTGCTGAGGTGGCACTCTAGTCAACAACACACCCCGCTGTCTGCCTTTTCAGAGCCAGGTCTCTCACATCCACCCCATCTAAAAATGTCTTGCATGAGACCATACTGAGAGGCTAATGCTGCATGAGGCTCTATAGTTGGGTTTGTCTTGCTGGGCGTGTTTTCCAACATTTCCCAGGAGGCCTTGCGACAGCCCCAGAGGAAGAGGGACCTGTTGCATTCAGTGAAATATATCAGCGTATGTGGGGATATTAAAGCGCTAAGAGTTGTGTGTGGATCTGACTTTGAGAGTAAAGTGAGACTGATCTACGGATCACTCCCATCACCATCCTCTCTACCACACACACACACACACACACACACACACATACACACTAATTTGATGGATGTGAGAGCAGACTCGCAGATGCTACAGGTGGGTGGAATTCCTTAAACTCCAGTGAGTCATGGTGTGGGTGGCTTCATCTGTAATAGTAGTATATAGGGACCGGCTTTGCGCGTGCGTGTGAGCGCGCGCGTGCACGTGAGGGGGGGCGCGCGTGCGTGTGGGCGCGTGCGTGCGTGCACGTTTATGAATTATGAATTATGAATTATGAATTATGAAATATGAATTATGAATTATGAAATATGAAATATAATAATAATAATAATAACAATAATAATAATAATAATGATAAATAAATTTAATTAATAAAAATAAAGAAATAAATCCTCCTCCTCCCCCTCCCCTCCCCCATGACAACCACGTCATATGAGATCCTGCTCTCATTGGTTAACTATAGCACCTCCTTCTGGGGGGTTGGGTTTGAATGAAACCGTAGCTATTGGCTTATCAAAAGCCCCTCCTCCCCGCCCTCCTCCTGCAACCACGTCATTTGAAATCCTGCTCTCATTGGTTAACCATAGCGCTTCCTTCCGGGGTGTGGTTTTTTTGAATTAAACCATAGCTATTGGCTAATCAAAACCCCTCCCTGCATGCGGATGTAGGTGTGTGTATAAATACATTGGATTTTCTTAGCAGGGCATCCTCAGCTTCTCGGACGGCGAAGCTACGGCGGGACGAACTCTGATTTTTTTTTTTCTTCAACGATCATCTGTATTCTGCAAGACGTTTCTGCAACCATGTCTTCCTGCACCAGCAGCATCGGCATCGGGTCATGCGATCCTCCTCCAGGTATGTCTGATGACCCGACGACGGATGTGGATGCTCGGGCCCCTTACAAGAAAAGGAGACGTGTAGGAAGCGGGCTCGTTACGTCGGAGAATCGTGAATTTGAGCTAGAGTTGGAGGGGGTTAATGGGTATGTTTACAATGTTAAATATCAGGACTCTGTCGTTACACTCAGCTCGGCCACCGGTCGCAGTGGGGTTCCAGGTGTTGAAACATGGACGGTCAGTTTGATGCATAGAGACTGGAAATTGTTTTGGTCTGAGGTCTGCCCTGACCTAGACCAACCCGGTTTCCCAGAGAGTATTTATGTCTCGCAGTGGGTCAGCAAAACGGGCCCCGAGATGTACCGCGTCGAGGCGGATCGCTTTAACAAACGGCGGGAGGACTTTATTTTTCTCAGTGTGTGCAAAGACCGAGAATCTGTGATCGCGAGCAGAGGCCGCGTAGCATGGGGACAACAACCCTACCCTCTTACGCTTCAAGAGCGTGACGAGTGGTTTAAAACTGTTTTCTTTATTCAGTGGTGCGACTGGAGATCTCTGCAGAAATTGTTTCACGAAGCTGACAAGGGCATCAGAAGAGACAGGATCCTCTCTTCTTATCAGAGTGTTAGAAAACGTCTTCTTTTCGATGATGCGCAGGCTAGTGCGCGGGGTAGTCACCTTCCTTCCCTGTGCCGGCCGAAAATCATCAGCCACTTCGACTACTGATAAAGCCTAGGTTAGCATAACTTTTGTATTTATGTCTTTTTTTTTTTTAAATTGTGATAAACGGTGTATACAATTTTAATGTCTTTTTCTGTTGTTTTTACAGGCAGTGCCTTTATCAGCACCTATGACGATGATACTAGAGGGTGTTGGGAAAACGATTCACCTCATATGAAGCCGCTTGAGGCGCTGCCTGTGAAGAAGAAGAAGAAGGAGAAGAAGGAGAAGAAGGAGGAGGAGGAGGAGGGACATGTCTCGACACGGTCCCTGACAAAAGACGACGTGGACACGATCAAAGACTTTCTATCACGCTGCTACTATCACGCAGGGGGGAAAAAACAGTAGCTCTCTGCTACGGGTGTGAAACCAACCACCCGAGTCAACTTCAACACTCTTGCTTGTTTGATTTTGATCAGATCAGATGTATGTATTTTGACCAGATTCTGGACACTGTATTCAAGCCACCTCTAGGAAAAGCTCTACATTACCTGTTTGCGCAGATATCGCCGGGGGCTTTCTCACAAGACAAGCTTTTAGGAGCGGCCGAGACTCTGAGACAGTATCTCAGACCCGAAGATGAAATGGAGACAGAGGAGGAGGAGTGCCACAAGCACGAGACCGCTTTGCGCAACGCCTTCACCATGTGGACCAAGTGCTGCATATCGACAGTTGTGTAATATTTACCGCAGAAAATGATGTGCCGTTTTGCAACAGGCCTTGTTATTTGTCTTTGTGCATTTCTTTGTGATGTGTGTGTGTTTTGATGATTAAAAATGATGTACCATAAGATGTTTGTGATGCAGTTCAGCACCTACTGCAACACAAGATAGACAGAGATGTGACGGTGTGTGTAAAATACCTAAACATGTTGAAAAATCATAAATAAATAAAAGACGGTGTGTCGACCTCATCTTGGCCACTTGTGTTGTTGACTGAATATGGAGCGCACGCTAGACAAGATTTACCACGACCCCACACACCCAGGGGGTCTTGGAGGTGTACAAAAACTTTGTGACGCTGTTAGAGCGTGCACTGGGAGGCTCCGGGGACGCCTGAAGTAAAGCGTTACTTACAGGGGCAAGATGCGTATACCCTCCACGCTAAAGCAGCTGTACACTTCCCTAGAAATAGGGTGTTGGTTAGCGGTATTGACAAACAGTTCCAGGCCGATCTGGTGGACATGAGTGAATATTCGGCAGAAAATGACAATGTGCGCTACCTGCTGACATGTATCGATGTATTTTCTAAATATGCATGGGTTAGGTGTCTTAAAAACAAGACCGGTACATCTGTTGCAAAGGCGTTTGAAGACATTTTGAACGAAGGCCGCATACCTGTAAAACTCCAAACTGACCAGGGGACAGAGTTTTATAACAAACAGTTTCAACATCTAATAAAGGTGTATAAAATTAAACATTTCTCTACCTCAAACGAGACTAAGGCTAGCACGGTTGAACGCTTCAACAGAACATTTAAGACCCGCATGTGGAGATATCTAACGTCTGTTAATTCGCGTAGATATGTCGACGTCGTCCACGACCTCGTCAACGCTTACAACAAGTCTCACCACAGATCGATAAAGATGGCCCCATCCGATGTAAACAAAGACAACGAGAAGCTCGTCTTTAACACGCTGTACAAGGAGAAGAATCCGCCGAGGATTGTATCGTTCAAATATAATGTAGGGGACACTGTGAGAATATCAAAACTCCGCGGGGTGTTTAGAAAAGGTTATGAACAAACGTATACAGACGAGTTTTTTACAATAACTAGGCGCATAGCCCGCGACCAGCCTGTGTATAGAATATCAGATTGCTCGGGTGAAGAGGTAAAAGGCACATTTTACGAGCCTGAGCTACAGCCGGTAATCATTGACAAAAACAAGGTGTTTAAAATAGAAAAAATAATATCCAGAAAAACTATAGGCCAGAAAAAGATGGCGTTTGTGAAATGGTTGGGGTGGCCTGAGAAATTTAACTCGTGGGTCTCTGAAAAGGACATTGTTGACGTGTAATATATATATACATATATATATACATATATATATCACGGGGTGTTATCTGTTTACGCAGCCACTTTGGAATTGTCGCACGTCCCAACAACATCAAGAAGAAGATGGAGAACAAGAACGGATTTTATGTCACGTTACCGAGTAATGCATCGCTACACGTGTATCCTAATAACAAGATATGGCGCTATCGAACAAAATTAGCAAAACCGATCGTGCTGAGCGAACCGTACGAGGTGGGGGTTATTGAACTTCAGTACCCTAGGGTGTGGTCAACGTTCCCTGCTTCTGACGCGGACGTGTTAATATACGATAGTAAAACCAACCAGACAGCCACTATAACACTTTTTGCAGGGTTTTACGACTCCATTCCCAGAATACTAAAAGAATTTAATGCTAAATGCATCGGTAACCCGATAACATCGCGCTTAAGTCTTCAATATAACAACATTACAAATCATATTTATTTTTCGGGAGGAGAAGGATATAAGGTGACGTTCCGCGGGAAACTGGCCGAAATATTGGGTTTTAACCCCGGCGAGCCGTTTGAGATACCGATGACCCCTGTGTTTAAGAAAATCTACGCCTCTCCTCACCCCGCAGATATTTTTGGGGGAGTTTATAACATATACGTGTACAGCGATATCGTTGATTATCAGCTAGTGGGAGACAGCCACGTGCCGCTCCTCCGTTGTATAAATATAACGCCTGAGGTAGGTCGTATGCCCACTCTGACATATGACAAGCCACACTATACATCGCTCTCCAAATCTGTCATTGACGATATCGAGATATCGCTAAAAAACGATCAAAACCAGTATATACCATTCACGTACGGAAAAGTGATTGTTAAACTACACTTTAGACCTGTGAAGCAGTATTTCTAGACCTGAGAAAATGGCCTACACACCATATGTGCGTGACGATGCCCGATATATGACATATTACATGAACCAAGCGGGTGGCGAATTACCGGGATTTATAGGTTCAAGTACACAATACGGTAACGGTTTAGGCGGCATATTTCGAAGCCTGCTTAGAATGGCTGTACCGTTATTTAAAAAAGGATTCAGCATCGCCAAGCCACATTTAAAAAACGCAGCTGTAAACATTGTAGGGGATATGGCATCCAACATTGCCAGAAGCGCTGTATCGAGACGACAAGAAGGAAACGGCTTGATGGTGATCAGAAAAAGACCGTCCAAAAGACCCCCCTCATCGAGGAGCCGCAGCTCCGGCAGGTCCAAAAAGCGTAAAACGACCTTCAAAGTGACACGACACATCAGAAAGAAGTCGGCCGCCAAGAGAAGCACAACTTCCAAAAGACGCTCGCTGATTCTGCGTAAAGACATATTCTAGTCTGAGAAGAGAAAACAGCAGCAACGGCCATGGCTCTCATACACAACCAGTCGGAAGAATGTGTGAAGACGGAGCTGGATCTGTTCACAGTGCCGTACACACAGACATCCATTGAAAAATCTACATTTGTCGAAATACCCCCGGTTTCGGCATTACGGGATGCCGGGCCTCTGGAATTTTTTATATCGGCCTGCGGTGAGGATTACATTGATCTAAACGATACCTACCTGTACATGCGCGCGAGAATCACAAACCCCGACGGTACCGATTTGGCCCAAGCCTCAGATGTGGGTTTTGTAAACTACCCCGGGTGTACATTATTCTCGCAGGTGGATATCATGTTAGGAGACAGGCTTATAACCCAATCTTCCAACACATACCCGTACCGGGGGATAATCGAGTGTTTAATCAACTACGGAAAGGACACCTTGGATACACAGTTTAGCAGCGGCCTGTTTTGTAAAGACACAGCAGGCCACATGAATGCAGGCTCCATAACCGGAGATAACGAAGGCCTAGCCGAAAGAGGGCGCTACACAGTCAACAGTCGCACTGTGGAATTAATAGCACCGATACACTCTGATTTGTTTTTTCAGGAAAAGTTATTGCTAAACGGTATAGACATTTCCCTAAAATTTATTCGATCAAAGGACGAGTTTGCCTTAATGACTGCGCAAAATAATCAATACGCCGTGAAGATCGTATCGGCAAGCTTATTTGTGAAAAAGGTGACCGTGACACCTGCCGTTAGATTGGCGCATAGCAGGGCACTGCAGCACACTAACGCTAAATACGCTATTGACAGAGTGGCTCTGAAAACATTCTCCATACCAGCAGGAACAAGAGTGTGCAACCAGGAAAATCTTTACATGGGACAAATCCCCAAATTCGTCATCATAGGCTTTGTAGACCACGAGGCATATTCGGGGAGCTATAACAGGAACCCCTTCAATTTTCAGCATTACGATACAGAGTTTATGAGCCTGTACGCAGACGGACAGTCTCACCCTGCAAAGCCCTTTCAGCCGCTATTTCAGAGAGGCCAGTATGTGAGAGAGTATTTCCAGCTGGTACAAGCTACAGGACGTCATTTAAAAGACAGGTCTCTGGCCATATCACGTAATGATTTCGGGAACGGTTACACGTTATTCTGCTTCAATCTGGAACCGGACGACGGTCGTGCGGGGAATGTATCACTGATTAAAAGCGGTAATGTGAGGTTGGAAGTCCGTTTCAGAGTACCTCTACAGCGCACCGTTAACCTCGTGTGTTATGCTGTTTACGATTCTGTTATCGAAATATCAAACAAGAGACAAGTACTTTTGGATTATTACTAAAAAGAAGAATCGGTATCAGCCATGAACACTATAGAGCTGACCGGCATCCTCAATAAAAGAATCATTAACGGGACAAATTTTTTAGGAGTCCTGGCATGCGACCAACTGTCAAACCATAAAGGCACAGCGTTCCCTGCCATGCTGGTTGTGAATACACATCCCTCTAACATGCCCGGTGAACACTGGCTCGCTATTTATATTACGAGACAGAAGCACGGATATTTTTTCGACAGTTTTGGAAACCCTCCCGACAGCGACAAATTTCCATCTGAGATATACCGATACCTCGTTGAAAACTGTGCAGACGTGTATTCCCAGAGGCAGGTTCAGAACAACTACTCTACAACCTGTGGACAGCATTGTGTCTTTTTTCTGTGTCATATACAAAGAGGAATTCCTTTTACAAGAATGTTAAACATGTATAGTGCTAATCTGGCACGCAATGATGCTATGGTGTGCAAGTTTGTAAACAAAATACAGCCCTCTGTGTGCCGAGGATATACACATGTGTACAGTGCAGCAACATGATGTGTAAATGTGAATAAATCTAATAAAAAAGAGAGAGAAAGCATGATCCGCAGTTCAGACATTCCATTATTTAACACATTTGTACTAATACATTCAAGTGGTCAAGAAATAAATACAAAAATACATTCAACTGGTCAAGAATTTAATAATAGTAATAATGAAAAATGAAAATACATTCAAGTGTCAAGAAATAAAAATGAAAATACATTCAAATGGTCAAGAAATAAAAAACAAAAATACACTCAAGTGGACAAGAATTAAATAATAGTAATAATGAAAAATGAAAATACATTCAAGTGGTCAAGAGTACAAAAAATAAAAATACATTCAATATTAAAAAGAAATCAGAACATTTGTAACAAAATTACACACACCCTTTTATTATTAAAAATCCTCCCACTGTGAAGTGTTTAGTCTGTGAGGTTGTGACGTGTGGAAGCAGGTGTCCTTAGGGAGTGCTAAAGTACCCCGGTGAGCCTATTACCGACCGTTTTCCCCTTGCTTTATGGGATGAAAAACTAGGGGCGTCTCTTCTTTTATACTCTGCTATATCCCCACGCACCTGTTTGTTAGGGATGGCCATTAAAGGTGTTTTAAATGGGCTAGGGTTTTTAGGAACACGTCCCACCCCAGTGGTCTAGAAATGTCTGAAATATTGTGTGATGCAGTGACACTTTTCACCAGGTCATACAAATGAGTACCGTGGAGGGGACGACCGTTAACAACAATTTCAGCGTTGTCTGTCCAGGATAAAACATGCTTTGAGCGGGTAATTGCATCTAGAATGTATTCAGCATTTCTCTGACTTCTTTTGGGAATGTGTTTTAACACACTCTCTAAAACAGTGTCCTTTTTATGCCCATCATCATCACCATCGTCAGGTCTGCGGTCCTCTGGACTAATTTCGGTCTCAGGCATTGACAGGGTCAGTACGGTTTTTTCACGCTCACCCTGTCTCACAATGCCAGATAACGCTGCAGTACTTGAGAGTATTTTTTGGCCTTTTCATATACGTCTGTGTCCGGTAGTTTCAATATGTCAGACATGGCTCGGTCAAGGTCGTTTTGTACTACTTGTCTTATGCTTGCAGTGTTTTGGTCCTGATACTGCTGCTGCTGCTGTTGTTGCTGTTTTAACTTGTCAAGCTGATGCTGAGGAAGCAAAAACATCTTCTGCGCATGCTCCATATTCTCCTTCTTAACCTCTGCTTATCAGGCTTGTAATAAATGGTATAGCTGCTCCAAGTAGTGGTAGTAAAAACCCACCGCTCTGGTTAATCGTCTTTTTCTTTTTTAAATGTTTAACATTTTTGTCCGCTACCAGTCTGATGATGCCTCTCTTCTTTTTTAACTGAGCGTACTGTTTTTCTGTCAAAGGGATGTTACCTCTCAACACATTTAAAGCTATTTCACAGAGTGCATCGATAAAGTCTGCGCTAGCGCCACACACAATGACCCTTCTCATACCCGGATTTGCTTTATATAACAACTCCAACAGGGCTAGATTCCTCTGCACACGTGACGACATTATTTAGCCCTTTTGTTTTTAGGCATATAAACAACCTGCTGATCTGATAACAAAGCGGTTCTGAGCCTCAAGTGGTCTGGAGTGGCCGCTTTATAATCTATGAGGAGATACCCGTATGCAGAACCAGTGGCGTCATTAAACGCCTCTAAAAAATATTTAGTGTTTCCAGGAAACATCTGTTTGCCCAGAAGTGTAACCTGATATTTATCCCTAGGGTTTTTGAACAAGACAAGGTAGTTTGTGTTTAAACTAATGGTTCTGCTGGCCTTGCCTTGTATAAACAAATTTTGAACCAGATATATAGCTGAGATTTCTATGGTGGACATATTTGGTGAATACATTCTGAACTTCTATATTGTGGCGTCATTCATCAAATCGTCTATGACGAGTAGATTAGTCTTGTCCGGGGGGTAATAACTCGTCGTCACACAGGGAATCGGGTAACCCTTTAACAAAGTTGATGTCTCTTAATTTAAGGAGTTGGTCATATAAAGGCTGCCAGCGAGTAGACGTAAACCAAATTATCAATGTTATGTGAAATAACTGTAGATGCATTTTCAATAAGACCCTTGACAAAATACGTCTTCCCACAATTTGAGGGACCACTCACCACCAAACTAAACGGATGCTGCAGTCTTGAGTCAAAAGAGATGTTAGTAGCCATAAGGGAGCGTGCTGTAGTCTGACAGGACTCTGCGCTTGTTATATACCACCTTGACTTTTTTGTGCACTACGTCATTTTTAAGGTGAAACTTCTTTTATCACGTCTGATGGTTTCCGCCTCTGTGATCACGTGCATCTGAGTGTTCTGATTGGTCACAAAGGACTGGACCAACCCCTTAAGCGACTCGTGGGTGAGCACTGACGCATTTTTGGCGTTAAGTGTGACACCCTTGCACTTGACCTGCGTTTTACCAAGTTTTGTGATGTAGGCGTAACACTTTGGACCCCCAGACACAAACTCTGTGATAATCTTCCTCTGGGAGCCCGCACACATCACCGTCATTGATCTCGTCGGTTAAGTCACCCAAGTATGAGCCTAGAGGGGGAACCCAATCACCTGGGCCGGACGTGAAAATGACGCTGTCAGTGTCACAGTACAGCACACGCTCCTGTAGTCTGTCCAACAAGTCGTACAGCATCAGTCTAGCATATGCGGTGGTCATAGCCCCTATGAACACATTCACATCATTCACTCTGGACACCTTACCATCTGCGTGACACCACTGAACAATGGCCACGTCGTCGGATATAAACCCAAACTGACGCACGTCATAATGGTCGCTGAACATGAGCTGCGTGAATCTCTCCGGTTCTGTAATTAACTCGCAGGAGGGCATGTTACTCCGCATGCTGAATCTGCCCCACAATGAGTTCAGGAGAAGCTTGTTACAATTCCTGACCGCCTTGTTGACACAGATTTTGTCAGCATCGAGTAAAATCCCCTCCTTTTCATGGTAGTCACGTATGTACTGGTCTTTTTCTGCAGGAGTAATGACATGTCCGGGGTAGCCTGACGCCTCCTGCTTACACTTCAAAAACGTCTTGACATATTCCTTGAACAAGGTGTCTGTCTTGTTTGGGAAATGCCACACTTCTCAATGCAGACAATCAGGTACCCCTTCTCGACAGCTTTCTGAAGTTCAAACGAGACCCACACACCTGACAGCTGTCGCTCGGCGTCAGTGTGCGCACAGACACTGGTCTGGTTTAACTCCTCAGCACACCTGCCACACAGCGGAAACATGAGCCTTTTGTGACACCTGTAGGGTAGTACGGGGTGGTACAGACCTCTGGGAGGAAGCACGGTACTTAACAAACCCAAAATAATTTTCTACCGGGCCAAAATCTTGGTGGATAATTTGAGGGTGTCCAACCGGGTATTGTTTTTTCGCCTGTACAGTAGGATACAGGCTTGTGAAATCGTAATATCTGATTTTCTCATCTGTGTTATCAGCCTTGTGATATCTTGATGGCGTTTGTACGCCCGCCAAAAAGGGCTTGTCGTGGGTCGAGGCGTTCTTTGGGCCTGTAAGTGTTGAGGTGCGCCCGAACAGATGGGTCTGAACGTTTTAGCGCCTCCCACTCACATTCCCACATCACCACCACACGCAGACCATGCACACTTTTCAATAATGATATTTTTTCACAGAATGAGTGGTACAGACTGCCGTAGGTTTTTTTAGTGACAGGATTCACATCGGTCTGGACGCAGCACTTGACACAGCCGTGAAAAAAGCATCCCGCAAACTCGTAGCAGGTGTTTGTGGCCCTGTTATACCCGTCCACAAAAAACTGCCCAAATCGCTGCTCGCCGTGGTTCAAGCGTGTCTAATCTCGGAGCCTTCTACCTGGGCCACGTATTCCAGCCACTGCATAGACACCTCAGAATAGGTTTTATTCTGCTGTGTGTATGCGCCTTCGTACGTGAGGGCGGGGTGTCTCTGGGTAGAAAACGTGTTTTGAAAACGCCCATGCAGCTCGACGCCAGCGTGAACGCAAACGGGTCGAGGTCTGTGCACCTGATAAAGGTCTCACGATAAATTAGACAGGCCTTGCGAAGCACTTCTACATCATTAACACAGTAGTGGCGAATTTCTGTCTGGAAATCAAAGGTTTTCTCCCGGACTGTGTCATACATCATGAACTTATGCTTGTCGCTGTCAGACATGGTGTTGTACCCGTAATAAGAGGGGTCGGGGTATTTGCCCACATAGTACTCGTTTGCCTGGGTGTTGAACTTGTGCGGAAAATACCCCTTCTCCAGGTCCTCAAAACCCATGGCAGCCGGTGTCCTGGATAAACGCATGGGTAGAAAGCTGAAAGAATCGATCCAGCGTTGCTGGAACACCTTGTCATACATCAGGATGACCCTGCTGCCACGCATGGTTACTGTGGGAGGGATCCCCTGTTGCACAAAATATTCCAGCAGTATGTAATTATCAAACCAGAGGCGTTGTGTGCAATAAATGTGTACCCCTTATATTTTGGCTGCCGGTACCGTTTAACAAACGTGTCAACGCATTTCAGGGTGTTGAAACAAAATTTGTTTCCCTCTGTGTCCATAGCGCACAAAGTTTGCTTCGTGCTTGCCCTCGTGATAAACGTGTCTCAAAATCAAAAATATGTATTTTGTGTGGAGGTTTTGGTTTTCAACGGTTGTATAAAACATTGGTGTACCGCATCGCTCTCATTTAGGGCCTCACCGCAGTGTGTACACTTTGGTGGTGTGCATTTATGCTGCGTTCTTGCCACCTTGTAAGTTTTACCACACTCTTCACAATATTTCACTTTGTCACACGGCGCTGCGTCGTGTTTAGAGTGAGGGTGTTTATGCTGATTATAGCAGTGCCCGGACTTGCAGATTCGTTTACACTCTGTACATTTTACAGTGGCCCCCGGGTGCAGGTGACACTGTGTATAACAAACATTGCAGAGGTATTTACAAACGTGCTTAAACGGTTCTGTGTATGAACCGTAACAGTAGTCACACACATAGGTACCGCCAAAGAAACCAGTTTTATTTTCAATCAGGTAATAATGGTCATTGTGCAGGTACATCCACACAGTGCTGACGTGTACTGCGTCATGGGTTTTGTAACACTGTAGGTGTTTACGCCCCGAACTGTGGTGGAATACTAAGATTTTTAGGTTTAAGTGATTTTCAAATTTTGTGATATCAGAGAGCGACACCTTGTGGTTTTCATCAAATCCTACAGAGCTATGCAATTGTTTAGCATACTGCAATTTATTAGCGGCAGACGAGCTTTCGTTAACAAAATGGGCGAGACAAAGAGAGAAACAAAGACTGTTCTGCGACCCATTGTTTTCTGGGTTGTACAGGTGCCTTCCCTTCTTGGATAAAATTTCATCATAAGGGACGCTTCCTAGTCTCAGTCTAGAACCACCACCACCACTACTACCGCGTGCCACGGTCACAAACTCCAGATCATCATCTGTCAGCGACGTGTCATTACTCTGCACAACTTGAGAGATCACCTCCAAAAACTCGTCAGCGTTATATGCGTTGTCAGAGCTTAAAACAGCTTGCACATCGCTGGCTAGAGATGGTCCTCTCAAAACCACATTTAATACGCTGCCTGCAGGAGAGGCCTCTAAGGCGGCGCCAATCACGCCTGACAACCTCTCTCTAACAGTGTCAATTGCCTGGGTGATTATCAAGACTAACGGCTCTGAAATCGACCCTCTGGCGAATTCGGCCGCGTTGAATCTGTGTATGTCACGGACACGCAACTGTGCACCGCCTGTACTGGTAGACGGCACAGCAGGTGTTCCTTCTACAGGATTTCCTGCACCGTGTTGACAGACCATAGAGTTACTCACAGAACTGTCCATAGCAGCAGCAGCATGTTCAGCAGAGGACCCACGATCACACACATTCCACCAGAGACACTCACGGCCCCGGAACCGGCAACATCAGAGGACCCACGATCACACACATTCACACCAGAGACACTCACGGCCCCGGAACCGGCAACATCAGAGGACCCACGATCACACACATTCACACCAGAGACACTCACGGCCCCGGAACCGACAGCAGAGGACCCACGATCACACACATTCATGCCCGAGACACTCACGGTTGCAGAACTGACAACAGCCGCTGGCTCAGCAGAGGACCCACTATCACGCACACATTCACACCAGAGACACTCACAATCCCAGAACTGGCAGCAGCGGCATGGTGAAGCTATATTATCATCATGGTTATTATCAATGTGAGTGGTGTTATTAACACCGATTCTGCAATAACAACAGCATTAGATGTAGCAGCAACATCAGAACCTGAACCGCAAGCGTGTGGCGGGTGATGATGATGATGGGCATAAAATTCTGTCTCTTAAAAACGTGCGGTTCTATTCTCTATCCCCCGCATTCTTTTTAAACTGTATCGGGACCAGCGCATAACTTGTTGTGGCTATCCAATACATCTGGTCCAGAGGGTGTGTCAAAACATTGCCTAACTGTACCCATCAAAGCACGCCGCCCCTCTGTAGCGCACTGGGACGAATCGACATTATCATTCAAATGTGTGGTTTCGTCATCGGTGTCACAACGACCGTCCCGACCAGGGTGCTCATTCGTTTTTAACATTTTCCTTGGTGGTGCCATGATCAACAGCTACTTACAATGTTTTTTTTCTACACAATGTGTCTACTAAGTTATTTAATGATGTTGTGGTTGAGTGTTGTAGTTCAATTAAGGTGCCGACACTCTGTTTAAGCAGCTGCACCTGTGTGTTAAGAGCTGTGTAGCGTCGCTGTTGTTTTAGCGTTGCCAATCAAGTTACGCCGCTCGCTTGCCAGACGGAGGTATCGCTTCTCGGCAAGTCTTTTCTGACGCCGTTCGCGCTTGATTAGCTTAGCTTGCTGCCTGCACCCGTTTCTGAGCAAAATGTTCTCTTTTATGAGAGCAGCCGCTGGGGTGGGAGAATCAGAGGGTGAGACAGGGTCGGTAATAGGCTGAGGAGGGGTAGCAGGAAGCGGGGAAGAGGGCGGGGACGTATGGTTTACACCACTCTCATCAACAGCATCAAACAACAACACCGCCACTTAGTGGAGGAAGCAGGGAGAGAGGGACAGGCTGGGGAGGGGTGGGGGGAGGCGAGGTGGAGGGATGACACGGATAGGAGTCAACAATTACTACGCTCTCATCAACAGCATCAACAACAACAGCGACACCTGCTGGAGGAGGCCTGGGAAGAGGGTTAGGGGGTGGAGGGGTAGACGGATGCGGGGTGGAGGCTGGGCCTGGATAGGAATCAACAAATACTATGCTCTCCTCCTCACTATTGGTCACAACAACATCAGCAAAAACAGCGGGAGGGGGAGGAGATGATGCGGGTATAGGGGATAATGTTAGTAAATTGGCTAAGTTACTGAGTCTGTATTCACCAGTACTGTAACAGGTCATCAAAATCTGGAATGTAATCTTCGCCTCTTAATAATGTGGGGATTGTGGGGAGATTCCCCACACACACACCTCTCCCCGCTGCTGGAGCAGAAGCAGCACCAACAACGCCAGCTTTCACAGGTGTACTTGCAGAAAAAAGATCTTTGCTTACGTTGTACTGAAGCTGTAGGCTGGTGTCCTGTGGTGAGAAGAGCGACTCCTGCTGACTGCACAACGCCTCTGTAAATATTCCCTCGTGAAATAGCGGCCGGCGCGGTGGAGGAGATGGGACGTGTTCCTCACTGATCGGTGCCTTCTCCCGCTGCCGGGCGAGCGCTATTCCGCTGACTTCCTCTTGGCCGTTAGGGAACGCGTTCACAGACTCCGCGACCTCCTCGAATGTGTCGCTGAAGCACTCCTCAACACTCGCTGGAGCCGGTTCTACACCGCCCGATCCTTGTGCGCTCCCCGCTTGACCACCAGATAATCCTTGGGCAACCAGTAATGCTGTTACCGCAGCGTTGGTCTCTTGAGTGACCGTCAGCTCAGGCGATTGACCACTGTTTATTTAAAAAAAATCACAACATTAACGTTATCATTATTAATAACATTATCATTATTAGGCTGCTATTATTATTATTATTATAATCATTATTATATAACGGCGCGTCTTACCTGAGAAATTCTTGTCCTGACGGTGTAAGCCTCTGATGAGTCGCACAGGCACTGTTATGGAAACAGAAAAAAACATATGTTAGCAGTATTCTGTATCCGACACATATCAGCTTAATATTCATATAAAGTAGCGTTAAAACATTGTGTCTTACGTGTTAAACCCGCTAGTAAACTGCTGTGCACTGTGGAGAAAGAAAAAACGATATGTTAGCAGTATTCTGTATCCGACACATATCAGCTTAATATTCATCTAAAGTAACGTTAAAACATTGTGTCTTACGTGTTAAACCCGCTAGTAAACTGCTGTGCACTGTGGAGAAAGGAAAAAAACGATATGTTAGCAGTATTCTGTATCCGACACATATTAGCTTAATATTCATATAAAGTAGCGTTAAAACATTGTGTCTTACGTGTTAAACCCGCTAGTAAACTGTTGAAGGGGTCTCAGTGGCCTGCGCTGTGCACTGTGGAGAAAGAGGAGGTAAAATAGCTGTTTACCGTGATACCGCAAGCATTCCCCCATTAATGATAAATATAAATATATATATATATATAAAAACAGTCTTACGGTATAAAATCTCTAGCAGCAGAGGTTGGAGGGTTTGTTCTGAGCCTTTTCAACAAAAGTGAGCGTCTTTTTACTGCAGCTGGAAAGTAATACCATTATTTAGCCTGGTAACACACTAAAATAATAATAACAAAATACAATCATTAGGTCAAGATTTCAAACGAAAATACATTCATGAAGTTTTAGAATTTAATAATAGTAATAATGAAAATAAATAACGCACACATGCACACACACACACACACACACACACAACGAAATGTTATTTTAACTTACGGCTGATGTGGTGGGATGCAGGAGCACGGTTTTCAACTCCGGAATCGTCAGCAACTGCACCTAATAAGAAACTTTTTTTTTTGTTTTTTTGTTTTTTAGAATGTTTTTCTGAGAAAAATTAAGTATCTAGAAAACAGTGTTATCCAATATAGTTTAGGCACGCTTACCGTTAAATGAAGCCATCGTCCACAGTAGAACAGTAGAAAAGGGTCCGCAGTGTGTCACACAACCTAGCCTTTTTGTTTTAAAAAGGTTTCCTCTGCTTGTTTCATAGAGGTTTTATACACTCGGGTAAACATGATTGGTTGTTGGTTTAGCCTAGCCATATGATTGGCTACTGTACTTTATTCCCGTGCTTTGCCCGGACATGTCTGAACACCAAATGGTTGACCAAGTTTATGATCTAGCCTCGGCGTCTCATCGGCGACACTGCTTTTTCGCGTGTGTTGCCCAGACTGTCTGAATGTTGATTACACCAACATATGCAAATTGATGGTCTAGCCTCGCCTTGATCTTCTGCAGGATACTTCCTTCGCGTACATGTGTTACCCGGACGTGTGTCTGTATGTTGATTACATCAAAGATATGTAAAGGTGTTAGTGTAGCCTTCCTGTCTACATCACTGGCTTACTACGGTTTCATTCATATCCATTCCCCGCAAGGAGGCGCTATGGTTAACTAAGAGCAGGATTTCAAATGACGTGGTTGCAGGAGGAGGGCTTTTGATTAGCCAATAGCTACGGTTTCATTCAAACCCAACCCCCCAGAAGGAGGTGCTATGGTTAACCATGAGAGCAGGATCTCATATGACGTGGTTGTCATGGGGGAGGGGAGGGGGAGGAGGAGGATTTATTTCTTTATTTCTTTATTAATTAAATTTATTTATCATTATTATTATTATTATTATTATATTTCATATTTCATAATTCATAATTCATATTTCATAATTCATAATTCATAAACGTGCACGCACGCACGCGCCCACACGCACGCGCGCCCCCCCTCACGTGCACGCGCGCGCTCACACGCACGCGCAAAGCCGGTCCCTATATACTACTTGTAATGCTCAGGAGCTTTGACTGGCAGCTGTGATTACCATGATTATCTAACCATAAATCCTCTACATTTATAGTGTATATATCACCACATTTGTTACCGGGCCTGCGTTACGCTGACTTGTTTTCTGATGATTGACTGTCCTGCTCTACGGAGCCGAGCACACACTGAAGTCACTGGATTGTACACTGTAGGATGCAAAGCTTGTATGTGATGCTCGGGCTTCGTTCAGCCGGGTTCATACAAACAGGGATGATCTTTGCACAGGAAGTGGAGAAAAAGTTGCTTAATTTGACATTTTTGGAGCAGAAGACAAGAAGGAGCATTGGAGCAATGATGCAGATGAACTGAGAGGTTAAAATGGTGAAAGAATTTTGACTGAGTCAGTGGTCAGTGGTATGTATATATATAGCAAATGACGATTTTTGTATTTAGTGAGAGTTCTTCTTTGAACATAGGCATATATCTAAGGTAAAGAGTTCAAGACGTTGTGGCCCTCGGCCTACTTGAGGCATCAAAAAGCTTTCATTTGGGTGTGTCGGTACTGAGAAAACAGGTGAGGGGAACCACAAAGGAGTAACCCGCACACCAAAGAAATGGGCTGGAAAAAGCCACATAAAGAGTCCACAGGTACTGATGATAGTCTAGGACTAAAACGTTTGCTTGCTGCCTCTTTTGCACTTTTTTTGTTGAGCACTTTATTGGTTTTGCACTTATGTATTAATTAAAGTTTTGGACTTCTTTATATTGATCTCAGCCTGTGGACTCTTTATGTGGCTTTTTCCAGCCCATTTCTATAGTGTGAGGGTTACTCCTTTGTGGTTCCCCTCACATATATCTAAGGTAGCAATCACTCATAAGGGCCCACTCTCCGCACAACACATTGATGGAGGGCCCGCTCTCTCTATGGCCCCCCCTACCTTACAGGCCCCAGTGCTACCACACTGCTTGCACTGTCTATACTTACACCCCTGACTCCAAGAGAAGCCCCTTATGAGATAATTGCAAAAAACGCAAACTTGATTGTTACAGTGCCACCTTGTTGTCAGTGAGTGTCTGAGTGGTGGGTGGAACTGCTAATGTCGGTGAGTTTTTGTGTTACAGTTTTTGCTGCACAAACACTCTAAAAGAAGAAAAATAAAAAGGAAGAAACAAAAAGAAAGAAAGAAAGAAAGAAAGAAAGACATATATGGATATATATCTTTAAGTTTGGTTTTGTTTATTTTTTTTAACTTCTAAGTAATTACTGCCTTAATTAAAGTAAAATTGGCTGAATAAATCAGTTGAAAGATTTAACTTTTTATTCAAAAAATAGTGGAAGCTCTCTGAGGCCCCTGTCATCCCTTAAAGGTGCAAAATGTTATAGTCCACCTCTGCACTTGGATTCATCTGTAATCGCAGCCAGAGCCGAGTGAGTAACTGCTCATGCTGCCGGAGCACCAACACTAAAGGCTAGTTCACATTACACGATATTCATCCCGATTTTGACGTCGCAGAGGATCTTGAGAGCCACCTCGGGTCGGAGATGAGCCTGCAGATAGTCTGCCACGACGAGTCCTCATGTGTGAGCAAGCCTACGAGCAAGTTGCCCCCTCGTCTGCGACTGGCAGTGGATATCTGGCATGCTAGAAAACTGGACAAGTGTGACACGACTGACAAAGAGCATCAGCCAATGAGAGGCGGGATACATCCCCCATCAGCATGTAACAACAAGTCCACAGGATCACAGGGAGCGTGTTGTGTTTGGACCAACTTCGTCCATCTGATGCACTGTACCAGATTATAGCTTTTTAGCTAGTTTGCATCTGCAGTCCCTGAGGCAGGCAAAACGTCACCGCATTTTCTGGGGCTCTGTCGGCGAGGGCTTGGTGGAGAAATCTTGTTGCGTGCACACACACGTCGTAACACAGTTGGCGAGACTCCCGATGACAGAAACACACGTCGTCAGGTATGAACACTCAAAAGATTATGATAGTCTCTGCGACTCAAGACTGGTCGGCCGGTCGTGTAATGTGAACTTGCCTTAACTGTCATGTCTTTCCCCAGAAAATTAAATCATGGTTCCAAAACAAGAAGGAAAAAAAAGGAATGAAATAAAACTGACTGTCCAAAAAAGGAAAAATTCAAAAGTGGCCTAAGAGAGATATGGATCAAGAGAGGAAGAGCGAGAAGCCCACAGAGACTGCTTGTGCATAGGGCCTCAAATTTAGTGCCACGCCTCTGTCCATGCTTCCCTCCAATCCATATTTCAATCCATTCAGCCTTCGAATCAAAATTGACTCCACAGATGTGTGAACATACGACCAAGAAACACAGGTGACTGAAAAATGTTGATAGAAATGAAAGTATTTCAAGGTCAGTTACGTTCCTGGGCTGAACGGCATTGTGGTCCTGTTCATGTAAGAAAAAAAAAACCCATCTAAAAACGGACATGTGATGCATGAGGACTCTGAAAGTAGGCCAGCATCAAATATGTGTAAGCAAAGGTTAAGGGAGTGGAAAATAGTGTCAAGGATGCGTCAGTGGCAGACTTACACAGCACACGGCTAGTTAACCACGTCCCTCATGTTAGACAGGAAACATCAGGCACCTGTTTGGGGGTTTCTTTTTGTTTTCATTTTGCCCCGCTTGCTGACATCCACCATACAGGATATCTGCCACTGTGTCTGCGCTCCCCACGACCACTCCCTCTACCAGGTTACTGAGTTACGTAACTGCAGCGAACAACAACAACAACAACACACACAGTAGGTGATTCACACTGGACAACGATTGTAGCTTCAACTGATAGTACCAATAAATGATGGCCACTGATGGTCAGTGTCTCCGGAGTGAAAAGAAATGCTGAGTCATGCAGACAGCAACAAAACAACACTTCTGAACACTTCAGGTGATAAACAGTCCGCACACAAAGGGACTTCATGATGAAGAGGGTGGCATCTGCAGAGATCCCCCTTAATGTCCTTTAATTCTAGCGTAGAGATCTCCTCTAAAATCAGCGCACTCTTTGTGTAGGCAAGGAGAAGTAACTTTGTACCATATTATAATGGGTGTATTTTTATATCAAGGCACTGAGCAAAACATGTCACATGTATAAATCACGTGTGTCAGTAATACAAAATAATGATGGCTGGATTCTGTTTTGCTGCTTGGGACACTTGAATGCAACAACTGAAAACTACCACTTTTTTCGCAGCTGCTCGTGAGCATCTGTTATCGTCTACTTTTAAAAGTGTGTCAGGGTGAGAAACAACAGTCTGTGTCCTTGGTCAGATCTTAAAATAAAGCCCTCCGTGTTCTCACTTGTTTAGCATTGTGCACCCCGACTGATACACTGAGGCCGACTGTCGCGGTGTGTCCTGAAATAACTGGGAGGCATTATAGAGAAAGCCAGTGTGTGCAGATAAAGCATAATTTATTGATGCTCGTTGTTGTATCTCAAGATTTACCTCGTATGTGACTAAGATCACAGCTTTTCTGGGGCCCAGATTTTATCATTTGTGTATGCCATCATCTTGGCCATGCAGAGAGTTTGGAGTTTATAGCTCTAAGCTAATTTATATTTTCTATAGGACTTACTTCTATTTTGCAATGATGCTATTTTTCTCATTTTCTCTTGTGAGCAGGCAAAAATACTGTAGGTCTGAATATATTTCTGGTCTGGAATCAATAAGCATTTATCACACAGAGAGAAAAAAATCCATGGTGCTGCCCTGAGTGGGTGCAGTCTCACAACCCACCTCTAGAACAAGGAAACGGACGACAGGCGGAAAATGCAGCGCGTTGGAAAATAACTTTAATAAAACTCCTATGAAAACAAAAACCAGCAAAACAATAAAAGCCTGTACATTTGACAATATCCAGTGTCTGAGACTTATGAAGGCTAGTGGTGCGAAATACAGCTGCATCACACATAAACCAACAGAGAAAAAACCATTATAGGCTTAGGCCTGGGCCCAAGGTTTTACATAATAAGATATGGTTCATATACTCGGATATTGCACAAAAAATCAAACACAGATGCAGATGCTGAGGAGCACCGTATGTCGAAACGAGGAAGTAGCTTTGCATCGCAGTGTAATGTCCCTACTGATAGACCCCGCCCGCACCGGCCCGAACTCCGCCCACACCTGCTCGTATAAAAACAAATACATTTAAAAAGAGAGCGGCACGTATTTTCACATTCAATTCAGACACAGATAATTAAAAACAATATGAACAATGACATTACTGAACTTTTTCTTTTGGTCCTAACGTGTTAAAAGCATCAGTTATTCCTCAGTGAGTTTTTATTCGTCATGGTTGCTAGCATGAGCGGGATGGCGCTTTAAAGAGCTCGCATCCTTTTAGACTTTAAGACAAGTTGGCTAGTGATGACTCACAGGTGATAACACTTTGTCCAATAATGCTCTTGATTTGAAATTATTCAGAAAAAACAATGCACATTGTCATTTCAAAATAAAAGAAACTAAAAAATAAAGTGTTTAGTTCATTAAAGGACTATCTGAAAGTTCTCATATACGTCTCTCTGACAACATTCCAGTGTTCAAAGGTCCGAATTTGCTAAGATTCAAACAGTGGACCAACAGGCTCAGGGCATCCTTTTCTAATCACCCCTTCTATTTTTATTATTATTTCCCGAACACAAGTTTTCTCTGTGGACTAGTAAAGTAGTCTGGCACATAGATGTCTCATGATAAACTCTTAAATGGCAAAAGAAAACTCATAAAAAATACAATCTTCCCGCAGTTTTGAGGCACACTTTGAGGCAGCGGGAGCGAGAGTGTTAAGATGCACTTCCTGTGGGCGCTGTGCACACTGTTTTAAGACATGGGGGTCAGACGTCTTTTTCGATTCTGCCCTTTCCACACCCATCTGTTATCTCCGCTGTACTTAAAGCAGTTCTGGGGCGTGGTCAAACCATGCGCCCCCATCAGAGTCCATACACACCGAGTTTCAAGTCCGTCTGAGAAAATTCATCCGCTCCAGAATTCTTTTTTCTTGTCGTCAGCCCACTCCACAGGGACAGTTCATTTTTAGTGTGGGCAGAGTGGGTGCTTCAGTTCCCTTCCTTTGGCTGTGTGCTCCATCAGCTGTTGCTGTGCCTGTGCAAAACTTGCAACGACTTTCCCCACCATGACTCCACAGAAATGTCATTTGGATTTTCAGGAGGCACCGTGCCAGAGTGATGCGAGGCCAGGAGGGATACAGAGTAAGTAAGGGCGCAGGGTAGCCGAACTGTTTCGGAGAGTAGGTTTCCTCTGTGTGTCCAGTATGTGTGGATGAATCACGTTTGGGATATTCTGCTAGATTCCCTTCTTTAAATCAGGGTGGCTGTCACCCCGTCTCCACGGCACACCCTTCCCCTCCTGCACATTCACACACTCCATCACTGTGTCCTCTTGGCCCCTGACCCCCCGGCCTTTGATGGATCTCTGCTGCTCTACGAGCGGTTGTCTTTGGCCACATTGTGGGCCATCCAGTTGACTTTGGTTGTCCAGCTCTCTCTCAGGGCCTCGTCGAACTTCTGGCGGAACTGCTTCAGCGCCTCGTCGTCTGTCTTACCCAGAGCCAGAGAGTCCTGAGGAGGGAGGAAAGGAGGAGGGTTAGTTGTGTGGACAGGACGATGGATACTTTGACACCAAAATCCAACAGGTACATCATCTACACCAGTGGTTCCTGACTAGTCCAGCCATGGGGTCCAGATTTCTCCTTCATCATTAGCTCAAGGTCCCACAGTTTAATACATTAAGCATTGTAGGCCTATTTGTTACTCTGAGGCTGAGAGGCTCCCTCACTTCCACTGATAAATCCTCCCACTACTCCATCAGCTGGCTTTGAGACATGCAGTTTTATTCATAAGTCTACCTGGTTTTTAATTTCACATGGGCTTTAATATCCTGTTTAAGTGCTATTAATAACCAAATTTTCTGTTTCTTCTCCCCCACATTGTTTCTCTGCTGAGATGAGTTGTCAAACAGCCTGAAGCTGAAGAGATGCACAAATACACAAACCAAAGATGTCCTGTGAAAAAGGGTGTCTGGCTGGCAGTTTAAAAATCTGTTGTTGCTGAGAACTCATCACAGTTTACAAGGTGTAGATTTTGTTTGACATGCATCTTTTACACATATAAAATGTGCTGTGTGTGTACCTTTAAGTACTGGATGTCTTTGACGGAGGTGAGCTCAGGCAGTCCAGCGGTCAGCATGAGGGCAAACAGTGTGATGAAGAGGTTCCCGTTCTTCCTCAAGATTAGATAGGCTTCCTCACAGTACTGACGGAAACTGCAAGATCAAGACAGACACACTTCATTACTTCTGACACATACAGCGTGGTGTCAATGACTTTGACACTGACACTGAGTCCAGTGTCAATGATGATCTGTTCTTGCGAGGGTCCATTTAACTGTCTCTGTGAGGATTACGCATATGATTATTATAACTCACATCTAATGACTGCCACTGCTGTTTTCTGTGTGTGCAAGAAGCTGCCAAAACCTAAATGATCACAATGTGTATCCTTGTTTCACAGTTTTTCCAAAGACAGCTCAGCTCAGATTAATGCAATTACAGTTTTATACGGTTACATTTTTATAGTTTTGACAAATTACTTTAAACTCAGGATATGAGTAATCAGAGGGGTGAAAATCAAATCTAAACATTTACTTCAATGCCCAGATATAAAGGAGGCACGCCATCACTTCCACTCTGGTCGTGTTCTGAAAACACCGCACTGTTAGTCATCAAATAAGATGTACGTTTCCACCAGGGGATTTCCGCTTTCACAAAAACATTTGCGTACGTATTCTCCCTCTGATCTGGCACACAATGTGCCATATCTTGAACCCACACATTTGCTGACGCAGCAATGCATATTGCATTTTTTTTTTAGGCAAGATCATTTAGGGTAGAGCACCTTTCAGCTGCTCCTCTCTGCCAACAACCAGCTGCGAGGCTTAGTTGTTGGATAACTAGATTTAAATGTCACCTGGGCATGCTGAGTATTATGTATAAAGACATTCAGTGCGATTAAAAATGTAATGACTCAGGTAACCCCTTCAGACCACTAGCAGTGTCATGGTTACAGCATTGCCAACCCTGCCATCTTAAACTCAATGTGGCATGACTGGATTATTTCTAAACAGTAATAACTTCAGCTGATGTTACACAGGACCTGTCTCCACATGTTTACTCCCCTGTGGTAATGAATGTAGGTCATAAGAACACAGATTACAGTAACACAAGTGTATTTCCTGCTTGTTCTGCCTCTGATACCTACTTGGTAAACAATGCACGCTTCAGCAGTGCCACTTCGTGAGGCTCGCAACACAGAAACGTGTTGCTGGAGTTTGTTTATTTTCAGTCTGAGTCGGAGAGACATGACGACAACAGGACATGTTTTGCTGTCTAAAGTAGAGCAGCTATCTCGGCTGACAGTGCAGACACATGCTCAGCACTTGAATGTCTCAGATGATCTGTGTGATCATAGATTAGGCTGGTGGCAATGGATTTAATGGTTTAGATTTGTGTTCTTTAAATGTCGCATAAAAGCTCAAGTTTCTTCCCACAGTGTGTTTGAAGCACTAAATATCATAAAGAAATCAGATCCCGAAGCTTTGACACTGCCGATCATGTTAAAACCAAACTTTAAAATGCTGTAACAACTGTGACAGTCACACACCCCACCCTTCAAATAAACTACACCTCAGTTTCACCTTATTACACAGACGGCTTTTTTCTTGTTGTTGAGTTCATCAGTGCCTGAGCTTCTGCTGCTAACTGCTGGTGGGAGACGGTACTGCACCGGCTAGCTTACACAACAGGTGATTTGTGGGCCTTTCCAAAACTCGCCCTACTCACTCCCACTCCATTGACGAGTTCTAGCACTTGATTTAATCTGTATATGCTGCTAATGTTTACCTTAACTTTTGTATATTATATTGTTATCATAAAAGAAATAAATAACTTTTTGGCTTGTCACTCAGATGTTAATAAATGCTTGTTTTTTTGTAAATATTCAGCACTACAATCAAATAAACGCACTGTTTTCTAGAGATTAGAGAATCTATCCTTTATACAAGCTAATCTTGAAGAACTATCCTCTGACAGTTTACCACCATTTTATATTTTTATGCAAACAAAGAAACCAAAAAATAGAAAAAGTTACTTTGTATTTTCTGTCATGAGCTCCAGTCTTTTCAAAAACAGCACATACACTTTGAGTTTATAAAATAAAAACACTAAGATATCTTGATTCTTCCAGGCTGCTATGTGCACATAACTTCTTTAGTGTACTGTAGATGCAAAGAAAATCATTCAAGTCCTGTGACAATAAAGCTCACCTTGTTTCTGTCTAATGGATTCAGGATGACACACACATACACAACGCTCATTTCAATACTAGACTAGTTTCTGACTGACAGCTCATCATGCAAAAAATTTATGATGGTTTGTTGTTATGTTTGCAAAAGGCCCTTTTTTCTTCAGCTGACAGATGTTGTTTCGGGTCATTAAATAATGTTGGCTGCCTCTTCTATGTTTCCAAAGAAAGGCATCCAACAGTCGACAATCCATCAGTCTGATAATGATAAAAGGCAGACGCTTTATAAAGCTCCACAGAGGCTGAAGATGAAAGGATAAAATAAAAGGGACAAACCTGCCGAACTTCTCTGTGTATCCCGTCTTGCCCTGCTGTATGACGTGGATGAAGTCGTGTGTGAGGATAAATGGTACGCGCTCCCTCTTGATGCCAAACTTGGACTTGAAGTTGCCCAGGATGTGACCGAAGTCTATGTGGAAGAGCTGACAGACAAAGACGGCCAATCGGTGAGCACCATGGAGCAAGGTCAAAAAACAAACTAAAGGAGACTGGACTCATACATGCAGATAAAACAAATTATCAGTCCAACCTGTCCGGTGCTGCGGACCATGATGTTGTCACTGTGGCGGTCTCCAATGCCCAGGACGTAGGTGGCTACACAGTAGCCTGCACATGACAGAGTGAACTCCTCGATGGCCCGATCAAGAGCATCGCTGTCAATTAAAAAAACACACAACATACACGTAAGCGCATTTTCTCATCTGGATTCTCCTTGAAGCAGCCTTGGTGGTCACTGCCACCTGGAACACAGCAGCTACTTAAAGGTCCATTTAATCTGCATCTTACCCAGTGTTCCTCTCTTTGAGCCAGTTGAGCAAAGCATCCTTGTTGAAGGCGGCAGCTGCTGCTACGTTGCTGCTGGTCAGCTGGATGTTGGCAATCGTGTCTGCTGATGAGACCACCTCGATCAACCCTGACCGGTCCCCTGTAGCTAGGCAACCATATGGTACGATTCTGCATGATATGGAGAGAAAGAAAAGCAAGAGATTAATGATATCAGCTGGAACACTGTGGATCAAATCCATCCAGGAGGATTTTGGCGATGGATCTAAAAGAAAATCCAAACAGGGAACACACATGCTGAGAAGCCCACAATGTCGACAATCTCCAGACTTTGTAGCAATGACTGTAACCACTCTGCACAAAACCTGAGGGGCTTGTGGTCAATGCAGACTTTGTCGAAGATGTCTTTGAGGAACTGCAGTGCACTCTCCTGTACAACACGTTTGGATTTCAGATAGACTACTTCAGGAAATGTTTTAAGACACCAACAAAGTGCTATGCTGTGCAAATTATTGTCACAAATTTACATATCTCACAGGAAAATATGCCGCGTAAGCAACTAGTTTTTTACAAACACCCCATTTTCCATTTAGTTTACACTTGATGCACTCTGCATATACCTACTGTAATTCATATCAGATGCATTTGAGACAGCAGTATCAAATTTTTTTGCGCTGAATGCTTTGAAACTTTGATTGTTGCCATGGTAATCAATGTCCAAATACTTATTTAAATGCTGTCTTGCTATACCATTACCCCCCAAAAATCCCAAATAGCTCATTAATTATTTGTTATTCTCACTTTTTGGGACTCAGACAGTTTGACCTCCCGTGACAGTCTTATAGATACATTGGCAATCTGTCGAAAAAGTCAGGTATCTGGAAGATTTTTCACAAATTTTCAAAAAAAAAAGTTCAGTGCCAGATATGTCAATGGACACTGGCAGATCACAAATCTACACCCAGCTTGGCATATTACCTGAAAACTGTGAGTAACAGCTCAGACATCCTGCAAAATATTCCTTTTTCTAGCACATGTGGATGTTACTGGGACATGCATGCTAACAAAGTGACAATTGTCACATTATTTTAGATGAATGAAAACTGATATTTCAAAAAATGTCCTCTCATGCCCCCTTGACGCTCAGATTAATCGCTAATAATATTTTTCAATGAAGCTTTGTTGCCCCAAGACTGGTATTCAGGGCAGCCCTAGATTTTTGTGATACTCATTTCAACATATGAATGAAAACTCACAACAAAAATCTAACCCGAGCGAGCTCTATAAATCCGTGCCACATGAAAACAAAACTCTAAATTGGGTCATTTCACCAGGCAGCTCTCAGTAACTTTGTGTGTGTTACTGTAGATCCAGTTCCCAGTGCATTTATGAGATTAAGATATTAGGCTGTGGTTTGTTTGGAAGTTCATTCATGTAGCACTCCCCTGGGTGCTGTTCACTCTGTCAGACAGTGTACACTATCGTACTGTTAACACTGAGCTGAGACAGGGCAGATGGGAACATATGGTGAAGAACATACAGCGATTACGTGATGGCACACAGATTGGCCGGATGATACATTTTTTTCTTCATTCACTTTAACTTTTTCTTTCTTGCCACTGGATGGCAGTAGGTCTTCATTTGGCAGGATGCAGAGCTATATAACCTGGACAAATCCTCCTCAGAATAATTCCTTTTTTGTTAAATTTACTAACTCAGTGGCCCCGCAGTCTTACATATCCGACAGCCATGAACCCGAGGCTCAAAGCACACTTGATTTTTACATTTAATTTGCAGTTTGACGGAAGTTTAATGGAGACCAAATGCCATACATTACTCAACTTGATGGGTGTTGAGTTTGAATAAAGGAAAACAACTACAGGCAGCCAACAAGTAAGGATATATGCGGCGAAATACATCAGCAAAAAAATCACAGAACAACCTCACGTCCACCACTTCATAGCGGTTTCATTACGCTGTCCCTCCCTTCATTCACAATGTCCCATCACTGTGTTCGGGCTCTGACCCCGCGTCCCTGTAATCTGAAGCACCGTCCTCAAGCTCAACTGTCAAAACAACCCCCTCCGCCACTCAGCTCCAGATGTGTCAGCGTATGACGAAGGGAGAAAAAGGGTTTGTAAACGTGCGAAAGTGTGGATTTGATTAGGATGTAATGCAGATATTGCTGTATGTGTGTGTGTGTGTGTGTGTGTGTGTGTGTGTGTGTGTGTGTGTGTGTGTGGGTGTGTGTGTGTGTGTGTGTGTGACAGGGTTTGAGGTCAAACTAGCATGGGGTAAAATAGTATCTCCCCTCCTTGGCTGCACCCCCACCAGAGCTTCCCCTTCCCTACAGAGAGCAGGAACAAACAAGCTCGACAAAGTCTGACTGTTTGACGCACACACGCGCACGCGCACACACACACACACACACACACACACACACACACACACACACAAACACACACACACACACACACACACACACACACACACACACGCTCAAGCACAAAAAACTCACCTGAGGTCCAGACTAGCCTCCTTCCATAGCAGATCCATTAACCTCAGAATCTGCAGGGTCAACATGTCCTGCCTTAGGTCTGGGAAAAGGAAAAAGAAAATGTTGTGCCTCTTGCGTTTACTTGCGAAATCCAAAGTGATTTCTATCCCTCACCAACATGACTTTGCCGTATCTCTCCCCCCTCCACCTCCATTCCTCTTTTCCCTGTCATACCCTCCTCCCTAAACCTCCCTCCCCTCCGTCTTTGATTCCTCCTACCGTCTCCATTCTTGAAGATGATCCCCCGGGTGTCTCCCCCCAGCAGCTTGTTGTTGTAAACAATCCAGAGTGGCTTCATCTTAGAGTCCATGTACCGACACTTCTCCACACTGATGAGACAATGAGAGAGACAGGGAATGATGCATGGTGAGAAAAAGGAGAAAAAAGTCAAACCTGATCTGAAACTTGGGCTACATCCACACTAATATGTTTTCATTTTATAATGCACAACTATCGCTGCATTTGCACCTAGTGTTCACACTACTCTGGTCTTTTGTAACTGCTTAAATGGAGACTTCTGAATCAAATCAAATCACATGTATTTATAAAGCACGTTTAAAAACAACCAGAGTTGACCAAAGTGCTGTGCAGTAAAATAAAATAACATGTTAACAGCAAAACGTAAGAGAAATGACATAACAAACCCAAAAACATGCACAAATAAATGAGCCAAAAAAAAACATGAAGCACAAAATAGTAAGATCAGAAAATAAAATATGAAAGATACATCACAGGCCTGTCTTCAGCTTAGATTTAAATGTGTCTACAGAGGGGGAGCACTTAATTGAAAAAGGTGAGCTGTTCCAAAGTTTTGGTGCAACTACTGCAAATGCACTATTGCCTGTCCCCCTTAGTCTCAAACGCGGGACTGCCAGGAGCAACTGGTCTGAGGATCAGAGAGATCTGGGGTTGGAAAGGGTGGCAGGCCATGTTAGGCTTTAAAAACAAATAGTGGAAGATGATGTGGTCGATGACACAGTGAGAACTCTGGGGTTGCAATTAAGAGACTTGAAAACGATAAGGCAAAAATCCTCATTCGCTTCACGTCTTGTCAATCACAGCGTGTCAAGACAAACTATTTTAGCTAGGTCTACATACGTTACCTTTTAAGATTTCAACCTTATTGTGTGGGTAGCACTTCTCCTCCCCCATTGCCATAGCTTCCTCCAGTGATGGATAACGCACCCTGTATTGCTTTAAAATGTCTGCATCTTTGTTTTACAACAATCCCCTATCTATTTTCCAACACCTTGACCACCTTATAGTCATGTGTTGCTTTCATTAACAGTTCCACCTCATCGTCGGAAGAAATCTCTGGCCTCACTTTTCACCATCTTTGTAGTACTTTTTGTATTCAAGCAACAACTGCAGAGCAGACAATCTACTTCCTGTTCATCTGCTATGCATTTTCAGACGAGTTCATATGGACACAGATTATCTCTAAATGCTAGTTTGTACGGAGATTATTTTTGATTTAAATCACTGCATTTAAATGTAAACATTTCAGTGTGGATGTGGCCTTAGACGTCTGATCAGAACAGTGTTGTCTTACTTGATGCCAGACAGCAGGACACTGGGGTTCAGAGGGGAGTGCAGGTCCGACAGAGTCTCTGAGTAGCCACTCTGCCTCAGGCAGGTCATCATGGCCTCCTTGGTCAGCATCGCCTCCTTGGTCTTACTCCGAGCGTTCTTGATGGTTCCCAGCTTGATTAGCTCGTTCACTGACTTTAGCTTACTCAGGGCTTCCACCTGGTAAAAGATTGAACATTTCACATAACAGCAGTGAATGTAAGAACCCACGTTAGAGAAAACTGAGCTCATTTTCCTTGAGCCGACTATGTCAGCATTGTACATGCACTTCCGAACAGGAAGGTGGCTAGATAAATGACGGTGCTGATGAGGAAGTAGGAGGAAGTGTCCACCGGAGTGACTGTCAGAATCAACAGTGTAGAGGACAAAGGCTAAAGGGCAAAAGGGTAACACTGCTGTCACTGAAATGGGCTAAAAATACCAAGAATGTAGTCCTGCCGACGTTGACAATGGACCATAGCTATTCTAGTGCTTGACTAAGGCATTGTGGAGTCAAGTGTGAAGCATCGCTATGGAGCTGAGGATGGGACATGACCTCTAGAGGCAAAACAAACTGTGAAAGTGTGTGTGTGCGACATACCTGTTTCTTTAGCACCTCAATATGAGGGATGCTGCCTCTACAGTAGGCCTCCAGGATGAGGGCGAACTGGACTGAGACAGCCGGCATGTGGATCTCTGACCTGTAGAGGGCAGCAGAGCAGCCACAGTCAGAAGAAGAGAAACCTCTCGTGATGCAACTGTAGCCCTTCGTGAACAAACACACAGTCTCTTTCCCTTTCTTTCTCATGTGCAACACAACATGTGCACACATGTCTGTACACACCGTAGGTGCCAGAAGAGGAAGTGTCCTATCTTGCGGTTCCCCTGGGCACGCTCCAGCAGGAAGTGGGTGAGGGCGCAGTCGTAGTAGGGTTCATAGCGCAACACCTGCACCAACTGAAGCAAGTACTGAGACAGCTCCTCATCACTGGTGAGAGGACAGAGAGACAGAGAGAGAAGTGTCAGAGGAGGTTTACTGAGAGCATTATCAGCTGACAGTAATTCATGCATATAGTAATTTATAATAATATAAAACAGCAAGGAAATATAACAAAGTGAACAGAACAGCAGCTCTCACAGATAACTTTTCTTTTTTAATGTGGGCAAAACAAACAAAAATGGATGTGTTTCACCTACAAAGCCATCATCAGCTTCACTCTTTCCTCTCTGTTTATTATGCCCACATTAACTAAGAAAGTTAATCTGTAAGTGTCAGTATTGTGTTTGTTTTGCTCCTTGTCACAACCATGCACCAGATACATGGTTGGCCTTTGAAATTTGGAGCTATACACTGAATGATATATGAATGTAAGAGCTTGAATATGAGGCAAAACCCCCCGAGAAGGCCAGTTTATTATATCAAAATGTACATGTGGGTGGATATACATGTTTACCTCATATCACGCAGACAGCCCACAGCATATTCTCTGACATACTGGTCAGGGTAGTTGAAGTCCAGAAGCTCCAGAGCATCTCTGGGACTCAGTTTGGGCCAAATTTGAAGCAGTGCCTGGAGCTGAGACGCACATAAATGATCAGAAACGAATACACAGACGTTTAATCAGTTGTACATACATAAACCCTCCTTGTGGAGCTTAGAATAGCACATTTACTGTAAAAGTTTGATAAGCCACATGGCTGCACAATAAATTTAATAGTATAATAACTGTGATCACTTTTAGACAATGTTTAAATGGCCTCTTATGGCGCACTGAGGCAGCTGCTCCCAAGTAAACACACTGTCACAGGTGTTTGTGTCATGCGAGCTGTGATTGACCACTCTCTGCTTTTTAAACACAGCACCGTCTGCAGGCAGCAGCAGCAGCAGTGTCTCTCCACACGTCACACACACGTGTGATGTAACCACACAGTGTTTACAGAGATCAGGTGGTTTATTACTGAGTCTACATTAGCTGTATATAGCTTTAAAATGGTGTGCACACGGACTAGAGTCACAGGGGTGGATTATGAGTTTTGTGCTGGTGTATACATACTTGGAAATCCTACACCCGTTGACCACATTGTAAAACCCCCGGCAAATTGGATTCAGACAAGTATTATGATCGGTAAACAGATGATAATGAGAAAGTGGAAAGCTGTAGAAGGCCTATTATTTTAAGAATGGGAGTGATTTTGAGTTTGCTAAGTACCGGACTTATAACATACATGGTGTGTGTATATTGATATGTTAAGTGTAGTTGTAAACATCCTAACTTATTTTATTTATTATTTCTTTTCTGCCTAGTGTTTTTTATTTTTTTACCTGTTGAGGTGGTTTGGTGTTGTTGAAAAATTAAAACTTCTATAAACTTCAGTCATAAAAAAGGTGTGCAAATTCATGTGAAGAGAGTCGATTTTGGTTCTGAACAATATATGAAATATTATTTATGCAAAGGCTGATTAAGTAAAATCTGAGAGTGAAGGAAGTTTTTTTTGTCAGTTTCAGATGTTTAAATGCAATAGAACTATTCCATTCTCAAAGATGGATGTACAGTATAACCATCACTGGTAACATTGAATAAAATAATTGCACTATTTTTGCAAAAAAATGCAGTCTAAACCAAAAACAGTATTTAGAGCTGAGACCGGTACATGTTAGGTTAATAGTACGTGGACTTTTATGTCCAGGCTAGACTACAGAACAGTATCAAAATTATTCTAAAATTAATCCATTACAATCATTTTTGACATAAAAGCTCAAATTTTCAAGGAGTGAAGTGACTAAATTATAAACTCACAAGCTCTGTCCTCATACAGATGATGTCACTCAGATCCAAAGTACACAGCTGTGAGCCAAATGTGTGTTTTTAGCTCGTAAAAATGTTAAAACCATGAAACTGCTTTCTCTGACTACTTTCATTGCTGCATTTTACATTAAAAAAACTGACTTTGTCCCATTAAATGCATGGACAGTGGACACGCTGGCTCACCTGGGCCATGTCCTCATGTTTGCTCCACTTGACGGAGAGTAGCAGCTTGGGCAGCGACTGAGGGAAGTTCTCTCTGCAGTCATAGCGTAGTGTCCAGATCAAATCCTTCTCGTTTTCACACAGCTGAGACAGCGGGTCACGCTCCATGATCTCCTTCAGCTCTATGTGGAACTTTTTACCCCCACGACCCTGAGAGAGATAACGAGGAGGGAAGAATGGTTGGTGGGGGAGTTAGAGAGGGAGAGGGAGAGGATGAATGAGGTGAAGAAGAGAAAGTGTGAGAGGACGATGACAGAAAATTGGAAGAGGAGCCAGGACGCAAGTGGAAATAAGCAGCAATGACTGCAAAGAGCCACAAGATGGCAGACATGTATCAAAGCATCCTGCAGTTTGTACATCAGCTGCCTTGAATACGACTCATCTATACCATGAAACCAAGGACTAACATTGTCTCTGATTAAAGAAAGCTTTATGCTGTCTGATTTAAAAGGCGACACAATGCAACAGCCAACTCAAACTGAGTAATTATATGCTTAAATAAAAGAGATGGCAGGTTTAATTTTGATAACAGAAGAATAATATCAGAGGGACCGTGTGTATTTATAAACTGATGAACAAACTGACACGGTAAAAAACATTAACACAAGGCTGTGGTCGGTGCTGATCCATAGTGTCACACACACACCTTACACTAAAGGGGTGCGTTCAGGCCTGCCCTCTACATAACACAGGGTTACGTAACCGGCTGTAACACGCCCAGGAGTGGGTTTTTAGTTGAGGGGCGGTAAGACAGGAAAACGTACAAGTAATCTGATTAGAGACTTGAGTTTTGAAGGGGACTGAAATATTTCTGCAGCTACACCCTGCCGAAGTGATAACAATGGGTTTCCAAGGAAACTAGCAGCGTGAGATTATACTACACCGACTGTGTGTGTGTGTGTGTGTGTGTGTGTGTGTGTAAGAGGGGGAGAGACAGAAATGATGCAGCATTTGTTGCAGGCCAACATAACACAAATGTGTCACTTTTTTTTCACCTGGTCGGCCATTGTATGTATTCTGAATGCACACAAATAGGCACGTCCACGCAATTACATCCCATTGTACATGAACTCACCATGGGTGCGCAGTCACTTGCTCCGGCAATCTCTGCAGCTTTTTCCAGTATCTGCAAAAAACGTAAGTGAGCACCGTATGAGTGAACGCACACGCTGATAGAGCGCATCAGGCAGGCCGAGCACATCCTGATCCTCTCATGCTAACAGCCACCACTTCATCATAATCGCCACGTACCATTATGAAGAGCACTAAGGCGCTGCCGTGACAAATTCAACTGCAGTCTATTCTTTAAAAAGAGGCCACAGAGGTCTCTTTCGATGGTGTGAGTCCAGACATAGTCTGAGTGTGGCACAATCATAGCAGCCTTGACATGTTTGAGTGTATGACTGCAGAAATGAATCACATTTAAGCTTGTCAGAACATCCAAATCAAGCGGCAACCTCCGGGGCTGAAAAATGAAGCAGAGGTGCCAAACTGCAGTTCCTCAAATGGCCACTTGAGGCTGGTTCCAGAAGCCAGTCCATCCCTTTAGACCCCCACGTTAAAATACCTAACTTTACAGCAGAAATGAACGTGTTTACAGCCTGGTACAAAAACCACTTTGGTCTCTCTGGCTAATTTCAACATGTACGACAACTTTATGCGGGGGTGAATTTTTATATAGCTTCCATGTTAAATGTGATTAAGGCTTAGAGTTATGTATAATTAAAGCTAGCACCCATAGCTACATTGGGTGACAAGTAAGTGCTGTCCGTTTATAAGTTGCAACCACGGTGACAGCATTGGTTGGGTAAAGTAACCATGGCGTGACCTCAGATTCATTGAGAACAAGTAGGATTCCAGTGTTGTTTTCAGTTCATGAAAGTTGACAGTGGCTATGTCCATTATTTTCTACAGTCTGTGATCCAAACGCTGGCAAAAAATGTACGTTTCTATGGTACAACTGACAGCTGTCTGACCTTGTCAAAGGGAGGGAAGATGATCGGGTGTGACGAGTAGTCTGGGAAGTGGATGTGCAGCGCTGTAGCGTTCTCGGTGTAGGGGTTGGTCTGAATGGTTCCTATGGGGTTCAGCATCTCTTCAAGTTCATCTGGATGAGAGACACACACAGAGACTTCTATGAAATGACACACATTTACTGCATGATGGCAACTGTTCATGCAACCCAGGTTTAATTATAGTAGTAGATATAATAGATGTACCAGGAAAGGAAGACCAGCAGTGCAGGATGATGTCTCCGGTCTTCAGCTGGCCTTTGTAGTCAAACACCATGGTGTTGACCCAAGCTATAGGGTAGTGCTGGACCACAGAGAGAGAGAAAAACCATGAAATTGATCACTAGTCAATGATCTAATGAAGATGGTGCACATGCCTGGACACTGAGGAAGCTTTTATTACATTCTAGGCCTTTATCTGATCCACTGCAAACTGCTGACAGCGTACATACGAGCCTGTTTCTTACCACTTTCCCTGCTTTGCGGATGGTCTGGTACTTGTTTATGTGAGCGTTTTTGGTGGACTTCTGCTTCTTGACCTTATCCATGACGGCGTAGATGGCAAAGCAGAGGCGGGTCATGCGCGGCAGGTCGCAGACGGAGATGTCAAACTCCAGCGTGCTGTCCTTCCACGTGTGGTCTGAGCGTCCACAACTTTCGCTGCTCACCGCCGGCTTGCACAGGAGCTCCGTGCCGTGGAAGAGCCCGGCCCTCACCTGGACCTGGGTGGGCGGAAGGGGGGGAGCAGTGAGTGTATAGCATCATTTTACATCTTGCGTTAAACTTAATATTAATTTACAAGCTAGCCTGCTTTAACCTTTTGTCCAATCCAACTCGCTTTGGGTCTCAGCCTCATGGAAAGAGTCACAACACGCGATAAAACCCTCTTATGACCCAGGTGACATTAGTTTCAGGAGTGTGTGTAACTTCTGTCAATGTGAAACTGTGAAACTGACATTGCACATCTGTCCTGGCAGGCTTTGTGTGTGCAGTGACATATTAACAGGAATCCAAATGACAAGAGTTTACCTTGGCAGTCTCCTCTGCGTTCACCTTGCTGCCGTTCACCAGGACTATCTTAAACGGGATAGACACGTCCCACACACACGTCTGTACTTGCTGCGGAGGGAAGGTGAGAAGAGAAAGACTTGCTATGAGTGAGCAGTATTAGCATAATGTACTGCAAAAATATGTACTCCTACACGGCGCTTCTTCACACCCATCGATCCCCTGCACACACACATTAAAAACAATGTGGGAGGTCAGGCAGGTCATTCTGATGTCAAGCCAAGTGGATTTGCGAGGGTCAGCAGTCAGCAGGAAAAACAGCATCACATGACACCTAGAGTCTATGAACATGACTAACTAGCACACTTCCTGCTGTTTGCTGCCTCTGCTGTTGTGTGTGGATACGTGTGTTGATGTGTTTCAATGTTTGTGTGAGCCTGACGGTGTGTGTAATTTGCCTTTCGTCAGATAAGAGACTACATTTGTGTTTGCCCCTACTATTACAGGCAGAACTCCACGTACTGTCTCCTCACACAAACACCCCGTCCTTCTGTTCTCCTCTCTTGCTTTTTTTAGACCAACAGCCAAGTCAAGTTTCTTACAGTACAGCAGCATCCAATAACAAGTTCCTTTCCTGAAAATAAATCTCACTTCCTGTCACAGAGAGCCATATTTACATGGTAGGTTTATTACAGTCCGTCCGCTTCTGTTTCCTCCAATCTGCCTCCATTGCATTGCACTGCTTCACACTTTATTTGTACAGCGCTTAAAGCAAAGTGCTTAACTAAATAACATAAATACATCATTAGACATACACAGTTAAGTCCAGACAGCCAAAACTTCCAAATAATTGACAAATCACAAGACAAGATACTTTAAAATGAGCGATTGTAAATCAAGAACAGCATCTGTGGCTCTGGTCTCCTTAAGCACTCCATTCTGTGCAGCAGGAATCCAAACAGCAGAGGCTCTTTCATCTTTGTGTCTAAACATAGATCTTGGAACAAAACCATCCGAGGAGCTCAGAAACAGAAGGGAAAGCTGGAGAGCAAGGCCCAGATGGCTTTAAAAAGTTATCTGTAAAATGTCTAATCCATTCTAAGATCAATAGGAAGTCTACATCTACAGGGATACCAGAAGTGGTTAAGCACGATCCTGCTTTTTAATTCCAGTTGACACTTTGGCACGTGAGCTGTAAACAGAAGATAATCACCAGAGAAGGCAGGGTGGTGTTACAGCAGTCTGAGTCAGGAGGTGATGGAGGCTTCAATAATAGATTTTTAGTGTGATGTGGCGAGAAAAAGGTGGATTTCAAACATTTCTGTGTTGAAGAGAACAAAACTGAGCAAGAGGGGTTACACAAAAGGCCGCAACCACTGGGGCTGAAAGGTGGTGACAAAGTTGGTTAGGTAACATAACCATGACGTAAACTCAGATTCACAGGGTGTAGGCGTAGCTGTAGCTGCCTCTATTTTAGTGCGTGGTTCAGGTCATCACAGTAAATTGTAACAAAAAGACTCTCTAAGGAGTCTGATGTAAGTTTTCCGGTAAGTACGTCGGTGGCTTAGTGGATAGAGCAGGGGCCGGGGTTCGACTCCAGTCTGTGGCCATTTCCTGCATGTCACTCCCCCCCTCTCTCTCCCCCTTTCACACTTGTCTGTCCAGTCGATTAACAGCTAAAAGGTGGTTTTAAACCTGTTTTTTTTTTGCTAGAAAAATTAGCATTAACATCATCACAGGTTACCATAGGCTGTAAATACACACTGCTAACCAAGCTAGCAGCTAGCATCAGGGTTAGCTCCACCCTTTCATCCAAATATGGTCACTTCTGGCTCCAAAAACCCAAGATGGCGACATCCAAAATGCAAAATCCAAGGCTTCAAAACAGATATCCACAAACCAATGGGTGACGTCACGGTAGCTGCATGCATTATTTTATAGAATCTAAGGTTACAGAAAGGGAAAGCCGACTGGCAACAATTTTGATAACTGATTAACGGTTAGGTCAAGCACATCAGAAAATGGGGGCACCCTGTACCCTGACTGTCACATAAAGGTGAAAAATAAAGATAATAAATAAATTAAATTTTTAAAAAATGTTAGTTGTCTGGGGTAGTATTGAATATCTCTGAGCTGGATTCTTCTGTGGTTTTTGGACATTTTAAAGACTAATGGACTGATTAATATCATAAAAATAGATATTAGTGTCAGCTCTAACTCCTCATCTGTCCATAATTTTCATTGATCCAGAGCTCTGAGGGGCAGTGGCTCCAAACTGGTGGGTCACAAGTCACTTTTGTATAGACCACAAGTGATTTGCGAATGTGTCAAGTTTGTAAAAAACATACTTTATTATTAAGTAGAGTGAATTTCTGGCACAGAGCTTTGATTTTGAAGTGTCATTTCCTGTTGTAAATGTGTGTAAATTACAGACAGCTACTTGACAGAGACAGCAAACTAGCTCAACGACATGGCCGTGACTGTATTAAACTATATATATATTTATCTTTTTTTTCTCAGTAGTCCTACAATTATCATAAACCATGATACACACTGATTGTGACACTTTGTAATTCCTTGAGTCATACTGTCCAGTCAGTATAAATGTACTCATCAAGAAAATGTGGAAGTGAAGTGAAACTGGCGGCTGTTTTTACTGTAAACTAACAACAGTGTTTAATCATCGGGTGTGAGCAGTAAGTTAGGAAACAACTGTTCTACGAAAGTTCTGATTACATGTGATATATTAAGTTTCATAATGATTCACATCTGTGATATTTACAGACTCCCCAAACCACACACACCAGCAGGCATCAGCAGTCAGCGTGGCATCAGGCAATTAAAACCCCCAGGAGACTCGCTAACGAAGGCCAATTAAATTCAACCTGACATTTAAAATGTGGATGCACACATCGAGCAGTGATGTCACTGTGCACCTGGCAGCAGCAGCCACAAGCCAGCGATGTTTTCTGACAACGTGGCGAACGCTGGCAGGGCAGTGAGTGCAGGCGTGCTCTGACGGACTCAGGAAGAGTGGCTCATAAAAAGACAGGCGGCAGCTGCCAAGTACATGTTTACTTGGTAAACCTCCACACCTGCCTCGCTCAGCGCAGGTGAATCAATCATCTGCTTTGACTATTTTGGTGAAACAAGGACATTACTCATTAAGTGCTGGCGGATATTGTGATTGTTATCTAGAGTGCATGACAATATATTCATGTGTGCATCACAGCCTCAGTTTTAGACCTTAAGAAGTCAGAAAATCACCGATCAAATTCAACTTACATACAGCACCTTAAACAAATCAAGCAGAAATGACATCATTTGTCTGACTTCACTTTACCCCATAAAGACTTCTGTTTCTCTGAAATCATCCGCAGATGTTGAACAGACCTAAAAAGATCACCACACCACAGAAGTGAGAAGTACAGTCATTCATACATAACCGGACTAACCGTGGGAACCCTTCTCTTGGGAGGTAGTGGTAAAGGTGGGTTGGAGGACTTGCGGGAAACCACAGCTCCGATGGTCGAGATCTCCTTGTCAAACAAGCTGTCGACGGTGCTGGTGTGGACCAGGGTGAGGTGCGGAGGCTCCTTGGATTGCATGCACGTGCGGATGTACTGCAAACAAGACAGGACAGGACATATTTTTTTTAAGTATGTGCAAATTTAAGCTAACACAAAAAACCCAGACCTGTTTTAAGGTTGTGCTGTGTGTTAAAGTTGAACTTTCATGTCGTGTACTACAGTGTGAGGCACAAACATTCACAGTCAAGTGTGCAGAGGCATTGCTGTATTAGAAATAAAGGTTGTTTCACAGAAAGAATCAGCTGGAGTACTTCTAAGGAAGAAAAGTTAACAAGCCATAACAAGTGTAATTTATGCACAGCTTGTCAGCAGACTTCAAATTAACATGCACGGGTGCACACAGACAAGAACCCATCCCTTTTCAAACACTTTGGTCTTGTAGTTGATTCAACTCTTATGGTTAAAAACACAAACAAAAAAGACATGTGACCAAATTAAGCTAACTGAATGTCAGATACACACAGATTTACTTTGGCTGCAAAACACAGCCTCAATGCTACGACTGTCCCACACAACATTTGTCTAGCTTGACTCATAACCCTATTTAGCCTATTAAATCAACAGACAAACACACTGTCAAGGTGTTTTCATGACAACTTGTCTGATAATAAAGGGCCCCTGGACTTCACAGAGGTAAGCTAGGTACTTCCCAAACAGACAGCCCTGTCCAACAGGGAAGTGAAGATAAGGTAATACTTAATCTGTGCTCTCTTTAACGCCAGACTCCATTGATAAAAACATTAATTTTAACTTGCCAAACTCTGGAGCTTGCTGGTCTACCACTGCCTTAAACAGTTAGTTTATTTGTCTTATTGTGTGACTTTGGTGCTTTAAAGGGTTAGTTTGAATTCACCAAAGTCACACAACAACACAACTAACTTCTGATCGAGGCAGGGATAGACCAGCACCTCCTGTGCTCAATGGAGTAAAATTACTGTTTTTGTCAATGGAGTCTGGCTTGGTAGAGAGCATAGATGTGTTTCACTTTCTGTTCAGTTCCCATTCAGAAAAGGGCTGTCTGTTTGGAAAGTACTCAGCTTACAAGTGGATAAATGACACTTGGATTATACTGCAAGAAGGGTGTCTACGGGTAAAAACAAGTTAAGACTTTTTAAGACCTTTTTTAATACCACTTTAAATGAGATTTAAGACTAAGCTTGCGATGGAAATACACACCAACAGCGAAAACATGACATATGGTTCAGTTTGTTTCGTAAATATTTCCGGGCACTGGCTTTACTCACCATGAGTAATAGTTGTTATTCTTTTAAACTTTTTCTCCTTTCACTTGCATTTTCCCATTTTTCATAGTCTGCAAGGTCCTAGTTTAATGACACATACTCATGACGTGATCTAAGTGCGTAAAGGGGGCAAAATTAGGGGCATTATGCATTTACTGGTGTTGTGTCGAAGTCAAATAGTGTTTCCTTCCTGTTTAAATTATGTTTCCCACAGCACCAAAACCAAAAATTGTATCAGTGATGTGAACTGTTTTTGTTTTAAGACCCATTCAATCAGAATTTAAGACATTTTGAGACTTTATAAGGACCTGCATAAGGTTTGTATACATATGTTTTGATATAGCTTTGCTGTCGTTCAAAAATGTTCCCCTTTTAATTCAATTCATCATGAATTTTTGGATTCTTTGCTTAAAAAACAAACTTTTCTTCACAAATCCATGGTAACACAGGTGAGTAATTGATATACATATAGCAGGGGGTGACGTATTCCTGTAAGAAATGCACCAACTCTCAGATATATCATTCTGCTGCCAGTCATTTATTCTCTCCTAATCAGAATCTCAGCATTTGTCCCTATGGCTGTTGCCATTAAACGTCTCCCTTTTGTTTGTATGCTAATGTTAACCTGTCTATGCGATTTGATTTACATATCTCTGTTTACAACACTCGCTTTCCAGCATGCTAATGTATGCTTTACCTCCTCTGACCCATTCATCACTGGTGCTTCCTGCAGAAAATTGTAATCTTGCTGCTTTTTGTGCTCGGTGCCTTCTTTGTGTGAGATCCTGCTCTCACCAGTAAATAACAGCTCTTTCCATCACATCTGAAACTAGATAGATCATTTATATCTTTAATATGCTGCATACAAAAGTGAATGACTTTCCGAAGTTTTGTTCCACCATGTACAGCGAGTTAATGAAAAAGTTATGTGCCAGCATTTGGCATGAGTGGGCTGAGGAATTCTTTAAGTGCCTGATACAGACGTAAAGCTTGGTTGCCTGAGTCTTTTCTAAAACAGTTGAGAACAAGTTACACAACTGTTAACACACAGTCCATCATCTGCAGCGCTCCAAAAATATTACTGAGCCATCATCCTATTCATTTCAATTTATATCTAAACTTTTGTTCTTCCAGTCAGAGCTGACGGCGCCTCTTCCTGGAATCATAAAACAGGCTTTGTGCTACAATCGTCACACTAATGAAACAATATGCGACTTCCTCAGAACTAGAGCAGCTGTGATAAGCAGGCTGTGGATATTTAGAATAAAACAATAAAAAAACCCTCATTGCTTTTTATGAGGACCACGTCTGCTGTTCCTTGACATGATATTGACACAACAGGTGACAAGTACAAATCAGGATTTGTGTCACGGACAGACAACTGACTGTGTAGCCACTCACCTTGTACTGAATCAGGGGCTGGTCCCCGCAGAGAAACTCCAGACAGTGACTGACCCTCAGGATGTACTGACCCCGCCATGCCTCCTCCTCAGGCCCGTGGGTGGTCAGCCACTTCTTTAAAGCCAGCTCCATCAGCTCAGAGGGGGTGCAGGATGATGGCACCTTCAGACTGGCTGAGTCCTGCAAGACGATGGAGGGAGTGAACAGAGACAAAGAGAACGACTGCTAGTGCTCGAGGCTCAAACTGTAACCCTTGCGAAATAACATTTGTGTGTGCTTTTGGTCAAATCTGGTCTGCAGGATGTCAAAAAAAGACCTGCTGGAGGCCTTGGATCATGCAAGATAGTAAAACATGATCTCCATTGCTTTTTTTTACGTACAGCCATGCACAGCTGTTTATAGATATGATAAGATAAGGACAGAAAAATAAAGGAGGAAGATTGGTGGATATGAGCAGACAGGGTTGAACATACAGTCCCGTACAGACAGATCACTCGCACTCTGTGCAAAAAGACGGTCACTGAGTTCATACACAAGTGTTCCCTTGGACATGTGTGTGCGTTCGTGGCTGAATGAACTCACGCTCCGGCTAAATTCATGAACATGCATGTGATGTGAACCCTCCACACATTGCCACAGCCGCTCTAATATGCCACACAGAGGCTCCCTGCTCATCCTATTTATAGCTCAGTGCTGACCTGATACCTGATGATGGAATTATAATTTCCTGGAGGTTCAATAAAAATGTCACCTTTTAATAATTAACAACAAAAAATGGCTTAGTGACTTTTTGGGCATTATTATTATGAGGCTGAAGTTTGATAAGATTTGGATGCTAACGCAGCGAGGGATTAAGAGAAGTAGACTGGAGTTAAATATTGAATTACATTATCTTAATTACATCACTAAAAGCAGGGCTCACACTGAACCTTGCTCATAGTCACCTTAGAACAATAAACCACACTAGCGCACTTCCTGTCTATAATGTGGCTTATTGTGTCTGACCGCCCAAATAAGACTTCCTGCCAGTGTCCACCTGAGCGCAGTGGCACAGATGGCCCGTCTTTGTGTATGTGATGTTGATCAAAGCTGATGTACACAAGACTGAAGGGACACGACCATCTGTTTCATAATTAGATAACATTATTTCTACAACAGAAGCGAAGGGAAAGACAAAGACGGATGGCAGGAGACAGTCAGAGAGTTCAGAGATGTAGAGAAAGAAGTGAGGTTCATTTTAATCAGCGCTCGGGTCCCCTGAGCTGCCATGCTAATGTGTGCGTGTGTCCGGGAGGATGGCATAATTTCGCTGATGGTTTTGACCCACTTAGTGTTGTCACATGACTCGCTAGTTGGGCTCCAGTCACACGACTGTTGTGGAGCTGCCAACTGTGAGCAGGGAAAGGGGCTGAGCTCCAGTGCATGTGCCTGCGCTGGTGGAGTCACATGGCTACTTCTGCTACTCAAACAAGGTGGTTTTGTGTGCTGTAGTGTTGCAGCAAGTCACACTGTTACTCTGAGTTCATTATGTATGCTGAGTTGTTGTACACGCAGCATGTTATGGGTTCGGCTAATGGGCTCATCAGTGGATTTTTGTTTTTGGTCTCCTCTAGTTCCATTAGGAAAAATGATGACTAAAATGAATAAAGACATACACATAAATTAGCCATCATTCTCAGTAACTGCTTTCTACCAAGAAGTATCCCTCCCGAGAGCCACTTACCGTACGATAAAACTTAACATCATTAAAAATAAAAGGGACCCATTATGTCTAATTAATTCATTTTAAAGAGTGTACTGTGTTTGTACAATGTTCTGTTAGGCAAGCAGATACAACCTTAAATAACCCTGAGCCTTTAGAGAAGGTCTATGGTCTATGTTTATATCTTATATTCATCTACCATTAAATTAAAATGTTTCAGACTCAATAATCTTCCTATCATCACTGCAATCTAGGTAAAAATCAAGAATTGAAAAGAGAGAAACACTCCCGTGCCTCCTCCTAAAAGGACAGGAAGAGCCTTCGGTGAGTTTCTAGGTCAAGCAATCGTCCTGTATGTGTGAAACAGGCAGGATTAGGGTTGGGTACTGTTCACAGTTGAACTGAACTGATTGTTATCAGGACATGTAAATCGTCACCAGTTGCCAACAGTGCTTTTATTCTGTACTTAACCTTCTCCGTAACAACAAAAATGTAATTTTTGAACAAGCTGCGGGGGTGACGCAGTCGACTAAAAACCAAGTCTGCTCCTCTGCTCTTTTATAAGCACATAAAGCTAATCTTCTGTCTCTGTCTGCCTGCACGTGTGTGTGTGTGCGTGTGTGCTTATCTAGCAGTGATATACTGAGCTGCTACTAAAATAACGTAGAAAAGAAAAAAAAAAAAAAAGACCAGACGCTGAACCTATCGCGGCACATTGGCGCTGCAGTAATAATTTTAGCTCGCTGAGAAGTCAGTAGAGCAACCACAGAGCTCAGTGGCTGCTTCCCAGCTTCAGGGCTCTTCCTATAGTCTGAAGATGAACCCAGTGACTCTGCGGAGCGTCGTTGCTGACCTCCAGGCTCTGGGGTGCTTCACGGCACTCCCGCCTCTTGTCTAAACCCGGCGTCCAGACCCACATATGCTTTTAGGTACTAGAATTTGGCGCTGATGGTGTTAACGTTAATTGATACTCTGTAGTACCAACATATTAGACTAGTACATTTTTAGATGGCCATGACAGTACACTACATGGTACCCATTCTGGGGTCAGTCGCATTGAATGTCTTTCCAAGATTGGGTGTATGTATTGAGGAAATAATGATGATTTCAAACAGCCATAAAGTCTCAGTAGATCTGATAACCTGACAGGCTGTTACAACTAAAAAGAAAGGCAAGTTTGCAGCTAGATTATTATCATCAGTGAAGACTGAAGCCCTTTTTAAATAGGAATTGTGCAAATTTACAGGAAAGCTCAATCAGTCTTTTTCAGCATTGGCAGTATAAAAACAAAATCGGGGAGTGCGGCAAAATGCCAACATTCGTCGAAAATCTGTCAGTGTAAAAGGGGCTTGAGCTTCAATAAAATGTTTCATGAAGATTTGTTTCGGGGGATTTTCTAATGCAGGATATTTGTGCAAACTTCACTTTGAATGGAATCAAGAGAAATTCATTCAATTAAAGGGGAAGAAATGGCTTAACGTACTCACTACTAATGGTTTCACTGAAAACAAATATGGACTTTGTTTTTGAATAGTCATCAACGGTAATGAGTGACCTTTAACGTTGTACCTTTACCAGCTGGTGAATTAATTATGGTACAAAATGTAATAAATAACTATGTGGACACAATACACTGGGCTGTAACGTTGGTGACCTTGTTTACGGACAAGGGTTGTTTTTTTGTGCGTAGTTTGCACCTTACATTACCAAAAAGTCTGTTTGTTTTTCAAGATTACTCTCAATCTATGCCCTTAAAAAAACACAAATACACTGCTAAACATTTTCAGCACGTCCACCACTGGACTACAGACTCTCACCTGGGACTGGTCGAAGTGGATGATGACTTTCAGGTCGGCCGGACGGTCGTTGACCCCATCGGTGATGGCCGTCCCTGCCGCGGGCTCCAGCTGTGGGGAGAAGCAGGCCTGCAGCCACTCTGTGCACGTCATCATCTGGACTCGCTGCATCCTCTCTTCACTGAGACGAAACATCTTGCCGCGAAAGTCCTTCACCTCCTGGTCATTTATGGCATCGAGTTCATGTAGACCTGGCGGTGGTGCGGAAAGGATATAAAGTAGGATATGTTAGGAGTTAACACCAGTGGACAGATTTCATTACATGAACATGAAGCCTGTGAAGTTCAAAGAGCTGTCAAGTGGGAAGCGGTATATTCCAGGGTAACATGACTGAATGGCTTTAGTGGACATTAAAAATGCACAAACAGCTGTGCAACACTTGATGCCAGACATACGCACCTTGTAGTGCTGAATGTGTAAAAGGGGTTACAAGCAGCACTCTCCCGTGGGATTAAAGCAGACTCTGAATATTCACACGTTAAAAAAACCCAGAGGTATAAACTACTGTTTGTCTGATCATATTCATCTCCTGGCTCCCTGTAGAGCTTTTGTCTCCTTATTTTATAAACGACTCCTGCACAATACTCCCTTGGTAATGAAAACAACATGTTGACATTTCAAGCCATTTAACATTCATATGACCCTCAGCATTCAAAGGAGGGCTCTGGACCACATTAGCTGCATTGTGTGAGTGTGCGAGCTGCTTCGTGTGACTGTGTTTCTGGAGAGGAAAAGAAAAAAACATGGTTGGGCATGTGAGTGTGTAATAGTTTGTTACTGTGCTCTGCATGACTTTAGGTGTGCGTGTGCAAGTGTGTGTGTGCGAGTGTGTGTGTGTGTGGGGGGGACTATCCAGACGTGCCTGTGGGGTTCCTTTTGAAAACACCACTTTACTCTGACAAAAGCCTTTAAAAGATCATGTCAGACCAAAGTGGAGCCAGGAGGGGAGAATATCAATATCGTCTAAGTCTCCTTCAATTAGACTCAGAGCCCCTTCTCTGCCTCTTATGCTTTTCTTCCTCCGAGGAGGTCTGTTGTGAGCTAAGGACTTCCATAATCCTGGATATCTCAGTCAGAAGGGGGCTGAATGTGTGTTTTTGTGTGTGTCACTGTGGGACAACATTAAAAAAGCAAGAAGGGCTGCAACAAACAATCATTTTCATTACTAACCTGCAATTATTTTCTTAATCAATCAATGAATCGCTTTGTCTTTAAAATGTCAGACAAAGAGAAAAATGCTCGTTATAATTTCCCACAGCCTGAGGAGATATATTACACTGCTTTTTGTACAGTCATGGAAAAAATTATTAGACCACCCTTGTTGTCTTCAATTTCTTGTTCATTCTAATATCTGGTACCACTAAACGTATAATACAATGAACACAACAAAAAATGCAGCTGGTCACATAATACTTTATGTCCTATTTGACATTCTTAAGCTTAATTGATTCCCAGGGTATATAAGAGGCCATTTCATGTCACAAGCAGCACTGCACATGCAAAGGCCTAGAGTGGTTTCCTGCTTACATTCAAGCCGTAGCACAACTCAGAAGTTGTCAGCTCTCACATAATGCCTAAAACAAAAGAATTATGTGAAGCCACAAAGGCAGCCATCTTGGCACTGCTGGAAATTGGCATGAGTGAGAGACAGGTAGCGAAAAAACTGAAGATCTCCAAGACAGCCGTTCATTACAACAAAAAAAAAACAAGCTGAACATGGCACTACCAAATTGCTACCTGGCCGTGGCAGGAAACGTCTTTCTACCCCACGAGATGACCGTGCACTCATCCGTTCCTGTGTCAGGAATCGTCGTCAGACCTCCAGGGACCTTAAAAATGAGTGGGCACTGTCGAGAAATGTGACTTGTTCGGCAAGGACAGTTCGAAACCGACTTGTTGAAGCTGGTTTGAAGTCACACAGAGCACGCAAGAAGCCCTTCATCAATGAAAGGCAGAGGAAGGCCCGGTTACTCTTTGCTCGACCACAAGGATTGGACTGTTGATGATTGGGCTAAGGTTCTCTTCAGTGATGAATCCAATTTTGAATTGATGCCCACTCCAGCCAACTTACTGGTTAGGAGGAAGCCTGGAGAAGCTTACAACCCAGACTGTCTTGCCCCTACAGTAAAACATGGGGGTGGATCAGTCATGATCTGGGGTTGTTTCAGTCTGAGTGGAACAGGGCAAATGCAATTGTGTGAAGGCCGAATGAACCAGGTCATGTACAGGACTACCCTTGAAAACAGTCTTCTTTCATCAGCTGGAAAACTCTTTCCTGCCTCGAATGACTGGATTTTCCAACAAGACAATGCCCCTTGCCACACGGCAAGGTCAGTTAAAGCCTGGATGGAGAACCACAACATTCGCACCATGCCTTGGCCTGCTCAATCACCAGATCTTAATCCAATTGAAAACCTGTGGAAAATCATCAAACTCAAAATGGAGAACCACAAGCCCAAAAACAAAGAAAATTTGTTTGAATTTGTCCAACAGGAATGGGCTGCTGTGACAGCAGAACAATGTCAGAAGCTGGTGGAGAGCATGCCAAGACGCATGGCTGCAGTCATCAAAAACAATGGTTATGCAATCAAGTATTAACTCTTGTGTGTATCATGTGTTTAAAGCAAACAGAAAAGAAAACATGGAATGCTTAAAAGTAGTTTTTGGCGGTACAATGCCATAGCTATTGATGTAAGAATTTAAGTAATTTTGGTTATTATCAAGAAAACCATGGAAAATGAATAGTTCTTAGTTCTTAAATTAAACTCTCATGAGCTATTTTTGTTGTTATCATTATAATTGTCCAAACAAATGTACCTTTAGTTGAGCCAGGCATTAAAATTAACAAGAAATTGAAGAAAACAAGGGTGGTCTAATAATTTTTTCCATGACTGTAATTTGACCAACAGTCCAGAGACAAAAAAGAGACAAACAGTCACAAAAGATGGAACCAACAAATATTTCTATCTGTCAACTTATTGTTGCCACGATGATAGCTTCTGTACTGATGATAGCTTTTTTTCTTTTATGCATGAATTGGGTTGCAAATTCCAGTAAGATTTAAGGAAGAATTGACAAAAACTATGGGAATAAAATATAAATAAAGGGAGTACGTGTTCAGGATTTACTTCCTACGTCCTACTTGGACATAATCCATTAATTTGCACAAGTAATACATTAATTTATCAAATACATACGATGCAAAATGTGCCATGTGTTGAGTTGGCAGGCTTCGCTTACAGTGGGAAATGCAAACAGACTATCCAGTGAGCTAAAGAGAGAAAGTGACATAGAGTGCAGTGTAAACTTGTGATGTCAGAATGCACTGTACATGCTGAGGGGTTTATTTCTACTAAATTATTATTGGGTGGGAGGCTGGGAAATTATCTGTTCATGTGCTGAGAGAGCGTTCTGCTGAATGCATTGTTACGGTTCAATTTTCACCAAAACATGACAGAAGACCGAGTATTGCTTTGTGTGTATTGTTCCCAAAAAAATACGTTCACTAAAAAAAGGGTATGAATTTCATACTGACATCGTGAAGAATTCCTAAAATCTCGGAGCTTAAATCTGCAGAAAATCTCCGAGCCTATGCACGTACAAATATTTGTTGTTAGTTTCAAAAAGTGTTCAGTCACCTCAAAGGACCGAGCCTCTCTACAGTACTCATCGATCCCCTCTCCTCCCCTAAAAGCCCTAATCTTCACCAGAGATAACACAAAGAGACAGGTGATGGAAGACATGTCAGGAACACGTCCAGTCAATCCTCACGCTTCTCTATCAGACACCGGGGGCCGCTGATAGGAGCCAGCTGCAGATGGGCCTCAGGTCTGATGTCTGTGGTGAATGTGCTGAGTAGCTGAGAGGGGGGTGCTTATGGCCTGGTGTGTGTGTGTGTGTGGGGAAAGATTTACTGTCCCACTTACCAACTCTTAAGTGCCTTTCTTTATTGTGAATGTCAAACAGGGACAGTGCATGAATCAATCAGTGAGGGAGGGAGGGAGTGATGTGTGTGAGAGCTCGCATGATAACCTGCCACTTTGAATCGAGGGTAAGTCTTAAAAGTGTCACCGTCTTACCCTTGCCAATGAGCACGCCGATTTTAGAGTCCAGCAGGCGCTCTGCTCGGCCGCAGTTGCGCGTCACCAGCTTGAGGACCGGCAGGAAAGGGCGAACGTCGCACAGCCTGCGGGTTTCATCCTCCAGTTCTTCGTGCACCGCTGCCTGGTTGACACACTCGAACATGTGGCTCTCCATCTCGCCCAGGGAGGGAAACAGTGGGAACGACTGAGCCTGCTTCCATAAGAGCTGGGAGGTAGAAGAAAATTAGGGTTTCACTTAAGTGCGTCTGCACTAAAAAACCACAGGGAGTTTTTTTTTACTGTCTCCATTAATCTAAATGAAAAAAAGCCTACTTAGATTAACTGGAATAAACAGCACTCTTGTTTTTGGCTTGATGGCCATGTGAGATGATGATTTAGCGAAGCGTATAGCATCTTCTTCGCCCATGAAATAGTTAAACCATGAATAAGCTGAGCAGTAAAACTAATTAATTTTTAACCGATGCCTCAAAGCTAATAAGAACAACACAGCATAATGATGTAATATATTGACATGAGTGTATGTTTCATGATCAGGAACAAACATGACTCACGGCAACATGACACAGCCAATCAGGATGTGAATAATAGGTGCCACTAGCCAATCCTGGCATGATTCATGTCCCTGTGCAGCCACAGCATGATCACAGGGTTGAGTGTCAGGTTCAGAGTGTTTGTCTGAGGTTATGGAGCTCTGCTGTAGCACACTGGAACAGGACACATTTGCCCTCCCAACAAATATTTTCTTCTCCAGGAACACTCGTGATTTTATGTCACGTTGAACACAACTCTCCCACATGCAAAATGCATATGGAATTTGATTATTAAGTGTTCTTAGAAATGAATTAACTAACAAACCTGCTTTAGATAATAATCGCCATGACATTCGTGACATTTTTTCAAACAGTAGTCTTAGGTTGTTATAAACGGAGAATGGAGATTTTCCAATGATAACTGCCAGCTCCACAAAACGTTTTTTAATAGTCAGTTTTCTAGGAAATCTGATCTTGTCTTTATCACTATGAATGAAACACAGTCCTTCATAAGCCTCTTGGCTTCTCGAGAACTGATAAGGAGTTTGGTATTAAGCTGTCTGCCTGCATGAGCCTCCTGGCCTCCTCACATCTGTCCCCTTCTTTCATTCATGAGAACAGCCTCAGAGGACTCTCCTCTTCCTGTCCTCTCTTCCTTCCCTGCGTCACTGTTAGATAATTTGTCAGAGCTTTCACTGATTCTGTACATGCTTCCCTCAGGGAGTGAAAATCCCTCACATGAGCGCCAACAGATGTCTTTTATGCCGGGGTATGCATACATACATTTAGTCCGACTACCTTAAAGGCCTGGACGTGTCCAGAAATCTCCCTCATCGTATGGTTTCTTGGAATGTCAGACTAAGTGAAATCAGTCTGTATCTATGGTCACGTTACGGGGCTGATGAAGCCAGAAGTGATTTCTAGAAAATGTCAGGCAGACGTTATGTACACACACACACACACACACACACAGACTGACTTGTTTCTTTGCTATTCAGAACAACCTCCGCAGGCTTTATTTTACAGTGCCTGTCTGGAGAAAACATGTTTGCGGTCGTGTATCAATGCAGCTCATGTTTTCTTACATCGATCGAAACATAAAAGAATGCTAAACGCCAGCCAAGACAACACTGTACACTGACTAACATCATTTTTAATCATTTTAACTGATTCAACTCAAAGTTTTTGAGGCTGTTGTGATGAAATACATTATATTATAAGGTCTTTCAATACACTGCATTAAAAGAAAAACACCACCAAAAAGTTCAGTCTCATGTTAAGTAGTTACTGCAGGGCTATTGTGTTTCACTGCCTTGCATCACACAGGTGTTTCCATTTTTCTGGTCACTTTGTGTAGTTGAAATCAAAACCTAAGTCACACCACATCACAGCGGGGGACGTTAACCCGACACATACACAGTAAGATGATCATTTCAGACACCTTCACACACAAACACAAACTTTTACCCACTTTGCAAACACTCTAAGTCATTTCCTTCACAACTTCTCAAAGACCCATCGAGTCTGTGACTTCTGACCTCTGCTCCACTAAACAAACTGTCTCAGGAGCTATTTGCATGCTGAGAGTAATCGCTACTTGCAAACGAAAAACACCCAGCCAGCCGCAACAGCCGCCTCTGTCAAAACAGGTATTAGATAATGTCTAAGTGACCAGCTGTGGGACTGTGTGTGTGTACTTGTAAATATCTGCGTGGGCTGCAGACTGTGTTTTTCCTTTATTAGTGAATTAAGCAATAGGCCAAGAGGCATGTGAGGACAACAGGATACACAATTTTAATTTTAATCTCTAGTCTATTAATCTCTAGTCTATTAATTATCTCTAGCAACATATGGCTGATGTCACTCAGCCCAGTAGCGCCGCTCACCAGTTTGATGTGCTGAATGGTGGCCTCGCGTGGAACGTCCATCTGGATGTAGATGCCAGTGGGCAGCAGAAAGTCCACAGTGATCTGGTCCAGAGCGTGGCCGGCCAAGGGCGAGTGGGCCGCCCATATGTCCAGGAGGTCTGTCATGGCAGGAGGCATGGCAAGGGGGCACCACACGCCACCTCAACCATAAGGACCTGGAGGGACAGAGCAGAGAAACAAACCACACATTTTAGACTAAGATTTACAGTTTTAGAAGAAAACACTCACTGCGAGTTACCTTAAATTTGTGAAGACAGCTTTGTTACTCTCACATGCTTCTACACTGAACGGAGAATCCAAAAGGTGAACAGTCTTCATGAATTGAAGTAATTGGGGGCCACGTTTAACAGCAAAACTACAGCAAAACATCCATTTGCAAGCTCTCACACAACTCATGCAGTATAATTTGAATCTCATTTTTCCAGTTGTGCTCAGCGCTTCCCAAACACACATTTTCCCTAAAATGTCACACTATAAAACATTCCTGAGCACACTGAGCACATGACTGGATAAATGAGACTTTTCAGATTTTACTGCCTGAGTTTGTAAAAGGATGTTTTGATATTATTTGGTGTTGTTAATTGCTGTTTCCACTTACTTCACTTCATGAAGATTGTTTGCATTTTTTGGATTGTTCGTTCACTGTGGAGGAATGTGAGAAAAACAAAGTATTTGTCACAAATTCAAGGTAACAAGTGGAGGGAAATTTGTATACAAATGGTCATTTTGTGAGGGAAGTAGTTTTGAAAAAATATTTATTTCCCACCTACTGAGATTTATTTGTGATTCTTATGATTAAAGAGTTCTGGGATAAGGACAAACCAGCCTTTAAAAACTTTGTGCCAGCGAAGACTGTTAGGTGGGGTTAGACAACTGACAACATATCAATTTCAGAACAAACAGAAAGCATCAGTTAGAAAATTATATCATAATTCACAATAAACAGCCTAAAGACAAACACGTTATGATAACATTTCTCTGGAAACAGCTCAGGGTGGTATTCCTGAAAGCCATTAGGCCATTCCTCAAAGCAAACTCAATTGTTTGTCATTTTTAAAGGCTTTTCTAGCTCAAAAAGACTGTTCGTCTTGTGATGCTTGGCCTCGGCTGTCAGTCACAGACCAGTGATCAAACCACCACTGTGCTGATCTTTTTCTTTTTCTTTTCCCACCCACATCCGGGCTTGCATCTATTAACTTTTTCATTAACAACAAGTTGACAGGCGCAAATGATTCAGTGTCACAGTGTCCCTGTGGGGGCAGCCCTGTGCTGAGTCTGGTAGGAGGCCAGTGGCTTTAACTTGGGCGAGGGCCAGTGCTCAGAGGAATGCCCACTAAGCAAACAGAACAAAAGGTCAGCCTGCTCTCCCCTCATCGGACAATCTGGTCCCCCTGGCAGAGAACACTCACACACAAAGAAAACACTCACACTTATAGATGGATAATGCATGCATAAAAGTGCACATAAATACATACGCACCATGTACGCTGTCCCTAAACACACACACACACACACACACAAACATAGAGCGGCTGCTGCTAAGGTAATTATCAAGTAAGGCAGGAGGGGGCTGGCCCGCCACAGTTCCTCTGTATGTGCTCAAGCACTCGCTGAGAAAGGCTATTTCTGTCTGCCAAAAGAGACATGCAGAAGACTCAAAATTCAGTGCATGCAATGTATCAGCGTTAATATGCATTTCAAGGACAAATAACAAGCGCACACACTGGGACACATAAACACATGCATGTTAAGTGCAGGGAGCTCCACTGAGCTGCAGTAAGTGGCTTCCCAGCTGCTGGTATAAAACAGCCCACAGCCTGGTTTCCATTTGGGCTCGTGTCTCAACCACAGCTGTACCATCACACCACTTCCACCTGCCTTTTTTTCCTCATTCCCTAGTCCTCAAGTGGCCTAGTACATTAACTCTTCCACTAGGCCGTGGGTCCATCTCCATTTCGTCTCGATCCGCCCATTAAAACTGACAGCCCTGATTGCCTCTAATGGTCTTTCCCCTCTAAGTTAAGTGCCCGAGCAACCAGCAGATGAGCCGTTGTTATGCCACGTGCCCGAGGACGGTGCAATATCTGCTGTGCATTTGGAGCCACGATCCCAGACACTTAACATTATCAGCCATGCAAATGGAAACAATCTTGTGTGTGTGTGTGTGTGTGTTTCTGTGCACTGTTCAAACAGTTTGAACATCTGTTAAAGAGACTTTGCAGTTCCTGCATGTGATAAGGACTGACGCAGGCCTAATCAGTTAACACACGTAATCAGTTAAACTCATATTACACTACACAGGAATGAATAAAAAACTTCTACATACAGACAGACAATGCTGAACTTCAGGACACAGACACAATGCACAAAAACAACACAAGGAACCAGTCAGAGGGCAGACGATGGCGGGCCTGAAACGTCACAAAGGTGCACGGTTACACACATGAAAAGTAACATGACACGCAGCGTGTCTGTCTGACGCATCGACAACACTGGCACTCTGTGATGGATGATCAAGTCCATGTGCACGCACGTCTCTGCACATAAACACTTGTCTCATTAAATATGGCTGACGTTTTCACACCAGACAGCTTGAGCAGTATTTCATCCTGCTGCGAAGCCGACACACTCGGCCTCTGTCTCTACCTCTCTCTTCCGCACACACACACACACACTCACAGGGTATAGTATACACAGGTGAGCAGGGTTATTGAGGATGTGGTGGCAGACAGCCAGAGGTCTGCTGCAAGGTCAGGTTTCAGCGGGTGGATCAGAAGGGAACAAGTGCGTTTGCAAGATCAGGGAGAAAGAGAGAGTTTCATGTGACAACAAACACAAGAGCCTGAAGGGATCCGTCCAGTTAGCCAGCATTAGCACGAGTAAACATTGCACCAGTATGGAGCCTCCAGTCCACAGCTCCTGGGTGCACTTTGATAACTATTTGTGTTTGAATTTGCAGAAATATGACCCCGCATAAATGTGCTTTGCCTGTTTTCTGTGCAAACGAAGGCAGATTTTGTGTTTATGTAACAAGTAGAGAAACAACCGTAATTCAATGCTTTAATTGCAATTTTGAGTCTAAATTTTCGTCATGGAGGAGGTTAATTTCTTGCTCCAAACGCGCCCTCGCCTCTTTCCTTTCATAAACTCAAATACAGCTGCCTGGGATGAAAAGCTGGCATCTGTTCACATCTTTGAATCTCTGTGTCTGATTAACTATCTGTAAATGCACTTGAAAGGGGTGTGTCGGTGAATCAAAGGAGAGCTGACAGATTAGAAGGAAGAATACCTGAGAGGCAAACTGGTTTGGTTAAAATGGTATTTACTTCCAAAAATAGACAAGAACAAAACAACATAACGTCCAATATAAACACACTGCAGCCAAGACAGCTACAAAATCAAAGCTGCGATAAACCAGAGGAGGCAAATCGCTGCTTGTCATGGAAGTAGTTCCTCTGAGCCAGCGACAGTGACATGTTGTGAAGGCTTCCATGCCCAGATGCATTTATGGTTATTTAAACAGTGGTGTTACTCAGCAATCTCTTTCTAAAGCTCCCTCTGTCTGACAGTAAGAGGCCTGTGAGGCTCTCCACAATGGAGTGTGTGTCCACGCGTCTCTGTGCGCGACTGATTGAAAAAAGAAGGGCTAACATAAATACTGTGTGTGTGTGTGTGTGTGTGTGTGTGTGTGTGTGTGTGTGTGTGTGTGTGTGTGCATGAAAGGTCATGTCTGGTGATTAAGGGTCCTGTGACACATCTTCTTCCACACTGCGCTAAAAATAAAGTTCACAAAGAGGATCTAAAACCTCTTCACCTCCCCACTACAAACAATGTACTCCTGTAAATGAGTATGGAGACGTACACACAGGCAATACTCAGACTGTCTGAGTCAGCGTTTCCACCTCTGGGCGAGCACAGTGAGAGTGTGTCAGTATGTGTGCAGGTGTAGGTGGGATACTGTGTGTGCTTAAGTTTTTTTTAAAAAGAGAGAAGGCTCCTACGGCTCCGTCCAGCTCAACTTTCTGTGTAAAAACAAATTTGTTTTTTGGATTCTCAGAACCAAACTCTACAGTGTATTTGTGTTGAAATTATTCAGTTCCATTAAATGATAAGTCGTGGGCAAAGTCATCTAACGAAAAACATGTGTCAAAGATTCTCTGGTTACATTTTACATTGAGGATCTGTTACTTTTCTCACGACTGCAACCAACAATTATTTTCACTGCTGATCAATCTGTGTATTATTTTCTTGATTAATTGATTGGTTGTTTGGTCTATAAAATGTCCGAAAATTGTGCATAACATAAAGTGTTTTTGCCCACAACTCAAATATTTTCAGTTTTACCGTCATAGAAGAGTTAAGAACACATTTAAGAATCTGGAATCAGAAAAATTGGACTCTTCTTTCTTAAAAAAATTACTCAAACTGATGAATTGATCATCGAACAGGTCAATGTGGAAGTTAGCATCGCTGATCGCTGATTTATCCACTGGATTTGGGATTACTTTTATAATTTCTAATAATGTTTTTATAACTTTTGAAGCATAAATGCAATCACCAGAAGTAAAAAGCTAACATTAGGTTATAAACACACTACACCACGTTTGGGTTACTTCACTGTCATTCTCGGAACCCATTGGCTGTATTTGGCGTCTGACTTTCAGCAGACGGCGATACAGCCTCTGGGGGCAGACCCCCGATTTTTTTAGCATTCTGGTTTGATTTGAGCGGAGGAGGCGAATTTCCGTTTCCAACTTTCGTTTATATATAAGTAAATATGCTGAACCATTGCGATGGATTCAGAGTTTGCAGTGACACCAGTTATGTTCTATCTCGTTAGTTCACCGCACGGACCGTTTAACCTGGCAACAACTGCAGCCGGCTCAAACGTGATTGGTCAATATCACGCGGACTACAAACAGCCTACAACCAGAAACCAGGGCTCTTCTGCTCTTCTTCCAGAGGCAAGATCTCCAGGGTTTGCCTACAGACTGTATTTAGAGACTACTTCAATGTTGCCACTATGAGGCTGTAAAGCAGTGTTCAGCGTGATGACGTTCTGCACTCTAATTTAGCCACTTGTTAGCAACAATTTTTTTAAAGAAACATAAAGCCTTCAAAATTCAGAAGTGCGGTTTTGCAGACGTATTTTGTAGAACCACACGTGAAAATACCTGATGCTTGTGTTAACCACAGACCTTATTTCAGGTACCTAACCAAAAACCCATTCAAAAGCCCGCTGACTTTGACACAAGGGAACCATATGTGCTAAAATTCAAACTCATTTCCTCTTGTTAGGACTCACTCCCTCAAACTCCAGGATGCCAAAATTTAAACCGTTGTCAATGGAATAATCAATAAATGAAAGAAATAGTTGCAGTCCAACTTCTATTATCACATGATATTGCATTATGTTAATCTATAAATGTATCCTGTTTCACTTTCAGCCACTGACCGCAATGAAACAGACTGAAACAAACTGTTCACAGCTGAAACACAACAAAGCTGGATGCTACCACGCTGCACCCTCACAGTCTTTGGAGTAAATGCTTTACTCACAAGAATCAAGGCCAGACGCTGACATTTATCCCAGTAACAGCACACGCTCCATTCATTAAAGCGATACTTTCCTTTTCATCAGTGTCCAGTAAAAACCACAGCACAGAGGCTACCTCAGGTAACTCCTCAACTCGGAACAGTGTGACGTGTCAGCGCGGCGGAGATGAATGAACAGTGCTTGTAGCTTTGTGCACAATATACTCAGTGTGTTAAAATCTGGCTGAATATTAGTGAGTGTTGGCATCTGTGTGTAGGTTAACAGGAAAGCTGTTAAGCTCAACAGTGTGTGTTTGTCTGGGTGGTGTGTGGATAAGCAGTTAGCTGGGGTGTGTGTCTGTGTACTGTGGCTGGAGCGTGTGTGTGTGTGTGTGTGTGTGTGTGTGAGTCACCAGAGGAGCTAGCACTTACTGTATTTAGGAGTGGACGTAGATGGTGGTTGAAGACTGTAAACACACATTCAGGTATGACAGTCATTTTAACTCTGACACGTCAGTGACTAGACATGTTTGTGTGTGTGTGAATATGTATTTGTACAAAGTGACTGCAGGGTGTTTACAAGTGCATACAAGGTGAATCCACTGTGAGAAATTCTGAGCCTCTCACATGACTGATTTTCAGACCTTTGCTGCATCCTACAACTATTTCTTGCTTCAGTGCTTCAGTTCCTCCACAGCGATCAGTTTCAGCTGATGCTACTTATCGAATCATCATCTTAGTGCTGTTTCCAACAGGAAACAAAGGCGCGTCGTACTTTTAATGAGGAAGTTGTCTTGAAACCAAATCCGCTGTAAAAATATTCTCACAGCCACTGAAGAACAAATTATCTCCATGCATACTGTCTCTGAGAGGAAGCGTGAATGAAGTGATTGGGTGGGAGTATGTGTGAGTGAGGACATGTGTGTGTGTGTGTGTGTGTGTGTGTGGGTGTTGCAGTGTTTGTACAGTTTGTGTGTGTGTGAACGCAACCACATCCGGACAGCTAACAGTGCTCCATCCTACTAACTGCTTCCAGTGACACAGTGGCACATGCCCATTTCTCAGACAGGAAGCAATGACAGTAGACAGGAAATGAGTGACAAACAACAACAGGAGCAAAAGTCCCTACGAGCCATTCATAAAAAGCCGATGAGCGCTGAATCACATGCTGAGCTGTTATTCTTACTCCAGAAGAGATATTTTTAATGCTGTTTACTGTGATCTGACCAAAAAGATAAAATATCTTTGTATGGCTTGTATGCACAAAAAGTATATTTATTTGATTTGATTTTATTGTCAGAAAAATAATCTGAAATGTGTCTTGCATCCCAGGACATCAACTGTTTCAAATACATACACATACATACATACAAAACGACATTTGAATAAAACAACAACAGCGTACAAGAAATGCTACAAATCACATCAGATATTACAAAAATTGGATGCAGTAGTGCAACTATTTAATCATTCCTGCTACATTCAGTGTTTAACCCAGTACACTGAGGCTACTTAGAAGCTATATTCTAGTGCTGTGGCTCAAATCACATACTTCTGAACACTTAATATTTGAGTGCATAAGTGTGTTCAAACTGAGAAGTATGGAAAAATGCAGTGCACCATGAGTACCCGGATGGTGCACTCAAAACAGTCAAGAAGTTGAGTGTGGAACTATGGACACTTCTCGCCCTCAATGGTCGCCATCTTGGCTACGTAGCGGAAGGGGAGGGACCACTTTTCAAACTGGAAATTGCGGCAGAGGACTGTGCGACCGTGAGCGTTGCTGCATCGTACAAATACATGTGTTTGTTGCGCTAAGCACCATTATACTGTTGTCGGGTATAAGCCAGCAGTATGTTTATTGGGTTAATTTAGCAGTCTGTAATGATTTGGTACCGCAAACGATAACGTGAATGCTAATGCTGGTTTGGTAACTAGCCAATTTGCGGTCATCATTTCCGGTGAGTGCACAGTAAGCCGTGTTTGGTTTGAGACAACACTACCCTCTCAAAATTCGCACACTATCCTCTACTGAGGACAAAGTACTTAATTTAGAGAATTTTTAAGGATGGCGGGGCCTCTTCAATGAAACCTGCATCAGTGGAGCTCAGCAGGATTTAGATAAATATGTAATTTATTTGGATCAATATCTCCAGGAGTTTTTAATCATACAACCTCATAATTTACGCTTTCCAACGTGTCCTTTCCAAAGTGAGCCTTTTAAAAAACAAAAGTTTCATGTAGTCTACCTGTTTGTTTTTCCAAGTATAATCCAGAAACATATTCTCCCTAGACTCTGAAAATAATGCTTACATTTGCTCAAGGAGTGACAAAATTATCACAGTACCCTGAAAGCCTCTCAGTCCACTGAGGGTTAATGACGCACACCCTCCAATGTGTGTTCACTGAATGCTGGGAAGGACTCTTGCTTTGCCTCTGTGGGATCCTTCCTTGGAAGGACGAATCCTTGACTTTGAGAAACACCATCTGATTTATTAACTTGACAGACGAAGGGACAAATCAGTTCTACAGTCTGCTCAATGAAGCCTGTGACACTCAATCTTCTGTGTGATAGCAAAAGCCAGGATGTATTATTACCTGCCAGACAACATGCTTTTAGTACGTAGCTTGGATGCAAGAATTTAACCCACAGTCTTTGAGCAGATATGCAGCAGCCAGCTTTACGCTTAACAGCGAGACAACTGTACCACGCATGGATTCCATACTGCATAACAATCTGTATTATTGATGGGAAAAACAATAACAGGATCTGTTTGTTTGCTCTGAATGACCTCAGTATTAAACACAATCAATAGCACTCACATTATCAGTGTGTCTTTGGAGATAGAGTCGAAATTCAACCAATCTTGTTCATTATGGTAGAATAAGGATTTACGCCTCCATCACACATTGAAAAATATGTTCATACTGAAAGATAATTTTCAAGGGTGGTAGGACTGCACATAAAATGCACGCGAAAATGTGAGTGGACACAACTTTGCCCCGGGCGGCACAAATGAAGATGCATGTTTCAACTTTTGCAAAACACTGGCGCTCATACTGCGGCCTGATGACTCCACTTCATGCAAATACAGAGATGGACAACAGTAAAATGGAGAGACACTAGAGGAAAACAACAGAAAGCACTGGAGTCCTGGTGAGTTTGGAGTCTCACACACACACGCAGACTTATGAAGCACAGTCAGTGTGTATGCGACTACTATTATTATAAACCTGCAGCTAACATCTGTCCAGTAACACAAAAGCTTTCTGGAGAATAAAGTGAATAGAAAGTCCTTCCATCCTCTTTCTTTTCCTTCAGAAATGCTCTCCCGGCATGCCAGTTATCTCCATTTCAGGCTGACGGATGACTCTATACAGACGGCCTGCTCAACCATGTCGTCATTAGGTAGATGGCAGAGTGGAAGTTATTCAGTAATCTATTACTCAAGGTGCAGGGAAACCTTTATTACTGTATGACATTCTGACGTTTTCACTGAGACAATTTGTGCTGAGCAAGTCCAAACTTCCCACTGCATTACAATTTAGATGCTTACAACTCACCCGCTATCGGAGTCAAATTTGTTACGTTTCCATTTATTCATAGTGACGTTAATCATATCCGACCCACAGCCTCTTGTTACATCACAGCCGAGAAAAGATCCCAAATCATCATCAATCTCTTGTGACAACTGTGCATCGTCAAATCAAACTTGCTCTATCCGTGACATCACGATGAGTCACTCTGCCAGATAAATTGTGACAGTGCAAGCCTGCATTGTGACTATATCAAGTTTGAATGACATTAGGGGGGGTCTAATGCGCCATCGCCATCTATTTCTGCATCTGCATCTGGAGGACGAGGTCACTCAGTTGATGCGGCCGTCAGCTGAGTGGAGGGATGGAGAGAGACAGACTGAGAGGCAATCGGGACAGGAAGTGCAATGGGAATGGATTCTTTTCATGCACACCGCAGATTGCTGTTAAAACAATTCATATCTCCTCCAACAATACTCACTAGTGGCAATAAAGATGCACTGTATGTAGGTCTGTGTCAGCACTGCAGCTGTGAGCACACGTGATGAATTTACTGACAGAGACTAAAGACAAAGTCATATTATTCTGTGGACGTTTGATTTGTTCGTTTATACAACTGCGTCATTGGCCTTGTGTCTCAACACGTCACAGCAAACAATCAGATTGTATGGATGGAAGTGAAAGTGTGTAGCTTTCCTACAACTTCCCTAAATGCTAATCTCTGTGGCTACCTGCCACGCAGCAGAAGTTGCTCCTTTCACTACTGATGGAAAACACCTGCAGTGACATCACCGACTGTCGTGTAAACACAACACGCCTTCAACAGCGCACTGAAATGCAGAAAACACAATCATTCACCACTTTCAAAAGGGGAAGAAAAGCAACATGCATTTTCAAAATCACCTGCCCAGTGAGGACTTAAACTACTTAAACACCAAGCGCATTATATACTAATCTTGCCATGTCCAAAACATGATCTCACAGGTTCCATTGAAAGGCAGCATGGGTTTGAACCTGCCTGGAACACACTGAAGAGTGTTATGCATGAGTGCAAGCTTGTGAGGTAACAGTAGAGTCATGCCAAAGAGTATTATTAGGTAACCTAGCTCAAACTAACGTAGTGTAATACAACAGTCCGGGAACTATTCAGTTTTTGTTGAAACAGTTTTACAGAGGTGCTGATTCAACTGTATGGTCATTTTGGAGGTATAGTTTGTGGTGCTGTTGAATCTAGGGCTGCAGCTATCAATTCCTTTAGTAATTGAGTATTTTATCGATCATTCTGCCGATTAATCGGATAAGAAATACTGGGTTTTTTCATTAAATTACTTTAGCTTTATTTAAGCACAATAATAATAGCAACAAATTTGTTCTTGCTCAGTTTAACATGGTGGAACCCTTGCACAAAGCTGTCCAAAGTATAACTCTGCGACTTAAGAGTAGCATTAATTGATATTCATTACTTGGCCTTCATAAATATCATACTTTACGTTCCTTTGACTGGCTGGTTTAGATTAATTCACTCTGGTCAAGGGGTGCCTTACACCTGCTGACCCCACTGACTGCAGTCCAAATGAATATACCCGCTGTACTCGATTTGTGCATTTAGGCTCCATTTTCAACTGTGTGTGAGAGTGTGAGAGTGACTGTGGGGGTGCATGTGTCAGTGAGTGTGTGAATGAGTGAGTAGATACAGTGTAGAGCCCTTGCGGCTTTTTAGTAATCGAATTATTAGAGTCACTTGAGGAATTGTCTCAGCCCTAGTTGAATCATATTGCATTAAACTGACAGAGGATTCTGTTTTGTCCACTCCATTTCAGTCACTGAGGTAAGCTAAATGTACCTAATAAACTGGCAACTGAGTGCATATTTATACAAGTTAAGTAAATCATCATATAAATACAAAATTCCAACCCTCTAAGAAATGTGTCAGGCTTTGAAATCAATATTTGTAGCGGCCAAGCAGTGAAATTACATTCGTCATGTGATGCCCTGCTGCCCAATAAAACTTTTACCATAGAGTTACATGGCGACAGAGACATCTGTAAATCAGTGGGTGAAATTTCTGAGCAACACTCACCCCGCTAAATGACTTGTTTCACTAGGGCAATTTGATCCATTCATTCAGATAACATTTGGAAAGTCTAAAGCCTGATTTATGGTCCTGCATTAAATCAACAACGTACCTACATCGTAGGGTACGTGGCTATGCAGGAGGCTCGCCGTAGCCCCTGGCGTAGCCTGACGTGCACCTCCCAAAAAATGTAACTACACGTCGAGGCGGCGCAGACCTAGCGCAGACCGAGAGGACTGTGATTGGTTTGCTTGGTAGCAACGCATTTCCGGTTCCGTATTTCCAGATTACTCAGGTGCAATTGCTCTATGGAAAACAGTAAAAAAGGCACAAACGTCCAATGGAGTGGGTGCTACATCAAAGAAACTCTGCGTAAAAATCCTTCTAAACGGGAGACGTTTGGTGTGCAGACAGTGTGAAAACAGTGCCGATCATTCAGGTGATTTTATATGTGGCAGTTGAACTTCTTCGGCTTCATGTACCTCTGAGCAACTTTCCCCGCCTCCACACTGTATCCAGTTCTCTTTATACATCCTCACAAAAGCCCTTTCAATCTAATCTTGCCATGAAGCCGTCATGCTCACTGATTTGCAGCATTCCCAACTAGAAACATGGCAGGAAACTCTACCTTGGTAACGGTACACCATCATCATGTGGATATGCTCTTGGCTGGAATGGTCGCTCAGCCCTGCTGGTTTATCTGCATTGGTTTGTGCATTATTATCTTGCATAGTGCTCCAAGCCTCAAGATGTGCTGATCAGAATTACAGGTCAAATTTGGCTACTCTTGTTTATGTGCATACTGTGCATTTAGGGCAAAGCAGGGCAAGTTTATAGCACATTTCATGCATAATGCATCAGTCAAGTCACAACAGGTGATAAACTGGCAGCTGCTGAACTCCCAGACAGCAGCGAAACTATGCCTCGGTGCTACAAGACAACATTATGGGACAGTGGTGTATCAAGTGTGTGTTTTTAACCGAGCAATTCAAAGTAAGGTGAGGAGAGGGGAGGAATACAGGGAGCAAAACAGGAGTGAATGTCTGGATGAGATAATTGTTGCATTAGCGGCCATGGTAACATGCCTCACGTCTTGTAAAGGATATCAACAAGCTCACACCTGGAGAAAATTACAAGACATTAAAATATTGCAAAATACAAGGAGCAAGTGTGATTATTAGCATCGAGACGTCATAATCACATCACTGATAATTACAGACTAATTTGATATGATGTTGATGTTAATTGCTTTGCAGATAGTCTGCATAATAAAGATGGATTACGAGTGTTATTATTGTTATTAGCTTCCATCTCTGCGAGGACGGGCGGCTGGAAGGGAGTGTTGGGGGGGGAGCACGTGCGCAAGTGTGATGTTTCACAGAGCTCGATTCACTTCACAGACACAAGACAAGTGAGGAGACGCACACAGGCTACACACAGAGACAAATATAAGCAGTGCCAGCGTGCATCTCTCCATGAGTCAACTGCAAGACTTCTAACACCTTCCTCGACGAAAAAGGGGATGAGAGGAACGCTGGAGAAGGAGTCTGTCATGGAGAAAGGGTGGATGAAAACTAAAAGAAAGTTGGGATTCAAATGAGAGACTGATAAGCCAGGTGAAGTATGAATGTGAGGTCATGATAATGTCACAAACTGAAGGGAAACAAGAATAAAAGCTGAATATAGCACAGAGGGAAGCGACAGAGAGGAAGAAAACAGACAGAGACATTTGTGATAGATGACGAGAGAGAAAGATAAGAGATAGAAGGAGGGTGTGATACAATGTGTGACTGTAGTGCGCGGACCAAACTGGGCTGGATGTCCACAATAAGCCTCTGTTTTTGGCAAGTGTGTGTTCGTATGTGTACGTGCGTGCCAGCGAGGACAGTCCCGTGCCCTGCACAAACACTGCCCTTGTGTTGCCCTTGCACCCATCAACCCTCACAACTGACCCCCCCCCCCTTTCAACATTTCTCTCTCTCTCACAGACACACACACATGCACACAAAGCCCTACCAGCTTGGCCTCACAGACTGATACACACACTGAGCTCCAGTAAAAACACTGAGGCTGGAGGGGGCAACAGGGTCACATGGCGCCGATCACACAGTGCCCCCCCCCCCACACACACACCCTACAATAAACAACCACGGTCACATGATTTACTGTATTTTGCAGAGTGAGATCTATAGCTCCAGGCGGCTTACTCACACCTTCAGTAGCTTCCGCACGCACACACACACACACGGCCACAGGGGTCAGTGCCTGAGCACATGTAAATACTGTGCTCTTTTAGTCAAAGCACTACTGATCAAAACCCACGCTGTAAATATACACCAGCCGTCCTGACGGGAATGCAAGCAATCATTCAAACATAGCTGATGTCTACCGTACCTTTACTGAGAAGCTAAGAGCTATGCAAACTCTTATCACGGCCACATGTCATGATTCAAAGCAGGCTCTGACACACACAACACACTACAGGTATACGGTAAAAAAAAAACACGCATGCAAATTCTTCCTTGCTAATCTGATTCTGTGAAACAGGAAATGAAAACACTCAATGTAGACGCATATCCACACACACACACACACACACACACACACACACACACACACACACACACACACACACACACACACACACACACACACACACACACACACACAAACACTTCAGGCACAAGGAAGACTTCCAGGAAAAAACACACATGCAAAGTTTTCCTTGCCAATCTAATTCTGTGAAACTGCAAAGAGGGAAATTCAATGCACTGGAATATCTGCGCACGCACACACGCACGCACGCACGCACGCACGCACGCACACTACTACAGTCCTCTTCTTTGCCTTGTATGCTCTTGGCAATGAATCAAAAGCAGACATGGGAATTTCTTGGAAGCTTTTTTACAAAAATAAATCTGCTTCTTCTTCTATAAATATACATGAAGTCATCAAAACACAAGATCTATTTTAAATACTGTATTATGGGCCACTTCCTTGTCTTTTCTCTAAAAGGACTATTTGAATAACCGGAGTGCTGCGGGCAGAGCTCCACCCTCCTTCGCCTTGACATCTGATGATCGCAGATGATGTACATGCTGAGCGGGGGTGGCTAGTATGGTTCATTCGTCTTGTTTTGATGTTGAGTATAGGGTCGTGTACAAACAGCTGCTCTATGAGGGTGACATAAGGATTAGGCTTTGTTCCATTTCACACAACAGCTCCTTTTTTTAAAAGGACAGAGGAGGCCTTCCTTGGAAACTCTGACAAAGAGGAAACAATGAAGAGCTATCATTAGAGAGTGAGCATGATGTGGACATGTTTTGCTCTTTCTTGAGGTCAATGTTTTTCCATTGACAACAGTCAACATCTGATGACTACATCGATGTCTTCATCAGTATGGGTATTTTAAGTCATTTCCATATATCTGTACTTGCATTAAATTATTATTGAGCACTCACAAAAACACCCAAGCAAAACCGAACTTCGGTTAGCAGAACTTTTTGTGCTACACAGACAGATTAGCTATGAGTTGCAAGTTTAACACTACATAGCTTGCACATTCATTTTATTTTGTCTGAATACTTCCAAACATTCTGCCTGTTAGCATAACAACACAACATCAAAACCACCAACAGGTGAAGTGAACAACATTGATCGTCTTGTTACAGTGCAACCTTCTGCAGTAACACACTGACACACACATGGACGCCATTTGACACTCACCACCCACCCAAACACTGCTGCAGACCAAGTACATCCCCCGTCATAGCAACCGCACTCCCTGATGTCAGTGGCCGCGCTAGAAGTACTGCTCAGGAAGGCTCGAGGAACGTGACAAAGCCCTCAAGGCACTGGCCTGGCCTCCAAATTCCCCAGCTCCCTAGTCGATTAAGCACCCATGGGACATGCTGGGATCCCACCTCACATTCCACATGACTCAAAGGATCTGCCACCAATGCCAGACAAAACAGACCACACCCATAAGTCCTGTGTCCATGCCTTCACAGGTCAGAGCTAAACTGACTTGGCTCTAGGGTAGCAGCATGTGCCATGGACGCTCAATCAAAGTGCGATATGAGGAATTCAGAGGCCAGGTCAACACCCTGAGCTCTTTGTCGTGTTCCTCAGGCAAGTCCTGCTGGAGGAGGGGCACTGCCACCGGGGAGTGCTGTAACAGTAACAGTTTTTCAGTGGGTGGTGTGTGTCAAGTAGCATCCACATAAATGCCAGGACCCAGGATTTCCCGGACAAACATTGAATCGTAATGAGATGATCAATGCTATTGACTTCACTTGTGGGTGGATTTAATGTTGTGGCTGATCATTATACACCCACAAGCCCCCGAAAGAAGTTCTTATTATGTACATTCAATGAACACTGATGCCCAAAGTACTTGAGTGCTCGTGCCCATTCCTTATCCAAGAGTTTTCAGGATCTCAGTCTGCTCCTCCTCCACCTCCCCCAACAAAATAGACAACCAACTTTAGTGTTGCCACTACTCTGCATAGAGGCGGTATCATCATTTCCATCCACAACAGAAGAGTCTAATAGGACAGTGTTTACAACAAGTTCAGCAAAAGAACAACAGAGCTGATTGAGAGGTTGTTTAAGGCCATCGCCAGAAGCACAACTCACTTCAAAGGGATTTGTCAAAAGCAGGAATTGATTTGAAGAAAATCCCATCTTGTCACACACAGCCACACAGCCTTCACAGGGCCGCAGCTGCTGACTACATCGTGAAAGAAACGGACAAAAATAACACAGAGCTGTCTTGGATGTAGCGGGGATGGCTCCCACACACACTGCTGATTTTTCAGTATTGGTCTCCCAGCATCTTGCCAAACCGCCATTTATCTCCCTCATAAACAAAGGGCCACACATTGGCACTGAATGACACACACACACACACACAAGCCTGGAAATGGGAGACATTTCTTGGCTCTGGCTGCCATCTCGCTATAGAGGTGACGGGGTTGCTGGGAACACTTAGCTGCGGTAAATGACACGCTGATGTCCGCCTCTCCAGTTTATACATCCATCCATCTGTCTGGGCTGCTCGACTCTACACACACACACACACACACACACACTGCCCTGCCACAGCGTCCATTTCCATTTAACTGTTAATATCGCACTCATGAGCAAATGTCATCCACAAGAATCAATGACGAATACACAAATACATCTCTTGTTACAGCCAAGAGAAAATGAAATGTAGTAATACAATGTAGCATGCTAGTAAGATGCTTTTCTTTACTCTCCATCTATTATTAGTTAACAGTAGCAGTGCATGTGCTATTGTTTAGCTGAAAACAAATGCCAGTCTAATTATACCAAACGTCTATAATACCTCTGGTAGCAAGGTCAGTGCCATGAGGATAATACCACCCAAACACACTCCTAAGAATGAGCCCAAGGGCAGGGCTTCCTAGGATTGTGTGAGTCAAAGTGTTTCAACACACTGCGAAATGTTAATACTGAAAGCAAGCAAGAACATTTAAGAGGTCAGTGCAGAGATTTCTCAATTGCCTTAATAGAAGCTATGTGATGATGGTGCAGCGCCATTAAGACTCCTCCTGCTCTGTGGTGATAATACGGCGGTGGCGGTGGGAAGATCACCGGAGACAGAACATCGGGTGAGTAATTGGATCAAGCCATTTTTCCACATTTGAGTAGGAGTGGAGGAAGGGGGAAGACAAACAGAGAGCGCAGGTGGGAGGCCTCTGTACTGATTATTGGTGGTTATTGGCCACCGGCACTGACTGACAGCAGGAAATGTGTTTTTTTTATGTTGACAGATGTCAAAGCTGCACCTGCACTGCCGCATTTATAAAGCATTACAGCGGAGAGGAGGAGGAGGAGGAGGAGGAAGTTAGGATGGTGTTTACTCTGAGAGTTCCTGCAGCTGGGACACATGCCATCGTGGTGAAGAACAGCAGGAAGTAAAAATATCTGCAAATCAGAGTCTGTTCTCTTTGCGTCTCTACTTCCGTATGCTGGCCTTCAGTCAGCAATGATTATTTTTACTTTTGGTAAATCTGTTGATTATTAAAAAGAAAGTGTGAGGGCTCTTGGTCAGGACTTTTGGGCTTTTCAGCTTGATCTGAACCAAAATTAGAGGTGTGAAATCTCCAATGCATTACAGTCCGAACCAAGCAACCGAACCATGGTCCAATGGTGGTCTCGGCCAGGATGAAAGCAAAGCATGCCATTTCTGGTATGAAGTCTCAGGGCTGCTGTGAAACTGCGACTACTTAGGGCGACAAAAAAGTTTATCTTGGGTGCGTCGACACAATAGACAACCAAGAAAGGAGAGTAAAGGAGACACTCACACACTAATACAACATGGCCAGACAGCCACAAAAAGGTTCACAGGCTGAGAGCAATGCAAAAAAGTCAACATCAACACTTTTTCTTATTTTTTGCACTTTGTGCACCCTTCTTTTTGTGCACGGATGTTCTTAATAAATTGACTTTTTTGTTTTGCATTGATCTCAGCCTGTAAAACTTTTTTGGTGGCTGTTCAGCCCAGCTGTCTTATCTAGTAGTATCTCCTCTGCTGTCGTTTCTGGTGTGAATTTTTTTTTTTTTCTTAGATGTCTCAGACTTCCTGACCAATTACAGGAAGTTTTGTCAGGCTATCGTCAACTGATTAAGAATAGCGTAGCGCCTCAGACGGGGGTTGGCGATCAGGGCAGAGGAGAAATTCGCAGATATGTTGTCAAGTGGTCATAAATGGACAGTGAAGGTTTCACAGATAATGCAACATAACAAAATGAGCCTCTGCAGCATTTAAGGAGAGGAGGGGATTACTTCAAAAGTGTCAGCTGGAAAAAACTCTGATCTTTTTCAAATGTTTTCGATGAGAGAGGGGATACGAGGGAACGGGAGAGCCTGTCTACAAACCAATAAGTGTCAAGTATAAAGAGATGCAGCTCCTGCAGGTGATGAGGCCGGGACAATGGGATGTCATGTATAGTTTTTAGCATGCTCTTATAATTTCAACGTGAAATACCATACTAGTTCATACTCTCAGGAGTGAAGAGGCCTTTACAAAGATAAAAAACTGCCATCACATAACTAAACTCAAGTTGCTTGTTTAATCCAACCAATAGTCCCGATCACAAAAGATATTCAGTTTACGATCAAATAAGTCTGTAAAAAAAATAAATAAAAAATATCAACTACTGAAATCATTGAGTGATTGTTTGAGCTCTAGTTTGCCTCAGGAGGTTAAGAGGCAGGTGAGCATGTGGTTAGTGACGACAGAAAAAAAAAAAAAGACGACAGTAGCGAACAAACTGTTCTACACTTCAAAAAGCAGCAGACTCACACACTCCACTTGTGAAAAATTGGGTCAGTAGTACTGAGAGCACCACAGTTAAGTACTTTAATGGTTAATTTTACATTGGGATTCATCCAATCACTTCATCTGCTCTAAAAAAAGAGGCCTGTTTATCAGCTCACTGGGCAACTAGAGTAATGGAGAAGAGCTTATATTTATACCTGTATATATGTACACAAACAGTAGTGCTGCACATCACTTCCAGCAATGAGGACATACTGTTTCATAAACACCTCGCAGTCTGTCTAGAGATGGCACGAGGTGCAATAAGGAAACGACTGCCAGGTGCAGCAATAACTCAAATCAGATGAAGCACTTAAGGCTTTACACATGCTGACCAGAGCCAAGAGAGCTACAAAAGTCATAAGGAGGCAAAATGACGCTGATAATATTCATACAACGCCTCGCTAAAGTGACACGACATAAACAACACGACCCATTATGTTATACTGTCCAGACGAGTTCCACAGTGATTTAGCCAGTTAGGAGGATCTAATACATCAAATGGATGCAGTGACAGTGTACTGAGGTGGTCTGACACGAAAATAAAGCATGCTGGCTGACTTCCACGCATTCCCCGCCTGTCAGGACGAGGCCTACTCTCCCAGATTCCAGCTAAGTCAGCGCTCCATTCCTCCTCTCCCACTTACACACAGAAACACAAACGCACACACACACACGCACACAACAACAGCAGCACAGGTAAAGTAGGTCAAGATAATTACAAGATGCAGCATGCTCACACACACACAGGTTTTACCTGCTGTTGCCTAAAGTCTCTTATTTCCTGTGCCTCTGCTCCTCGCTGGGGGTGTCTGGATAGCGACTGGGACACTGCATCTGATGGATGAGAGGACAAAATACACTGTTAGGGGAGGGGGAACCCCACAAAATGTCTGGGAGCTGTTATTTTACAAGGTAAGTTCTGTATTTTTTCTAACCTGGAGTCCATACTCCCATGTTTTTGTGTCTAAGTGACCAAAAGGTGCAACAATTTCTGAAATTGAAACAGAGCCGATTGAGAATGCTGCAGATGGCAGCAGAAAAACAGGCTGTTATGTATGAATTTACGTCCTCTAAAAGTGTTTGTTTTTGCCACTGACAGGCTCAGGTTGTTATTTTTCTGCCTGACAACTTAATGAAAGGATCCCTACAGAGATATACCTTTTTATTACAGAGTAAGATCGTTTTTGTTTAGCCTGAAATCGCCACTGCCAAACACACCAGACTCCATTTAAAAAACAGTAATTTAAGCATTGTAAAACACACCTCATTCAAAGCTAATAAAGAAACTACAACTCACAAAAACTTTCTTGGTTTGTCTTTGCACTGTTCCAACAATCACCAACTCTGGTTGTGGTTGAAATTAACCCTTAATTCACCCAGTCAGATGTGCAAATATACTGGCTTGATACTGGCTAAAATTATTGTTTGTTTGAATGGAGTCTGGTGGGTTTGGCAATAGCGACTTCAGGGCTGTTTCTGGCTTAACAAAAAGGATCTTGTTCTTTGATAAAAAGGACCATCTTTGTAGGAACCCATTTCATAATGTTGTCTGAGCCTGTCAGTGGAAAAAACAAGCACTTTAATTGCATGTAAATTGACAAACATGCCCCAAATTGTTACACTGCAGCCTGTGTTGCTGCTGCCGGCTGCAGCGCTCTTGCGCAATACTGGACCAATTTAAAAAATTGTTATCCCATTAGTCACTCAGACACAAAAACATGAGAAAATGAGGTCCAGGTTGAAAAATACTGAACATACCCTCTGAGCGTGTGTGTTCATAAGAGCAAGAGCATGCTTCAGACAATAAATGAATGGGAAATGGTGAGACGTAAATGATTTAACACAGAGAATAGACGCAGAATAAGACAGGTTGTTCTCTAAATGTGAGAGATATGCACTGAACACACAAGTCTGCATCACCTGATGGAAGCTCCCACACACCGAGAGGCTCCAGCTGCTCCGTCATTCAAGATAAGACAACAGAAAGTACAGCGCGCAGAGCGGCCCCTCTGACCCCGTCGCTCTTTTCTTACAATCTATTCCTTCTGCCTATTTTTTTCTGATACCTAATCATTTCCCTTCCACTCAAGGTCACTGCAGAGATAATTTTAGAAATCACTGAGAAAGCATATAAAGCTGGCCTCTGCAGGAATACTCATCTGGTAGGCATTTTTTTTATACTCTGGAAAGACTGAAAACTAAAAACAGTCTGCTCAGAAACAACAAGCACATGTATCAGAGCCACATAATTTGAACAACAGTGTGTGATTCACCTTTTCCATTTTAGTCATATTTTTCAGCTCGAACAAGCAAACAAACTAAAATGATGGCGTGTAACAACCACCGATATTGACATGTTCACTGGAGCCTGTCGTGGTTGAATGCCAGGTAAAGACACACTATTTTTTCACAGAGTGGAAGCAAAAGGCATCAAGGTGAAAAGAAAACATCAGTCACACCGATACGAGGTGTTGATGGCGTTGAATCCTTTTATAAAAGTCTGACAGATACAAGCTCAGGTGGAGAAAAGAATTCTCTGCAACTGATGTCGAATAGAAGAAATCTGGGAGCCAAACTATTGGAGCACCCACCTGAATTTATTGTTCATGTATTAACTTTGTTTAGCCAGAACATAATATATCAGAATAATCATTATTGCCAATGTGTAGACTTCCTTTGTTTTAATGCTTCACTTGATATTACTTGTATAAATGACATTAATTCAAGGTTAAACGCGTAAAACATGTTTAAACATTTACCTGTTACCCTACTCAGTGTAGTAATAACAGGTGCATCTGAAATTATTAGCTGATGAAACCTTTACTCGATCAAAAGACAATTCGCCGCCAGCAATTTTGATCAAGCAAAATTGATATAATGTCTCAAATGTGAGGATTTACTGCTATTTTGTTCATATATTATAGAAAAATGAGCAGCTTTGGATTGCTGGTGAAATAAAACAAGGGATTTTAAAATACCATCGTGTTAGTTTTTCACCACTTTATGACATTTTAGACAGGAAATAATTTATCAGTTCATCAAAAAAATAATCATCTGATTGATTGATAAAGAAATGAATGGTTGCATCCATAATATCAGGAATATTATAGACATTTTTACAGCTTATTTTTTTATTGTATTTTATTTATTTAACCATTATTTAACCAGAAAAACCGTAAGATTAAAAATCTCTTTTTCAAGAGTGTCCTAGCCGAGAAAGGCAGCAACGTTCTCTAAGCTCTAAAACAAGAATTATAAAACACAAAATAAGACCACTCCAAAGAAAAGACAAACAGTATGTTAATGTATACTAGAAATTAACTATAAAAACTTACATGATTACAAAGACTGGTTCAGACACACCATGACGTTGACATATAGAAGATTGTTTACAAAAATTTCTGCAACAGTGCTTTGAAACGGCTGAGAGGAACCAACGAGAGCAACTTTAAGTCCTTCTGCAGAAGATTCCACATATAAGAAGCTGCATACATATTGACCTCTGCATGTGCAGACATGTGCAGACAACCCCCTGGGACAGTCCATAGGCCTCTCCGTCAGAACATCTGCCCAAAGTTCAAAGAGTTGCAACTATGGAAACCAAGATGTGAAGCGAGCGATACGGTAAACAAATATACCGTGGGGCAAAAACACATCGACGCCATGCACATTGATGACACGCAATGCACACACTCCCACTGAGACCAGTAAACTTCCTGTTTTCCCCCAGCGGTTAAGATGCTCTATCTTGTTTACCGGGGTGTGACACACTGAGGTTTACAAAAACAACTGTGGTGAGTGTTTGACTCACAGATGCTTTATGGGAAAACACAGTGATATTCATAACCTTACAATGGGAGTGGGGATGAATTCATAGAAAGAGGTGAGACACTGGAAAAAGGGCACTGAAAAATGATTTTGTGTAGTATCCGCACACAACTACAGATGAACCGCACGTTGGATGACCAGTTCCAGGAAGTGCGCCGTTTAACACAATGATAAAATCTCAGGCCAGAGACAGTCAATGTTTAACTCCCTGACTGGTTTCAGCTCAAAGCATCACATGATCCACAGCAAGTGTGTGTTAGTGTGTGTGCTACAGTGATTTTAGGAAAATTTGAGGGAGTGGGACAAACAAAGGATTTACTACAGAGTGGCTCAGTGATGACATTTTTGCTGGAGGGCCGACCCCAAATTTAGCTCAGCAACAGATCTCTGGAAACGTCAATGGGTATTTGGGCTGATGCTAAAAAAAAAAAATCTGTGTTTCAATTATAGATAGTAAAAATGGACTGTGACGTCCTCCACAGATCTCTAAATGGGTTTATTTGAAGCCTGAAGTTTGGAGTTATTGCTCACCATTGCTATTGTCTTCCAGATGTCCAACTGCTGCATTCTGCTCTTAAAGCCTTAATTCCCCATTTGTAGCAATAACATAAATAACTTCATGAGAATAATAACAATTAAAACAATATTAAGAACATAGAAATGTCTAATAGAAAGAAACTTAAAGAAGTTACAATGGTTTAACTGTTTTATGACAAACCCAACAGGTAATTTTTTTCATGGCTTTTGATCTACTTAAATTCATGAAAGGGTTGTGTTTTAGTCTATTTAAAGTTAGTGCCAGTTTACTTTAATAAATAACTAATTAAGCTGCCTTAAAACAGAAGTGAGCCTTGAGGGCTTTCACACCATCACAGAGTAACTTGCTGCCTCCAGTCATTTCAATGAGGAGAAGGCAGAAAAAAGGGAAGTGGTCTCGACGAGGTGTTTGTGGTGTGACGCGCTTGCCGCCCGTGTGCGTGCGCAGAGATTTTGCTCTGTTGCGCTGATTTCACCGTGTTGAGCTTCTGACGGTTGCCACGTGGCTTTAGCCGATCAAACAGCAGGTATCACTGAATGAGAAAGAAAAACTGGGCCTGGGATAACATTTACACAAAGCTTCAGATGACTGGTAAATTGTCCAAATATGAAGAAATCTTCGGCGATATCAGTGATTTCAATTGTCTTGCTCCAGTGCGCACTTGCAAGCTAGCTTTCACTTCTGTCAGTGTTCACCGGAGCATATGCCTGCTGCTTTAAAAAGCGCTCCACCTCATGGAGGAGCACTCCTGCAGGTCGGGGCAGTTATTGCGTGACAGTGTGAAAGTAGCTTTACACTACAGAAACATTAGCACTCCAGGAGTCTCTATTGTCTTTAAGGGCATCTTATGATGGTAAATGGGGAACGGACCGCACTTGTATAGCACTGTAGTCTTCTGACCACTCAACGCACTTTTACACTACATATAACATTCACCCATTCACACACACGTTCACACACTGGTAGCCGAGGCTATCGTACATGCTGCCACCTGCTACCCAGTAACCATTCACATGCACTCACATATCAATGGAACAGCTATTGGAAGCAATTTGGGGTTCAGTATCTTGCCCAAGGATACTTCGACATGCAGACTGGAGGAGCCAGGATCGAACCGCCAATCTTCCTCCTCTGAGCCACAGCTGCTCCAATTGTGCAAAGCACTTCATTTATACAGTGTGTTACTGGCACAGGTGTTGCAATGAATAAATTATTGGACATTTCTAGCCTGTTCTATATTTGCAAGAAATGATTATGTGCAATAAAAGTTGTTGGATTTTTGTGGTGAAATCCCATTTGGTAATGTTAGCTCCATTTTCAGAGGCAGCAGGTGATGACCACTGCACCAAGCTTGTGAGCAACTACAGCCATTCACTACAAGTTATTTCTGAGGGCTAATAGTACTGAGAAAACAGTTTCCAGGACAATGCACAGAGTAGTGGATGGTGACGTTAGCTCCAAATCTTGTGTGGATCTAGTGTGGTTTCTTAGGCAGAAAAGGAATCAGGCTATTACGCACACACTGCTCTGTCCTGGAAGACTAAATGACTAAACACTGACACACGCACACAGAAAAGTTTTCTCACAGTCTCCTCTCCCGGAAATGTTGTCCCTCTTATCATTGTAGCACAATGAGAATCTCACTTTGATATAACTTTCTCTGACCACACACTCACACACCCATCCTCCCCTCCGCCCATCCTCTGGTACAGGAATGTGAGGAATGCACAATCCTAAAAAGTCCCTCACTCGCTCTCACCTCGTCTGCCAATATGCCCTCCAGTTCTCATTGCCCTGGTCATGTTGGTCAGTCACTGGGGGGAGCCTGCTTTCACTCCTCACCAGACTCATAAACATCTGTAATTTTCTCCCAACCTTCAGGCCATGAAGGGCAGGGGAGAGCTCCTGTTGTAAACAGGTGGTTTGTCGGGCCCTGAAGGGTTGCATAATTAACCAAACCTCCTGAAGGACACTCCCTGTCCTGAGACCGCACACTTTTCCTCTTACTGTACTCAGCAATGCTTTAACCCCCGAGGCTTAAAGATATGCAAATACAGTGTGGATACAGATCAGAATCAGGAAACTTAATTGATCCCAAAAGGGGACATTGGGGTTCGTTCCAGTTGCAATGTTTCTGTGACTTATTAACTCAGACCGCTGTGGGTCGGGCCCCATATTGTCACACCTGCTCCTTTTCCTTGACAGGAAGCTAATTTAATTGTTTGAAGCGAGGGTCTGTGACCATGCTGAGGACAGCGGCCTCATTCGTGTCTGGCTCTCCCCACCTCCTTTCAATTTCCTCCAGAAAAAAAAAAGAAACCCAGCATTCGAATGCTGATTTGGACATCGATTACCATGGCAACGATTGAAGCTTGAAAGCCTTGAAGCATTCGGGTCAGACCTAGTTACAGTTGCTCTTATATATGAGCGTAGAGAACTCTGAGAAAAAATAAGATGCGTATTATGCCACAATATATCACTATAACTATAAATAAATATAAAAATAAGAATAAAGAATATGTGCAAATGTGTGCATCATGTTACAAATGCCTTAAATATGAATGCACGAACAGTTCGTGTAAGAACAAATTGATGCGGATACAATAAAAGGAGAACCTGTGTGATGAAATAAGATAACTGACAATGTAGCACAAGGTGTCAACAAACTGTAAACAACAAATGAGGAATATATGTTCACTGTGATGGATCCCAAGCAAGTTTTAACTCTCTGGAAATTCTCAAATGAAGACAATTTAGGTAATGAGCTCAAAACATGCAGAAGGAATGCGAGAGGAATGCACCAGTACACACATTTCATGCACGCACTCCCCGAACCAAGTGTGGTCTGAAGGGCCATTACATTTGACCATGCGTCATCACTGCCTCACCGTAAACAAAAGAGCACTGTCCGTCCATTTCTAAAAACAATACACACCCACTCATTAGCTCAGTGGGATGTTTATAACCCTGCGTCGCAGAGAAACATGAGAAGCACACACACACACACACACACACACACACACACACACACACACACACACACACACACACACACACACAGAGGCAGGTTTCACTCTCATCAAAGGGAAGCTCCGAGCGTTTCACATGAAGTCTTTCAATCAATTCATGTCTGTGAGGTGTCTGTGTCTGCCCGTGGCCTTTACCCACTTCTTCCCCTTGTCTCCCTTTATTTAGCACCGGCTTCAATCTCTATTTTTAGGTGCTATTGTGAGGCTGCCCTTACGTGGGTGGAGTGTGAGTGTGTCTGTGTGTGCATTCTCAAAAGTTCCTCTCGGACGCTGTAAATCAGTTACCTCCCCGGCTGCCCGATTGAGCAAAGGTCCGCCTCAGCTTGGAGGACAACACTGCTGATAACTCAGAAGACACGCCGGGACAACTCAAGACAAAGCCGTAATTACAACACTGACACACAATGATCAGCCATATGTCATACAGTTTTACTGGAGGAAGGGAAAACAGAAGTGAGAGAGATAAACTCTTAACACTGTCCAGACTTGGGGACTCAATTAATTATGAGGACGAAGTAGGACGACGCACTTTTGCAATTTAACACGGCTGAAGACAAATGAGACTGCAACTTTCTCTAAATCTATCTTGTTCTCATTTGTTTCCATACTTTGTGTGACATGCAAAGTTTAATTACGTGTTATTCTTCTTCCAAACGCTCACTGAACTGCATCCTATCCCAGCCATCTTGCGCACTTTAAACAGCAACATGTCCATATAAATAAAATGTACCCAGCTTCCAGCAATGTGTGGATACGTGGGTAGAGGAATGTTGGCAAGATGGCAGCCTGCGAGCGCAACTCCGTATGGATGCAACATGCACATTTAACCATAGGGCTTCATGCATATTAAGATATCACAAGGCTCGGCGTGTGCTCTCAACAGAATGTGTGTGGGACAGAGCGCGCGTGCGTCATCAGCTGTTGCAGGCAGGGACCTGTGCTGAGAGGAAGTGTTGCTATAGAGATGTGAAGCTGAGGTTTTTGCCCTATCAGGTTACAGAGTGGAGGCTGGGGCCCCTCGGGGTGGCAGCAGAATCCGACGGTATCTGTGCATCTAGGCTGCTGCGGTCACCGCGTGAAGCTACTGTATCTGCGAGGAGACAACGGACAACCGCTGCAACCACAGGTGTCGTACCGCAGATGCCTGGTTCTTTTGTTGTCAAGTGTTTGGTATGTTGAGAATAATATAAATGATGAATGCATCACTAAAACTTTTTTCTTTGTGTTCATTCATTAGCCAGAAGGCTTCTTCTCATCATGCTCTTTCTTTTTAAAGTGCGTCTCGGCTCGGATACAGAATCACTTTGAGAAAACTTTTACTATTACTAGTAACACTTTACTTGGAACATCTGTTGTGTGTTTAAATCATCACTTTCCATTTAGTCATAGCTCCTGCCACAAGGGACAGAAATAATATCTGAATGAAGATGTGGTGGTTACAGGAAAAACCCTGCGCATCAGACCGCAAACCTTTAGTTGTGACATTATTTTCAAATGCCTCTGGCCCTTAGTTAAGTAAGTTACACCTGTTACAAAATGGTTTCGCAATATTGTTATGCATTACAAAACAAGGATATAAATGTTGACGGAAACATGTGTTGGCCTTTGCTGCACGTTTGTCTCCACTGCAGTTTCAACAAAAGTTTCAGTGGGTTTTAACAGAATTGTCACGCAGGCTGATGCTTTTCAGTGAAAGTTAACCACCTCTGCGTCACTGCAACAAGACAAGACACTAAATCTTTATAACTTTACTACACCCTAAATGTTTGCTCATTCAGGACACTTTGACACCTGGCACTAACAGATGTCTACAGATGATTTAGCTGAATCACATTTAAATACTTCTCCTCTGTATGAAACATAATCCGATTTAAAAAAAAAGACAGACACAACATTTTAGCTTCACTATCACGACCAAATTCCCAGACAGTGTGTGGTCTCAAATGACAAATCAATATCAGAAATCAGCGTCACGGCTATAAATAGCAACTTGAAATGTGATAACGGACACACAATATTGATGCTCCTCTCATTAGATGTGTTAAAAATATAAACCATGATGACAAACAGCCTCATTACAAGAGTTGGGATTCACATAGTTTTAGTTCTATTAACCAATAAAAATATGTAAAGGCTGCGGAAATGGTGGTGCTACACATGATACAGATGTGTCTCTCAGATGTGCAAATACAGGCAGTGTGTAGCCAGGCGGCACGGTGGTGCAGTGGTCAGCGTTGTCCCCTCACAAAGAGAGCGTTAGGAAAGTGCAAACATTGTTTTAGGCACAGAATAAGTCTCTGTTGTCTTAACTGGACATGCACCTTGCAGAAGACGCTCCTCTGATATTTGATCAACTGTAACTCTAAATATCATCTTCACTGATTGACTCGCTGGCAGAATGACTTTCTGACTCATTTCTCCTGACTTTCTCAATTACACACCGAGTCAAGAAATGGACATGTTGGAGATAGAAATAGGATTACATTTCTATGGTTACGGGCCACAACTGGGATCTGACAGCTGGACGGCAACCTTTTTAATGCAGGAAGACACCGAATGTACACTATCGTTTCCTCCGCAGTCCTATTTATAGTTTGTCTTTTGGGTTTGAGTTTCTGACAGAAGAGCTGCTCAGTGCAAGTCAAAGACACCACAGCAACAACATGCCATAAAGAAACACGAGTCCTGTGTCTCACGTGTTGAGAGAGTCCGCACTTCCTGCATGCATTAGTGACTGCAGATGCTAGATGCTGTTTCCACTTGGTAACTGGAGAGTGTTTTCTTCGAATTACGTTCACAATTGGTGAGCAGAAAGCAAGAGTGCGTGCTTGTACCGCAACATTAACTTGCCTTTGGTGAACGGAAGGATGCTGCGGTGCATTTAGACTGTAGAGTTAATGTGGCTGAATATGTCTCCGACCACAGCTGCATTAGATGTATCAGAGAGCCGGTTTGTACCTACATGCACATGTGTGGACGACCACCAAGACGCATTGTGACTCAAACCACTTTTAGAGGTGGTCTGGGACGCATCTGACCACATATCTTTTGTAGTGTGTCCTGAGCGTCCCCGACAAGACCTATGTCATCAAATGGTAACTGCACTTGTATAGTGCTTTTCTAGTCTTCCGACCACTCAACGCACTTTTACACTACGTCAAATTCACCCATTCACACACTAGTGGCCGAGGCTACTATACGTGGCGCCACCTGCTACTCAGTAACCATTCGCATGCACTCAGACACCGATGGAGGAACCAACCAGGAGCCACTGGGGTTCAGTATCTTGCCCAAGGATACTTCGACATGTGGACTGGAGGAGCCAGGGATTGAACAGCTGATCTTCTGAGATGGTGGACGACCAGTCACCAGTTTGGTGACAGTGTGCGCTCTATAACTTGCCCATTTTTCGACGAGTTGGACTAAGGGTTAAGCGACGGTCCATCACTTTGCCCTATGGGAGGAAACATGTTGGATTACGCTGACAGCGACAGCTGTACCGGCACAACCGCCATCGTCACTAGCGAGCAGCTAGTTAAAGTATGGATGCAATAAACATGTGCAGAGCCCTTTGAATTTCCAGTGTAAGTGACACAGGCAGTAATGAAATCCGCACATAAGCAGTCAGCTGGAGATGCATTATAGACACAGGCGTGCACAGCCAAGAGTCTCGGCTGTCCACTTGTGTTTGGATCACCCAAATGCACATTAGCACCAGGTATAAACAACTGTTTTTATAGTCAAATTCAACATATTTCTGCTCTGTGTGCAAATTAATCACTGAGACTGAATTAAAGGGAGCCATTAATTTCTTATGTTACCTTGTGGACTCACTTCAAACACTTCATTTAGATCTCTCACTCTGTTTTATTTCACTGTACCTTCTCTGGTGTCTCTCTCTCTCTGTTTATCATGTCTCTCTCTATCCCTCTCCTGCTGTCTTCCCCGCATTCCTTGGCAGGTCTCGGCCTGCTGTGCAGCAAAGTGAAGAATTCCAGCAGGCTGCTCTCATCTCACACAGTCACTCACAGTTCTTGCTATGGCAATTTCCATTCTATGTATAGCAGTAAGGTACAGTTTGCACATAGTTTAGGTGCATACTGAATGTTCCCTGTCCTCAGTCGGTGCTGGTGGTAGATGAGATAGTGGGGCTCAGAAAAGACAATTGCTGTCATGCAAGCTAGCAGACAAATTGTGAAAGCCAGCTTGCACACACACACACACACACACACACACACACACACACATACATACAAAGACACACGTCAACTAACTCCCTTTCATACTACTCTTCGAGAGGATATTACGCAAGCCTTTCACTGTAATGAGGGGTGATTACTTTAAAAGTGTAACAGCAGGAAGTGTGAATGAGTGTGAGAGAATGAGGTGGGATAGAGGTGCAGGGACGGGAGAAAAGGAAGATGATAATGGGGACAGTGAAAATAATGAGTGACAGCTGCAAAACACACACACACACACACACACACACACACACACACACACACACTGAGAATAGAATATGGTGCAATAGTGGGTCTCTTAAAAAAATATGTAGGTGTTTCCCATGAATGTGTGAACAAATAAATTGAAAAACAGCATTTTCTCCAAGGCTAATCCACTGCACAGCCTCTATGCAGTCCAATAATGCTGCCTTTCAGAGCTGCGGTAAAATTCGAACACAGCAGGAAATCAAGGAGACAGAAACTCAAAAAGGTGCAGAGCATACTTGGGCAAAAATCAGATGGTGAAGGACGATTGGCTCGATACACACAGACACATCTGCTAATTAACCTCAGACAACAACCTTATCTAATTTCCTTTCTTATCCTGTACTTGGATTTAAATCCTGAACACTCAGCGTTAGTATTATTTCAGTATCTTTACTTGTCTATACAGCACAGTCTGTAGGCATTACATAAGTGTACTCCGGCATATTGACTTGAGATGACTAAAACATCAAAGTGTTGACTTTAAGCTTTCCCGCAAGCTTCACCCAGTATGGATGTGAACTCCCTTAAAGTTGAAAGTCAGCGTTTTCTCCTCACAGTCATTGTTTCATTTGAAATCCGACATGGTGGAGCAGAGCCAAAACTATGAAAAATATATCGCTGTCCAAATACTTAGAGACTACACTGTACGTTTTGTTTTACCATGCTGCAATATGCCAAGAGTCTTGGAGCACAGTCAGGGATACACGCACCAATATCATGTATTATTGTTCTGATTACCGACACCAAACACACTAGAGGAAGTGTGGCTGTATTAGCAACAGGCCTCCTTGCTCTCAGCTGTGTCACCATGCTGTCGGTCCCAGAGACCAGACACAGTTCACCTCTCTCTCTTCCAAACACCCTGTATCATCCAAGTAGCCGCTTAACTACAAAACAAAATCAGAAGCCTCATAAAGAAGATGACCTCACTTTACAGCTCTGTTCAACTCTGTACAGCCGCTGATACAGGACGTGGACGTCATCACAGTTGCAAAACTTCTCTTTTTTTGTGTGTGGGAGACTTATTTAGAATTCTGCTTTCATTTGTACCCAGTTTCTCGGGAGGCCTGCTTTGGGACTAAATCTGGCTTGGAGTAAATAGCTGCATTGTTGGCTGATGTCTGTGGAGTGACGTCAGCTGGTCTTATCAGTGTTCTCTAACTTTACCTCAGAGGGGGCCTGACAACACACCCCGCCCAGCACAGCAAAGGGCAGCCGCGACCACTGCCTGATCGAAATAACGCATTTGACCGCGTCAGCTGGGAAACAATATGTCAGAAAGTGGTGGTACCGTGTGCCAGGGCAAAAATAACAGCAACAGTTGGGTAACTCTGTTAGGAAACTCTTCTCTGCTTTTGTAACATGTTCCGTGGCTCTCTGATTCTCTCTCTGAAAGCATCCATCTGGGTTTTAATGATCATCTGTGTGGGAGAGCACAGGTGGAAACGTGGGTGAACTGCTGTCAGGACGCCTTTAAACACCTGCATCACTGTGACAAATACCTCTGGAGATGACGACAGCTGAACAGTCAAATCATCTTTAAGGTTATGTGTGTTTGTGTGTGTTTTGGGTTTGTGAATGATCAAACGTGAAATGTCAGTTTGAGTCTCGCATGGCAGAGAATGCACAGCTGCTCCTGTCACCTGGAGCTAGGCTAGGTTATAGAGATAAAGTTCGACAAATACTTAAGTGCATCTTCTGGAAATTAAACTAAGATGATATAACCAGATGCTCCTGTTTTCGGGTAATTTCGAGAGTTAAATGCTATACAATGCTCATAAATTTGCAACACTGCCTGCAATGTCCACTGTCTGGAAAATCTCTTGCATCATCACTACTATGCTCATCCCTTAGGCGAGGTCCTGAAGACATACTGTACATGCACATGAGGGTGTACATGTATACACACAAACCTGCATCTCTGACATCGTCCCTGACGTTCTCCCCACAGACCTACCGACTGCCTCCTCTGACACAGCCTGAGCTCAATGCAAACTGACTCATAAATCCTTCTCTGTTGACTTCGCCTGAGCCCTTTCGGGAAACTCAGCCTGAGAATGTGTAAGGACTTTCGCTTGCCCGAACACAAACAAGCGAGCACACGCCGATCCAGTTACAGTCACAATTTTCTCACATGCAGGGATCAAACGTGCAGTACAGTTGGCACCGATCCAGTACGTTTGCTGAGAAAATGATGGCTGCGGTGCTTGACATGCCAAAACCTGAATCCAGGTTACGACAATTCTAAAGAAGCAGCTGAACTGTCAAGTCACCCGTTATTAGTCAACTACGTGAACAAGGCTCCTTATAAATCTGTCAGGAATATTACTGCCCATTATAAGCTCCCAAAAAAACATTTAAAGATTCAACGAAACAGCTACCTAAGATATTTAGCCTGACTTCTGCCTTTGAATGAAATAAAACCAAAAGGCTGATATAGACGTGGCAGAATAGCTGACTGAATGAATCACTCTCCAAAGTTTCATATCCTCTTTATTTAGCTCTGTTTTCTGTGTGTTTCTCAATAATCTAACATGCACAGCTGTCATCAGTGACACAGTTTAGAGTAAGTGGTGTGGCCAAGTGATCCCTTAGACTACTTTGGGTTTATTGGTCACTGTTTCCCGACATAGGGCCAAGGGGAAGAGGATTAAGAGGATCTATACAAGAATAAGAAATACAATAAAGGTTGATTTCATGCAGACTACCTGACTACAGGTAGAAGTCTCTCACGTGAACTCTTTTTTCACAAGTGTTGACTCATAAAAACTGCACCAAAGTCCAGGTTTGGAGGACCTATGATCTAAAAATGCTTCTGTCATTGTCCAGATGGGAACATCTGACACACACTCTCAGATCCAAAAAGGCAAACAACACAGTCCCAATTCAAGCAGAGGTATAATCACCCAGGAACGCTACACTCTGTTCTCGTTTGGAGCTGCACTCACCAAACTCTTGTCAAAATGTATCAAGTTTGTTGTTATCTCGGTTGGACGCTTAAGTCAACAACTTTCTGAACAATTTTCAATCCTCAACAAATCCACATGTAATCCTGCTTTATTCGGCGCACACTTCCACCCTGGATCAACTCTTCATATTCAGAAAACTGCAACAATAAGCTGTGTTTCTCACCGCCGCCCATCACAGCTCATTTTAGTGTGCGTTGCTTTGACCGATACAACAATCCCACTAGATTGATTTATCCAAATAATGCCTTATAAACAAGTTTCTGGTTTCTAAATGTGGATGCCACAGACATGCAGAAGTTATTAAGTTATGTCCTTAGAGGCAAAGTGATTATTTTAATGGTTAGAATAAGCAATGCGACATTAAATTGGCAGATTGATAAATGGAGTTTGGCGTGAGGTCCTCACTCCGCAAGTGGAAAGCACTGAGCTGAAATCTGACCCATGAAAAGTGGAGACAAGTGGAGACTTACCTTTAGTCACTTTTAGGTGTGAGGTCGTTGAAAATAAAAATGTGCCAGCCGGCCCAACAGCTGAAAGTTAATAAATTGGTAGATCTTCAGTTCAGAGTAGCTTCAGGTGTAGAAAGTGTGTGTGATAGACGAGCCACGGCCCCGGCTGTGTGTGGACGCAGCGCGCAGAGCTCGCAGGTGGACACAGGAGCGCGGTCTCGCTTCCTGTTTGTTTCAGAAGGTTTGTCACCACCGCTGCTTTTTCCTCCGCCAGCTCTGCCTCCTCCGCCGGCACCGTCAAGTCCGGGGAGCTGCACAGAAACTGCACCTCCGCTCAGGGAGTTCAAAATAAAGCCTCACTGGGGACAGACGTGAGAGTGAGACTCAACCTGCTGAGGTTTGATTAAAGGGGAAATCCACCCTTAAAATTAATTTGTTTTATTTTAAAAACTTTGGGCAAAGAGGTCTGCAGGCTGCTATAAACGATTTGCAATGAAGTGTAATCAGATTACACTGTTTGGAGTTGCTCTACTGACACTCAGTTGTCCAGACTGTATAGTTTGGACTGGGAGCTTTGGTTTTATTTAGTTTAATCTAAAATATGCAACATTAAAATCATGCAAAAAAGAGATAAAATGAAATCCTTACCTACCTACCTTAGTTCATGTGCAATGAAATGTGCAAATGTGCAACACCCATAATGTGAAATACCTTTCTGGATGCTCTGCAGGTGGAGTTTCTGTCCTTGTATTCTTGTATCTTTTATACTTTTTATACTTTTAAAACCTTGTTGTGTGCACTTTATCTTTTACTATTGACTATTTCTGATTTGACTGAATGTTTTGCACAAGAATTCCTATGTACAAGTGGCAAATAAAGTTGTTTTATCTTATCTTATCTTAAAATCCTAGTGTGTGGTGGTATTTTAGCTGCAAATATTCTACACCAGTGATACTCAATTAACAGCCAACAGGCCGAATCTGGCCCCTGATATGGTGCCAGGTGGGCCCTGAACCATTTTCTAATTCACAATAAAAATAAACTGATTCACACTTGGAATCAGTTCTGTACTCTTAGTGTAGATAAGGTGCCCGAGTGCATAAAAAGCATCAGAATAGAGCTAGTGTGGGCGCTCTGTGGCTTAGTGGGTAGAGCAGGCGTCACATATTCAAAGGCAATGTCCCTGCTGCAGCCTGTGGCTCTTTGCTGTGCGTCATCCTCCCTCTCCTCTCCTTTTACACTTAGACTGTCCTTTCTAATAAAGGCTAAAAGCCAAAATCTTGAAAGAAAAGCCCCACAGATGTCTGGGCTGAGCCCCAAATGTCATCAAATCTTAAATACACCCCTGTGAACATGCTCAGGGCTGCTGTGTCTGGCCCCTGACCTCAAACAACATCCTGCTCTGACTTGGCTACACTTTAAAAACATTGTACAAATCAACATGATAGCTTACCACCACAGTATTAGGCCCAAAACTAGGCTTGTTCTTATCTTATTTTGCTCGACTGTATCTCTCAGTGATGATGTTTTGCATTCCACTGCTCATGAAGCCAAGATAACACTGCACAGTTCAGCATACAGCTCCAGCATCTTGCCATGCACAGGTTCATTTTGCTGAATCTAACCCTGCATCTTCTGTACGTCTGTGACAAAAACAACTGTCTACAAGTTTAGACGCAGCCATCCTCAGTCAGCCACTGCAACCCTGGAGCTGCCGGCTCGGCCTTATGAAGCACATATTTGACAGATGTATTAATACTATGATGACTTTATCATTCTTCCTCCAGGTCTCTGCTGACAGTAGTAAAAAGCTCAAGAAAGCTCAAACCGTGCCTGCTGCTCCATAGTGACCCTCTGAGTGTTTTATTGTGAAGGCCACACTTCCTGTCCTCTGGTTTGACTGTGTGGTGCAGTTCTCCTGCTGAGACATGGAGGGCAGCCGGCTTTCTTCCAACAACCACATACCGCCGGTACAAAACTTCTGGGCAGTGATTTCACCCGGAAACACAATATTTTTAAACCTCTAGGAAACCCAAAATGAATCTTTCGGGCGAGCGAAATGTGCAATTCACTGTCGGCGTGTAGCCCACATGAGCCGAAAATACACGCCAGGCTACATCTGTTTTGTATGTATGAATCTTTTATTTATCCCTTAACCACCGAGTTAATCCACGACACTCCATCATCAGGTAACGCACCAGTTTGATATTTATAACTTTATTATCTTTGTGAAATGTGTCCAAACTCGTTCAGAGCACGTTGGCAGTAAAGGGTGAGCTCTGCTGCCCTCTGGTGTTCAAATTTGTTCATCTAGCCTACAAATAAACAGTAATGCTGTCATGCTTTATAATACAGGGCTGAATCTTGTGGGAATTCTACTTTTGGTTGGGAAATGTTTGACAAGTATGAACCATGTGAAGCCAAAAACATGTTAATATCCAGGGTCTTATGTTGGTCAACTAAAATGGTGGACACATCTGCTCCTTGCAGGATATCGGCCTACTCACACTGCTCCCAATCACACTGTTCCACACACTGACAGTTTATTACACAGGCTATTTCAAGGCAGTTGTGTGTATCTGTGGCATGTGTTGAGGGCTTTTTATCTTGCTATACATACTATCATGTGATTGATTTAAAATAATATTTAGAGTACAGTGGTCATGATGTAAAAATGGCCACATTAGAGTCCAAACTGTTGCAGACTGTGTTTTAGTTTAGTTTATTTGCACATGCATGCATAGAAAATACAAGAAAAGCAAATTGAAAGTTAAAACACTGTGCAGGAGAGGTTAGAAGCCAAAAATGACTTTTAAAGATACCTCCCCTATTAAATAACAACAGTCATACAAGAAAAAGATAGAAATGGAGATTGCATAACTGGATAAGAGTTCCACACTAAGAAGTAGTACAAAATTGTTAAAGATGTACAATTAACAAAATAAATAAGTCCTTTTCAGATGTTTTTGAATAATGATAATGTAGATGATGATTGTAGAGATGGAAGAATGTTGTTCCAAAGAGATGCTCCTCTGTATTTCAATGAATATTGATTAGGAAAAGTCAAATATCTGAGGAAGACGCTCGTCAAGTTGTGACTGAGATCTGCATATTTATACATGAATACACAAGTCTGGTTTATGTTCACATTAAAAGAGAGAAGCAGATGATTTGTGTTTATTAAGCAAAGCTAGTCACTGTCACAAATGTTTTTTGAATTAGAAAAATCTTATTGAGATAAGGGGGACATGTTGCAGCCCAAGCAGTATTACAATACATAATATGAGGGTAAAAAGAGAACTGTGCTCAGACAATGGGAGGACATCTTGGACGACCAACACAGGCGACTGAGCAGTGCAGCACAGATCTACTGAGTCTTGTGCATCAGTCTTCTCTGTTACAGCTACAAACTATTGGAACTCAAATGAGATAAGACTCTGCTGGTTTTAGATTTAAGATAAAATCATGGCTAAAAATCAACCCAGTCATGTATCCGTCACACATGAACTAGCTAACATTATGAAACCTTGTTATATCTTGATGTTGTGTTGTCTTGCTGAAGCTGTTGTGTCATGGATATGATCTATTTTGTCATTGTGTTTTTTTATATTATAGTGTCTTTCAGCAGATAAATTAGTCTCTGTTTCCTGCCCAGGGACTACAGATGAAAACTATCTTATAGCAAACTCTGGTGCAGCTAAGTAGCTGTGCACTGCCCTGTTGAATAAAATGAAATGAAATGAAATGAAATAACATAACATAACATGAAATAAAATAAAATTAAATGAAATAACATAAAATGAAATAAAATAACATAAAATGAAAAGAATAAAATAAAATGAAATAAGATAAAAAATAAAATGAAAAATAAAATAAAATAACATAAAAATAAATAAAATAAGATGAAACAAAATGAAATAAAAAAAATAAAATAAGATAACAAACATTAAAATGAAATTAAATAAGATAAGAAATAAAATGAAATGAAATTAAGTAAATTAAAATGAAATAAGATAAGAAATAAAATAACATAAAATAAACTGAAATGAAATAAGATAAGATAAAATAGAATAAAATAAATAAAGCTACAGTAAAAAGTTGGAATACAGGAATGATCGACCAGTGAACGAACTCTAGTTAAGATAGCAATTGGCTTTAGTTCTTAGTCTATGAAGACCCCTACAAATTGAATGTGTCTCTCTTTTAGGATTACATAATTCGGTCTCATCAATGAACAAGAGGGAGAGTTACGCCACAAGGGGGCAGCAGAGACCTACACACCACATACCTACATACAGGGTGAGTCAGTTTCAGAGCCTTCTCCTTCACAGTGAGCACATTTGGGTGACTTCTGTTAAAAATTATGTTCCCAGTGTGACTGCTTCCAATGAAAGCTGAATGATGGTATTTGGTCTCTCGACTGCACGTGGATACTTGCCTGGGTACAGTGCCATGTACGCAGCTGGTCCCGAGACGTTACAGGATCATGAGATCATGAGATCATGTCATAATCAGACCCATGCTGTCAAGTGGTTTTATCAGAGTTGAATACATTTAGATAATCTCCTCACGCCACAGGTATGTGTGCTGCACCTCATCAGTGACAGTAAAGTTGGGCTGTGTCATATGCCATGTGCTTGACCCACTGGTGGGCCGGGGTTAAAGGCTCTCCCTCAGAGTTCCCCCCTCATAACGTTCTCATTGTCTGAAATTTGCTTCACATAAGCCGGGCTCAAAGGGAGCAGCCCATGCAGCGTCGCCCTGAGTCCAGCATGCTTCCATTACTGCTCCTCTTATTCGATTAAATGTACCCTAACTCGGTCCAAACCCACACTGTGCATAATCTCTTCACAGATGATAAGCGTGTAATAAAAAGCACATTGAACTTGAAAGGGCACCTTATGTGAATGCATATAATTATGGATATCAAAATATCATCATTTGTTTAATTGTGAGGCCTTGCCAAGAGGTATGTAATTGCTTGAAAGCAATATGGCTGAAATTGGATTGCAGTGTCTGAGATGTGACCTGGGACTGGGTTTGGCGTGGACATGAAGGCGGGGCGAGGGTCAGGGCCTTGGGCCAACTTCCTGTTTTGGATGTGTATGTTACAGCCAATAGAGAGAGCGACTTAGTTCTCAATCCTTAAAATTTATAAGTTTATAAAATAACAGTGCATTACACATATTATGGAGAGACATGAAATGCGTAATCAGTGTGTGGCTTGTGGAATATAAGGAAATCTTGATACCATAAATAAGAGGGCATTTTGAAATTGTTTTGGTTGTGAAATAATCTCAGTGTCTGGCATATCCGCATGAGCTCATATTTCTATTGCTGATAGTAGGCAGATGCACAACTGGCCTACAGTGATTATATGTCTCGCGCTGTCCCCAGAGGTCAGCCAAAAGTCTGACCAAGGAGCTGCACTGGTTTATTATATAGCCTACAGTACCAGGAGAACAGGTGCCGGCCCTTAATGATCCCTGTGGGAATTTGGTTTCATCTTTGATTAATTGGAATGTTAACAGGAGAGGAGTTATCCTAATAGCTTCTTGTTGCCAGCCCCTGCGGAAGTTTTTAGGGGGGCGAGAGAGGAAAGGGGGTTTTAAAAATAGACTCCATCAGTGCGCGATGGGAAAAAGACCTGCCATTTCAATCCCGACAAAGCAATTTGCAGCTCATAATCAAGAGAGCGGAAACATTTTATCGCATTTCCCCTCCTTTACAGTAGAAGCCGGTCGGTTCCGCCACATCCACGGCAGAAATTAACAGCAGCCAAATGTGTGTTCAGACAGGTCTGTTGGCGCGTATAGCTCGGAGGTGATCTGCTATTATGAAAACCTGTTTGTTTAGTGAGAGTTTCTGGGTGAAGTTTATTCCTCTGATCCAGAGAGTGCGAGAAGACACATCAATAATTACATGCAGTGTGACTGTATCCACAAAGCCTCTTCATCAGCCTCTCCTCTGAAGGTCAGAGTCAGAGTCCTCCTCATTTGGACGCACTGTTTAGCGCGTATGTGACATTTGAGTGGCCCGGCGCAGGCTTGGAGGGTAAACAGAGGACAGTGCGTGATGATTTTTCTCTGTATATAGATGACAGACCATCTTTTCCTTGAATAGATGACACTGCTGTGTATTTATAGACTCGGTATTTCTAGACATTCGATGAACCTCTGTTGACCAGAGCTCCAGTGAACAAACGCACGGTTCCTATTTATAAACTGTGGCCGCGTATCAACACACGCTATTGTAATTATTTTGGCAAATTAAAGAATTATTGCATGTTGTCTATTGTCTCGCGAGGACTGTCATTAAGATAGACATCAGCAGATACTGAAAACATCACGTAGATCACCGCGACAGGTTTGATTGTGTTGGAGATGCACCAGAGGACGCGCTGTGAAAATAAACAACTCTATTGAGTCAAGTTGTAGGAATACATCAGATCTGCAGCACAGAATGAAACTTGTAGTATTTCTGCTCCAGCAGGAGAGAAAGGAGAAAAAAAGCGCGTGCTGATTTGAACAATTGCCGGATTTTCTGCGAATCAAATCTTTGCATATTTTCCTGTTTGGAGCAGATGTATACCAAACACTGGTGACCCCCACTCTCCTTTTCAATGGGGCTGGGGTGATGTGCGCCGCTGCTAGGTGGAAACTGTTGCTCCTCAATCTCAAACATTAGCGAGAATGCCAGGAATTCAATTGTGTGCAGGCATTGGGAAACCTGCAACCTGCGTGTGACTTGACCGGCCGGGTCGCATCGCCGGTGCCCCGTGGAGCATGCAAGCTGTCGTACCCGGAACGAGTGCAGGTACGCTCCTGTGTCTGTATGCGTGTGTGTGTGCGTGTGCGTGTGTGAGACGAAGACGAAGCGAGGGTCAAATGTGTTCCTCCTACAATGAGTTGACCTCATTCGTCTTGTTGATTAATCTGTCATCTCTGAGAGCACAACAAAGGATACAATCACGGTTATTCAGCGCGCGCTCAGCGGAAAAGACGAATAAAAGCAAAAGCGCACGTTGAGCTAAACCTTTTCACCTCGTGCAGAAATAATCGAGAATTAGCAGAAACATTTATCCGTCACCTGCACAGCTTTCTCCAACACTCACACACATATTGCATGGTAGTAAGTGTGACAGGAGCTGCAGCTGTTGCTGTTATGTTGCATGATCTTTAATACCACAATTAGATACTAGGTTATTAATATATTCCTATATTAATACATGAGAAATTAGCTCATAATTTCCACATCTGTTTATATTTTTGTAGCACACAATAACTATAATAACTCTAAATGTTTCCAGCTGCATCACGCAGATATATATGCCAACAGCTCTTTTTTTTTTTTTTTTTTTTTTTTTTTTTTTACAGTGTGTTTCCAGTGGCACAATTCAAATATTTTACATGTAAAAACTAATTTAATAATTTAATCAGCTATTTAATTTTGTCAGTAGTGGCCTTAATATTCAAATCCCCCGAGGTACACAATATTTCATAAATGAAACAACATCCAGGCTGACTCAGCGTGCATCTGCTGACGTTATCATGAGTGTAAAAGATTTTAAAGCAGGCCTGTTGGAGCCATGAACCTCGGCTGGCCTTATCTCTGTCAGCCCCTGAGACATCCTGTATGCAGGCCCATTGTTCCAGGCCGAGCGGCTGAACTGCCAACCTCTCTGCGCAACTGCACACCTGCCGAGTCCACACAGATATACGTTCCGTTTTACTTTTATTTTTACTTTTGCAGAAGAGATAGGTCTAAAAGTTTAACAGAAGGAAAGTATATGTGTGTATCCATGCGTGTGTGTGTGTGTGTGAGAGAGAGAGAGTGTGTGTGAACGCATGTGTTGTTATGGGGTTGCACTCACAGCCTCCATTTTCCTGACAGACTAAAAGGAAAGTTAAAACAAATAAAATACAAAAATCTACCATCACGAATTATGTATAGGCTTATCTGTGATATCAGGTGGGCATATGCTAATAATAAAAAGCATATATTTCTAAAATTATAAATAAGATGAGCCTTTTATTTTTGTTAAAATAAAAGAAAACAAAAATAAAATAAAAAAGACATAAATAAAAAATGAAATTGTTGTGTTCGCTGATGTTTTACCGCCTAGCATTAAAACCACGGTCTCCATCTCTGGGTCATAGTTTATGTAAAGGTTAGTTACACTCGCCGAAACATAAATTCGTGTAAAACACTCGTATTTATTATTTTTGGAGGAGTGTTTAGGATACACTTGCCTTTCAAACGCGCCCTTATCTCCTTATTGTTTACAAAACATTAATGTGAGGAAGCAGAGAATGTACACTACAGCTCAGCTCCCAGCGCACTGAGGAGGATGGACAAGTGTCAGTGTTGCTCCGGCTGGGACCGAGACTGTTGATCAGCCCTGCAGCTGATGGCATTTTTCATTTCATGTTTTCTATTACTGCAGTTTCACTCAGACTCATCAGGCGCGCAGAGCTTGTTTGTGCTCATTCATACCAACGGCTAGTTGCTGGAGACACAGAGGAAGACGCTCAGTTTATACATATGTCGACTGTTCAGCTCATAATGGAAATACTTAGGTGTGATTATGGTTTCATGCAGAATTTGCGCACAAGTAATGGAGTCTGATGATATGACCAGTTAATATAAAGTCAACAACATGGATCAGTTGTTATAAAGTTACACAAATACATATGTATTATTTGGATTTCAGCAACAGTTAATTTATTTTATTTTATTTTTGAAAGAAAAAAATGTAATGAGTCATTTAAAAGTGCATCATGAGTGTTTTATATTTTGCCGAAACAGCCATTTAAACTTTGTGACCTTTTCGCCTTTTTAAAATATATTAAACTACTGAATGAATTAATTAATGGATTAATTTGGCTACATTAAAATGGGTCAACAGGTTTGAAGGCAAGTTACACACACACAGAAAAAAATAGCTAGCATATTAAAAAAGGGTATTAAAAACGCTTTAATTAGTGCTGCGTTAATTTGTAATTTTAATAAATAAATGCTCGTTTTTTTATGCATTCCCTTAAAATAAAATCCCAAAGTCAGTGCGTTTAAAAGATAGTACACTTTTAAAAAATCCCAATAACCTGCAGGTTTATATGTATGCAAATATCACAACTTGAAAAACCTTTTTAAATGCATGTCCAAAAAAACTATTCACTATGAACACAGCCGCACCCTAATTAATTAACCAACAATCATGTCCTTATGCTAATGGAAGCAGTAGCTACAAGGGTTAATGGGATTCTAAAAATAACCCTACGTCATCAGTACTCCACCACTGCTACAAATATGTCCTTTAATCAGGTTGTTGATACGCAGGGGTGTGCACGCTCTTTCTGGTTGCTTTTAGATGATGGGCCCGTGTTTGACAGCCCACAGGGTGGATCAAGGTGAGTGTGGCTGCACCTCCTGGCGCTCCTCAGCCATGTTGGGAGACCCTGGACTTTACTGGACTTCAGCTTTACCTCCGGCGCCAAATGCGTCTGACCTCTGAAAGGGGGATCCCACAATCTAATATACTGTGAGCTATTAGATGTTACAAAGCCATACTCTGTAATTGATCAGCTTTTAAAACAATGAGCGAGTGCGCACGATAGCTGTGCTGAGCTGTCATAACAGTAAACCTGTCGATGCAGCGCGTAAAGTGTAAAAGTCAGAGCCATATGGCACTAATATCTCATAGCTGTGATGATATAATAGTGATTAAAGGAGGGACGGGGCTGAGATCACTCGTCAACATGTCTCTCCCTCTTCTGGGACGCGTCGACGTAATTCAACAGTCTCACACTGAAGCACAACAAAGAAGGAGGAGCTGTCTGACTGAATTTATACTTTGCTCCTCCAGAGATGAGTCTCTGGCAGGACGTCAATATTTTAGCAAATGACTCTTTGATAGATCCGCGTGGGATGAGTGGATTCCTCTGAAAGTGTGATGTCACGTTTTGTAACGTTATGAAAGATTATGAGCCCACCTGAGGCCGCTTTTCTTTTATTACACTTCCTGTCTTTGTTGATGTTATTTCCTACATGATTCTGTTTTATTTAGTCGACAAGTTAACTGCATTAATATTAGTTTTTTTGTCTTGTTGGCAGCCCTCACAGTTAAATGAAGTCAAAACAAAAGTAATCTAAAAATACTGCCAGCTCTGTCATGATAGCAAAGATTATTATCATTGTCATTAGAATTAAATATTATTCTTGTTTTGTTCAGTGCTGTTGTTATTTAGGGAACTGTAAGAGCACATTTAGTAAAAAAAAAAAAAAAAAGGCAACCTCTTAAATTCTTGTTCATGATCACACATCCAAAATAGGGAGAGGAACATTTTGCATTTGATCACATCTGTTTTGGTGCTTTTGTCGTGCTTTGAATTGAGCCGTCAAAAAAGTCTAAGAAATAAAATAAAATAAAAAATCTAATAAAATAATATAGCCTACATTTGGACGGTTAGCGTCATGCATCGCCATTTTTTCCCTCTGAAACGTGATCATTTGTAAATTATATTAAATGCAAATTCTATTCAATATTGAATGAAAATTAAAATGATCGTAAAGTGACCTAAGAGGAAATATTAATGGTGCGCAATGCATGTTTTTGCAGAGCACTTTTGCAGTATAACTAAGTCATTTACACAGAACACATAAAAATAGCCAGACATCAAATCTATGAATGTTAATGCACATTATTATTATTATTATTATTATTATTATAATTTGTATTTTTATTCTTCTTATTATTTATTTTTTTATTATTTACTTTGTACTGTACATTAGAAGTTCTTTATTTTTGTCTCACTACTGGGATAAAATTGGCCTTAATAGATTAGCATAAATTGCATTAAATAGTTAGAAATTAAATATGTCAATATTTATATAAAGGCCAGACATGACGCCTGAATATGAAACATGTTACGCGGTGTACAGTGCAGTAGTGCAGATCCAAACCTCACAACACTGCACAGTGATTTACCTAACATTAATATATCTTTAAAATCCCTAAATAAACTAGAAAAACTACCCTGTGCTAACAATAAAATAATTTTACGTTGCGTTATCCTCAAGAGTTGTTGCTTTTAGTTGCTGTTTGATTCGAGCCAACAGTGGTTACCACAGCCTAAAGCATAAAACAGATTACGTCACGACCACTGTGTTACTTTAAGAAATACAAGTTTATTAAGAAATTCACAAACCTAGAAAAGAGGGAAAAGTGCTAATTAAAATGAAACATGGCCCCAACATGAATGAAACAATATAGCTAATCACGTTTATAAAAAAATAATAATAATCAGACAGATTAACAAAACCTGGCACTGGCTGGCGTCATATTGGAAATGAAATCATACATACATGTGTGGGATCAATAAAAATATGAAAAACCCTGAATTGTATTGTTGGCAGTCTGATGGATCTCTACCCACACTTTCACCTACAAAGATCACAACTATGACAGGAGGGGAGGTTTCACCATGCAGGCCTCGCTCAGTGCAAGTTACTCAGAGGGCCAAATTGAGCTCTGATTCAATTACATATTCAAGCACTGACTCAATTAGGGCATCTTATGTTCACGTTTCATTTGGCAAGAGTTAGCAGGAGTCGTGCGTAAAGTTGAGAGAAACCATTACGCACAGCAATAACACAGCTGAAGCAATGTCAGCAATGTCTATCCCCGTGAAAATGAAAAGCTTTTCATAGGCACAATTATGACTACAATACCGAGTTATGGTCATCAGTCCAAGTGTAATACAGGCGCATGAAATGGCTCCCAGAGGTTGTGCTACCTGATGTGTCCTGATGACTTCTTTACCTCCAGATTCCATTTTGTAAAACTTTCTCAACATCAACTCGCGCATACCTCCCCAATCGGCATCTACGGGTGTCAGCTGGACCCACACAGCTCGTCAGAATAGTCTCTTCAAAAAATACTCTTGGTTCTGTTTTGAAATCACAGGAATTAACTCTCACTCTCAGAGTCCTCATTTAACACAGACCATTTTGGTAAACTTTAAATATCAATCCTCGTGTGTAACGCCGAGTGTTTGGTCTCGTGTTCCCAGTAAGAGCAGTGCATCATCGAGAGCTCCGCGGGCTGGCGGGAGCAGGCGAACTGAAGGCCCGCTCCGTTGCTGCTGGAGACCGGCGGTGGTGCCGCGGTGGCCGGGCTCAGCTGCTGGCTATGGTGAGGATGCGCGGGGTGGTGATGGTGACTCATGCCGTTGTAAGAGTTCACCATGCTGGGGAGCGCCATGCTCTGCACCCGGGAGTAGGGGTTATAAGATGACGGGGCTGACAGCCCCTTCATGTTCACTGGACTCACGTTGCCGCTGGCCATCTGACAGGACGTGTAGGACATCGGAGTGGGCGGCTGGCCTAGCGACCACGAGTTGTTCATGAAGCTAGACTGCAGGTACTTGGGTGGAGACAGGTAGCCATAGCCGTCTCCTCCGAACAAGGACTTCCCCGGCTGGAAGTGCGTCGGTGGAGGTCTAAACGGCCGCTTCATCCTGCGGCGCCTCCTGTAGTTCCCCTTCTCAAACATGTCCTCGCAGGCTGGGTCGAGTGTCCAGTAATTCCCCTTCCTCTCCCCGCCGCCCTCCCGCGGAACCTTAATGAAGCATTCGTTGAGACTCAGGTTGTGTCTGATACTGTTCTGCCAACCTTTCTTATTTTTCTCATAGAAGGGAAACTTGCTGATGATATACTGGTAAATACCGGACAGAGTGAGGCGCTTCTCGGAGCTCTCCCGGATGGCCATGGCGATGAGAGCGACATAGGAGTACGGTGGTTTCTGGGACGGGTCCGGCTTCTCCGGGACTTTCTCCTGGACCGGCTCCTCTTTGGGTCGCTCTTTCTCCTTGGTCGTGTTGGTGTCGTGGATCATTAAGGCCATTGCGTCATCCTCCGGGTTTTGGTAAGTGGCCATCATTGCGCACACCAAAACAAAACAAGTCCAGTCCAAATGTCGTAAAGCAAACCTCTTTTAAAAAAGCGCTGGAGCGGTCGATGAGAAAAATGATGTGTTGCAGGACCTCAGGCTGCACCGCGCATTGAAATCTGCCCTCCAAACTGCGCGCAGAGGAAACTTTATTTTGCGGCTCAATGGGTGACATGCACCAGACCTTCCTCTCTCTTCAACGGGGATTTTTCTAAACTGGTTTCTGATGGAGGCGCAACCCAAGTTGTGGTTTGTGACTCAGTAAGCCCAGCCCTTTCCTCCTTTTTTTTTTCTCAGGTCCACTGACAGGCTGCTTTTTCTCCAATGCTTTACATGGAGCGACGTTGTGCGTCCTGATTTGTGCGTATTTTGAGTTCCGCCTCCGGTGGTTACAGTGAATGAAAAAATAATCGGCTCCCCTTCACGTGTTGAAATTTGTTTTTGTCGCACTCGGGGAAAAAAGGCAAATTATGGACATTTAAAATACATTTGCATTAACAATGATAAAATCACAGAGAAGTATCAAATGTTAGAAAATGGACATAAATGTAAACTTTCAACATATGTCTCTAAATTTAGTTGCATTAAAGTATCAGACATTTTGTTTTGCTTTTTTTGGAATGCAAAACAAACAATCAGAAAAGATAAAAACAGAAAAACAAAATGGATGGCGGGATTAATTTGTGTTTTTTCGTGCACAGTGTCGCCGAAAATAAAATATTTGGGACAAACAGTTATCCATAGATCAATACACATCTTTAAATTTACTTCCAATCCTACATTTTAGGGGCGAAATATTATTTTTGCATGTATATTAAATATAAAATGCAACACCTTTCCACGTGTATTTTCTCGCCTGGACTTGTTTCAACAGAATTCGTTCCAAACAACTTTAGTCAAACTATAACACAATATTTAACTGAGCTCTGCCAAATGGAAGCTTTTCACCTTCTCCTCTCAGACGTGAGACACATTTGCAAACACATCTCTAAGAAAATCTGGACAGATACTGCTGCTGCTTAATTAGTTCACATAGAGAGGGAAGTGCAAGGAGAGGTATACATTTCTCTTGGCCACCCATGAGGGTCCCCTCGGCTTTCTCTGGGAGTGTATTTCCGTGCTCTGGGAGTCTGTGCAGGTGGAGCAGCATTGGCATGTGTGTCATCACCCTGCACCCAGTCTGCAGCCTGTGCCGCAGCAGCTGAACCGCGGTGAGAGCCAACCATCTCTCATCGTGCAATTACCACAGACGCACAGTTTGAAGCGTTACAGCGCGGTGTTATTTCTTGTTTCAATGTCTTTTTCACATGTTTAAGACGGAGAGCATTTCCCGTTAATCTCAACACCACTGTTATGCCTCCGCCTTGTAAGCATGTGGCTTAGTTAAAACATTACATCATTCAATATGTTAATTAATGCAGCTATCAGATGACACAAGAAGAGATAAACCCAGCTATCAAACTGCAGATCAATAACACTATTTAGAAATATTTGAACTAGTAACAATAATAATAAATGTTGCGTTAATGCGTGTTTGTGCCAGAGGACACCAGCGCGTAAAATGACTGTATCATGTAAGAAAAGACACTTTGTTAAACTAAAAATTTTCTTTTTTGTTTTTTATTAATTTTACAGTTAGAAAGCGGAATTTACTGTTCACTTATGTGACACACAAATCATCAGAAATCCAGCCTGTTGAAGTGGCTTGTGTGTTTGTCAAAAAATAAAGCAGAGACCACAAAGTTGACCCCCTTAGTCCTACCCGCTCTGTGTTTAGGGTTACCTCATGATCTCGGGAATTGTTTAGCCTTCTTTTATTGTTGCAGAGAAAGTCTGTGGTCTTCTCCTCTTCCCTGCTCCTGCACTCAAACAAACACAGAAGTAGGAATCACCCAACAAACGCGTGAGGGAAGACCTTTCACAGCGACTCAAAGTAGCCTGTTAATAAGAGTATTTTAGCACGTGCATCAGCATCTTATAAAAACAGGAATATGAATGATGAAAGAAAGTCACACTGTCATCAATATAGCTTCAAATATAGGTTAATTTATTCACAATTTTAAAGACAAACTGTCATCAATATATCAGGGCTGGGTGATATGCCCTTAAAATTATTTAACATTATTTTTAGGCTGCATCTCAGTATTTTAAAATCTCATTAAAAGCACTTCATTAATACAAGGACTGGGAGACAAATTTGAACATAACAATATTTCTAACCAAAAACCTTCTCTGATGCAAAAAAGTCGTTGATTTTTTTCCCCCGGAAAATATAAACACAATGAGATTTTTGATCAATAATTATCAATAATTTGAATATAATGACTAAGTGTGTTAAAGCAAGCATGAAAACAAATAAAAAGTCAGATAAGTTGATACATTTACATCACTGGTCTATAATACAGCCTTTATTAAAGCAAGGGAAAAAAACACCATATCACAATCTGATATCCAAAATCTAACATCAGGCTAAAATGATAAAATGCAAAGATGTAGCCAGAAACGTGAGGTTTTAGGCTGTCTGTGTATTTTCCCAGGCATGTTGTAGAGGCTAGAAAATACTCATTTTAATTGCACATGTCTTCTCTTCACAAAATTGGCCTCATTGTAAACTAACAATATTTTACCTGAACCATCACCACGCACCACCGTTATGTGACTGTATTTTTCTTTATCTCAAACGGCCTGACTCGACAACTGACATTTGTCCCTTCAGGTTTTTGGTCCTGAGATGTTTTGCTTTCCTCCCCCTCCGCCATCACCTGTAACCTCCCCGGGTCTGAGCCGCCGCGGTCGCGCGCGTCACGTCACAACAAAGCTGCAAACTTGCATGTCGACAATCCGTAAACAAAACAATGAGCCTGAAACATGAACTGGTTGAAGGCTTCACTGAGGCGCTGAGGAATGTTAATTTGATAGTATGGACTGCTTTCGTACAGGCGGGGACTTTAATAGGCTGTAAACAAACATATAAACAAATAGATCAATAAATAAAATAAAAAAAAATCAACATCAAAGGAACTTATGCGCACTGATAGCAACATATAATTTGCTCTGTATGATAGGGGTTCATTGATGCAAATTTGCTCTGCACTTTAAGTTCATTTTTGACACTGTTTCTCAAAATTCCGGCAATTTCTAAAACATTTTAACCATAATCAAATTTGCATGGACACCTTTGCCACTGACATGAAAAAGAAAACCTATGAGAAAGTGTTTTTATGAGCTTCAAGAGCTCCTAGAAAGAGAGATTTTTTATGTAGGCCCGTGTGATCAAAATGCAGAAGGGGGGATTATTATGAGGGTGTCAGTTATTTATTGAAAATAGTGAATTAAATTTTACGAGGTTTGCGTAATCTGTTTAAATGCATTGTTGCTCGCGCGTGAAGTGTATTTTGCATACTGCATGAGATGAGTGAGACAGCGGCATGCTCTCTGGTGACAGAGGAGACTATCACAGACAGAAAATAATCAGTGTTTCCCACTTAGATAAATATACATTCTGTGAAAGTCTGTCAACACGTCTCCAATAAACGCCCCAATAAAAAGATCCAACAGGCCGCTACACACGCACACACACACACACATCTGAGAATAAATATATCTGCATTCACTCCACATGTATGGACAGTTTATTTTCCACAGGCCTCTATATATGAAACAATATAAGTTTTAGATATAAGACGTGTCTGTGCTTCTGCTGCCACGGCCACAGGCCGCAGTGAACCTCCCAGCGCGTGGTGTGCGTGTGGTACAACAAACTGAAGAGCCATCACAGCGACGGGCCGTAATGTAATTTGAAAGAGTGGAATTCCTGTCCTCGCGCACTTCCTGCCCTCGCAGGTCTGGGACTAGGATGTTTATGATAGCGCGTGCGGGTGGAATGTGGCGGACGGATCCGCCGGGTCACGTCGGGACCGGAGAACAAGCACCCGGACTGCAGAGGCTGCAGGCAGGCTCCGGTAGGACGAGGTAGGGCCGGAGATGAAAACTGGAGGGAAGGCTGCAATTTATATTTTTAATTTATCATTATTATTATTATTATTATTATTATTGATATTAATGAATAATGCAACTGCCATCCCACACAATGAAATAATCTCAAGCATGACAACAATGCCTTTTTTCTAACAACAACTTGTTGTTATATCAACAAAAACAGCTGTGATCAAATGCATTTTACTAACAAATTATTATTATTATTATTATTATTATTATTATTATTATCATTAATGTTATTATAATAATAATAACATTAATATCATTAATGTTATTATTATTATTTTATTTTGTCTTAGGCTATTTTATTTTATATTATTTTTTTATATTTATTTTTTTTCTTAGTACTCCCACTATACTAGTAGACAACAACTAATTCACTAATTATGATTATTATTAAAAAAAAAACACTGTTTGGGGGTGTGCATATTCCCCACTTTCATAATAATAATAATAATAATAATAATAATAAATAATAATAATAATAATAATGTAATGTAAAACAAGCCATGTAAATTTATAGAATAAGCCATAGAAGATTTTTTAAAAAGAGACAAGTCTGTCTTACCACACACACCCTCTAATATAGCCGAATAATAGTTTTTTGAGACCAAAGCTTTTGATTATTTTATTCTAGAATTAAATGTTAATCAACTAAATGTTATCCTCTCAGCAGGAGGTCTTGTTAAACGTTATTTTGGATCATGAATTGGAACTTCATGAAAGGATTATGGTCATCAAAGAATATATAATATCAATACATTTACAGAATTAAGATGGCAAATATTGTGTGGAGAATTCAGTGATGCTCTTGAAATGTAATTTCCCTCATATATGTGCTACACTTGTAGCATGAAGACAGGCAGACATGATTACAAATCGATCACATGTGAAAGTGTTCAAACATTTGCTCAACCGTTTCATCTTGAGTCTATTAGCGTTGGTGCATCTGCCCTGGACAGGCTGTGGGAAGAGACGTCTCTCACTGGTTGTCCCAGTTTGATCTCTCTGGTTGGTCTCTGGTTCATTTGCATCTGGCGTGCCTGCGTGATTAAACATCAACAAGACATTGCCTCTCCTCAATGGAATCTTTATGAGGCGCAGGGAAGAGATGGGACACGGGAGGATGGAGGGATAGAGGGGTGAGGTGAAAGAGGAAGAAGAAGGATGTACCCTCAGCCCTCATGCGGCGTCTCCAACGTGGCTCTTGTTCCTCTCAGAAAGAAGAGAGAGACAGAGCAAATAAACACTGACCACCAGATTCAACCCATCTCCTTTACATCCCCGCCTGCATGGATTACAGTTCTGGGACAGCACACATGGACATAAACACAAATGCCTATGCACACATGGTCGAGGTGTGTGTGTGTGTACATGTGATCCTATAAGGAAAAAAAGGTCTTATTAAGGCGGGTGCTCGGCGGGTGGTGTGTGAGGGACACTTCCTTACTTTGTACAGTCCATCCCCTCTCCTTCAAACACACACATCATTGTGTGAGAGTACACCCCCTCACCTCTCTCCTGCTACCATCGCCCCTTCATTAGCTCCAGTGCTGAGGGTGACATGTTTTTTTTGGTGGCCCAGCGTGTTTACCTTTCTTATCGGCTGCAGGAAGTGTATGGGAAGCTCTATGGCCTTCCACAGTAACTCCTGTGACATGGAATATAGTCCATCATAAAAGCAAAGACACACCAAATTTGGTTTCACAGGAATAGCTCCAGTTCCTGAATTATTCTCATGTACGGCATCACAATTAATTCCTCTGATTTTAAAGTCTGAATCTCTGAGAAATTCAATTTACACAGCAACAAAATAACACTTTAAGCAGCATATTTTACTTTAAATAAGTTTTTATTATTCCTTGTAGGAAAAAACCCGCAAAATAAGGCTTGAAATTGGACAAAACTGCTTGAATACTAAAAACAGAAACATGGGAGCACCATGGATGAATTTCTGACAAAAAACAAAACACAAAATGATCTCAACGAGACAAAATAACCACATAAAAAATTGCACAAAGAGATACAAAACCACAAAAATAATTATAAAGTGACATACAATTATAAATACATTTGTCGCAAAGGTGGTGGGACCTTTTGTGTATCTGTGCCGAGGGGCCCAATGCTCATAATCCGCCCATGAGCAGCATGTGATTATATGTGGAAGTGACTTTGTAGACTGCAGTTGCATTAACAAAACAAATGAGTATGGGATGTGTTAGATGAGATACAGGTAGGAATAGAGAGCACGGAGGGATTGCAAAGGAAAAATCAGAGTGAGGAGGGAGGTGAGGAGCAGAGGAGAGCCACATTGTGTTCTCCCTAACCTTTACGGAGAGGTGAAGTGCTGCAGCCTCCTGCCAACAACATTCTCTTTGAGGTTTTCTTGAACCGCTGCCAGGGCTTAAATGATTCACAGGAGCACAAGTATGTGTGCACTGTATGTGTGTTTGAGCTGAGGGAGAGCGTTTGAGTCAACAAGTGTGTGTGCATATACTGTATATTTATGCAAACGGCGGGTTAAGGGGAGGGAAGTGAGAAAAAGAAGAAGGTGAGTTGGTGATTATCAAAGCTCTGGGTGGATGTGAAGAAAGGAGCAGTAACAAGCCCAACTAACACGACGCCGACATTTTCCTACCTCACAATATAAACTTCCTCACAAATCGCAGGCCCCTGAAACAGCTTAACTAGTCACAGCCACAGCCCAGCTCACACTTCAAAATCCCCAAGTAACCTCAAACCCATTTCCACATCTTCATCCCGGCTGGGGATTAGATTTCAGGCCAAATCAAAACAAGTCACTTCGTTAGAGGTAATTACACAGGTAGCCTACCTCGCTGGGCAAACAAACATGGCTGCCAGCTGACACCCTGAAGACAGATCAAAGCGCGAGCCTGACAAGGAGTGGGAGGAGAACGTTCAAACACCGGCTTGTTAACCACACTCTCATTTCTCCAGCATGTGCGCGACTAGCTGTATGAGCGCGGATGTGTGCGCATCGTACACCGTCTTCTTCTCGCACTTCCTTTATAGAGGCAGGGGATTTTGCAGTTGAAAGATTGAGAGGAATCAGAGGTGAATAGAGTGACCTTTACAGTTGAGCTGCATGTGAGAACAGTGTGTGTTAATGGTGCAGAACAGCGGAGATGTACTGCGTGTACTGTGCTAGGGGTGGCACTCTGCTTTGGTGGTCTGTGTCAGCCTGGTGAGGAAGGATACCAGACATGGTGATTGTTACCTGTCAGTGTGGCCCTTTCCTATGACAAGTCTATTATAATAGCCACTTTATGCCTTGTTCCGCTTACTCGTACTTTTATGTCATCTTAACTATTTGTTTTAAAGTTGCACTCGAAAGTTTTTAATCATGAATACTAACACAATCATTAAAGGGACAGTTCAACCCTAAATCAAAAATACATATTTTATCAATCTAGATTGTTTTGGTGTGAGTTGTCGAATGTTGGAGATATTGGTTGCAGAGATGTGAGCCTTTTCTTGAGTATAATGGAATTAGACAACACATTCTCACTCTGACCTCGTCACATATCGACATATGGTCATGGACTTTCCACGTACAGATACGACGTCAAAGGTACCCTGGGTGTGTTGGTTGTTGACGTTCTGAGACACCGTGTTATTCCTGTTAAATGCATTGCCTTTAGTTAAAATTCATGTCCATTTTCACAGGATATTTACCGTTTACATACAGTCTCTTTCAAAATAAACACACAGTACAACAACGCAAAAATAACGTTGTTTTTTTTTTTTTGCTTCAACAACGAACGCACGTAGTTAGGTTTAGGGTTATTGTTTGGCTTTATAATCTTACAGGATGTGAACACCGCTCTCTTAGTGAAGGTCAGTGTTTGTTGGTCGGTGTTTGTTGGACCCATCCACCACCACTCCCGCCCGCCCAACATGGACTTTCAACTTTAACTGTCGTTCTTGTCCCACTATGCTTCCCCCTGATGCCGTCGAGCGCCGTCAAAATATAACAGCAACTGGCCACGTATCTTCGTCCTCGGCTGAGCCATAACATGAGCTAGCTAATTGGTGCCGGGTGAGCTAGCAGTTAGCTGGCAGGGGTTTTACCAAAGTGGCATGTCTATGTGCTGGAGCACACCTATGACGCATACACCGTTTAGCTGTGGCTCGTAACCACTTCCTACAGTTTCACTTGAAACGTTTTAATCATGAATACTAACACAAAGATTAAAGGGACAGTTGTGAGCCTTCTCTAACAGAACTAGATGGCACTCGGCTTGTATCTTTCCATGAATCATGGCCCAATTGCTCAAGATAATCCACAGACCTTGTTGTGAGCAGTTTCGTGTAGGAACTATTTTCTCTCTACCGAACTACACCCGCCAACTGTATCCCTGTGCAGAAGGCAACGTGCATCTATTCATGGATGTGAGGCTCATCCTTCTCGGCTGAGCCATAATGTGACCTAGCTAAGTGGTGCTAGGTGAGTTAGCAGTTAGGTGAACACTTTCGTAACTGGCAGGGGTGCTTGAAAAAATGTACATGCATTTTAACTGGATTATGTGAATGACAAATATTCTGTTTCTTATTTACTCGCATAAATAAAGGTGGCAGAGCATTGCTCAGGTGCGCCTGGGCAGCACTACACCCCTGATTGTTGGGTGTAGTTTGGCAGAAAGAAAGGGTCTGTGGAATATCTTGAGTAACCTGGTTGTGAATTTGGAAAGAGACATTGCTGTTGAGATTTTTTTGATGTTTTGGTGCATTAGCCAAGTGCCATCTAGTTCCAATATTTTGGAGAGAAGGCTCACGTCTCTACAGCTGACTCTAGATTGATAAACAGCACTACAGGTAAAAGGAAAAATATGTATTTTTGATTTTGGGATGAACTGCCCCTTTGATCGTGTTTTTGTTTTACTAGTTCAAGCCCATTCTCGAACCCTTCAGCCAGTATACGAGAAACACTTGGCACACTTGTTTCTGTTTCTCTTTCTCACACACCCTGCAGCCTTCGTTTGAACCACAGTGTTGTTACGGCAACCAGGCAAGGTTATTCTTCCTTTCCCTAACATGCCAGCTTACCCGTGTACAATAGAGCAGAGCGTATGTGGGTTTCAGTGAATAAGGTAAAAGATTTTATCTAATCGCCACATGGAAAGAGCCAGGCAGTCTCCACTGCACACCAGCTGTTCGTTATGGTCTTTCTACTTTTTTTCTCTCTCTGTCTCTTTCATCAGCAATTCTATATTGTTCTTGTGTTGCTCCTTTATCTCTCCATCTCCTCATTACTCATTAAGCATTATAGCTTGGGGTCTATGCTATGCTACTTTGACTAATGACAATCTCGCTGATTGGTGCAACAGAAGCTGATGTAAGAGGTGGCTGCCATGCATTACAGCTTAATGTGCTGCCACAGAACATGTGTGTATGATGGTAAAACTCAAGCAAGAAAAAAGTGGACAGTATTACAGACATAAGGACACAATGTGAAACATATTTTTATTTTAGGATTTCAGAGTATATCAGTATATGGTTTTGACTTCATAACTTGGTGACGGAGGTGTTGGAAAAGCTAAATTAATGGAAGAAATATGGTTTTCATTGTAATAAATGATCACATGAAAACTAAACGATTGGAAAATATACCAAAAAGGGACTTTGAATCAATTAACCACCTCATGGCACTTCATTTTGAATTTGGCCATCATTTTCTTTCAACACGTTTGTTGCAAATGCTGAGAGATGATGTTTTGAGGCCACTGCCGCTGACTTCAAACAGATCCAGTGAATATAGTTTAAAGATGAGATCTTGAAACCACACGCACCACTAAAACACACTGTGCTCGGCCAGCGGAGTGTCACTCTCCGTCGGATCCGCCTACACAAAGCACACCACACAAACCTCCCCAATTCCAGCTCTCCTGCCTCCGTCATGACCGCAATAACAAACAGGAAAACCAGGCAATGGAACACACACGCACGGAGAGACAAAATCACTCACATTTACAAAAACATGCGCACACACTCACACACACAAACAGCACATACAGTGGCTGTGGTAACCTTGACGATGGTTTGAGAGTGGGCTAGCCGGGAGCAGAGGATGAGACGAGAGTTTAGGGTTACTGTTTCCAACTGGAACGCAGCCGAATCCCCTCTGGCTCCACTTGGACAAGTCATAAACACCTAATAACTGCTGGAAAATACAGATGTGGCTAATAGGAATGTTGATCAATCTAAGATTAGCATTCCAACATATCTATACCACTGGAGGCACCAAGGGCGTGGGTTTGGTTTCACTGTTGGGGGGACACATATAAAACGGGAGGTGTGGGGGTCCTCTGCCAGAAATTTTGAACATCAGTCACATAATTAATGTTTAATTTTTCTGCATCAATTTGTGAATTTTCTGCATCAGTTTATATTAATAATATATTGTATAGAGCACTTATCTAAACAAGGTTACAAAGTGCCTCACAGAGTGCACGGAAATATGACAAAGCAATACCAAGGAAATAAAACGCCAGAGTTACAAATTAAAAAGTACAAGTCAGGCATTAAAAGGGAAAGCTTTCATATAAAAATATGTTTTAAGCAATGATTTAACAACAGGTAATGTGCTAGCCAGCCTGATCTCCGCAAGTGGAGATTTCCAGTGCCTCGGGGCCTTGATGGCAAAGTCCAGTCACCTTTTGTTACCAGCCTCGATCGAGGGACGACTAGTAGAGGTCACGACTTGGAGCATATCGATGGAAGCTCAGCAATATAAATCAGCACTAAACCATGTTAAAGAATCTTAAAATCAATTCTGAAGTGAACTAGCAACCAGTGGAGGAGGCGAGAATTGGAATGACATGTGACCTCCGATTTGTCCCAGTTAAAATACGATTACTGAAGATTTACTGAGGTATGTAAACAGTGCGTTACAGTAGTCGAGGTGTGAGAATAGAAAAGTATGAATAAGCTTTTCTAGGTCAGGAAAAAACAGCTGATTTGATTCTGATAATATTTCTCAGGTGGAAGTAAAAGGATTCAATGAGATTATTGACATTGACAAAGTTTAGTTAAGAATCAAAAGTGATGCAGAAAGTTCTTGCTGTAGATTTTTTATTAGTTGCCAGAGGACCAATAAAAGGTTGTAATTCATGAAGTAAATGTCTTTAATTTTGTCAAAATAAAGGTCCTCTCCTACTTTCATATTTTTATTGGGGAGGACAAATGCACAAGTTTTAAATATTGACAGGGACACACCCCCACACCCAACCATTAATTCTACTCATAAAGTGGGTTGTTAAAGGTAAAACACATGAGGAAAAAATACAGTGCAGATTGAGTCTTTGCAACAAAACGTACAATAAGAAATATAACTAAAAATAAAATAAAATGAAATTAATAATAAAATTTGAAATAAAAATTAAGTTTAACATGAAATAAAGTCCTTTGTAAATGTGTGAGAAAGGGTACTACTTAAAATTATTTTCTAAGGAATAAAGATTTGATATTTTTTCTTTTTCACTGCAAATATTTATGAAAGATTTTTAAAGAAATTTTTTTTTTTTTTTTTTAAAATGCTGCACATGCAGGACATTTAAAACGATACCGATAATCATATTGCTAACCAAAAAAACAACTGACTGACCGTATAGTCCTGGTGTTAAAATGCTATATATTGCATTTTTAAGTCAGCAAAAGTGCCATTTATTATGTTGTGACATATAATTTAATTTATTCTATTATTTTTAATAACTGCAGAAAGTTGCATTGCAGTAATGACCAGTCACAGCTGTGTGAAACAGGTGGCTGTCCAAATTTCCGATCACGCAAGGTGACATCCATCACTGCTTGATTCAGTGTCACGGAGGAAAAGAGGAGTATTAGAAGGGAGAACACGTCCCAGGGAGAGCAGAGCAGGGCGAGGGCAGAGAAGGGGGGATAAAAGAGGAGGGAGAGAGAGCGCTTCCTTTGGTGTGATTTCCCCCCAAGGGCAGAGAGGAGGAGAGCGGCTTGCTCCCCTGACAGATCTGAAGATGTCCTGTTTTGCTTTTCCTCTGCTCTCCCTCTTCCTGCAGGAAGCAACATCATGCTGGGCACCAAAGCCTTGGCAAGCACTGGCCATTCAGATCTGGTTCTGATGTGCGCTGTGTACAGATGTAATGGTACAATCATGCACAGCAATGCAGATGTGCAAAAAGTCAAATGTAATTGATGTGAGATGGTTGAGCCACTGTATTTATTGATGTCTTTTTTTGCCTTTTCTGCCTGGAGAAGCTGCAGCTAGCACCAAGAGCTGCAGGGCAATCGACACATAATGCAGTGTTATTCTGAGTGTGTTTTTTTTAAATGGCAAATTGACAAAACAGTGTAAATATTTTTTGGTAAAACAACAGGGGGAAATAATCAGAGACATTTTTTAAAATCAAGTTTAATTTTTTTTTATATTAGTATCATGCTCTGCTTTAAATAATGACTTTCAAAAACTTCTAGAAAGGGGTGAAAGGGCGTAAGCAACATATGAGACTAAAGGCAGAAATACCGAAAGAAGCTGAAGTGGCAGTGTACAGATTGTACAGCTAGTGAAAGGAGTTGAAGTTTCAGTTTGAGTACGAGTGCTAACTGGAGCTGGAACGGAACTTTGCAGCTAAAACATTAGAAATAGTTAAAAATAAAAGTGAAACGATCTCAAATGTTTATTAAAATGGATGTTCTGAAAGGGCTTTAAGTTTCAGTGTGAGTGTCAGCACTCGACGGTGAAGCTTGCCTCGGGCATCAAATGTCCTAGGTTCGGCACTGTACATGTCAGTTAACAAAAAGCAACTGCTAAAAGGCAAAATGCATTGCAAACAAATGAGGTTGTTTCACCCTAATAACATGAGCTGATGCTTTTCATTAGAGAAATAAGATTTTACAGTTCAATATTCGATGTGCATGCACCCATGTGTGTAATTCAGCAACACGCACACACACACACACACACACACACACACACAGATGTCACATCCATTCATAAAATTTGGTGATTTAAAATAACATATGCACACACATAGAGTACACACACATGCTGAGGTCCGTGGTGACTTTTGTTCCCATATCTGTCCGCGCTTTTGTCTTTCACACTGACATCATCACCAATACACACCCAGTGTAGACTCTGTGGCCGGGGGTCTCCCAGGACACACTTATGCTCTTTGAGTCTCCATCCAGGGCCAGGCCCGCTCTTTCTCTTCCTCCTTCTCTCCCTCTCCGTCGTACATGAGCCACATTTTTCTCCCTCCTCTGACCACTCATTCACACTGGCTGCCTCTGTGTGTGTTTTCCTCTCATTCTTAGTGAGAGACTTTATCTCTGGATCAGATAAGACTTCGGTACTGGTCTTAAACCTTCAGCAGATCTGTCCAAACACATGAGCTCATGTCAGAGCGCCGCTGCTGCCTGTTAACTCCATGAGCTAATATAGAGTCCATGTGTTCGTTATTCATGCTGCGTGGAGGTGTGGTGGGCCATGGTTTCTTTCCTCATCTCTTGACTTCAATTTCTTATCATTTTCTCATCCCACGCTTCCTTGTTTGCCATCCCAGCGCTTCGTTTTGATAGCGTTGGCCATGTCTGATTTCTTATTCCCACTTTTTTTCTTTCCAATCTCACTTTCTGTCTTTGTCTCTCCATCAGCTACATGGCTCTAACAGCTTGAATTTGATCATGTTAACACTATCAGATGTGGAGATCTCAAACACAGGGTGTCGTCAAGACAACAAAGCTGAAGCCACACAGGCAGAGCTGGGCTCAACCTGCATGATGGTCTCTTTGGTAATGCGCGTGTGTGTGTGCAAGTCGTCTAAGAGACCCGGGCAAGCAAAGGGGTGTGAATGTGTGTGTGTGTATACTTCACAGTCTGGTACAAAGAGAACAATGGCTGGGTATGTGAATTTTGTGTGCGCACGTGTATTTCATCACCCTGTGTGGCTGTTTGGTGACTAGCTTGTGTGTGTATGTGTGTGTGTGTGTGTGTATTACATCCCTACGGGAAGGGGAGGGGGTCCGTTAGGAGAGAACTAAGGTTACCCCCTGATAGAGGCAGCGCGGGGTCATCCCGCGGCGGGACACTTCTCAGGGGCGACCCCGCCGCCCCTCGTGGCCCCCCGAGCAGACGGGACTTCTGAGGAGAGAAGAGGAAGGACCAGAGGAGAGACCCCCGGAGAACAGGACCCCCGGTCTGCCCCAGACCCTGGACCCCAGCCCCGGCAGGGCCCGACCCGGGCCCAATGTGTTCCCAATCAGGAGAAACACAAACAATACTTTTATTAAAGAGAGGAGGCCGCTGAGGCCAGCCACACACACACACACACACATATAGGGAGAGAGAAACACACATTTCTTCCCTCTAAATATAAATGGGAGCAGAATTTATGGTTCATTAGCACAAAGATTAAGCAGCTGTTAATCAGCTATGGCAAATAACTGTCAAATCACTGTTATCACCATCACCCATGACCCCAACTCCTGCTTCCCTTTCCTCCTCCGCTCTCTCTCTCCTCCATTCTTCTTGGTCTCATCCGGGAAAACAAACGGAGGGATTAGGGATTTGTGGAGGGGTAATGGGAGCCAGGTGGAGTGTGACTGTGGGGGTCTCCTGCCAGATTAGGGGGAGCAGCGAGCCCCAATCCCTCACACTCCTTCCTAGAAGCAGCTAATGTTTCTTTTGAAGAAATAATCCCATTTGGCCATCTAATAGCACTTGGCAATTATGAGCCTTTGCAGGGCGTGTATGGTATTACCAGGGCTGGCTACCTGCGAGGGGAGATGGAGGGAGTTTGAGGAGTGAGGGGAACTCATCAAGTGTAACGATAATCTTTAGGAGGTTATGTAGACATTATACTGTAAATATCCAAGAAGAGATAGCTCCAGTATTTGTCTTCTTCACCCTTTCCTTTTTTCTGCTCTTCTTCTTCTTCGTTGGTCACTTTGCTCAGAGTCATTACAGTGTCAAGTAAACTATCACCAAAGCTGTGTAACATTTCAATACTCCTGTAAATTGACAGTTTTATTTGTGATTGGGTGAGCTCTATTTTGTGGAGTAACTTGAGTTACTTCACTTGTTGTGATGTTGGACATAACTGAAGGAACTTAACATGACATCATTCAAAATTTCCGTATGTCTGTGTTTTAGTACAATGTGCATCTTGCCTGTAGCTGTTAGTAACTGTTTTGCTTGGTGGAGTCATAGGAATGAAGTGATGTGTAACCACTGCAAGTGGAATTTTATTTTCCAAATCTTGTGGCAGTCATGGAACAAGTGGGACCAAAGTTGCTCTTCCGGTGTCCCCTAAAATAAGCTTTTCTAAAATTTGGAAATTGTCAAAAAACTGAAGATTAAATGTTCCTTTCTCAGTCAAGGATATTTTTCTGCTTCTTAGGCTAAATAAACAATTTAAAAATCCAGAGGCGGATCTTCCTACAGGCGACATATGCGGCCACTTGTGGATCCTCGATCGGGATCCTTAGAGAAAATGGTATAGCATTGATGGGAGTGGTGGGGTGGAGTGTATGTGGAAAGCATCATATTAAGAGAAAATAAAAATGCAAACGCCTTCCAGGGAGCAAAAAACAAACAAACAAAAAAACAAAACAATACAATAAAATAAATAAATGAAATAAAATAATAAAATAAAATGAAATAAATAAATGAAATGAAATAAAACTCTAACATCGTGTCTTGTGTTGTTTAATTAATATTATGTTTGTTAGCTACGTTTTTTTCTTTGTTTCAATTTCTAATTAACTCTTGTTTTGTTTGTAATAAATACCATAAATATTCAACATAATAATTATTTTTTGGGGGATGGTGGAAGCTGCAGGGAACTTGCCCAGAGTGCCAAATGTGAAAAAGTCTGGTACTGTAAAAGTCCATGAGATTATGTGAAAAATACAATATCACAATCATAGTTCATGAAGAGTTAATGTGTTGCGTAGATGTAGTTTTCACAGGGCAGTAACACTGTGACAGTTAACTGTTTTTGCAGTTAATGAAAAAACTATCACAAAAGATGATCCTATATGCACTGATGGATTTCGAGCAAATTTATTTTATTGTATTTATGAAGATTTAATAGTATTTTTTTTTACTGGAGCTGTGTCACCACCAACATCCTTCCTTTCTTTTAGATTTTTTGTTCAGCTGTGAGCAGCTGCTGTAGGACTACAGTGTACATCAATATTACACTCAATGTTTTTTGGTAAGCATAGTGACTGTTTTGGGTCTCCATCATTTTGTCTTTTCAGTCTCTAAAGCTGCTGGACCTAGTCTGTAGTATGAATTTAGGGCACAGCTCATAATGATGTCACACATGTGGCCTACAAACGTTGCCCCCTTGTGGACCGCTGCAGAGAATAAACAGCTCCACAGAGAGCTTTAGCTGACTGTCTAACTGACTGATCCCGGCCTGATAACAGTCTGTTTTGTTTGTTTTGAAGATGTGTAACTCCTCACAGCTCCCGCCTGTTTAAGAGTCTGCAAAAACACAGAGCTTAGCAAGCTGAGAGGAGAAATTGTAATCTTTATATTAGAAATATGTGCTCAGATGAGGAAGTAGGGGTCGTCCTCAAAACGATTAAACAATTACCAGATTTGAGGCGGGTGTGTGACAGCCAGAGCATCGGTGAGACATTTGAGTGTGAGAAAGGTCCTTCTTCCAATAACACTCAGGTACATTTATGCATCTGTTGCCACCTCAGACCCCCCTCCTCTTAAATCCTAAGTAAGCCGGATGGAAAGGAAGAATTAACCCCCATGCAGAGGGAGGTGAATTAGAAGTCAGACTTTTCACACCTTCTCGTCTTAGCGCGCAGACACACACACATGAAACGCAGGCATTCTCCAGGTTAGCTCAAGTGTAACATCCAGCAGACGATGAAGATGTGTGTGTGCATGTGTGTGTGTTTGGGGTACTCATCATGTCACACCACCTTATCAGCCTCTGTCTCTTTATCATCTGTCAGTTTGTCTCTACGAGGGAGACTCCCTCCTATCGGACAATCAGCGTGAGTGAGTCCGAGCATTGTTTGCCTTAACGAAGTATGTATTTTTGGACAGAAATTATCTGCTTTTCTGTGACTCAGAGTCTGTCTAGACAAATAAAACAAAAGCAAATGAGTATTCAGAAGAGACATCATAAAATCGGGGTCAAGCAAAGTTAAAAAAAAAGCTTCAGAGAGTACAGTTTGCTTGTGATCAACAGCCAGGCTAGGCGGAAAGAAAAAAAAACATGATCGTCATTACAAGTCTAGCTAGTTTGAGCTATATTTAGCAACAGCCCACATCAGATCTGCTCTTGGTGCTTCAGTTGAAAAGTTCATTGTCACGTCAGCTGATTAGTTCAGATCTGAGTCGAGCGAAATGAAAGCCTCCTGGCTGAAACGCACAATTGTAAATAGTTCATTCGTGATTGAAAAGGAAAGAAAACACATCTCCTCTCCTTTGTATTCCTCCCTTCTTCCCTCCTCTCTGCACGCTTTTGTCGGGCCCGGATAGTTTAGTAGGCAGGGTGGCGGAGGCGAACGTTGGTGTGTTATACTTCAAAGGCCAGCACGCGCACACGGAGGAACACGCCTGGAGTAAAAGGCCCGCAAAAAAACAAACACCGCCCTTTGTTCCGAGAGCTGAGGGCTGTTTTTTTGCCCATGATTAGAGAAAAGAGCGAGGGAAGAGGAGGCTGTGCGGACAACGTAATAGGTGGCCATATTTGCTTCATCAGATTCTTTGAGAGGGATATGCAACAGTGAAAGAACCGGAGGGTGTCCGTCAGCAGAGCCTAGGCCGCCAGGAAATGTCACTGTGGTGGGGTTACGATGGTGGCACGACATAGCTAATCACTAATTACTGATTGGCTCTTCCGTGCATAGAGATAGCTGCTGGAGATGGAGTGTGGCTGCTTGAGTTAGAAGGCCTTTAAAAGTACAACTAGAGAAGGATCTTTGTTTGGCAAAAACAAAACTCTAATCATAAAAGTATTAATAGGTGACTACTCTTTCATTCATGACTGAACACAGCAAGATTTATGTGCAGCGCGCAAATTTGCAACATGAGCTTCGCAATTCGTGGTTAAAGTGTCCTATGTTAAATTTAGTAGCTGATTTAAGAAAGCAGTGGCTAATAAAGCATCTTCAACTCTCCATGCGCTTAATCTGTAAAGCGTGGTAGGGCTATGAGTAGCTGCAGCTGCAGTGAGGAGGGTCATTCAAACCATTACTGAAGCCACAGAGAAAACCATTTGGTGGCTTTGGATTAAGCGGGCAAGCCTTTCTGCTGCTGGGATGCAATTTGGGAATTGATCAACCCTGGCTGGGTCCCCTGGGTGAGTGTGTCTGATGTCGAAAGACCCGAACCCCTTATAACTCCAGTAACACCACTGATGATGCATCCCAGTACATCCTAGAGATGTATCTGAACCATAATTAATTCACTTATCTTGCAAAAGACATGAAGGACAAGTGAAGGTTTTGATAACATGACCAGTTTGTTGCCATTTATTATTGGCTAAACTCATCTCTTACTTTGCCAATTACGTTGCTACCAAGTTTTTGGAACACAGCAACACATACCACATTACATGTGACGAGGAACAACCAATCACAGCTGGCAGATATCTTTAATCTCTTTTGTAAATATCTATCTAACGTAAATATGGAGCAGAAGTTGATTATTAGCCAGAGCTTTTTATGTCCGTCCGGCAGAAAATATATGTACACACAACCTCTGGAAGAAGAGCAGCTCCGAATTCGGGATTTCTGGCAAGCAGGTTTTGCTATAGTGCTTGATATAGTCGCTTAGCAACATCAGGCGCAACCTGTCGCTGTGCCTTTGAAAGTTGGCCCAAGAGTAGCACCCAGCGCCTGACCTCACGTTTTCTAGGAGGTAAAGTGCAGGATATGTCTGAAGGAGGGATCATATCTAAAGAATTAGCACCCCACGAATGACGTTACGTACTTGACATAAAGTTATGGACGTAAAGGTTAGGCAAGAAGTTACATAGGTTATGTGTAGGAAAAGAAATATGGTGATGATGTACCTTAAAACAACCCAAAGTTTACTCGGTTTTACACAGTTCAGAACACAAGTCTCCTGGGTTAAAGTCCTGTGTTGGACCCATCCACCATCCCGACTTGCCCCCTACACAGACTATTGGTCTTTATACTGCTTCCTTCTTTACTGACGACACTGCATTGGTCACGTAATCACAGCGTTTCTAATTACGTGGGTTAAATTTGAATTATGGTGCATTGCTTTTTGTACGTATATGTACAAACAGTGCATGACGACAGCCTACTTATCTTAAAATGTACTGGCACACAAGAAATGGTTGTTTGCCAAAAAGTCCATGAGCAAGAAATGGAATTCTGTTAACTCCCAGGGCACTAGTCTGTATCTGAACCTGACCTTTGACCTATCTTCTGAAGGTAGTTTCTTGAAAGTTCACATTGGATTTAAATGATTTTTAATTTTAAGCCTCAGGCATCTTGACAGTTTTGATTACTGTACAATTTTTCTTCACCTAAATTATCCAGCAATATATTTTACCTTTTTAAATAAACAAAACAAATCTGGAAAATCTGAATTCTCACCTCTTTGATCTCTAAGTGGTGCAGCCATACGTTTCTTATATTGCGACGCTATTACCTCCTTTGTCTCATATCTGTAGTCGGATATCAAGAACAGGCCTCTTTCTATGTAGTCCTGTTTGAGCATATCGATCTGAAAAAAGAGTTGTATCTCTCTCTGGTCAGGGAGATTATATCCGACTGCTGTAAATCAGACACAGGTGGATGAACTTCCTCCTTCCTATGTCTGCCTCCCAGCTAACCTCTCCTTTACCCTTCCTTTCTTTTCCTCTTTGTCAATCTCTTTTTTCCGTCCCCTTGATACATCACCCTGTCTCAATTCCAGTTCACGGTGTCATGAAAAAAAAATGGAGGAAAAAGGTTACAGTCATGTAAAGACATCCATGCAATCGCAAATTTCAGATGTTTGTGGACACATACTCATGAAAGTGTGTGCTTTGGGCTTATGGACAGGCAGGCACACATTCACATCAGCACTGTGACTCTATCAAGGAATTTCTGGGGAAGGAAGCCGGGCGTTTGAGTAGTAGGACTCTGCTGTTTGAGTGTACAAAAGCCTCAGTGACACGGAACGTCTGTCTGAAGTCCTATTCATCAAACTTAGAAAACCTTCAGAGGAAAAATGTGGTCGACTCTAAACCTTTCTGTGGCACTCAGACATCAGTCTGCCTTTGCAGCTGCCTTAGGGCCATTTAGGTTCATTAAATACGTACAATGTCACAGTCATTTATAACTAGCATGTGTAGGTAGCGCTTGATGTACGAGTGTTGCTGCACTATCCAGTTACAGGGAATTACTCGCTGACACAACCTGCTTCAAATTGAGATTGTAGCAACTCTTGAAAAGACAAACATATTCTGCTACTACAATCAATCAATCAAACTTTATTCCAGACACAGGGAAGGTCCATAGCACAGTACAAACATATAAAATACAAATAAAAACTGTACTTATAAGCAATTCAATGCACCCTTGCTCCATTAACAGTTAGTTGTTGTGTCAGGAAAGAGGAAAGAACTACAACACGACATACAAGTAATATTACCTTCTGAAGGTGATTTAACGAATGTGTTGGCAAGCACCTGATCATTTACACGTCCAGCAGACATGAGGCAACATTAGCATTCATTTAAGGTTATATTTCTGGCCACCTGACAAATGCATACAGTAGTCACTTTTCTTTTTCTTTTTTACCATGTCCTTAAAGCCCTGACACACTAAGCTGGCGGTCAGCCGTTGGTCGATGTCAGGCCGTTGTTTGGTGTCGCCCTTTTTGCAATGTGTTTGACACAATTGGCACGAGTTGACCCTTGTTTGCTTTTTTGCAGCCATTTCAGCATCTTGTATTGGCATTGGAGAGTACGATGCCAATGCTAACTGATATCCCTCTGATTGGCAGTTCAGCTCAGTGCACAAGAAGAGAAACGGAAGTGAGGAAAGTAAACAAAACTAAAGTCAAGAAGGGTGTGCGATCAAAACAAGCTCATTATATGAGGTGAGACTATTTTGAGCCCATTGAGCCCTTAAAATGTTTTGGAATTTGTTTACGTTAATATACCCGAGAACATGGTAAATATTATACGTTCCTTCAACATTAGGTTCTGTTGTTAATGTGCTAACTTGCTAACTAGTGTCTTAAATCCTTTCTGTCAGTCTTCCGGTTTCCCTTGTGAATGATGAATACAGAGCAACGCCGCCTGCTGGTATAAGAGTTATTTCCTCTCTTGCAGGTGAACGAAGTAAATACTAGTTGACCGCTGACTGTAGTCTTTGCATTATGTGCAGTGCTACTTCTTGCCCGAGACACAGCCGACCTGAGGCGACACAGCAGTCAGCCTTCGTCACCACTTGTTCTTTGATGTTCAGTGCGTCTTGGCCTTGGCAAAATACCTGGTACTTTGCTGCTTCATTACTTTCACTAGCTAGTTGCTAACATTGTCTGTCTGCTGTTTAGCACTGGACAGGTAGCTGTGTTGGTTTATTAGAGCTTAATCATGGGTGAGGGTTGTAAAAAACAAAACGATGCTAAAAGATGCTAAAACGCCCTGTAGAGCTGACTCTCAATGGGTTACAAGAGCCCTTTTACATTACACACAGTCATTTTCACCATTGTTAATATAAAAATGTTGATAACAACAGTTTTAATGACTCTTCTTTACTTATTTTAAGAGCCGCTGAAGCACATAGTATTATATTTGGTAAAGATGTCTGTGTTGGTATGACATATCACAGAGGTTTTGATGATATTTAAGTTTACACAGCAGTTTCTGTATATGGTGCAGTAAGCCAGTTTGCATAAAAGATGACATGAAGTTTGTGTTGGTTTGGATCGTAATATGTTTTTGACTGTGTTATGCAGCGTTTAAGTATAATAATGGGTAATACGGTGAGAATATATACAAATAGGACATCGAGTCAGTCGTGGACCATATAAGATGTAATTTTGGAAGGACTTGGCCTGACGTTTTCTTTCTTCTTTTTTTTTTTTTTTTTTTTTTTTTTTTTTTAATGTATTCTCAGTAAATCTTGTTCAACTTTTCCTGCCTTGTGCCTCAGAAAAGGAACTGAGACACCTCACAAACTAAGTGGCTTAAGAACTTTGGTATGTTGAAACGGCCACTATACTTCTGCTACTTTCAGGCTTATCTTTTCCCATCGTCCCGTAACTCTCATCTGTGTCCACGGCTGTTCAGCAAAACTGAGTTGGGCTCACATAAACATAGTTTACAATGAATTTACATTAGTCTGTTCCTAATCATGTTGCTTGCAACTTGTGTATCAAACTCTAGATTTTATCCCTCGCCGCCATTTTTGTTATGTCCAGAAAAAGTATTTTTAGAGTCACGAATATTTTCCCAAGATGCCGTTACTCAGGAGTTAAGGCAAAACATTCCACAGCGAAGGCCATCGTCGATGGACCAGGACACATGTCGATGTGTCCCGGTGCAGCGGCGGTGGTGTGACTGAGATTGTCAGGTCAGAGAGGAACCGACTGTTCTCCTAATGCTCCTCAAGGGCAAAGCCTTGGTCTGCTGCTACTGTCTGCTTTGCAAGTTTACACCATACTTTAAAGATCACTGCGGCTTCAGATAGGTGAATATGTAAAGAGTTACTAAAACAATGAGGAAAATGTCACTCGTCGAAGAAAAACTGGATAACTTAAGAAGTGGAAGTTATCCAGTTTTATGAATAATAGTTTGACTTTTGTACAATAAGCAAAATATTATCTTGCATTTTGAATGACACCATTTATGTCTTGCATTAATGGTTTAAAAGAATAAAACAAATGCCATATCTTCCCATTATGTAACAAGTGACTACAATTGTTTCCATAACTCTAACCCTACTTAACACTTTTAGACTATCTGACACCTGAATGTACTTATCGCGCTTTATTTTATTAAATACACACTCTGAACGCAATGCTTGAAGCTTGACTTGCAACAAGACATATTGTTTTTTCAGACGCGTAAATGTTGAGGGAATGATTGCCACGGTAATCTGTGCTTTAAAAAAAAAAGAGAAAGGCCGTAGGCATAATACGCAGCTGCATGTTATGACAGATGTAACACCAATATTATGACAGCACTATAGAGTGTTTAAAAGACATTTCAGAAGTAATAGGATAGAGAAGATAAATTTGCAGTTCCAATCAATTTGCATTGTGTCCGCCTTCATGTGCGGATGAGCAGAGATGAGTTTGATAAATCATCAACAGAACTACATCTAGCCATGACGGATGCTTGGAGAATGAGTTGCCTTTGACACACTGCTGGGACGGCGTTGTAGAGAGTGTTATGAAAACAGTACGCCTCTTAGATGGATGGAGTTCATTCATACAAACACACACAGATTTACACTCGTACGATTTGAGTCGTCCTTCATTTCGGCAGTCAGGTCATTTTAGAACAAATTCTTACGTACAAGGACGGCAGGGGGGAGTTCACCTCTTTAACGAGAGTGGGAGTGCAGAAGAGTAAAGGCAGAGGAAAAAAACATTCAACAGTGAAGGATAAAACTTGATAATGATACTGAATAATAATAAATAAATAACAATACACAGCAAAACATGATCGGAGACAAGGCAGAAACACATGGGGAGCATCATAGAGGTGCAGAAAAGCAGCAATTAAAAACGAGAGCATGTTAAAAAAAAAAACAGGCAAACAGACAATCGAATTTAAAGTGAGGTCAGTTGTTCAGAACAGAGTAAAACTACAGACACATTCTGCTGTAATTAAATTTAGGTTTGGCAAAATAATACCTTTTGGTGCTATTTTCAAGTGCTTAAAGGGCCGATCCAACTGAGCCCTAAAATACATGTTCTCCCAACCCATCTTACTTTCAAAGATCGACAAGTATTTCTGCATTTCCCCATGTTTACTGTATTTCACTTAGTTTGTGATGATCTGGTTAAACACAATCTTGTTTAACAGTATGCAGCATGTAAACACAATATCAACTGTATATTGAAGCTATTAAAACCAAACTTTGACAAGAAAACTTTAGGGGCTTTACCATTTGATGTTTTAAAGTGGGGATTTTGTGCGAATTACTAAACAAATGTTTAATTATTGATTATAAGTAATTATTCAAATGATCACAAAGCAATTGGCACATCACCAATCTGAGGCTCCCATCATACAGAAAGTGTTTTTGTTTTGAATTAGAATGAAGCTTTTTACTCGCTGTTTTTGCGTTACTATGCACCTTGCATTTCTACGTTCTGAAGAGCTATATGACCTGACGATAGACAGCAGGTTGTCAAACTGCCCCTGAGTCATCCCGAAATATGCCTGGAAATGTCCATCATGGAGGAGAAGCTCCTGGACCAACTGGTGTTGCTCCCCATGATCCACTCTCTTTTTTTAGGGTCTCATGTACCCACACAGATCTCTGTTTACCTGTGCCAACAAAGTATTTGCTGACAGCCTCTCACCCTCAACCAGAGCTACAGCAATTACCCTCTGCCTCAACATTTTAGGAACTAGCTACTGATTACTGTGAAATAAAAAAAAAAGATAGCTTGATACAATAAAAAGGCGCAACAAGCTTTTTTTGTACTAGTGTCATTCGGTCAAACAACAACTAAAAAAATGTAGCGTTTTGCAACCTGTAAATCACTTTACATCTGAAGCAGGGAACTCAAAACACATTTCAGCTGTATTCCTTTGAAGCTAATCAACTTATCTGTCCCAGCATGTTTAGAGAGATGCCTCTTCAGGTTGTACTCATGGAAAACAACAGCTTTCTCCTGCAGATGAGACAGGAAGCAGTCACATTACACTTCTATGTGTACCCTCTCTTTTTCAGGCTTAGAAAGAGACATTCAAGGATCAGGTGTTTTGCAGTAAATTAGAGCGCTGTCAGTCATAGCTTGTGTTTATGTTTTTATGCTCCAATTTTGCAGCCTTGTTAAAAAATTGAAAGATTTCTTCAAGATAAAAGATTGGGCAAAAATCAAAATGGAACAGGATAAAAAAATCCAAGTCGCAGGGCAGATTTACCAATAAATTCTGAACAAACTCCTGGGTACAGCTGTGCAAATAAATGGATTTACTGTGTTAAACCAGGTTTTCAGATATCAGCCTCTGACATTTCTGTTTAGCAGTCTTGGTATAGCTGTGACCGTTTCATTGGTTTTACTTGTAAACTAAAAACTGACAGCATGTGCTGCTCGTTTTGTACGTAAGATGTTATTTCTCAGTGCTTTCAGCAGCACAAACAAAATTATATTGACTTCCGTTGTACTGAAGTGGAGGCAGATAGGTTGTATCTGCAAAGCTAAGTGCAAAAATGTGTTTGTCGCATGGAAACAGATATTGGTCCTGGAAATGATTGCATCAAAATGAATGTTGTGCCGCAGCAGCTACAGTTGAAAATAATTGAACTGCCTTAGTGTAGAATAACTTGTATCACAGTGGCTATCACTCGTCTGTCACATCCTGACCTCACTCTATCTGTCCCTCTGGAGGTGTTGACACTCACCATGTTCCTGATATCTGGGAACAACCAATCCCGCAACCCCCTCCTCACCCTGAAAAGCTCCCCTTAACCCCCCCTTCCCTGTTTCTGCCGAGGCCACAGGCCTCATGGGAACCACCTATCTCTACCCAGCGCCCTATCAGATTGTTGACACGAACAGATACCCTTGCAATGAAAATATTTTGCTTCTCCTCGCGCTGACATTGGCCTACATGGACCTACATCTCTGCCCCCGTTGGGATAAACAGCTCCCGTGTAGTGTGTGTGTGGGCGGGTGCGAATACTTGTGGGTGTCCACATTTGCTGACAGGTGCATTTAATAATCAGCTGAGGCATTCTTGATATCACAGCCAGTGCTCTGTGTGTGTGTGTGTGTATAATAATGATGTGTGTGCATGCATGTTTGGTCAAGGGGGCTTGCAGTCAGTTAAGGGTGTGAAATTAGGCCAGAGGATGCAGTGTGGTGAGGTCAGCTGCTATCACACCATGATGAATATTTGGCCTTTAATCAGAAAGACTGTTGCAGAGTGAAAAGACAGAACGGGAAATGAAACCAAATCAAAACACTGACTGGTGGTAAGAAGTGACTGGTTAAAGGCAAAGCAGTTTCAACAACAGACAACACGCTAAGATAACTTATAATCCAACACTGAAAATATTTTGCTCTCCCTTTTTTTGTAGACATGGTTCTTAATATAGAGGTTGCCAAGCTGGTGGCTAGCAGCTGACAGTGCTGACTCCATAAACAGCATAAACACCATAATTTTTCAGGGCGCGATGGCTGTACACTGAGAACAACAGAGTTCAGCTTGTGGAGTGAATCAGTGGGTCATGTGACGAGGACCAATCAATCACAGCCGAAATACATCTTTCCCTTCTTCCGTAAATATCAGTCTGTGATAATTACGGAGAAAAAGTTGATAATTTTAGTGCAGAGCTGCCAGAGCTTTACATCTGTCCCACAGACTAATAGGCCCACACACAACAGTGCTGGAAGAAGATCAGCTCTGCACTCAAGGTTTCAGGTAAATAGGCTATGATACGGTGTTGTTAAGGTTGCGTAGCAACCTCAGATGCAACCTGCTGCTGCTCTCTTGAAAGCTGGCACAGAAACGGCACAAGTGTAGCACCCAGTGCCCAACCTTGTGTTTTTCAGGCAGCTAAAGACACGTCATGTGTACGGCCCTTAAAGAGCGAAGCTGTCCTGTACGATAAGTGGAGGATGGGTCACAAAACACAGGACTTTACCCCATGAGACTGGTGTCAGAACTGAATTTTGAGCAAAGTTTGAATTTTGGCATGTTTATAACTAAACCAACACAGTAACTTTACTTGCCTCTACCTAACCTTCATAACTTTATCTTAATTACAAAACTTTATGTTAAGGACTTAACGTCATTTGTTGGCTGCTAATACATAGGCTATCATATGAACCATAGAGGATACTTTTGTGACTTCATTCTCTGCTTAGGATGCCATTTCTCCAGTACATCTTTACACAGCAAATAGTGGTTTGCTACTATATTAATGCTCTGAATGTCACATACAAAACCTCCATGGCCTTCACTGTGTGCCTTTGGTGTGCTGTGTAGATTGAGTCACCCACTGATCCAATACATGAAATATTTATCCAACTCAGTACAACACATTTGGGACAGTTTGGAGCAAGAATACCTTTTATTATTTCAATTAACTTGAGTAAAGTTTGGAATGCTATTTAACTTTCCTGAAGAAATAGAGATCAGATAAGGAATATTTTCAGATCATATTCGCTTCCTCTAGTTTTGAACCAAATGAAGTTGTTGACATCTCCACAGGGTGATACATGCTCCAATGATTACAGTGGGACACATTATCACATGAACTAAATTTAGCTCGAAGCAGTGTGGAAGAAGTGTCTATGTTTGATACGTGGTAAATACAAGTTTCTAATATCATAAATAGGAATATTCATTGTTTCCCATGTGAGGGTGAGTGTATACTGTAAGTCTGACAGCAGCAAAAACCTAAATGCTATGAGTTGAATTTTGTTTGTGCTCCTCAAATCACTTTTTAAAAACACAAGAATTTATCATTTCACTAACAGTGTCTATGTTTAACAGACTCTGCCGTTGAAATGTTTTAATTAAACACTTACTTCTCCCCGCCAAAAGCTGCCAAATGTTGTATTTTCAACAAGTGAGCCAAGAATACTTGTACATTTTTCAGTGTGAATTCTAGCAGGTAAGATGAGAATCCTGCAGAGGTGGTGGCAACATTCCTGACTACAAACCTAAAAGCTAAAGTCACTTCCTCTCTGTCCACCCCTCCATCCAACACACTCCCCCTGGAGAATCTGCAATAAAAACAAATCAGCCATCTAGGACCCCCGAGGACCCCAGTGGCCAAATGCGTCTGTGGAACTGCTCGATTATTTTTACCTGACACAGGAAAGAGCCCACTCATAATAAACGCAGGGCGAGGTGGTGACAGATCTCGTTAACCCTTTTATGAATGAAAGGGGGAAAGCGGTGCAGGGGGGCAGAGGGGTGCGAGGTGAACGTGTGCCTAGACGTCTCCCTGAGGTTTGGGACTGACCTTTAGTACAACCTGATCGAGAACGCACACATACAGATCGGCATGCTCGTGTACCAGCAAGTATGCACATGCAATCTTTAGCCATAGTGTACTCATGTATTTAAATGAACCAAAAGAAACCCAAAGTGCCACGGAAGACGCCATGAACGGGCCTGACCACATAGTCTTGGGACCAAATCCAACACATGTCAGTTCAGCCTAATACTTTACAAGCTACATCAACAGTAATTTTAGCCAGACCAAGTCACTGACAGATGTTATATGTGTAATGAGAGGCCAATCATACCTGATTCCAACAAACAGACAAAGAACATATGGCCACAATATGTGATGACAGACCGGATAAGCCACTGTTCTTACAATCTGTGCTCATGTGTCCAGTGCCAACATATTTATAGACATTTACAGACAGCACTTAATTAAAGGTATATGATAAAGTTCTGCGGTGTGTTTTTCTGCAGACCCTTCAGTCTGCTTGTATTTTCTTCTTCTTGTTTGTTTAGGATGTTCCTGGACACAGGAACATGTGAGATCGGTCAATTATAAAAAGGTGGCAACCAGGTGCCAGAGTGTAAGCAGCATGCACCGAAAAAACCTCAATATCATAACGTGTTGTTTTTTATGTCTCTCTGTCTTCTTTTCTATTATATAATATATATAATAGTGCCAGGGTGGTAGCGAAGCGCCTCTTGCTCCTCTCCTTCGGTTCCTCAGTCAACGTAGCGCTGGCCTGGCTCTCAACAGAAACACCAAGGCAGGGCTGTATGTCCCTTGCCGGCGGATGTACTCTCAAGATGGCGAAACGTTATCGAACCCCCAAACGACTTACCCACCCGGGTGGCATAGAGTGCCGAAGTCACACCCTCCGGTGAAGCTCATGGGACCTTAGATTGGTAAAAATATGAATGGCAGTGAATGAGGAGAGAAATATTATCTTTTGGTCCCGTTTGAGTTGTGACATGAAATCCAAATATGTCGTTAATGAGTTTAAAACATACATTTTAAGGTCAAGAAAGTCATACTTTGTGGTAAAACTGTTGAGATATAAGCTTTTGAAAAAAAAAACGTAATTAGAAAAACTACACAGGAGGCGGTCGCGTATAGCTTTCACTCGCTTCCTGCAGCTTGGAGTGACTGCAACCTGGCACAAAACACACAGACATCTTCAATCATAAATCGATTAATCATAAAACAGTGGAATTTCAGCGGGGAGGCCGAGCTGCAGGAAGCGAGCGAAAGCTATGACGTCACATACGCGACCTCCTCCTGTGTACTCTTGAGTCTTTCTAATTAAAAAGCTTATATCTCAACAGTTTTACCACAAAGTATGACTTTCTTGAGCTTAAAATTTATGTTTTAAATTCATTATGAACATATTTAGATGTCGCAACTCGAACGGGAACAAAAGATAATATTGCTCTCCCCATTCACTGCCATTCATATTTTTTTCCGATCTAAGGTCCCATGAGCTCTACCGGAAGGGGCGTGACTTCAGCTCTCTATTAAAAGTCTTAATAAGTCGCCATAAGAACTCTGTTTGAACTTTTTGCACTTTGTACTGCTTCCAGGAAGTAGCCACCGCTACTCCAACGCACTCTGACACAGACAAAAGCTCAGTTTCTCCTACTTTTCAGGTTTTATATATCATCAGTCTAACTGCCAGGGATTTAGATCATCAGATTACAACATTAAAAAGTCTTAAAAAACTCACTTAAGTACAGTGTGAAAAAATTTAGCTCTAAGCAGTGCAGGTGGCGACTGACTGACACACTTGCTGCTGAGATCTCTCGGTACCATAAACCACTACCCAATTGAATTCGACTGCTGTTAATGCCATGCTCCCATACATACAAGCTGACCTCGACACTTCCTGTACATGCTGAGAAGATGCCTGCATGCTAAGAGAATACCAAAGAGACCATTATATTCAGAGGTCTCACCTGGTATATACCAAGGCAACATAACTCTTGAACTTCCCGGCACTACGTCTTGATTCTAGATCGCAAGAACACACAGTAACCTTTGCAAAGGTCAGGTTTTTACACTTTTACAGGCTGAATATACTTGCGATCTCATTAGAGCTAGACTTGTAAAGAAGAGAGAACTAATTAGGATGTTAAAAACACAAAAAGGGACATGCGATAGGTGGAGAATCAAAGACAATCAACACAAGAAGAAGGAAAACACGTCACTTTGAGTCCAGTGCGGTCTTGGCAGTTGGCCATTGTTCTAATGAGTGCCCATTAGGAAATGGACTGATTCCCTCTCAGAGACCTTAAACTAATTTCCTGAGGCCTACTGACTCCTTTGAAGGAGGGGGGTACTGAGAGGCTGCGTGTGCCACTGGGTCGCCAAGGTGACGGGACATCCCGGCAGGAAAAACAGGAAGTGAGGGCAAGGAGTGACTCTGATTGGACCCCTCCTCGCTCGCGTGCAGCTCCTTTCCCCTCTTTCATTTGTGGTTTATGTGTTAATGGGACTGTGTCATTTAAAATAAACACAGCAATGTGAACATCCTTCTGGCTTTTAGATATTTCACCTAATCAGCAATCCTGATAGCAAATTTAATTCAAAACTAGAGGATGTATCCAGCCATGTCTTTGTCTTTCCCAGAGCTTCTTGCAACCTCCTACCCCAATCCACACCACTGTACAACCTCACAATGATAAGGTGTAAGGTCATTGTTAATTAAACTGTCTCTATTCTCTCTGTTATCGCCCTCTCTTCCTCCCCACTGCGTCCTTGGACTAGTAATCAGACAAAATACCTGCTTGTCTATCCAGAACACAAGCTCAGGTTCATCGAGTTTGAAGAATCCAAACAATGAAAGTGCTGTATCTATGCAAAATGGTGCACAATATGAGCATGTATCATTTATTCTATTTAAATGTTTCATATTTAGCTGTTTAGCGATGCCCGTTGCTCAAGCGGACTCAAACTGAGCCACTCACACTTGTGGATCTTTCTCTGAGATCACTGTAACCCAGCGTGACCTGAAAGAGAAACAAAGTTTTAAGGCAGATTAATGTCAAATCCTTTTTCTCAGAACTTTAGCCGTTGCTCTCAATCCCCCTCTTAAGTTGTAGTCTAGTCTAGTGTTGTTTTGACATGTATAATATGTTTGATATTTCTTTCTGCAGGAAGTTATACAGGATCCCACCGGAATCAAAGATATCTGAGAACACAATGGCAAGATATTTAAACTGTGAGCACAACACTGAGGCCTCATATGCACAGTATGTAGACACATTTGTCCATGCATTGACAAACACAAGGTTACAGTCTTTTTACCAATGTTTGCACTGTGTAGTTAAAGCTGCAACCATCTTTTTTAACAACAGCATCATTTCCAGCAAATAAACCCTCTGTGTGCTACCTGCCCAGCACTTTACAGCAAACAGACAAATTTTCGTCTAGCTATTGAACACTGTTCTGCAAATTACAGCTAAAAAGCCAGATATTGCTCAGACCAAAACAGGCCTAGAAATAGGACATATATTTGACTTACATCCATTACGTGGCCAGACTACAGCTACAATGAATGCTAAGGTTGGCACACATCCACTAGATCAGTGTCTCCCCAACTAGTAGGTCTCAGTCCAAAAGTGGGTCGTGGGTCCATTCTGAATGGGCCGCAAGTGATTCACGAATGTGTCAGGTATTCTGAAGAGCTGTTTTGTGCTGTAGAGTGAATAACTAATGGACAGAAACTTGACAGAGATGGAAAACTAGCTTGACGGCATGGCCGAATGCAAGTAAGAAGCCAAATATATTAAATTGTTTGGACCGTGAACTAATGATCAAGGAGAAATTTGGACCCCGTCGTTGGACCAGTTGGGAACCACCGTACTAGATGAGTAAATTAGCCATTTAATAAAATGATTATTGGGGGATTCTGGGCATGTCCAACTGGTAGGAGGCCGCAGGGCAGACCCAGAAAATGCTGAAGGGGTTATGTATGTCATCTGGCCTGGGAATGCCTCAGGATCCCCCAGGAGGAGCTGGAAAGTGTTGCAAGAGAGAGGGATGTCTACAGTATTTTGCTCAGCCTGCTGCTCCCACAATCTGGCCTTGGACAGGCAGCGGAAAACGGATGAATGTATGGATGGTTTATAAACCAAGCTGGCAACACTGAGTATTAATAGAAGAGAAGTGCTTTCACTTAGGCTTCAGGTCAAGACATCTTCAAGTTGATAATGAATTAATCTATTTGCAGTGGAAACAACTTCAATTCAATTTTGTTTTTCCTTGGGGGAATGCCATGTACCTCCATAAAAAAGGGCCTTGAATATTTAATTTCACGTATCCCTGTGGCTGTATGGGCAGACAGCAACGTTTCTGTGGTAACAAAATACAATCTGGGTTAGACTGCCGGACTCAAAAAGGGTTCAAGTTTAAAATGGAGGGGAAAAGGAAACAAAAAAGACCATGATCCCCTCATAAATGCTTTGACTTGTGAGGTGTGAAGTTATGCTTAATCTTCATCCTCCTTCCCAACCCCCCACAAGCTCACCTGAGACCCTGCCGCACCTGAGAGAAGAGATGTCGGGGGGCGGTTGTGGGTCTGAGGGCTCGTCACAACATCGGGCTGCTCACACATGTCCAAGGACAAAGACCCCAACACCTGTGGGTGCAGAGGTCGGGGATGTGGATCGGGTGGGGGTCTCTGTGGGTGGATTGCAAGGGGGCTGAGAAGAGTGTATGAATGTTGCGGAGACATGCATGGAAACCGAGCTAAGTGCTCGGAGGCGTTTAAGAGGATGTGTGTGTTTGGAGCATAACTAGAGAAGGAAATGAATGAAAATGTGTTGAGCTGCAAGTGTGCTGCATATGTGTGTGTGTGTGTGTGTGTGTGTGTGTGTGTTCTCTCCACGTCGCTGCCTTTCCATACAGTCCAGGTGTGCGTTGGGGTCTATTGTCATCCGACTGGACTTATCGGCCCCTCTTCTCCCTGTCAGCTACCTGCCCTTTGATGTCTGGGAAGTCTTTCACCCTCTTTCCGTGTGGGTCAACATTCCAGCAGACACACACACATACACACATACAAAAACACACCTGCATGTACGCACACAGACATAAAGAAAGTGTGCTGAAACACTCACACACACACACAGAAAAGAGGGAGGGATGAGCAGAGTGAAGGGAGGAATAACAAAAGAACAGGAGGGGAGTGAAGTACAAGTAAACATTTGCTCTGTATCAAAGAGATGGGCTTAAAACTGAGCTAAAGCAGAGTCAGCTGTGGAGAGCAACCCGCCAGATTTTGGGCATTATTCTAATTACTCTGATTTGCTTGCTTACAAAGAGTCAGCCAGAAAAAAAAAATCACATTGTACATTTCTGCAAACCACGGGTACATTATAACTGTTGATCATTTCATAGTGGATACATTGAAACTCCTCTCAATAAGTGTGGTTAACATGCGATTAGGTTAAGGCATAAAAACCACTGGGTTATGTGGTTAAGAAAGTATCAAGTTTAAAACACCCACATTTAGTGGCACAAAAATTGCTGGAAAAACAGGGTTGGGTCGATGAAAAACACCCAGGTTTGGTGGCTCAAAAGCTACTTGGAAATGCCAAAATGTGTTGCTAAAAACACCCAGGTTCACTGCCATTAGAGTGGTCTGTCGCCAGAACAACTGATGTTGTTTGGTGGGTTCACCTAGTTGTCTCGCCTCGGTGATACACCTCCAACCATCCCCTCCACCTCACGAAGCGAAATTCAGCTTTTATTTTTTCTATAACATGCAAATGCAAATGTAACATATTCATAATTAGAATAATAGGCGGCACTCTCAGATATGATATTGATCTTCTCATCTAACTGTCAGCATGAAAGCAAATTAAAAGCCAATTTTAACTTTTCCTTTAAAAGTCCACTGACTGATTCTTTGGCCAGTGTGGGGCAGTGTAAATAATTAGGGAACACAACACTGACACCACCTTTTTACATTTATATGGCTAACTTCTTAGCAGACAGTTGCTTATTTACACATCAAGCAGTACCGATGCAACATTATCGTTTATTAGTAGTGTTTCTGTCCACTTAGAGAATTCAAGTCCAATGAACGAAAGCACTTTGCGCCGAGGACGTGGCTGCAAATGAGCACATGGACACACGCATCATCAGCATGAGCTTCAAGCGGCAGTGGTACAGCAGTGACAGCTCTGTAGTTAAGTGTAGCATGGACAATTAAGGCACTTCTACTTCACCCATTTGATGTGTGCAGAGTGATTAAGAACCACAATTGTTGTAAACGTCCCGCCTTTAGAGATTAAAGTATCCTCTCAAACCCGATTCTCTGGCCAGAATCATTCACCCCATAGTTGTCCAACCCAAACCAGTGTACATCCAATATTTGACTATCTTTTAGCTCTGTGTTTGGCCTCCACCAACTCCTGAGGGAAAAATCTGGCTCTTAATGCTGCTAAATGCTCCACTGTGTCCACCAACTATCCGCTAACTTTGTAGCATACTGTGGGTTTCAAGCTTTTAAGGTGAAAACAGCTGCCTGCTGGCTGGAAGCAACTATGAGAACGTTGAGAGTGAATCAAAACAGCAAAGGTGTGGGATGGATGCTAAGCAATGAGCTGAAACTCAATACAGAGTCTAAGGGAGCTTCAACCTTTAAGCCATCTTTTAATGTTGTAGCCAGTCATGGTTACATTAACCTTAATTTGCAAAGTAACTTGTATGTAAATTATGAGTATGAAAAAACACTGCGTATATTTATCTTTACGGAAAGGTAGAAAGTAGCAACATGATGAAGCATATAACAATTAAACTTAGTGGATATATATGGAAGTCACTTCTTTCTTCCCTCCATGTTTTTCAGTACATATTTTCTGTGCCCATGTTCTGTACTGTATATAATATTATGTATATGTTATATCTATTATATCACCATATAAACACAATGCTTCACCAGAGTTCCGTCTCCTATAGCGTTCCTCTGTCCTCACATCGCGCCTGTCTGTGTCTGTGGTTGTTTTCCCAGTGCTCTTGACGACTAGTGCTGACAGATGACAGACTGTCAAGGGCCTCTGATCACACAAACAGTTTCACCAGCGCACTTTCACTCACTGCTACACTCGCTTTTATATACTCAGCTTGACTGACACTCCTACAGGAACACAAGAAGAGGAAGATTATGCTGAAATGAATCAAGAAGAAGGGCTGAATCTTCAGGATCGGACATGTTTTACTGCAGTTCTGTTTAGTAAGAATCCCTTCTGTCTGAAAATTCATATCCGTTTGTGTTTTAATATCCAGGAGGGCTGTTTTATATGGTGTTTACTGGTGAAGAAACAGGATGAAAGATTAAAATATATGTTTCAGTTTGTCGGGAGAGGAGAGAAAGGGTGGTCCTCGGGTTCAAATTTTCTTTTTGACCTTTGTACTTGATGGTGTAGTTTTACATTTCAGGTTAATTGGTGAAGAGATGGTGCCTCCATGCATGTGTGTATGTATGTATGTGTGTGTGTGTATGTGTGTGTGCTCCTGTGCATGTGTGTGTGTCAGGGTTGGGGCTCTGCCTGTATATCTCTGTCTTCCTCTCCCAGCCAGGTGCATGGCACTGCTGAGGAGCTTTTATCCCAGGCAGATCCCTGGGAATGTAGGGAATTTCTCCCAGACGCTCCTGGTCACAGTGCCCCGGCAGCTCCTACTCACCGACACACACACACACACACACACACACACACACACACACACACACACACACACACACACACATACACACAGATACACACTCACACCTCCTCCACCACCCGCCCCTCCCCAATCCCCGACATCATTGACAGACACAGCCCAAAGAGCAGACACCTGGCTTCGCATGCACACACACTCACACACCCTGGGGAACTGCAGGGAAAGTCAGGGATCAGCAGAAACACTCTAGAGAAACAGGAGAACACAGAAGGAGCCAGATGCAAGATAGTACTCAACAAGAGACAAAGAGAGAGGTGGGGGGGGGAGCAAAGAGTGAGGCTGGAACAAAGACGAGAATCAGCGATTAAAGGGTCAAGATGTCAGAACTGTACATGGATAAATTCACACGCTAAACCACTCAAAAATTAAAGCTTGAACAGCTCATATGTGTTCAACATCATGATCAAGTTCAATGTCATGACCACTGTTGCATGACATTCAGCTTCTTCTTCGTCATGTGAGCATCAAAGTTTTAATATGTAACATTAAATCATGCTGGAGAAAGTCTGGGTGAGGAAGAGTTAACTGACTCCCCCCGCCTGTCAGTGAGGGCGCGGCCTGCCTGTCAGTCAGGAGTTAACACCACCTGAGAGTCCTGTCAGCCTCACTTCCTCTCCTTTCTACCGCCTGCCAATCAACCCACCACACCGCGTAACCACATGTGTGTGTATATCAAAGTGTGTGTCTGCGTATTTATGTGTGCGGTTTCTGTGGATTAAAAATAAAGATAACAAAAGAATAACAAGAGTTTGGACTTTACAATATGTTACACCAGTTAGGAGAGTGAAAGGAATTGGGAGCGTAACGTGTGAAACACTCATCAGCTCTACTGTGGCATTTCTCCTTGTTGTACCACTGACTGGCATATGTGATACTATCTTGTCTCGCACACTGAAAGAATGAAAATCATTTAGCTGGTGGGAAGAGAATCTTCATGCTGCTTCCATCCTAACACACACACACTCACACACACAGCTCATTATCTAAACACTGCAGGGCATGGTTCTCCACTCCTCTTCTCTCTCTGTCTGTGTCTGCACCTCTGAGGCCAAAGCAAACACTAGGTGTGTGTGATACACTCATATCTCAACACACACATACACACACACCTCTCCCAACTCCCAGTTCCCCAGATGTGCTGAGACTTTAAGTCAGGTGGTGTATGTGTGTGTGTTGGGAGTGTGTGTGTGTTGGGAGTGGTGCAAATCGCATCATATACAGTATATCGAGGCTGTTTTCATGCGGTGTTCGTACGCATACCTAAAAAAGCAATGCTAAATTTGTATATAACCCACATATTCGTGAGCCAGTTATTTATGTATAACCCACAAAATTGTGAAGACTGTGGTCATGTGATCAATGTGTTAACGGGAGTAGAGAAGGAAGCAGTATAAGTCTGTGTAATGGGGCAGGTTGGGGTGTTGAATGGGTCAAACAACACAGGACTTTTGCCCAAGAGGTCAGCGTTCAGGACTGTGTGAAACTAAGTGAACTTTGAGTCAGTTTAAGGTACATCATCACCTTGTTTCTTTGCCTAAACCTAACCCATGTAAGTTTGTGTTAAGTACGTACCTTTATGTTAAAGGGATAGTTCAGATTTTTTAAAATTGGGGCTGTATGAGGTTCTTATCCATGACAGGCAGCATGCTCCCAGTTTGGAGAATCAGATGGGACTAGCACCCCAGAAGCTCAGCAATGTATTGCTGCTGGTGGAGGTTTCCAGCAAAATATATTTTAGCCACTTTAAAAATGCCTACCTAAAAAAATCAATAGCAATGGCACTACATTTTCTCAATCTTATAAACGTCTGTATTCCTATGCAAAACTACAGCTATGTCACACACTGTATTACGCCGCAGGTCAGTTGTTTGGGTCAGACTTCCAGTGATTTTTAAAAAAGACAAGACCAACACATTCTCACTCTGACCTCGTCACATGTTGACGTTTGGTCATGGACTTTCCACGTCTAGATACGACGTGAAAGGTACCCTGGGTGCGTCGGTTGCCGACGTTCTGGGACGTGTTAAGTTCTGCCTGTTACATGCATTGTCTTCTTTCAAAACAGGAAATTTACTGTTTACATGCATTCTCTTTCAAAATAAAGGCACTATATCAGTGCATCAACACGTGAGGTTTGGCTTTAGAATCTTGAGGGATGCAAACAGCGCTCTCCCGGGTGTCTGTAGTCTGTGTTTTTTGGACCCGTCCACCATCCCTCCCACCTGCCTTACTCAGAGTTTCGCTGCCTTAACTTTCATTCTTGTCCCGCCATGTTTCCCCCTGACGCCGCCGAGGGCCATAAAGCTCCAATGGCGACCAGCTGCATATCATGCCATATAAACGTATGACTAGATGTTGATATATCACACTAACCTCTCATTGTTGCATCTAACAAGCATAAAATCTTCATATTGTCACACTTTATGTGAGTCCAATTGATTATCTATTAAAGAACAAACTACTTGTTTGCAGATACTGCCTCAGAAAAAACAGCGTCTGTCTCTTGTTGTCTTCAGTGACCGCTTGAACAAATAGATTCAGCTGGAGGAAGTGCACGAGATTGACAACAAAGGAAAATGGGTTTGAAGACACAGAAAATGGGTTTAAATAGCTGGCGAGTACAGCTTGTCAGCGATGCTGTAGCCGTGCAGCTGTGTGGTGTCTCTGTCAGTCGGCTGGTCTCTGTTTCACAGAGAATTCCTTTGTGGCTCTCTAATAGGCTGACAGCCCCCCCTGGCCTTACAATGCTGACCTGCTATTGGTTCCCTGGGGGCCGTGGACCTCCCCCACACTCAGACAGATACAGACTCTGCACTTAAGAGTGTGTATGGATGTGTGTGGGTGAAAAAGACAGTCAGTGTACACCTGTCTGTTGTTCTCCTGGTCATGTTAAAAAAATGTATGCGTACAAGGAATCTCTTAAGAGGAGCCGCCCGACACACATTTGTCACTTGCGTGGAAGTGAAGCTGAAATTCTAAAGCAAGAATGAGGAAGTAAAATGCAGGGGAAACATGAAAGTACTAGCTGTTCCCTGAAGTGCAGAATCTGTCCTGCTTTACGCTGCGGTCACATCCTGTGGGAATAACCGTCTTTATAAAGCAACAGTTTGGAAGTGATCATGCATGTGAACTTGCTTTAAAGCACCACGATGCTGTAATTGAAGTTTTCTGTTGACCTTGGATGCTCCCGGTCAGCTTCGCAACATGCAGAAACGTGCATTTCAGTTGTGCAGCATGACAAACACTGCAATGTCACTGCGTCCTGCCATTGTGCTCAAACACATATAACAACCTGATAAAATCAAAACGTGGTCGCTGTTGTTCACTGCCTACAAAAGGCATAGGGAAAGATTTTAAAAAGTCCACTAGCAAATTGTCTTGTGCAGCCGGATCTCACAACAAAATAAAGAGTGATTCTCTTAGACACTTTTAAAACTCCTACATACCCCTGGTCCATCTACACAGATGTTTTCACTTATTTTGCCCGATCAGGCAAAATAAATGGAGCTCTTCTCAGGACTGCGTGGGCATGTACACACTGTACTTCACTGACATCTTCCTCACTCCCCTCTTAGTTTTGTTGCACTACTCAAGCTTTTATTGCTTCATTGAGTTTGGGGACTTTATGTAATTCCCTGCATAGCTTTACTTTACCTCCACCTGAGCAGAGATCTAACGAGCTGATTCATAACACCTTTGTAGGTGTGTGATGGCCTGCACACCAGAATTTAAAACTGGGAAATTTCATGGCAAAATCAGTATATTTCAATTGAATTGTTCGATTCAATTCAGTTTTATTAATAATTAGCCCAATATCACATGTCAGAGTTTGCCTCAGAGGGTTTTACAGCATACGACATCCCTCTGTCCTTGGTCCCCTCCAGCAAATAAGGAAAAACCTCCCTTACAAAAAAATCTTTAAAAGCAACTTGGCTTGAGGACACAACATTAAACCATGCGTATGTTCTGCATACACATCAATGACACACATCAATGTGCTGTTGACCAACTTTTCTTCTCCCCCTGAACAAAACAAAGCCTTGACATTTTTCTAGTTTGGCCTGTTTTTTGTGTGCACATTGAAAATGCATATACAAACAGGTGGATGGAAATGCATCTTGTTTGTGCCAGTATGTCATCGCAGCAAACGATCTGAAGATCTTCTTTAAAATCTGAGGCCAAAGTTAAGGTTTTTATTTCAGAAACAAGTCCTGTTTCTCCTTTGAGGCCAGAAAAAGACCCGTTGCTGCTAAATTTTTGCAGGTTTCGGATCATGCTGACCTGTTGCACATGAATGCATCTGCACATTGTTTGCACATGTTAGATACTGCATATCATAGTGCACTGAGATCTGTTACAAACTGTACCGCCCTCAATCATCACTGTACGCTTTATTCCAGGGCTGGGCGGCCATCTTTAACCTTTCATAGGCTCAGTCACTGTTATTTGTTAATTTATAAAGCCATACTGGGTAAACTCCCTTTGTACAGTTATATTTTAGATTGTACTGTATGTTACAAACAATTTGTTCCTATAATCGCTTGTTTTGGCTACAGGCTCTGCAAAAAGAGAAGAGGGACCGAAACAGTCAACATCTGTGGCTCTGTCTTCACAAAAGTTCACGGTTCAGCCCCAGACTGAACCCCCAGACTGTCAACAGGAGTTTTCTCTGGGTACGAGTTTAACCCTCATCACCACACATGAGCCTGGGAGGCATCTGCCTGCTTGTACTCACAATAAACTTGGAGCCATCATCATTCATAAACAGCCCTGCGTAAAACTTATTGGTGAAACAACAAAGCAGTAGCAGAGCTATGTGTTCTTAAGAATGAACCAAAATAATAGATGAAATAATAAAGCAGCAGTGGCACAGTAAATAAAGGCTTATTCGCCAATACTGAAACCAAATTTGGAGCCAAGCTACATGGACGTAAGGTTGTGGTTTCATCAATACCTCTTGGGTCAACGCTACAAAGAAAATACAGGAAGAAAGGGTTAGAGTGGAGGTTAGTCCAGAGGAAATAAAAGACAGGGATCTATCACAGAGATTAGCACTGGCAAGGCTCTGACAGGAGATCTCACAACAGAAAGGGAGAGGAGGAGAAGAGGAAGAAGGAGAGGAGGGGTATCTGTGCTTATGCTTATGTGCTGCTGACAGTAATAGTCTATAGACAGAATGTAAGACTTGCAGGGGTAGTAACATTCTGGTATGGATACAGGGCATGAAAGCTACTGGCTAACAGCACAATACAATGAATAACATCTTGGGTTACTTGAGGCATTTCCAATCCAGTGACAGGGGAACACACTGTACTGTACAGACAGGAGAAGGAATAACACAACACACTCTCCCGAGTCATCCTGACGCTAATGAACACAAACAGGAACTGGGCAGATGGATGGAGAGGTGAAATTAAAGAGGGAAACACAAGGACTGGACACAGAGCGCTTAACAATCTCTCCATCATCGTCATGTCATCACTCAATTAAAAGGTTAGGCCATGTTTATTCTTTCTATTAGCAAGATTTGGAAAACATCAACAAGCACTTATTAGCGGGACTCATGGCCTGAGGGCAAAGCCACTGCTAATTGTAGCGTGTGTGTGTGTGTGTGTGTGTGTGTGTGTGTGTGTGTGTGTGTGTGTGTTTGCAAAAGAGTGAGTGAGAGGGAGAGAATATTGTCACACACTGCTTGTTTTTCTACATTTTACATGCTACTTTTAACCAACTCCAAAGACAAACCAACTACATCCCATAACAAGGAACAAATTAAATTACCTGTCTTGATGCATTCAAATAAACTCACATTTTTTCCTTACAGAATATCCCTGTAACACCTCTATAGTTTTGTTATCAAGCAAACAGTTTGGCATTGTCGGAAACACACTTCTTTCTTGCCAAGAGTTAGATAAAAAGATCAATACCACTCTTATGTTTGTATTGTAAATACAAAGCAACAGCCAGGAAACGATTATTGTAGCTTAGCATAAAGGCTGAAACAGGGGAAACTGCTAGTCTGGCTCTGTCAGGAGATTTAAATAATCCACCTACCAGCACCTCTAAAGCTTGCTACTTAAACAAGTACTTCACTGCTTGGAAAAAGCAAATATTCAAAGATGTAAATACATTTGACATTGATTCTACATGACCAGAAAAAACAGAGGAAAAGGGCATTTGTTTTGGCTCAGTGGGTCCATAACTTGCAGCTACCAGAATGCACAGTGCCGCCTCTGACCACTAAACACTGGTAATGCGAGCTTGTCTGTTTGACCAGGCCACCAGGAAGTGTGCCAGGCTTTAAACCCACTTTTCTAGTGGCCAAACAGTGCAATTACATCTGTCATGTCATGTCCTGTTGCCCAGAAATACTTTTGTCCACTTGTATAACGCTTTTCTAGTCTTCCGACCACTCAAAGCGCTTTTACACTACATGTCACATTCATCTATTAACACACAGTCACACACCGGTGACTGCTGTACATGGTGCCGTCTGCTCCTCAGTAACCATTCACACGCCCTCTCACACTGCTGGAGTAGCCATCAGGAGCAATTTCGGGTTTAGTATCTTGCTCAAGGATACTTCTACATGTGGGCTGGAGGTTAGTTAGTTGAAGTTAGTTGAGCACTAAACTGAAAGCAGCTGGCTCGGCTCTACCGGCCAACCAGTGCAGACACAGTGCCGATCATCCGGGTAATTATACGTGGTAGTTGAACTTCATTTGCTTCATGCAGCGCTTAGCAACTTTAATTGAAATAAACCACAGACTGTCAAAATAATGGATGTAGCTAACATGTTGTCACCCGTTGGACTGTGGACTGCTGCTTTGAAGCCTCAATTTTGGCATTTCAACCATCACCATCTTGTTTTATTGGAGCCAGAAGTGACCATATTTGTGCGAGAAGCTGGCGCTGTGGAAGAGCAAGGGTTGGATCTGACTGACACTATCTGCAGACAGTCTGTCACTCAAACCAATCTTCCCTTAATTATGCATAACTTTAAGCCTTTATATAACAGAAACAGGTGAGTTATAAAAAATATTCACTCCCCCCTACAGTTGTCATGAACGGGGAAATTAGCTATAGACACCAAAACTGTTTTTTGCACCAGGCTGTAAACATGTTTAATTCAGCCATTAAATTTAACATGGGAGTCTATGTGGATTGACTGACTTTTGGAGCCAGCGTCAAGTGGCCGTTCAAAGAACTGCAGTTTTTGGCACCTCTGTGTTGGCTTCATTTTTCAGCCCCAGGGATGGCCGCTTGGAATAAATGGGTTCCCACTGCCATAGTTTTGACACAGCAAAGAATATGATGGCCAGCTGGTGACAGACACTCTTAAATGATTGCAAACAGTAAACTAAATTATGTTTCTGAAAACATTTTGGGCGAGAAATAGGCAACACAGTAACACAATTTTAGTTTGCCTAGTTTGACAGTTAGATCTGAGTTTGGGAGAGAGAGCTTCTATACTTTTTGTGTCTGTGGTGGTGGGCACACGAAAATGCAGTGTACAATTTGTTTTTCGAGGAACAGCCTTAGAGCCAGCAAGAATGCGTCATCTGGTAGATTTGCGTCAGAGGATGAGCATGGAGATCTGGACGCTGGTGAGATGGAGGAAAGTTTACCACAGTTAATTTTTGACATCCTACTCACATTGCAATGATACAGAGCTGGTTGAAAACTGACAAATATCCCTTTAACATTTTAACACTTTGTTAACAGATCAAACAAGCAACATAGGTGTTCAGTAGTAAGCTGTAGAGATGCTTGAAAAGACCACTCAAACAACTTGCTTTCCAACAATACTGGTAGGTGTTTTCCTTTAGAGCCAGGCTAGCGGGCTATCTTAGCTTAGCATGAAGACCGGGAGAGGAAACAGCTAGCCTGGCTCTGTCCAAGCGCAACAATATCTGCCTACCAGCACCTCTGAAGCTCACCACTTTAACACATTATGTGTCACTTAGTTTGATAGAGGTACTGAGGGATTGTGTTTATTGGCCAAGCTAGATGTTTTCAGTCTTCATGCTAAGTGAAGCTAACCATCTCCTGGCTTCAGCTTCATATTTATCACACAGCCATGAATGCGGAATTGATCTTGTGATTTAAGTCTTGGCAAAAAGTGAAACGTATTTGCAATATGTTGAGCTATTCCTTTAAGAGTGTCAGGGACAGTGAGGCTACTCCTTTCAGTCAGAGCAGACTCAGACATAAGAGTTCACAGTTTGTCTGTGTCCATTGTGTGTGTGTGTGTGTGTGTGTGTGTGAGAGAGACCACATCAACATGCAGAAGATAAAACACCTCAGCCTGAATCACAGTCCGTCTTTATGTCTCCCTCCCTCTCGTCCCATCTGCTGTCTGCTGAACTCGTCTTGTAGGGTCCAGATAGGCATCTCCCTCACATCTCAGACGGGACGCACACACACACACCACCACCACAGACCGCAGAGCAAGTGAGCGTATGCCTCTGTATGAGAGTGTGTGGGTGCACATAAAGTTGTGTGTGATTGGATCTCAGCAAATGAGATAAGGTTGGTGCTATGATGATGCTGTTTGTGTGAAAGTGCAGGAGTGTGTGTTGGGGCAGTCGAGCGTGCCCGCGGTCTGCAAGCACCTAGTAAGTATATGTGTGTGAGCAAAGCAGGAAGCCAACTACTCTGCAGCATGATGGTGGCGATAAGGGCGGGTGTGTCACCAGGGAGGTGGGATGGGGTTCAGTGGTAGGACATGTTCGTCCATGCTGGTATTCGTGAGAGGCTCCCAAATACCAGGGCGGGATGGGAGAAGGGAGGCGGTGGGATGGTGGTGGGGAGTTGTAGCAGGGAGCAGCCCAAAGCCTGGCACTTTATCTCTCAGAGCAGAAATAAAGTACACTGGTACAAACAATGCAACAACATGCCTTGTGTGCTCTGAGCAGGATGCCTCTGTGCACCAATCGGAGGTAAGCAAAAGCAGACTACTTAGGATTTAACTGACTACCCATGATGAGTTTTGGGATCTTGAAAGTGATAACAGGTGTATTATTACTTTCCTAATATTCTTAATAAAGCTGTTAAGTTTATTTCTGACTTGGTTAGTTTGTTGATTTGTAAATATAAATATCTCAACCACCCCTCCCGCCCACTCGACTCAGACTTTGGCTGCTTTAACTTTGATCCTTGTACCGTCTCGTTTCCCCCCTGATGCCGTCAAACACTGTTAAACTATAACAGCGACCAGCCACGTATCATGCCGATGTTAAAGGACAGCTTTTTTATCAGTGTCTGACGCCAAAAGTCACTGCCCAAATGCTGACTTCGGAGTGAGACTGGGTTGAGAAATCACAACTATGGCTTGCATTCACACTTTTTTTTTGGTTGTTATGGTTCTGTTGTTATTGGAGAATAATACCTGATTCTCTCTTCATACTATTATAACCCTTGCACGGAGGCAAGTTAAAATGTTACAGTGACTACTTCTTATTATAGTCAGTCTCTCTTTCAGACTAAGGGCACTTTCACGCCAGGATAGTCTGGGGGACTTGGTTCAATTGGGCAGGGAATGCTGAAAAATTACACACCTTCATTTGGTTCGGTTCACTTTCACACTGCACTTTTTAAAGCAGACCAAACTGCCTGGACGTCGAGCAGTTACACCAGCTGCTCGTTTAGGGGCGGTAGTGTTTTTGGCGTGAGTTGCCCAACTTCTTCTTTTTTTTTTTACCTCTGCTTCTCCCGGTTTGCGCTGTTGGCTTTGTTTTTTTTGTACCCAAAATGTACTCCGCTCTATGTCACTTCCTCTCTTCGGATCACTTCCTGTCTTTGGTTCGCCGGATAGTCTGTTTGCATTTCTCACTGTAAGCAAACTGCACAAGAGTGACCCCGAGACCCCAGTTTTCAAGTTGATCAGGGATCGTTTGTTTGGTCCGCACCAGAGTTCGAATGAGCATTCACACCACTCCAAACGAACCAAACTAACTGTGGAAGTGGGTTAATTTAAAGCAGACCAAATAGTGCCAGTGTTAATGCGTTCTAATTTGGAATAATGTGCTGCTCCTGGACGGGGACAAATGAGTGGGGGATGGATCAATTGTAACCTGTGCCATTTGTGCAGGGAAAGGGACTTTAACAGTCCCTCCAGGATGTTGCGATCTAACCAGTCCCTGTGAATTCTGCACAACTTTGCAATTTTGTCCAATCACAGCAACGTTACTGGAAATTTCAGTGGGTGAAATCTTATTTCATCGTAGATTTGCGTGAAGCGTATTTATCCGCTCAGCCTCTCCTTGCAGACTTTTCTTTACTGATGTTCTCCATCAGGTGTGATGAGTGCCACCCTGTGCCATATCCAAATGAAGCTTGTAGTTTATGAGAAAAAAAAGTAAGGCAGGTCAATTAACACTGCCGACAACTAGTTGTAATACCATGTTGGCCTTGAAGAATTCACTGTCTCAGACAAAACAAACAAACAAAAAAACAAACAAAAATATAATCAATATTAAAGCTGTATTTCACAGTTTACACTCTGTATTTTACATTGACTGTTTTTATAAGTCAGCACGAGCAGTAATATGTGAGAATAAACCCGCCTTTCTCTGTGAGTGTATGCTTATGTATTAACAGCAGTATTAGGGCTTTCGTGTGTGTGTGTGTGTGTGTGTGTGTGTGTGTGTGTGTGTGTGTGTGTGCGTGTGTGCACAGTGCAGCAGGTGTCAGCAGTGACGGGGGGAATGTCTGAGCAGACTTTGGCTCAGAGCTGAAGTGTGAAGTGACACTCAGTACTTACACTCTCAGGCTAATTGCCGTTGCTCGCAGCTGTTCTTCAGCAAGTAACACACATGCATTATACACATCACCCCTGTGCATGCTCATGAAAATGGTGCAAACTCATATAAAGCTGAGCAGAGAATGTGCAGAGTGTGGGTCCTTTTCGGTGATTTGCTGCACGCTACACTTGATCCTGCAGTTGGCATTGGTCACAAAGTTGGTATCAGGATAAACGTAACTTTGTGGCATTTAGAGCCCACCTGCTCAGACTACAGGCAGGGCAGAGATCCTGGCATAAACTGATTGGTAGAGAGAATAAATAAATATATTGTGCCTTGTGCAAAAAGGAGCACTAGAGTGTTTTTTTTGAGGAAACTGTCCTATTTCCACTGACAAAACCATGATGACATTTTTCTTTGGAGTTTTTACTAAATTGTCATGGATAGGAACGTGTATTCTTTCATGTTCAGTGTGTCGGATTTATTGGCAGAAATGGAATATAATATTCATAACTCTGTTTTCATTAGTTTTTAATCTATCATGGTCCTTGTTTTTTGTTTATAATCTGTTATCTTGTGGACTTTGTTTTGGAGTTTTCTGTTTGTGTTCCTTGTTTCAAGTTATTCATTCATGTTTAATCTGCTTTCTGTTTTATTCTGTAGATTCATGTCATGTCTGGTTTTACTTCCGGTCTTTGTGTGTTTTCCCGCCTGTTTTCTGTCACACCTGTCTCGTTAGTCCTTCCCTGTTCCCACAGTCTTCCCTTCACACCTGTTCTGTATTGATCTTAGCCAATCCCCATTTCCCTCCTTTCACCCATGTCCACCTACTCCAGCTGTGTCTTGTTCTTGCGATTTTCTTGCAAAGTTTTCTGTGTATATATACCTGTGTGCTTCCCTTTGTTGCTTGTCAGTTTGTCTTGTGTTCATTCCTGTGCTCATCCCTGTGTTCTTGGTGTCTTTTCTTGCCTGGTTGTGTTTGAATTTTCTTCTTGAGTTCATTGTATTATCCCGCTTGGGTTTCAGTTTAGTTTTGGATCTTCTTTCATTTGGACTTTCAGTTACCTGCTTACTCTGGATGTTTTTCATCAGCTGCATTAAAGCTCACTTTTTGTTAAAAATTCATCCTGCCTGTTACTCTGCATTTGGGTCCTCCCTGAACTGATTTATGACATAATCACCTAAAACTAAGAATTGTGTTTTTTTGTTACCTTCGAATGGGAGTTTATATCTACATGAAGAGCGTGTCCTCTTCCACGGAGTCCACCATGGTGTTTCTACAGTCGACCAGAACGTACAAACAAAATACTGGCTCTAGCTAGGGCCCTTTGCATTTTTGCGTCAGCCACCGTAGCTCTCCTGACAAACGCAAAAGTTGCAGTTGGTTCACCTACAACCTCACTGTCACTAAACACTAGACCTTTACAGAAATTAAACACTCTGAGTCAAGCTGTGTACCAGCAGATTTGTGAGTCACAGCTTGATCCCGTGTCACTGTACACCAGACAGTTACAGCAGACACCCTTCGCTTGATGGATATCAGCCTCTTCCTTCTCGATGGAGATTTGTAGTCTCAAAGTGTGGAACAGAGTGGTGGAAAAACAGCTATGTGATGAACAAGCCGTAGCTAAATTCCAAAGATGCTTTGTTTTTAATTATGCTTTTAATTATTTATTTAGATATTTTTAGTGATTATTGGAGCCAGACTTTTATCATGTGTGTTGTCTGTGTTTGTAATCTGTGCATCAAGAAGGGTGACTCTTTTTTTTTTTTTTTTTTTTTTTACAACAAAACAAATCTACGTACAGGTACAAATAAAGTAACCTTACCTTACCTTGCTTCGTGTAGGCATGAAGACACCTGACATTGAATCAAGAGAACCAAACCAGAACCACTAAGACAGAGACGCACAACATATACACGTGCACACACACACTCAGCACAGGAAGAGAGTGATGGGTTGTCTGACAGGACCAAACAAATGCAGTGCCCCTAAACAAACACCCAAACACAATGAGCATTGAGAGAGCTGAACACACACACATCCAGACATGTAAAAGTACTATAAGTAGCTCCGATGTAAAGTCGGCTTATCTGCAAAACTGTGTTTATGTGTGAATTCGTGCATTAGGCATTTAGACTTAAAACATATCCTTCCTTGTTCCAACTTCTGCTAAAGAGCAGGTTATGTATGTGTGTGTGTGTGTGTGTGTGTGTGTGTGTGTGTGTGTGTGTGCAATAATAGCCAAGACCATTATGAAAGCGTATGTCCAAGTTGCAAGAGTGTGTGTGTGTGTGTGTGTGCAAGAGAGAAAGAGATCTAGTTATGTTTTATTATTTTTGAGACAAGTATGAAAACAAACAATCAAGCACTTGCTGAGATGTGTGTGTGTGTGTGTGTGTGTGTTTGCAATAATACCAAAGCCATTATGAAAGTGTGTGTGTGCAAGTTATGAGTGTGTGTGAGAGAAAACAGAGTAGCTTAGTCATTATTTTGACAATGAATATGAAAACAAACATAACTGTTTAGTGCTTGTTGAGATAGGCATATGAATGTGTGTGTGTGTGTGTGTGTGTGTGTGTGTGTGTGTGTGTGTGTGTGTATATTTATTTATACACGCTTTCAGTACCTTCTGTTGACAGTAACAATCAAAGTTTTTACTCACTTACACACGTTCACACACTGAAGCACAATCCAAAACACCAGGGGCTCCTCATATTCAAGCCAAATTATTGAGTGTGTGATATCCATCTGCCGGCGTGTGGCACTGCGAGGTGAAAGAGAAGCCGAACAGAGGGATGAACGGGGGCGAAAGGTAAATATTTGGTCTAGTTAAAGTGCTGGTGTTTACGTTAAGAGTAGCGAAGCTGTTTGTTTGAAGCCTCTCTCCCCTTCCAGTGTGTAAACTTGGCTACCAGATAAAGACTCGGCCCTGCTCGCCTCCTAGAGATGAAGAGAAAGGGAGTGAGGGAAGGATAACAAAATAAACACAAAACAAATGAAGGAGTGCTTTTCCAGCAGCTCCTATCTCTATCAGAAACATTTACTGTACCGTGGCACAACAAATAATGAAGTGACAAGTGAGCAAAACATAAATAGCACTGCTGTGGACCCACACGGAAGACAAAGACGGGGAAATACATGCACAAAAAAGACACACTGACAAGCAAACACACTGACAAAGACATCAGCTGAAGAAAATATGCAATTCCCACGGGCCTGCAGCACCACGTCGAAATCGCTCTGTAGAAATATGTGTTTTGGCCAAGACAGAATGCAGGAAAAAAGTGATAAAATGAGGCCTGACTGGAAAAAAAATCTGAGGGGATAGATGAGGACAGAAACATGCAGACGGGGGGAGAAAGAGAGGCAAAGAGACGGAGATGTAAAGATAGAGCGCAGGCCAGAAAACTGGAGAAGTTCAGCCGGGCCAGAGATGAAGAGATAGCTCGGCCAATAAGGTCTAGAGTGTGAAAGAAAGAGAGGCTTTTCTGTGGAGCTCGGAGTGGCTGTCAATCCAGCAGAGTCCACGATCCAACAGAATATTTATTCAGCTAATAGAATAAAAAGAGGGAGAGGAGGGATGGATGGATGCTCGAGTGGTATTTTCTATTTATATGCATGTGTACCAGTATTACACAATATGAAGAAATAGCAAGTAAACAAATATATTCTGCATATGTAGTATAACGAGATAACTCTTTTAAAGGGACAGTTCAAACATCAAAGATACATATTTTTCCTCTTACCTGCAGAGCTTTTTATCAGACTGGATTGTTTTGGCGTAAGTTGCCGAGTGTTGGAGATATCAGCTGTACAAGTGTCTGCCTTATCTCTTATATAATGGAACTTGATGGCACTCGGCTTTTGGTGCCAAAAAATACATCTGAAAAACTCAACAGCAATGTCTCTTCCCAGAAATCATGACTTGGTTAATCAGGTTAATCCACACACCATGTTGCGAGCAGTAATGTGGGAACTATTTCGCCTCTACCAAACTACACCCAGCGATGATATTTAGCATTGTCAGTCTTTGCCACGCCGGTAAGGCCATGGTGGCAGATTTGTCAGTTTAGATGCACCATGCCATGCTGAGCCGTGCCGGAGATGGACCTTCTCATGAGTAGGTCGAAAAGCCGGGCCACCTGCCCTCAAGTGAGTAGCGGTGACACCTTGACAACCGCAGCCAACTCCCGATGACCCTCATTCTTCCCCTGAAACAAGCGTGTGTGTTGCGAGACTCTACTCACCTCTGTCTGGAGGAGACCAGAGAGAAAGGCGTCTTTAAAAGTTTATTTTAAGTTTACTTTATTTCACTGTTTCATGTTCACTATCAGCCGTATTAGAAGTTGTGTGAAGTTGCTGCTTGAAAACTCAACATTTCCTTATTTTGCTGCTTCACAATAAAAGTTTATACATAACAAAATAATGGGGGACTTTTATTGTGAAGAATCTACAGGAAATGAAATGTGTTTATCGCTGAATTAGCAGAACTTTATCTGCTTCTCTTCAATAAAGGCAAGGCTGATAATACGGCAGGGAGGAAGAGTAAAAGCAGAAACTGTCACGGTGAGATGTTGATGAAGAGCTGCTGCAGACAACAGGCTCTTACTGCACCTCTGCAAACAGCTCACCTCCAACATTTAAACTTCTTTTACCTGCCTGCTGTGGAAACACACATGCACCAAATATACAGATGACTTTAGCCGAGAGTCAGCACTCTGATTTTAATCGTTATCACTCAAGACCAGCCGTCATCAGTTTAAGACAACCTTCAAGAAGGTAGCCCTATTGTAATGGAAATGCAAATCCCTGCTGACGGTCCAAACCAAACCAAACCAAACCAAACCCACCAAACCAAACCAAACGGTTTGGTTACAGCAACACAATAATTCAATGTGCTCATGTGGTATATTAAAGTGAGCTGTTTTGCATCCACCTCTGAATATACTCATGAGAAAACAAATTAATAATCACAAAGAACATACTTGTTACAAATAATGAAGCTGATTATTTGAACACTGCCGATGCAAATGTTGTGTCCACACTGCTTTGACTCTGCACATCAGTGAGCGCAGTGTGACCTTGTTGTTCTCTGGACTCACAGATAACATGAGACGGGAGGAGGGGAAAGAGGGTGAAGGTCTAAAGAGGCCTATCTGTTTCCGTGGATGCTCATCAATGCAGTCACAATGCATAGTTTCTTTCTTGTATTATCTCGTGAATTTTCAGCCTGCTTTATTATTTCGTGTGGGTGTCTGAGTATGCTCATGACTCCCAGGGGTGCCCAGAAGAAAGATGCTTTATTCGTCAATCAACACAAGGCAATTTTTTAGACAAGGCAAATTCACTCAAGGCTGTTGAAATAATATATCTCTTTGCATATCCCTCCTTTCACACACACCACACATGTATTTTTTCAGAGGGGTAGCGCAGGGTCAGCCATAGTGCGGCGCCCCTGGAGCACTTTGGAGGTTTCGGCGTCTGTACACTGATTTTTAGGAAAATCCTGCGTAGTATAACTTTGTGTACCAGCTGCAACAGAGGGGCTGGTATTGTTTTTTACCTTGTGAGTCTCTGTGTGTGTGTGTGTGTGTGTGTGTGTGGAAGCTGAGCCTCCCTGGAAGTGACGATTTTGTCGCATTTATCCAATGACCGTCTCGCTTTGCTGCATGAAAAAAACCTGCTCAGCGCTGTCTCATAGGAAAGCTTGGAGGCTCCGCATCCACCGTGCTTACACGACAATGTATGACAGGGAGGTCGCGTTTGAAAACTGGTGGTAAACAGCTGATGTACACATTTACTCAGATTAGTAAATCAGTATTTTTTTTTTTACCAATTTAGATCTTCACTTACCTTAACTATGGTAGCAGCCTAGTTCAGTGGTCCCCTAAAAACGTGTAGTACACTGGTGTGCCGTTATAGCAACCCAGATATGTTTTGGGATTTTGTGTTAACCACACATTAGCCTATTATTGCAAATTCAACTGGGCTTATACAAAAAGTTATGGATGAATTTTTAATTGTATCAGTATGTTGTGCGCACCCATTTCCTTATAAAGTGGCAAACTGTAGCTTCACATGGAATCTATTTGTCACCATTTACGCGTGGGAATTACTAGTGTGTGACACATCAAAAGCCCTGGTTGGCAGCCAGTGTGAGGGATGATAATATTTAAAATGAGAAAGCTGTGAGTGGGACAATGCATCGTTTTGTTGTATGGAGCAAATTGCACCAGCGAAAACGACGTACTGCCAAAGAAAAGAGAGAGAGACAGTATCACGAAAGCTACCTGTCTTATTTTTTCTTATTTTTATTGTTTTATGTCGTGATAAGAGTAATAATCATCAATCATGTCTGAGCCCCCACGATGTGTCCCTCTCACTTGTAACCGCACTCATTTCTCCCACGCACCCCTAAAGCATATTTACAAAATGCTGCATTGATCTCTCATAAAAACATTCCCTGCAAAAAACAACAGAGCACAACAAGCTGCTGCGGTGATTTGGATACGCCACACTCAACATGTTCATATTTATTTCAGGGATTAGTGTCATACACACTTTCAATCATGGCCGCAAGAATGGAATATTGAAAAATTACAGACCACACAAAAGTCTATTCAGAAGTCCATTAATTCAGCTCAGTTTTTAGTCAGTGAAAGATCACCCAAGCTTACATGAACTTGCAGAACAACATTCTCAGCCTTTATTGGAGGCGCTTTGATGCTGTAGTATTTTGATTGGGAATTAGTTTTCCTCTCCCTGCAACAGTGTCGACCAGCTAAACAAGAGCCAGCTGTCCAAGCCTGTGATTGCATCTCATCTCCCCACTGTTTGCCCCAAATACCCCAACAGCAGAGATGTTGCTCCCTTCATCAGCAAATATGAGCACGGCTGCAATCAAACAGAGAAGCAGGCTTGTTTTCTGGGTGTAAATAGGTGTGTGTGTGATATCAGTAGTGCTTGTGTATGTGCGCTAAATGCCATATTAAAAGGTGTGCAGAGAGAGCAGATGTCAGAGATATCCTCACAGGCCATGATAGTGTGTGTAAAAAGCACAGAGAAAAAAAACAACGCTCCAACTTTCACCCTGAGCGAGCCTACACATTCTCCAGATAGTTGGGTGGCTTATATGAAAGGCACTCGCGTGGCGGGGCAGCACGCTGATTCAGCTGCAGGTTATTGTCCCTCAAAGACACTTTTTTACAGTGAAAATATTATGATACATCTGCACATATTTAGCTCTCGGCCATTCGCACACTCGCGCAGACACAAGCCTGCACAGACACACATCAAAAACACACCTCACATGTCTGAAAAGTCAAAGCAGAGGAGCCTCGGAGGGCTGTCAGAGTTGCTAAAATGTTGGTGGGCGCTCAAAGCAATAAAAACGCTATCTGCACGTCACCATCGGCCCCCGGGGGAGGCCGACTGATCAATGTGGGGGCTAATCCGAAACGGACTAACCCGTGGCGATTTCCTTCCTTCCTCAACTTAGCCTTTTTTCCCCGCAACTCTGCGCGTTAAAGCCTTTTGTTATCCCTTAAAAAAACGACAAATGTTTCTCACTAAATGTCCAACACCACTTTCAGTGTTGCTGGCGGGTACGCATGGTGGAAATAAGAAAGGGCCAGGAATTCTTTGAAGTGCACTGGATAGAGGTTTGGGGTTTCTACACACACACATCCTTGAATTGTTAGACATGTGAGGACAGCCTGTTGACTCATATTGTCTCTTTAACCCCTAGATTTGACGTGACAGCATGCCACGCTGACCTTAACCCTTTCCTTTACCTTACTTTAATCTAAATTGAGCTACAGGACCTAAAAATAGCTCCTTAACTGACGTGGTCTCGCCAGAATTCACCATAATTGACCACTCTCTGGTGTCTGGGGATGCCTGGACCTCATGGAAGACTAAAAAATCTTGTCTAAACCACAAATACGCAGCCCTTTGGGAGCAGTGGGAGCTTAGTAAGCAGGAAAAAAAGCAAGTCTTTGCAACATCCAAGCAGCATCATAATATAATGACACACTTCATTGCATCCACTGGAAGAGTATATGGCGCGAGACCTCAGGATAACCCTCCATGACCCTCTGGGCCTTCGGACTGAGGCGCCATCAAAACAAGGCCTCACCGGTCGCCTCTCTCCTCTCTCTTCTCTTGTTATTTGTTCAGTATGTAGTACAAATTTCCCCGTGTTGCAGGCATATAGGGATCAGTGCGGCGAACTGTGCCCAACCTCAGCTTACCTTATGGAGCTCGTTACGATGCCACAGAGTTCAGGCCTGACAGATCCAATAACCCCTCCACCGTCGTTCAGGGGAGAAATTGCTCCGAGCGATCCACGCCGAAAAACGCCCCGCGCCTCACCCCGCGTTTAAAGTTATGATCCTTATCGTAATTAATTCAATAAAGCGGTAATGTGCTGCAAACCCGGCACCCCCCTGCCTTGTCCAGTGTGCAGGGGGATATAAGCTTTCAGGTCCGGACTCTCTCACTGACTTCAGTGTCGAAGGTAATAGGGAGCAGACAGGAGTTAGACAGTGATATGTCTGCACCGGTGCGAGTAAAGAGGCCTAATCAAATTTGTTTTAGACTTTAAAAAGATACTTTCAGGGGTTTGTGTTAATAACCTAATAATAATAAGAAATGGAAAGCTGATCCAAGGTCAACAGTGGAAGGAGGCCATTTTTAATTTGGAAAACTGGAGCAGGCTCCAAATAATTGGCTACCATCCTGTGGATGTACACACCGGCTTCCACGGTTGCCACAACATCACAGGGCTGATGGGACATGAAGTAAATTACTGCGACAACTTTTAAAGGAGACCCACCGACAAACATTAACAGAAATACACAAACAAAAGTTGTAGAAAGTAATTTAAAACTGAAAAGAAATAAATAAATAAATCAATACTATTTTAGTTTTAAGGAATATTGGAGTATTAATATTAGTTTTCTGCATAGGCTTTGCTTTAGTTAATCAAAAACCTTAATCTAAACTGCTGGTAATAGTGGCCGTCTCATCCACTTGCCATGTGGGGACACATTACCTGAAATAATATCAATATTATCAGTGAAAACAGAGAGCATGTCATCACAACATTTTAGAGTAATTGGGAGTGTGACCTGGCTTTAGATGAAAAATAATAGCCAGTCTTGTGTATTGTTTTACTCAAGCCTTAATTATTTCAACAGACTTCTGGAGATTGAAACACTGATTAGATGAGAGTTGTTACACACTGCAAGCACGTGTGTGAGTGTGTGTTGGTTGGTTGAGTTGAGTATATGCTTATATCTGTGTAAGTTTTTATTCATGAATGTTTTATATTATGATTTATAAGCAAATTAAAGGTGCACTACGAAGTCTTTGACCACTAGTAGCGCTACGGAGTAATGTTTTTAAGAGTGGGTTCTGATTATAAATCCATTTCTGCTATGGCTTCATGTTTTTTATTCCTCTTCACAGGTGGATAACAGATGTATAAGTACAAGACAAAAGCATTTACAGAACAACAACACAGATGAGAAGACACTGAATCATCAAAAATATACTTTTGCTGGCAATGTGGCCAGAAACGTAGCTATGTAGTGAGACTGTGTATGAGCAATGTTTGGAAAATGTTACTCTCAGATTACAAACTATGAATGAAGAGCTAAATTTAGACCAGTTCCTCTGGTTTAAACACAGGTAATATACTGGGCCAATGTGATCTCATACCTACAGTACTTGTCATATTTTACTGCTTGGGCAGAGTCCCTGGATGTTGCTGAAATGATGCCGAGGATAGCCTTTGTATCTCGACGCAGAAAGGGTTGGTGGGGCTAAATTTAGGCAACAAAACTACTTGATTATGGCTGGGAAAACATCACAGATGTTGCTAAATAAACACCGGCTTTGAGTGCAAACGCAGTGGTAAGAAGGGGTCGGTGGTTAGGTTTGGCCAACAAAACTACCTGGCTATGTTGTCTATGACAAGGAAAAGATCATGGTTGGCATTACTAAAATGAGACGAATCACATGAGGGATTGGTGGTCAGGTTTGGGCAACAAAACTACTTGGTTATGGACAGGAAAAAGGAAAAACTACTCAACTTTGAGTGGCACAAATGTGGCCAGAAAGGCAGCGGTGTGCCACCACGAAACACCCACCAACATCCACGTTATTGTTTGTTGATATCGAACACCGCTCTTCTTTGTCAAAGTCTTCCCACCTCCCCTCCCACTCACCCTTAGTGAACCTTTACACTCTTTACACTAAGTCCATTGCTCTGAACATCAAAAAATAACGCAGATGGGTTTACGTTGGAGTTGGTGCAGAGCCCGGTGCATCTTACACACATGCTAAACAGTGCTGTTTAGCATCTAGTGGCTCCAGGGACACTGCCAAAATAGTGTATTTGATGCAAACTTAAGGAGTTTATAGTCATTGCAAAATTTTCAAATATGCGTGGCCACCAGAGCCAAATTTTTTTAGGGGGCCCCAAACATAAGCCCAGTTTGCCTCCTCTGACAGTGCGCCCCTGTGGGGAGTAGCATTTCTGCAAAGGAGCAAACATCCACATAATTTGTGCTTTACTCGTGATAAATACAAGTAAGAAAAGATAAGGAGAAAAAGGTGTTGAAACAGCAGTGTAGCTGGACCGTCTTAGAAAACAGGAAACCTGGAGCACTACACAGTGCTAAGCAGAGGGATCCAATGCCTCCAGGCAGTGAGCGCTTAGTCGTTTCTCTTGTTACATTTTTAGTGGAAAAAATGGTGTAAGTAGATGTTACTGACACAGAGTAAGAAAAAAAAACTTGGCACAGACACATTTACCTACAATTTTAATATTATGAAATCCTCCCTCTTATGCTTTGTTTATCTTCATTTCCTGGAAACTCACTCGCGGAAGTTTGATTGTAGACTGGAGTCAATGCAAATTGAAAGAGCTACGTGGAACTGATCAAATGTTGGTCACAAGTTCAATGATTTCGGGAGGTATGGAGAGGGGTTTTGGTGGGTGGCAGTGGAAGGGGGGGGGATTGGGGGGTCAGCAGCTTCTCAGTCAGCTCAGGATTTGACCAACGTTTGCACCCACCCGCCACTCCACCCCCTCCTCTCCTCCCCTCCACTCTCTCAGTCCCCCTTCAGATTGATTAAATTGGATCAAGATGACACCAATAATTGGCTCAAGCTGGGGCCGGTGCGCAGACCCAACGATCCATATCTAACTCCTTTTGTTGCGATGGTGTCCCTTTTCCCGCGCTGCGCTCCATTTGGAACGGTTTACCTTGGCTCCGTCACAAGCGTTTTAGCCCCAATCCCCCGCTGAACACAACAGCCCGCTGACATCATGAGAGCGACGGAAAGGTTACATTTTTCACAGATGTCTGGGAAATTATCAGCGCGTTGGCTTTTTATGGTCACCCGATTCATCCCTTTTGTTCATTATCCCTCGGGGGGCACGGAGAGAGAGAGCGGATGAGGTGTTTTAGTGTGAAATGTTCCCGTTTGATATTAATATCCATGACCTTGGGGTGAAAAAATAGATTGAGAACTCCAGGAGATGATTTATTTTGAGTGTCTGGGTGTTAAGAAACAGCGATAGGAATCTGTGCTTGATCAATGTATAGATACAAAAGGAAACAGTAAATTGGACACTTTACAGAGAGTATAATTTTGGCAAAGGTAAAAAGAACACAAATAACTTTTATCTGCCTGCTTTCCAAATCCAGGGAAATTCACTGCTGGAGCAATTGGGGACGGATCAGAGAGCACTGCTGCTAATCAGCACTCTGCTTCATTCCTTCTTCAAGGCTGATTTATTTTTTATGGAGATGGCAAAGCAAAATGTTTGAAGCTCTAATGAATTTAAAGTAAATTGTTACAAAGTGCAGCAACATGAGCACAGAAAAACTTAATCAGAAACAATATACACCTCACAGCTCCGGCTAGCGACCTGCCGTTGCCTGCTAAATAGGTCTGACATGTTTGTTATGCTTAGAAATTCCTGACTACTGGAATCTACTTTCACCCTTCAGGTTGCTGATTTTCCTGGCCACTGCATCGCCTTGGCCCCGCTCCTTTTACATCCTTAAAAGGCACATAAACATCTCAAAAACTCTGTGAAACTGTTTGATACCTGGAGCCACAGATATCAACCAGTCAGCGCTTTGGTGGACATGAGGTGTTACATGGCATGTAGGGCACTGGGACGAGATAAATCAGGTTATCAGTGCACGATCAGAGGTCGGTCGACCGCCCTCGGCCGATGCATTCAGTGATTCACTTTATCAAATGCTCTAACTCACCCTTATAGGCCGCAGTGATCCTACTGCGCTGGAGCTGCGGACAAAAACTTGACCTGTCACATCTGATTGAAGCAAAGCCTCGTGGATCCCATCGCTTCGTCACCAAGGTTACTAATCAGATTTCCATCCAGTACAGTCGCATGCAGGATTTCCTGATCAAACGCTGCGACTTGGCCCCACTGGCCGGCCCGGGCCCATTATCTAACATGTTTTCTATGTGCTGGGGTCAAGCTGAGTGTAAAGCTCAGGGAGAAACACTATACCTGTCTTTTGGAGCAGGCTGGAGGTAGAGCCACCGACAGGTTAAGAAGGAAAGGAATTGATCTCAGGAGGGTCAAAGTCAGGACTCAGCTCACGTCAGGGGATAAATCCAAATAACACTGGAAAATATTAAGAGCTCTATCAATCTTAATGGTTTTGAAACACAAGAGGATTGCTTAAGTATTAATATAACTGCTTGAGATGCAGCTTATATGTTCCTCTTATTGATTATTGGTATGTGCGTTTTTGTGATATACACCCCAGTCACTCAGGAGAATTAGCTTAAATATCATCTAGGTTCTATTTTTGTGTTCAGCAAGAACTTTTTTCTACTTATGACTCACTAAAAGATCATTTCAGAGGTGGTAGCCCAGGTTTTGACCAATCAAAGAAAGCTGCAGTAATGTCTTGAGTCACTGTGGAGCCAATCACATGGTCCCCTGTTTATTGACACAGGGATGACCTTTGAACCCAGCCTGTGCCTGCCAAGAGGTACGGTATTAGTCATGGTAACTCGGTGTGTGTGTGCATATGAGTATAAGATACTTTTGTGTGTGTGTGTGTGTGTGTGTGTGTGTGTGTGTGTGTGTGTGTCTGTGTGTGTCTGTGTGTGTGTGAGGGACATATTTGGCTGCGGCTGAGCCTCCTTCAACAGCAGCCAAAGCCAATACCTGTCTAATTCTCCACATCATGGGAATCAGCTGAGGTGTAAACACAGAAACGAAATGATCAAACAACTAAAACTCTGAGAGACAGACGTACACTGCTAAACATCACGCTCAAAAATAGTTACACATACTGTAACATGTTACCAGGTAATGCTAATTAACATGTTTTTTGTGTGTAATCTGTACAAGAAATGAAGTGTAAATAGCTTACGTCAATTTGTGGTTTTACACGGTGGACTATCACCTCACTTCCACTTACAAAATCCATTTATTTATTTATTGAGTGTTGATTGTCTGTATTGTATTGATTAAAAAATTTAAAAAAAGTTTGTCTAATTTGAACACACTGTGAATCTGTGTAAAGTTATTCTGCTAAAATATTGTTATATATTATAGGCCTATACAATCAGATCGTCATTATAACTCATTCAGCTATTCATACGTCTTTTCGGATAAATATTTCACAGGTGTTTTGTCCCAGTAATGTTTCAAGCGTATTTCCAAACTACCGAATGATGGAAAATGGACAAATTAAATTCTCCCCATGGCTACAGATAGTTTCTATCAGGTTTCTATCCCTCCGTAAAGACATTCACTTCCTTGCGTTGGACACTAGAGGCATCATCCATATATTTAAGGATCTATGGACACCAGTCCAATACCTAAGTGGAAATGAGGTGTATATCTCGGGCATTGTGACCTCCCCGTGACGTAATTGCTTTGGAGGTATCGGTAGTCTGGGAGAGAGCCAGGTTATCTGTTTCCTCTATAGATGTGCATAATAATAACTAGATATCAGAGCACATATGCCAAAACAACTTTCTAGTTTCCGGGTTTACTTCCGCGGTGTTCCTCTGGGCTGCCCTGCCAGCAAGTTCCTGCTCAGTCCATAGACTTTACCTTTTGATGAAGTCATAAATTTTTAAATCACTTCTTGGCTTGGGAGAGGTTTTCAAACATAAAACCTCCATGGATCAATGTTTTTTTGCTAAGAGAAAGAATCATAATCAACCTTGTTCACAGTTTGAGGTGGCCCGTCAACAGTTTTACAGATGTTTTGTTTATAATGTTTGGTCACAGGGGATTTTTGTACAGCAATACCACGAGTGGTCATTGGGAAATAATGGGAAGCAAGGTTGTGCTGCACTTCTTGGAGCCTGGTGTGCCTCTGCTTTCAGTCTTTATGCTAAGCTAAGCTACTGGCAACTAGCTGTAGCATCATTTTTAGCTTACAGATGTTAGAGTTTATCAATTGTCTTATCTCACTCAAAAAAGAAAGAAAATGATTAAGTGTATTTCCCAAAATTAACTTATGTGTGTGTGTGTGTGTGTGTGTGTGTGTGTGTGTGTGTGTTTGTTTTAGACAACAGGATATTTCAGTGTATGCAAGTTGGAAAGTGAACTAAGGAGGTGCAGACCCACTGATTTGTTTTGTACCGAAACAGCTGGATAGCAGAGGTTACGAGGTGAAGAGGTAAAGGTAGAGGTGAGGTACGGCTCCGTTTCTGCCAGATGTTGCAGTACTGGGTAAAAACTGCAGGGGAGGGTGGCAGTGAGCCACAGAGACCGCCAATTTTACCAATGACAGATGTGACGGTGCCTAAAACACTTTGGTTGTTTTGAAAGCTTGCTCCACATGGACTCACAAGTTTGTATAGTGGCCCGATGCTGCTCGGCTGCCTGCTTGTTGAGAGTAATGTCATTACTAACACCTGCCAAAGAAAGAGCGCCGTGTAGAGCGAGACAGAGGAAATTGAAATGATGCTAAAGTGACCGAGATACCTCAGAGACTTGGGAGAGCATGTTGGAGCCTGATCGTAGAAAAAGTGTGAGAGAAGGGGACAAAGTGTTGAGACAGAGGAGAAGACAGAGAGTGTTGAGTGGTGAGGGTTAGGCTGATTCTATTTCACTTAATGTAACCATGGAGGGCTGGGAGCCCCAGTGCTGCGCGCTCTGGGCTCTTTAATGTAAATAGCCGTCGCTGCCCCAACTCTCAGGCACATGTGAACGCGCCATAGCCCTGTTATATGACTCTGTCTAACCAAACAGCACTCACAGACACAAAAATTCCAGCTCGGGCTCTTTTCCCATCACTCGAGTGAGACAGAGAGAGGGGGGTGACGAGGGGAGACGGACGGACGGAGAGACAGAATGGGAGAGAGAGCGCGAGAGATCAGGGGCGGTGAGAGAGGAAACATTTCTTTGGCATGAGGCAAAATACAATTACCAGAGAGACATACTTCTCTAAGACAGAAAAAAAAGCAATTTATGGATGGAGAAAAGGAAGCAGAGATCTCCTGGAGTGAAAAGTTCATGATCTCTTCAGAAATGTCCTCTGCGTGGAGTTCAGTGGTCTCTTGGGGACCTGAAGTGCCATGACCTGATTGGCTGTCAGCCTGAGATTGAGGCGCCTGATTGGCTGTGGCACATTCCACATTCTAACCCACTCCAACTTACATTCCCATTGATGTCGCCCTATCAAATTATTCACGGCTGCTGAAGACAGTTGAAATGTGCTAATTTTGTCCGAGGGCTCTACCTCATAGGCTGTTTTGCTCCAAAATTGGCCAAAAAAAAAAAATACCTTGGTGAAACATAACTTGGCAGCACCTGCTCAATATTAGTCATTTTCATAACCTTTTCTCATTCCCTTCCTGACCTTGTTATGTCACTGATAAGATTCCATTATATGGACTGCAGTCAAAAGTTCAAGTTCACGGTTCGGGTCTACTTCCACGTGCACCGGTTCAGCTCTTACCACCGTCAGTCATCGGCCTCGCCACATGTGTCAAATCATGACGTTCGCCTCTGGCAGCCCTCGCCCCATTGCCACATGGGTTAAAACAATACACTACATCCTTCCATTGTGCCCACCGTGACCGCTTCTGCAGCCATCTGCCCCTACGCTGCGCCTCCCGAGGCCCCGGCGATGTGGGCATATGTGTGGGTGCCCATCCTGTCCCCAGGCGTTATGCGTGTGCGTGGTCACGCGTGTCTGCGCCGCCGAGCCAGCGGTGAAGGGAAGCGGACGTTCACACATGCATGCATAAGCGGGAATCCATTAAGCCCCATGTAAAACAAACTCAACATGTGCTGCTTCCTTTTCCTATAATGCAGAGCTTTTATCCACGCTGACCCAGAGGATAGCAGCTAGAGGGCCCGGGCCTGTGCTCAGAGTTGAAAGACAAGGGCAGACCCTGAGGTTACTTCATGTGGGTGAGAGGTCAAAGACGATGCCAGGGCAAATTATAACTGTTGTTTTACATGGCTTGATGTAGTAGACAGATGGGCGGTGGTGCATTGGTCATCACATTCAACTGTCAAGCAGCATATCTGCTAATCGTGGGTGTTAGGTGAGACAAGAAGTTCATTTTAATTTTAAGTACTGTAATATTATTATAGTAACTACATTTTTTTGCCATCCAATAATTGAATCATTCACTTTTGAATTTCAACTCTATTTATGCTACTTTTTTTTTTTATAAATCCATTTTGTCATATAGTGTACTGTAAATTTATTATTATCTGTTCTGGTCTGTCTGTCCTGGAAGAGGAATCCCTCCTCAGTTGCTCTTCCTGAAGTTTTTTCTACCATTTTTTCCCTGTTAAAGGGGTTTTGTTTTGGGGAGTTTTTCCTTATCTGTGAGGGTCCTAAGGACAGAGGAATGTCGTATGCTGTAAAGCCCTCTGAGGCAAATTGTGATTTATGATATTGGGCTTTATAAATAAAATTGAATTGAATTAAGTTTCCCAATACTGTCAGCTATCATGGGCATGCATGGAGTTACAAAAGTATACTTTATCTTGGTTTAATTGCTCTCATGACTTAATGCTTTCTGTTAGCAAAAATCAAAGGTGTAAATTTCAATATTTAAAACGTGCATTTGTCCCCTCCCCCACTTAAAATACAAAGGTAGCAGGGGATTTTTACTTTGACACAATTAAAGATGTTCACACCCTAAAGTGGTGCAAAAAAAAGCAAAAAAATTAGTGCATAAAATTACTCAAATGGATGAAAATGAAGTGTTTGATGCTCAAATTTTCCATCAGAGGACACTCAAATCCACCCTTTTATATGTGTCCCCACTTAATATTGAAACAAAACCTATGCCCCTGTCAAAAATACATTTTTGTCACCATATTTTTATAGGAAAAAAAATCTGAGTTGAACCATGCAGTTTTATACCCACACGTATTTTTTGATTTTTTTTTTTACAATTTCTCTAATTATTATTATTATTTTATTTTGTTGTTTTTAGATTGTAATTTATGGATACTGTCAGTTAACACTGGCATGCATGGGTTAATATTGATACAAAACTGTTTTTAAAAAGGTATACCTAATGTTCCTGTAATTGTTCCCACTACTGTCAAGCAAAATTACATTTCGTGCTCTGACCTTTATTAAAAACATGACAGAATAATTGCAACCAAATGAACTGAAGATGAATCTCTGCGTATTATACTCCACCCCTATCTCTGATATTTTGTAATACTAACTGTTGCTTTAACTGTAAACATTGGCATGTACGGAGTAAGTCTTGATGCAAAATCACTTTCTAGAGAGTCAGCGTTATCCTGATGTGATAACACTCACCTCTTAATGCCTGAGCAACTTTTTCCAGAGTAAAATGATGACAAGAACATTGTTATTTCCCTATGCTAATGTGTTCCTGCTATGATCACAACAATGTGAACAATGTGAATTTGATGTTTCTTACTGGCGTCCCTTGTGCAGCGGCAGCCAGGTTAGCGAGGCGCCACAAATCCTGTCCTCTCTTGTTTATCAAACTCTAGCATCAGTAGTAAGCCTGCTGCTCATGTAAAATTCCAACTGATCCTATAGCACCAAACCCAGAGACTTGTGTAAAAGACCTGGCAGAGAACCAACAGGAACCGTTAGGATGGATAGAGGCCAGCCCGAGAGGTAAATTAACAAATGAGCTCATGTGCTGAGGAAAATGATGAGAATGAAAGGGGCACCATGTTGAAGGAAGAGAGTGTGAATGAGGAAGCAATGTCTTCCATGGGTCAGGGAGAATGTCAAGGGTTGAGCGAGCGCAAACACACTTCTTTAAATGGCCAACGCTGAATGCTCGGCTTGTCATAACTTCGTGTGAACAGTGGGGCATTCGGGGCTTTGGTTGCAATCAGAGATAACAGAAACCTTTCATATTACATCATGACAAGAGGATGAAGAGGTTTAGTCAAACACCCTCCTTCACTTTATAAGGAACGGAAACAAATGGAGCCCAATAGAAACAAAATTATCTCTACCACACACTTCCACCAACAGATTTCGGAAAATTGGGAAAACACCGTTTTACTCAAACCACATATACTAACATCCACATCACAACAAAGAAGCTATGCACAAAACTCAAGTGAATATTATTCATAACAGTCCCCAACTGGATTCGGTGCCTCGGTGGTGCACAAGCCGAGCACAAATTTCCAAAACAGATATGGATCTTATCTATTCCACATTTCGGATTTGGAAATTTCGAATACCCCCAAATTTTTGTCAGTTTATATAAACGCCTCTGAAAAATGTCCAATTAATCTCATATGGAATTCATGTTACAGTATTAACCACATTTACGAGGCATTTAAAGTATTGTTCTTTCAACAATGCGCACACACACACACGTGCACACACACACATACACAGTGTGGTACTAGTGCTGTCTCGGTGGTAATTTGAGACCGGAGGGGACTTTTCAGAGGAAAGCAGCTCAAAGCTAAGTGAGAGCAGCTGATGTTGCATCATACTTCAAACATTCTTCAAATTAACAATATGTCAAAGGCTACGGAGTGCTCTCTCCGGCGCACACACACACACACACACACACACACGCACACACACACACATGCACACACACTTAGATCTGCTTTATGATAAGGAATAACCCCAGCACCTCTACAGATAAGTCCACTCTGTGTGTCAGGCTGATATGAAGAGCGCCTCTTAAAAACTCCATGCTCTCCCACAACCTTTCAAACTGCACCATGGGACACAAAAGCAACAGGTACCCAAGAAAAAAAGGGCCTTTTCAATATCATCCCTAATCCACCAACTCTATTATCATAAGGTTATGTTCTGAGGCGGCGGGGGGGAGATTCTCACTAGTGGCGGACGTTGCAGATGTTTCTGAAACAGTCCGAGGCCAGCTGTTGGAATGTTTTCCCACCACATGAGGAGGCGAGGGCAGCAACACTATTGGCTGCCCCCGATGGGTCACGTGACCCGGGTCATGTGACTGAGGAGAACCTGACCGGTGGGTTTGGCAGCTGACCGTTGCCGCTGCGGTCATCTCAACCGGGCCGACCCACGCGGGCCCGGGCCACTGATCTGAGGCCAGAGGGAGAGAGGAGGCGACTGTCAGCCACATCAAACGCCTGGAGCCTCCCACTCACAAGGGGATACACAGTCTGCAGGGCCGGAGATAAAGTATGGCGGACAGTCTGAGGTCACTCACGCAGATGGACACACACACCCACGTGCATGCTTCAGTGCATGCACACTGTGCTAACTTACCAAAGGATTCACCCTCGCACTGACACTTGTGTTTCAAAGTTTACAATCCTGCAGTATCATTCTGTAACTTTCTCTCAGACGCAGGCACAACAAGACTTTACCTGTGGCCGAGCGAACAGGTGCTAACTGGGTAATCATCAAAGGAACAAGGTCAACTGCAGATGATTGGTTGGAAACCAGCTCGGCTCTAAGTGATTGGTGCCGACAGACACGTCTAAACATCTCTAATGTTGGCTGCTAATTAAGATTAAAGCTTCTACACGGCACTGACAAGCAATATAATTTAAGGGTATAGTGTGTCCGGGTGTGTGTGTGTGCGCGAGAGAGATAGAGTGCACGAGTGATGTAAGATGTGTACACTAAGTGAGAGAGTGTGAAATATCTTGTGACATTACACATTAACATCCAGACGCGGCCACGGTAAATCTGAAACGTTTAGTATTTTCATGTAGAAACCTACAAAAATACTCGTCCGAAACTTTCCTGATGATGATTATTTCAGATGTCTCATTGCTTTATAAAGGTATGAGAGTAATATTTATTCACATTTAAAACATTAACTCCTCAGGGAAGCCTCTAGCTCAGCTAATAGAGTGTCCACCCCATGTAGTCATTTGCGGCGGCCTGGGTTTAATTCATACCTGCAGCCCTTTGCTGCATTTCACCCCCTTTCTCTGTCCCCCTTTCCTCTCACTCTCTAGCTGCACTATAGTAAAGGCAACAAAAAAATAATCTTTAAAAAACCCCCACTCTCGGGATATTTGACAAAACATAATTCTGCTACCGTCCTCTAATCGTTGCTTTTTGGGGGATACGTTTTCAGCTAATTTTACTTTTTCGTCACACTTAAATGACTTAGTTGAAACATTAAAAAACACTCTTTAGTTGAACTGCTCATGTCGAGTACGCGACCACTGATGAAGTGGTAGATGACAGATTTACTTTGTTGTAAGGGGTCATACGCAGCTTCTTTTCCTGGATCACCCTGATCAAATTGGATAAAAATTTGCATCTCATGGATCTTAAAATGTATTTATTGGTCTTTGGAAGTATAACACACAGATTAAACAGTATATCTGTGCCCTGTACAAATTCTGCCAAAGTCAGTGGGTGAAAAGCATTTTGAAACCATTTGAGGAAACTCAGGTGAGGATGGTTGTGTTGCTACCCATCAGGCTCTGACCTAACGCCCTCTAGTGGTGTGTCCTCCACATAAGCAAGTGATTCCAGCTCGCTGTCAATGTGGAGAAGTGTTAGAAGACAGATCACATCATGAAGATGTAGAAACACAAGACGTTGATTTGTATCAAGGTGAAAGGAAAAAGATAGAGGAATGACAGTGTGTGACCTGGTGTGGACTGGTTATGATGGATGCTGTGTGTGTTTTTATTTTATTTTATTTTATTTTATTTTTATTTAACCTTTATTTAACCAGGAAGTCCCATTGATACTGAAAATCTCTTTAACAAGAGAGACGTGGCCGAGGTAGCAGCCAATCAAAACGCATTTAAAATGCAACAAATACAACATAAATCCACAATGAAACAACAAACATAGTGGCCTCTCAAGAAAAACAAGCACGTGTCTCTGTCATCACATTCTTTATGATGCCTTTAGATCCCTTTGAAGATTGTTCCATGTGCAAGGTGCAGAGCAGGAGAATGCAGTTTTCCTGACACACAGAAGGGAACTGAGGTCGGATATTGCTTTATAGATAAAAATATACCAGTGCTGTTGTCTGTGAATGGTCATTGATGTCTAACTCACCAAATCATAAAGAATCTTGCGATGAGTAAGAATGTAGTGATGCAGTGTGTGTGTGTGCGGGTGCATGACAAACGACACTGATCCCTCTTGCCATGCCACATTCTGATCATTGACCAAGTGCAAATTCCAGAAGTCAGGATTTGCAGGTTTTTTCCCCTTAAATAACCTCTGAATTTGTATCTTAACAATTTTTCTCAGTATAAAATAAATTATGGACAAACAAGGGTGCACTCAAATATTTCTATTTGTCTAAATTCAATATTGTTCTAATCTTATCTATATGTTTCCCTCTGCTGCTATGACTTCCTGAGCATCTAAGGTCACCTGCAGTATATTGTCTAGCATATTATCTGCATGTTGCATAAGCAGAAACTATCTGTGTGAGAGGTGTGTGCATAGCTGTGCTGCAACAAATGCAGAAACATGCCCACGCTGCAGTCTGTCTCCTCCCCGGACAACAACAACAATAACAGCTGTTAGCATCTCGCGTGTAACTCCATTTCCCCCCGCAGCGTCAGTGCAGCAGACCCCTCCCCATCTTGTGCGCCACTGTGCCGTGACAGACATGACAGTTATTAATCACCTTTTCTTCCGCCTATTACCAACCGGACCCTGGATGCAAAGGGCTGCTGGTTGGGAGCCGGGGGTCTGCGGCTAAAATTAGAGGCCGGCTCAATCAACAGCCTGATTTAGTGGTAGCAAGTGTGTGTGTGTGTGTGTGTCGTCTGAGTGCTGGGGCAGATCAGAAGACTGATCCCACTGGATTTCCTGCTCCTACGGGACACTGATTCTGCTTACCGTCACTGAGGAAAACCATTCTCCTTTTCCTTCTGCAGCTTTTTGCTTGTTTCTTTTCTGTTATTACTAAATATCAAATGATAAAAAAAACACACCCCTTCATCTAACACCCATTCCCAAACCCTCAGCCGCCCTTATACGCGTACAACACCCCACCACCACCCAGTCAAGCAGGGGCGACCTTTGACCTTTTTAAAAAGCTGGGTATTAGCTACCTTATCAGTGCCACGCTCCCCCTGTCACCCCATCTCTTACCCACCCCGATCTTGAATTATAAAAATAACAAAGTGAGAGTGGAGGGGGCTGCGGGGTGCAGGAGTGTGTGCTGCTTCTCGCGTTGCACCTAAACCCCGTAAACCCGGCCGGCCGGGGGTTTAGTTGAAACAAATGCAGTGCTGAGGTCTGATGGAGGTGTGTATGTGTGTGTGTGTGGGTCGGTGTTGGTTTGCCTTTCAGCTCGAGCTGGTGGGGGGTTATGGGTGAGGCTGAAGTCAGGTTAGTGTGTGCACATGCCTGTTTTTTTATGTGTGTGATTACGTACTTTAAAGGAAATGGCAGTTTATAGCAACACAGGTTTTTATTTTTGTAGTTTTTGCCATCATGTCTGTCCGTTATGATAACAATTTTACCGAATAAATTATTACTAAACTCTGAGAATGTGTCCCACAATCCCAAACCCAAAGTGGGTAAAACTGTAAATGTGTTGTAATAATCTCTCATTGCACAAAACTGTGTGCATGGTGGTCAAAGTCTGAATTTTTCTTCCAAATAAGTTTGGTGAACCAAATTTATTTAAAACCTGTCAGATGGTCCAACTTCTCATTCTTTTTAGCACCATCTGACATTGCTGTATGTAACCAACCAAACCAAGGACAACTGTGAATAAATGGCCTGTCAAACTGGCTGGCCATGTAAAAACCGATGATACCACTCAAGGCCACTTATTCCTAAAAAAAATATGGGGATGCTTTATGCACCTGGAAAGCACCTCTCAATGTATCTTATACGTGACATACTGATGCACTGATGAACTATATACGTGATGTTTTTTCCCCCCATGTTTTCTCTGTGTGTGTTCTTTATGGTTCCTGTTTGTTTTTGTGTTTATTGTGGAAAAATATGGAATAAATATATTAAACATAGTTCAAACCAATATAAGGTGTGCCTGGTGGCACAGAGACGGGGCTCTATGTTTCTCTATGTATCTCTGTCACAACACTTCCTGCCTGTATCTTTTCTGCTATATTCAATAAAGAAGAATTACCAACCCCCTAAAAAAAGATAGATAAATAAATAACAATAAAATAAAATAAATAAAAAATAATGTCTTCAGTATTTAACACATAATGTAACATGCGGTGTGTGTGTGTGTGTGTGTGTGTGTGTGTGTGTGTGTGTGTGTGAAGTCATTTCTGGGAGGCATGAATCAGTGAATATAAACAGATGGATGGAGGCCAGTGAAGGTCATTAGGTGCAGGTGAACTCTGCTTCATACCTCCTGCCTTCCCTGACTTTGACCCTCCTCACAGCCCCCCTCTGACACACACACACACACACACACACACACACACACACACACACACACACGTAAATACACAGATACACCATGTTAAGACTCTGGCACCTTATTTTATTCACTTTTTCGCTCTCACAAATGGCAGTAAATGTGTAAATGTCAGAGTCAGACGCTGATACTCCATCTGAAGTATCTGAAACCAAATGCTACAAAAAAAAAGAAAAGAAATGAGCAGAACGTTTCGTCAACTGGTTAAAATTATCCCACTTGAGGCATCCTGCTGGCATCGTGGTTAAGACACATACCACATGACCGCAGTGTCCCCGGTTTGGTTTCAGCAGCGGCCTTTTGTTGCATGTCATCTCTTTCATTTCCTGTGTGTGTCTCTACTGCTGCTTTCTAAGACAGGAAATGCTAGTAACATTTTTACGTGATTCAGAGAGAGACACTTCACAAGATTTTTTTGAAAGGAAGCGAAAGAAGAAAGAGTCAACGAGAGACAAGTTTTTAACTTGCAAAGAAAGCTATAAATGCACTTCATAAATTCAATTAATAGCTGCATTAAATAATGTCCTCCCCTTCACACATGCCACACACACACTTTCTCTTTTCATTTCAGTCTCTCGGTCTCTGAATTATTAAATCAGCTTCAGAGGGAGGTCGCAGAGGCTGTTGGAGGTAATGTCACTGTGCCCTCTGCCCCCTTCTCTCCCTCCCTTTCTCCTTTACTCTCCTCTCCTCTCCTCTTCTCTCCTCCCCTCACTTCTACTATCGCTGCGTCTCCTCTGGCCTTCTATGTGCCCTCCCTCCCATGCTCATTCCTCTTCAAAGACGGGTTGGAGGAGGAGGAGGAGGAGGAGGAGGAGTAATAAGGCTGGCCTTGAGTGCTTACTCGCAAGCCACAACATCACTCACTCTCTCTCTACACACACACACACACACACACACTGCACTAATCTTCAGATTCTTTCACAAGCTGCATCAGACACCAGTAAAGTCATTGACAGTTTCTGCAGTATAGTTCATTTGCAGTGATAAAAAGAAGACTCAGTATGACACAAGAAATATGTAAAAATGTATGGAATTAATCCGTACAAAACCAAATTATTTATAAATTATATTTGTCCTTTTTAACCAGGAAGCCAAAATGGCAACATTGCACAATAAAACAGGAGGAATTAAACGGGGCCTAAAGATGAAACATAAGAGTCACAGACTGAAGCCATAACTTGGCCAAAAAATACATTTTATGCCTTTAAAACATTTCTCAATCGAGACAGATAAACTGTGTTGGGAAGTAGTGAACTGCATAGTTTAAATACATTTTGCAGTAGCATGCAGGAAGTTAAACTACGTTCTTATTTGTATAGTGGTTTAAGTAGTTGTAGATGGCAAGATGGCGGCGCACAGAGACGCAGAGGTTAAGTGCTTTTCCTTTCAATGCTTCATATAGCTATATTGGTTTGTGTTATTCAGTTTAGTTGTATATGTGCAATCACAATAAAGATAGTCTTTTTTATAAATTACTCTTTTGTCTTTTTTTGTGGAGTTAGCTACTGAAACTACAACAATTTTGGGCCATAGAAGGAAAGGAATGTTTCTTTCTTTCTGTAATTTTACCACTGACCCCCCTTTGTTCACAGTTAGTCATAAGTATTGATTATTGCTATTTATTAGTAAGTATTCAAAGACGTTGTTGCATGATACTTAATAAGTATAAGAAGGTAAGGTAATAAGAAGTTACCTCGCTAACTGAGCAGTCCTGCTTGGCACAACGTGAGCTCTAGTTTCTAAAGGCAGGTGTCTGTCTGATGGACACTGGATACAAAACTAAAGCTAACATTCCTGCACTTCCCCTTTAATTGTGGGGTATTCTATTTATGTGTTTATTTTTGGTTTATATATGACCTGGTAAGAAGTGGGAACTTTTTGCATTACATTAATTTGAGCAGAATTTTTATTTGGCATGGACTTTCCGTATTATATGTTATCTATGCTGTCAGACTTTACAAGCGGGACTGCTCCCTGTGGACCACACACACTAAAACCATGGACAATCAATCATCACTCATGTGCAATATCTGTATCTACCAATTATAAAATTATCTACATGATACGTGCAATGTAAATAGCTTGTCTGTTTATTATATTTTGCTTTTATTTTTCACTGCTCACAATCATCACTCAGGTGCAATATCAGTATATGTGAAATCAGCCATGCGGTCTGTGTCTTTATTATGTTTGGCTTCTTTTATATTTGTGTTTTTATACTGTTTGCTTATTATTGTTATTATTGCTCTTTGTTTTGTAGCTTACTTAGTACACCAACCTGTGTTTTTATCTTTTACTGATACATAATCATATATTGCTTTTGTGTTTTTTGCTACTGATGCTTCTTGTTTGCACTTTCTCTGCTGCTGCAGCTGTAACATTGTAAATTTCCCCGTTGTGGGACGAATGAAGGATTATCTAATCTTATGTTATGATTTCATATCACATGTACATTGTTAATATGATCATTGTTGTTCATTTTGTCTGGGCAAAATAGTTTTTCTAGTTTTAGTTAGGCACCCTATGAGTAGCTGTGTTGTCGTTCAACTTCCTCCAATGTAAAGTAATTCATAGCTCATGTTTTCAACGTAGCTTCCCCAGCACTCCGAGTTATTTTACATATGAAAGGTTCAATTACCTTGATTGTTCTGTTCGGGGTCCTGGAGACCTCAGACTGTCTTAAACAGCTCAAGAACATACAGTATGTAATAATATTTCATCAGCTTGATACTTCATGTTTTATTAACTGTCTGACTCCAGCTGTAAAAGATGATTGAATATAAAGGGCTTTCATTTCATTCACATACTTTGTAATGTACACTTTTAACAAGCTTGTTAACGATTTGGATTTCTTTCATTGGAGTTGTATAGCAGTTTGTTCATAAGAGGTCTAACAGGGATTTTCTCTGGGGCCTAATTGATCCAAACATTCAGTCATCAGCATAGGACAATATACAACATAAATGTCTGTAGCGGATGACTTTTTGGCATACAACAGAAATATATTTTGGGGACTGTGGGAGTACGGTCAAGAATAAAAACATTATACAGCAAGAATATTATAAACTGAAGATACTTTTTGGCTGTGAAATGAACCGTGACTTCACCCTGTTTGCAAACCATCCAATAGCGACACATATTTTCCCATCGCTTCATAAATCCCTCAGATCAGAAATGGAAACAACACGCCAAATTCACAGTGACACTTTTAAAGTGAGCTAGTTGTTCCATCATCTCCTCTCAGAGTCCGACATATTTGACGCTCCAGTTGTTTGAGGATAGACATCCTCTTCACATTTTCTCTTGTGCTCTCTGCACAGTGCAGACACACACACACACACACCTTTCCGTTTCACCCTGCTCTGAACCCGTTCTCTGTCCACCGTGCAGAAAGCTTAATAAACATATGCGGCGAGTCCTTCCCGGAGTGCCCCACTCTACCACCACCACCACTGTCGCTCAACCCACCCGTTACACCCCCTGCATCCCCTTTCCATGGTCTCCCCCTCCACCCCCCTCCTCACCCACATCCAGCCCCTCTTCTACACTCAGGTTTCACCTCTCAGCTTCCTGCTGCTCCCAGTCACGCTGACACACACTCTTACACTCAACCTACTGACTGTCTTAGAAGCAGTGGTGGAAGAAGTGCTCTTTATTTCAGTAAAAGTGACAACACATAAAAAATATTATCTCAAAATACACAATTACAAGTCAAAATTATACTTATGTTAACATAAATAAGTATTCACTATAGAACATGCTCACAATAAAGTAACATCACTGTGCAGAACTGTCTGTCAGAGATTGAAGTCATTATAAATAATCATGTTACTGATGCTTTAACATTTTAATATTTCAGCTGGTTAAAGTGGAGCTGATTTAATAGAGTGACAGGCATCGTATTTTTAGAGATGGGGGTATCAAATGTTTAATCGGTAAAGTCACTGCAGCTGTCAGATAAATATAGTGGCATAAAATACAATATTTACTTGTGAAATATAGTGAAATGAAATATGAAGTAGCAGAGAATTGAAAGTTTCAAGTCTTAATACACACTGATATCTGTCTCAAAATTTAGTTGTGGAAGTTTTGAGATGTATTTTTCTTTAACATGTCAATGCAAATGTTCCAATGCAAGCTCCCATCACTTAGAAGCTAGATTATTATTATTTCATCCTTTTTTTTGTCTTGTTTACTTTGCCTTTTTGCAAAGGAGCTGCAAAACACATGAAAGTGCAATAGAAACTGGCAGTGCTGTCATGTCCCCCACTTGCAGAACACATAAAATAATATAGTTTTCCATCTGAATGTGACATTAAATATATTGTGTATGAAGTAAGTAACTTTTTTTTCCTGCAGTGTGTGAGTGTGTGTGTGTGTGTGTGTGTGTGTGTGCGCGCGCACAAGCAGCCCAGTCCATGTGGATCCACCGCAAGCCTTCTGTTTCAGGGTCAACTCCATCTGAGTTCAGGAGGTGAACGGAAATTCCAATTCAACAGCGAGCATTTCACATTTCATACCTGGGAGCTGAAGCTAAGTGCCACTTTAGGATCACTTAGAGTTACACTGAAGGTTCACGCTCCCCCTCCTGCAGAGATGGACAGACAGACAGATAGACAGACAGATAGACAGACAGACAGACAGACAGATAGATAGATAGATAGATAGATAGATAGATAGATAGATAGATAGATAGATAGATAGATAGATTGATTAACCTTTTCTCTTTGCATCTGGAAACAAACCTTGCAGTCATTGAAACCAGCAGAGATTGTAATCCTCTCTCTCTGGCAGTGTGCTGGGGCTGCAGGATTACTTTCTGTCAGCAGTGTGACAGCTGTGTACATCTGGTTGTGTAGGGGCCTCTTACAGCTCAATCCGCACGTCGTTTCGCCAGTGTCTGGGCCTCCGGACTCACTGCCACTGCTCACCTCATTACCGAACCAGCCACACCTCCATCTGTCCCCCTTAATATCTAAATCCTACTGCAGATTAGTGGGGGAGTCGGGGCCCGGAGGAGGAGGAGGAGGAGGGGGGGGACAGGCTGGGGGAGAGGGGAAACAAAATCCTAGAGGAAGGGTTTGTGCTTGGCACATGAGGTTTTATTAATGATCTTCATGGTTGTGTGGCGGCAGCAGCGGCTGCATTTTGGGTTTGTGGATGTGGTGGCATGTTGGGGGCTTGTGACTACTGCTGTGCTTTGTGAGGGAGGTAGAGCGAGCCAGACACAACCAGAGAGTGATGGCGTCATGTGATCTCACAATCCCTCTATGAGTTTTATCCAAAGTTCCTGAAAGGACACGTTCATATATTTTCTATATGGTCAACAGCTCCCATAGAAAAACAAAAGTCATGAATAAATTGACGTACCAGTATTCTCACGTAGCCACAGTCTGATATGTCTTATTCCTCTGTGCCACTGTTGTCCAGAAACGATTAAAAACACATCAGTGAGTCACACTCTGGCACTGATGTTTCTTTATTACCATGAACACACACACTAGTTTTGTCTCACGTACAGTGTCCTGCTGCTGTGAACACACTCACTAGCACAGCAAATAGTCCCCAACAAATGCACTATTTACTCCTGTTTGAGAACATTTGTTAAAATCTACACTTCCCAGCTGTTTCAGTAAATTATCTAGCTTTTACTTTTTAAAATAAAGTATATATTTAATTTGGTTTGGGGGTACAGAACTCATGAGACTTGTTGCAAGGCCGCACAAAATCCACTTATTTTTACTCAATAGATTTTTGGTTGCTCGGATTTATTCAGTCAGGATGACACGTTGTTTCTTCCACTGGGATCATATTACTGTTGGTCAGATTAATTTGATTTCTTTGTTGGGTTTTTAGCACTTATTTAAGTATTAACTCACATTGGAAGAGAATGTTTTAGCAGTATTTATATGCCTGCTAATTTCTGCAACTACCTCATTTAATAATTTCTCAGTGGTACTTGTTACAGAAATAATGATTTCTAAAACAGAAAATTTAAACTAATGTTAACCATCTAAATGAGGCTGTACAGAAATCAAAATCCCTCCAGTTCTGGTCGTCACTAAAGGAGGGTGATTTTTATTTTTTTATGCTCAAAACCCAGAAAGAAAAAACAACAACAAATCAACCACTTTTAAATTTGTTGTAATTATCTGAGAGGGAGATATGAACCCACTACAGACCACCTGTAATTTCATAAATTTAATGACAGGCTAAAGGACAAACAAAGGTTGAAACACATTTTTCAGAGTTAAAAAAAATCAAGTCAAACATTACCTGAGAGGGTTACTTATCTGGTGGACGTCACTTTGTTTAAGTCAGCACTGGCTGTGACCCTAAAGCACTCTGATAACGTGTTTCAGTTTTATGAGTCAATGACTGATTCATTACTGAAGTTTTGAGAGCACACATGACCCCAAAGCTGCACGACCTGATGTGCTGTATGTCTTTACAGTTCAGGGACTTTTTGGATTGAAAGCACTGCAGTGAGAAGGTGACATTTTTATCTGGTTTACGTGCAACACTGTCAGACTTTGTTTCAGTTTTTAAGCTGAGCTAAAGCAACAAACACTTAATAATAATTTTGTGAGTGGATACAAAACTGTGTGTGTGTGTGTGTGTGTGTGTGTGTGTGTGTGTGAACATAATCTCTCTTGTCTTACTATGTCTTTCAGTATTTGAAAGCACACCTTTTATCAAAGAAATGTATAATTATTAACAAATCTATAAATGCAAATTATACAGCTTTTGTTTTTCTTGATGCAGAAATCACCCGTCATTAAAATGACTGTACGCAAATCATTACAGACTGTTAATTACTAATTATGGATAAGTTCTTTTACACTATAAACACTAATAAATAAGTTTTATTCTAAATAAATGAGTGATCAAGTGCACATTTCTGTACATGCTTCTCTTTACAAGTGGAGTGTTTGACATCTTAGCACGGCTCTTATCGTCCAGACAGCATTTCAAAGTTATCAGCCAATTCAGGAACACACTGTAATGACAAGTGAGGAATGTGTGTAGGCTACACGGAAGGAGCCACGAAGGAGATAGACAAAAGAGGCTGTGGGACTCTGATATGAACATACAGTATGTATAAATGAGCATTATCTCCAAGTGTTGTCACTGAGAGCAAATGTTAGACGCTTGACTGGTGAGGTTTCAGGATATTTGGTATCATAGTGCCACCTGGTGATCGAAATGACATTTCAATTAATTTTTAAAAAGAGTTTTTATTATTATATTATACTATTACTGCATTGTAAAGTGACGCAGCACCACAGGATTCTCACACAAACAGAAACAAATTCATTGCCTAAGTATCGTCAAATATCATGAAAGGATTTGAAGTTATTTTCTATTGTTAATTAATATTTAGTATCTATTTTTGGTCTTTACTTCTCTGTCTACTTGTTTCGTTTTATAAGTCCACACTGCTGATGAAATGGCGACTTATCAACAGCAGAAAACAAAGAGAAATACATAATTACCACGTTATGCATGGCCACGTCAACAGACTTCATATCCCATCACCACTTGCATCTTGAACTGCAGGGTCAAAGGTGAGGTCGCCTCTATGACGCACAGACAAACATGGCGGCGCTCGGAACAGCACGGTGCTTATTTCGGACCTACTCTCGGGTTAAAAATGTTCAAAAGAGCAAACAAATATTATTCAAATGTAGCGTCAGGACGCTTTGTAGCGGAACACAAGATACCGGTATGTTTTAACGCAATAAATATTTTTGTGGATGTATTATTTTCGTAACTATAACACTGACCTTGCAGCATGTTTCGCTAGCGTCCATACTTTCAGTGCGGGTGTCAAACCCCGTTAACAAATCGGCCAATTTAATATTGCTTCAACTTTTTGTACAAATAGGGTCCCTGTAGATTAACTTTTAATATCTTGTACACACAATTAAAGTATTATTATAAATTCGGCATTACAGTAATTGATGAAGTGTCACCAGCTTTATAATAAAATCCAATATTAGCATACTTGTTAAGCGCTAGCTGCCTACAGACATAGCATAACTTTACAATTGACAGCTAAGGAAGATGGCAAAAGCGGCTGTCTAATTATGAAAGCTTACTATTATTCACAAGAGGTGTTGCCTGGTGAACAAATTGCATAGAAGAGGGGAGTTGCATGCATTTTTAAAAGGTTTTAGGACACAGCAGTTGTTACCACACAAAATATGGAAATATCTGGAAGGAGTCTGGTCTTTGCTGTTTTATTACAAGTTACAGGAAACATTTATTAGGTCTCTTTTATAAGGCTAACTCATCAGCTAATTACCACATAGTTAAGCACTGAGTGCATGGATTCAGAAAGCCAAATGATTAACATTCTCTGCCTTTATCTCCAGCCCTCTCAGACAATGCAAAGCCCCAGTTCACGGATCCAGCTGTGCAGGACATCCTCACCAGGATAACCGGCCTGGACCTGCAGAAAGTGTTCCGACCCATTAAACAGGAGCTGAAGCCGCCCACATACAAACTCATGACTGATAAGCAACTGGAGCAGGTGCCGTTTGAATAACTCATAATCACTCCTTCTCAATCGAGCACAGACTTGGCGCAGTAACATCTGTTTCATCCTGTCCTTTGTGTGTGTTTCCAGGCGATAGAGATGGCCACAGAGCAGGCCAAGAAGCTGTTGCAGATGCCCCCCATCCTGCTGGAGAGGAAGCCCATCAGTGATGTGCTGGCTAATGACCAGATCTTAGATGGCATGGACACAGCCAAATATGTCTTCACAGACATCACCTACAATATACCACACAGGGTAGGTTTTATTTTGTGTGCATGGGTGTAACTTATTTTCTTGTCTACCTTTCATATAATAAGTATCCCTAAGTTTTATATTTAGTTTGATGAAACTCAGTTTTGTACTTAGTTAATGGATTCGGGACTACGTTATTGCTCAAAAGTATCCATATATACAGTGTATTTGCTTTGTTTTTCCTCCAGGAGAGGTTCATTGTCGTACGGGAGCCCAACGGGACGCTGAGGAAAGCGACGTGGGAGGAGAGGGACCGTCTCATTCAGATCTACTTCCCCAAGGAGGGACGCAAACTCACAGTGCCTCTCATGTTCAAAGAGGAGAACCTCAAGGTAAGAAATTTTGAGTCTGATGATCATTAGAGGCTATTTCTTTTCCTGCCTGCTACATCCTCCAGTTGTGCTCTGCAGATCTGACATGACTCTTTCCTGTGGTGACAAACAACATGCCTTCAACCCAGGGGACTTGTAGTTTTGATACTGATTCCTGTATTTGGGGGTAAATCATTTTAGCATGACTAAATCAGTGTTACCCTGTCTCCCCCCAGCTCTCTCTTTCTTTCCTCTACAATTTCACCCCCTCCCTTTCTGTGGCTGACACAACCCATTTGACCTGTGAAGTTATTCACCTTCTAAATAATGCTAATTCTGTACACCTGTTTGGGTTTGTATACATGTAAATTGTTTTCGCGATGCAATGTTTGATGGATGGTTTTAAGACAGGAAACGGCTAGAAAATTAAAATATAGTGCACAGACAGAGGTCATTCAAACTCTTGCATGTGGAGTCTTGCGTGCTGCATCGTAGGCAACTGAAAGATTGAAGCTTGAAGATGTGTCACGTCTCATCCAAGAGGCTTCAGTTCAGTTACCTACAATATAGCACTTAAGTTTACCAAGACCTATACGACTGAGAATCTTCCATCAACATGCCTTTAGTGTGCCACTGCCAATTAAACAAAGAGGAAGACAAAAAAACGTTTTCTAACGATTTAATAACTCTAGATTTGCTGTTATACTACAGTTTTTAATTTACTTTACAAGCATGTACAGTACCAAACACCTGAAACTGAAGCAGCTACATGGAATTTAGCCGGTGTAAATGTTCTTAGTAACAGCAGAGCTTTTAATAATTTGACGTATCAAAATGTCGTCCGTGAAAACAACAGTTTTTTGGAGCTATCAGCAGCTGCTGCATTCCCTTTGTGCATTGCCTTGTGGGAAATCAAGTGTGCTTATTTTTCCGAGCAACATTGAGTGTGATTACATGGACATGAATAACCCATTTGTAAGGCTTGTCCTGGTTATGGTCATATTCGGCATATGGTGTTAACATGAGCACAGAGAAATTGGGTTATTTGTTTACCCGTATACATATTCAGGATTCTCATTAACAAATATATAAAAGGGATACTTCAGAAATAACCTTAAACAGATTAATCATGTCCATGACAATACACACTCTCAGTCTGTGCTTGTAGTACTGAATTCTTTGACATCACAGTCGTCGGGTTCAGTGTGTCTCATCCTTACACCCTGTTACATCATGTCTTTTTATTATATTTACTAACACTGCTGTCTGAGTCGAGTTGAAGCTGCTCTGGCATGGCATCTAGTTGAGATGTATGCACACTGTTGTATTCTGGTTTCTAGTACTCCATCTCGCATATTTAGGTTTCTCTGATCTGTGATAAGAGCTAATACATGTTCCTGAAACCAGGATTTGATGTTTGTACGCACAAAGACGCACAGAATACCCAGAATGTGTCACGGTAATCACTGTAACACATGCAAACACTCTGAGAGATAAACCTGTAACTGTCTCCTCCGACATGGGAGTAAGTGGAGATGCCATGTGAGGTCTGCGCACCAGCACAGCCCAGAGAAGAGGTCTAATCAGGCAAAATAAGTGAAAACACCTGTGTGTGTGCCCAGTGATTGTCCAGCGCTTTAATTTTTTGGCCCATTTCTACATCTCTCTTTCAGTTGGTGTTTTCCCAGGACCGTCATGAGGATGTGTTGGACCTGTGTCTGGTCCAATTTGAACCAGACTCCTCAGACTACATCAGGGTAAGGTGACATTGATTTTCCTGTTTTTTTGACCTGATCACCAACTGCGCTCAAATCTGTAGACTGTATATAGTGCGTTAAACCATGACATTTGCACAGTCAGTGCTGTATTTTCTTTGGGTCACTTGATACAGAGTGTGAAATGGAACAAGAGTGTGGATTGGAAGTTTATGAATTTGATGTGAAGAGCATTGTGCAGAGTGTCGACAACGTCCATTGAATTTAGGATCATGTGCTTTGTGTCTAGGTACACACAGTCACTTATGAAGACCTGGAGAAGCACAGCAAATATAACCTGCTGCGCTCCACTAGACATTTCGGAGGCATGGCGTGGTACCTGCTCAACGCTCGAAGGATAGACGGGCTTATAGTGGACATGCTGAAGAGAGAGCTGTGAGTTTGTTTGTGTGTGTGATGAATGCATAAAACAGGTATAACAGTGTTTCTGTAATTGAGGCTCGAAGCTGGAAACTCTTTGTCGATGCTCGTCACACTGGCTACAGTACCTGCTTGCAGAGATCTGTGACCTAAGCCCCCAAGTGTGTATGCTTGTGTTTACAGGTTCCAGGATGCGATTAGCCTCGTGTCTCTGTTCCACATGGTCCACCCCCACAGCGAGTCGGCCCAGGAAGCTGCCAGCCAGCAGGCCACCGGAGCTGACCTCCTTCAGGTGAGAATAACTCAACCTTGACTGGAAATATCTGCTGACTCACAGCTCAATTTTACACTTCTATTCCCTTTGCTGTGTGTATATTATGTGTTGCCATTTGATCCAGAAATTGTCCAGGTCATATAAATTGTGCCCCTCGGGTATTAGAGTAAATCAGGAGTCAGTGCAGCTCTGGAGAGGTCAAGTCAAGGCCGTCTCATCTTAGGTTTCCTGTGTGAGAGGGTCTGCGTTTGTCTCCAGCGTGGGAACTGCGGGGCCAAGCCTAGGGCACATCAGGTCTTATTAGCGCTCACAGCCCCTCAGCCTTGAAGCAGTGGAGAGGGACATTGAGAATGACAGCCATTTAATGTGAAAGGTTAGCGGCAGGAGACACGGGTGTGTGTGTGTGTGTGTGTGTGTGTGTGTGCGCTGCAGTCACAATCACACAAGGCCTCTCGTTTAGTCATGCTTGATCACGGAGCACTGACTTAGCTTCGTTTTATTATTCTGCCACTAAATAAATTAATACTGCTCCAGCCTCAAAGTAATTGAGGTGCCCTTTTTCTTCTCAGTTTTGCTGACCTCTGACCCTTTGTCCTCGCAGATCTATGCCCAGAAGGAGTCCCAGAGGTCGGGCTACATCGAGCTGGCCCTGCAGGCGTGCAAACAGATGGATGCTGAGAGCTCTGCTGCTTGACCGGCCCACTCCTAGATAGATATATACAAATTCATCCACAATGAGGAATGGCACCCATAACCAGAGGAAAGGACTGAATATTACATCGAATATGTAAAATACATCTTTCTGTTCTTCACTGTTTGGGTCGTTCTTGACTGAAAGGAAAGCTGTTCGCTCCACAGCCAGGTCTGGAAGAATTAGCTTTGAAACGTCTTGTAAGATGCACGAATTTAGTCACTTATTCAGAGAGAAGCTGTAGTAAAATTCTCTCTGTCTGTATGTTTGTCATCGGAGCTCTGAGTCAAACCTCATATGTTAAGTCAAATGATGTACATAAAAAATAAAGATCTTTGTACTTGTGTGACGTGTTGTTGGCATATAATAACATGACACCTGGATAACATACAAGGCTTTATTGACTGAAGCTTATTTAATTCACTTTTCAAGTGTAGAAACACAGTACCATCCATCCTTTTAAAGAAAAGGGGGAAAAACAGTCGTTAAAAAAATAACACACCTAAGGCACTTGTAACAGAAAGATACTGTAGATTTCATACCAGTCGATTGATACAACAATCGACGATTGATACAAGCTTTGAGAGGTAAACATTCACCAAACGATTATGACATCAGCAAAAAAGAGGTAATGAAGACACTGGATATCACCAAATGGGAGATTTGTCCAAATTGTAGGCTTGTTTTTGAATGCATACTATTTATAAAAATCATGGCACCCAGAAGACACGAGGCAGCCAAGTTCCAGATAGAAATTCAAAAAACACTGCTCTTAACTCCAACAGGAATGTTAGAGAAAAATGGTTAAATTTCACTTCAAAAATAAAAGCTGTATTCAAACTTGAAGAATTCCTCAATGGCTTGGAGAACACCCTGATCAACAGCGGTGTCACTGTGCGGGGTATGAGGAGGAAGAACAGAGAGATTCTTCATCACTTCCCATGCTGGGTTACACTGCAGTCAGCTAAAGCATATGGCACCAAGAGATGAGAAACATTCTACCCCTACAATATGGACTGTAAACTGATGATACTAAATTAGAGATGTGAACGAAGTCTTGCACGAGCTGTCATGGTGGTGGCAGTATTGTTTAAGCAGCAAATGTGTGGTTTAAAATGAGGTCACAAACAACAGGCTGAGGTGGATTTTTTAACTGACCGTAATCTATCCCATATTTCAAAACACACCCGACTTAGACACATATATGTCCCTTTAAATCTACCCTTAATTACTTTCACTACAGAGTGCCACTGCATGGGTTTGGTCTCACAGGTTGGGTTTAAATACAGCCTGGACATGTCACGTCTGCAGCTTAATTTGAGGTTAAACCTGCCCTCTTGGAAGTGTACTTATGAACAATTTAGGCCCACAGTACCACAAATTTACAAAAACCAGATAAGGTACATATTTTTATACTATTTCAGTTCACAACCAAGAGAGCAATTGCTTGTTAATTAAGCTTCGAGACATTTTAGTCTGCTGGAAAACAGCCCTTTGTATTCTTTGGTCACTGAAAAGTTTGGTTCATGGTTGATTCCTCTTCCTATTCACTCAACAGTTCATCATCCAGGTTGACATCTGTGGTGTCAATATCTTCCAGGTCAAAATTGTCCAGATCCAGATCATCCAGGATCTAAACATGTGGGAAACAAAAAGGTGCTGCGTTAAAAGACACAAGAAATTCCTGAATACACATATTTATTGTTTATTTTGTTCCTTAATCATGCCAAACTTAGTAAATTAAAAACGAATGTTTACCTCATCATTAAGCTCTGCCTCGAGGCTCTCTGCAGCAAGTTTCTCAGCTCCCTCAGAACCTGCCTCCTCCTCCTTCGCTATGTTCCCCTCTGCGGGAGCTGCTACTGGGGATAAAACCTCTGGCTCAGCCTGTAGTTGCACAGCAGGCTCCAGCTTGTCCTCAGGCTTTACTGGGAGTGTTGCAGTTTGTTCCTCTTGTTCTGGTTCTTGTGCCGAGACTGGTGTCAATGCTGGCATTGTATCTGCAAGTGGGTCCAGCAGTGGATCAAGGGCAAAATCTGGAAAGGTTGGGGCGTGGACAGGCTCATCTGGCAACAGACTGGCTGTGTTTTCAAAGGAGATGAGCTCCTCTACTGCGACTGGTTGTGCTGCTGCTTCTGTAACAAGTTCCTCTGAGACATGAGTCTCCTTTACTGCTGTTTCTACGATGACTGGTGCTTCTGGTTCTTCATTAACAGGCACTTCGCCAGTTGCTATAGACTCTGTTACATCAGTATCAACTAACAGACCAGTGCTAACTGGGGCATCTGTTGCTATGGTTTCTGTTGTCGCTGGCGGTTCTTCTGTAGCCACGATGGTTTCTGATGTTGTCTCGATGAGATATGTTTCAGATGCAGAGGCAGCAGGCACAGCATCAGCAGCTGGAGAAATTTCCTGAACATCTGCCTCAAGTGATGATGTGACATCTTCCATGAGGTTGGACTGTACCACCTCTGGCTCTTCAAGGGTGATCTCTGTGGTGGTCTCTACAATGTCTTCCTCTACAGAGACTGATGCCTCCTCTGATTTAGCGATGACATCCTCCTCAGATGAAACAGACTCTGCTTGCTCTGGTTCAACATGCTCCTCTGCTACTGTGACAGGCAGAGGGGATGCTGCTGTTGGGATGGATTCTTCTGCTGCTGCTGCTGAGACAGGATCAATAATCTGTTTTGGTGGAAGGGGTTCATCCACTGCTGCTGTTTCTGCAGCTACAGCCTCTGTCACTGCTGCTACCATGACGGTTTCAGTTACGCTGCTCACCACTGCCTGTATTTAAAACAAGCAGAATCACAATTTAGTTTTAAAGGATAAGTTTTATATAATTCATGAGTTTATATTCCCACAATACTCACATGCCCACATGTACATTAAAACACTCCAGATCCTTTACTATTTTTCCTCTTCCTTGCAGTGCTATTTATCAATGTAGGTTGTTTTGGTGTGAGCTGCTGAGTGTTGGAGATGTCGGCCATAGAGATGTCTACCCTCTCTCAAACATAAAGGAACTAGATGGCACTTGATTTGTGGTGCTCACAGCGCCAAAAATACATTTGAAAAACTCAACAGCAATGTCTCTTTACAGAAATCATGACCTCTTACTCAAGATAATCCACAGACCTTGCTGTGAGCAGTTTAATGTAGGATCTATTTTCTTTCTACAGACCTACACCTGCCAACTGTATCACCACACCGAAGAAAGTGTGCATCTACTGCCAGCTCACCTAGCACCACTGAGCTAGCTAACGTTCAGCTGAGGAGGACGCCATTGATGTTTACGTCTGCGACACGCACAAGCCTCTCTTTCGTCCATGAGTAGATGCTCACTTCCTTCTGCACAGTGATGAGGTTGGCGGGTGTAGTTTGGTAGACAGTTCCTTCAAGAAACTGCTCACAACAAGGTCTGTGGATTATCTTGAGTAACTGGGTCATGATTTCTGGAAAGAGACATCGCTGTTGAGTTTTTCAAATGTATTTTTTTGGTGCTTTGAGCATCACAAGCTGAGTCCCATGTAGTTCCATTATATTTGAGAGAAGGCTGACAACTCTCGATATCTCCAACACTCTGCAACTCACATCAAAACAATCCAGACTGATATACAGCACTACAGGTAAGAGGAAAAATACGTCTTTTTGATTTGGGGGTGAACTGCCCCTTTAAAATGCTGTTAAAATACCTTTGCAGCAGAAAAATGGCCGTGGTCTCATACTATAATGTATTAACTTAGATTTGTAATATTGGTGCATCAAATGTCATCATGTATTGATGCATTTCACTGTTGCAGCTGGTCGAGGTGAAGCTCGTTTTAATTGCTGATGCCTCAGTTTCTACTCCACATAGTATGTCCTTGGTGAGTTGTTGCTGAGAGATATTAATGCAAAGAGGGAATTTTGTAATAAAAAGAACTTTGGTAGATTCCCACTTGATATGTCTGACTCAGACTGCTGAAGCCACATATCAGCTTTGGCTGAACTGAATTTTCTTTATTCATGGAATGAAGACTGTTGGTTTTGTCCCTACATTTGAACTATGCAAAGTGCGGATCTCTTCTACGTCAGTATGGACTGCAGGAACAATAACCAAGAACAGTTATTGTTTTATTGTAGATATGAGCATGTGAGTATTACGCCACAGTAAGACAAGCTTGAAAAAATGTGAACCTTTCCTTTCCGAGACATTTTTCCAACCTCTATCAAAGACAGAAAAAAAAAAATCCAATATCTCCCTCAATAGATCCTCACCTCCGGCTCAGTGATCTCTCCCTTGGGCACGAAACCTGCAATTTCCTCCAGAACATTACGGTCCTCATTTGGCTGAAGAAAAGAGAGAGAGGAAAAATGAAATCTCAAACACGATGCTCGGAGTATGCACAGTTAATTCAGACGATGAATTAGAAGAACATTCAAACTCAACAACGGACTATAAAACTGAATAAATTAGCTTATGCAGCAGTGAACCTTTTGTGCAACATTTATAAAATATAAAATGACCCCTTGATCTATTACAGCTTTAAGTATAGCTCCTCTGACTTCGACTGACCATGATGAGTGGGTACTCTGCAGCAGGCCTGACCCTGACATGAGTCTCCTTCAGGTACTCTTCAGCCAGCACGGCTTGCTGGAGGCCAGGGAACAGGTTGCTGTACTGGGTGGGGTCAGCCAGAGCATCTGCTGCCTTCTGGTTCACCTTGGACAGACTCTCCTTCCAAAGCTTCACCACCCTGGAGGAAGGGGAGTGTATGCAGCTCATCAGTGATGCATCATGTAAATATACACACAGATATAGACATTCCCGTTATTAAAAACTGTTAGGAATAGCATCATTTTCCCATAAATTTTCATTTAGACTATGGAAATGTGTTGTCCTCTGGGAAACAAAAACAGGTATTAATTCAGAATAAAAGGCACACTGGTGCATGCAAACATTCTGCAGGACACATATGGATATAAGATTAATGTATGCACACAGAAACAGCCAGTGCACTGGAGTTCAACACCCAGGCATATGCTGTGCACTCGACAGAAACAACTCTACCTCGACACATGGCTGGGCAGATATGTTCTTGCCAGAAACGCAGCCTCTGGCAACCGATCTGTTTCAATGAGAAGGTCCAGACATTTGTCCAATCTGGGCAAACAGAGAAAAGTGGTGATGTGCAAAAATAAATAAACTAATTTAGAAAAATATAACAAGATTATTGAAACCTGGATTTGAGCATAGCTCCCTCCTCACCTTCCCTGCAGGAAGTAGGTGAGAAAGGCCACATTGGTCTTTCCATCTCTCTCTGCCCCTTCGGCCAGCTTCCCCACCATGTTGGCGTTGCCCGAGGCAGTGGCCAACAGCAATAATCCCCCGTAATCCTGAGCCTGGTGCAGACACTCCTGAGCCAAGCTGAACTGGCACTTTGTCGTCGCGAGCTCCGCCAACTGCTTCCATTTCTGCTCTGACTGTAGCGCCCGCATGCCAAGGTGCCAAAGAGACAGGAGAGAGGATTATCACAGGAGGAAAAGCATGAACCTCAACAACAATGCGCTGTGAAGTATGCGAGCTCAGGGCTGTGACTATACATTATCCTGTGTATTACAAAGCTACTGATGAAAGAAAATCATTGAAAAAATGCTTTGGCAGCTCGGTGGTGCAGCGGTTAGCACTGTCACCTCACAGCAAGAGGGCTCAGGGTTCACACCCACTGGCTGGCTCGGGCCCTTGTGCGTGGACTTGCATGTTCTCTCTGTAGTTTTTCACCAGCTTTTCTGGCTTCCTCACACAGTCCAAAGACATGCAGGTTAATTGGTGACTCTAAATCGCTCGTAGGTGTGAACGGTTTCTGTCTGTATGTGCCAGCCCTGTGATAGTCTGGCAACCTGTCCAGGGTGAACCCTGCCTTTGGACAATGTCAGCTGGGATAGTCTCCAGCGACACTGAATAGAATAAGCAGTTTCAAATAATGGATGAATGGATTAAAAAGTCTTTTGAATTATTCTATCATAAGATAAACTAACATTATGATCCTCCAACCAGACTGAGTGCAACCTTTTTTTTTTTTTACCCAGCTTGGTCCACATCTTGTTCCACACTGAAATATATCTATGTCTGTTGAACGGATTGCCATTAAATATGTCGCCATTGTTCCCAGAGTATTAATCCTACTGTATTGTTAACCGGGACTTTTCCACTTTTGCCTACATAAGGTTGACATGGGTGGTTTGGAGTGAAATTTACTGCTAACATTCATTATCCCCTCACTGTAACATCATTGCCCCTCTGACTTTTCATCTACCTTTCACTTTGTTCACTGATTTACGACCAAACAGCTACAAAGCTAATGACATTCTCATCAGCTTTAGCTTTGGTCTGTGTTTAATGCTAATTAGCAAATATTAGCATTCTTGTACACTTAACTAAGATTCAGGAGAGGAGAGGAACTAAGAGGTTAGCATTCAGCTCAGAGAGAGCACCAATACAGCCTCATAGAGCTGCTAGCACGGCTGTAGACTCTTGTGCCACGTCTCAAACCTGATGCATATTCTTTCTCAGCAGGTTTTCAGCATGTTCACATGAGGAAAGAGACAAAATACGTCTCTTTGTGAAGTTAAATGGCAGTAGTTTTCCATAGCTGCAGTTTGATTGACAACCGACTGTCACAATGTGGAGGTGGGTGTGGTTCGAAGTCAGCTGCAGGGGATGACTCATGAGAGTAGTACCAGGTGAATTGATTGACACAGCTGCTGCTGGTTTGTTCTCATTACATCTCCCTTTTTGATGCAGTAGTGTGGTGGCCCTCGGAGGACTGCGGCCCAGAACAAGGAGACCAAGGAGAAGGTAAGTGCCTGAGTTTTTGGTTTAAGACTGAATGGACTGGATCTGATTTTGTTATTGTGTGCTTAGCAGAAGTAAATAAAAGTATTGCATATAGAGGGAGTGTTTATTCTGTGAGCAAGACAGCTACACACACATGGATATTTTTGTATACAAACTGCTTAGACGATTAGTATGTAGTGCATGCTGTATAGAGTCAGTGTGCAGTATGGATTTAGGACACTGCTATGGTCTTGTTTTTGTGTGTATGTGTGCGCTGACCTCTGCCTCTGAAGCCAACTGGTAGGCTATCTTGAGCTCTTCCAGCTGCAGGGCCAGTTCAAACTTGTGTTCCGGGTCAGTGGACACAGCCAGAGCCTGCTGTCTGAAGCCCTACACAACACAAGAAAGCACAACAAAAAGTTATAAATATTTCACTCCATGTTTTCTGCTCTGTCGTCTGTTTTTATGTAAGGCACTTTGGCCGACAGTGCAAGATTAGATATGTGAAACTATGTGAAAGTAAAGTGGTAAAAGACACTGCGTGAGAAGCAAAACCATTCCCATGATAAATATATTTTAAAAGAAACACACAAGAATTCTGCTCAGAGGATTTTCCTCCATCTGGCTGCCTGATGTTCGGTAAATTATGCATTCCATAGTCAAATCCTGAATTTATAGTCAGCTCAGGCAGAAAGGAAAGGCACAGAGCTGCACAAAAGTTGGAGGACAAACCTGTTTCTCCAAAAAGTGGGCTACCCTGGTCCTCTGCTCCTTGGGGATTGTTGGCAGAACCTTGTCAGCCGTGCTGAAATCCCTCCTCATGACAGCTGTCTGGTACTCCAGCACTGACAGCAGCAGGGCGTAGCTGATGACGTTCAGCTCCTTGTCTCCGAGGTAGAGACGGTCGTCTTTGGGGATGTAGCCCAGCAGATACATGGTCCTACGCAACAGAAAGGCACTTCTTTGAGAATTGTTCATGGTATTTTTAATTTACTGGATAGAAACGGATGGCAAGAGAACAGCGGACGCCATGAGACATCAAGCGGATTCAAAACCGTGCAGCAGATTTTCCCAGCATGCCTTGTGGATGGCGGAGTTCAGAGATGAATAAACATAAATGGCTACATCTTTCTAAAAATACATGCATACACATAGTATACCTGTCCAGGTGAGCAATGGTGATGATCTCTCCTCCAACATAGTAGTTCAGTCTGTTAAGAGAGCTGGTGTAGATGAAGCAGTCTCCCACCCAAACTCCTGTCTTCACCACCTCAGGGACCTCACCCAGCACCTGGGCAGGCAGAAACAAGAAAGACACCATTGGAAACAACCGTTAACGTTTCTCAAAACCTAAAAGAGAAACCACGACTCCTCAATAGACGTTTCAAATCACACCAAAGATTGGCAAAAGTTTTCAAAAATGAAAATGCAGTAGGTGATAAAATTTCTCTGCTTTTCGTCACGTGCTTCTGGAGATTATGTCCTGCAAATAATATCCTTGCACATTAGTTCAGGAAATTCTCTACTACGTGTCTCTGACCTCGAAGGCGCCCTCGATCCCATCCTCCGTTATCTCCTCCTTGGACTCCTGAGCCGCTGCCACTCTCTCCGGTAGGTAGCGCAGCACGAAGAAAGACTCATCTGTGCTGATACACACAAGCTCCCCACCGTCAGACCAGAAGATCTAAAGACACAAAGACCAGATATTAAAGGAGGGCAACAGACTGACTGCTGAAGACGTGAGAGCCGTAGCGGTTACACCCACATGTTTAGGCTGGATCTCGATACGGCGAATCAGTTCAGCAGTCTCCCAGTCATAAAAGGCCAGGCCGCTGTTTGACCTCACTCCGAGTAAGAAGCCACCAAAGATACCTGTGGGACAGCAGGCTGCCAAGCGTGAGACATACGTGCAAATATGTACGATCCACACAAGGAAACAACAGAAAAATGGAGCTCACCTTCAGCCCCGAAATCAGGTTTAAAAGTCTTCTTCTCTTTGAAGTTCTTAAATAATTTGACCATACTGTTGCCTTCTCTAGTGGCATACCTGTGGAAATAACATTAACACTTAGTTATAATGTCACTGACCCCATCAGAGGCGGAAGTTAATCACTCTTGTTACAAAACTTAATTAAATAAGAGAATATTTTGACATTTTGGGACAGAGTTAGATGAGATCCAAGACCGCGCTTTGGTCTGCTCGCTAAATACGAAGCTAAAGCCAAGAAATAGCGCACAGATAGAGACTGGTATCAACCTTCTCATCTAACTCGCGGCAAGAAAGCAATGTTGACTTACTGTGATGAGTCATGGGCCCAGACAAACTCCTGAGCTGAGCCGAAGCTCTTGTTCCTCAGGGCCATGGCGGTGTAGATGATATACTCCCCATCTCCACACACCACTACAAATCTGCAAACACACAAAACGCATACATATCAGGATATAAAATAGGGAGGATACACACTATTCTCACCCACCAAAGAATCAGATTAACATGTGTTCTGGATATTAACACTGTGGTTAGACACAAACATACAGTACAGTCCAGAAACTTCAATGGGCTCTTACTCCAAGTGATGTAAAAACTAGAGGCATGTCTCAACAGCACGAATCAGGGCATATATTAAAAAATGAAAACATATAATATACATTATGTGTAGGATGATTCAAGACCCCTAAGCTATGCATTGAGGCCTCATTCCGCAATAATGACCCGCTCGCTGTACATTATCCCGCTTATTATACACGCCTACGTACTAAAGAAATCAATAATTTGACACATTTAAAAATAATTCACTGCTTCCTCTAAGCATCTGTGATCAGAACCTTAGCAATCAGAACTGAAAATTCAATAAATCCCTGCCATAAAAATATACAACCTCTTATTACCACTGTTTCCACCCACAGCCCACCGCTCTCACCTCCCATTGGGGCTGTGCTGGATGGTCTGGGGGAAGATCTCGCAGCTGCCCATGTCTTTGACACCCAGCGGCAGCCTCTCTCCATCTCTGATCTCAGTCTCTCCCATGGCCTTCAGGTTGGCCTGCTGCACCTCGGAGTGGCGAGCCCACATGACCTTCCCGCTGGAGTCCATAGACATGGCCGGCTCCTCCCGTCCCAGCTGAGACAGACAGCGTGAGGGAACAGGAAGATGAGGTGCCAGATTTGTGGTGACAACTAGGGGCACCATTTTAATATCGCAGGTCAACAAACATTCCTTCAGTGTACACAATCTGCTATGTAATATTATCAAACCGAGGCAGTGTTATATAACTGCTCATAGCTGCCACTGAGGATAGAGAGGTCGTATCCTCCATTTTTCTCTGGGGATTTGTGGGTGTTAATAACCTGTGGAGTTGTTTACAGTTTAAAAATTGAGCATTAATGTTCCATTTTCTGTTTACAAGAGATTATTAACATTATTTCATGAGTCAGTGGTTCGCAGCTGCTGTCCTCAGGGCCCCACTGACAAAAGAGCGGCTTCCAAGGGCCCATCGATTGAGCCTTAATCAAAAGTCAAATGCAGCTGGAGAATGAAATTGGGAAAAATGGTAATATCTAAATAATGACCGTTCTTAGAAACTGCATTATATTGTTTTTCTTAATGTTCTGAGATGAGCTGCTCACATCAGCCCGCTCCTACTTTGTATACTCAGTCATTTATGTGAGGAATTAAGGAATTAAAGAACAGTACAGCACAGGTATATTGAAAATTTAAAACTTATAAATACTGCTTTGTATACCTTGATGATGATGGTGCCTTCATCATAGCCCAGAGCCACACTGTTGGAGCCAGGCTGGCCACAAATACACCACACCCTCTCCATGCCGTAGTTGAGCGTGTTCTCCAGTCGGTAGGTGTTGGAGTGCCACACTCGCACAGTGCCTGTGGACACAACAAAGAGGTCAAGTTGAAATAAAAAGCTGTTCTGAATTTGAGCTTTAAAAATGTTGCATTGAAATGCAAAACCCACCATCCTCAGAGCCGGTGAGGATGATTGGCAGCTCCGGGTGGAAACAGACGCAGGTCACATTCTGGTTGTGACCCTCCAGGGTCTGAACACAGGTTTTGTTCTGGTAGATAAAGACAAAAGCATATGCACTTGTCAAATAATACCACTGACAATAGTATGTTTTGTTTTTTTTTTAAATCTGAACTGCTCATGTGTGTTTTTTGCCAATATGCAACACTGAATATTAACACACAGAATAAAATGCACATGCCACCTACTACACTGTAGTATATACAAGTTTCATTTAAGATATTAAATGCATGCTTGACAAAGTTATGCCACTTTTAAGGAGCTTCACACAACACATAGCGGCAACTAATTATTTGCTATATGAAGATACTGTGGAGTAATGGCGTCCTGAGCAGAGAGTGAAATCAAGCTACTTCTGTGTGTGTTGTAATCTGAGCTTCTCTGATCTTTGTTGTGGTTGACAGTTCGGCCATGCGAGCATGTTCGTGCATGCGAGTCCCCTGTGTGTATTCCACTGGCTAGTTTATCAGAGCCGCTCTGCACTGCACTCATTCAGTCAGGGTTCCCACACATTTTCATGGACAAAATTTCAAAACTTTTCCATGATTTAATCAAGGACCCGTAATAGAACTGGAAATCATTTTGGAAAAGCATGCACCTCACTGTGTCTGCTGAACTTGCTGGCCTGGTCATGGTACTTTTTTTAGACACACACACACATGCAGGAGAGTCTCGCTTCCCATAATAAACGCCACCACATTACATCACATACACATGACATCTTAAAGCGGACAACAGATATGTATATTGTTCTACAACTGTGGCTTTTGGTGAGGCATTTTCTAATAATGTCTTCTACCTTGAGAATGTATTTGCTGATAGTAAAGAGCAATTTGCTAATGATATATGGACTAAACCAAAACTATGTACATTTAGGATGACATAATAAATAATAAGGAAATGCTAATGCGAATTACATCGAATGTAATTGATCTAAAAAGCAAAGATTTTAATGTGCTGAGCTGAGATCTGGTATTTAAGCACTTCCTGCTGAAACTGTCAGGAAGAAGATTATGCTGTCTGAATGATACAGAAAAGTCCCGTTTCTTTTTTCTTTCTTCCTTCTTACTGGGCAGCACATGTTTGGTAAGATAAATGAACGGATGATTCACAAAGACTCAGCTGACTGTTCACATATGAAAGATTTAAATTGGACAGTTACTTGGAGAATGCCTGGGAGATGAGACAAAAAGCTTTAGGCTATAGCAGTTCTTTTGGTGTGCAGTCAATTTTGAGATTTTCCACATCAATATGTTATTTGAAAGCTTCAAGACATACTTATGATGTTATTGACCTTTTTTTCTGTATATCTATTACTGGAGGATGCATATTTTGTGAAATAGCAGTGTCTCGCTTGGCAAAGAAATAAAAACTATTGATAAAATAATGATAAAATTACCTAAACCCTGTAAACTGCAGCAGAATGCTGAGCAAAATAACTCCCTAGTGTAAGTTGTACCTGATAATCCCAGATCTTGACCAGGCGGTCATCAGCCCCTGATATGAGGTAGGGCTTATCTCCTCCGCTGTAGTAATCAATACAGTTCACACCCTTCTCGTGGCCCTCCAGAGTGAAGTTGGGAGTCCTGGAGCCCAGCTGCCACACCTGCAAAAAGAGTAAATATCAGTTGTGGTGTAGGCAAATGAGGCCTTGATCAAGATGATTAAAGGCTTCTACCTCACAGAGGTGGTGTGGTTAGTGATGGTGTTTCCCAGAATTGAGACCACATCCCCCATAAACCTTGTTACCTCTGGCTACGACGAATATGTTCCTCCTTTCTGTCACATTTACCTTCATTTAAACTGGAAGAACAGCACCCAGTGTCTGCTGTTTGTGCCCTAAAGCGAAGTTCTCTTGTGTGCTCTTCCAAGCGTTTGCATGCGTCTGTGTGTGTGTGTTTGTGTGTATACCTTAATAGTTCTATCCAGAGACGCACTGGCGAACTGGTTGTTGTCTTTTGGGTTGATGACAATCTGCATGACGTAGTGAGTGTGTCCCTCAAACACTTGACTGCACGTCCACTTTCTGTCCCAGTCCCACAGCTTGATCAACATGTCATCTGAAAACACACACAGATAAAACATGACCATGATGAGTATATGCTGAACGTGCTATACTTTCTTATTTACAGTCAGAAATACTGGACGTTTTATATAGTTCTTTCCTACCACTGCTGGTGAGGATGTAGGGCTGTGTAGGGTGGACAACGATACAGCGGATGTAGTCAGAGTGAGCCTCAAACATGTGAACTCGCTCCAGCGTGTTGTAATTGAACACACGGATCTGCATGTCATCCTGGGGGCAGACAAAGAAACTGAGAAGCACGTTTGGTCCTGAACAAAACACAAAAACACAGATTTGTCTCCTCCACAGCGGAGTGGCAGCAGAGCAGATGGGTAGAAAACTACTGGGTCATCAAATCAGCCCATGACAAAGGATTATTTGGAGAAACAACAAAGGACACACATGCAGAATAAGACAAGTTATATTATAGTAACTGTGTGTGTGCTCCAGTGACCCAAATTAGATCGATTTTGACCTGGTGATTTTTAGTGTGTAGCAATTAAGAAATGACACTATTTTTGTAAATGCATACCTTAAAAAACATTTCCCATTTAACTATGATGCTTTATAGGAGAAAAGTACGTGCATCTTAATTTAACACTTGATTTTTTTTTGTCAGTTGTGGGAGTTTGTCCATCCATTATGCATGTGCTTTGTGGACTTGGAAAAGGCTTTCGACGGTGTTCCAAGGGGAGTCTTGTGGGGGATGCTGCGCGAATATGGGATACCAGGTTCACTGCTACAAGCCAACCAGGTCCTTGTATAACCAAAATGAGATCTGTGTCCGCATACTTGGCACAAAGTCAACACGTTCTCAGTGGGTGTTGGCCTCCACCAGGGCTGACCCTTGTCTTTGATTCTGTTTGTGATATTCATGGACAGGATCTCAAGGTGCAGCCTGGGGGAGGAAGGTCCCCCCCAGAGGTCCAGTTTGGGAACCTCAGAATTACATCTCTGCTTTTTGCAGACGATGTGGTTCTGTTGGCTTCATCACACCATGACGTCCAGCATGCACTGAGGTGGTTTGCAGCTGGGATGAGAGTCAGCACCTTTAAATCTGAGGCCATGGTTCTCTGCAGGAAAATGGGGCATTGCCGCTTTCAGGTTGGGGGAAAGTTACTGCCCCAAGCGAGGGAGTTCAAGTACCTCAGGGTGTTGTTCACATGTGAGGGTAGAATGGAGCGAGATGTATCGACAGTTTGATGCAGCGTCGACAGTGATGCGAATGCTGTGCTGGAACTGTGCAACTGTGCTGTGCAAGTACTTAAACTCAAGTATCAATTTTACTCATACACTTCTACTTGTATTGGAGTAATATTTGGCCAGAAGTATCTATACTTTGACTTAATGATTAAGATGTGTACTTTGTCCCCTACTTCTGAAAGGGCAGGTACTGATAGATTGCAACTTAAATACACATTAACTGAGTCACAGTACTTACTGCTCCAGCGATGACCCAGTGTTTCCTGGCTACAAACTTGGCCACTCTGACAGGCAGGTCACACAGCTCGAAGGTTTTCACCATCATCTGCACACACACCGGAGTGATTAAACCAGATCAACATCATGCATTATTTTTATCAGATAATCACAAGCTGCGATGGGGAAATATGAAGCGATTGTGTGTGTGTGCAGGAACGTCTGCATCAGTGATCAAAAGCAGAATGCGTAACTGACTGATAGTGACCTGTGTCTCGTGGTTCCAGACCACCACAGTGCCGCTGTAGAGGCTTGCCACCATCCAGGGCTCAGTGGGGTGCAGATCAGTGCTCTTCACCCGGTCTGACCGAGCAGTCAGCTTCCGCTTGATGTCTAACCGCAGAGGCTATGATGGAAAGAACAAAGGATATTAATCAGCAGCAGTTTAATCAGGTCACTAATCCGCTCCTCTCATCAAAGGTGGATTAAAAACACACAATAATCAGCCTGTGTTTTAAATATTACAGTCCATATGGCATGTTTAGCACTGCAGACACTTTAAATTCAGTGACTTGCATAATTTAAGGTGGACACAATGACAAAATCTACCCTGTTTGAGGTTTTGGAGAGCGTCATGGAGGGGGTGTGTCTGTTGATACTGGCCATTCCACATTTTATATGCATGCCTGCTCCAGAATGACTGGATCCTTTCAAGTCTAATCATGTCAATGGAAATGAGTAGCCTTTTCATTTGTCTGCTTTTAATGGGATGAATGGACGCTGGAAATCTAAAAACTATCTAAAAACTTCATCATACAACACTGGGTTAAGAGGAATGTTGTTCAGTGCTGCGTTTAACGTTGTTGATCATAAAATATTTGCAGTTTAATGAGTTTGTTTTTGCACACAGCTGCTCCATGTACCACGTATAGTGTATGTTTTGACCTGCGTTTCCAGTTTTACTTAAAAAGTTTATGGATAGTGATTGTACGCACATGGTGCCGCGTCCCACTGACAAAACAACCATCATACAGGAATCAACAACAACAAGCAAAGTTATGGTGAATGATTGTGTTGTTTTATTTCCGCCTACCATGTTTCCACGTCAGTGAGTCTCTGCGGTGCTGTCCAGTAAAGTGACCGGCTTCTCTGTTGCCCTCGTCGGGCTTCTGCTGCGGAACTGTGGAGAAAGTTTTGCAACCAAGCGCACAGAAATAGAAACAGAATAACGTCCTGTATTTTTTTTCACAATAAAGCAGCAAGTGGTCTCTGAAAAATGAAACACTGAATGTAACCACAAGCCTGCATAACAGTTTATAAAGCCGATTTTTTTTAATTTAGTAACCCAAATATGATCTTATCGTTTTCACTAGTATTCAGAAAAAAAAAAATAGAAATAAAAATGAAATAAAATTAAATTAAATTAAATTATGTACATAGTTCTAAGAATATATTTAATACAAACACCTAAACACCAAATGGACAATAACATACATTGTCAGCATTAAGGTCAAACTGTTAATTTAAAAAAAGAAAAAAAGAAGAGTATTTGTAATTGCGAGGCATTTTCTTTTTAGTTATTCAAAAGAAAATTTGTTTGTTTGTAAATTGGCAATAATACAGCTGATTTTTTTGTTTTACAGTGTTAGGTGGCGTCCTTTTATAAGCCTTATGATGTGATTGTAATCCCAGCCGTGCATTTTCTTATGTTACTTTTTTGTAATTGTATGCACAGATAAACAACTGAAGAACTATAAGGTGAATGAGAAAGCTGCTTGTGTGGACAGTGAATCAATGTATTACCTCCTAATGCAGACGCGGGCTACAGTAGGTGCTTAGTTAAATAATATATAGGTTATTGCACAATGTGTATATCAAATTGTAACATCTATCTGTCTATCAATTTAGCTACCGTATGTATTTATCCTGTGTTGGTAGTAAATGTAAGGCTTTTATTTTAAAGTCCAACACGCCCCTTTTCCGGTTTCACTCTCTCTGCCGCTGTCTGACTTGACGCATCTTGTTTTGGCGACGTGGATCCTTCAGCGCTTCCTGCGGGAGCAGCTCAAGATCCGGCAGAACATGTTGTACCTGTGAGCTCGCGCTGTTGTACACTGTAAAAAACACACACTATCCACCAAGTTTACTTTTGAGTCTTAAACCTTGCTTTTTGCCAAACCAATGGGATATATGACCAGGGCTTAAAATGGCCTTTGGGTCTTTTGTCCAATCAGAGAATTTTAGGATGGATATGAAACTTCAACTAGTTTCATTTTTGGCAGTATTTTTTTTACAGTGCATCATCAAAACCGTTCTTTTTATAACATGAAGCGCAAATATATAAGACTTATTTTCATGTGTAAGAGAAAACTTTCAGTGCAAAGGTTTCAAAACCTGAATAAATGTCTTTAATGTGCTGTAAACCTAATCTTATAATCAATTTAGTCTATCTGTCTATCTAATCTATATGTATGTATGGACTGTGCACATGGGACGCCATAATCAAGTGGTTGGCATAGTGTACAGGAACATCTGTGCTGAGTATGGGCTGGAAGTCCCAAGGTCACAATGGACCACACCTCCTAATGTGGTTGAGAACGACCGAGCTAAGATCCTGTGGGATTTCTAGATCCAGACTGACAAACTGGTGATGGCTAACCAACAGGACATCATGTTGACAGACAAATGACAGAAGAAGGCAGTGGCGACAGATGAAACAATCCCGATCAACGGTAACATGTCAAGGTGCACGAGAACCTCGAAACATACCAAGGGCTGGAAGAGGAGCCAGAAAAGATATGGGGAGTAAAGGCAACAGTGGTGCCAGTTGTAATGGGGACTGTGCCCCCCAAACTGGGAGAGTGGCTCCAGCAGATTCCAGGTGCAACATCCGAGGTCGTCGTCCAGAAGAGTGCAGTCCTAGGAACAGCTAAGATACTGTGCAGAACCCTCAAACTCCCAGGCCTCAGGTAGAAGACCTGAGTAACAAAGTCAAATCTACATTTGTAATATTAAGTATTATAATTTGTTTCAGTTGTTGTTCCCTGACACGCTTAGGCCTCCACAGTCAATAGGTGGAGCGTCTGATACTACCCCCACGTTCACCTTTGGAGGTATCTCACCTGTAAAGGTGTGTCTCCTGCCTTGCCTCCCCTGTTTTGCTGTTGTACTCCATGGGAGAGGTTAGCCACATTACTCTTGTAGTAATTTCTATGTTTTACTGCTGTTAAGTTCATTTTTCAGCTGAAATCTATGGTATAATATGCTAACATATTCCTGTGTTACTTAATTTATGTAGGGCCACGAGTTATATGGTTGTAATTGATGGAGGATTTTGTTTTTACCTCTAGCTGTCAGGAATAAATGGAGATAGCGTCCACAGATAGCCACAGGCTGGGCCTCTTCATATCAACACAACACAGACGACACTAGAGTCCACTGGTTGCATAAATACATATATGTATAATTGTGTGTGTGTGTGTGTGTGTGTGTGTGTGTGTGTGTGTGTGTGTGAGGCTGGACTTAAATATGCAAAAACAACTACTCGCTCTGTAATTGTAATACATATTTTAATTAAAAAAACACAATTAACAGAGAACAGTCGTATTGAGTCAGTACATTACAGGTCTTCTTAATTACATTATAAATAGGCAGAAACATGCGACACAGGACAGACAGTTTCCATCCTATTGGGCCTTCTTAAATACTTGGTGGCAGACTTTGTCGAGCACGGTGATTTCCTGAAAGACAAGACGCAGACCTTTAGACTGCGAGTCCAGCATGATGCAACAAATGTTTCTTGGTTATATAATCAGGCAGAGCTTACAGTTTGTGTGTTTTAGATAGTGATTCATTATCTTGTTTATTGTTATTGCGATAGTCTAATCTAATTTAGTGGTTGGAATATATTTAATCAAGCAGGTGTGGGGAGAAAGTGTTCTCTCGTTGAGATTGTGTTTACTTTGCAGTAACGTGTGGCTAATTGAGGGAATGAATTTGCAAGCTGCTGCAGCTGTGGTCACGCAGGAGCATCCACTTTCCACGCAAATATATCTTAAAACTTTTACAATTCTCCCATGATTTAGGCAACGTGTCACACTTTTGCTCACCAGGTGTAGCATGTCTCCCTCGATCCAGTGTTTCCAGCCTCGGTTTTCTTTTTCCCCCTTCTGAACACACACCAGCTTGTCTCCATCCCAGGTAACCAGAGTCTGATATCACCACACACACACACACACACACACACACACACACACACACACACACACACACACACACACACACACACACACACACAGAGGTTATTATTCAAAGGCAAGACAGCACTGTCATGGTTCTTGGTTTAGGACAGGAAAACAGTCCCACCTTGACCTTTCGGTTGTCCAGCCCCTTTGTGTGCTCCTCGAACTCCTCCCCCACGTTGAAGTTGACCTCGTAGTTTCTGAAGGTGCTCAGGGTCTTCGTTTCAAACTTGTCACCATTCTGGACGATCACTTTTGTCTGATGCAGGTGGGAGGCTATCTTTCTGGTGGCAAAGTCAATGTCTGCAAACATAAATGAATGGAATTTATTTATTCAGTCAGTGGCCGCAGCGTGAGTCAGTCAGTCACGTATATCTGTGTAGCTGGGACGGTTTTTACAGAATAAATCCTTATTTGCACAGACACACCAAAGCACACATCCACACACACACACACACACACACACGACACTCCAGGCCACTTATTATGATTCCTCTCCTACTGGTCCTTTTGACAGTCTCATTTACCCTTTAAAAATGACCTTGCCCCGAGTCAAATGAGTTCCTCCGCCCCCGTTCAGCATCGGGCCCTGAGAGCCACCCTCCCCGACCGTTTAGATATTCATATCCCATTTGCCTTAACGTGAAAATTCAATTTCTTCCCATCACTCTTACAGATGGGGCCCCTATATTTACCCATCTAAATAATATTTTTGACCCATTTCCATAAGGATGTCATTTTCCTATCCGCTCGATGGAAATTAGGTGGCGGCATTCAGGATTTCCCGGATTTTGTGTGAGCTGAGTGTACCAGGGTTGTTTTATGAATTGCAGATAGGGTCGTGAATAATGAAAGTGTTTCTAGGCTTGATCAATGACGCGCCAAAAGGAGGAAAGCCGAGAGTGAGTGAGGGAGAGAGAGAGAGAGAGAGACACTGGTCTCACTCTCTATTTTATGACGAGCTGGCCCGCTGCCTGATCCAGGGTCGGAATCTGTCTTCCTTTTCTCCCGATCAGGAGGATGAAAATTCAGAAAGGAGTGAATCAATATTTATTTGGCGCGGTAACAGACGGCAACCGCTCACAGACTGGAGGTTAACTTGGCCTGACAGCAGCTCAATGAGGAAATGAAGCAGTGCCACATCCTTTTTTCCCTCACACTCCCTCCTCCTCCTCCTCATAATGCTGCACTCACTCTCCTTCTGTCACACGCGTCCCAAATTTTCTGCTCATGCCTCTCTCCCTACTTGGCTGCATCTTTAAATGCAAACTTCTAATTGACTCTTGATTTTAATGAGGGTTCCCAAGCTGCAGTCTCCCTTTCCATGCTGTCATGCATTAAGCAGGCTGTAAGAGGGCGACTTACCGAGAGCCTTCATGAGCTCCTCGAAGTTCTCATTGCTCACCATCTCCCAACGTCCATTGTAGTCTGCAGGCATTTTTGACTTGTGAGTGGAGGTAGTAGTTTGCCTCGAGGAGAACTTGTCACAATGAGAGAGACAGCGAGTCCAAGCCCAACCCTTTAAATACACCGCGACTGTGCGTGTGCACGTGTGTGTGTGTGTGTGTGTGGACCAAAGGACAGGGTCCGCCTGATAATTCTCTCAGGACAGTGTGTGAGTGTGTTTGTAAGATAGTTCAGGTTTACACTGTGCACTGTCAACACACTCCTTCACTACATATATACACACAATATACAGGATAGGGTAGTGCAGGATAGTTTGTGCACATGCTTCTGTGTCTGTGCATTCAGTACATGCACACTGACGTGGTTGCACTTAAAGAGTCGGCTGTACATTTTTTTCAATCTCCATTTCCTCCCAATGAAGCCGGCATTAGCAATTACTCGTTCTAATGTGCTGGAATGGAGGGAAGATGGAGAGGAGCAAAGATAGAGATGAGCGCCGATTACCTCGGCCGCCGCCTGCACCAAAGTTCATTTCTTGAGCCTTTTTCTGGGCCTGCAGTGGAAAGATTCTTCTCTGGTTTCATATCAAGGAACAAAGTTCAAGGGAGGAAATTTTGTTGACTCAAATGCAGCACCACAGCAGTTTTTTACCAGGCCGAAGTTAAAACCCTTTTTTTCCTCTTTTTTTTTATTGAAATGTCTCTCAAGATTCTCGACTTCAAGCTGTCTTGAAGAATCAATTCAAGATAAAACACCTTTGCTTGAATCAGCTGGAGCTACTTTATCAGCAAAAGTGTGAGCATGTGTGCACATGTCTGTACAAATGTGTTTGTGTTCAAAGTCTGAGCTTCTCAGTGTTGGTTTATGCAAACTACTGGTTTGTGTAGAGGTTACAGTCTTACCACTGGGCCATATTTGATTATTCATGTCAAGGAAACGTGAAATTGATCTTGAGCTGGCATCTACTACCTCTCTGTTCTTTATCTCAGACGTCAACAGAGGCTGTCTCTCAACTGCAGCCATAATTAATACAGTTTGCTATCAAAGAGCATATAGTAAAATATGCTGCTTCCATGATATGGTTTCAGGAGTTCAACTGGAGTGTTTTATCTGACAGTGATTCTAATTTGATCCAGTTGAGATGGGGTTGTATGTGGAGGGTCAAAGGTGAGGCTGGCGGTGCATGTCATGGTGTCTTAGTGCTGATAAGATGCATTGATGTACAAGAACACTTATCTCTTACCAGCAGGCAATGACCAGATTGCAGTGTCTAATTGCACTCTTTTACCTCATTTACCCCATTGTGCAACGATAATGACCAATCTTGTCTGCAAGCTGTATTTCACATATTTTCCAGAACATTTCCATGCAGTGGACGGCCCATGCAGCAGCAAGTAAGGCATTGTTATAGGTGCAAATTAAAATTAAAGCTGCACTTATCAATATTTCTTTATTATCAGTAGAAATAAACGACAACATGAAATGTGAAACAGATCATGTAGTGCACAAATTCATGCAGAGTTATCACTGAACTGCCTTTATCCGCATCTTTATGGAGCATTTTAGCATCCCTCAGCTAACCGTTTTGGATTTACGGCCCTCACCTTTACTGTTTTGCTCCACTCTCTCATCAGACTCGTTCACGGAAGTAGCTGGCACATGTTTTTTTCTTTGTGAAAAAGCTCTCATGACCCAACTGCACAATTCTGCTTTGCCCCTAAAGCAACTAGTGAACATTGTGGAGCATTAATCAGGAGTTGTTGGAGACCAAAATAGAGTTTAAAGGAGTGTAAATACTGGACAAACATTCGTCATTTGGACAGACACATGACAAATCAAATAAATCCTAATGTTGATCTGTGTCTGCTAAATGTATAGGGTGGTTTTCAGTTTATTCAGCTTCTTGCAAGTGGCCAAGAAAATCTGGTAGTATCGTTTTAAAACAACATTTTTGGTGGTGTCCTCTTCCAAAACACAACCACGTAGGTCATTTTTAATGCAGAAATTACAACCTGTATTTATGACCTCTGGTAGCTGTAGTAATTAGCAAATATGGAATTCAGATGACGTAGTTAGATGAGCAACAAATTCAACTTAGGGTGGGAGGTGGATTGGTCAAACAAACACAGGACTTTCAGGAGGCCGGTATTCATGTCCCAAGACAACATTGAGTTATTTTAACAATCTAACGTAACATGTCAGTGTTTGTCACATGATGATGTCACATAATGTCACGTTACCTTGTCTTAAGCCAAACTGTGATCTTTTTTCTAAACCATTTTTGTTGCCTAAACATGTAGTTTAGGTGTAACTGCGACAGATTCACACAGTTTTACAACTGCAACTGTTAATGGTCACATACAAACTATTCTGTTGTAGCTGCGATAATTTAGGATACTCCTGTGGATCGTATAAGGAACATGCAACCTAAGTGGTGGTATGGGTTGGAAAACTTGTTGGAATTTTTAAATGCTATTTTTATTTTCATCTAGCAATATGTTCTTAGAAATTTATTAATACTAGGCCTATATCAATGATTATTAAAAAAAAGTTTCATTTGAAATGCTGAAAATAAAATTGTGAAACAAGCATCAATTTATAATACTAAATGCTGCTGTAATGAATAGTGTGTTAAATGAGTTGATAAAAGGTGATATCATGTATTGAATCACAATGTCATGAGTGTTTGTGGAGTGTCTGCCAGGCCAATGTTACACTAATCAAACCTGATCAAACCACAAACACAGTCCTGATTTAGACAAACTCTTACACTTGAGGATATCTTATTCCTGAACGTGAACTCTAGTTATTGCTTACTCAGTCATGAAAAAATCTAATTTTGGGGACTTTAAAGTGTTTATAAATTTGTTTTTAAAAATCAGTTTAATGTACTATCCATAACTTGTACCTCAGTGCTGTATCTGCACTACAAAAATACATTTGTGCCCACTTATATATGCACATATTTACATGCAAATTAAGAATGGCATATCTTATTAAACCGACAAACACAATTTTTGATACAGGGAACATTTCTCAAGCTTCACCTGAGCTCAACTTCAGGGTTGGATGACTATTTTGCTCCTCTCACCACACAGGGGCAATGTTGCTACACCCAAGTCAAAGCTCCCCATGAAAAGAGGTAGGAATACCTTGTGCTCTGTGCAAAATAGCACCACATGTTATACTGTGATCAAAGTTAAGATGACACAGAGCCATCTGCCAACCGAGGGCCGACTTAGTGGAAGTCTGTTCTCTGTGGGTTGTTGCTTTCGTTAGGTGAATTGGGAGGAATTTGTAAGTTGTAACAACAGGTTAAAGAGAGGCAGTAACTGCTTCACAGTAAACATCGAGGTGAAGGAAGGAGAATTTGAATTTGAAAATGGACATTGTGATTTGGAAAATGACAAGTAATCTTATAAGTAAGACGGACTGCATCCACTTGCACATGCATACACATGCTTGCATGCTGGCACACGTACACAGCATCTCATATACTTATGCAAATGCAATTAGGGTAGTTTTAATAATGCATGACAGCGGATTCATTTTTAATTCTGCCTAATTCACACCTAATGGCGCTTCCTGCGCCCCATAACCTTGGAGACACACACAAACACATACCCACACATACACACTCCGCACTGTTGCGTCGCGCCGTCTGTGAGTTGATCGTCACACAGATGTGTGTGTTGATACACAAAGCGTCTCAGTTTAAGCAAACATTATATACAGTGGGCAGCAAGTTATCTGGTGCTTCTCTTTCTTACGATTTGCCATTTCGCCACTCTCCCTCTGAGAGTTTTTATCCCTCTATCTCAGCGTAATCTTTTAACTGTAAGATGTTGTGCATTGTGCTTGCATGCTGTGTCACTCCTCGCAATAAAGTCTCAATATCCTGTGTGATTCAGTTCAATTTGCTTCATTAGTGTGGCATTCAAAGCAGTGCATTACTAAGTCTTTACATCCCCACATGCAGCTCCCCTAGCGGCCCCCACATCTCTCCCATCTCTTCCTCCTCCCCGTTGTTTCGAAACATCAAAGGTTAGATTAATCACAATCCTCAGAGGGGACAAATGATTGAGAGAAGTCTGCTCTTTGTTATGAAACCCTCGTCATGGATTTCAGCACAGAGTAGATATATTTGTAATGTATTTTCATCCCACCCATGGACTCTAATAGTGCAGCGTCTTGCTGTGTGCTTTGATGTCCCAGTGAGAATTGAAAGGGCCCCAGTGTTCCCACACAATTGAATGAGTTTTGCTTTTATCCTCCTTATGGAAGCCTTTCGGAAAAAAAAAAGACACAGCAGTGGTGTTACATGCGTCAGTACAAGATGAAAAGTAGCTAAGTTAGAGGAGATTCTGCATACAGAAGGAATGCACACACAAAAACACACACACACACACACACACACACACACACACACACACACACACACACACCACACACCCAGAAAATTGCATTATCATACTCAAAAACGCTTTACAATTTCAGACAGAGGACAAAAGCTAGGTGAGTGTCAGTCCATTTTTATAGTGTGCAGTCCTTTGGAGCAGAAAATAATAAGTCTGCAGGTTGGACAGCCTTGATGTCAATAGACGAGGGCCCATTCAGATGCCACAGACACAATCTCAGAGCAAGGTACCTGTGGAGACTTTTCTATGTCAAGGTCACCCTGTGTGTAGGTGTGCGCTTCTTCAAACAAATGCCCAGGTCTACAGAAGAAAAAAAAAAGCGTCCTGTGCATTTGTATCCTGTCATGAATGTATGCATGTACTGTAGGCGTTTGCCTTTGGTTGTTTGTCCATTTATGCATGCTAAATGCCTCTCTGTGCCGACCGTCATCGCTCTCCACCACGCGTGCTTTGATCCGACCAATACCAGCCTGCACCCGAGCCCATTCTCCTCACCACTTCCATGGAGCATTAATCAAATCCCATGTTCCACCTCTGCGTGTGTCATCCCGTCCCCCGAGGGGAAATCTTGCGATCCTGACCTCCACCAATCTGTGTGGTGCTTCCTCACCCCATCCTCTCCCAGAAAGGAGCATCCAGATAATCATAGGAAGAAAACATACTGTAAGCTCTCGCTACTTTTTTTTAATTTCTTATTTTTTTATGTGTGTGACTTTTTTCCCTCAGGAAGTTTGAGCTGGAAAACAGAGAGGGAAAGAGGGGGGATGACAGTGCTAAATATTTCATGTTTTCCTCTTGGTAATTCCGTACGGTCGGAACGAGACCTCGTTTTCCGCAGAAACACGAGCAACTGTGGGACTGATTGAGGGAGCCCGAGAAGCTCTGTGTTTCTCTCTATTTTTTTTGCGTTTCTGCACCGAAATAGGCCTGGATGGTGATGCATAATGCATGGGGCTTCCTATGTGGAGCTGGAAAGGGCTGTGGGTCCTGAGGGATCAGCCAGGGAAAGGGTGTCCAGATTCACATTCTGCAGTGTAGGGCTGGGCGCATCAAAAAAAGGCGATGGAGGAAGGAGATTACTCTGCCCTGTACTCACTCCTGTGTTTTTGTGCTAGTGGCACAGATTACTGCGATACTCCTGTAAAGTTGTAATTAATTTGGTTTTCTTATAAAGTGGAGACAGCAGGCAAACAGCACAGAATGACTGAGCATATTTACTACGACTAATAATGTGTACAACAACAGTATAGAGACTTTTGGAAATATGGTACCTATGTTTGTCACGACTTGAGGAGGGTTACAGGCTCCTCTTTGCTCCACATAGATCTGTTTTCGTCTGCCACCATTTTCCGTTTCTTCAGTGGACCGGAAGCTTCATGTATGTCATGATTCTGCTTCATGCTACTTTTTATATCTTCTTATTTCTGGAATCTGCACTACTTATGCGCGAATTGAAAATGTGCATAAAAACAGGTGGATAGAATACACACTGTCTTTTGTTTATACCTGCTACAGTAGTTTGGGATTTTTGGAGTTAGGTTCAGTTGAGGTAGAGGTTAGTTTGGCTTACATACAGACATGCTTTTTAACACTGTGGCTCCCTTCCAAATATATTCTCATGTTGTGTGAGAAAAGTAACATGAGCTAGTTGCCAGAAGACAATGTTCGCTTCATACATTTCTGCAAATCACGAAAACCTTGCATTTGCACGTTTTATTGGCATCAACATTTCTTAAGTGGTGTGATATATAAACTGATTTACGTCATCTAGAGGTGGAGGGGATGGTGCATGGCGTGACCTAGGTGTGACGCCTGCCAAGCTGCAGTTCCCTGCAGACCACTGTTTGTAACCAACATCACCAGTTGTTGGTGACCCTTCGTGGTGTTTCCATTGGTGCTTTTTGCAACACACTGCGGCATTTACCAACCATGGTTGTGCCACCAAAAATGGGTTGCTGAGAAATGTGCAGTTTGAACATATCCACTACAAAATATCTATACATCCATGGTTAGCAAAAAAGTACTTTAGTCAGGAAAACCTTCGTCAAAGAAAACTTTATTTACATTTAGAATTATATTTGACAGTATGGCTCTGTTCTGGCCTCTCTACCCTTCCATGCGCCTACATGGAAATCCTAAGGCAGGGGGAGCATCAGCAAAGACACCCCCCACCCGCACCCCCACTAATTTTACTTACAAGCAGGGCAAATATAGTTTACTGTTCATGGTCTTCCTCAGTAGATGGAGCTGGCTCAGGCTTTATCATGTGACCTCAGTGTGTGGATCTTTCATCACCTGATGTAATTATAACGTTTATGAATATTCACTGCCTGTGCATGTTCTCCTCTCGTTACATATGGATTATCAGGGTTATCTCAGCATGGAGACAACTAATACATGTAATCTTAGGTGTATCCTCAGAATTCCCAACAAATACTTAATGAAACACTGGTATTATTCTGCCTTTGTTCCCGTTTTCCATCCCTTTCTGGCAACACTGGTTGTGCAGGTTTTGGCGAGGCGAGGAGAAGCGAGGAGAGGAGCTGTGGGAATGAAAGCCTGTTCAGCTGAGACAGTTGGTTGCCAGTCCATCTGGGTAGAGAAGGAAAGTGCTCCAGTTGTCACAAACATTCTGCATTTCTGTCTGCACCCTCTGTAGCAAACACTGATGGGAAGGGAAGGAGGAAAAAAAGTGAGAAGACGGGAAAGAGTGGAAAAAGAAGTGATGTAAGGCAGAGTAGGAAAAGGAGCACAGAAATGAGGGAAACAAGGAAACAGGGAATACAAGAAAGGCAATATAGGAAAAGGTAGGTTGTTACTTCACTTTCTCCCGCACTGTATGGCCCATGATGTGAAGCGTGGGAGGGGAATGAGAAAACTTTGGCCCAGGTTCACGTCTAATTTCTCTTAGTTATTTGGCCTTTCCGCTTGTGAGGCTTTCAATCTCGGAGGCCTTCGGGGGGTCCAGATTATCTCTTTCGTTTGGAGAAAATGAGCTGAGCTGGAAGCTACATTACCTCCCCTGCCTTATGTGAGCTCATTTTTCCCACACCGCCATTAGCTTGCTAAAGCCATTTGGAGATGCACAGTGGAGTGTTTCCATGTTCATCAGTAAGTGCCTGGCATTCCTTCAGTCAATTATCAACAGAACTGTCTCTGTGTGATAATTCACGCCTCGGGCTTGTGTCTCTGCGCCAGGATGGGTATACAAGGGACATTTGATGGAGGTTTTGAGTAGAGATTTCAAACTAGTCTTCAGTCATCACTGCACCATACTCACACTTGAGCTTGAGTGATACAATGGAAGGAGGATTATTTAAATGACTAAGCCAGAGCTAGTGATCGCTTTAATTGTGAAGACTTTTTTTTTTTAATTCAAAGACAAACATTAACATAAAGAATGAAACGGAATTAGGTATTCTTTTAACTGGCATATGTGTTGTTGTACAATGTGTGGATTTCAATCTGCCTTTCTGTGGGAATGTGTGTAGTTCATATAATATCCTATGAAAATGCACACACAAGAGTTTGTATAATATCCTACAAATTAGCACCCCATAAATGATGCTACGCACTTCACGTAAAAATACATACTTAACATCAAGTTATGGATTAGGTTTAGGCAAGTATAGTGATTTTGGTGAGGTTTAAGAAAGGAAATATAGTGAGGATGCACCTTATAGTTGGCGAAGTTGGCGCAGTTATGAATACCGACCTCCTTGAGAAAGTCCTCTGATTTTTGACCCATCCATCACCCAAACCTTACAGGGACTGCTTTCTTTTCTATTCTTGTCACCGCATTGTTTGCATGATTGCAGCCTTCCCATATAAAGTGGTTTTGTCATGAATTACTGGGTCATGATTATGAAGGATATGTATGATTTTTTGTGCATTTCTTTTTGTAGGAAAACACATGAACAGTGGATTAGAACAGCCTGCATAATATTAAAGTTCCCCTTCACTCAAAAATGTGTTGTTCTTATGTTTATGTCCCCTTAAATGTCTGACATTGACAATACTGACTTCCCTAAAATCTAAAATTCAAGGTCATGGATGTTTAAAGCAGTAGCGGCGCCAGGATTTTGATTGTGGGTGGGCCCCCAGAAAACTGGATGGGCCAGTTAAAATAAGCAAAAAACGGGTTCCCTTTTATCTCTGTTTCAGCACTTCTCTGCGGCATTGAGGACAGCGACGCCGGTGCACCGGTGTGGCTCCCTTGTGTCGCTGTCCTCAGCTCAGTGCTGAAGTGGACAATGACATAACCTAAAACGCTAGCATAAGTTATCTGTCTACTTATATTATTTTTTACTCCATAAAATGTGCAGACAGACATTAACGTTAACTTTACTTGCCTTGCTGGTGTGGGGGGTTAACGTTAGTTATGGGAGGAGGAGGAGGACTTGATGGAGAGAGGGCGGCTGAGGTGGACGGTAAAGCAGCACTCGTAACGTTACTTGAAATGGACGCAGGAGTTTTCTGCTCCTCGCAGCGTTTCTTAGTAAATTAAATGTAAATAAGCTGCTTTGCTTTGCCATTTGACTTTTCATCTTAGCTAGCTATTTCCTCTCTCCTGTGTTTACTGCTAAATTTCACTGCTTGCGCGGAACTAACTCATTCATTTCATTGGATCACATGCTGGTGACGATGCAGCCTGTTGGCAGGCTTAAGGGGCCCCACACGTGGGGTAAGAAGCCATTGATTGGCTGAGTAGCCAAAGTTTTCCTCAGACTGCCTATTTGATGAATAGCTAAAATGAAAACTAAGTCTTCTGATTGGGTGGGCCTGGGTCCCAATACTAGCGCCGCGGCTGGTTTAAAGAGAACTGGACATGAAAACTGCTCAGTGGTGCACAAAGCCAAAAACGTTTGTTTGACTGCCATGTGTAGGTTACTCAGATAATCAACAAAGAGCAAGCACCTGACAGACTTTCAACAGCCAAGCAAGCTACTTCTGCTTTAGTTCTCTGCTAACTTAAATGGGGTTAAAATGAACCTCTAGATGTCCTAAATATAATCGGACAAATGGATCAAATTCTGATAAAGTAACGAGTCAGTATCCACTGATTTACAGACATCTCTTTGCCTTGTAGCTAAGTCAGAGGAAAAAAAGTATTTTTACACCATCAGACCACAAAGGAAAATTGACTTTAAAGCCCGACACACTTCCTAGGAGCCTGGATTATCACGTCACCAGTGCAAAAGCCAATAACAGTCTAAAAGACCGGCAAGATAATTTGACAGAACACTGGCAAAGAAACCTGAAACCTTTCAATGCAGAGCAGACTTGTAAGTAGCATCAGGATAGTGAAAATGTGCACAGACAACATGATGGGATGTGCAGTTTGGGCTGTGAATGCAGCCGCATTCCACTATCTACCAAAAACCCCATCATCGCAGATATTGTACACAGCAAAATCAAAAGTGTTAAATTTCCAGTGTTGGTGTTGTGTGTTAAAAATGCAGAGTCAATTCAACACTTGCTTAGTTAAATTCAACTATGTGAGAGTCATTGCTCAAAAGAGTTGGTGTTAATCCGTTAGCCGCACCACGTTCCACCCGAAAACCGGAGCTGTTTGCGGGTGGAAGGAGTTTTTTTTTTTTTTGCTTTTGGCAGAGGAAAAAACTGTTTTATCTTAACTTAAGGATCTCAAATTACCATTAGCCGGAGCTAACACCGGAATCACACACACACACCCAGCAGATGTCAACAATAATAAACTTAAATGCTGGTGAGTTTATATAACTTTTAAGTTACACCGTGTGTAAATATCTATGCACATAAACAATAACGTCGCTGTCATATTTATTCTTCAGATGACGTTAGTTTGCTAAACTAAGAGAGATGTTGATGTATGTATCTCTGTGTTTAAGGATAAGTGTGGGTGCGGTTGTTTGCAGGGAGACTCGCTATCACGACAGCAGGCAAGCTTAGCTTCAGTAACATCACCGCGCTGGTTCCCATTGTCCAGGCACTAGTTAGCGTCATTCGCATTATCCGCGAGTAACACCAGCAGTGTCATGTTTTGTCTTTTTCTTGGTTTTTGTTTTATTTTGAAGTGTTCTGTCTTCCTGTCTGCGCCATGCCGTGATTACCCAAATTGGTATCACCTGTGTTGATTTCCCCACCTGTTTCTACTCGTGTATTTATCTCTGTGTTTTCCGTGTGTCAGGTTGTGCGCGTTTGTTCCTGCAGTCGTCCCCATGTTCTTGTGTTACTGCCCTGAATGCTGCATTTTTTGGGGTCTGTCTACAATCCTCCACCGTGAGTAATGCTAAAAAACAAAACAAATACTCAAATTAGTTCTTTACATCCACGGTGAACACACAGTGAGTGATGGTGTGGATGTCTTTTCTTTATTTTTCTCTTCACAGTACATCATGCTGGTGAAGGTGAGATTTGGAGAAATTCAGAAGTATGTCAAAGTGGCTGAGACTGAAGAGGGCTATGATAGCTTCGACACATTCCTTCAGAAAGGTTGGTAACACTTCACACAGCCAAGAATGTAGTTAACAGAGTACTTGCTATAATACCTGTTGAACTTATTTAATGTTTATATTAAGGAGTTGTGTTTATGATAGTTAATAGTTATGTCCTGTGAAAAATTCAAAAGTGCTTTTGGAAGTTGTCCTAAAATGTTAAATTACAAGCTTATCAAATCTCCATGTTAATCTATGTTGAGGTAATGCTTCTCATAGTGTAATCTTTTTATTGCTCTAAATCTAATGTTTTTATCAGTCATTCAAAAGCTAGACCTTCCACTTGAGACTGAGCTGCACTTGACAGATGAATCAGGGACAGAAGTGGATGCAGATGTGTTTGAGGAGCTTTTGCGAGCAGGCAACCTTACTGTTAGGGTGACATCTGAAAAGTCAGCAGGTGAGACTCAGCCTTGTACGGGAAGGAGTGGATCATCAGTAATGGATATTGTGGAGAACTAATTATTATTTTTTTTTTTCATTTTTGTGTATACATTTTCAAACTGTTTTACAGTTTTACTTCAGAATGATCTATCGTTTGAGTCATCCATGTCAGACAACTCACCAGCATCTATGTCTGGAGACTCCTTGCTAGTATCCTCTGATTCATCAGATGCAACAGTGATTGTTAAGACAAATGGAGGGATGAGAACCCATGCTGAACGGGAATCGGCAAAAGAGGTGTGCAGCCACGTCCACTTTTGTAACAAATTGTATTAGCTATCAAATATCAGATACAAAGATATTGTGCAGTTAAAGTGTGGTTTTGTTGTTGTGATGATGAATATAATTACTAACTTTCTGAGTCTTAATCTTTTAGATGGTGAGATGCTCTCCAGGCCAAACCAGGGGGGCAAATTATTTTGGATGAATATGATAAAACAAAAACATTGATGGATAGCACACGGAGACAGTTGGTAAACCTTCTCGTGGCTGACATGGTTGAAATTCATGGGTAAGACTACAAAGTTCATATTTGCACTTTACATTGAATTATTTAAAAGAGCTCAGTCATTGTAGAACATTGCATATTCATTATTACAAGCAATTCATGATTTAATTTCTTTTTTGACAGCAATAAATATTAAAGGGCTAAAACAAACAAAAACAAATGATTTGAGAGAGACTATAACTCACTGAAGCTAGTAAAAGTAAAATGTAATGGGAAAAGAAAATGTAATGTTCATCAGTCATGTTTATCTTTCAGGAGGACCCCGCCAATCTCTGTGCGAAGTAAATACGCTTTGGGTATCATCTCTCTATTTCCCAGCCTCAGAGATCCATACTCAGACAATGGATATGTAAGTTTGTAAATGCAAACCTTGTATGTCAACTTAGGAAGTAGAAATATGTTCTGATATCACTCTACAATGTATTGTTTTTACTATTACAGGAACACTTCTATGACCCACAGAGTGGATCTGGCTACCTGGCCTGGAGGATAAAGACTGTTCAGCGCAACTCTGCAGCTCAGTCCCGGAGATCCTCCACCACCACTGCCTATCAAGATAGTCCGAAGAGAAGGAGGGACGTTCTCTGCTCTGATAAGCAGCTGCTCGGTGATCAGTGTCATGAAGCAATATCCTTTTTGAAACATGCAACTGATGCATCAGCAATCAAAGAGAAGATGAGGACCACATTTCAGTACCGCCAGTCACTGGTTCAAGATCAGCAGTGCTCTTCAACAGTCTTGGATGTCTTCCCAAGATTCCTTGACACCCCTGGCTTGGTAAGAAAGAAACTTTTTTTAAGTGAACTGTCAAATTATTCAAGGTGTACACTTTAACTTGCATAAGTATGAAAATGTGTGTTCATCTGTAGATTGACCAAGACTTCAACATGATGTTTGGAGAGGAAGTGTCTGGAAGATTTTTGTCGAAATGGCCCACATTTTTGAAACCTTGGATCCTGGCTGACTGCAAAAAAATGATTTCCAATGAGCACATTGAAGCCCTCTTGTCCATGCAGCAAGACTCCAGTGGTTCTGGTAAGCTTTTCGCATACTTGTCTTTAAATTATGTGATTCATTTATGTGAATGTGTCTGATATTTATCCTGTTTTCCCCAAGGCTGGGACAGTGACCTGTCAAGTGTTCTGCTCTTGGTTCACTTGCTTCCCCCCACCTCTAAAGGCCACAAGAAGAGTGCGAAAATCAGCTCATGTCAAGCTGTTGACCATGTCGTGAAATATCTTAAGGTATGCAATTTTTTTGTGTGCTTGTACAGTTATTCTGATGATCCTACTTATGTAGAAGCACTTTTTTTTTTTTTTTTTTTTTTTTCGGGTTACTGGCACAATTAGTCACCTGAATGTAGCGGTGTTATATTTCATTGTTTTGTAATGATTTTTTTTTTTTATATATATTTTGTTGTAGATGGGAGCCAGTATTGAAACCTTCCTTGCTGGTGTGGAGCCAGGACAGCCCTTCCTCTTGTGTGTTGGTGAAAAGAAGAACAGCATCCAGAGATTCTATGTCATCATTGATCATAAGGCCATCCCTTGCAAGGCACAGACATCCCTGGCAGCTTTCGACGAGCTCTTCAAAGCACACTTCACCTTCAGCATCAACTACCATGAATCCCTCTACAACTTCTATACGTTCATCCAAACCACAGTTTTCAACATTGATGTGGGAAATGCCAAGGAAAGTCCCAGAGTCAAGGAGCTTAGAGCAAGACTTTTGCACGACACGTGCATGTTTCTTTGTTACATTTGTAAGGCACACCACAAAAGTTCTGCATTGCTTTGCCAGCATTTAAGACTCCATCATGGTTTATATCCTGGAAAAACATTACGTTTGAAATGTGGACAACTGAGATGTTACTCATCATTTTGTACTTATTCAGGTTTCAAGAAGCACCTTCTTCGTTTCCACAAAGATATTGCTCTGACTAATACTGGTGACAATGTGGACACTCAGGATGAAGTTGGTGAGCCATCAACTTCACAGGCTGTGAGTACAGACTCTCCAACAACTACTCAGCTCTCTGTTGACAATAATCACGTGTTAAACATGTGTGCTTCTGTTGTGGCACAGTTGCAAGCATCTAATGTTGCTGAGAGCACAGTTCAAACAATGGTAGGCTCCTTGGAGGAACTTGTAAATGACATTCAGAGGCAAGCAAGAGAGGCAGTTCTCAGCTGTACTTCAGAAATGCAAGGCACAGATTTGGAAAAAAAGGTGGAAGAGTGTTTTGATCACCTAGAAAATCCTTTCTCGATCTTGAACACAAGAGTAAAACGACAGAAGTTCTTTGAGGAAAAGTGGGAAATTGTTGAACCCGTCGAATATGTGCTTGGGGTACGGTTTGATGTTCGCAGGGATCGAACAACAGGACTTTACAGTCAGGTCCCAGTAACAGATAAATTTGTGTATGCACCCATCCTGGGAACACTTAAGTCTATGTTCAAGAACACTGCAGTATGTGAAAGTTTCTTGCAACCCAAACAACACGAAGAAGGCGTTTATAAAGACATATGTGATGGTTCATATTTCAAGAGTAACATTTTGTTTTCCCAGAAAAAACATGCTTTACAGATTCAACTTTATTATGATGATTTTGAGACCGCAAATCCCTTAGGTTCAAAAAGGGATTCACAAGCTTGGTTGTATTTACTTTATATTGAGGAACTTGCCGCCAAAATATAATTCTGTGTTAATGAATATACATGTTGTGGCACTCTTTCACGTACAAGATCTGAAGACTTATGGATTTGATGATATTCTGAAGCCTCTTGTGGATGATCTTAAGATACTCGAAACACAAGGAATTGAGGTGCCTTTCTCAGACTTGCCGTTGCTTGGTTCTGTTATACAAGTAACAGGTGACAATCTAGGTTTACATGGACTGTTTGGTTTTGTTGAGTCCTTCAGTGCTACATATTTCTGTAGATTCTGTTTGACAAGTAAGGATGAGTCACAGTCTGTCTTTACTGAAGATGACCCTAGCATGATTTTTCGTACAAGAGAAATCCATGCAGAACATTGTGCAGCTGTACAGGAAAATCCTATGTTGGTTTCAGTGTTTGGTGTCAAAAAGACATGCTTGCTCAATACATTGCGTTTTTTCCACACCTCTGATAACTTTGCAGTTGACATAATGCACGATTTGCTTGAAGGTGTAGTGCAGTACGAAGTCAAACTTGTCTTTCAATACCTTGTCAACCAGAAGTATCTGTCTTTGGAATCATTATCACAGAGGATCCAAAGTTTCAACTATGGTTATATTGAGAGAAAAAATAGACCAAGTGGTTTGAAAATGGATGAGGCTAGCAAGGATCTTGGACTAAATACTATTCAGTCATGGTGTCTTGTGAGAAATGTTCCTCTTATTTTTGGTGATGTAGTGGAAAGAAATAACTGTCACTGGAATCTGCTCCTCCTTTTGATTCAGATTGTGAATATTGTGTTTTCACCAATTGTAACTTGATGGTATGACATACTATTTGAAGCACTTGATTAACGACCACCACAAGCTATTTAAATTTTTGTTTCCTCAGAAGCGATTGATTCCAAAGCATCATTTTATGTTGCATTATCCACGCTGTATTCGAAAAATAGGTCCACTCCTCCATGTATGGTGCATGAGGTTTGAGGCCAAACATAATTTTTTTAAAAGATCAGTGAAAAATTTTCAAAAATATCACAAAAGCATTGGTGAAACAACACCAGCTTACCACTGGGAGAATTTTGATTTTCAGAGATTTGAGTTTGGTCCGGTGAAGACAGAAATTATCGATAGCTTGGTGGGAGGTGAGGTTTTAAGTTCTGTGTTTAATGTAAATGCATACTGTGAAGTGTCAACCACTACTTGGGTGAAGAACTATGGAACAGAGTATCAGATTGGAATGTTTGTTTGTACTGGAACAAATATGGAAATCCCTGTTTTCAGAAAGGTCACCAACATTATTATATTGATGAGCAAGCTTTCATTTTGACCTGCAGAGTGGATACTCTTTATTTTGATGATCATTTTTAATGCATACTGCATCGAGGAGAGAGAGGATTCATTCTCTGTTCTTTCAATTAAGGAGATGATTTATTACAGACCCTATGACAAACAGTTTTCGAACGAGATATGTGAAAAAACACACATTGTACCACACTGTCATATTGTCTGACCTGTTTTTGCAAAGCAGTGCTGTGTGTTTTGATGTGGTGTGCTTGTTTGAAATATAAGTTGATTCAAACTGCAACTTGTGTGGTTTTCTTTGTAAATTCCAGTGGCATGCACTGTTCTTGAATTATTAATCAACTCCAAGTAGTATTTCTTAAAATGAATTATAATTATAAAAGATTTCTATTGGCTATATTTATAACACTCTCCATAGTGTTAATATAATTTGAACTTTATTTAGTGTTAAAAACTACACTCACAGTGTTAACTTTTTACACTACACACTAGTGTTGCATAAATTCAACACTAAGAGTGTTAAATTTCAACTACTGAGAGTGTTGTTTCAACTCTGTCACAGTGTAAACTCTTTAACACTTTCAAAAGTGTTATTTTAACTCTGTGTAGAGTGGACCAATATAGACACTTTAAAAGTGTTGAATTTAACTCCCTAGGAGTTGAATTAACACTTCTGATTTTGCTGTGTATGTTCCACGGCCATTAATGTGTGTCAGCCACTGCCCTACAAACTATCATGCTGACAAACAATATAAACAATATTTGCCAATTGCTAGAAGTCAATTTTGCTGCACAGCAGACTCCTTGTCTGACTGAGGCTCAGACATGTGTGGCTGAATCTCTCCTATGTTTCCTCTCACGCCAGCACTAGCCATCTTGATGCACACTGCCCTTTCACCAGTCAATCTAGCATGAGCAGCACTTCACAAAGCGGAAAGCAAAAGAGGAATCTACAGCGGTGGATGGCAGGGCAGAGGTCAGATTCAGAATTTCTCAATGGAAGAGAAAGAGTAGAACTGCTTCCAGCCCCTTGTCAGAGTTGTTATTATGTAGGAAAACCATGTTAAGCAAAATATTTTTTACATAGTTTAAAACATGTCTGGAGGGGAACTTAACTCACAGTTCTTGCAGCAATTGTATTTACTGGTGGTGCATTTTTATTTGCTGCATGAAGATTTGTCTCTTAGATAGCAGACCCTGATACAGTACTTAAAAATAATAAGCATATTTGCGGTTATATTTCTTGTACATTTTTATTGGACAATCAGATTTTAAGGTAGCAGTCGTCAACACGTAACATCAAAGAGTCTTATTTAGCTTTTGAAATTTTGTTATGTTCTCATTTTGTCTCTGAAAATAATACAGTCCCTGGGATTTCAGTGCTGGTTGATTTGGCAACATTTGTGGGATGGCAACATTTTAATTATGCAGTCCCAGAGTTCCATTCAAAACGACACAATGGGCAAACGCTTCTTGAGTGGCTACACTGACAGAAATGCAACAGAGAAAGAGCAACTTGAGGGTATTTGTGTGCACAATGCAGCCAAAAAATAGAGGGCCAAGAAGATTTATCCACCCCCTGTCTCCTAGAAATTACGTTTATATACTTTGCAGCAGCAAATGTGTTTTGGAGGAAGCATAATGTCCCCTGGATCATGTTTCATTACTATCAACATACTGAGGAAACGTTAATCAATGTATCTGGCAACAAAATCTAGAAGGTGAACTTATCAGTAAAACATTCACTGACACGTATTTCCAAATTCTTTTATGGCCGTGTTTATACACTTACAGCTCTCAGTGAAGGTTAGGGAAATACTTGGTCTTGGTTAAATATTAAAAAAAAAAACCTCTGCAGCAACTTGAAGCGCACGGCAATTCTGAAGAAACAAATTAGTGGTATATAAACGTATAATTTCTAGGAGACAGGGCTGGATTTAAATGAGCTGCAGGAAGATTGAAGAAAACTGTTAACAGTGTCATCAAACTCAGTAATGCTGAAGTCTTAATTGAAGTGAAGTGAAATCTGTGCATGCACCGACTTTTGTCTTTTGTGTAGGGTAATTACCACATGCAAATACGCTGAGTGGCTACATCTGAAACACTGCTAGACACAAGAAGGATCACGCAGGGTTTTGATAAAGTGTGAATTGTAAGAATTCTATTTAAGCCTGGAGATTTGCTCTTGATCTTGGCATCACATACAGTATGTGTCATGATATTGAGGATCTCCCCATAGATGTACTAAGAGAACTGGATACAGTGTTCAAGGGGGGCCCTGGTAATTCCAAAGAAAGCTGCTCTGTGGTGCATAAAGCCAAAAAAAACCCTTTGACTCCTCAGGTGTAAAAATCACCCAGGTCCTCTGCATAGTAGCGCCTAACTTCCAGTTTAGCCCTCCGCTAACTTGAATGAGAGTAAAAATGATTTGACTGTGGGGCTCTTCTAGATTTTCGCAATGTTGTCAGACCAAATTGGTCAAATCTGGATGCCGAAATGAGTCCTTTGAGTTTGTGATGCTCAAAAGAAATTTATCCACTGATTTACAGACGTCTCTTTTACAATGTAAGTCTATGGGAAAAGGTCTTTTTGGGCCCAGTTGCATCGCGTGACAGACCTGGAAATTGTAATTCTAGTGTTTGGCTGATAAGAAAATAGGTGTCAAAGCCTGGCATGGATCTCCCCCAAAAATACTACCCATTATCCCATGACCAAAGTTACATGTAGCTCCATATACAGCACGTATATAGAATTCTGCAGAAGGACTTTTGTACACAATCCTTTATATGCCAATGTCACAGTGTATTTTAGCTGGTCTTATTCATATTTATTTGCCTTTTTTTTCACATTTTTATTATATCAACATACTTTTGGTTTTTCTTTGTAGTAATCGTATTTTGTGTTTTATATTGCTTGTTTTAAAGCTTTACATTTTTTATTCTGTATTTTTGTTCGTCTGTCTGTAACTTATGTTGCTGCCTGTCTTGGCCAGTGAACTTTTGAAAAACAGATTTTCAATCTCAAGAGGTTTTTCTGGTTAAGTAAAGGTTAATTAAAAACAAACAAACAAACATTGGATGTCTAATTTACAATATTTTATTATTATGACTTGTAACTTTTTAAAAAATCCCAGAGGTTTACACTGAGTAAAGAAATGTTTGAGAGACCTTCCAATTCACAACGCTCCACTTGTAAACACCAAAGATCAAACTATAAATATTTCCATATTTCAGTATTTCATATTTCTATAAATGTTCTGCACATCATGTAGGTCTCTTCACAGAGTGCAAGAAGACATTAATACATAAGTACTTTTCCATCGTAGCTGCCTGATTGTTGAGGCCACTCTATTACCAGTGTAGAGAAATACCAGGCCAGCTGCACTGTGCTGAGGTTACAAGTAATTATGATCGTTGAATGGTATCCATAGTAACAAGTGTCCTTGGTCCCCTGGCAAACTTCGTTGCTGTAGATGGTGAAGTCCACAACTAAACCTTCTGCACTCCTATGTGTCTTTTGTTTCTGTGAACGTGGATGTAATTAATCTAGTAAACCATCAAGGACGTCTGAGTGACCTCGTCACAATGCACTAACTTGACGTGTTACGCTCATCCTGCCATATTTAAAGCTACACCTGCTAACTTTTATGAAAATAACTTGTGTCATATTTGCTGAAACTGTCACTATATTCTGAAAGAAGAACACGATCCAGATAGTCTGTGGAAAAAAAAGGCATTTGCTAAATTCGACCAAGGAGTATTTTTTGCAGCTGTCAATCATGCTTGTGAACTGCGGCCAAACCGTCAAACTAGCTGATCGAATATGAATAATGATTCTATTACTGCAATGCCTTTTTTCTTACCCTAAATGTTTTCAGAAAATATAACATATAATAAGTAACAATAATAATAATAATAACTTTTGCTAAGCCCCGCCCCTTTGTGAGCCCCCCCCCCCCCCCCCCGCACTGTAACTAACTGCACTCCTTGAAGAATATTGTCAAATTTTTGGAGAAATGAACAGTGATTCCAGAGAGAAGCAGACAGAAGGGTCTACAGTCTGTGTTTGAAGGATATATCCAGGATGTCAAACTGACTCAGCAGCAACAACAGGTTAAAAAGACAAAGATAGTTAGAAGATAAAGCCGAACTATAAGCTACAGATCACAGTGTAAAAGTGAACCACCACATCACTGCTGATCGCCACACAAGACAATGAATATAAAGGGAAACTTTGCTGATATTGAACCAGCTGTGTGGCATCGCAGTGTGTGCAGATGAACAGTGTTTGGCTTCACCCCCATGCTGCAGCCAGCACCCGGACCTCTGCTGCTGGACAGGCAGGGACCTTGGAGAGCAAACAACATTCATCTGCACACACTGTGATGACACACAGCTGGTTGACTATGAGCAAAGTTTCCCTGCTTCCCTTCACTGGTTCCTGTACAGCAGGGTCGCTCTTTGTTTCACTGTTATCATCATGAAAAAGCAAAAGCAGCATGTGTATACATTCAGTAGGCTATATCTTCAGTAGCTAGCTAGCTAACCCTACACTTTTCAGGGTTTGATTTTGGTTTTGGAACAGGGAAGAAACGTATATCTTTTTCCAACCTCTCCAGGTAACGAGTATCATTAATACACGACGTGCACCAGACACAACATTTAGCTCCAAATCCACAAAACCAGCCTGAAAATGAAGGGAATCTGAAACGGTTGCATTAGAGTCAATGGAGCACAGCTGTGTTGATGTCGACCTGTGGTCTAAGATGGCTCAATGTTATGTTATGATTGGCCAGTCTGCGTCCAAGCGTGGGACTTAGAGAAGTGTCAACTGGTCCAGCTGGAGGCTGTATCCAACATGGCAGCAGGATCACAAACTTTTTTTTTTTATTTTGCAGCTGAAGTGTATCTTTAAAGGTCACTGAAGCTGCAATAAAAATGTGAGACTTCAATAGACTTCATGATAATCTAGCGTGATGCACTACTCCTGAGCCAAATGATGAATTTTGAGGTGTATCTGCGCTACTGTTAACTTGCTTTTATGACGTTGTTCATCGGTTTAAAGGCTGCTTTGGTTTTCCTTAGATTATCATGCCATTAAAGTGACACATCAAACAAGAAAAAGGGCTTTTAAACGTCACATCCAGGTTTAGACTACAATCAGTTATTCAGCTGTTTTGTCCAGACTTTTAAACTTGGCCCTCTGTAACTGCTTCTAACCTCACTTTTCTGTCTCTGGCTGGCCCAGGCTGCACTGTCTCAGCTAACATTTATTGCCAGTTATAGACCCTATGAATAATTGATCCCGATTCTATTTAAGATCCTGACGAGGACAAATGGTACGGGGCTACACTGGCCAATATTTCTCTCTCCACTGCCCTAATAGGGGCCCTCTTTACCCGCACTACCGCAGTCATTTTTCCTCCCTTTCATATTCTCGCTTGTCTTCCCCTACGTTTCCTTTTCTCTTAGTGTGCCGTACCTTCTTCCAAGTCCCTGACACTATTTTAAGAACTGGAATGATTCCAGACACTATGAAGGGTATTATAGAGGCGTAGCTGCAGCAACATGACGGATGATGCCAGCATCAGCCAATAGCGGATAGCGGGGGTAAGGATTTATCTCCGTGGTTTTGTAGTGGACTGGCCCTTTAGTGTCATAACCAGGGAGATCATTTGGAAACAACGACACGGGGCAGTAGTACATCTATTAGTGATATGAGGCGAACACCACGATCAATGCTTATCACATTGGGCTTTTGTGTCTGCAGAGGTAGTTCAATTTATTAAGTGTGTGTAAGTGTGTGTGTACATGTGTGTATTTGTGTGGCTGGAGAGGCGAGATACAGTAGATCATCCGTATGAGCGTGTCAGCGTGCTCGGGCAAGAGAACGGGCTGATCTAGCTTCAGAGTGGCAGATCGTTAGACTGTGTACATGCTGCAGGGAAGACAGAGGATATGGATCCAATAAACTGTAATGGACACACACACGCACACACACACACACATAGGTAGGAGTGTGATTCACTCCAGCACCATCCATAATGAGCAATTCACCCCATGTTGTAGCAGTTATCTCGCTCCTTCTACTGTGAAATCACTGGATGAGTTCAGTAAAACACAAGCGTTTGAAAACCTCTCTCTATCGAGTATCCCTGCAGAAGTTACTTCAGCAAAAATGTCTGTTTCTGTACACTATATGGCTCCTCTGACTGCACTGGCATTTGCTCAGCGGTGAGATGCAAGATTAGGAGCGATGTGAAAAGAAGACAGCGCACTGGCAGAGCTCAGGAGCTTTGGGGATTTTTTTTTGTTAAGCAAACCTATCACTGACTGACAGCTGGGATCCTGCACTTACACCATGTTGCAAATAGAGAGATGGCTACACTGATGAGTTACATGCAGAGACCTGCTCTTTTTGTTGTTTGTCTCTTGTCAATCTCTCCTGTCTTTTCTCCTCTCACTATCTCTCATCTGTGTCTTCATCATCTGCATCATCCATTTCTTATGCTTAACTCCCGCTTCAGCTCTCAAACAGCAATAAATCTCTCCATCAAAGATTTCTGCAGATTACGATGTAAAATGAGAGGTCTATAAAAGTAGCTTGAAGTGCGCAGACAGATGAAAGGCCAGAGAAATGAATAAAGGGCAGGCTATGTCCAAGATTGATTTGATTTGATTTATGGAGGTCTATCTAAGCCTCAGCTGTTCAGCCACAACAACAGCACACAGCAAAAAGACTATGAAAACAATATATACAAAAAAACCTTCTATGGTTCTGAAGAAGCTTTGTAAAGTCTGAGACAATAACCCTGATGATGTAAAAAGAGATTTTAGACTGGTTTGCAGTATTAGGGCAATCTCAGTTTTGCTCTAAAGCCCCTTTACCACCAAACACTTTCAGTATGGTACCTTTGGAACCAAAAGTAACCCTTTAGACATGGTACCTAGACCGTTGGTCCATTTAGCGTTTCCACCACAAACAGTACTCTTAAATGTGGGCAGGGTTGTTGTCACGCAGTGCTCCGTCCAGCACGTGCTGTACCTCCTGGCTCTTCACCGGTGACACAGAGGGAAGTCTGCCCCTCATTTTTCGTCCACAGAACGATGTTGCACGGCGACATTATCAGAGCAAACAGAACAGCCGGCAGTGAGAGTCTCTCTTGATGGGATATTTCAAAAATGGTGGGTTTGTCCATTTAGTCATAGCGTTTAACGTGATCTCGTGTGACCAGCCTTCCTTACTTCGGAATGGGAGTCTGGGGACATTGGTCTTTCAGCAGTCGGCCCAGTGAATGAAGTTATTTTCTTTCTCAGATCACAGCTGCTGTGAGAGGCAGCAAAATATCCTTTCATTTTATAGTTATACTTAATATACGTATGCTTTGGCACAGTATGAACAGTGGTTACATATAAGCCTCAAAACCAGCCACAACTCAGCCCTAAGAGAGACCGTCCACAATTGACCTATCAACGGACTGCAGTGTTCGCAGCTCCGCCTTTTAGTATCAGACCTGTGTGTTAGGTACCCCAACAGAGGGAGGACCAAACATGGGGACATACCATCCATAACTTTTCACAGTGGAAACAGACAAAAAGTGTACCAAACTGAACTGATCTGTACTGGACTGCTTGGTGGAAATGGGGCTTTGGACTGGTCTAATAGTAGTTCGACAGCTTCACAAAAACTGAGACTTTTAAAAACGATGACGCGGACACTCAGCCAAAACAATAACGCTAATCCTACAGACCTTTTTCTTCTTCTTGTTTGAGTGCTGCTTCCCCATTGCCTCGGCTTTCTCTCGCAATGGAGAAATGTTGCAGACTGTCTTGTACTCGTGTTGCTTTCAGTAACAGTTCAACCTCATCAGTAACAGTAACAGTTCCACCTCATCGTCAGTCCAAGCACAAAAATAAATAAATATCTTGCCTTATGTTTTTGACATTGCTGTTCTTCCTTCCTAGTATTTTCTGCAACTAAAACACCAATCGTAGAGCTTCCTGTTAACACCGGCACTTGCATTCACACTGTACATGAATAGTGATGGACAGGGAATATTTCTGATTGTTTTTGATTTTAAAACAGTGTTTTAAGCTGAAAATGTCTTATAATATAGTCTTAGTCTAAATAGCCACTTTAACTCAGAACGGAGATTTATGTTTCAATGGTAGCAACTGGTGACACCTGCTGACTAAGCTCATAATTTGTGGTTTACCAACAGGAGTGCAGTCAACTGTTTGAGATATACAGCAGTGAATACAGTATCCTGAGCCTGACTGACGAGTCAGCACATGAGCCCAGCTGCTGCATTTAGAAGTCACAGCATCTCAGCTCTGCAGATTTTATGCAGCTGGAAGATTTTGCACTGTTACACATTCAGCTTTATTTTCATTGTAAAATCCCAGCCACATTTTTTTTTTGTTTGGAAAAAGTCTTTTCACCCAGAATTAATGACAAATTAATTATGCTTTAGATAATTCAATCACGAGGGACTCGTTCTTAGAGAAGAGGGTATTCATTTACACGTGGACTCAAGTATGAGAAATGTGATGATGTCATCTGTTCCAGGATCATGGCAAAGAGTGTAGTAGATCAGGAAACCCTCTCTATGGATTCTAGACGCTGGTGGTGGTGTGATGAGATGAAGAGGGAGCTGAGGATGTGGATGTGAAGAGGACAGGGCTTTTAATGAGCTTGTCCTGGGCTCTGGATGAAGTGACTGGAGGTGAACGGGCTGGAGGAGGGTGTGACGATTCTGCCTAAAGTGACAGCTGACAGGAGCAGAGAGGAGAACAAATTTAAAGTTTGGCAGCAGCTACATCAGTGGCTGAAGGAGATCGTGGCAAAGTTTGGTTAACATCCATAGTCAGCTGACTGGAGGAAGAGGTGGCAGCTCGATAGAGAGAGAATTGTGAAGGTATATAGCATAAAGAAAGTCTTCCTGAATGAGCTACAGGGCAACAGATGAATTAAGACGTCTATCTACAGTCTATTTGTTACATCTAAGCTACACTTTGTTAAACTGGTCCATTATTGCACAGTCTCACACCTTATAGTTTAACTGCTGAGTGCAGTGCAGGCTGTATTGTGTCCTCTGTGTAGAAAGGCAAATAAGGGTGTGGAGGTTTGGATGATGAATGACCATGTAGCTCATCTGACATCTGCATCTTGTCACAGACTTTTTATCAGCTGTAACGGTCTTTCCCTAACCTTAACCACAGTTGTATGCGATGATGATGTGCGAAATGTGGCCACTGACCAAGCAGGGAGCATCTAACAAAATAATAATAATGATAATACGTTTTATTTATAGAACGCTTTTCGCAGTGCTCAAAGACACTTTCCATTTGTTAAAAACAATAATAAAACAGAATACAGTAAACTACACACAAGATCATTCAAACATTAAAAGCCGTTTTGAAAACACAAGTTTTGATGAGTTATTTGAACTGGGAGAGGTCGGAGAGGTCGGTGCAGTGTTGAAATTGTTTTCGGGGAGAGTTCCAGAGGGAGGGGGCAGCTATGGAGAAGGCTCTGCGGCCCCGGGTCAGGCGCCTGGTCCTGAGTGGTGGAGGTTGGCACCAGAGGAGCGGAGTGGAGGAGGTTGGAGGGGGCCTGGATATGGAGGCCTTTATGAGTGAGGAGAGGGACTTTGAATTGGATGTGTTGTGGCACGGGGAGCCAGCGGAGGTTCTGGAGGACAGGGGTGACGTGATCGTGGGAGTAGAAAGGGAATGGGTGAGAAGACAGGCAGAAGAGTTCTGGATGTATTGGAGTTTATTTAAGACTCTGGATGATGTACAATGAAGAATGCTGTTACAGTAGTCGACTCTGGGGAAAAAAAGATGTTGAGCACAATACTAAATTGCTGGAACATCCCTATAAGGGTGAGTGGCCAGTATGGAAAAGGAGGCTGTGTTTCATGTACACGCATCCTTTGAAGCTGAATGGGCATATTTTGTAGATTTATACCTTTTGAGAGTTTTTAGACACTTTTATGCCTGCCGGAGGTGGTAAATCAAAACTTGAGACCCCAAAAAGGTTTCCGCTCTGACCAGCAACTAAATGTCCCATTCAGGAGAAATTTACCGCTCACTGTGGTGTCATGTTGCAGAATCTATGGCTGCTGACAGACAGAAATCTTAAATGTAGGAGCGGACATATTCTCCAGGAGATGGATTTCACAACTTAACCCTTACCCTGTGAAGCACATGCTCTACACAAGCTTGACAATAATTAAACTGCAGAAAATACTGGATCCTTGAATGTCTGTGGAATTTGAAATTGAAAGTGATCTGTTTATTGGCCTTGATGCAAAAGAATCTCACTGGAAGGGGTGCCCTGGTAGATCAACTGATACAAAAAGCTGAATCGTTATCAACAGCCGGGCGATCCTTTGCGACTCGTGTTCTCCCAAAAACATACTGTAGCTTAAACCTGAGAGAACAAACTTCATGTTCTCATGAGTATATTTCTATATTTCCCCTCCGACTGGTCATATTTACATTCCGTGTCACTTCCCAACAATAGATGTGGCTACACTTGTGTCAGAGTGATTATCACATTCACTGTAGCATGCTGTTATGAAACGTGTTGAAGTGACTTCTCAGCGCTCAGTGTTAATCACTAGACCTCTCTGATAACTCCTCCAAGAGACAAAGAGGGGTGTTGTGAAACAGCTTCATTTGTATGCTGAGTGCTCTGGGTGGGTGGGGGCGGGTGGGAGTTGTGGGGTAATGTAGCTACGGATACTTGCAGAATTCTGCAGTTTATAGTTACTGGACAGATATTGTGTTTCTCTCTTCAGGTTTTTAGACAGTCTGAGGTCGTGACTGCTCTGAATCGTAACACATCTGGTGAATGTATCTAACTGTTAATTTTAGAGGAAATATCATAAATTCCTATCTGTAATTGGATTTACTCTGAGAGTGGGTAAGCAGACACCGCAAGTTATTGGAAATTGTCTCTAGACAGCCTGTTCTCATTCCTAGGTTGTCAAAGACAGACAGTTTGTCATACCCCACTGTGTTTGATATTGATGCCAAAGGCGACCTTTAGTGTCTTTATGAGGTGCACCGGCTTTCAGCTAACTCCAGTGTAAACCATCTGCGGCAATACTTGGTATATAGGGCAAGAAAGTCCGTGTAGGATGGGACAACACATTCTCACTCCGACCTCGTCACATATCGATGTTTGGTCATGGAATTTTCCAAGTCCAGATACGACATGTAAGGTACCCTGTTGATGCTCTGGGACGCCGTGTCAAGTTCTGCCGGTTTCATGTATCGTCTTCTTTCAAAATACACCTCCATTTCCCCAGGAAATGTACAGTCTGCACAGAGCATGTGAGCGGAGCGGAGCGGGTAGCGGGAGGATTTTGTGTTGAGCGAGGAGCGGCTATTTCTTTTAAAAGGTGGAGCGGAGCCTTATCTCTCGCTCCAATTTAGCTCCGGTCGCTCATGCCCCACCCAGAATGCATCTTTGCACCTGCGCACACCCACACTACTTTCTTTCAAAACTATGGAGTTTACTGTGTACTTCAGAAAAGAAACTGAGAAGAGAAGCAGTGGTACCTTGGAGAACGGTCCCGAACTGCGGGGAGAGGGCTTCCCCGGAGAATCTACCAAGCTCAAGTTTTATTTGTGAATAGAAGATTACAGGTTAGGGTAGTACGACGCAGTTTTTCTGAGTGGAGTGGTGAGCGAGTGGAGTGGGATAAAATTTATGATGGAGCGGAGCAAAGAATGCGCAGAACCAAGTGGAGCGGATGAGCGGCGCAAAGTGACAGGTCTGCGAGCAAGGATCGGAAATTTTCATCCACTCTGCTCACATGCTCTGAGTCTGCATACAGGCTCTTTCAAAATAAATGCATTATGTCATACTACGTTGCAAATTGACTTTTTTTTCCTTCAGCAACAAAACAAAAAGAACAGGGTTTGGCTTTATAATCATAGGAGACACTTACATGGCTCTCCCGGGTGAAAGTCAGTGTTTGTTGGCCCCATCCACCACAGCTCCCACCTGCCCAACTAAGACTTTTGCCGTTTTCGCCTTTGTTCTTGTCCTGCCACGTTTTCCCCCTTTACCGTATTAAATTGTATTGGCAACCAGCCACATATTATGCAGACACAAAAGGACAGCTTTGTTTGTCAGTGTCTGATGCCGTAAGTCACTGTACAAGCATCGGATTTCAGCGACTATTTCCGAGTGAGATCGGGTAGGATGGGAGGGAGGTGAGGTGGAAGGATCAAATAAACACAGACTTAAACCCAGGAGATTGTAGTTTGTGTCCCGTGTGAAACCAAAAGTCAGAGTTTTACTGTAATGCATTGTAACTTAGCTACCTACATCCCATGTGAAACTAAAAGTAGTTTCAGTGTATGATAAGATAAGATAAGATAAGATACACCTTTACTGATCCCACAATTGGGTCCACAAGATTGTAGAAATTAAGGACTTACAGCAACTTGAGCCATTTTGTACCGCTACACGTGTTTCTAGTCAGACTATGTTTATGAGCACAGGAGTTCAGCGAGCCACCAAAGGACCGCCTGCGGATTTACTATTGATTCTTCAACGTAGGGAGTTTTTTTAAACTCTGAAACTGCATCCGCCCATTTAAACACAAAATCAGGGAGAAAGTCATCAGTCTATAGTTAAGCAAAGCGTCTAAAGACTGACTTGTGAGTCTAAACCCAACCAAGCAGGCTTTTCTTTTTGTTGCCTCACCCAAACCGCGACTGTTTGACAACATTAACCACGTGTTACAATGTGTTTCAACTGTGGGCCACATAGAAACACCAAAGGGTGCCCTGTGTGTTCAGAAGCTGCAGAGCGGGACGAAGTATTGACATTTGGTGACTTGGGGTCTTATTTTATATGCAATAGTTCTGTAATGCTATTTAGACTCTCCACAAATGTATGAGTGTAGCTGCTCAAAAAATACACAAAAGAACATAATATTTGAGTCATATACTTACCTTAATCAAACAATAAAGCACGATCTTCCTACAAAAATGAAATGAATACAAAAAGGAAGTAAACACTGCACACCTAAATAAAAGATGTGTAAGTGTTAAAGGTTTGGGCTGGATAAATAATGGAAAAATGATGAAAAAGAGTGATGAGATGAGAGAAAATATGCCATTATTACTAAGTAGGTTGTATTATATAATCACAAAATACAGAAACAAATAAAAGTGGTTGTGTGCGCGATGGGAATAAGCCCAGACATTAAGTTGTTTTGATGTGTTTGTGACAGATTCATACATAAATAAAATGCCTGACAAAAACAGGACACTCAGTGAGAGTTAAAACAAAACCACCTGTGTAACATAATTCAGACTTTATCCTGCACTGCTCAACAAATCTGCTGTTAATATCACTTGCATTATTTTGCCCATTGCATCTTCACCTCTCCTGCCATTCCCTCACCTTCCAACAGTTGTCCTTAGCTCCTCCCACCATCCCCAAGTCACCTGATCTCCAGCTTTCCCACACACCTGGACCTCATTACCCCAATCAGCTCCCTCAGTATATATTTGGCCATTTTCCCCTCCGTCCCCTGCCAGTTTATTACTCTCTACACCTCTCTGTGTTTTTAACCTTATGTCCTCCATTTGTGTTTAAGCAAATATGAGAAGTCTGCTGCCAGCACTTAATGTTTGCACTTCACAGACAATAATCACCTGGATTACTTTTGATTCAGAAGAAAATCTTGATTATAAACCCAACCTTATGATTTCTAAATGGATTTATGGATGTTACCCATGATGGACATCACAGATCCTCTCACCCCTGGACAAAGTAAGTTGCACTGACTCTACGTGTTTCTGTGGTTACATAGTCGGCTTATTCCAAAGTAAATGAAAATGGATGCCTGGTCCCAGTGGTGTTTTTAGGCCCAAATGTTTTATGAATACCCCCGGACTGAAATATCTAGGCTATAATATATATTTTATGCCTAATGATAATAAAAAAGAAAAACCCTTGATCTAATAATCTGTCATTCCATTCATGCATTAAAGCCCTCAGTAAATAATATATCATTTATCAAAAATACAGGTTTTGAGACCTTTGTGTCATTCCAGCAGCACATTTTATGTGACTGGGTGCATGCGCTGCTTTGTTTTAGTCTCACATTGCATCACATTACAAACTAAATGACCCATTTCATTTCACATTGGAGAGGGAAGCAGAAAGACAGGCAGACACAGTGCGCACACTTCACTGCTTAAACTGTGTCTGGAAATTGGCAGAGTGAGTGGGTGAAAGAAAAAAACATTTAATATGCCAAATAAACTAATGTTATTATAGGCTACAGCAGACATATGCTACTCATATCTGTTAGCTGAATAAGAGTATTAATACTACAGTGTTAAAATACTGTTAAAAGTAAAAGTCATGCAAATAACTTCAAGTACCAAAAGTAAAATGAATACTCATATGTAGAATGGCCCATTTCATTTATTATTCTGATCAGAAACTAAAGCAGACAAATAAATGTAGTGAAATTAAAAAGTACAATAGCACCGCCTGAGATTTAGAGCAGCACAGAAAGGAGCATAAAATGGAAATACTCGAGTACAAGTTCTTTTAGAATTGTACTAAAGTACAGTACCTGAATGAATGTGCTCAGCTGTATTCCACAACTTTTAACATCAATACATTTTTGAATTTTTTTCCAACTCTAGTCAATAATTGTTTAATGAGAGCATGTGAGAAGTGTTACGTTGTCGTTTGGATTCTAGATTGCAGCGCTCACTCGCTCACCTGTGCTCACCCCTCCTGTCGGCAAGGTTACGGTGGTCTCCGGGGATGACAAAAGTGGATTCACCGCACGCAGGGCTGAATTGCTTCTTATTTTATTAATCAGTCTACAAAACAATGTGTTTCGCCCATGGCTTCATCAGGTTTGTTACAGTCCACGGCACAGATGATTTGAAATAGGCTGCAGCTGTACTGAATCCAATCAGCAGGGTTCACAGGAGTAACGTTACTGCTATCCTATTGTCTGTTATGCATTTAATGTAAGACTAAAATTTTTGCAAGTGATTTACTGTAATTGCTCTACCTGGAGATGATGTAACGTTACAAACTCTTCTCCTCACTCCCTACTTGTCGAGTCCAACACGTAACGCTATTATACTACGTGCTGACAAATAGTAGCATTTATTTTAGTAGTTTAGTCCAGCAGAAAACAGGCCACTTCAGCCTTCAGTCCTTCATGAACCCCCTCTACCACTGAAAAGCATCACCGATGTTTATTCTCTGCCGCCGCTTGTCCTGTTTTCTTTGCCCCTCTTTGCATCTTCTTTTCCTCGCAGATGACGGTTCGGGTTCATTCTCTCCTGTTGCGTGGTAAGTGTGGTCCACTCGCAAACTTAAAACTTTTCACTACTCTCTATCGACGAACTACTAACACTCTCTGCTGTTTCCTCCTCCTTCTTCTTTCCTTCTGCTGCCTTCTTCATTGGTTTATTTATACACACGAAACGCTACGAAAACCAAACAAATTTGATTTTATAGCGATTATACACTTATATAAACATATTAATGGGTAGACTATTCAGATTCAGAATCAGATTTGACAGTAAACCGTGCCAAATATTACACACTGGCCCTTTAATAACAACTACTAACATCACATTTCATAACTCCTAACCTGGAAATTAAAAAAGGGGGTAAATAAGATGCCAGAGTGTATAAAAACAGCATCAAATTGAGGTTGTTCATACAAAAAATAAATAAAGAAATAAAATTCCCATAGGCAATCTTCTCGGACCCCCCTACAGAGGTCTGGGCTTAGCCCCCATTGTCCTCAAATCCTAGATACGCCCCTGCCTGCTCACTGCTCATGCATCTCTTTCTGCTATCTTTCCTGTTTTCTGTCTTCCTCTTATTTTATCCTCTGAAGTAAAGCTGAAACATTTATTTTTTCTGACATATTGTACCTACAACATTCTGTCACGAAGTCTATCCACTGTAACAAATTGACATTGTGATTATTTTTCCTCAGTGACATGCTTATTTTTAACGAGCAAGCTAACCCATTACCTTAGCTCCAATGTTAAAGCTAGCTTGTAGCCACCTGTGTGGGCAGAGTTTGCTGTCAACTGGAGTGACACAGTGGCAACCTTGCCAGCTTTTTATAGGAACACGTTTTCTGCATACCTTCCAGTTTAATGCAGTGAAAATGAATTCATATCTTTTCAGTCTATTCATGAGAAGCTTGCGGATTTCTCTCCAACTGTTTTTTATTTTGTATTGTTGTGATTATTTGGAGCACGTGGGCTTGAATGATATTGTTCATGAGCGCACAGATAAGCCAGACCAAAGCAGTAAGCTGTTCAAAAACCATTTGACATGAAGGGAAATACCACTGAAGTTACCTTTCATCAGACGCAAAGCCATGCTCTTTGCACTAGTTTCATCTTCCTCTGTGGGTCCCCGTGAGCTTGTTTATTTTTAGAGGCATTTGCATGTAGACATACATGCTCCCTTCTCCTGCAACACAGCTCTCTATCACCTCACTGCTCCAACCATGCTGGATTCGAACCTGTCAGAATATTTTGGGTTCAGCTGTGACAACCCTCAGGCATCCATGTGGGATGGTGCGTGTTTGAGTGTGCATGTGGCAATGCGATAAAAGACAGATGTCAGACATAGACAGAGATAGCATGGAGAGGAGGAGAGGCGGAGAGCGGGCCAGCCTTGGCCAAGTCGCTTGGAGTGGGTGTAGAAAGAGAGTCAGAGATAGCAGCACAGTGGCACATGTATAATTGACAACCTATGCTTCCTCTCCATAGAGTTTATGACATTTTCTCTCTGTAATCTACTTTTCCTGACCGGCACTAAAGATGGTAGTGGGCTGGGCTGTGAGTCGGCGGCTTGGATGGAAATGGCAGAGCATAAGCTTGGCAAGGAGAATGTGAAGGGGAGAAAATGCCAAGGCAGCCTTGACATTTTTTTTTCCTTCAGTGTTGCACTTTTACCAAGAAGCAGGTCTGTCACTGATAAAAGTAGCGAGGATGGGAGGCACTGGGGTGAAGAGAAACTGTGCTAAAGCCAGTGAGGGTATTTTGTTTTAGTATTGTGGGTGGCATCTAAATAGGTGTTGATGTGAATGATGGGAAGGAAGAGTGAAAGTGAATGACTGAGGACAAAGTGCCCGGGGTTCAGTGTTGCTGATTCAGGGCTGAATATATTTTCTTTTCACTGGCGGTTATGTGTGACCAAGTTTGGGGGGTTGTGCATTTGTGTGGTGCCAGTGCTCCAAGGAAGAAACTCTGGTTTATTGCAACTTGGGTCCTATTTGTAGTTTTAGCCATCTGTTTGGCAATTCATTCAATTCTAACAACTTCCCATTACATTTCTGCACAGGCACTGACTGACCTCATGGTCCCTATGGAGGGAGAATCCTACAGACTGTGGTGATCCCTTGACATTTCACTGTGCCATCATCACTTTTTCCAGAACTCTGGTTTTTGACCAAATGCCAGCAAAACAAATAACTCTTCTGTCAGCTGCACTTTGTGATAAGTGTACATTAGCAAATGTTAGCTAGGATTGTGCAAATGGTACACCTGCTAAACATCAGCATGTTAGCCATGACATTGTGACTGCATGCTAATATTAGCATTTAGCTCAAAGCACTGCAGCGTATAAGTGTAGGGCCTCACAACTGGTTCAGCCTCGAGGTCCATATTTCTCCATAGTCATTAGTTCAAGTTTAATACATTCATACCTGTGTTTGGCCATGTTGTCGAGCTAGCCTGCTGTCTCTGTGGTGCACTGTAGCTGTGCCGTAGTTTCTCACTCTACAACAGGAAATGGCACCTTAAAATTAAAGCTCCGTGCCAGAAATTCACTGCACTTGCAAATAAATTGTGCCTTTTACAAACTTGACACATTCCTTAGTCACTTGAGGTCCATTCAGAATGGACTGTGACCCACCAGCTGGGAACCACTGGTGTAGACTTAAAGGATAACTTAGGTATTTTTCAACCTGGGCCCTATTTCCCCATGTGTATGTGTGCGTATGATTCATAGGTACAACTCGTTTTAAAATTGGTTCAGTATTGAGGGAGGCAGCACTGGCGATCTGAACCGGTCAGTGGAGAAAAAAAGCACTTTTAATGCGCAAACTTATACGGGACGCATTTGCCCCCCGTTACCGTTCTGGCTCGTTTCGCGGCTCCCGGTTTTCAATTTTAGAACGAGTTGTACCTGTGAATCATACGCACACATACACATGGGGAAATAGGGCCCAGGTTGAAAAATACCGAAGTTATCCTTTAATACTATCAACTTAAAAATACAGTGAACCATACAACTTTTTCACATGTCCGACATCATCCTAAGTCTAGAGGTGCATATGCAGTGGGCCTCACAACAAACCAGAATGTGAGAGATTTTGGGATTAGGCTTTATCAGCAGTTAATATTTGAATAAATGGACGCCATCTGTATTCAGTTCTCATCATAAATCTATGTTAAACTCTGATGAATGTTTACAATTGACAAGTCCGGGTGATGCTTTTATCTTCCAAATAAGTTTCCTGGGTGTTTGTTTAAAACCTGTCCGGCAGCTTGTGTTTCTTGCACTGTCTCACTTCTTTGTAGGCTACCAATGTTGCAGCATTCCAAGATGTCCGTAGAAAAAACAGTGAACTTGCCGAGTTAATTGCAGTTAGGGAACTTAAACTCAGGACAACCTGTTCTCATTGCCAGGTCATCAAACACCAACACTCTGTCACGCCCTGAGGAATCTTATAGTGACAGACAGGGTGCCCTTTAGTGTTTCTATGTAACACACAGCTGAAAGGTTAACTTCAGGTTAAGGCAACGAAATTACTTGGTTTGGTTTAGCAAAAAGATCATGTTTGTCACCTGAGCAACTTCAGTGTATGACGACTCTATGTAAATAAAGTCATGTTATGGTGAAGCAAAACTGACTTTTGGTTTGGTCTTTCTCACTCTTTATACTACGGCAGTCGCTCTCAGCATCAAATAATGTTGCTAATGGATTTACAATTAAGTAAGTTACTTAAAAGCAGGGCTGCCCCTGACCATATTGGGGCCCTAAGCGAAATTTTATTTGGAGGCCCCCATCCCAAATTATCATAGGTACAAAATGACCGTACAACAACTTGCCATTTAACTTGACAACCTTTATTGGCAATACAAATGAACTGTAGATACAGTAGTTTGGCTTTATGAGTCAAATAAAATAAAAAATTCAACCTGAAATAAATAAATAAACGTTAAATAAAAATGACTTCAAACTGAAATAAATAAATAAAAAAAATCTAAGTCACAAATAGCCATCAATTACTCATCAAAAGAAAATAACTTCCACCACCTCAATCCCCCACCCTTGATTAAACACTGAAAATAAAATAGAAGAGGGAGACAGGTTTTTCCTATTTAATCTTATTTTGTTATATTTCTCCCTCTCCCCTCTCTGGAGACGTCCGATCTCCCTCAGCCCTCCGCCTCTCCCACCTTAATTAAACACTGAAAACAGAAATAAAATACAGAGACATTTTTTTTCTATTTTCATCTTATTTAGCTATATTTCTCCCTCTCCCCTCTCTGGGAGCGTCCGACCTCCCGCCCCGCACATACCCCCGAGGCTCTTTTGGACGACATGTCAACAACTCTTCACCTGCTGCAGCTCTGCAAGTGCTTGCGGCGCACACCTCTGATTGTTCAGATGTCGAGTGCTGTCAATCATTGCAGCAACGCATGGGCGGTCAGGTCTCTTCTCTCCTTCCTCGAGCTGATTCTACGCGCGCCTCACGGTAGCACATGTGCGCATCCATTGCGTCCCCCATGGAAGATGAGGCTTCTACGCACAGCGCGTGTTCTTAAAAGCTCTGTGTATCTCCTGAAGACACTAAAGAGTGCCTTTGGTGTCAATATTACACGAGGGGAGTGATTAAACATTGATGACCTGGGGATGAGAACGGGCTGTTCAGGAGGTAGAGTATGCTGTCGAATCAATACTTTCTCACTCCGACCTCATCGCATTTCGACATTTGGTCATGGTGAATTGACATGTTTTCCTCCAACAACTAACACACATGTGGTTTGGCTTGGGAAAAAAGAACAGGGTTTGGCTTTCTAATGTTACGGGACACGAACACTGCTCTCCTGGGCGAAAGTCAGTGTTTGTTGGACTCATCCGCCGTACTTAGACTTTAACCGACTTAATTTTTGTTGCTGTCCCACCACGCGTCCCCCTGACGCCGCAGAGCACTGTGAAACAACACCGGTGGCTGCGTATCATGCCAACATTAAAGGACGGCTTTTTTCATCAGTGTCGGATGCCGCAAGTCACTGCCCGTGTGCCGTATTTTGACAACTTCAGAGTGAGACTGGGTTGGCTGAATTTTCTCTAGCTAGATACTTAAACCCAAATTGCTTCTGACTGTGAACGTTTAACTGGTGAGGAGATGCAGCCAATTCACTGAATGTGGCATGTAGCGTAAAGGCGCTTTTAATGGTTGGAGCATTAGAAAAGTGTGTTACAAATGTAAGTCAATTTACCATCTAACAAAATAAGACCATGGCTGCGTTAATCCGGAAGATGCTTTTAATTCCACACTGTGTTTTTTTCCCCTGCCCACAGCATTTTTCTGCTCAGCGGAGATGAGGTCCGCTGTAGGTCACAATCACCTTGCCTCATGGTGCTTTTAAAATGACAATCACAGTTTGCAATCTGCGACCATCAACAATGTGTCCACCAGTTAAATCAACTCGTTGTCCTTTAAAACGCAACAGCACGACCACATCTGCACTGTGACCTATGAGAATACTAATACATGAATTCATGCTCACCAATACAAAAAGTGGAACTATAAATTTTCTCAAATAAACAGCAAACACAGAGAAGCCGAACTCCAACAAACAAGCTGTCTGTCTTACTTTCTGCAGCCCTTATTTGAAAGCATGGGACACCCCAGAGAGACAAAGAGGACCAAAAACGTCAAGCAGATTAACTAGATTCTCTTTCTCGCTCCGTCTCGATTGTCTTCTCCTCCTCACTCTGCATTTCCATCCTCCCATCTCTCTAACCTACCCTGACTCACTTTCTCTTACCTTGTTTTGTTAGTTATTCCATGCATTGCAATTTCTCTCACCTCTCTGTCTTATTTCCCTCTCCCACTTAGCAGCTACCTCTCCGCTCGCACATGCTCCCCATCACCGGTTTCTTTCTTCACACCATTGCTGCCTTAGCTTCCAATTCTCCCTCCCGCTCTTCCCCACTTCTTTCCACTTTCTTGAATCCAACTCATCATTCTTCTAACCATCCAGCTAAGTGTGCATTGTTTTGGCACCATGCTGTTCCACATCATGGCGTATAGTGAATGTTCAACTCCCCCGTGTGTCTCAAAAGAGTTTTATCTCCCAGTACAGTGCTTATCTGTGGTCTCTGGGAATTGTATGAGGAACATTGAGCAGGTGGAGACGGGGATTGTGTATTGCTTATTCCAATTTAAATGCATGAATTTACATTTCTCCACATTAACAATGAATTAAGTTATGCTATGTTGCTAATTAGCATAAGTGGTATAGTGTAAAATTAGCTTACCGTTGTAGCACAACCTACAGGAACCATATTGTGAGTGATGACTTCCTTCCTCGTTGTTGTGTGTGTGTTTCCTCCAGTTTGGCCCCCGTGAGGCGTGTCTTCATGGATGCATAGTTATGAATATCTTGCAGGCATGAGCTACATATGATTTTCTTTTTTAGCGTAACACTTCCCTTGAAGGTGCGACTGTGCTCTGCAAATACACTAATATGAGCCTCCCACTGACAGCAAATCAACTGAGGCAGTGTTCTCACGCACGCAGACAAACTTGAAAGAAATGAAATTCCTGATGAAAGCAAACATGTTAATCGAATAAGTTCAATTTTCAGACCAAAGTAAAAGGATTTGCCCCCTGGCAGACTGGAGAAGGTTATTTGATTTCTGAATATGAAGTGATTTTTCTCCCCGCGTTCTCGCAACATGTCTCTGAATGTCTGTGATTGGCTCAGCTTGACTGAAGGAAGTAATTTACACAACAGTAAATCATTTATTTTGTTAATAGAGAGTGGGCAGCCCACCTCTTTAAGCCTTTTATTGTGGAAAAAAAAGAAAAGGCAGATAAATGGACTAGACTTTTATGGTGCTTTCAGCATGAAAGCAGTACAAATCGCTTTACAGCGTTTCATATTCACCCACGCATCAATAGCAGAGGAGCTGCCATGCAAGGTACTCGTCTGTGGCAGTTTGGGGTTCAGTGGCTTGGCCAAGGACACTCAAATATGCTGACAGGAAGGATCTGAATTGAACCACAAACCTTGCAAGTGCTAAACATCCTGTTCTAACACAGTTTTATTTCTGAATCATTTTAAGAGACCCAATCCTGCTCAGGTTCAGGTTCTTCAAGGTTTCTACTAGGACATGTTAACATGCTTTAATGATCAGCAAACATTCTATTTTCCTCATACCGTCTGTGCTGGAGCACATATACGTATTCACCCTGTGTGAGTAACCATCCATTTTAGCAGACCCCCTCCCGAAAAAGCCCAGTCTGCTCTGATTGGTTAGCGTTTCAAGGTCTTCCATATCTCGGCATCTCTGCACCATCATTGCAGCCGAGCAATGACTGTAACAAAGCTTAGTGTCACTTTCTACTCTGAAAAACACCAGTAGAAGCTTCTAAATGCATCAGGACATGTTCCAGCAAGAAAATAATTAAAATCAGAGAGAAAATGAACAATTTCAAATATTTTAGCAATAGAAGAGATTTTTTGATGAAGGCCTATAATTATTTTGGTCAAGCATGTCACGGCCTTTGTAAAGTGGAGTAATGTGCAAATATTTCCAGACAGTTTCGATTCCAGACTGTTCAGAGTTCAGATGCCAGGCTTTTAACCAGAACCAAAAGACGTGATCACATCACTCCTTACTCTGGCTCCCAGTATTTAGTAGAACAGATTTAAAGATTTTACTGATTACTTTTAAGGCTCTTCATGGTGTCTCTCCCAGCTGTATCAACCCAGTCTCACCCCAAAGTCATCAAAATCCAGCGCTTGGGCAGTGACTTGCAGCGTCAGACTTTGAGGTCCTTTGTCTGTTACGGCCTCGAGGGTCTGGGACAGTCTGCCCGAGGAAATCAGGTCAGCCGGGTCAGTGATCTCTTTTAAGTCCCTTCTTAAAACATACTTTTAATCTGCAAGGCTTTCCTGATTTTACTTGAGTTTTAAGGTCCTTTGAACTGTCTTTCATTTCCTCAGATTTTATTCACCAGTGTGTTTTTTCTTTCATAAGTTTTATTTTAAAACCTGTTGTTTTCATGTCCTGTCTCTCTTTTAAGCGTTGATTTGTAAAGCACATTGTAACTCTGTTTTGAAAAGTGCTTTATTATTATTGTAACTCACAGGTACTTAAGGACATGTTAAACAAGTCAGCAAGTGGGTGCATAAGTATATGTATATGTATATATTTTGATGTATGTGAATTCAACCACATCTCCTCCTGCACCTGCTCAAACATTGTGGTTTCTATTTAAAGCTTGTAAAGGTGTTACTTTCACAAAAAATGTTGCTGTGACAACAGGAAATATTATTGAAAGTTGTTGGACTATGAGAGGTAAAGCAAGACTTCAAGCAGACATGAAAAAAGAAAAATGCTGACTGAACACTTTGGCAATAATGAGAAAATCATACATTATTATATTGCCATCTCTTAATTGGTTAATATGGAATTTATTTGAAGTGTTTCTCATGCATTTAATGTGTTTCCTGATGTTAGCATGCAGCTATATTTAGCAGTGCAGGCTACTTTATGTAAACACTTGGCATGGCATGACAGGAGCAGATGACTAGAAAGAAATCCAGCACACTATGGAAAAACTGTGAAAAGTGTGAAAAACAACATGAAACCTGAGGTTGTTGCTCACAGGGATTACTCCTTTTAACTTTGGCCTCATTTAATACAAATCTCCTTAGTTATAACACTATATGTAAGGCAGAAAATACAGAAATAGTAGGTCCCCTGTCACACATTTTTGTGATGGGCAGGCCATCTGTCAAGCTCCTCTTCCCCAGTTCTTGTTGGGATATGCTCCAGGCCCCAGGGTACAGAAAATGAACAGTCAGGATGAGGCTGGTGATATTCTATATTTTTGTCATTGTCAGCAAATCCCATGAAAAGACCACAACTAATATTAAGCTTGCTGAAGATGAACTGCACCTCGTCTGGAAAGTAGACGAGATCAGGAGGCAGCAGCAGGGGAAGGTGACAAAAAGCTGCAGTCAAGTTGGACGGGTTCCAGCAGCCTTCAAAGAATAAACAGGTAGTCAGACAAATACAGACATCCTGTTATACCCATCTGTCGGCTACATGTAGTTTGCAATTAGCAACCACACAAGATATGTTAAACCTTCATTGCACAACATGAGATAATATCAGAAACCACAATTTGCCCATCGAGGCAACATGAGTTATCTTCAGAGACCTTGAACACAGCTTACACCTATGCTGCTGACAAACACCTTATTTCTAACAACTACAGTTACTACAGAATTGCCTCAGTGTGTTTATTGAGGGATGGTTTTAGATTTGGATTCGGTGCAGTGGTGAGTATTTATAGCAGCAGGATGGATCATGTGAGATCAAGTCAAAATTAACAACAGAGCTCATGTTCACAAAGGAGCAACAGTGTGACTCACTGATGTGTTGTAATAGTTTTTGGACAACAGTGGAGCTCCATGGCACAGAGCAACACGCTATATCAGACTTTGGCAGATAATACTTGTTCATAGAGTCAAGTCTTTGTTGGTTCTGGTCTTTTGATTTCCTTCCATCCATCCATTTTCAACTGCTTATCCATAGCTGGGTTGCGGGGGCAGCAGGCTGAGCAAAGTTTTCCAAAAGCCCCTCTCCCAGCAGCGCTTTCCAGCTCCTCCTGGGGGATCCCGAGGCGTTCCCAGGCCAGGTGAGACGTGTAATCCCTCCAGTGTGTTCTGGGTCGTCCCCGGGGCCTCCTACCAGTTGGACGTGCCCAGAACACCTCTAGTGGGAGTTGCCAGGAGGCATCCTGATCAGATGCCCGAACCACCTCAAATGACCAGCGGCTCTGCTCCGAGCTCCCTCTGGATGTCCGAGCTGCTTACCCTGTGTCTAAGGCTGAGCCCAGACACCCTTCTGAGGAAACTCACTCTGGCCATTTGTATCCGCCATCTCATTCTTTCACTCATTACTCAGAGCTCATGACAAGAGGTGAGGGTTGGGACGTAGATGCAGTACATCGAAAGCTTTGTCTTCTGGCTCAGCTCCCTCTTCACCTTGACAGACCAACACAGCGCCTGCATCACTACAGACGCAGAACTGGGGGTGAGTGACCACCTCGAGCCAATGAGTTCAAGTATCTCGGGTCTCCTCTCACGTCTACAGAGAATAATCACCTGAATCTGCAGCTTCCCTCAGCGTAACAGAGCTTTATCAGTGTGCTTTTTGTTTAGCTCTCCAGCCCACAACTTTACTATTTTGGTGCACACTCACCATTATTTTAAGGGAAAAAGCTCCAATAAAAACAACTCAAAACTACCTGCTCAGCACCAGATAACACACAGATGCAGTTTGCTGCTAGCTGGTAAACACGGAGGAGCATTTAGCAGCTAAAGAGCCACGTATTTCCCCGAGGACCTCATAGTGGTTTGTTCAATGTGGAAATAAGCAACTGGTTGTACTGATTCATTATTAAAAATTATGTTGTTTTGTCAGTAATTAAAATCACATTAAAATATAATTGAATGCAAATTGAATTCCTAAATTATTACCTGTAATTAGTTACGGTCCACTTAGTTACAGTAGCTGCATAAATGAAGGATTGATTGTGGTATCAATTATCAGTGTAACCGCATAGCTTTCTTCTTTTAGCAACAGACGTAGTCTACCTCAAATAACCTGTTTTAAAGGATGAAACAAAGAGGAAACTTGGCTCCAAGTCTGTGCCGCACCCACAAGAAGAAATCAGGTTACATTGAGGCCCAACACAAATCCAAAAATACATCCATAAACACTAGCCACTTTGCCCCATTCCAACTTTAAGCGTCTCAAGAGCCTTGTTGCTTTTTGTTTAGCCCAGCGGGCAGTGCTCAAGATTGCAACGCTCTCCTCTGTTAAAACCGTTTATTTCTGTTGACAGCTTTATTATAGCTTTCCACTCATTTGCATAGGTAATCAGCCCATACTTCCAGAACCTGTTAAGATTCAAGATGGCAGCCACTAATTGGAAAAGGGAAGGCAATAAAGCACCATTTGAGCTTGAGTTTCCAACTTCCTCTCTTTGCGTGGGACTAATAAAGTGAGGTCCCTGCAGCTTGGGACAGATTAACTTGTTTTGTTTTTTTGGCCTCAGATGAAACATATGAAGCGGGTTAATTGCCTTGGCCCAGCTGGTAATGGCAGAGAAATCGTCTAAAGCATATAATCTTTTCAAATCCGTGGCTCTTCCACAATGCTGACTTCAACAGCCAGGAGAGAAGGAGGGAGAGTGGCAGACAGAGACACAAAGCAGTCTCGCTCTCGACAGCCGTATTGACTTGCTGTGTTTACAACAGTGATATTTACCTGACTGAAGCAGCGCAGGAAGAAAAAAACACATAATTCGCCCATTTTCATACTGATCTGTGCTCGTCAAACACTCGCTATCCTGCCACATGCACACACAAACACACGTCCACAGCCCTCTGGGTCACTGCTCAGTCATTTCCAACCTACCAGCTGCATACTGATGCTGGCATGAACACACACACACACATGCGTTTGCTCTGCAGGCCACGAGAGCACGGCTCATTGTGGCTCCTGCCGTTGCAGAAATGGAAATTTTAATGAAGTGAGCGCAGCAGTGGTCGTCTCCTCGCCCTTCCTGGTGCGGGAGAATGGCACTTTATCCACGCTGGCCAAAAATGGACCAGTGATTTCATTAGAGATAGAGGCAAAAACTCCAGTCAGGCTCTCCCCTAATAACCCCAGCCCTCCTCGTGCCCTCACGATGTTAAGAGAGGGGTCTATACACCCTCATTGACCTCATTCATTCCTGCTCAGCTTTTAACCACTTCTTCCTTTGCTGTTTCTCTTTCTCTGACAGGACAGGACAGGACAGGTCAGCCTACTTTTAGCTCTTTAATCAAAATAGAGTTACCTCCTGTGTGTCCTTTTCAAAAATGGAGGACTTTCTTTCAGAGCTGCAAGTAGAAAAAATTCTTGTAAAAATTGTTAAAATAAACATTTCTGCAATAGTTATAGCTGTGTCAGGTCGTGTTTTCTCATACAGCCCTTCATCAGATGATGCAGCTCCATCCAGAATACTATCTGCAGTCGGAGGCCCTTTAACAAATTGAACAAGGTCAAATGATTTAAGAACCAGCCTTTGATTCAAATACCAATGTTTCTCTCCAAAAAAACTCTCTGTATAATCCACAGATGTGCATGTGAAGTGTTTGTTTTTTAACTGTTGTTTTATTCAGTAGAAAGTAGTTTACGTTGGATGAAGAGACATATGCTTGTTTTTCTTGAGAGGCCACTGTTTGAATAGTTGTTGTTTTATTGTGGATTTTGTGTTCTGATTGGCTGCTGCCTCGGCCAGATCTCTCTTAATGGGACTTTCTGGTTAAATAAAGAGACCCTTTAAATTATATTTCCACTTTTTTAATGCAGCATTTCTTATGTTTGTTTTGTCCAATTGGGAGCAGAACTCCACATGAGCTAAATATTTGACACGTTACAGCTTTACAAATTCGATATGGCTGACATGCTGGCAAACAATTGCCTATTTTAAACATCCAAGAGACTCAGAGCAACATTAGCATTTATTTTGAGTTATGTTTCTGTCCTGTCCTGACCTACATGTGCTATATTTGCTCTCCTTCTAACTTTGTCTTGGTGTCCATCAATACAACTCCAGGAAATACATAGACTGTATGAAAATTAACAGTGGGAAGGTCATTTTTGAAACGTAATAGCTTACAAATTAATTAATGTGACCATTTGATTATCTCATCAAGGTAATTTACATGTGGTATTGTTTCTAACAAGTGTTTTAAACTGGGCAATAAAGCTAAAAAATGTCTGGAAATAGGCTATAACAAAAGAAGGCATTCCTGCATGACGGAAAGATGCAAAGCAACAGAATAAATGTTTTATTGTACATCAAAGCTTTTTTTTACCCATAATATATATATTCATAGGTAACGCCTTTTGTATAACCATTTTTCTTAGTAACTGTAATTGAAAAAATATTTTTCTCAGTAGCTGCGGCAGAGTACGATTACCTTTTTTTTTTTTGTCTCATTTAATTACACGTAACTAGTTACCACCCATCACAGAAAATTATAGATGTAGCCATGGACATCACCCATTAGTTTATGGACTAGATTTTTGTACCAGGCTGTAAATGTTTTTATTGCTGCTGTAAAGTTGGACATTTTAACATGGTGCACTGTTGGAATCGACTGGGTTTCGGAGGAGGGCGGCACGGTGGTGTGTGGTTGGCACTGTCACCTCACAGCATGAGGGTTACCGGTTCAATCCCGGGTGTGGGAGCCCCTCTGTGCGGGGCCTGCGTGCTCCCCCTGTGTCAGCATGGGCCCTCCCTGGGCACCCTGGCCTCCCCCCCCACAGCCCAAAGACATGCAAGTTAATTGATGACTCTGAATTGTCTGTAGGTGTGAATGTGAGTGTGTCAGCTCTGTGATAGTCTGGTGAACCTGCCTCTCACCCAATGTCAGCTGGGATAGGCTCCAGCCACCCGCGACCCCCAAGAGGATAAACGGTTAGAAAATGGATGGATGGATGGTTGTCTCAAGTGGCCATTAGAGGAACTGCAGGTATTGGTAGTTACACTGTTCAGCTGCCATTTGCTGCCATTTGGAAATGGAGCGTGATTTTTTTTTTGGTGCTAACAGCTGTAGGGCAGCATGGTGGTGCTGTGGTTAGCACTGTCACCTCACAAAAACCACACTTCTACTTTTGAACCCACCTCCTGTCCTGGGCCCTTCTCTCCCACAGTCCAAAGACATGCAGGTTGGGTAAACTGTTGGCTCTGAATTGCCTGCAGGTGTGGATGTGAGTGTGAATGAATAAAAACAGCTGCCGGCTACATTTGGAAACAAGGGTGAGGAGAGCGGTTAGACTGAACCAAAACAGTGAAGTTGTGGGCTGCAAAACCAAATCAAGAGGAACTATGTTGAAATGCTCGAATTGTATGGGGTTGCAGAGAGTTTGTGACTACTAGTGACCCTTTTCACATTGCATATAATCATTCAGTCCCTTGGCAGTACTGATAAGTGGCTTTGACCACAGTGCTTATCATCTATTCTTCACATTTTTGAATGCATGCTACACAGTTTCAGATTTAACAATTGACATTTCACTTGTTTCATTTCATTTTTGCACAAAATCAATGCCAGACTCTTTAAACTTTCTCGAGTGGTGAGCCATTGTTTACATAAAAATATTGATTAATGCAGCTTAAAGCTTGCCTCCCTAATTTGTAATGATTTTAACGTCAGCCATGTACCAAGTGATGTTTTCGACCACTAAGGGGCAGAAAGCCTCCAATACAGTCTCAATTAGATTTTCTGTCTCACCACCTGTTGATTATCCGTCAAATATTTAGCGCTGTTTCACGTTTGGAAGTTTGTTCCACCAACTCCTGAGGAAAAAACATCTTTGGCTCCCTAGACTTTCAACTTTATTCAACAGTGACTCGTTAACTTTGGCTCTAGGATGTTTCTTGGTGCGCAGGTAGCATACAGTGTTGTCGACTTGTGCTTGTGTGTTGGTAACTGAATGCATGTTTTTAGAGTTGGTTAGAGCTGTTGAGAATCAACCATACAAATGGGTGAATCAAAACATATACCATAGTATTGTTTCCCTTTCCTCCTTAATCCGAATTTGTAGTTGTTGTTATTATTATTACTGTTATTTTACTTTTTGGGAAATCATATTTTTGCCCTGATACCTAGACAGGGAGACATAACAGAATAAAAGAACAAGAGCAGACTATGAATAACAAGGAGAGACAAGGAAAACTAGATTTAAAATAAATAAAGAAATAAAACTTGCCCTGTTGCATACAAACACTGACAGCAAACACACACTCACACCCACACACACACATACACACACACACGCCTGCCTTTCTCCCACATTTGTTCTCCTCACCCACCCTGTCCATCTAGCTGTCTACGCCAACAGCAGGCCCAGCATTTTAAAGCAGTATTTTTACCTGCAGCACTAATAACACAAATATACTGTCTTGAGAAGCACTCAAGTTTCTTAAATATTAGAGTGCTGAGAAAATAGCATCCTTGCATTTACCACACAAATCAATTTAGGCTCCTTTGTACCCTACATACATTGATGAGCCAGGCGGCATAATATTCAGAATAGGATCCACACCTTTTTACTTAAGTGTGCGAGTCGGGCAAAATCACATAATTGCTATCACTACAGCAGCCATTTCGATTTCAATCTTTCAAAAGGTTATGGCTGAGAGAGTTTGAAAGGAACATTGTAAGTGGTAAATTGGTGATTGAGTGATAAGGTGAAAGGTATGAAGTTTGGCAGTTGTTGCTTTGGTGTGATTGCCCTCAGATACTTCACTCTCCCAGGCGGGGTCCTCTCTGTATTTTAAGATTTGATAATAAACACATACCCGTGAAAAAGCAGTGCATCAGGGGTAAGTATGATTGCCATATCAGTTAGGCTGTGCAGTGAACAAAATAATAATGTCAGTATGTGGTGCAGTCAGCGTTGCAGCACAATGTGAGTTAGTGAGTTTTGTGCATTTTGTTGTGGCTTGAAATCAGTGGCGGATCCTCCTATAGGCGACATAGGCAGCCATATAGGACGCCTCCCAAAGGGGGAGCAAGGGACATGAGTTAGAGAAACACCATACGAAAAAAAAAGAGGACAAAATTTGCACATACATATTGTTAGCCAAGTTGTTTATTTGTGTTGATTTCACATCAGCTCTTGTTCTTTTCATCCGCTTATCTGGGGCTGGGTCGCGGCGACAGCAGGCCAAGCAAAACACCCCAGACATCCCTCTCCCCAGCGACGTTTTCCACCTCCTCCTGGGGGACCTCAAGGTGTTCCCTGGCAAGATGAGATGTGTAATCCCTCCAACGTGTTCTGGGTCTGCCACAAGGTCCCCTACTAGTGGGACATGCCCAGAGCACCTCTTAGGGTCTGCAATGCCGGGATCAGCACACCAGGGGCCCCGCCCCTGCCTGCCGCCTGGCACACAATGCGCCTGATCACAATGTCCTGTCACAATCCTGACCCTGTCGGTGGTGGGCCCACAGGGCGGCGGCTCCATGTTAATTGTTCTAGCTGAGCCCGACTGGACCCCATGAGTTCAGGCCCTGGCCTCCAAGTGCTCGCTGGTGAGCCCCTTCGTCAGGTCTGGCACCAAGGGGGCGCCCTGGAGTCCCCGTACTGGGTGAGGTACTCTAAGACCGAATATGCCAAGTCATCAAGGTCTTCTTGAATTGCTCTTAGTCTGGCCCCTCCCCTGGGACCACTTTGCCTTTTAGACCCTACCAAGGGCTATTAGCTCCGGACAACACAGCTCCCAGGATCATGGCGGCACACAAACCCCTCCATCATGTTAGTGGCAACTCTTGGGGAAGAATATTCTTTGTCTTATTTTTATTCTTATTCTTCTTTTTGTTATTGACTTGCCCAGGGCACCAAATGTGCCAGGTCCAGCACTGCTAGACTAATTGACGTATTATCGCACATCTACAAAAAGTGACAAAGAAACTGTGTCATGTTACCCACATGATTCATGGTTACTGGTTACACTTATTTACTTTCTTGCTGATTCCAATAAGAAAATCGGGCACATTCTCACTCCGACCTCGTCACATATTAACATTTTGGTCATGGACTTTCTTTGTCCACATAAGATGTGCAAGGTACTCTGGGTGCTTTGGTTGTTGACGCTCTGGAACACCGTGTCAAGTTCTCTTCTCTCAAGATACACCTCAGTTTTCACAGGAAATTCAATGTTTACATACAGTCTCTTTCAAAACAAACACACTAGGTCAGTACAACACTGCAAATTAACGTTTTTTTTTTTTTTTTTTTTTTTACCTTCAACAACAAACACATGTGGTCAGGGTTGCCTTAACTTTCGTCCTTGTCCCGCTGTCTTTTTTTGTTGGTTTTTGATGCCGCAAGTCACTGCCCACACGCCAGATTTTGAAGACTTTGGACAGAGACTGTGCTTGAAGATCAGTACCACTCTTATGTCTGTATGGTAAATATGTAGCCAGAGCAGGCTGAAATTCAGCTTAGCATAGCATAAATGCTAGAAACTGCAACCCATGATATCTCGTTTGTTTATTTGCCAGGCAACCAGAGGAGTCTCCAGGAAGTTAGTTGTACCAGCCAAGACATAGTCCAGCACATTACCCCTCATTAAATGACAATGTTTACACTACATGTTATCTAATGAGCTTGATACAGTAGGTGGATTTTGTAACCTTTTGGACACAGCCATGCAAGCTGATCCCACCTTTACAGTTTTTTATTCTAAGCTAAGCTAACCAGCTGCTAACTCCATTTTTAATATCATGAGTATGAAAACATAAATGTTGTTTGAAAAAAAAAAACCCAAAACGTGTGTGTTTTTGCTGAGGAGGATGTGTTACTGTCACAAGTGTTGATAAGATATCCTTGATCATACCATCATAATGTGTGTGCGGCCACTTTCTTTTTCCTCTGACTACATGTTTATCTTGCAGTTCCCAGCACATCCTGCCCTGCAGCACACACTGTGCACATGCAGGCTTTTCTTAGTTTCTGTCTTCTTCACCGACATAACATTAAGGGTCATACACGATGCCGTTGCCACATGAGCAAAGGTACTGTCCAGGTGACGTATGACTCCATCTTCCTAGTTATATACACAACCTGTATGAATGCAGGTGGAACCTTGTGAACATTATACTCAGATGATGTTCATTGTGGTTGTACTGTTTTTAAAGCAGATAAGCAGCTAGTGTTGGATTTCTCGCATTTACTTCCTTTTTTGTTGTTGTTCTTCATTTAATTTAATCGTCTTCTCCATCAAGACTGATACAATCTGTCACGACACGAACAAAGTAGTGTTTCTTGTGTTTTTGCTCAACATGTTGGGGACTCAAAAACAGAACTCACAGGCAGAGCTGATGAACAAGCAGTTAGGCAGACACATTAGCTATGGTGCAATAGATGGTCTGGCACATGACAAGAAAAGCATGTATGGTCTGTATAGCTTACACACTGGCGTTAATGAGAGACACAGGTGGCTTGATGTAGTAGTGAGGACCAGGTGTCCTGTAGGGTGTGGACTTTAGGTGAACCAAAAAATCATTAGGACACTAGTCCATAACCATTGGTAGCTTTGTCACCTTCTACCTATGCCAATCCTCAATGCCTATGTGCAGTTTCACATAGAGTGACCACATCAGTGAGTAGAAAAACGTGGGACAGACAGAATGACTGACTGACAGAATGACACACTGACAGTTTCCATGATTATGTACAGCAGACCATACCATGACTTAGTCACACCAAACATTAGAAGAAAAACTAGAAATACACTTAGAGAGTGCAGACCTCAGCCAAGTAGGTGATATTCCCTCCCCCTCTGCATCAGATTTTGCAGCCTGCTTCATAATTAGGTTATTTGCATCACCACCATTTTGTTTGATGGGGTCAATAATGGAGGGGTCCCCTCAGATTATGTGTGGTCATATGCCTACAAAGTTGCGTGGTGATGGGTGAAACCCTTGAGATGTTATATACCTTTATGTGATGAGCCACGCCCTCCGCAATATTCATTGCCTTGTAGAAGCTCAGTTTTAGTAAGTTTTCCAACTTTTGCCAAGAGGGAACTTTAGATATTGGTCCCTAGATTATGTTCACCCAGTTTCATGCAGATCGCTCAAACTTCCTAGGAAGAGATCGATTTGAAGTGTTTTTCAAAAAATTCAAAATGGCAGAAAATCTGTACAACCGGAAGTTATGGGTTCTTGAGGCAAATGTGTTCCTCATGAGGAGAGACATCTCTGTGCAAAGTTTCATGTCTCTACGACATACGGGGCATGAGATATGCCCATTCAAAGTTTGCAATTTCAATCGGTTGCTATAGCGCCCCCCTTTGGCCAATTGATGTAATATTGCTTCATTCGCATCCTCCCATGACCCTCTACCACTGTGCCAAATTTCACATGGATTGACCAAGTCAGTGAGGAGAAAAACATGGAACACACACACAGAGACAGAGTTTTCATAATTATATAGTAAGATAGAGTAAGATAAGGTAAGATATAGTAAGATATCAAGCTGATGCTGCATCTTATATAAACTCTGCCTGTTTTTAGCCATGCGAGCAATGTCAGTCTGATGATTGACTGGTCGGTCCACTGCTTTAGTCCACACTGAAATTCAATATTTCAACAATTATTGGATTGGATGGGTTGCCATAGACCTTGGGACAGACCAAGTTCACCTCAGGATGAATTGTAAATAACTTTGGAGAAGCCTGAACTTTTTATCTGTCAGCATCAGCAGATCAAACTTTTGTCAAGCTGATGAATTTCCCCTCAGCTTCAGCTGTGGACAGACCTTGTGCCCAGTGCTAATTAGCATACATTAGCATGCTAACACATTAAACAAAGGTGGTAAATATTCTGCTTGCTGAACATGCAAACAGCATGTTAGCCTGCCGACGATGGCATTTAGCTCTAAGCACCACTATGCCTAAGCACAGCTTCACATTGCTGCTAGTGTGACTGTATTCCTGCTCTCTTCCTGAGGCATGCACTGCTGGATAAATAAGCTACATGCAGCACTCTTAATAACTGCTCCGAAAATGATTTCCACCTCCTCACAGTTCTGTCTCTGAATTCAACTTCAGGGCCACTGTGAGACCTTGTGTTTCCTAATAACTTCTGCTTCATTGTTGATGCAGGCTAAATGAAGTACAGTAATGTGCACTCAAGTTAACTTGTTTAGAAATCTAAAAGAAGTTAAAGTAGGATGTAGCCTACTGTTCTTTTATTCCCTAAATAAATATTCTTGCATGTATTTAATATTCCAGTGATGTTATTTATTAAAGGGGAACAACACCTAAATTAAGAATTGCAGTACGCTATTTCCATGGCCGAGGGAAGTTCAATCAACATTTGTGAACATGAGCTACTCTCTCTTAAAGCCAGGAACCAGACTCAAACGTGTGTTTTGTCAATTATGACTCATGTAACTTCAGCCAATCCCTCGAAATTCTGCACAACCTCACATTTTACTCATTTCATTGTAGAGCTGCATGTAGTGTATTGATTGGGACCTTTTAATGGCTGGATATAGGATGTTAGCCACTGCTGCTGTGCTAAATCTTGCTAACCGGACAAGAGAGGAGGCGAGGGGGTCTTGGAAACGGTTCTTCGGCACTGCACTGATCGGCAACAACAACTGATTGTCGGTTATCAGCTGGTAACATCACAAATCGATTCTAATTCTGTGTCAAACACTGAATGCTCATAGGCTCCAAATCTGAGACCGCATTGCAGTGTTTTTTGTAATTGCATTAAAATTTTGTACAACATCAGGAATTTCAGGCTGCAATAATCCTCCAAAAGACCCTGCAAAAGTCTGGAGGGACAGTATTAGGCCCCCATCACACAGAAAGTGTTTCAGCATTTGGAGGCAACTTTTTGTTATTTTTTTTTAAATGAGAATGAAGCTTTTTGATCACTGATTTTGCATCGCTACACACCTCACATTTTTGCACTCTTGCCGAAGTGCTCTGAACTCTTTCAGTTGGAAAACCTTCATCTCAGAGCGAGGCAGGCCTTCTGGTGGTCTCTCTCCATGATCCAGCCTCTTTTTTAGGGTCTCATGTACCCACACAGATCTCTGTTTATCTGTGCCCAACAAACTATTTGCTGACATCCTCTCACCCTCAACCAGAGCTACAGCAAGTACCCTCTGCCTCAACATTTTAGGAACTAGCTACTGATTACTGTGAAATGAATAAATTAAATAAATAAATGGTAGATCAATATATGGGAAGGTTAGAGTAAGGAGGTGATGGGGTGGTTACCTTGCAACAGTAAAACGGTGCAGCAAGTCTTTTTTTTTTTTTACGAGTGGCATTCAATATAAAAAAAAAACAAAAACGTGCCGGCAGTGCAGTGTGTCTTGCTTTTTGCAACCTGCAAAACACTTTCTGTGCTGTTGCTGTTCTATTGACAGTTGATGGGAACCTGATTTTGTAAACCAAGAGTGTTTGTTTTCTTTTTATAACCAAATACATTTTATTCTATCGTAGTGTCCCCATGCAGTGCTGAAACAGAATTTGTATCCATAAACTCAGAACATTCCCATGAGTGCTCTCAGTGTCATCTGTCTTTTCCACTTTATTGTCTTTAGAGCAGCTCCAGACTTTATCTCCAGTCACATCACAAATTTGAGTTTTAGCACTCTAGTTTTTGGATTTGGGACATGGTTCATGTTACTAATATTTTTGGACTGTCTCAGACACTAGGAATAACATGTATGGATTTTAAAAATAGGTGTAGTGCTGCTTTAATACGGTTTGTGTAGGTCCGTGAATTGTAACTGCATAAAACAGACATAAACTGATTAAATAGGGTAATTAGGTGATTTACAGTCTCTGAAGACATTATAGTGTACAACAGGTATATCTAGCATACACACACAAGCACATCAGTCATACAACACCATGCTCACACGTGGCTAAATGCCATATACACCACGTCAATGGCAACAAAATTACATAATTGGAATTCTTTCTTCCCTACTGAGGCAGTAATTAGTGTACAGATAGTGCTTAATTAGCATGCACGCCAGTTTAGATGGAATTTCAAATGCAAGTAGCTACAAGTGTAGTACAGATGGTGTTTCTATAGACTATACTATACAATTCAAAGAAGTGGAACCGTTTTAAACAGAAGAAATCTTTGTAAGACTTGTGTCAGAATATGCGAATGGCGAATGAATACAGTGTGCATGGTTGTGGTTTTAGAAAAAAAAAAAAAGCCGCTTCTCTTCCATGACTTTTAACTCCCACGCAATCTCTGTTTCACTTGAACAGCAGAGCACTTCAACTCTTGTTAGAGTTGTTTCCTGTTTTAACGCTCTCAACCTCTTGAACATGTAGCAAGAACCTTTGCTCACACTGATCTGATTCCGGTGGAGGCGGGCTTATCTCTTTCAGAGTTACACACACTCTCCTTGCACTTGTGCATTTCTTACAGAAGCGAAACATGTCTAACATTACATTGAAAAATGGAACAGAGCTGGATATGAAGAACACAGCGTATGCACTGGTGTTTGGATCTGTTACAGTGCTGGGTCTGCCTCTCAATGCTGTGTCGCTGTGGATTCTGTTATGCTGCCACAGCCTCAAATCCCCAAGTGCTGTTTTCATGGTCAACCTGGCCATCTCTGACCTGCTGCTCGTCATCACCCTGTCCATGAGGGTCTACTTTTACGCCACGGGCACTTGGCCTCTGGGCCCTATGGCGTGCACCTGGACCACAATGCTCTTTCGCAACAACATTCGCTCCAGCTCCATCTTCATCACCTTCATCAGTGTGGACCGACTGCTGGCTGTGGTTTATCCTCTGAGGTCACGGCATCTTCGCACCTCTTCCAACGCCGCAAAAGCTGTCGCACTCGTCTGGCTGTTTGTGTTCGTCGTGAACATCCCAGAGGGCCGGGACTTCTACATGTTCTTACGCCACCACAATGAATCCAGCTGTTTTGAATTTCGTCACAGTCTGAAGCCCAGAACGACATTGGCTTATTTTCAGCCTGTGTTGGTGCTCACCTTGCTGGCAATCAACATAGTGTCCACAGCTCTGGTGTCTTGCACTCTACGCAGACGCCTGAATGACTCCGCAAGGATCAGCAACAAGGTGAATGTCATGCTGATTTTTGCCATGAACTTGATGATGTTCACCATCTTTTTCTTGCCTGTGTCATTACTGGTTTTCTTTGAGAGACCTGCTTACACGCCGCTGATATGTCTTGCGAGTGTGAACTGCTGCCTGGATCCTCTGCTGTATTACTTTTCTTTTGATGGTTTCTGGAAGAGCAAAGAGGATGTGGACACTTCTGCTGCAAGAGAATAGAAGCTAATAACAGCAAACAGGGACAGGTGGTGTTAAATGCTATTTAAAGCGTTATCTGTGTGTCATGTGTGGATGTGCGACATGAAGGTCATGGTGAAAAACTGAATTATGGTATATTGTGTAAATAAAATTCTCACTTTTACATTGTAACTGTCACTTTATTGATCATAATGTCTAAGAGTACTGGATTTTTTTTTTATTCCATAGACTGATATTTAATGGAACAGATACAGATTTATATCACGTTCACAGTGTAGCTGACTTTCAGTGGTTGCTGTTTTTCCCCTTTTCACATGTGACACATATCTGATGTTTCGGCAGAAGCTAGACCTTTTTTTGTTCTTTCAGTTCCCATCTGCGCTGCCAAATTCAGATCAAAACTGGAGCCCCGGGCATCTTGGCAACTTGTATTGAATACACTTACCAAAACTTTTCCATGTTGCCATGATTATAAATAAAACTTTCTGACGTGTCACACGTCAGGTCGGCTTTATGAGCTTTAATCAACAGAATTACACAGCAACCAACTGGAGCTGCTTTAGTTCAGATAAAGGTCATGTAAAACCTAAAAATAAATGTATGTGTCTACCGTTACTAATACTTCCTGACATGTTTTTGCAGATATAATGCATCTTACACACTAATTTAAAACAGATTCCTCTTAGAAAAAGGTTCCCGTGTTGCCATAAAAATTGTGAGTTAACTGAAGTAAACTTGAAGTATTATAGTAGTTCAAAGTCAGCTCATGATTTGTGAAAATGCAAAACAGATAGAGTTAAGTTTTTCACATTTGTGAAAACATAAATATATCAGGATTAAGATATTATATTTTAAAAAAGCTGATATAATATACTTCTGCTATTACTCATACTACTTTCTGACATATTTTTGCAGATTTTATTTAGAACAAGGTTCAGAACAAGCTTTATTTTAGCTCGTAAATACATTGAGGTAGATAAAATATAGCTGAGTAAAACAATATAAAATAAAAGCTCTTAGACACAGAAAAAAATCAAAGAGAAACTCACAAGTGGCAACAAGAATAAAAAGCAATAAAACCACAATTAAACATGTACAAAATAAATGAATATAAACATCAATGACAACTTAAAATTGTTAAAATGTAGAATATATTAATCAGGTAAAACAGAAACACCTATAAGTAAAATATGATACAGTTAAATATTTGAATTTCCCTATGAATAAACATGAGGAAAGCTCTATATTAAAAAAATAAATAAATCTTAAATCACATACTGTTCCATTACAGTGACATTTTCTTTCCAAGTAGACGTTCAGATTTGACCTAACATAACTTACAGTTAAAGTTGCCACCATTTGACCTGAATAGCAGCCTCCATCATGGTTAGTATGGTTTCCGTTACCATCAGAGGAAACAAACATGACTTGAAGTGTATCAAAGGGGACAAAGCTAGCTTCTATCATGACAAGGACGAAGGTCTAAGGTCTTAGGTTTAACCCTAAACCATGCATGCTGGCGAGTATGCTAATCATATTTCTTTAAAAACGAAAATATATCCTGTTGAGTCTTCTTGCGACCAAACAAAATTACGTTTGCCTGAGATCCAACAGTATTTCCGAAGCTATTTTTTACAAATGCTTTAAACGTTGCACTCTTCCTCTTCGCTGTCTTTGCTGGTGCATCTCTACATTTGCTGGAGCACCACAAACTCAGCATGGGCATAGCACGAAATCAATGTGAAACACGTCCACATGTTCATGGGAGTGCAGGTGAAAGGGTGATTCGTGGGTGGTAATTTGTCTTAATTGTATTTCTGCGTTCGGTTCTGGGTGGAAAAAAAAGGACACGCGGGTCAGATCTCGAGTATAATAATAGTGTTATTTAATGTTTTAATCCTCTGACTTCTGGCTTTTTGTATCGACTCTGTTTTCTGCGTATATTAAGTGCCAGATGGTGTATTACTGACAGGCATGTCAGCTTCAGACATGTGGGTATCAGCAACATTTTTTTAATTGTATTTTCTGAATTACCTTAATTGTAAAATACACTCCCCGGCCACTTTATTAGGTACACCTCGCTAGTTTTGCCTTCAGAGCTGTCTTAATTCTTGGTGTCTAAGATTCAACAAGGTGCTGGAAACATTCTTCAGAGATTTTGGTCCATATTGACATAATGACATCACACAGTTTCCTGCGGATTTGTCAGCTGCACATCCATGATGAGAATCTCCCATTCCAGCACATCCCAAAGGTGCTCTATTGGACTGAGATCTGGTGACTGTGGAGGCCATTGGAGTACAGTGAACTCATTGTCATGTTCAAGAAACCAGTTTGAGATGATGTGAGCTTTGTGACATGGTGCGTTATCCTGCTGGAAGTAGCCATCAGAAGATGGTACACTGTGCTCATAAAGGGATGGACACGCTCAGCAACAACACTCAGGTAGGCTGTGGTGTTTAAACCATGCTCAGTTGGTGCTAAGAAAATCTCCCCCACACCATTACACCACCAGCACCAGCCAGAAATGGGGACGTTTTTCCAGTCTTCTATTGTCCAGTTTTGGTGAGCCTGTGCAAGCCATTCTGACACTCGGTTTCAACTTCAGCAGGTGGTCTTGACCATGTCTATATGCCTAAATACATTGAGTTTCTGCCACGTGACTGGCTGATTAGCTATTTGCGCTAGCGAGAACTTGAACAGGTGTACCTAATAAAGTGGCCAGTGAGTGTTTAATATCTTAGTTTCACATGTAAGAAGTGTCTCAAAATAATCACTTTAAATGGACACCTAACCTTATTAGAACAATGCATGCTTATTATTGGGTCTGCAGATTGTGAAACTAATTGTTCGTACCGTGGGAGCAGTATTGCATGTCGTGGTTTCAGTTTGGGAGCATGACTTCAAAACATAACCATGCAGGACTCTGTGGTACAAACAAAACAGAGATTCACTCAAAAAATAATTTCCCCATAATGCCACTAGTGATCAAAAACTCCACAGGGTACCGTTTTAATTTGATTAGTTTGGTGAACACCAGCAGCACATTCATTCGGCTCATTCCAAGACACAAGACTTGACTTTTAATTAACTTAAAATTAATAAATGAATGTATTTGTGCAAGTTTTAAAGATAGAAGGTTATTTGATTACACATAATTCCTGTATAATGTTTTACCCTAAACATATACTCTGAGATTTGATACAAGCAGCACTTTTTAAATTACTAGTGAAATCAACATGCAGCTACTCCAGTTATTATTTGGTGTTCTTCACACTGGTTTAATGTTATATGCTCTTTTATGCCTTATATAGACATACTGTATACATATACAGTAGGTGGCATCAGAAAGTGCTTATGGTAAACTTTCAGTTCAGGGATAAAACATAATCCTCCCTCATCCTCGTTAGCTTTTCTTTTGATTGCTTTTAACATCATTTGGCACCGCCTCGTGAGTCTTTGGTTATAAATCCTGTGATGCAGCCGGGGCTTTTGTGCTTTTTGTCAGTGCCTCAGTTAGGCAGCCAGCAGCTCTCAAGTCCTGTAAGCTTTTGCCAAACAGAGGGGCATCTGTATGTGCCTGAAGGAAATTGATCCAAAAAGGATCTTGATTTGAAACAATCCAGATGTAATGTCTGGACGCCGACGCCGGGGATTCGCTGGTGACAATTAGGACACTCTGCTGCAGCTGGCACAACCTGCATTTCGTGGAAACATGACAGCGTCCTCATAACCTGTCCTCATAAGCCTTCTCAAAGACACACCCATTATTTTCTCGTGAACTACACATGTGATGAAACCATAGAAACCACATGGTTTTTTTGCATCCTTTGCAAATGCTTTCATGCTTGTGTTCACAATTTACCCAGTTTACTTTCAGAGCTTTAACCATAATACATGTGCTGTCCCTCGAGTGAGCAAGTGCAAATTAAAACACAAACAATTATTTGTATGTGTTATATACATAATATAGTGTCTTCTAAATGCAGTCAGGTCATCTGTATGGCTGCCGCTGACCACATCTTGCTTCATCATGACCCTGCGTAAATTGAAGACCAGCATGGAGGCTGTTGCCTCCCTGGAGCAGCTCCATATATGTTTAATGTGACCTTTGTGTGTGCCCTCTACAGGAGGAAGTTGAATGCTGAGAGGCTGAACAGAAAAGCAGCCCCTACTTTATACAGCTTCACCTCTGTGTTGACTTTGTTTTAGCCGTAATACAGCACAACACTGCGGTCACTGTTTGCTCAGTCTTGTCCTTACTCTGCCGAGGCCATAAAGCTAAATTAATTTTAGCTGCTATTTCGCCCCAACACCAAACAGTCTATATGTATGACAGCCTTTGTGTTTTTGAAAGCGGCTTTATCTGTGTTCGTGGGGAAATGGTTTAGAACCAAACCGCAGCTCTTCAACCATGTGTGTTTGTTCGGATTTGTATGTCTTTGTATTACCTTTTATTTCTCTGTGTGTTTTTCATGTGTGTATCAAGGTCAAGCTCGTGTTTGTTCAGAGCTCTCCATCTGTATGTGACTGATATCCCAGATCTGGAGGGACGGGAGGGTCTGACTGCAGTATGAATGTGTCTGCTAAAGCTGGTCACGGTCAGATGACCCTTTACCTCCCCAAGGTAAATGCAGGAAATACACACATATTCTGTGTGTGTGCGTACTGTTTGTGTGTGTGTGTTGCATTCTTTTCTCCTTTCTCTAGCATGCACACACAAACATAAACAGCCACATTTGTTGGGGGGAAAAAAAAAAACAGTATAGGTACATTCAGGTCTGCAAGCATCGCTGCCAAGACCCACAAACAAGCCTGTTGAGCTGCAGCCAAGTCTGCCTTGGACCAGAGGAGGACTGCTATTCAAAGACAGCAGCAGCTTTGGTGACTGTGGAGAGTCAGGCGGCACAAAGAGCCAAAAAAAGCAGAGCAAAGAGAAAAAAGGGGCAGACAAAAACAAATGCCGAGCGACTGAATGGACAGAGAAGACACCAAAGAGCAGAGGAACAACAATCCTGCAGCATCTGAAGCCTTGAGAGGATCCACAGATCATATGAACAGATGGAAATGCACGAGGTGGCTCAATTCAGCCTCAACCATAAACAGTTCTTTTCAATATGACATTAGGGTGCAGTACAAATTCCTATTAAAACAACACTGATAGAAGGCTGGATCCCAATCACTGGACTGCACTTTTGCTTCTGATCCAAAAGGCCAAAACAATGAAAAGTGAATTATTTTCAATCAAAATTGCAGCATGTGATTTTGAGTCAACCTTTTCTGGACACAGTACTGCCTGGTCGGCTCAGATGAACCCTCACAAACATATCAAAATAACCTTGAACTCAGTGAGAGTAAGGTGACACCAATAAAGGGCAGAGGCATGTAGAGGTGACAGGAAACAGCTCATAAATACCAGCAGCTCGTTGCTCAGTTGCTTCAATTAAACAGATGATGTTAGAGGCCAAAACTGCATGTGAGATAAAACCTAAAAATCTGCTGTAATGAGTTTTAGTCTGATATTATGATGAAACTTAAATCCTCTTGTAATGAAACAGCTGCTACCTGCAACATATATTTACTTCACTCTGCTTTTACTGCATCTTTCCAACACCTTTAAGAAACGGTTTTTGGAAAAAATGCGCTTATTTAATTTCTTAGAAGAAGATACTCCCACCTACTTGATACACTCTCACTGTCCACTCAGTATAAATCTACAGCCAGAGGCTGGTAAGCTTATCTTAGCATAAAGACTGGGAACAGGGAGAAACAGCAAGCTGGGCTCTGAATAAGCATATGAACCAAAACTCCTTTTAATGGAACGGACTTGTGTGTCTGCAAGTTTTAGGTCCTGAAATAAAACTCACTTTATATCGCTGCTGAATATTTTCACTGTATAGTATAAAAGTTTAACTTATTTCAGTGTATTTTTGCCACTGTTTCAGGCTGCCAATGGTTTCAAATTATTTTATACAGATGAAATGTATAAAATTGAAAGTCAATACACCCTCTAAACTTACTTAGGTTGTGTTATTCTAAAGACTACCTTTTTTAACTACCTGTGGTTAAACTAAGTGTTAATAACATTATCTTTAGCCCTTTTTACACAATGCTATAGGACGACTACGAGTCCTTCTTTATGCCGCCTTTGCATTTCAACACAGAACCAAATAATGGTGGCATAATGGTGATCCAGAGTGTGATTTTGGACAGCATGCCGGCATCGCCAAAGCAAAAGATGCCTGACAAGTGTGACATATAACACAACAGCGTTAGCCTCTGGTGTGATGTAACATGTCTGCAGCTCTTTCTAAATAATAGCAATGGCATGACATAGCATTAACAATCATTACTAGCCCCTTTCACACTGCCAGATTTTCTGTGAATGTTGGGCCGTTTTGCCGGCACGCTGTGAGCGTTTAGACACACAGAGCCGGATTGGCGAGTTGATTCAAGGCGCCCAAGTTTCCGACTCGTAGAGTAGTCATATTGGTGGAACCCTTTTAGACCGAAGCGGCCTTCCACAATGGGAGGGGCTGTTGATGACGCCGTACGTGCGAGCCACTGGCGGTGGATAAAGAGCAGGAATGAACAGCTAGCAAGAAGGAAATGCAAACCTGAGAGACACTGTAAAGATGAGCAACACATCACAGCACAGCTGTCTCACCTTTTAAAGGTGAGATAACTGTCTGCAACTGTACCTTTAATTTAGAGTTGCACAGTGACATGATAGCGTAAAATTCTCCTCTTGAAAGGGTAGTGACAAAGGAGTTATTAGGCCCGTTTCCACTGAAGAAGTTCCTGGTACTATTTGGGGGACAGGAACTACTACAGGAACGTCCTCTCATTCGGCCCTCTCAACCGCCGTGTCTCCACTGAGAGAGCGAAGTACGAGGAAGGTTCCTGTAAAGTTACGGGCTCTGGATGTGACATAATCGTTGCTCGACTATTTTGACCGGGGCGACGTAGGTTAGATAGCGGTGTCTGTAATAATTCATTAAATGGCCCGTGAAAAAAATATGTCTTAGTTACAACATGATTGAGCTAACTGGAGTAGTTTCATGTATCCGACAACGGGAGGCTTTTAACAGATGACGTCCTGATGTTAGCTTGCTGCTGCTGTTTGCCGTCCCTGTCAGCTGATGCTTTCTAGACATCGTGATTTCCCAAAACTGAATAAATACCACACATATCAACACAAAACTGCTTTGCTAGCTCAATCATGTTTTAACTAAGATATCCGCTGGAAAGAATATTTTTTTCACGGGCCATTTAGTGAGTTTTTTTTACATGGCGGCGAAAGCTATATGAACATGCTAACCTTCGTCTGCTGAGTTTTAATAATGCCAGCTATTTTGTTGCTTTCTGTTGTCGTCACATCCCGTCTTTAGTATATCCAATCAGCACCAAGTAATCCCCAAGCCCCAGCCAGGAGTCTTTCGGGGCCGTTCTGAGTACCTACCCCGAAGCAGGGACTTCTTTAGCCCCTGTAAAAGTTCCGGAACTCTATCCTTTGGGGGTGGTTCCTGCGGTGGAGACACGCACCAACGGCCCCGGCCCCGTAAATCTACCCCGAAGTTCCTGCGGTGGAAACGGGCCTATTGTGTGTTAATGCAGATTAAGAGCAGAATAATGATCTGGGAAGTTTCCATAGCATGATGTTATAACAATTATGCAATGGTGGACTGTGTACTTAAAATGTTTATTCAGGTAAAAGTACAATTACTACCATAGAAAATGACTCATTTCCATTTGAGAAACCTACACAAGTAAAAGTTAAAGAAAGTACTTGGTTAATACCTCCTAAAATCTCGTCGTCTTTCTCCGTCTTATCATCTCTACCACTGAAGGATTGCACACAGTAAAAGTCCACTGTGTAGGATGTAGGAGGGGCATGATATTGTAGGTTTTTATTAGTTTAAAATGACCTGGAAAAAAGAATCATTGTGTTTTTGTTAGCCTATAGAATGAGCTGTTTATATCTACATATGGAGCAGGTCCTCTTCCAGCGAGTCCACCATGTTGTTTTTACAGTCAAATCAAACACTGACTCTCAATAGGGCAATCCGTGTCCTAAGAGTTTCTCCTAGTGTGCAAAAAATGAATGAAAGACAAAATATGTTATGTAAATTAGAAAACTTACACATACATTTGCAAACCACAACTGCATGCTCTGCTGTTTAGCTGCAATACATCATACATGAGTTGTAACAGATGGGTGGAAACTGTAAACCCACTGACATGGTCCTTTAAAGGTTTCCAGGGCAAAGAGAAGGAAAAAGAAGTGTGGGGAAAAAATGCAGAAGTTTTGAAACACAAATTTCCATTGTCACACTGAAGAGGAGCTAATATTTACTTTTGTAGTTCTCAGTAATGGGATTGAGAGATGTGCAAGGCTTTGAGCAGATGACAACTCCTGGCCCAGTTCCTGCCAGTGAGGCGAGGCAAAACGGGGCCAGAAGGCACTCTCACAGCTTCAGACCTCTGCATGATGTAGGCGGCATCAAAGCGGCACCACCGACACTTCCTCAGAAAGAGCCGGGGGGGAACGCCAGGGGGATGATGGTCTATCTCTTTGCCTTTCTCTACCTCCTCTCATCCCTCCCTTCCCCTGCCTCCCCTCCTCCTCCAGCCGGGCCAGCTGTCAGTGGGAGTATGCTGAGGCACTGCACTCTGTCACACACACTAACTGGAGAGCCAGGGTGGAGAGGGGTGGGTAGAGAGATCAGAATTTTAGTGACAGTAGAGTGATTAGGCCATGTATGGAGCTGAGGAGAAGACAGGGGCATCAGGAGGAACAAAGGGAGGAGATACGGGATGAAAGAAGGGACAAATAGAAACATGGGAGGGCGAGTAGTTGAGACAAAATGACCTCACGTTTGAGGGACAGATAAGAGAAAGAGGAAGGCTACGGTTGATTGCTTGAAGACACAAAACTGACGATGGGGTTAGAAGCTGTCTCGTGTCCAGGAGCAACATTGGACAGGAAGGAGACTGACAGGAGCAACAGCAGGGAGCCATCTGGCTCTGACCTGCTCTGCAATCTCGAGCTGAAATATATTTCTCGGAGGGAAAAACATTTGATTTTAATGTAAATGTCTAAACACATTTCACACAGCTACTAATGTTCAGACATTCAAGTGGGCTTTGCGATGAGAAAAATGCACATATAAAGCATGAGCTTCTTCTCTCGATGATTATATACCAAATAACAGCACTCTGGACCATTGGTTTCAGCAATGAAGAAGATGGCTTCTCTATTCTCTCCATGTGTTCAGTAAATGATCAAATTAAGATGCATGAGTGTGCTTTTCTATCTGTCACACTTGCTGTGCACAGAGGGATCTCCACCCAGACCTGCCTCGCTGGAAAAACCCCCAACTGTGTGTCTCTGTGCAGCAGCATTCATGGGTGTGTATTCCCCCTGGCTGAAAGATAAATGCGGGGAATTGACTTCTGTGTTTACCATATTCCTGCATTTCAATGATAGAGTGTATCAGTGATGAAATGAGATCATGAACTCTGTTGTGTTAGGTGTCATGGACAACCATCAATAATGTTGTATTCTAGGTTAAATGATAGGGAAAACAGGGGATGGCTGTAGCAAGACTTATTTCTCCATTCATAAACATTCTAGAGTGATGACACTTTGCACATGCTCAGTTGGACCCTCCCCTCACCAGAAACAGAGGACACATTCAACTTCTGCTGCTGCATTTACTGAAGAAAACATTGTTTTGAGGTATGGAAGTAAATGTTTTTTTCAGGAGCTGTTTTTTTGTCACCTGTCCTTTGACCTCTAAGTGACATGGTTAGCATGTGTCAAGGTCAGTCAGTGCGTTCCAGTACCCGATAATGCCACACTATTTAGGATGCTAGAAAATGTCCCGATACAAAGTATGTCAAATGCAGCATGCCAAAAACACCAGGGTGTCCAACTGCATCTGGTCCCATTTTGCAAAACGCAAGCCAACATGCTTATCTGGCTATTCTGACCCACAATTCTCTGCACAGCGGAAGATCTGTTCCATTGACTGAGCAAAGGACGGTTGACAGAAGCCACAATGACTATCATCAAACAATCACAATCAATCTACAATGTATGCAGCCATGATTTAAAAGAACATATGTTGCCAAGTAACAACAACAGAGCTTTCCTTTCAACTTTCGTCTCTGCTGAGCTCAGCACATGGCATTTTGTTGCAACTCCAACATAACATAAATGGTAATATTAAAATCTGCTGTGTTCCAAATCACATACCTTTTCTTTTTACTTCAAATTTTGCACTATGGACTAAAACACATATATTAGAAAGAGGACTCAAAGTTTAAGGCGCGAGTAGTATATCACAATCGGATGCATTACATGCAACAGTATATACTTTGTACGAGCAGCTGCAGTATGTACGAAAGTAAAATGGAAAAGTCAGCGATTTGAACTCAATGAATGTCTAGCTAGTGGATGTTCTGTTTGAACAAGCGGTGATGAAGCCCCCCTGCCGTACTGCCTGACATCATCGTGTCTTGGCCGAAAAAGTTGCACATGATCACACTGCAAAGACTACAGCCAATAGTCCAGCATGTACTTTCTGTACATTTGTGAAAGGTTTTCCAGGTGGCAGTCGGGCCCCTCCACCCCATCGGCCCCACTGCAATCGCGCTGCCTGCACGGTCTATATTTACGCCCCTGTCAGGGCCTTAAAATGAGCTGCCACATCAAGAAGACCACTGAGGGGTATTTTTCACCATAAACAAGTCACTGTTGGGCACATAAAAGGAAAGTACACCCAAGCATATCGTGTTGAGACTGTCCCCATGGCTGGGGTCAGTGGCAACATCGGACTTCTTCAGAGTTGGAAAATAACTTTTCTGTCTACCTGGCATTGTTGAATTCCAAAAATCTAGCAGCCAATCAATAGATTAGTATTGTTTTTTGGCTGGTGAGTAAAGCAAATCTAGCAGCCACTTGCATATTTTACCAGCATTTGGCGGGTGGCTGGTGCTAATTTCCAACCCTGGACTTCTTCCATTCCAATAAATATTGTGAACAATATACGTAATTAATTTTGAATGGTATGGGTAATTAACAGACAGGTGTACGTTTAATACATTAAAAATTGCTTGGTGTGCTCCAAATAGTCTCTGAGTGACTAAGAGAAAAGCAGAAAGTGTTGCAACTGCCCCCAGTCTCCCCCTGCTGCATTATCTATACCTCATAAATCTCTGCAAAGTGCCTGAAATATATCATACATTAGGTTACTGCTGGCTGTAAGTCTGCTTAGTGACAAAAGCTAATATATGCTCCGCTATGTGAAATGTCACCCAGGTGCACTGAGGGCGACTCATTAGCACCGCGGTGCTCTGCAGCAGTGTATCATAAATGGATTTGGAATGAGCCCAGGGCAGCCTTGAGATTTTGCCTAAAGAACAAAAAAATCAATATGAAACACAACTATTAGGACACCGCCTTTACTACAGCGCCGTGTATTCACAATCAAACTTTCTTTTGGAAGTTGATGTCATTTCAGCGTGGCAGGTCATTGTGATCGCTGATGCTGTTTCGTGAGCACACAGAGTATTATGTGACATTTCTGGGTTGTCAATAGTTTGGGTAACCTCAAAGTGTCCTTGTGCCTCGGCACCAAACAGAGCTGCCTTCCCTGCAGGCAGCACTGCTTTAAAAACCATCTTATTTAAATCCTGTTGGTGCTTTACTTGTTTTGGGAGGGCCAGACTCTGACAGCTCTCACAGCACATTATATATTTATTACACCACACTGTAGTCATCAATTTGAAAATAATATCCTCATCTTCTTCTTATGGTTTCCATCATCATTTAGCAACCTACACAGGAAATGACTGCCAGTAATGTATATCACTGATATCTCCCAGAGGTGAAATACTTACAGGAGACAAATAGAATAGCACATTAAACTACTCAGCCAGGTTAGATTGCCTTATACACACAGTACGAGAGAAACTTTTTTTTTTTTTCCTCTTCTGGACTCTGAGCAGACAGACGGACACAGTGTGATATCACATTAGTATTATAGCTTGCAATTCACTATTCCCAGGGTGGTGGATATGGTAGCCTAGTGGGCATAATGTGTGTCAATAATGAAAAAGTGTCGAAAAAAACTAGAGAGCAGAAACAGAATTCTGACGAAATTGGCCATTTGCAGCGGGTTCTAATTTTGAAAATGGCCTTGATGGAAAAAATGAAAGTATTTTGCCTGATGCAGCTAGGCCACTGATATAGAAAGTCTTATTAAACTTAGAAAATAACCTGCCCTGCTGAGCCCCCAGATGACTTGCCTTGCTAGATTAAGATTAGTTATTTCGCGCCCAGCTTTTCTGTGTTACCATATTTGTTTTTGCTGATTAATGGCTGTAATTTGGAGAAGATCTGTGGCTGTGCTGTAAAGCCTTGAGGAATATATTAGCCTGTATGTCCTTAAATGCTCTTTAACTTAAGAGGCAGCATTTAATATATGGGGAACAACGTGTTAAAGGGAATCTTCGGTGTTTCAACTTGGACCCTATTTTCTCATGTTTCTGTGTCTGAGGCTGGGATCAGACTGCTGAAGTTTTAGGCCTTTTTATCCCTGATTCATCCCTCCACACAACTGGAGGAGAAATCCAGTCTGGGACCTTGGTCAGTATCGATGTTCGGCCCAGATTATCTGCTAATGTGAGGGTTGGATCCAGTCTTAAATCTCCTGAAGTGCTCACAGGCTTACTGGGGCTGCCCTAGTATTTTTTACACATATTTGATATTTAGAAGTTCAAATCTGGATGTACACGGTTATGATAATGTCAGCACGGAGCACCTGACCGTGCCAAGCACTGGTAAACATTCCAGCCCATGAGGCGAACATTAGCTTGCATACTACTGTTGACAGATATTACAAATGAGAGTGAAAATCTCATCTCCAGTTCTTGCTAGAGAATAGACAACCCAATGATTTTCACACCAAGACTTGTTTAGCCTTCTGCTTTTGTTTTTCCTCACTGCAAAGTATTGTTAACACCACAGCACGTTGTCACACCACGTCAGTCTCCATTTTGTTTACGTCTACTTCCAGCTGCGGCTCAGGAGGAAGATCGGCTCCGCGGCTCCTCCAGTCTGCATGTCTCAGTATCCTTGAGCAAGATGCTGAACACTATATTGCTCCCAATGGCTGTTCCATCAGTGAATAGTTACTGAGTAGCAGATGGCACCATGCATGGTAGCCTTGGCCACCAGTGTAGGAATGGTTGTGTGAATGGGTGAATGTGACTCATAGTGTACAAAGCTCTGAGAGGTTGGAAGACTAGAAAGACGCTATACAAGTGCAGTCCATTTACCATTTACTTGCCCTGGACGGTTACATTGCAGCCAGCTGCTGCAATCCGGTCTCACTACGAAGTCGTCGAAATCCGGCGTCAGACACCGACTAACAAAGCCGCCCTGTAATGTCGGCATGATATGCATTGCCAGTATAGTTTAACGGCACTTGCCGGCCTCAGAGGGAAACGGGATGAGAATGAAAGTTAAGGCAGCGAAAGTCCGTGTTTTTGTTGCCTAAACCCAACCATGTGCGTTTGCTGCTGGAGGAAAGTCAATTTGCGGTGTTGTACTGACGTAGTGCGTTTATTTTAAAAGAGACTGTATGTAAACGGTAAATTTCCTGTGAAAACAGAAGTGTATTTTGAAGGAAGACAATGCATGTAACAGGCAGAACTTGACACAGTGTCTCAGAACATCAACAACACACCCAGGGAACCTTTCACGTGGTATGTGAACGTCAAAAGTCAATGACCAAACTTCATTGTGAGATGAGGTCGGAGTGAGAATGTGTTGGCTGCAGCGGCCTCGCTCAGTACTGGAACAGTATAAACAAATGTAGTCTCCTTTTGCACTGAGACACAAAACATAAGAAACTAGGGTCCAGGTTTTTTTTATACATGTACATAAGAGGTGATTATGTTAAAGTAATATTATAGTAATCAGTAAAACACATTAAAATCTAACTAGTACTAATGGTGCAGAGGCTCTGAGGGTTTGCAGCACCTCAGTTTGAGAACCACTACTTTGGTTTCTGTGTCACCTCTTTGTACACGAGCCAGGAAAGCCTTTTCACCAGCTATAAACCACTTAGGTCATTTCCCAGTGAAAAGAAGACCAAATTTAATTTCATCACTGGATGGTGTGGATTCAAATCTGTGCATTGTCATCTGTTTGTATTATTATTTTTTTCCCTCCCTCCAGATAACGCTGGCAATATTTTCTCTGCCTCCCAGAATAATCCTTAACCAGCGGAGATAGTCCAAGAGAAAAGTTCCTTTTGAGATATGCTACTCAGGAAAATTGAAAAAGTTATTATTAATCCCACTGCCCGGCACCAACGGAAAGAAACTAATACATATGCACACGCTCGTGTGCGTGCCAACACACGTCCACACACACGATGAAATAAGGATTTTTCCTATGAAACATGGGCAACAATAACGTTCTCTCTGCTAAATGAGCCATGTCGCTCAAGGATTTTTCATTTTGCTGCTTTTTTTTTCTTGAAGAAATGAGAATATTTGACATTTAAACAGCAGTTTAAATGTTTGCTCTGATAAGAACAATACCGGGGTGGTGAATGCCTCAGTTTTCCAGTTATATTAAAGTCTGTCAGTGTATCTTTCCCTCCTTTTCTTAGACATTCAAACTCAAAGTCCTCGGACTACACTGAAATCCTTTAGTCCAGAAATATCACTCTCAGTAAGCAGGTACAAGAAATTCAGAAATAATGTATTTTCTTTTGGGGGAGGGAATTTATTTAAAAAAAAAAAAAAAGTGAATTTAAAAGTCATAAAAACAAGGGGAGCAGACTTGTGCCAAGGCTGGCCTACATTGGGCTGGTAATATTCTATTTCTGTTGTAGCCTGCATGACCAATTAAAACTGTTTCATAATGAAAGTGCATCTTCAGGCAAGTAACAAAAACACTGTAGTATTTAAATCACATAGTAGCTACTCAGGGTGAGTTCACAGTGATTCAGTTGCATAGCATTTGAATCCCTGCATTCTAACTAATGTTTGTGTGCTAAAATAGTTTGATGTATTGTAAATATGTGACAGCAGTCTTCAGGGACTTGTCTGTGGAGTCAATTATAACAAGATGGTCAGTGCTTTTCATGACGGATCCGTCCTCAGCGCGGCAGGCTCGCTGCGAGCTGGAGTGGGCTGGGATGCTCCAGAGACCGGAGATGAGGGGAGGAGAGAGGGGAGGGCGGAGGATGAGAGGGAGATAGAGGGGAGAGAAAGAGAGGAGGGGTGGGGTGGGGTGGGGGAGGAAGAGGAGGAGGAGGAGGGGGGTGCGCGCCTGTATCCATCTCTCTCCTCCCTGTGACGTCGCTCGGTCTGGTCCCGGGGTGCGCTGCTCTCCAGTCCCGTCTCAGCAGAAACCCACTTCAGTTGCTGCCATCCGTGCACACACAGAAACCTGCGGTGCGACGCGCGCGTTCCGGTGCGGCGAGGTGCGTTGCGGGCACCCGGTGTCCTTCTTCTTCTTCTCCCACTCCACGCTGCCTGTCTTGTCCCAAATTATCAGTGAACTGTTTCCACACTCCGCTTGCAAAGAGAGAGAGGAGAGAACCTGAGGCGTTGAATAAGAGGGAGAGGGCGGAAAAAGGAGAAGGGGGAGAGACGGAGAGAGAGGAAAGAAGAAAGAAAGAGAGGAGAGAAGTCGCCGTAGTCGCTCTCCTTCCTCGAGCTGAACCTCCACCGAGAAGATGCTGAGAATAGCCGGCGTGTTGGCTGTAGTGGCTCTGGGGTTGAGCGCCGCTCACACCAAAGGTACGGTAGGTGAAGGGCAACTTGCTTGCTCCGTGTGGTGCGCATCTGTGAGTGCGCTACAGCTTTATTCCTGGTGAATGTGGCCGGAGCGGAGAGGCTGTGGGAGGAATGTGGATGCAGAGAAATGTCCATCTGATACAGATAACTGATCGCAGCCTGTCTGTGTGTTTGATGCTTTCTCCCTGCAGCGTTCCTCTTTGGACTTGAGGACACCGACCACTTAATAATTACTATAACTGCACAGATGGCACTTGATTGTATTTGCTTTATCTTGTGTGGCATCACAGTACTTCTATGGAGATTCACCATGACCTTATCACAGCATATTCTTTGAGCTAATGTCATGTGGCATCACTATAACATTGATTTAGGGACTTGCACTTTTGTTGTGATACAGTATCTTCTTCTTCTTTGCTGCAACATTGAGTATTTTTTGTTAGCGGCTGGATGTAGGAGAAACAGTCTGTCACATTGTTAGATGTTGTGAGACTGTGGGTGTTTCCTGTCAAGGTCTGTTTGTGACAGATAGGTAAAGATAAGGAGGAGGAAAGAGGAGCAGATGATATGTGAAGTCCTTTTAAATAAGTTTTGTGTGGAAATGTGCAAAGAGGTAGCGTCTGGGGGCTCCCACTGCAGCTCAGCGTATTTGAAAATGGGCAGAATAGCGTGATAACAGTGGTTTTGTTAGTGCACGTGGCCCATAATTAGCTCATGGTGGAGGACCTACTTTAAAAATCCTTCCTCCACTTCTGGACAGGGAGGTCCACATGTGAATGCATGCGTAACTCACTCCCAAAGCTAACTGTAATAGTAAAGCTGATCATATCCTTAAGGGACCAATCTGCAAGTGCTGCAAAGCGATGACTGCAAACTCCATCTACATGCAACATGACAGCAGCCAGGTGCATTTTACAGAAACATTTGGGTGGTTTCAGGTTTACTTTTGCAAATGTACCCAAACTTTGATGAAGCCATCTGAGGTAATGTGCTTGAAATGCTAAATGTAAATGAAGCAACGTGAGGATTTATCAACAGGCTAATTTAATCTACAGCTGCGTTTAGTTCATTAAAATTCCACAACAAATAATCCCCAAAGCCATGGAGATGTAATGATGACATCCAGATGTCATAAATGTGTGCCATGCTGTTGGCAGCTTTGCTTCACCACTCAGCTATTTTTAGGTCCACCAGTATCCCCACTGCAGCGGGACCGCTCAATTCTCCAGTGAGCCTGGCGTGTGCTGTAGGTAAGCGGGGCAAACGCGGCAACAGGTATGTGCTAATCAACTCCCTGTGGACGGAGGCTGGCTTTTACGCAGCAAAATAACAAGGTGACACCTGTCAGTTTCGTCTGGCGGCGGGGAGACAACACAAGTGTGATAAGCTGTTCATCCTCCTCGCCTCCTGACACAGGGAAGAGCCTCTCTGCTGGTTGGCTGGCTGGCTGCAGCTGTAGTCTTTGCTGCGTGTGGAAGGAGAACATATGCTAATAGACCTGTTGCAGGCCGTGACCTGGCACAGAGGTCAAGCTTTTGCCTCATATGCACTTTCGTTTAAATAGGATTTGCTTGCAAGCCGCAATGTGCTGCAGTCGAGGGTCTGTGCTCTTGGGTATTCATTTACATGCTGCAACCTGTTTAAAGATATTGTGTATTAACCTGATAGGTTTATCTATGTAATACTGCAGGACGGGAAACAGGAGCAAACTGGGAAGTTGCGTTGTAAGGAGGGATTTATTTTTATTTTTTTTTGTATCCAGAGCTTGGCTGTGAAGTAAACAAATTACTGCCAAGTCAATGGGGGTGGAAAAACCAAGCACACCATGATTCTAATTGATTCCCTCGGGCCACTGTACAGTGCAGTTAAATCCAGGAGAAAATAAGAGTGTATTGTCTCCAGGATCTGTTGCTACGCTGACCCTCGCTGCTTTTCCCCACTTCCTGTCACAGTTGGCAGGAAACAGAGCCCATAAAAAAGCAGCAAATCTAAATTATTTCCCATTTCTTCCCCTTGCGTCTGTATCTCCATTTCAGGTTTTTTTGGAATGACAGCTGAAAGAGTGCATTCGTGTCAAGTGTGGCGAAGGATCCGCCTCCATAGCGCCAATATGCGGAGCTGTTTTGCAGATAACTTTGAAGCGCCGCCACTCCTGTCATTTTCTGTTTAGCCACCGTTTCATTCTGGGAAAGCATGGACGTGCAACTTCCTTTAATCACCGTCACCCTCGAGTCATCCAGTTAGACTCGGCGTGCATGTGTGTGTCTCTAAATGTGCGTGCATCTACTTAGTATGTGTTTCAGAGTTGTCAGTAATCAGAGCTTGAAGCGCTAACACCCCTCTGCTTCTGTGTGTGTGTGTGTAGGTGTGTGTGCGTGGGTTTGCCCGCGTGCACGAGCGGCGAGAGTGATAGAGTGCAGCCAACATGTTGACAGCCGCCAAGTATGCAAAAATTGGGCGAGGAGGTGATGTCGTTTACAAAGGAATTATTGCATTCGCAGATACATGCTGTGGCTCAAACGATTTCCTCAGGACCGACCGTGTCGCCGCTCGACAGGGAGAATCTTCTGGCAGCGAAGCAGAAAGAGCTATAGAGTTTTTTGCCAGTACTGCCCGGAGCCCCGCTTTTGTGTAATTCCAAGCAATATGAACTCTGAATTTAGATAGCTCATTACCAGCACAGTGTATTTTAATTCAGCTACCCACTGTGTGACTCTTTGTTGGTGGAACCTTTTTTTGCTGCTTTATTATGTCCAGATAAACACACTGTACATGTTTTACAGTCTGTAAACACGCAAACAGTTTGAATGTAATATTCCGCCTTCGGAGGATGTCTCTCTGTAAAAAGCTTTAGATTGTGGCTATAGTCTGACGCCTGCTTGTGAAGTCGCAGGATTAATTGATGCAGGTCTTATAATTTATGGTTTTGCAAATATAGGTCTCCTGCATGTGTGTCTGGGTGTGTAGGCTTTTGTGTGCACATACAAGGGATAAAGAAAGCCAAGAGGATAGTCATTTGAGGATCCCATTAGCAAATAAAAAAGGGGGGTGACAAAAAAACAAGAGGCAGATTTATGCCCCCCCCCTCCGCCTTTGGAGAGAGGAAGTGCATTATGGGAGCACTCTATAAATCCTCCTACGAGGCTGTGACACAGGATGTGGCACAAATCCTCCTCGGCCTGTAGTGGCCAAGGGAAACAAGGCTCAGCGACACGGAGGAACATCACAGATGCTTTTGCAAACACTCGCTTTGTCCTCGAAGCTTCGCTGATCTCGGTACAGCGCCACGCCATTTGGGAAGTAGTAGGGCTTAGTGGCTGCAGCAACGGAACGGCGACCCGGCCGCTGATCCCAGCGCAGTTCCTACAGCCATCAGAGACATAAAGAAAGAGCTGGAGAGTGAGTCAGAGTGGCTAGTGTTTAAGCTGTCATCTTCAAACAAGGAGGAGAAGGAAGGATCTTGTGATTACTGATATGGGATAAAAATGAAGCTCTGCAGCGTATGGAACTTTAGCTTTAAAGTGAACAAATTCTGTTTTTGTTGCTAATGAGGAAAATAATCTTTCCTTTCTGCCTCAGTGTTAAGTATGGAATGAGAGTAGTGTTGAGTGGGTGTTTGTTGTCTCTTTTTTAGACTTACACAAAAAGTCACAAATGAAAGGAAGTTTTGTCCCTGAAAGCTATTATCAGATGTTAGCGTAGTGAGGCATCCCATCGTGGCCTGTACACTTACATCTCCCTCCATCTTTACTCTGTATACAGTGTCTGACTCTGTTTGTTCTACCTCTTGTATTTTTGTCTCTTCCAGCTCTGTTGTCTTTTCAGATGTGGAGGGAGGGGGGTGTTGGAGTGGAGTCAGAGTGTGTGTGAGCATGTAGTTCAGTAGCTGACTGAACTGGGTGCACTGAGCAGTGAGTGGGTGTCTCGTCTTCCTGGAGCTTTTTCTCCCTTTTTTTTTTTTTTTTTAAGTGTCTTTGAGTGGTCACGGCTGACCGTACTTGGCAGTAGATATTCAGACAGCCAAGGCTCATTGATTTGCCCAACAAAGTGTGTGTGAGAGAGAAAGAAGGGGGAGAGGAAGAAAGAGAGAGACAGAAAGGATTTGACCAGAATAATACAATTTTTTTTTTGTTGCAGAATTAAATTAGAATCTCCAGTGTCTTTTTGAGGTGTGTTTGGACGGAGAGAACATGACTGGAGAGGGAAGAAACGAAACCTAAAAAACAAGGGAGGAAAGGAAAATGAAATTAAAGTACACAGAGAAAAAGATTAGAGAGGAGAATAGAGATGCAGTTAAAAGTTAATTCTTGACCTTGGAAATGGCACTTAAGAAACAATCTCACCACGAGGTCTGTTTAATAACTGCTGAATTTTTCAGTCCTATTACATGATCTGTATCAGCAGATGGAGTTGCCCAGTTGTCTTGGAACTGTGCACAGATTGTCAGGTTTTACTGAGAACTTTAAGGACTTCACATCTTTGTTGGCTTAAATACTGAGAAAGAGATGTTTTAGTGAGGCTACTGTGGCTGAACAATGCATGCAAGTGTCTTAAATCTGATAATGCTGGCTAACGTTAGCCACCATATTCTGTACCAACAAAAGCCCACTTTTCGGTATGGTACCTTTGGAACCCAGAGTAACCTTTCAGACATGGTACCTAGACCCTAATGTTTCCACTGCAAACAGCACTATTAAATGTGGGCAGGGTTGTTGTCACTATCGTCATTATTGGTGACACAGATGGAAATCTGCACCTCGTTTATCGTCCACAGAACGAGGCTGCACGCCGACATTTTCAGAACAAAATAGAACAGGCTGCAGTGAGAGTCTCTCTCCATCGGATATTTAAAAATAGTGGGTTTGTGCATTTAGTCCTTCTAAGGCAAGGTCAGGGGTTTAGTGTTGCTGGATGCTTTTTTTTTTCTCAGAGTGAGGATTATAGTATATGCAGTTCACATAATCTGTCTGAGATTAATATATAAACACTTGAAGATCCACTCATTACTAACTTTATGTCATATAAAAACTAAAGTAATGGTCAAAGTTGTAACAGTGAAATTTAAGGTGTGCTGATGGATTCACGTTGTTAACTCATGCATTGAGTAACGTTACAAGTAAATGTTCCACCTTAAAAGTTGCCGGCAGTTGGCCCAGTGAATGAAATTATGTTTTTCTCAGACTACAGCTGCTGTGTTGTTATAGTCTACCGATACAACTCTCCACAGTATGAACAGTGGTTACATGAGCTTCAAAACCAGACACAACTCAGCCCTGAGCAGAGTGACTGTCCTCTACTGACCAATCAGACTGCAGTGTTCACAGGTACCAGACCTGTGTGCTAGGTACCCCAACAGAGGGGGGACCAAACATGGGGACAGTGAGACACAGTTCAATTGGTACCATCCACAACTTTTATTAGTGGAAACTGGAAAACAATTACCAAACTGAACTGTACCGTACTGCTCGGAAACTGGGCTAAAATCCTTGAATATATTGAACTGAGCAAGGCTGTGTATTATTGCTAATGAGTCACACTTTTCATTTGAAGAGAATGCATGTACTACAGTACATGACCAGAAATATATGGACACTTAAACACTCCATCCATATGTGATTATCAAACGCCTGATTCCAAAACCTTTGGCATCATCCTGCTGCTTTCATGCTTTTTTTCACACACGTTTTGGAACGTGGTCGTAGAGATTTTCTCCCCTTCACTTACAGGAGCTTTTTAATCAGGAGAGACAAATGAATGCAGTAAAGATAATTGTTTAATAGAGATTACAGGTGTATGGATTAACAGATGATATGGGATGATTAAGATTTGAGAGAAAGACTTTGGAGCTTAGACTGTGCAGGGAGATTTTATGATTGAGGGGTGTCTGCACTGAGCAGCAGCAAGATAAATCCCACCGTGGAGACACTTGTGGTGGCTGGTGACTCTGCTGAGAAGCTGATTAGGCTGATGAAGCTGATGAATCCACGAAGACTAGGCAGTGATAGGGAGGTGGAGGGCCGACACAGCTGCAGCATTGGCGTACGAAAGGCAGAAAGAGAATCATGTTTAAAAAAGACAGCAGCAAGATGATAATAAAGGTGTCGCTGGGCTGTTGGTTTAATGTGATTAGGTGATAGAGCAGCTGATGTCTCAGTTGGCAGCCTCAGACGGTGACAGCGAGAAATTGCGAGTATGAGTACAAGGAGAAATATGTTACAGACCACAGTATGCAGTAGTATGGTCTTCCTGACCTAACTTTCAGTAAAGCTTCATCACTGAGTAGGTTTGAACCCCCCACCCTGGGTTCGAACCAGTAACCATCTTGCTATGAGGCAGCAATGCCAACCACTGCACCATAATGCTGCCAAAAATTGCGATGCATCTAAGAATTGATTTATTCCTCCCACCTCTAGTGGTGAGGTCCCAACACTGATGTTGGAGAATAAAACAGTTGGCGTTCCGAATTCATCCCAAACGTGTTAGATGGGGGTTGAGGTCAAGGTACTTTACCAAATTGGAAAACAGTGTTTTTATGGGTATTGCACACAGGGGCATCGTCCTATTGAAACAAGAAGGGACAGTTTATTGTCTTAAATTTCACTTTTTGCTTTGCATTATTGCCAAAGTTGAACAAAGTGGCTGAGTCCAAACCAGGACAAACAGATCGAGACTGAAGGTACACAAAGATACGACGACAACGTTTTCCCTTTACTGTCTGCCACTTCCACTTCTGTTCCATTAGTATAGATGAAAGTTGGCACTACTCAACAGTAACAGAATCTATTAGACAATAATGTCCATATACCTTTGGCTGCATTGTCAAACTTTCCAGAGTCATTATCATATGAAGCCATATATGCAAAACTGCATGTCTTTGTGTGGAGTGCTGCACTCAGTCCCCACGTCTTCAGGATAATCAAGTTTGTTAGACATTTTGAGTGTCTTGTCAGACTCTCACCGTCCTTTGGTGATTTGCTCTCATGGCCTACAGCACATGGCAAAGACACCACTTATACACACATTACACCCAAGAGCTCTCCAGGGTGTTCAAAGGACCCCCTCTGCTTCTTCAGTCCTCCTCTCATCCATTTGCTCCTGTTTTCCAATCACTTACCTCCGCTCCAATCTCACCAGCGGGCTCTCTCCTATTTTTCAGCGTGGGGTGATGACACATGTGAGACACACACATTCACACACGGACACACATACACACAGGCTGATGAGTAGCAAAGGGTTACACAGACAGATAGTGCCTGACCTGTCCCTCTCCACCAGCTGGGTCTGGCTGACCTCAGAGGAAATGATCAGAGGGAGAAGACGGAGAGAATTAGAGGACGAGTGAGAGCAGAGAGGGTCAGAGAGAAAGTTCCAGATCTTTGTCTCTGTGACTCATAAATCTTCACAGTTGACAAGTGGAGCACTCGGAGTTGAGTGCAGACTTCTATAATGGACATGTAGACAGGACAAGAATGGCTGAGTAACTTACAGACCGCTCGCTGCTGTCAGTGGTGGCATTCATCTATATGTGTTGATCTATCCATACATTACCTACACTTCTTATATCCTGTAAAGGTGTGCAGGGGGCTGGAGTCTATCCCAGCACACAGTAGATAAGGAAGCTATTATTTCACACTGCTCTTAAATGTATACTAAATTAGCCTTTTGGCATCCAAATGTTTTGATGCATTGGATGTGCTGAATGTGCATATTAAGGCAGTGCAGGAGGAGGTGCACATTAATAATCCTCCAGGACTGTAACATGCTCATGTTTAACCCAAACAATGTGTCATGTGACTGCAGTTGCTTCACATCCAGGTCGGAACACGTCACCACAAAGGAACCGCACCAGAGTTCGTTTGTAACCGGACCGAGACCACCTCTCCAACAAGGTCTCGGTCCGGTTGTTAAGATGTGCACCAGAGTGTGATTGCTGTGTTCACACCTGCCTAAACGAACTGCACTTAGGGGGCAAACGAACTTGAGTTTGATTGAACCGAACCAAACAGGGCAGATGTGAAAGCAACCTGAATCTGGTTAGGTTTAGGCACTAAAACCACTTGGAAAATGTCATATTGTGGTTAGAAACACCCGGTTTTATGGGCACAATCTCCACTGGAAACACAGGTAAAACTGGTTGTTAAAAAACAACCAGTTTTACCGACACTAACTCGGCAGATAGGCAGTAACGTCTTGAAAAAAAACAACTACTTTTAATGGCACTGTCTCCGCTCGAGACATGGTGATGGGTTGCTACGAATACAGCAGGAGGTCAATACAACATACCTGGGTTTGGTGACTAAAAGACAGCTTGGCACGCATCTTGCTTAGGTGTCACACCATCCACCATCCCCTCGTTCCATAGTTCATACACTCCATCACTTCAGAAACGTGGATATGATCCATATGGTTATTCATGGATGCAAAGAATGTGAATGTGCAGATATGTCTGCCTGCAAGTATTCCTACAATGCTCTTGAAACAACACTAGCCTACATATTAAGCATTCAGTATGATACTATGTCTGACTGAGCCAAGAAGTAGTCCCTCATAAAACAGCAAATTATGGATTTTACACTTCGTGTGTTTTACATATTAAAGAGGATATACTGTGTTAATTATGGAGCTTTACAGGCTGATTTTGTTACCCATAGAGAGATTAATGCTAATTGTTGCCCCCTGTTTCTAGTCTTTATGTTAAGTTACCTTAATTGGCTTCTGGCTCTGGCTACGTATTAACCATACAGACATGAGAATGGCATCAGTCTTCTCACCTGCCTCTCTGCAAGAAAGATGACCGGACTGCCTTGATCGCAGGTATATGTTCTTACTGAAACTCCTGGCTATATGCTTTTGTCTTATTCTCACACTTTCTTGCTTACAATGCTTTGTGTTCAAAGCTAGTGTAAGGCTACCACAGCTTCACAGCTCAGGACAGCTCCATATTGAGGTCAGCCCTGCTTGAGCATTGGTTTCTTGTTTCAGCAGCGCGGTGATCAGCAACATACCCTCTTCATTGTCAGTCTAAACACAAACCCCATTAGCACCATGTATTTCCTAATGGTTTGCAAGGCTGATGATTATCCACAGGTACCGGCCTGCCCGTACACACAAATTAATCAAGCTTTAATTTTTATTTTCTTCATTAGTCTACATCCCCCTCAAAGCCCGACACAAACGCAAACACACCGGCACGCACCGCACAAACACACACTACACAAGCTGTCCCTGTGTGATTTTGCCTTGATGATTGTGTTAAGTGCTCATCACTTGCGTGTCTGTTCTCCTATCTGTGCTCAATTTCAATTAATCCGTCCATTTCCCCATGAAGGCAACAGTTGTCATCCCATATGTTAGCCACTTACAAGCTTAACAGGAGCTGGCAGAGCTTATATCTATACACCCAAACATTCCTGAGCACACACACAAACAAATAAAAGAAACACATGCTGGTGCTTTCCTATGGACGCTTTACATGGAAACATTCTCTTCTCCACTTGTAGACGCGCAGGCTCGTTGCACTCGGGGCAGCTCATCAGCGGGAGGTCCACAGATTGGTCAGCCCTGATAGAAGGCATGTTATTTAGTGCTGGTTGTTGTGAGTTACAGTACTTGTGTCAGTGCCCCTGGCGTTAGTCCCGCCTGCCAGCAGATGCTCAAAAGTCTGTCACCCCTCTGCGGTGTTAATGATAGGTAGTGATTGGAGATCAGGTCCGCCTGGCTTATGTCTGTTTACCTACATTATCGCTGCTATTATCAGACCGCCGCTGCTTTCTTTTCCTGTTGACTCAAATGTGAGTCATTATGTAGTTCTAAAACACAAAGAGCCGGGTGCCAGACACTTATCTTGCTTTAATACACTGTATCATCAAGCCTTTGTATATTTAATATATGCTGGTGCATCCTAGATTACTAGAAAGGCTTTGATTGCTGCCTCGCTGCTGCTGTTTTGATGGCAGTGTTGTTTTCCCTCTCCCTAAGAAATACTGCACGCTCACTGAAAACACTGCAAGACAACAGAGGAGTTGTACACGAGCAGACATGAAGCGAATGCCCGGCGCTGTCCTCGGTCCTGACATGAGCCAATGGCACTCTGCAGCAATGGAGCTGTCCATCGTGCTGAAAGCAGACTTACCGGACGCTTTTGACTTTCCATTAGCCCGTGCCTCAGTGTGAGTGGGCATTTGCATACACCAGCGTGTGGGGATATTGGAGGGGCGGAGATATGTGAGAACACGCCAGGGACCTGACAGCCCGTCACAGCTATGATAAGGCTGAGCAGTGATTGATGAGTGACAGATGGACGGGTGAAAATGGCCAGGAAATGTGCAGCATTTCAATGATGATGCCTGAGCAGTACTGTTTTAATATTAACTCTTACAGGGTGAGACACAATGTCAGACTGTGTGATGGGATACTCTCACTAATTCAAGCCTGTTTCCGTAATCAGATTCTGACTCTGAATGATGGCTTCCTATCTGAACACACCCTTTTCTGCCAGAGTTGGTACAGTTTCATCGTGTCTTTGTGTTTTTGTCCTTGCTCTCCTCAGTGTCTTTGAAGCAGCCTAATCACCAGACGAAAATGTTTGCATTGTACATTTCTGCAAATCATAAATATGTTGCATATGCATGTTTCATACGTATCATATCAACGTTTCTAAAGTGACAAAGTGTGTGAGCTGACTGTTAATTAGAGGTGGATGGTGGATGGCGGATGGCAAGTCACCTAGGCAAGATGCCTGCCAAGCTGCAGGCCACTGTTTGAGACCAACAAACAACAAAACAATTATGTTATAGCAAATCATTGCTGTGTTTTCGGGGGCTTTTTAGAGCTCCAAAGGTAGATGTTTTGTAGAGACCTGTCCAGTGGCGACATTGGCATGATAACGGGTTGTTTTTTTACCAAGATATTGCAGCTTTTTCTACCAGGATTGTGCCCTTAACACCCAGTATTTTAAGCCAAAACGTGATCTTTTCCTGACTATAACCAAGTGGATTCTGTGCCCACACACAACCACACATTAACCACAGTGTTGTTGAAGTAAAGTTTCATTGTATCCACTGCATAATGTGCAAATGCAGTGTATCTGTAGTTTACAGAAATGTACAGTGTTGACATTTTTTGAGGCAATTATGTTGTTTTAAAGTTGATGGGACTTTTGTAGCTTAAGAGGGAGCACGGCAAAATCTGGTGATGTCACTTGAGTCAACGACAGTTGGGGCAGACTGAGGCCCAATCCCATTTCTACCCCTTAAATCTTCCACTTGGTATTGAGTGCCCCCGTTTGTGAGATAACCTTTGATGAGGGAAGTGAGAAATATTAGGGTAGAGATCTTTCCCTAAGAAATAGGACACCACTTCATGCAAATCGGCGTGGCCAACGTGTTTATTATTCTTCATCTGATGAATCAACGGAGAAGAAATGCTGAAAACAGGACGTGCCTACGACGTCTTCTAGTTCTGATTGATTTTGTTTGGGTAAGTCGGATTGTTTAAATATTTTGACGCTGTGTTCAACCGAGTTTTCGCTAGTCCAACCATCTGTTGTTTGTATAGCCTACATTCCGATTGTACAGTAATAAATTGTTTTTCAAAACTTCTTCCACTTCGTTGAAAGTGTGAGTCGGGGCTCCCTTGGAATCTAGGGTGGTGTTTTAAGTGTTGGAAACCACCTCAATTCTGTTTTGGGACACCACTAGCCTAAACGTGAACGTGCACAACCAAGTGCAAGTGGGTATTTCTAGGGGAAGTGTGGGTACTGGGACAGGCCCTAAGTCTTGTGGTGTAGAGTTAGAAAGAATTGAACTTATCAGACCTTTGCAGCCTGTTTCCAACTCTACTTGAGGCTAGAGGCTAACGACCATGTTAAGGACTACTGGCATTATGAAACCAAACTTACGACTGAACTCGGTGGTTGAGTTGTATCGTGGGTAATGTAGGCACTGGGTTTTTAAAAAATAGAATAATGTATGGAATAAAAAAAAGAGAACATCTCTGATTCTGTGGCATAAATTTTGATCTTTTTTTTCAGACTGTCCATGTTGAGTCGAACAATGTTACAGGAATGCAATTTCAAATGTGTTCATTTATTAATTTAGTTAGTTAGTCAGTTAGTAGCACTTTATTTCAAACATGTTAGTAGCAAATAAACAAAATTATCATACATTAGTAGACGCATGAAAGCATGAAAACTGAAAACAACATATAATGATTTGATTTGCATGTTCAAAAAGGAGTGTGTGGAAATACAAACTTATTTATCCCACCCTTTCTCCATTAGTCAATAATAGTCAATTATGTAGCTCCCCACCAATACAAAGCTGTCCAATAATTAATTCTCCTAGACCTATTTTTGTATATTCTTATATATATATATATTCCTTATTTATTGGTGGAATTCGTCTTTAAACTCTGAAGAAATATAACAAAGAGCATTTTCATACATGCACTTTAATTGGTGCTTTGATTGTTATGCATATATAATATTCATTTTTTTCTCCAGTGAATCTAACCAAATCTTTCAGTTTGGCTAACATGAACTTGTTTGAGGCTCTAACAGTCATGAGATCGATCCAGTCCTTATAACAAGGTGTGTTTGTATTTTTCCAGTTCCTTAGAATTATTTTGGAAGCCTGTGAGAGCCAACCCACATTGCAACTATGTAAGTCCAGCTGGTTGAACAGATTTGTTTTCAAAAAGGCAAAAACATGGTGTACTTATTAAGGACTGTTCCAACCACTCCTTGTTTGCCCTCACCACTCTGGGTCCAAAACACGGAAACAAGTTGACAGTCCAACCTTTACATCTCCAGCACTTATTACTTTGAATTACATCAAGCTTTTTAAGCCTGACTGGAGTCCAATAATGTCTGTGAGTTATTGGTACCTTGTGTTTGGACCACTGCTACAGATTAAGGTTTTGAAGGTGTGAAAATGTCCCAAAAAAATGCATTCATTGTGCAAAAAAATGCACAAACAAAAGCAGAGAAGAACACTGCAAGCTAGCAAGCATGGACGTAAACAATGCATGACTTAAAATATTAATAAATTTGGCTTTGCGAATGTACTATGAGGAAGGAAACACCTCAAGGATACACAAATGTGTCTGAGTATAAAACACTGAATATAAACCTTTGTCTCCCGAAAAAACCTCCATGTTGTAAATTGAAGTTTTGACAGCCAAGTTTCAAGGAGCTTTAAACTCGAAGCACTAATTAAGAATATACAAATACCGATGTGAGTGTGTGTGCTCCTTTTGTGTGTGTGTCCGTGACTCTCTCTAGCATCTGGGCCACAGAGCCAAGAACCATAAAACATCTAAAAATAAATACTGCTCCAACAGTCTGAAGTGTATTGAGTTGTGGCCAACGACTCTCACTTGCCGGCTGCTCGGCCATATTTCCAAGCTGCTATAGAAATCAGCTATAGAAATCTCTGCACAATGATCCATGAACCCTGCGGCTTTGTGACGACTTTGTGGAGAAGTGTGCATGCACGTGTGTGCGTGTGTGTGTGTGTGTGTGTGTGTGTGTGTGTGTATGTTTGACTTATGAAAAGATGATTGCTCAAAACTAGAAATGTATCCATGTGATGTAGTGTCCTTCATTCCAAGACATCTCTGGCGATTGCTCGCTCACACACGCACACACACACACACACACACACACACACACACACACACACACACACACACACACACACACATACACAAACAAACACACACACATGCACAGGTGGAGCATTTGAAATGAACAGGTGGGACCAGCTTTGTGTAGAAGGGCCTGTCACGGATGCAGCAATTTTATTCTTCCGCTGTAACTGGGCCACTGACACACACACACACACAACCACACACACACACACACACACACACACACACACACACACACTGCGAGCTCCTCCTCTCCCCTCTCTAAAGGTGCACCCCAGTTCCCTGTGGCTGTTGCACAGGCTCAGTAATTGCATTCCCAAACGTGTGTGTATACGTCTGTGCATGTGTGTGTTTACCTGCCTCTAGGTCAAATCCTGAGGGACGTGAACTCTCTGCTGGGTTATATCATTTTTTAACAGGACGCTCAGAGCCTCATTTGTCCCTGTGTGTTTTGGGAGAAATCACCAAGGTGTTCCCATCTCCCTCCCCAGGACGGCAGAGAGCACACAGAGTACCTGTCAGCTCGTATACACGCCCAACAGGCTCCAGTAGTTAGTACAAAAAAATTGATTGTTTTTCAAACCTGCATGTGCCCACATGTTTATTTTGCTTTATACCAGCTGTCATCGTGCAGCCGTGTGTCCTGTTTCTCTTCATCCTTTGCTGTGGTCCTGCAGCAGACAGCAGCCCGGCTGCAGCAGCTCCCCCTGTGTTACCAGGAGGAGGATCTGGGTCACCGTGTACCTGCTCCTCCCACTGCCTTGCATCCTCTCACTCCCCCCTTGTTCACCCTCTGTTCTATCTCTCTCCATCTTACCCTTTTTCCATGTCTCTTCCTTGTCTGCCTTTGTCTAATCTCAGAGCCAATAATATCACAAATTCAATCACTCCTCTCTTTTTTTTCCCCAATGTTTTTTTTCAATCTTTCGTCCTCATCTCTTCCCGTGCTCCTGCTGGGATTTCGTGATGTAGCATTAGCGTGGAGGTAATTACCGACGGCGAGGCTTAGCCAGGTCTTATCACACTGTTCTCTCCTTCCCTCAGGATCCGTCTCTCCCCTTCCTCTTTCTCTTTCAGCTTCTGCCTCTTCCACCGGGACCCCGTGGAGATTCTCCTTTTGGAAAGCCACTGGGTTAAGGACATCTAAAAGCTAATATTTTAATCTGACTTCTCTGTTAGTTGTGCCCTCAGAGTAGCTTTTGTTGACTCTATTAGGCCGGCTGTACTTTATTAAGGCCAAACGTACCCTGAAGAGACTGCGAGTCGAGCAAAAACATGCACAGTTAACATACATAAACAACTTTGCATGCTGCACCCAAACATATCACATGTACACCCTTAATGCATTTCTTTGTCACACATACATGAATATATATAAACTCATACATGTAAACAAGAACAAGCAAGCAAGTATGCAGAAACACAAATTTTAAATTATGATTTATTCGTCCTCCTCACACACAGGCGTGGTTGTGCGTGTTTGGACATCCTGGGTTATAAGCTTATTATAGGGTGGTGAATAATTAAGGTGCTATGTTCATTCATTAACCACTCAAGAATTGTTGGCAAGGGAGACATACACACTCCCTCTCATAAGCCCTTTCTGTCCGCCCCACCATCTCTCCTTTGCTCTCTCTGCCCTCTATTTGAATATCTTGTCACTTAAAAATACTGTATGTTAACATGGATGCTCGTGTGTGTGCCTGTGTGTGTGAAGGTCACACATTTTTCTAACCAGCACATCATTATTAAATCATGAATTCACCCCTGGCTCGCTCACTCCTCCTGTCTTGCACTGTTTGGTTCTCAGGTTGTGTTGGGGTTATGTGCTATTTTTTCTTTGCTCCTGCGTGCATGTGGCAGGTATGGTGTTGTATCTGTCCATGCATGTGCATGAATGTGTGTGTGTCTGCGTGTGTGTGTGGGCCTCGGCCCGGGCCCCTGGAGTTCTCATTACGGTGAGAGTGGATGGCCGAGCCCAGCCCTAACATCTGTCTAGGAGAGTGGAGGGGCCCCACACCGAGCTCGTAGCCAGGGAACACCCTCGGAGGAGCGGCCGCTTTCTGCTGCATAACAAACCACACCGCTGCACCTCGAAAAGTAAAAAGTTCACTTCTGTTACGTGTTGCATTTTAACAAAGCTCTGCGAATAAATAAGTCCATCAGGATGCTGCATTTAATGGTGTGTGACAACCAGTCAGTTTAACTAGAGCCTGGTTGATACATTATTGGCCCTGAATTGGGTTTTGCGTATGTTAGCAAACAAACAGGAATACAAAACTCTCAAATGCTCTATTGACAGACTTCAATATTGTTTTGTTTCATGTGGTTTTATTATTAGTTATTGAATTTCAATAGTGCTTACTTATCTAATATGATCTCCTATATGATTCGACTGATATCCATGTAGGTGCCATCTATTTTTCTTTATTTTGGGGGTATTCTTGCCATTATTTGATAGTGGACAGTTAAGAGGAGACAGAAAACAGGTGCATATTGAGGGGAAATGACAGCTGAGACAGAACCAGGATGCAATAACAGTATATAGCACAGCGATACTCATCTTGCAGCCTGTGGGACAAATCTGGGCGCAGGGTGGCCTGCCGATCATTTTTTTTAATTCACAATGACAACAAATTTATTTACAATGAGACAATGACAATGTTTTTTTGTAATTTTAATGTTAATAAGGTATGCATTAAAAATAAAGCATCATAACAGAGCTTGTTTATCAAAAAAGTGTCCGGGTGGAGTCTCTGACAGAGGCCTCAAATGTCCTCAAATCCTAGAAACGCTTGTATCTACACCTGACCTGCATGGGCAGCTTCCATTGGATTTGCCTCTTGGCAAAGATGAGTGAGCGACAGCAACCTGAAAATGTTGAAAACAGGCAATTCATTTATTATATATACTGATAAATATTATTGTTTGCTATAACTGACTCCTGGCCTCCTATCATTATGCAAAAGGCCCGCTGGGCAAAGCAAGTTCAATATCCCTGATAAAGCATCTGGCCTCCTGGACGCCCCACTGTTGCTCACATCTTCTATAATAAATTGTATTGTTCATTTGAGGTTCAAAGTTCACTCCTAACTTTGGAAAACAACAGCTCACAACAAGGTCCATTTAAAGCTGTAGCTGTTGCTCAGTGCCTCACAGGCAGATAGAATTTTGGACAATTGTTTTTCTTCTGAGCACCTTAGGGATAGTCAAAGGCAAGTTGGCGTAAAAGAACCAAATCTTCAAAATTAAACTTTTATATGACCTCAAGAATTACATAAAAGTGCTTTCTGATTTGATGCCCCTATTAGCAAGAAGAATTATTAAATAAACCATGTTCTGCTCTTATACAGATGGTTAAGGTTTGGTTAGGTTGAGGCACAAAATAACTTGGTTAGGGTTCATTCATTTTCCATAACCACTTATCCTGTTAAGCACCGCGGGGGGGCTGGAGCCTATCCCAGCTTACCGTGGGCGAGAGGCCTTTTTCGGGGCAATGGGGGGCGTGAGCAAGCAACAAAACATGTAGCTCAGTGTGTGGCGTAAACAGTAACGTGGGAGGGAAGCCGCGGCTCGTCAGGCACGTTTCCCTCTTGCTACTAGCTGCTCGCTAATTCCTGCTATCAGCTGTTTCCCGTTTATCCACCGCCAGTGGGTCGCACTTGCGGCGACATCAACAGCTCCTCCCACAAGTCATCAACAGCCTCTCTCATGGCGGAAGATCGCCTCGTTCTGTTTAAACCAAAAAGGTTCCACCAACATGACTACCTGACGAGGCGGAAAATTGGGCACCTCAGATCAACTCGCCATTCCGGCTCTGTGTGTCTAAACGCTCACAGCTTGCCGACAAAACGGCCCAACATTCGCGGAAAATCTGGCAGTGTAAAAAGGACTAATGATGGCCATGCAGTTCAGGCCAGCTATGGTGGTTGAAAGAAACCAAGGTTTACTGTCAGAATCAAAGAGTTGAACTTCACTCTAAGATGATGATCATGTGAAAGCTCCAGACCTGCTACTAAACAGACCCTGCTCATAATAATCAGCTCAGCCTCACAGCTCTCATTGTGGTTTATATGCCAACTTGAAAAAACAAACAACATCAGTCTATTGGATTTGTATTTGTATTATTCTGTCATTACTCTCAAGTATCAATATTGGTGTCAGCCTCAGGCTTGAGTTTTAACAGGAGACTGACTTTGAAGAATGTAACTGAGCGCAACCGGAGCTAAAGCTTTCATACCTTCTCACAACACAGATGGAGGAGAAAGTGAAAGACTGATGAAATAAAATCCCTCTCCATCCCCAACATGTTTGTCCTCTTGAGTAAAGACAGAGAGAAAATAACCACAGTGTCTCCCAACAGAGAGCGGGGACACATTTCAACATCGTCTGTGTGACGGGGGGAGCATGAGCTCCTAAGAAATGTGGTCTTAACTTAGAAGAACACAAATCACTACACACAAAACCTTTAATATTTAAAGGGATTACATAAAAATAATATGACAAGGCTGTGCTGGGAAACACTTGGATGCCTTGTGAGATCTAAGCCTGATTTTATCTTTTGTTTTTCTGTACATATAATAAGATCTTAGAATATATTTTTTTTCTCCTTCTTTTATTCATCAAGGGTACGGAAATTCATTATTTTCCCAGCACCACCCTGGTTCATATTTAAGATGCTGAACACAGATACTGTGTTGTAGAGTCTCACCAGTGCTGTTGCTGCTGTGAAGCTCTGTGGAGCGGTTGGGGATTTGCTGCCTTGCTCAAGGATACTAAATGTTCTTTTTTCTTGACCCTTATTCTCAAAGTGATCTGTTAAAAGAGCACATAGATATATAATTTTGAAACTTCTGCTTCTTCTGCTGCTCCGATTATCCCTACACTGTATGTGAAGGTTGTCACTGTCAGTTACAAGATCAAATGACTAACAGGAATTTATTAGTTCTACTTTGCAGACGGCTGAAAAAATGTCTTCCCCATCTGCTGAGTACGTCCCACCAAAACGCTGAAAGACGGTGCTATTAATTATCTTGAACATCCTTCCTTTTTTTTTTCCTTGAAACTGCGACCGATGTGCACAAGCTTTTCTTTGTCACCGTTTTTTCCCTCTCGTGAGTCATGCTCGGTTGTATCCACAAGATATGAAACAATCTATCTCTGCCTCATGAATGCAAAGAAATATCAGCTTTCTAATCCTTCACTACATCTGAAAATCAAACTTTTATGTTCCTGGAATACACACAGCTGCTGCCTTCCTCTTCCTCTCTCTCTTTGACACACACACACACACACGCACCATTTAAATATCAATGAGTCCTCTCCTTTTATGCTATGCTGTGGGTTTCCAAACAAATGGATTATATCTGGCTGTGTGGCATTTCCCAGGTGGTATTATCGGTCACTTGAGTGTCGGCCACCTGATGCTCAAGAACATATGAAATGGCTGTGTACATGTGTGTGTTCTGCATGTATGCCTGTGTGTGCGACACACCTGGCCTTGCTATTCACTGCCCTCTGAGTCCCTCTCAGTCCTGGTGAGCCTCTCTCCATCTGTTTGAATAGTGACAGTCCTCCCCTGCTGCCCGCAGCCAAGAGGGCTGAACACCTGTAGAGAGGTGCAAACACGCACATTCACACATTCAGGCATACAGGCACATCTCAAGTCCTGATGCACTTCTTCCACCTCTGAGTTGCCCCCATCAATTTTCACTCTTCACTTCTTTTTATTTACCTACCTCCAGTTTGTGCCTTTCGCTTTGTGCGTTTGCCGGTGTCTGAGTGTTTGTTGTTTTGCTCCACTGTGTAGCAAATGACTTGTCCCGGCTGGGTGGGTAATTTTCCAGTGGCATTGGCACTTTCATCCATGCAGTCTCTCGGGGTGCGGTGTTTATGAATTGACATCGTAATCACGCCTTTGCTGCTTTCTCTCCATTTCCAGCACCTTGGGAGGGCAGGCGGGAGGGTCTCAGGTTTATATGCAGATGCTTAAAAAAAAAAAAGAAAAAAAGATGGAAATCTGCGACGGACTGTTGCTAGAGGGCAGGAGAGGCAACAGCAGACAATAGGTGAGCAACTGACTGACAGGTTGAAATTGAAATAGGAAGAACACACTGAGGCCAGAAGAAAGAGAGTAGGGGAGAGAGAGAGAGAGCACAGCTTGGAAAGAGGTTCAGCAAATAGGACGGAGATTTTGTTGAAGCGCATTTAAAGATGCTATCTATTAAATTTTCATATAAATAAATGTTTTGAATTATGTGTGTCCGCCCTGTTTTGAATAAACAGAAGAACTGTTCCTTTGCCTTCTTCTTTTTCTCTTGACATTTACCATCTGGAGCTGTCAACACACTTTGCTAGTGTCCAAAACAAAACCACAGGCCTCTTTAGCCAATCATGCGTAGAACAAGTTTTGAAACTTTAAAATACCAAACAAGAAAGTTGGTATTGGGTACCCACTCACTCACTTATGCAATTAACCACATTTAACTTGTTCTGCATCCATCTGCTTGTGGAGGTACAGGCTGATTATAGCAAAACACATCTAATTAATCAACTGTTTATTCGGCACATGAAGAAAGACAAGGTACAACTCCAGTGAAACACGATCCCGTCAGTTGCTTGATTTTATGCATAGCAATTTAGTCATTTGTTGCCTCTTGTATTTTAGCCCGCTGCTTTATAATTGTCCATGTTTCCAGTAGTGTTCGCAACCAAAAAACGGTGCCATCTTATTCAACCGGTGCCACCCAGACTAAATCATAATGCAGATTTTGGTGCTTCATTTTGGTTTTGGAGAGAGATGGCATGTGTGTCAGTGACAGTGGCACATTACAATGAGGCTGCAGTGACTGGAGCAGAGAAAATGAAGTTAGCAGAGTAGTGCAGTGAGTCCAGTTTAGGCTATTTGCCAGTGAATAAATGCTACAACTCCTCAAGACCCAAACCAAGCTCCAATTTCTCTCGTGCCACCTGCTGATTTAAGTGTGGAGGGTTAGCCATGAAGTTAGTGAACAAAGTTAGCTTGTGAAGTTGGCCTTGCATTGACACCTGACCAGGCTCACGTAAGGTGGACTGTTAAGGTGTATTGTAGTTAGTTATTTTTTATTTGATATTTTATTTACCTATCTACCTACCTAGGACTTAAATAAAATACATATACACAGCGATAGAGAGTATACTGCTACTCAAATGCACTAATACACCACCCCTGAAGTACTCTAGTACAGGGCTCCAAATTTGGACATATATATACAAATCTTATTCTGATCAGAGAACCTTACAATACGTTTGTCAGCTCTCTTATCCACATATCATACTATATGTTGGTGGACAGTCTGACTTATACATGAGTACAATACGTTTCCTTTCCACAACCGTACCAAATGAAATGGCCTGAGTTTTATACTTGTCTGCCAATGGTAACACACTCGTGGCACCTCAGCAACTAGTGGGTTAGCTTCCCAGTACCTCTCAAAGGCATTAGCAAAATGTTCAAATATACTCATCCAATAACTAACACATTCTCTTTAGACATGTCGGAAATTGTTTAATGTCCCGTCTGCCTCTTTACTCATAGCACAGAGAGGGGAAACGTCAGGAAAAATCTTATGCAATCTGTCTTTGGAGCAATATAGCCAATACACTAGGTTGGATTGTATCTGATTGTGTCTATAGTTAATTGATCATCATGTATGCACACTTCCAAGACTCTCCTCCTAAATCTCATTGTCTATCTTTTCACCCAACTCACTCTTCCAATTCTGCTGAAGTCGATTTGTTTTGACAAAAGCCTGCCTTTATATAACGTGATAAAAGTAGGAAACCGCTCCCTCACTATGAGGATTGAAGTTATTGATGCTCTCAAGAGAGTCATGGGAACATATTTTCTCAAAATTAGACGTATATATCCTTGTGAAATCCTGAATCTCCGCATCATTTTATTAGTTTTAGCCTAAGTATACTTTGTAAGTTAAGAATGAATATATTTTCAAGTTGGAATTTGCCTTAAAAAGATGTCGTTGACCATTGTTTTGTGCCTTTATGATAAAGAAATAAAAGTTCAGGTTCTTTTAAGGCAGTGGTACCGTTTTTAAAACCCAAACGATACCCAGTTTCTTCGTCAGGCTGCAGTGTGTGTGTGTTTATGGCCTCCTGGATTGTTCTGGAAAATCCAAGTAGCCTTAATGTTGATTCACGTTTTGTAGACTAATGCAACATTAGGGAAAGATAAAGACGAAGAGCATCACAGTATGAGGTCAAGACACTGTGCTGATGTGTCCCCAGGGGTTGGCATGTGGGAAAGCTTCCCAGCATGCACTGGGACACCATCCCACCATTTCCACACATGATTTGTTTTCACAAAATAAGTAATTATGAGCTAGACTGCAATATTACGAATTTGTTTTTAATTATCTTTTTGATTGTTCCATTTTAATAGAAACACATGTGGCTTGATTATATCAATTAGAATTAAAGGTTCAGAAACAGCTCAGTGTTGATGCTGATTGGGAACAGTTGGGCGTCTTTAAAGTGAGATTACGTAACTTTAAAAGTAGAAACAAGACATTCTTCCTCTTACAGTTGATTTCAAAAGCAATGCATCACACAGTGGCTTAGTTCAATACACCCAGGGGTGCTGTTGCTACAGCCTTATACGGTCAGGATGGTGGGCACATTCTCACACAGACGGGGAATAGATAAATCAATTCCATGCATAGAAACGAGCGTGGATTAAGCACAAAACTGCATACACAAGGTTAATAATGAGTCCCCAGGATCTCGCAAATCATCACTTTGAACAAGGCCAACTGCATCTGTAACAATTTATGTTGAAGGTGACGGGCAAACACGAAATGTTAAAAACGTCTTGTTACATAAAGTACTGTTAAATTCCAAACTAGGGCACGGTTGTTTTCTTCTGTTTGGTACAATTGTGAAAGCAGGGTTTCCGTTCCCAATGGGAGGGCAGTTGGATTACCTTTGTTTTCAAGTGCGCCATGCCACTCCTAGCTGCTGCAACTGAGCCTTCAGTAACAACCGCGGCTTTGTTAGCTCTTCTTACATTCAAACTTGTTTTTGTCTGTCCTGTATTCTCTCGAGCCTCTGAAGCTGCATGATGAAATACAGAGGTAGCAGTGTCGAGACGCAGAGGCAATGGGAGGAGGATTAAAACCTTCGCTCTGTGACACTGTAGAAAGCAGATGCCTTTTGATGTGAAAGCAGTTGGCTCATACAGTGTTGTACAGCAAAAGGAATGGGGGAATAATCATACTTATAATGTCTGACACCCAGATATGCAAACACACACAGTTTAACATGTCTGCATGTGAGAATTTAATTTCCTCTCCTCTGATCTCTCTCTTTGTCTTCCTGTTTCTCTCTATATCTCTGTCCTCTCCCAGTCAGCTGCCTCGTGTCTAACCCACTCCCTGTAAGCACAGTGCTTTATTGTTTACCACATAATGGAAACTCTTTATTTGGGGGATTAAAGTTAATACGATCCCCACTTTCACAACATGGGTCATGATTTCTCTCTTTTTTTTACCTTTCCCACTCCTCTCCCAATGTCATGGCCAAAGTGGCAGAGAATTCAAGGTCTCATTGAGCAAATGCAGTTAATAAAATGCCACTGGAAGGGGAGCGAGGGCATTTAATAGCAGAGAGGATTTGAGCTGGTGGCAAGAGATTAGGGTGCAGTGTTTTACTGGGCAATTCTCCCCAAGTCATTCTCTGTCCCCTTCATTCCATCTCCTGGGTTTATGGACAGGAGGGTGTCCATAAAGTTACATGGGTGAACAGATGCAGGATGGAAGTGTGTGTGTGTTTGTGTGAGGCTTTTTTTTTTTGCATGCCCTGAGGTTCAGCGGATGCATGTTTTCCAAGGCTGATACTAAAATGGTCCTTTTTAATCTGAGATTGCCAGCGGCAAATATTTCATGCCAATATGGAAAATACGAAACATAGAACCCTTTTTGCAGGGTTAAGTGGGGAACATAGAACCCTGGAAACGTAGGGATGACCCCATCACAGCTGACTAGCATTATTTTGTTGTTGTAATTGCAGATTATCGCAGACACACAAGTATGCTCACAAAAACGCTCACAGGCTCCGCATTAGACACAGATATAAATCAGCCTTCTGCAGCTAAATGCTCCTCTCTGGTCAGCAGCTAGCTGCTAACTGTGTTTGCGCACTGTTTGGAGCTGAGCCAGTAAAACGTGTATAGCAGCAGCCAGATTGCATTCGAAGCTTACACGACACCCCCCACACAGAGCTTTTTAACTCAAAACAGCTGCTGCTTGCTTTGGCTGAAAAGAACTATGAAAGCCATGAGAGCAAACACACACAGTAAAGTTGTGGGCTGGACAGCTAAACAATGAGCTTAAATCTCAGCATGAAGCTGGGGCAGGGGAGCTGCAGTCTCTCTGGAAAGCTACTGAAGAAGCAAGCAGATATTATTTAACAAAAATAAAACTGCGCTGAAAGAACATAACTACGAGTAAAATATATAAGTTTGTATTTGTGTTTGCAGATGTGATCTGTGATAACATTAGAACTCATTGCAGAGGAATATTAGCTACCTGCTTTGTTGTCATGGCCTGTCTGAAATTGTATCTCTCACGTAAGTTGGTTCACACCGTTACTGTTCTCTGATATTGGTGTCACAACCACATACTGCTAATTTCTTATCCTCGCAGCCCAGCTCTGCCACATTCAGCTCAACTGCATGCATGGTTTATCGCTTGGCGACCACCATGCTGCACTACTTTTGAGCCAGTGCAGTGCCATTACCAGCACCGGCTGCCAGGGGCAACGGGCCGGCTCTGTGGGATTGGAATGCAGCCGTGTGTGTGTGCGTGTGTGTGTGAATGTGTGTGAGAGAGTGTGTGTGTGTGGGTGGATGGCAGGCAATCTGTCGCTTGTTTACACTTTATATATCACTCTCTGGGTGCTGTAAATCTCCATCGGTGTCTGTCCATGACCATATCCCTCCTGGTTAGATTACATCTGCTTTTTTCTCTCTTTCTGTCCTCTCGTCCCGCCGCATGTGTATCATACTATAAATCACTATGTGACACACTGATGCTTCTTCGTATGATGTCTTTTTGTGAGCGAGTGCTGGATCTCTCCCTCCTCTGACATCCGTTAAACTTTGAAAGCCTGCAAGAGTGAAATGTCTATTGATCTGCGTAATGGAGGGCGTGATTCTTCCATTGGTGTGGTAATGTCATGGGATGAGACACAGACAAACGTACAATCTTTTCCTCCTGGCTGCCCGGAGACACCACCTATATCATCGATCCATCACTTAGGTGTCCCTTTTCCACCATCGATCTGCCCACCTGAAATCTGGCCAATGACCAGAAAAATGACCTGAAATCAAGGCGGAGAGGGAAGCGCTTTTGATCTAGGCCGCTAAATATCCCGTGCCTCTTTAACAGGCACACTTCACAGGTCACGGAGAGGCCAGGGCTGTTATCATGAAAAGCTTGCTTTGCTTACGAAGCACCATCTTGCCAAACGACAGCGATGGCTCCAACAGAAAAATCAATGCCTTTCCACCCCCATCGGGGCTAGTACCTCTAAAAGCATTTTCTATCCTGCTTTTCAGCAGCATTTATTAATCTTTTAGCAGCTGACTCTTGTCTCCCTCTCTATCTTAACATCTGGGATGAGGCTTAAGTGGTTATGGGCTCCCCTCACTCCTAGCAGATAAAAAGAAGCGCTCATTGAAATCAGGTCTTTTGCTTTGTAGGGACAGAGAAATCAGCTTTTGTTATGGATAGATGTAGCCGAGATTGCTTGCTTATGGACTCTAATTTTAGTGCTGTCTTTGGTGAGGACAAACAGTGGGGAAATGCCACTTCTGTGTTCAGTGAAATGTTTTTTTAATAGGAAAAATGCAAACAAATATAGCTGCTGTCTTGCTGTTGGTGCCACGAAGAAAATATAACCGCTAATGAATATTCAAAACCTTTCTCACTTGGTGTGATGGCTCGTCCAAAGTGACTCGAATGCTTGTAAATTGGGAGATTTTCCAACCCCTTCTGCTCCTCTTGACAGTCCAGTGATAGAGGAAACTGAATACGTCTTGGAAATATTGTGTTTAATTTGTCAAGTCTTTTCAGTTGCGAAGGAAGGCAAAAGAAGGAGAGGAGTGTTTTAAGAGCGTCTGGCTCTAGGCCCAGACGACTGGCTATGGGCTGTTTGTCTAAGTTGTCTGATTCAGCCGTTGATGGAGGTATTATTTGCAGTTGGAGTAAGGATGAGTTGCAGCAGATTGTGTGGAATACAAGGGATTTTCTCAGCTCCTAGCTCATGGGCAGGGCTAAGAGACAAAATAATCCCTCTACAAGTGCAATATGGACGAAATCCTCGATGGGGGAAATCCCATGTTTACTTGGACATACATTTCCCCCACCTCCATTTCTGCTAAGGCTTCAGGAATGGAGATGGTGTGTTTTTTACCCCCTACCAATGTTGTTTGATACACAACATGTAACAATGTGAGGTGCGAACAAGTACTGGAAGAAATAAATAAATATTTGCTGTGCTGAAAAGAATAAAAGGTAGAAAAGCTTAAGCCAGACTTTAAGCTTTGCTGCATAAAACAATTAGGCTGCTTGTAATGGTTGTACTACATGATGTAGGGCTTACTCTGCAGTGGTAAAAAACACAGGTTTGGGATAATCTCGCAGCCACTCAAGCTGTCGGTGTGCTCAAGAGAAACTGGTCGGTTTGATGCGTCGTCCAAACACGAGGCAAAAAAAATTTGTAGCTTAGAGCTATTCCAAATAAATCACACTCAAGTTCAATTCAATTCAACTTGAATTTTATTTATAAAGCCCAATATCACAAATCACAGTTTGCCTCAGAGAGGTTTACAGCATTCAACATCCCTCTGTCCAGGGACCCTCACAGCAGATAACAACGTTGGGAAGATGTGAAGGAAGGGCAGATGTTGAAAGCTGTAGGGCTCAGATTAAAACCAAAGGGGGTCCGAGGGTGTGCTCCCCGTGGAGATTTTTTTTCCACGTATGGCAGCACTATTGTTAAAGCCATCGAGATGACAGAATGCTTAATAATCTGTATATCATTTGGGAGAAAGATGATTGTTGCCGAGGTAAAAAGAAGCATCCTGTGCAACACATTCTCACTCCGACCTCTTCATATATCGATGTTTGGTCATGGACCTTCCATCTGCCTGTTATATGCATTGTCTTCTTTCGAGATACACTTCCGTTTTCACAGGAAATTTGTAGTTTACAGTTGCAGTTGCAGTTGTCTCTTTCAAAATAAAAGCACTACATCAGTAAAACAATGTGAACTGACCTTTTTTTCCCTCCAACAAACACACGTGGTTAGGTTTAGAAAAAAGAACAGGGTTTGGCTTTATAATCTTACAGGACGGGAACACTGCACTCCTGGATGAAAGTCAGTGTTTGCTTTAACCCATCCACCACCCTCCTCAACCTTCAGTGCCTTAACGTTCGTACTTGTCCAACCACGTTTCCTCCTGATGCCGCCGAGCGCTGTTAGACTACAACGGCGACTGGCCGCCTATCATGCTGATGTTAGAAGACAGCTCTTTTTTGTCAGTGTCTGACACTGCAAGATACTCACTAGTGCTGGGTTTCGAAGACATCAGAGTGAGACGAGTGTCCATTAGTTGTACATCCTGTTTTCTATCTCATATTTGTTCTCCAACTGTCTGCATCATTCTGAAACCAAAATAACAAATATTGAGCATGATTAATTATCAGTCCTGCCACCTAAAAAAGAGGTGAAATTTGCCTGATGTTATATCACATAACATTTGTTTGTACTATGCTGCAGCAGAGTTCACTGAGTGAATGATTAGCTCACGAAATCTGCTACATTTGAATCCGTGCCATAATGATGCTGCTCTGATTGCAAATCAAGGATCCCCAACAAGCCAATGTGCTCTTCACTCTAAATCAAATAATAGGCCAACAGAAGAACATCTCCTCCATTATATTAGATTTCTTTATGGAGAAAACATAGATTCGAGGCTTATGAGAAAACATTTGGGCCGGAGCCCAAGAAGCAAACCCCCGCTCCCCGCTCTGCCCCCTGAGGAAAGGTATTTCAGATGCTGCTCAGCCATCCAACAAGCACTTTGGCTGAAGCATACTGACACATTCAGAATGCAGCACATCAGTTAGGAACCACTGGTCTAAAAGAGAGAAGTCACGTCCACCTGAAGGAGTTCCAGGTGAACTAAGCTCATTATTCGGTGTAGTGCATTCCTTCACCTCCGCTGGTTTGATTGATTTAATGACATGGCATTAAGCAGCATAGAGGAACAGCTCAATGTTCCTCTCTCGCAGTTTCCATGCAAACTAATGCTGCCCATGATGATCTCTATTTGACGTTATTACCAGCATAATGAATCATTATACCTGTGGTGAACGCCCTCTAAAGTCCCTTTGATTCAGTATATAATCACAACTAAATCTAGCTCCTCTGTGGCAGTGTACCTTTCCATTACCGGCTGACATATGTGTTAGAAGTTCATGCTTATTTCATTTCCCCACCAAGTGTGAAGCAGTGGGAATATTTTCTTCACTTGCTCCAGTGACGTTTTTGCTTGTGTTTTTTAAATAGCATGCTCTGCTAGGTCACTGCCGTGTTGTTTTTTTTTATCACTGTGGCTACTGTGGCCGTGGCAGTGGTGACGTGATGAGGATTGTGAGGGCGTCTGGGGAGCGGCAGCCGTGCTCTCCGTTTAAATGCTGCAGGGCCCCGGGGACGGACGCTCACGCTCAAAGTGTCTTTCAATGTCGGCCGGGACAAGCTGTTTTGTTATTGGACGACTAAAAATAAAAACCTCTGACCTTGACTGGCCGCTGATGACAGAGTGAAGAAGAGAGGTGATGAGAGAGAAAGCGAGCGTGTGTGCGTGTGTTTGATGGGGACATAGAGACAGACAAGAAGTGAGGGGGGGTGAGGAAAGATTGTAGGAGTAAGCATGAGATGTGGCAAGAAGTAAACGGACTGAGAAGGAGGCAGAGACATGATCATGGGAAATTGACATCATAGAATCAACGGACATGCACCATTCCTTGAGTTTTTAAATTCTGCTTTCGAGCCAGGAAGTGAGGCCATGTCCAGTCTCATGCAGAAAAAAACAAATCTTCTTCACTCCCATCTGAACTTCCATCCACACTAAGTTAGCATTTCCTGTCTTGAAAACAAACTTTTCAAAATCCCCTCCAGAGTTGAATTTATAGATGCTAGTTGTAGTTTCGACTGACAGAAATTTCCCCAAATGACTATTTACACTCTCACAATAACAAAAACAATGGGTTATTGTGTTGCACATGAGTTAAGAATCCAACTTTCTGCTGCCTGCAAGTCACAATGTGATTACATATTGTGCATGTAGCTTCATTGACATAACACAGGGTTTGTCATTGATCTCTGTTGTAGCTGTAAGATGACTACACAAACAAACACTAAATAATAATAGGATCAATGGTCTCAGCTCTCACATCTTGGTGCAGACGTACTGCAGCATGCATGAGCTAGCTGCAAACCTATTATTATTTTATGCAACAGAATCTAAAAGAAATATAAAAATATGTCAGTGAATATGGGTTTGGATGTGTTTTTATGATGGGACGTCGACACCTATGGAATTCTAAACCTGACAATTCTGCATTATAAACCAATTTTACACCACCTGTTCAGCACCAAACAGCAGAAAGACAAGGAGTTATTGGGCAGAGGCACAACTTCAAATAAATGCTGCTGGGTGTGTAAATGAAAGAAAAAAACACACATACATTTTGGTTGGAGGTACGGCAACTAAAACACTTGTTAAGGTCAGGGAAAGATTATAATTATGGTAAGAACAAAAAAATTGCAGGTTAGTAATAGAACAGAAACTCCAGTCACATAAAAGTCAGATGTACTGCACACCTATAAACCACTCCAACTCCCACACATGTACCTCCTGCGTCTTTACATAAAGGTCACAGTGCTTCATCAGATGTAAACTGCATCCTACAGAAAAAAAAATGTAAGGCCCATACACGCCAAACTGACAACGAAGAAGTAGTGGCAATGAAGCTGACTGTTGCAGTGTCTCATGTCGCTGTGTCTCGGCCAAAAGGTTACACCTAAACACACTGCGGAGACCACAGCCAATGGCCAACTACCATGTGCGTCTGCACCTGCAAGAGGGGAGATAACGCTCAATACTTGCATGTGGCGGTAGTCTGTTTTTGTCATTCAAAAAGGAAACCCGGAAGGCCGACAAGATGGATTCAAGATGCTAGTTAGCCAGTTAGCACATATCAACAAAACCCTGTGTTGAAGAGAGAAGAATATTTACCATGTGCTACCGAACAATAACACAAACAATAAAAAACTGAGCTCGGTGGCTAAAAAATATGTGTATAAATGTCGTTTGTTTACTTTCCTCACTTCTGTTTCCTTTCATGTGCGCTGAGCTGAACTAACAGTGAGAATGATTTCACTTACTAAAAGACTCTCTCACACCAATTCAACATGTTGAATCGTCTGAAAAACAGCCAACAAAGGCCGACTAGTGCCAACAGTGCGGCACACAGCGCTAAACTAGGGCAACAGACACTCACCGACATTCACCGATGGCCGGCTGTTGGCTTTGTGTGTCGGGGCCCTGAGGATACTGAGCATTATACAACTAATAGACTTAAATTTACTGTACATTTCATGTTCTAGTAATAGCTAGAGGGCTGGTTGTTACTACAGAGTTACTATGCCGTGTTACTGCAAGGAGAGATAAAGAGATGAAGGCAGCTGATCAACCAGGGAGACATAAAGCTAACATCACACTCAAATACACATTCAAACGCAGATACTCCTGCTCTGCAAATACACCGTGGGGCTGTACAGTCTGTGCTTGTCTTCCGGGCACAGTGCAGGACACGGAGCATAAGAGGGAAGGTACAAATGCTATTTAAAGCTTGACTGACAGAGCCAGAGGATATACACAAAAGACAGCAAGGGAATAGAAGTGAAATATGGAATAATGTAAAAGCAGTGTAGGTATCGCAGAGAGGGAGAGCGGTGGAGTCTGTGCAATATGAGGAGGAACACATCAGCAGTGAATGTGTTCTTCACAGTTTCTTTCATGTTACAAACTGTAGCCTATTATATATAGTCGCTCTTTCTGGGCTCTCTCACCCATTTGTGGCTAATGCAGCCTTCAAAGTCAAATAGAACTGGGTTACTGTGCGTTGGAGGGACTGTAATGATGTCATCTGTCTCCTGTCATCAGTGACAGGAAAAGAAATTTGCCATGGCGCTGTTTACGAAAGGCTGTACAGATGTTGGTTAAAGTTTTATGGCTCTTGATTAACATCAGAAAGATTAATTGGATCCACTGCGTCTTTTCTTCCAGTGGCGTTTATGCAGACGCCGCGCTGATGTGTGTCTGATTGTGTTTGCGTACGCCTCAACATCGGTGTGTCATAAATTGAACCAACAAGGCTCTTGTCATTTTTAATAATGTACATCAGCGACTGTGCAACATGAACTCATAGGAACAATGGAGGTTTGGGTTTTGGCGACACTCTGACAGATATGACACAATTTATTGTGCTTTGCATCCCTCTACACACACATCCAATCGCGTCATTTCCACTCCAGTAGCATGTCATTACAACGCATTGTCAGCTGCTTGGCGTCCTTGCCCTCTTTGTGACATCCTCAGAACATTAGAAACAATCTTTCATTAAAGATGAAACACCTGTCAGAGCAGGGAAACATCTACGTTAAGCTGAATCAAAGGGGGATTCATACTCTAAAGCGAGAACATCTAAAATGATTGGAGGCTAAATGGAGAATTTCTCTGCCTGGACAGTCTGACCATGAGATGTGACTAATGTAGGATTAAAGTTCGAGATATTTCCCGGGAAATGACAGTTTCTGTGATGATATTAGCAAGAAATCTTAAACCAGTCCATTATTTTGTGTATCTCTACCAAAGAAAAAATGTAATCTGAAGCGTGCAATTGCTTCATTGTCCTTGCACTGAGGCAGATTTCTTCCGCTAAAGGAGTGGACTCATCAAATACAGTTAAACAAGGGTCCTGTCCTTGCTCTCAGTCATCTCATGGGAGGGACAAAACAGCCAAAATGTGCTGCAGCAAATGGGCTAGCCTCCACTGTGAAAACGACCACTAGGCTAATTGGCCGACTGTGAGCGTTAATGTGAAACCGTGCGGTTCTCCTCCTTTCCCTCAACTAAAGCGACAAAGACATCCGCCTCCCTTTTGTAACAGAATTAATGGAAAAATAGAAAATGGGCCGGTTTGAGAATTAAGGAAATGTGATATGTGGTCTACAGTAATTAGGGCCTACAAAGTGAAGACTGTGAGCGCTTAGTGTGAGACTATTCCAGTGTGGACCAGCTGTAATTATGATGGGATTTCTGCCTCGTCTTGCTCCCCATGATGAAAAGGTTTTATTGTTTTACTGCTTTAAAAAAAAGAAGAGGGATCAGCATCGGTTGATGAAAGGAAACTCTCTGAAAAGTGCCGCCACCACACAAAAAAAAGAGCTTCATTTCATCTCAGAGCAGCACCATCACTCTCCCACTGCTTGTCTTTCCTCTTCCTGCCTTTCTCCCGCTGGAGACATACAGTGGAGCCGCATCAGAAGCCGTACAGACAATTCACAGGAAGGTGTATAAAGATTTTTTTTTTTTTTGTCAGTGCATTGTGATCTCCCGGGATGCGCTCCACAATGGGTGTCAGCGCTGCTTAGAGCGAGACAGCTGCACGTCGTGTTGTTTTGCTGAGCTTTTAAGAAATGTTAGTGCGAGTGTGGGTTTGTGTGCGTCTGAGCCGCTCCGCATTATTGTGCACCGCTTTTTGGCCGACAGCCTGCTGTTTCTTATGGGATGTGGCATTTCCCACTGTGGTGTTTGTTTCAGAAAGAGCATCGTAATCCGGCCTATTTGCCGTCCCGCTGCATAGGAGATATAAAGTCAGGGAGAACTTCGCCAGAGCCTGACAATGCTATCTGAATTCAAAGCCCAAGTTCACACTGCAATCGTAACAAAAGCGCCAGTGCTTGACAAACTACACTACCCATAACCCTGTTCAGGAGCACAGGCGAAGAGAGACAATGGCACTCAGCCAGGCTGTACCACCAGGCTAAACCTCAGCATCTGGACCGCAGCAGTGTTTACAGAGTATATTATAGAGACAAGCATCATTACACAGAATCCATAATGGAGTCCGCCACCTCAAATGACAACTCTTTAATATGGAGCCATTACTGCTACTGGCTCCACTGACTTGCAGCATTCTCTGCTCTATGTATGCATTTCAGAAGTGTTTCTAATGACATTTTCTTCGGCCTCGCGGCAGTCGAGCACAGCGCATGGCCGACCGGATGCATTGACAGAAAGGGAGTTCACAGAATTAGATGTGGTTGCGACAAAGTGCTCCTGAAAGGCACGGGGCAAATTCCCTGTGAAAACGCACAGTTGCAGAAGATGCTTAGCATTTCAAACAAAGACCAGGGAGCACTGGTGTGTCAGCTCGGGCATGTGTGTGCATGTGTGTGCGTGTGTGTGTGTGAGCAAGCCAGATGCTTTTTGTAATGGAGAGCAGGGTATAAATAATCCAAACATGATGCAGGAGATGGTTAACAGAACAAAACTAAAAGGGTTCATGGGTCCATTCATTCTCCCCAGATGGAAATGAAAGGATGGATTTACTGGCAGAGATTTACAGCGTGTCTGGGTGTGAGATGGAATTATAAGCCACAGAGATACTGAGCGTGTAGATGTGTGTGTTTGCATTGTTATTCCTAATTAATTTGTCTGCACACACATATTGTGGTTTCATAACTGCTCTGATTTTCGAGTCAAAGACTGGAGAACAGAGCAGTGGCGTCCTACCCTAGTCTTGGCTAAACATGAGATGTTATTGTTTTTCTCACATCCAAAATCAGACCACATTGATGTTGGAAGACTGACCATCGTTTAATTACTCCTCGGAGAATAGTTCACTTTATACGTGACGCTGCTTTATGTGTGACATCCTTGTTAACTGTGCACTTTGACTTGGGAAAGAAAAGCAGGGGGATTTTGCAAACAGCTCTTTAATAAGCTAGTTTTACTTCTTGTGTTACATGCATCACGTCCTTGTGTTCCCATGTGACTGCACTTGACAACACCTGACATGTTTACAACTCAGCTCAATTATCTGGATTACACCTTTCCAAAGGGCTTGTTGGGGAGAAGTGGCAGTGTGATTAATAAAAGACTCCACGTATAGGCGTGTTGTCGCCTGCTGGTTTGTGAGCAAACCTTCTACGTAGCTGTCACTAAGTGCTGATGGCTGTGATGGGCTTGGAATCAGAATTAAATCAGAACTAATGGCTGTTTTAATTAAGAGAATAGTACGCCACTTTGTATTCAGGCTTTCCGGTGACTGTGGCTTTATTAAAGGGCTTTGCTGTAGGCTGTGCCTGTTCTTTATTGAAGTGGTCTGTGATATAACGTGACATTTTAGATTGGAAATCTAAATCTGTCCTTGGAGTGAGATCCATTTCAACTGAAACAGAAGACTCCCTACACCGCCCACCTTGAGCGCTCTGAGAGAGGCGTTATCGGTGCTAATTAAGCATTTTAAAATATACTTCACAATCACTCCACAGAGCAGGTACCAGCCAGAGCAGTCGCTCATACATCTGCTTAACTTCTCTTTACCTTCCGCCAGCCATTACCTGTGGCCACAGGGGATCAATCTCAGGGATTTGAGCCCTGACCGCTGCGATAAAACCTTTCCCTGTGTCAGAGCTATGACTTTGACCCTCCCTTCATAGCGGCTGTCTGTTGGGCGTTCTGTCTCACTTCTTGTCTTTTCATCGTGACTGAAAAGAGGGGAGGATGGGGCAGTATTTATCTCCTCGGGGGACAGATGAGGGCTTTTGTGCCGGGGTCGGCGACACCCAGCGGGACTGAGGGACACACCTGCCTGATGTCTTATCAGATCAAACACGTCCTCCGCATTACCACTCTGGAAGCAACCAGCGACGTGTTTTAATACTCCCCTGCCTGACTGGTAATTGTTTGATTACCGATGGCTGGTGGGTCATTAAAAAAGAGGAGAAGATGGACGAGGCCGTTAAGCAGGGGAAAGTAGAGGAATGTGCCCAATCGCTCTTTTATGTAGCCGTCACTATGGACTGCCACAAAACAACAGTGAAGTGTATTGTGAATGTGACTGAGATCGATATCGTGCAGTAAAAGCACTTCAAAGGGATGGCATTAGCTTTATTGGAGGAGAAATATGTTTATGTCATTATTTTATGGCCTTTTTGCTGTGTGGGATAGTCAACACCGAGTCATAGAGAGGGAATGACATGGGCGCCAACCTATATCACTTGTACATTCAGCCGTTTGATACATATTGCTCCCAGAGGAGCAATTTCCAGCGTGTAATGTTGCTGCTAGAGGCAAACTTATCTGTCTTTAAGTATGCGAATAAAGTTGACGCATGAGAGTTTAGTATTTATGAACTTGTTGTGGTTTTAATCTTAAATGAGCGAAGGCACTGGGATGAATGAGAAACTCATTAGGGCTTAAATAACCCCAAATCATGACTTGTGTTTTTTCCAAAATGTACTCACCTGTCTTACTTTTACTTTTCATTTTACAGTTCTTATCCCTCAGGATGTCATATATTGCCCATTTACACTATGGATTCAAAACAAACAAACAAACAAAAAAACTTCTGTGTCAACCTTTCTCTGAATTGTATACATAAACTGTACATTCATTTCCACAACAGCAGCCTTGGGCCTCGTTCAGGCCAACTTAAGCTCCTCATTCATTTGAATCGTGCCATTCCAGCAATGCAGCAGAGGTTATCGAAAAAAAAGTTTAACCTTGCTCAACATTTGCTGCAACCTTTTAGCACACATTCCTGGTACGGTTAATGGTAAATGAACAGTATTTACAGAGCACTTTTCTTGTCTTAGCGACCACTCAAAGGGCTTTACAGCACCCATTCATGCACACATCAGATCAACATTCACATGCACACTCACACACTGTTGGCGCAGCCACTGGGAGTGATTTAGGGCTCAGTATATTGCCCAAGGACACTTAAACATGTAGACTGTTCCTTGCTTCCTGAGCCACCGCCGTCCCACAGCCGTTATATTGAGTAAATAATAATAACCCAGGGTGGGGGGTTCGTACCCCAGCTGTTCGGAGTTTGCATGTTCCCCTTGTGTCAGCGTGGATTTTCTCTGGATACTCCGGCTTCTTCCCACAGTCCAAAGACATGCAGGTTAATTGGTGACTCTAAATTGCCCGTAGGTGCATTTATTTCTTAGCTTCAACAAATTAAAACCTGAGAATCTGATCTTTTTATATTTGGTCGGTGATACCAGAGGGCACAGACATTCTAATTGAAATTACAAGAACAAAGTAAAATGAATTCAAGAGGTTTTTTTTTTGTTTTGTTTTGTTCTGTTCATCATAAATTATCTAAAAAAAATCAGTACTTTTAAAATAAAGTCTCCTCAAAACACTATGAAGTGCTAAAATATCAACACATTAGGGTTGCGGACATTTCAGTTAAATCAGAGAAGCTACTGTATGTGTACAGCTGGGTCCCTATACCCTGACATGAGACAGATAATCATGTTCCTCTGCCTACTCCTAGTGCTCCTAATGGCATTTGCAAGAATGCACATGAACAAAAACAACCAATCAGAGGCGAAGAGTCTCTAATGTCGTTGTCTTCTTGCCTCAAATGTTTTCAGAAACAAATGTTATTGTAATGTTTAGACGTAAGAAACTTTGTGACCTGGCTGCAATGTTGGAAACGACCGGGTGAAGCAGAGTCTTGATTCATATTTGATCAGTGCTGCCTAGCTTGACTGTGGTTCACCAGCAGTGATTGACAGCTGCTTTAGAGACTCCTCAGCTCTGATTGACTGCTTCTGTGAGTCATTTTGGACTCTACCAAATGCCAGCACATCCTCACTCTGACCTTGTTACATATCATCGTTTGGTCATGGACTTTCCACGTCCAGATACGTCGTGAACGGTGCCCTGGGTGCGTTGGTTGTTGACATTCTTTCTGTTACATTTCAAAATAAATGCACTTTGTTAGTACAACAACGCAAATTGACATGTTTTTTCCTCCAACAACTAATACACATGGTAAGGTTTAGTAAAAACACAAACAGGGTTTGGCTTTATAATCTCACAGGACACAAACACCACTTTCCTGGGTGAAAGTCGGTGTTTGTTTGACCCATCCACCTCATCGCCCACCAGCCTTACTTGGAGGTTTGCTGCCTTAACTTTCGTTTCCCCTTGACACTGTGGAGCGCTGTTACACTATAACGGCGAGCGGCTGTGGATCATGCTGATATAAAAGGACAGCTTTTTTCATCGGTGTCTGACGCTGCAAGTCACTGCCCATGTGCTGGATTTCGATGACTTCAGAGTGAGGCTGGGTCGCTAATGCCATTGGAGGCAATGGGAGGAGGGAATCTAAACAGATTATCCATCTCATATTTACTGTGTAGATATAGTGACAGTTTCCGCAAATATGTTTACATTATTTTTATAAAACAACTACAGCTTTAAGGGCAGGAAGTCACATGACTACAGTTTTAAAGCTGATCCTGAAATCAGTGTTTCTCACCTACATGCTATCAAATGTATACATCTCCTAGGTATCAGGAACTATTTAGAGATAATAGATTATAGCTTGTTCTGGTAGTTCCAATAAAATGCCTTTCTTTCCTCTATCATTTCAACAGCACTCATCAAAATAGTGTTTCCCGAGGTGGCAGTAAGTAGAATCTAGTGAAACCAGCAGCTATAGGTTTGTCTGTATCCATCCTCTCCTGCTCACCTGCAGTATTGCTGACTAGTTTGTCAGGTGTTGGTATCATCAAAGGTTCCAGTATCGTTACCACCTGGGAGGTCGACGATGCGCCATTACTGCAACAATGCTTCTGTTGGGTCCATTACACGCACCAAACTGTGGACACACGCGTGCAAAAACACACACCTCCACGCACACGCTGCTGCTGAGATGCTTTAAAAGTCCCCGGAGAATTGTCCCTGATTATTGTGGTTACTGTGATTGCTATCATCGTCTCCCATCACGGCCATTATCAGCGGAGCATTTCCCTGTGCGCTCCTTTCAGCTCAGCGCTCTGTTTACCCTAATGTGAGCTGGGGGGAACATAGCAGAGAGGCGTCTTCCATAAACACCTTGTTATCTCTCACTCCTTCTCTAATTTTCTCTCCATTCTATCACTCTTGCTCATTTCCCCGTCTCTCGATGGGCTCTCTGGCTGAAATAAAAAAAAGGAGGCACAGGTTGTATATTGCGTGTTTGTTTTGGAGCCTCATGGCTGTTTGTTAGCCAGCATCCAAAGTTGTGCTGATGCTTGCTTTTGCTGGAGCTGCACAGTTGTTCAGTAGTTTTTATTTTTTTGCCTCCCACCACCTCCGTAACAAAAGATGCCTGCAACCTATTTACACTTAAAGAGGTGCCAGAATAGTGGGATGCAAATAATTTTTGCCAGTGATGCCCACACATTTCTGCTCTTTTGGCTCTGATTTTTTTTTATTATCCATCTCTTTCTTTGCTCTCCCTCTCATCTGTGTGAGGCAGCCTTACCCAAAGCACTCAGTCAATTCTGCACAAATGGGATTCTTACAGTCCAAATAGAGAAGATGGAAATACGGAGGCACGTATTTGAAGGGTGTTAAACGTGTCACCCAGTTAATGCTTCCTCAAACAGAAAAAAAACAGGGAGATTCCAAGTCATATTAAAACTTGATTTTCTGGAGTACAGTCTCCGGCTGCTCTGTCAGGTATAGGCAATAACCTCCTTGGTGCTTTATTGCTGTTTAAATACACGCAACTGTGGCCTGGATCAAAAGTAAGCTAAGCTTTCTCGCTCACATATCTGTGATTTTATGAGCACCAAAGCCTGAGTGATTTCTGCTCACTGACAGCTCAGAGGAAGAACCAATCACACGTGTCTCTGTTATTTGAGGATCAATCCTGTCTGTGTTTGCTGCATAACTTGCACAAACCTGGTGGAAGTTTGGCGTGTGACTGGGTGGACTTGTTTCCCGTAGTCGGGATGACTTGCGTGTGTGTGACATTTCATCAGTCTGTGATCTGTCATGTTATCCCCCTGTCAGTCCTCGAGACACGCGCGTCAGAAAGAGCCGGATGTGTGTGAGAACGTGTGAATGCTGCATAGCGAGAGGTGTGAATCTGCGGTGCCACAGATAATGCCGGCTTGTGTCGTCGTGTCATTGCCTCGTGCTGTCTGAGCTGCTGTTCCCTTCACACACGCACAAACACACGCGCGCACTTCACTTGCCTCCAACCTTTCCTGCCCAGAGCTTTTATCAGCAATTCATTTCCCAGTATCTCAGCCATCAATCACTCCAGCTTGTCCTCAAATGCAGCCATCGCTCCTACAGACGAAGAGAGGGAGACATGTATACACAAGGAGACACGGGCTCAGACAGGCAAAGAGAGGGGGAGGCTTTTTAATTAAGATTGCAATCGACAGGCACTTTTAAGAGATGAAACTTTGCCTCATTTTTTGGAGTGTTTGATCCTGAGTTGGCTGTAATTTGGCTGGCCCTGGGTCCTGTTTGTCCTTACAACTCTGAGTGACTTACAATGAGGGCCACCATTTTGGAAGTCCAATTTAAAAGCTAATGTTGATAAAGCACCGGTCCCTCTATTCTTTTTCTCACCTTTACTGCTATTTCCTTTCATTTCTTGTTGACAGAGTTTAGATTGCTCTGGGCGGCTCTCTGTTTCTGGGTGTATTCACTCATGGTGGCCGTCACTGCTCATACTAACTACTCTCTCCTGCTTCTGTTTATTCCCAGTAAACCAGAAGAGTAAACAATCTATCCATCCAGCAATTTTAGTGAGTAACCCGGCGGCTTGTCTAACCTCACCTAAAATACAGCAGAATCTGTTTCATGACGGTTAGTCAGCAAGGTGCAGTAAAAACAGGGGCACAGAGCAAAAATACTGAGCATCTAATCTGAGCATAAACCGCCATTCTGGGAGCCCGTAGTGCACTCTGGCCCCGAACTGCATTTTTCACACATTCAGAACAGTTTCTTGTGTGCTTATTCAGAGCATCGCCCTCGCAGAGCGGCGAGAGCGCTCTCCTGACACTGGATGCAGGGAGGAGGAGCAGCAGCAGAGCAATCTAGTGTTTACAGTGTAGTGAATGGGTCCCAGCTACCAAGTTCAGCTGCTGCTAAGCCGGCTGCTAACTGTAGAAATTGACTTTCTGTGTCTGCTGAAACATAATGTTAACTCAGAGGGGGACATGTCTGTCCCTGAAAGCAAATCTGGGGTCCTGTATATTTGTTTTCTGTGACTCTGCACCTCCAGTTACCTCCTCAGAGGAGCAGAGCTGGACTCTCCTCCTGGACCACTGCAGTTGTTTGCTGTAGCTGAAGGGGGTGACGGGAGCATTGAGGTCATCGTTTGGGCTGCTGAGTCCTGCTAACTCCGCATTTCTCAACCAATACTATAGTCTTAATGCTCCAGGTCTGGTCCTCTGGTCACCAGAATTCTAACAATTCAGTCATATTGTCAGAAAAGAATGATGATATTTGACGATTCTGCACAACAATAGATTATTTCCTGTTTTTTACTGTTTTTATTTTAACTCCACAGTGTCTGTGCATGGCGGTGAAGGGAACCGTCGTGCCAAACTGGTAAACACAAAAGATTTAGCAGACAAGCGAGCAAACTGGCACTGAGGTAAATTAATTCAGTTTGTGTTTTTTTATGTGACAACAGCACAAGCATGCAATTTATAAGCTATCTTTATCTCAGTCGTGTTTGTTTTTGTGAAAACCTCCAACAACTCAAACACACCAACAAAGTGCACAGGTGCTTTGTATTATGTAATAGTGAGGCCACTCATAAACTGTATCAAATAATGAATGCAGTGATGCCACCCATTGGTTTGTTGACTCTTGTTTTGAAGCTTTGAGTTTGGCATTTTGGCTGTTGCCATCTTCGATTTTTGGAACCAGAAGTGGTCGTATGTGGACAAGAGGATGGAGCTGTGGAGGTGTGGGGTGAACCTGACTCATAAACCCCTTTTACACTGCCAGATTTTCCGCTAATGTTGGGCCGATTTGCCTGCCAACTGGCGGTGGATAAACAGGAAACAGCTGATAGCAGGAATTATCGAGCAGCTAGTAGCAAGAGGGAAACACAAACCTGACAGACACTGTAAAAATGAGCAACTGGGGAGACAAGGAATAGTGTGCCTTCCTTGTCCTCGCAAATGAAGAGGCCATTAATCGTCAGATGACGGGGACGGTGAAGAACGGGCCGATTTACGAAAGAATCGGCGTCTGACTACCGCCACCTTACTACCGCCACCTTACTACCACCGCCTTACTAGCTGTGGCTTCCCTCCCACATCACTGTTTACGTCACGCGCTGAGCTACACGTTTTGTTACTTGCTCACGCCCCCCATTGCCCCGAAAAAGGCACATTCTGTATATACAAAAGTAGGTAGGCGGCATTTTGCTGCACTCCCCGATTTTGTTTTTACACTGCCAATGCTGAAAGAAGACTGATTGTGCTTTCCTGCAAATTTGCACAATTCCTGTCTAAAAAGTGCAATAAAGTGTGGTGATGCCTTACAGACAGTTTGTCACTCAAAGTGGCCAAACCTCTAATCATGCATAACTTTAAGCCTTAATAAAATGTCAAACTGGCGAGTTGTATGAAAATTCAGTTGTCATGAAGAGGGGAATTAGTGACAGAGACTAAAGCAGACTGTAAATATGTTTATTTCTGCTGTAGAGTCGGTCATTTAACATGGATGTTTAAGCGGATTGATTCAATTTCGGAGCCAGCCTCAAGTGGCCATTAAAGGAACCGCAGTTTTTGGCACCCATTTAGGCCACCACCATAAGGCTTGGGTTGTGCTTTAACAGAACTAGTTTATATGATGTACAGTCCAAACTCATCAGGAATCAGAAGTGTTTATTCAACCCTGACCACTCTTAAATATGGGCATTGTAGACATTGTCTCCTGAAAGACAGCCGCAGCATTGCACTGATTCAAACCCTGGTTCCTTCCTCACCTGTGCGTGCCTGGCCACTCATCTCATAGGCTGGCTGTGAATGTTTAATCACCAGTTTGGGAACGTTACTAAAATGGTCAGACACAGCTGACACTTTGGGAAGCACTTTTACCTTGCTGCAAGCAGTTCTGAGAAACCCCACTGGCACATTAGCCATGTGGTTATCTGGAGTGCAAATGCCTCCCTACTAACTACTTCACCCAAATTCAAACACCCATATTTGCTGTTATAGTTAATGTTTGGGAGTGACAGTGTTAATGGTAAAAAACAAAACAAAAAAGCATTACTAATTCTTGTTCTGTTATGAGATGGCAGTCTCCCACACAAAAGTCGGATGCGCTTAACTCACGCACCACACTGACTAGTGCATTCTTAAATTGTATGTGTGCTCAAAACAAACTAGTTAGTGGGCTACAGTCTGTCATTGTGCCGCACCCAGCTGTTCTGAAGGGCCAGACTCTGTCATTGTCTTTCAGACAGACATTCAGTGTTGCACCACGTTGTACGAGCACGAAAAGTATCCGACGTAACCATGTGAAAGATGAAAGGAGAGAAATTCAAACCTGCTTACTTTCTCGGGTGTTAAAATGGAGAGAGGGGTCTTTAGCTCATCACTGAAGTAAGATTACGTTGAGAGAATAAAATGGTGGGAAAATCAGCTTCTCCCTGCGCGCAGAGGTCACATTTCAAAGAAAGCCAGGATATTTGAATACACCTTTGAGTCAGTGCCGTCCTTCAGCTGGTGATGGTGTCAGCCTGTGTAATGACGAAGGGAAGCTCACTCTCATCTGTCTCCATTTGTTCCCACTCCCTCATTCTTTGTGTTATTACTGTGGCAGCCCATTGTTCCCCTTCATCTCCCTGTATTATGTATTGTTTGGTCCTAGAGATCTGTGGATTTCGAGCCTTTGTTCCCACTGTTGGGAGACATTAGGTTTTGATGTCAGTAGATGCTGCATCTCTGTAAGTGCACTCTGCACAACAAATAATGTTCAGTGGGAGTTTCTCCTGGAGTTAAAGTTAAATATGGAAAGGAACCTAAAACTTTAGTGTGTTACCAACAGCTCTGGGTTGGGATTATAAAAGTTACTGTCATGCTTATGTTTTGTAAAACTTTGTAAAACCACAAATTTACTTTTTTTTTTTTTTTTTTGTACACATTAAACAAACAAGGTAGGTGGTAGGTGGATTTTATTGCCTTTAGACAGAGCCAGGCTAGCTATTTCCCCTCATTTCCAGTCTTTATGATATGCTAAGCTAAGCTAAGCAGCTGCTGACCGTTACATCAAATAGGGGCTTTTCAGGCTGTGTGTTCTCAAAGTAGATAAAGTAGATAAAGGCAGCAGAAACTTACCTCCATCTACTTGCTAGTCGGTAAAAACAGAGACAGCGGAGCGTAAAGTCTGTCCACAACCTGCAGACATGTTTTCATTCACCTCAAGTTTGAAACTCGAGAAAGTTAGTTAGCCCAGTAAAACATCTGGACATTGTAATAGTATGCCAAAAACATTTAGGCAGAATTTATGGCATCAAATGATGAGGTTGCCCAACTGAAACTTGAATATAAATGGTGCATTAAGTAAGAAAACGCATTACATTACTGAAAACATTATAAACCATCTCTGCCAGAAGATGCCACTTAATCCTAGACATTGGACCTTTAAGCCTTTTCAGGGTTGAGTAGAAATCCTCCGTATTAAAATGAAGACTGCAGATGTCAGTGCTCCCATGAAGAGTTTTTAAAAGTAGCGCCTTTGTCTCTTCTGATTGCTGTAACCCAACGGAGAGTAACGGAAACTTAAATAAGGCACGTTGTTGGAACAATACGGGACACCACAGCAACTCCTGCAGCGTCACTGCACCATGGTTTAGCTTGACTTCTCAATGGGAGCAGTGCTGGTAGTTTCTCTCAATAGGATCGGCAGAGGGCTGGAAATAAGTGTCTGCTTCCTTTGCTTACTTTGCTCTCAGAACATACGGTGTGCAAAGCCCCTATTGATCGGACAAACATGAGATTGTTATCGATACTCTCATCTAACTCTTAGCAAGAAAGGCAATAAGCATATTTACCAACATGTTGGGCTATTCCTTTAACTAAATGACTCTACAGGGAACATTCACATTTCCATTACCTAATATATTTGTGCGCCCTCTTGCAAATAACAACTGTACAGTTAGTGTTTCAAAATTGATCTCTTTTTCACATGTAATTTCGCATCATATTTCACTCTGAGTTAGAATGTTGTGGCCGATTGTGCTACAAATCATTTAAATTCAAACAGCAGCACCACCGTACGTTCTACTCATTGACGCACAGCCGAGCAGTATCAATAAACCACAACACAATTGCTTTATTCAAACAGGAGTTGCTCTGATCAGAAAAATAGCAAACAGCACCAATAAACCTCTTTATTACCCATTCCAAGTCCTCGGCTACATCAAAGGGACCTCCCCAGAAATGTACGCTGTTTTTCGGGAATCAATCTCGGTAAGGGCCCGATAATTATTGTAGTAGGCACAGGAGCCAACTTCTTTCACCATGGCAATTAACAAGGCTTGTTAACATCAAAGGCAGAAAAAGACCAGAGGCTGACTTTCAAGCAGAAAGTGTGCTGAACTCACAGGAGGATCGGCTTACTTTGAGACTATTTAAATGCACTTGATTTGAGACCAGCAAAAGGAGATGAAATTTTTAACCAAAAATCTATTGAGTGTGTGTTTAGTGAGGGTAGACTGAAAAAATACATGTAAACTCATCTGCAGTACAGTCTGGATTTTACTGTAAATGGTTTAACAGATTGCAACAGCCTGATTTTGTTCATATATTTAATTTCTTGATGATTAATTATGTTCATGTTTGTGGCAGAAGCTACACGTTACTTAATTATAGTTTTGTAAAAACAAGCTTTAATTCTTGAGTGCCATCTGAGAAAACATGTTTAGGTCACCTGACACTTGGCGCTCTCTGGGATCATATTTGTTATCATGTGCTGGTTGTTTTGATGTTACCCATGAGCAAATCTGGCTCCGCACCAAGTAAATTTGACAGGGACACAGAAAAGCCTCTTTTCGTGGAACCTCAATCACTCATGGATTCGTCAAAAAGTTTTCGCTCCCAGACACATTTTCATCTAGCTTCAACTTTCTCCGACAGAGGAAATGGGTAAATGTAATCCCTTTTCTGATGGGCGAACAAGCTAATCTGCTTACTCTCTCCATTGTGGATTGACTCAGCGATGGCAGAGAGGCAGGTGATAAAAGAAAAGTACAGAAAAAGAGGTTTATTTGACTTTCTCCACTTCACTCTTCCCTGCTCTCCTTCTCTTGGGAGACCGACTATAGCTGCTGCTGGATTATCCTGACGTCTCCCATTCTCCATCTCTCCACATTCAATCTCTCTCTCTCCCCCTTCGCTCTGCGTCTCCTCTTGCGGGGGTCGGCATTGATCCCCTGCTCCTGGAAGTTTCTGTGTTTGTTACAGTGTAGTCCGTTTTGTTTTGACGCCTTATCTTTCACAAGAGTGCAGCGAAGGGGAACACGACCTTGCCAAAGCGTTGCCTGCCTGCCAGGCTGTGGGTGGTAGATAGAGGTGTTGTGTACATGCACACGTGACTTGTTGTTTTCTATTTGACGATACAGACTGTTATTTGAAGTGGAGAATGTACAGAGAGCTTTGAAACCTCTATTTGTCTGACACAAGCCTTTGGGTAGTGGTGGTGGTGGTGATGACATATCTGAGCCCACTAAGGACGACACCGTGTATATGAACCAGAGGGTAAAGATGACATCAGTCACATCAGTATTTTGTTAACCCTGCGCGCAGCATCATTTTGTTGAAGTCCTTGGAGAATGTGACCCTTAATCTCTGCCACTATCGTTGCTGACTCCAGCGAAATCTGCAGATAAACTCCCCACTTTATCATTTCGTGATATATAGCGCTACATGCATCATATTCACAAGCTGTCTCTGGGCACCAGAGGATGCATTAAGGTGGACAAAAAGTCGTAATGCTTTTTGGGAAGAGCACAAAAAGTCTCCAACAATCCAAGAGAGAAAAAGTTGCTCCTGATTAGCAGACATGATCACATGTTCATCATACCGGGAGAGAACTCAGGTGCTCTGCAACAGCTCAAAAGACATTATTTTATCACCGTGATACTTGAAGACTTTTTCCCGATATGAGTTAGACATACCCATGACACATTTCCTCTATCATCTGTGTTCTATGGAGGTGTCTTGGAAAACTTAGTTGGAAACATAGTGAAATCCAAAAAGAGTTTCATATAATGTAGCATATTATATCTGTGATTGGTGCTGACAATATTTTTTGTTGCAGCCCAAATCTCAGATAAGTCAATTTGAATTTGTTCGCTGTGAGAGAAAACACTTCTTTGTCTGTGAGTGACCTTTTGACTAATCTCCATAAAACGTTTCTATATTTGAAGCAGAATCTGTCGGTCATAGTACAAGATTTTTGTATTGGAAGTGTTCTAGTGTACATTTGTAGCCCAACTAGTATTTACCAATCATGTTTGAGTGGCAGGGAAACAGCCCCTGTGAAGAGGCAGATTGCTTTGGCCAAAATGCAATTTTAGAACCCATCTACCATTGTCTAATGACAAATTGGCGTTATATTAGCTTCTCTTTAATTTCGTCGGCATTCATATTCAGATATCTATTCATAGGGATTTGCCGAAATGGCCGGTGCACAGAAGATGAAGTCTTGACTCAGATATTCAATATTAAATATTGGTCCTCGACCCTCGAGGCTTATTGTTTTCAGACGATGAGCCAGCTTATGAGCTCCGAGATCACTTTTTCAAAACAAAAGGAATTTATTTTTCACATTTCTGTGTTTTGTCACCTTCAATCAATGCGCAAGCCCAGTGTGAGGTAAAGGAAATAATAACTTCAATACTGTCATTAGGCTTAAATACAAGCTTTCAAGTTGAAAATTGAAGTTGTAATTGTTAGCAAACAACACTGGCATTTATTTGGTGACATACATCTGTGCATTTGACAGATGTAAGTCCATTAATCACTGTCTTTGAGCTCTGTTTTTCTCCACCACCTCAGGACAGAAATCTGTGACTTTTTAGCCGCTAACTTCTCCTCTATGTTCACCACTTAGTCACTAACTGTGTCTAGTAGCTCTTAACATAATTGTTTATGACTAGTGTCATTAAGTGTCATTCGGTTTTTGTAATGACAAGTTGACATTGTTTGGGTTGTCTTGATTATGACAGCTTGACATTAATTAAAGTGACATTACCAGAAGTTGTGTTTGTCATGACAAGTTGACATTAAATGTGTTTGGGATGTCCTTTTAATGTCAAGTTGTTATGACAAAGACAACTTGTGGTAATGTCACTTTGATTAATGTCAAGACAACCCAAACAATGTCAACTTGTCATTACAAAAACTGAATGACACTTAATGACAGCAGTCACAAACGTTTATGACATGTACATAATGTTTATCACAAGTTCATGACTGTGACATGTCATAGTTATGACAGTGTCATGTCACTCTTATGTAGATACCTTCAAGTACAGTGTTACCAATTATTTTATTTTTTTACACACTGAGCATACGTATCTGTTGGACCCTAAACAATGTGGAAGCAAAACCAGTTTTAAGACAGTACAAGGGCCGAGTGTTTTTACACTTCCCATCTTTATCAGTTAAGAAGTAAAGAACCATTTTACAAACAGTGGCTCAACATTTAACAGGCATTCTTAATTTGTACTTAGTAAGTAAAGCGTGTTATTTAATGAGGTAATTACAGGCACTAAAATGTTTCAGAGTCAATATGTGACACAAGCCATGATAAGACTCAGTTTTTGGTCATTCACATTGTCTATAATTTGCATTGCTCAAATACAGCTCATTTATTCAGAGGTTCATTCAGCAGTATCAGCTTTGAAAATGGAGTGAAGCTTAATAAACTGCACATAATTTTGCTGTTGCCTCAAGGATAAGGAGACGTGTGGTCAGAGAGAGAGAGAGAGAGAGAGAACTGCAAGAAACATAATAACAATATTGAGAAGATGGAGGGAGGAGCGGCCGCAGCCCAGAAAAGTCCAACTTAAGTGCCTGTGACACTTTATTGTGCGAATCACTCACATTCTTTTTGGGTTTTCATAAAATCTAATGAAAGCGGTGCTGTAAATCTGAGGTATAGTGAGGCCTCCGACAGTCGAGATAAATGAGCTGTAGTCTTATCTGATCAGATTTAACAAACCATCAATCTACCGCAGGATTAAAATGAGAAGATTGAGCTGTTTTTAAATGCACTTCATGATGCTGAACTTCAGGTTGCTGTAATTCTCTGTGTTTGGTTGTGTGTGTGTGTGTGTGTGTGTGTGTGTGTGTGTGTGTACATCTGTTTTGGGGAAACTGTTGCCATTTGTAAAGGAGTACATTTACTGGTGTGAGCGTCTCTACACGTAGGGGTTTAGCAGCTTTCAGCACACAATTATCCCGTCGAGGAGATGCTTAAAACAATCCAAAACATTTTACATCATGTTGCCTACACTTATGAATACATAATGCTGTTGCAGGTGATCGTAAAGTGCCCCTACCTCGCTTTAGTAAACACGCTTCCCCGACAACGCAAATGAGTGGCGGTGTCACCCGCCTTCTGGGAAGTGAAATAGACTCTACTTCATCTAATGCTAATGCCAGTGCGACTCCCTGGGTGGCTTATTTATGTATGTATTTATAATTTCATGATGTGGTGTTATAAGGTGATACACTGTGTGAATATTCCTCCTGTGAGACCTCGTCGCACAGCCATGTGAAAACAGAGCTAGCAGCTATTGTTGTTTCCTGTGGAAAAGATTATTTAGATAACGACTCTACAGAGGCTGAAGGAGCGAAACCGGAAAGAAAGAAAAGAGAAAAAAAAGTAGCAAGATTAGGAGGAGATACCCCGAGGGTCATTATTAGGATTATGTAATAATTATGCCTGTATGTGAGTGTGTGCGTGTGTTTGTTAGTTCATCCAGTCATGCAAATGTGAGAACGTTCTAACGAGGCAGTGGCTGTGATTAAGGGCTAAAGTCACAGCCTGTGCTTACAGAAAATTTGAGAAGTTTTAGATTTTTTTTAGTTGTTTTCAGTGGGCACCAGAAACTAAAAAGTTAACTGTGGGCAGGAAACTAGCCTGAAGCTTACCAAATATCTTCTGCTCACCAAAACTATCTAGTGTCTGGTCAGGGCTGTAGCAGCAAACTCTGTGGCCCCCCGCCCTGCTTCTCTTGCCACTTGTCTCTTTCCTGCACCTTTGGATTTCTTTTATTCTTTCCTAATTTTCTTTTCTTTTTTGGAACCCTGATTTCAGGGAAAGACATGACAGTTTGCGTGTTTGATAGAGCAGCATAAGCAGTCACTTACTCAGCTTTAGCAGCATCCAGAGACAAATCCTTGTGTAGTGGTGGACTAAACCATTTTGTTCCTTTTTAAAGGGTGAGAGGGGCCTCAGAAGAGAAGTTCAGTCATTCATCAAATCCCTTTTAGGGGTTGCGGGGGGGCTAATGAGGCAGTCCCAGCTGACATTGGCAGAGAAGTGGGGTACACTCTGGCCCGTTTACCAGTTCACAGGGTTGACACATGGAGACAAACAACCATTCATGCTCACTTTCACACCTTCGGGCACTTTCGAGTGACCAGTTAACCTGCATGTCTTTGGACTGTGGGAGGAAGCCGGAGTACCCGGAGAAAACCCAGGCTGGTATGGGGAGAATACGCAAACTCTGCACAGAAGGGCTTCCCCATCCCTGGTTCAAACCAGGAACCCTCTTGCTGTGAGGCTAATCACTGCACCACTGCTTACAAAATGCATTAGCTGTTTGTAAATCTCATACTAAGATTTGTGTTAAGTATTTGCTAACTATGAACTAGACTCACTTACTTTAAAATTTGCTTGGTTGTTTTCTCTATATACGCTCAGGCTAGAGTAGTAGCTTGTAAAGCTAGAGTGGGTGGGACATTTTGGATTATGCTAACGTACACCAGTGCTGTGAGCATGAGGTTTTGTAATTTGAAGTATGTTATTTTTTTGTGAAATGTCTATAATCTTCCTAGTTATTAAATAGAATTTTGCATTAGTGCAAGGTCAAACACAGACCATATTTTATATTATCCAAGCAGCATCTTTAGGGGCTGAGAGATGACGCCAATGTGGAATTACAAAAAAACTGCAGTCCCATGAATGGCCACTTGAGGCTGGCTTCAGAAGTGAGTAATTTCCCGTAGACTCCGATTTTAAAATGTCCAACTTTACAGCTGAGAGAAACATGTTTACAACCCAGAACAAAATGTTTTTTGTCTTTATAGCTAATTTCCCTTCGTGACAACTGTACAGGTAGTACATTTTTATTTAACTCACCTGTTTACATTTTACCAAGGCTTAAAGTTACACATTATTATTCAGTTCTTATTGGGTGACAGAAAAGAGTTGAGGCTTCAAAATAGAGTCCACAAATCAGTGGGTTATGTCACAGTACCTACATCCATTTTTTATTTTTTTTTTATTTTTACACGATCTATGATATTACTTGTTTTACTCGTCCATTGTGTTGTTAGTGAGCTAACATTTGTTTTGTCTATTAATTTAGTCAGCTAGGCAGCAGTTACAGCTTGCAGTTACTGGGTGTAAATATTAAATAATAACATAACAACTAGTTTGAGTGGTTCAACCAGTTCCAGGGTGTATTTTGGTATCTATTTATTCTGTTGTAAGTGTTTATCATTTTATTCCTGGCAAAATGGAGAGATCCATTAGGACCATCAGCAAAGGAAATCAATTATACACTAAATTTAAAGCAAGGGCTCAGTTATTAAATGAACTGTCTAATAAAATCAAACAGATTTTGCTGACAAAATGCGTTCAGCCTGAAGAGGAGCCCAGTATCCATTAATCCTGGTTACAACCATGAAGCTAACACAGTCTCTTCCTGTCATTCAGCTCATATCAGGATGAGCACTGACAAAGTGACACATGAAGGCAGTTGCGCACTGGTGAGGCTGCTTGAGTATCCGCCTAAACGTGAATTGTGTCAGGGTGAGAATGCACCTAGACGGCTGTAAACAAGCACAGCTAAAAATACCAGCAGCCTTAAACGACCAGGAGGGAAGGAATAGCGAGAGGAAAAGGACATCTGCTTTTTAACACCGCTCCCTGTCATGTTTTCTCTTCATCTCTAAACATTATGCAGTTGTCTGGCGATCTGCCAACTCAAACAGATATTCACTTCAAAATACGAGAATCTCTCGTGGAATGCCGGCGCAGCAGCTAAAGCATGTGTGAATACATCCTGAGCTTTAAGCGTCTGAACTGCAGTTTTTATGTATGTGCATCAGAGCTCCGCGTGTGTGTGAGCGTGTGTACATGTGCATGAATAAATGAATAAAATCGGCAGGGGAATGGTGTTTGAGTACACTTACTGTATGTCCTCAAGGTCAATCTGAGACCAGAGTGAGTCTTCCATAACCATGCACATATGCACAGAGATATATAAAGCAATAGCCTCTCTCCTCTCATACTAACCATCTTGAAAACCTGGAGGGCCTTTCTTGTTAATGCTACCCATTACTTTCCCTCGGCTGTGGTGGATGGAATTTCTGTCAGCATCTCCCGTGTGGAGCATTTTGGGCTAAGTAGTCCAAATAACATGGCTCTAAAAGCCTTGAGAACAGCTTTTACAGCTTGCCTTTTACCTTTAGAAGCCTCCCCTCTCCTGCCCACTTTAGTCTCTATTTCCTCCCCACTTTCCGCCTTTTAACCATGTTAGAGGGTCTCTCTCCCATCATGCATTGCAGCGTTATCAAAGTCGACCACCCGCGGTTTGTTAATCACGCCGATTGGGGGTGTGAAATGGAGTGTTCACACTTGGCAAAGTGGCACGCTAGCCGCAGAAGCCTTTTTAGTTTGGTTACAGTCAGCCATATTGGACGGTGCAGGTGACTGTTGCATGTCTTGGAGGTACAAGTGATCATATTCGGCCTAATTAGAATCAGTTAGCTTATCTGTTCAAATGTTGTCTGATACAATTTGAAAAGTGCAAACCACTAATATTTCAGTTGGAGCAATGGGCAGCAGTTTCTGGCATGCATCAGCCATAATTTAGCTGTATTCAATGAACAACAGTGCTTCTAGCCATAAAAAGAAGACAAGAGAGAGTTGCCTCTAATTCTAATTAAAGAAGAAGAAGCAGAAACAGACGCCATTGCAGTGGAGTTGCAGTTAAGTTGAAGCGTTGTTGCTCTGTTGCCCCCCCTGAGTCCTGGTTTCTTTGCTTTTATTTTCCAATATGTAATCACAACTAAAAGCCTCGGCTCCAAAGTCGTGCCTGCGGTGATTGGAACGAGAGGGGTAAACACGCTGTCAATAGGACTAATTTAACACACGCCAAGATGACTGGCCTCAGAAAACACTGCCAATTGTACCCAGTTAGGAAAATAACAAGACGGTCGATTTGTTTTTAACCCCCAGCCGGCACTGCTGTTTATGGCCAGGAGGCCGACGGCAAGCGTTAGCTTATTATTTAGTCAGGTCATCAGTCTAAGCGCTAATTAGAATTGTCCCCCCATTGGCTTTAGTGTGCGCCCATGTGTGTGTGTGTGTGTGTGTGTGTGTTCATATTGTGAGAACAGGGCTGAAAATCTCTTTCTCCTTGTTGCTGCCTCTGAATGACAGAAGCTCTTAATTGCACATATTTGGACATTAAAATAAATTGCCCTCTTCTTGGATAGTGGTAAAGCGACCACAGCTGCAGCTGGCCAGCAGTGATAACACTTCATTTACTACAAGGAAAGTAATAAAGGCACCTAAAGTCACTCTGCAAACCTTTTTCAGGGTGAAATAAAGTGCCCACCTTTTTTAAAATCTTTGTTAGAAGAGTGTCTGGCCGTGTCTGGTCACAGAAACTTGGAAAAAAGCATTAAATGTAGAGTGCAGAGCTCTGAAAATGTGGTTGTGAGTTTGAGGTATGTTGACTGTTTAGATCGCTAGACTGCAGTGAGGGTTATATGAAGCACCCATCTGAGTCTTACCTCTTCTCTCACTCTGCCCCTGAGCCAGGAGGTTATACACTCCAGTTGGAAGTGAATTTTAATTAGAAGTTGGGATCACATCATCAAATTATCCAGTCTTTAAGGTTACTGGTTCTTTTAGCCTCAGCTGTCTGGTGCCATTAGCCATTAGGATTTTATTAGGCGGTGTGCGCCAGGCTGCATGGATCAGCAGCAAACACAACTGCCATGACAACTGAGAATTCTGTATTCTCTGAGCATAGATGTGAAGTGGGGCAGGGGTTTCCACAGGGATATGGACAGAGTGGGTCCTGGGCAGAAAGAAAATGGTTGTAAAAGCCCAAATTTGGTGGCCTCTGGTACATCCTAATGCCAATAATTCAGCATGTACACTGATTTTAATTATTGCATAATTGAATAGGTTTGCCATTATGAACATTTAGTGGAACCTCGTAAAGGAGAATTCTTGTGAGATTTAGCCCCACACATTCTGTAAATTGGAAGAAACCACGTCTGTTCCTGACCGATCAGAACTTTTGTAATTAAGAATCATTAGACCTTATTTATTATTATTTAATAGCTGATATCAAACAGCTCTTATTGGTGAATCTCATTCAGGGCGCCCTATTTAAACTGCTCTGGCCTGCCTACTGTTGCTGCTTCCTCTGCAAGCTGCCTTGAAAGCTGCCTCCACCTCAGCTCCTCCTTTTCACGCTGTGTCTGACTTGTCAATGTCATTTCTTCTTGTCATGTCTGTTCTGTTCCCAGGGGGTCTTTGCTGCTGCTCTTCCAACCTTAGGCTGTCCATGTAGGCGCATGGAAGGGCAGGGAGGTTTGCTCTTTCTGCCTCACGCTTTCCTTGACTGTGCGTGGAAGGGCAGGTTGTGTGCTCTCTCCACCTTAGGCTTTCTGCGTAGGCTGCATTATGTGTACAAACAAGAATACTTTTAATAATGTAAGCCTTCATTTTTGGCCTGTAGTGGTTACATTTTCCTTTGCCACAAACTAAAGGTGACATAAAAGGAAAATGACCATACAGCATTGCAATACACCATGTAAGGAAATATTTAATATTTTATGTGTTTGGCTCATAAACAACTTAAATGTTCCTTTCAGATATAACAAGTGTGTTTTTTGGATTGTTAAAGGGGGCTGGAGGGCGCCTGGACCCCAAAGAGAACATTAAGGGTAAAAGCAATCGTGCTACCTATCTAAGTGTTTCAGTACATGCTGGTCTATGTCCCGTCTTACCAATGCTTCCTTTTCTCAGTGTGGAATCCAACATTAAGAAAATCTCATTCCCTACCCCCTCCTCCACCCCACCTCCACTGCATCTTTTTCAGTCATGTGGTATTTCTTTGCTGGGCTAAAATCTTAAGAATATATATATACATAAAAAAAATATATATTATCAGCCTTTTAAAACACAACCACGTGTGTCTTTGAATTCTAAAATGTGAAGGACTTCTCTTGACAAAAGTAAAACTGCCAGTTTCCTAGATAAAAAGCTGAGGTCATGTCCTCAGTGTCCTTAACAGTAGCTACGGCCCTGGATGTGTGAGGACGCTCTGTTAAGTACAAGATTGTGTGCATGTGCCAGTTTTGTACATAGAAAACAGAACAAGCATCAATGCAGTTGGTCAAATCCCTGCTCTGTCTGCTTACTGTGAGCTTTACAGCTTCATATGTACTGTAAGTCTTGCTGACAGTGTGTCAGGTACTGGAAAGATTGTTTGTGTCTGTCAGTGCCCAGACAAATCTGCCTTGGTAAATTGGTGTCACTGTGTGTGTGTGTGTGTGTGTGTGTGTGTGTGTGTGTGTGTGTGTGTGTGCTCGGGTCTGGACCACAGAGCGGTGTTGACAGTCGTGCAGTGTCAAACGTTTGTAGTCATGAGGAGTTGGCGCGTCTCGCAGCAGCGTCTGCGTGTTGATGTTGGGTGTGATTGGGATTTCTCTGCACGACTACGGGAGTGTCAACACATTCGCATGCTGCACTCTATCAAGGCTCTGAGAGGTTGAGAGTGCAGCAGACGAGTTCAGAATCATTTCAGACGAGACACGCAAGTTCCTTCAGTGGTGAATATAAATTTGTATCGCTGGGCTGAATTTTACATTTGGACTTTTACACACGATTACACCTTAAATATAAACAGACAGTAATTAACATTAAATGTGTTATTAAATATGTTTAAAGAGCAGGGCCCTGATTCCTTAAAGCACCTTAAGGCTGAGATAATTGTAAAATCTATTTAACAAATGTTTTCAGGATTAAGAGTTCCCCAAAAGCAATGTAATTTAAGATGCTGTTAATGAGTGTCTCTGTGCACCTGTATAAGGCAAAGAGTATCTTAAGGAGCTCCAGAATATTATGGAGGAACTTAACTTTTAACTAAAAAAGACATGTTTTATTGAAGCTTTTATTGTTTGTGTTCATCTTTAAACCCACTCTACATTTTCAGGGGCTGGAGAATGTTTTTCTCTAGCAGCAGCTAAATCGATCAACTTTACTTTTTGTAAACTTCCACCCAGGAAAACGTTTCATAAAAGGCAGCGAGCTGAAAGCTCTGACTGCTGACTGAACATTAAGCTTCATTTTCATACTGAACGATTTCAGGCATGAGATGTTTCTTTGCCATTTGCAGCAACTGCATATGCCATGCTAAATTAAAGGGGACCTCTCATGATTTCCCATATTTTCTGTCGTCTATACGTAGATGTTCATTTTAAAGTTGGCCAAAGTTTCACATATTGATGTTAAGTAATTCTTGAACAATGACCTCAGACATCAGGCAGTTATGAATATTCTGTTTCCAACAATGTTTTGTATTTTGACTACAAGATGATATCAGCTTGTGAAAGATCCAGGCACACTACTGCAAGTGTTTACATTATGTCACCTACATTGCTACATGTAGCTACATGCTAACATCGAGGAAACATGTAATCTTGGTTGCTGATGTTGCTATTTTCTCCCCAGTTTCGGATCATATTCTTGCTGGAACATGTCTGGTTGTAAAGATGTTGGTTCAGAAGCCTTTATTGAGGGATTTTCATAGTTTCACAGTCTGCCGATGTCGGACGGTGGGTTGCTGCTGCTGCTGCTCGCTATACGTGCTTATGTCCCCCCACCACACATTGACTAACTAATTGGTGCTTAGTCGTATTATTGCATCATATCTATTATGAATACAATCCATCTGATGCCCGTTTTATGTTTTTCGCCGATTCATCACTACTACAAATGCAGCTGTAGCCAGTATCTCACTATCACTATCCTCATTCGTATTTTAAGAAGCTACAAATTATATTCAGCCACAGAATAAACCTGAAAAGCTGCACATCACAACAGAAGTACAGAGAGTTGTTGCATAGAGATGATACATCATCTCATCTAGTTGCACTGGTGTGAACCGGCAGGTTTTTACAACGTTGCAGACCGATGCATTGCAAGCTGTTGAGTGATTCAACTCGTCACATCGCGAATCTTTGGTCTGAGCTGGTCTTTAATCATCATTTATGACCCATTACACAGGTATGTAGCCGTGCTGTGAGTGTGTCCTCTGGCTGTTGTTTCTTATGTTCTGCTTATTTTTTGTGTCCGGGATATGTATGGGTGTGTACCCCACAGTGCTCAGGCAGCTCGGAGCTTTATAAAAAGGTAGCAACCAGATGCAAGACTGTAAACAACAGATATCTACGTGACACAAAGCTGAAAAACAAAACGAAAAATGCAAATACAGTGAGGCTAAACGCCAAACGAGAGTGAATCTGGGGTTGGCTTTTACCTTGAGTTTCGCTGACGAGTGTGTTCACGAACAATAACCGACAATCCTGCATAAAAGAATGCACTAATACTGGTTTTATAACACTGCTGCCAGTTTGTGCTTGTCTAATATCAGGTAAAGCAGCCTGATAAATCAAACCTTGAGCTCCCTCTCCGTGTAAGTTCATCCAGTCCCACTGTGTATAAAAGATCCATCTTTCCCAAGTATGAGGATATGGCTGGATGCCATGGATGCTAATAAAGTTACAATATATGAAAAAGGTCAAACGGTTGATCCCATTACCCTTCATAAGGAAAATGACAGTGATGGCTAGCCCCAGTGGCCTGCTGAGAATCAAAGCAGCGAGGTAGCACCGTGAACTGCAGTGGCTTTGCCTGTTAATAGGACCTTAAATCTCTTTATGATCTACATTATTTAACAAGCCTTCATCTTTTGATGCAGTTATGTATCAGCTGATATTAATTTACATCACGGTCTTCACGTTTGATGCCCTTGACATTGAACGGCTAGGACTAGTCTGCTCCCCGCTGTAGCAGCCGATAAGACAGACAGTCAATATTATCATCATTTCACTGTTACAGTATACCTGTGAATCCGAAGCCAGCTTATCAGTTTTGAATGTAAATGTCACCGGTTTTGCTATGCCTTCTCAGCTGTGCACTCTCGAGAACCCGTTTTCAGCTATCTCTGCATGCTGTCCCTCCGGATCCCATAATTCCTTCTGCAAACATTCATAATTATCACCACGGCTTTCCCCATCAGGTTTAGAAAACTTGCACATTCGCACATTGTTCATTATAGGGTGCACAGGGAAGGGTGGATGACAACACACTCCTGACGCGCCCATTAATCTGGCATCTCATCTCCGGGTTGCAATATTGCTCTGACAAGAAGACCGCGATTGCTTGAGTACCAGGGGGAGGAAGCAGGGGAGAGAACGACGGGGGAAACAGCAGCTTTAATATGGCAGCTGATAAGGCAAGTGAGTGAATACAACCTACGTGAACCCCTCAACCAGGATCTCCCTATCTCCCAATTCTTTTTTTTTTTCTTTTCCATTTCCCTCCTCTACCCATCCACCTCCCCTTTGGAATTGCAAATCAGCCCATGTGTTTCTTTACAGGCGAGGTGGGAGATAAGGAGCAAGGTGTTGAGCATATCAGCAAGCTGAGCATGTTGTTCATTTCGATTTATTTATTTTTATTCCTGGCATTTATTTATCTCTCTGTCACTGCATGAATGTATGGTTTCTTGTTTGTGTACATATGAATGCGAGAGGATTTTTGCTTGTAAAAGTGATAAAGATGGATAGCTTGTTTGTGTGTGATCTAGCTCAGATTGCGTTGTATTCAAGCGTGCACTTAAGGGATGGGTGGTTACAGAAAATACGGTTTCCCCAGAAATGCTTTTGTGTGTGTGTGTATGTGTGTGTTTCTGTGCTGTGTGTTTCTGTGTGATTGTGAGCTACTAGAGACGGGAAGAGTTGGGATGAATAGATGAAACTTTGGGTTGGGCTTGAGTCAGCAGGCAGTGATAGGTGAGCCCAGAGTGCCGCCTGGAAGATGGATTCCGGGAGATCACGGAGTCATTCACCCTACACAGATAGACATGGAGACAGCTCTTGGTTGCTGAGCACAGAGATGGCGGGGAAAACAAGATAAGATATACGAGCGCCGTAAAGAAAGGAAAAGAAGACCTGGTGGACCTGTAGCATCAGAAAAGTGCCTATGGGCAAGATTTGTTAAGAGATGTTATTTTGATGGTACAATGTTCACGTAGAGAAACACATACTGGGAATCAGATTGTGCTGGTAGAATCTGAAATTGCTCTTTTTTAAACTAACATCAGACTCTTTTTTTTCACACTGCACCAAAAACTGTGCTGAACAGGCACCCGAGTGTTTGAGGTATCTTAGAATAGTCTGTTTATTTCTCACAAATTAGCATACACAAGCCTTTTCTTGATCTCTTCTGGGTGCGCTAAGTGCTTCCAAGCTTTAAACACACACACATACACCCACACATGGCTTAAGCCTCTTTGGCAGCGCCCAGCATGCCATGTCCACTCGACTGCTCCGCTGCCAGGTCTGATACGAGGCCGCGCCGTGCCAAGCCACTTGCCCCTCAATGGGCGGTGTGAATCTGGGCATCCACAGATAGCTGTGACCGGCACATCATCACCATGGTAACTGCCAAATGACACCACCGCCCCCTCCCTAATCCCTGTCCTGACTCTCACCAATAGTGAAAGGTCATGTATCTTGTACTTGTTCTGTCAGTAACATTTAAAACCTGCAGGAAACCAAATGGGCGACACACACACACACACACACAGGATTTTGTACTTAGTCTTGTACACACACACACACCTCGTCTGGGATACAAGCGCAGGTTTTGTAAGCTGATCGCCATATACTTTCCTTTCCCCAATTCGCATTTCACACACCAGCACACACGCTCTCATCACAAAGAGAAGGCCTCGGCCTCTGCGAAGATAAGTGTTGGGTATAATCGGAGGCTATTTTTAGTAGAATTATGTTGTCCAAGAGGAAACTGTTCTCCTTGACAATAACTGTGATCCAAATCCACACGTCCGGCCCATCAGTGTAATAAGGTTGCTTGCAGACTGATCTTCTTGGCAATAATCTCCGCCCACAGACACACACGGACAGTGGAGATGCTGAGGTATTTGCGGTATATGAGTCTCAGGGTGACTGCCTTGATTGCGTCCTGTATCTGGTACCATAAAACTTACTTCACATTTAAATTAGCTCTCACTTGATGTGCCTACAGATCATTTCAGTCAGCCAAGTCATGCAGTGGGAAGTAACTAAGTACATTTACTCAAGTGCTGGCCTTTATTTTGCAGTACTTATACTTTACTCAAGGATTTCCATTGTATGCTACCTTACTCCACTTTTTACTCCATTATATTTATCTGACAGCTATAATTACTGGTTATTGTTCATATTAAGATTTTACATAAAAATAAATAACTAAAAATACAGACACCTTAGACAATAGAGTGCATCGTTGAAGATTAATAGAATGGTTCCCTTTTGGCTTGTGGCCCCTTAGCAGTTCCTCATAAGGACTCTCTCTCTTTCCTAACCCATAAATCATCTCACGACCCCTAAGATGCATTTTGTGACCCACAAATGGGCCCAACTATATTAGATAACAGTATATGAAGTAGTTTATAGTATAGTGCTGCCTCTACCAGCTACAACAGTAAAATCCTGCTTATGCTTTCATGTCAACACTAAGCCAATTTTCCAAGTACTTATCCTTCTGAAGTACATTTTCACAATAGTACTTTGTACTTTTTTTAATGTAGGACTTTTACTTGTAATGTAGAACTGTAGTAATTTAGAGTATTTTTTACTGTGTCATGCTGTTACTTTTACTTTAGGGAAACGAGAGGTTCGTGTTTAGAAGGAACGAGAGCCCGATCAGAGAAGCCGAGGACACTAGCAGCAGACAGTCCCTCACTCAGAGCAGCCTGCCCTTAATTATGCATAACTTTAAACCTTAAGGCCTTTTTAATCTGTCCTCCAAAAAAAAAAAAAATGAATCATTACGCCCAGAAATCTTGCACACTGATTCTTTTGTGTTTTATTGTTCTATTCGTTGTGAAAGTTCGCAATACGTGACAAAATGAAAAGACACATTTCCTCCTTTGCCTCTCTCCACTGGAGTTACTAATCTGGCTGTCACCACTTCCCTCCCAGTCTTACATTTGACACTGCAACTGCAAGAAGTGGCAGAGCTGTCCTCCACATTCTGTGTGCGTTCCACATCCTCCTCCTCTTCATCATTGTCCACCTGAATATTACTGTCTGACCTGTTGAACCTGAGCTATCCGAGTTATGTATTGATTCTGTGCGACTGTTCCTCCATCTTGTCCTGGATGTGTCCAACCTTTGCATTTTCTTCACTGATTCTTGGTCAAACAATCTCTGGAGGCTCTGACGGATGCAAAGAACGCAGTAAATCAAACCTGTTATGAAAAATTTTGGAGTCAGTGTGCAAACATAATTGACACAACGTGAGGTCATATTCATTTTTGGACAAAAAAAAAAAAGGACTCGGTGTGCAAAGGCCTTTAATAAAATGGAAAAGGGAGGAGTTATACAAAGATTCATCCCCCGTACAGTTGTCATGAAGTTCTAAGTGCAATATCGTAGACAACTGGACTTGAATTTCTTAAAGACGTTCCACCTCTCGTCGACCTTTCTTCATTCTGTTCTGGAACTGAAGGAGCATTTTATCAGTGAAACGTCTTTCTTCAAGACACTCAAACAAGACAAGTTGCCTATGATGTAGCACATGACCAACAAGTCATGAAGGTTTTTGTACCAGGTAGCCAATATGTTTATTTTGGTTGTAAAGTTGGGCATTGTAACATGGGGATCTATGAGGACTGGCTAGCTTCAGGAGCCAGCCTCAAGTGGCCATTCGAAGAAACTGCAGTTTTTGGCACTTCCATTTTGGCTTCATTTTTCAGCACTAGAGGTTGCCGCTTGGCATTCCTCCTCTGTTTGAAACACTCACTTTCAGCACCTATCTCTTTAAGCCCCCCACCCGAAAAAGCCTAGTCTGCTCTAAAGGGTCGATGTTTACAGGTCTTCCCTCTCTTGGCGTCTCTTCACTGTCATTGCAGCCAGAGAAAAATAACTGTGATGGAGAATAGCACATTTGTTTGCTGTGAAAAATAACCACTTAAAGCTTCTAAACACAGCCAGACATGTTCCAACAGGAAATGATCTGAAATCTGGGAAATTAACAGCAGCAACCAAATTTTTATGTTTCTCTGACGAAGCATATATTCAGAACAGTCTGAACAATTACTTGTATGTACGTTTACCTGATTATCCGAGACTTTAGCCACATTTAAAATGAACATCTGACATTGTAAGGTGATATATATTCAAGGAAATAAGGAAAAGCATAGTAGATTCCCTTTAAGTAAAGGATCTGAGTACTTCTACCACCAGTGTGAAATGGAATACTGAGCATGTGAGGAGTACAGTTCAGTTCGGCTTTTAAGGCAGAGCCATGCTTGAATCGAAGTTGGTCAAACCCATCATGCAACCACATTCGAAAAGAGAAGTCCTTACAGCAGCTCAGCGTGTCACACTTTATGTGCCACCAAAAAAAGGGGTGAGACATGATAATGGTTTAAAGTGGGGCTAACAGCACACACTTTCTCACAATCTTTCCTTGAAAGCATTCATTGTGTTGCGCTCGTTTGCACGTGTGAAAAGTGACAGAAGTAGTTATTTGAGGAATGAAAAAAGAGAGCTTGAGAACGAGTCTTTGACTGCAGCCTCATCTTAGATAAACACATCGCATCTGTGGTTCAATCCTGTTTTCTGCATTTGAGAAACCTTTCCAAGATTAGATCGTTTCTTATCTACCAAAAACCTGGGAACTGTTATTCACGCCTTCAGCACCCATCAATGGGACTAATGTAACTCCATGCTCTCTGGCATCTGCAAAAATATCTTTCCTGTTTACGGCTGATTCAAAACTCAGATGCTGAGATGCAGGATTTTCACTGGAACTAAGAAACAAGGCTACATTTTACAGAAATCTGGCATCCCTGCACTGTACCTGTTGTTTATCAAACATCTATTTTTAAGGGCCTCACACCAAGTTATATGTCTGACCTGTTAGCGCCTAATGTTGCACCTCATTCCCAGAGATCCTCAGACACTTCCCCTCTCATTGTTCCAAGATCTGGCCTCAAACACAAAGATGTCAGAGCCTTTCAAGCTCCTGGACTTACCTGATGTGATCAGGGAAGTAAACTCTTCTAAAACCTCTAATAACTCTCCTTTTCCAAATAGCATTTTGTTGGTTTATTTCTTTGTTTTTGTTTTTCAACTGTTTATTTTTTGTGTTGTTTTGGCTCGTCTTTTTATAAAGTATTTAAAGGGACACTTTGCCAATTTTCATCTAGCGTTGTATCATAACAATGTGGGTAGTATGTGTTAATGAATTATGTTAAACTTCCCTCCATCTCATCAGCGCCCACATCTCCCTTCTCATCTCTAGGGAGCTCTAGCTGCTTGAGCTACAGATTTTACATCCTCATTTTTCAATGCCCATCACCACGGACACAAAGGGCATAGAAAGAAGTCGCTAAAGAGAACGACCTGCACCTCTCTGTCTCAAACACAAAACCACCTTTGATCAAACTGCAAAACTAGGCAACACTGATCAGATATACACCAAGATTATTTTACTGTATTGCCTATTTTGCTTGAGATGTTTCGGGAATTTGTGAACAGGATGTTGGTGCCATGTTGTTTTTGAAAAACGGAGGCTTCAAAATCTGAGCTCAAACAGTAAAACTAAGCAGTGTTGATCAAATATGAGCCAAGATTATGTTTCTGCGTTGCCTCTTTCTCACCTCAAATGTTTTTAGACTCAAACACATTCTCAATGTGACCTTGTCACATATTTACGTTTGATCATGGGCTGTCCATGTCCACATACGATGTGCAAGGTTACCTGGGTGCGTTAGTTGTTGAGGTTCTGGGACACCGTGTCAAGTTCTCTTTTTTCGACATACACTTCAGTTTTCACAGGAAATTTAACGTTTACATACAGTGTCTTTCAAAATAAACGTACTAGGCCGGTACAACACCACAAATTGGTGTTTTTTTCCCCTTCAACAACAAACACACATCCTGATGAAGACTTGCATAGTCAGAACGCGTTAATATCCCCACTTTATTAAAGGATTTTGACACTACCCCAGAATGCAACGGACTTTTAGTTTGGACTACCTTTTGTTACATTTTTGATATCTCTGTTTACGAATAGGACAGTCCTTCTTTTTTATACAGCAAACACACATGGTTGGGTTTAGGCATCAAAACCAGACAGCCCAGGTTTTTTAAAAGAACATCTTTCCGGCAGTTAAATACTTATTTAAATGCTTTATAAATAAAGTTATTATCACATTTTTCCACACGTTGTTTGTGTGAAGTAGGAAAGATTGTCAGATTGTTGGTTTATGAATTTTTCTCTTATTCTGACGTCAGAACGGTGTGCGGGAAGGAGATTTTAGATGCCGATTGCCAATCCAACATGGACCATGGTTACAGCAGCCTTATTAAGCTGTAGGAGAGAACAGGGAGTGACCAGACTAAACATCCCCCAGGAGCACTTCAGATTTTAGAGGTGAACGTCGGGTTGGAGGTGGGGATTGTGAAATGCCATATGATCAGTGTGTCATGGGCAAGAGCAGCAGCACAGCTTGAGCTGTCTGCCTGAAGTGGCTCGAGGGCTCTGCTCCATTTAGGCATCCATCTCTATCCCTCTCAGTTTTCTCCTTCTTGTCTTCAGACTGCTTGACAATTCCCCCCCACCCACCCCCAAATCAATTTCTAAATCCAATTAGTCATTGCATTAGACTGTGAGGAAAAACACCACCGTGCACTGTAGCCTGACAAATGTTTGGCTGCTGCTGTTGTTTGTTTGCCATGTGAGAGCTATTGATCAGAGGGTATGAGGGCGATAGAGGAGGGGAGGTGGGAGGTGGGGGGGATCTGGTGGAGATAAGTGTTATTGTAAAGTAAATGTGAAGCACTTGTCTATTTCAGCGTTGGAGGGGAGGGTGATAAAAAGGATTGATAGGCAGGGAGAAAGTTCTGCAGGGGGTGAGAGAGGGAGAATGAGACAAAAGTGCACAGGGGGGCCAACATCTGGCAGCAGCTGGAGAATAAAGCAGGTGAGGGAGACAGATAAAGAAGGTCAGTTGGGGGGGGGGTGGTTAAAGGGAGATTTGGGTAGGCTTGGAGTCAGAGATTAAGGGGAGGAGAGTGGCACAGAGTGAGTGTTATTGCCCGAGGTTGAATGTGTCAAAAGCAAAAGTGATGATGCCAGGCAAGGCCGGGGGGCCGCCCGGCTATCTGGCAGTTTCCGCAGCCAGCGGTGCCCACTCCAAGATGCCAGCATGAAAAAGAGTGAACGAGATGGATGGAGGGTCGGGAGATGAGAGGCAGGCGGAGAGAGAGAGAGAGAGAGGGAGAGACTGGAGACTGATTCAGAGGGGGATAAACAAAGAGACTGATGAGGACAGAGCAAAGGAAGATCAAAGGGGCCGAGCAGCTTCACAGTTTCACCCAAATCACCCCAAAATCCCCCATGATGCTTTGAAGGCTCTTGTAGCTTTAGCAAAGCCAAAACAGGAGTTTTGACACGTATTACACCAAAAAAACGCCCAACGGCATGTTACTCTGGGCCACGACCTGGAAAGGATAATAATACAAAAAGCATTTATTATTCCATTATTATTCCAAGCAGAATTAAATTCAAAGGCCAGTGAAATACTAGAGTGCACATCCATAACGGTTTACAATAGACAACATAATAACCAATTAACAGCATTAACGGCTACAGCTGAATTATCAGAACACAATGTACTCGTTTATGTGCATGGAGAATTTATTCATACATAAACCATCTCATTTGCACGGGGTCCCCAAAATGAGGCCGAACGGTAAACACCACTCACATGATTGCGTATTAGATATTCAAATATATGCGTACACAAACAAGCAATGAGCTATTGCTGTATTTCCTCGCTCTATTCTGTTTTGTGTTTTTGTTTTTCCAGGTGAAGATATGACATTTGAGAAAGTCCATATGTTTAAAAAGTGTCATCCCTTCTTCTCGCCTCTTCTGTGTCATCCCGTCTCTGCCCCCTCTCTTGTTTGTGCCATGATTTCACTGCTCTGCGTTGCAATTTCAACATTTCAATATTTCATCTAATATTTCCAGAGCAGAGAGCAGTGTTGCTGAATTATTTAGCACCGCCGGAAATCTGGGTGAAGAAAGTCTGACACACTAATACACACACACAGACACACACACGGTACTAATAAACACACACAAGCACAGTATAGATTTATGGCTTTGGGTGTGGACTTCTGCCAGTGAAAAGTGTGAAATGGACATTCTTGAACTGTGACCTGGGAAGGAGAGAGGTAGATCAATCAGGAGGACTGATCCCCCCGTGCTATAATCACCATCCACAGCCCTGTCCCGGGGCTGATGGATGACCACTCTCTAACCCATCTTCTCTTTCTCATCCACAGACACACACACACACACACACACACATGCATACTGTACACGCACATACACCCACGCACACACGGTTACCTATAAATCAGGAAAACGCAGACATGGCTCTTGGTCACCTCCGAAGGCACGCATTGTCATGCATATTTGACATTTTCTATGAAGGAATCCTGAAGGAATTTAATTTGTAGCTTCTCAGTATACGATGAGCAGCTTGTGCATGCATTGTGTTTGTGCTCGCTGGCAGCGTGACAGCATGCCGAAAGCATCATTTTGGCCTTTATGTACATGGGCACCATTTGCATGAATCATCTCTCCCCTCATATGCTTCCGTCATCTCACTTTTGAGTCCGAGTAAAGCAAATGAGAGGTACAAAGAGAGAATTATGGACAACTGCTGCGCTGCCCTGACTGGACCCAGTTGCCATTCTACCATCATCACCAGAGAAGTGACAGGTTATTGTTGGAATGACTCTATTCAAAATGGGGGACTAGTGGCATAATAAGTACAGGAACAGAATGAGGGGAATAGGGGAAAAGAAAAGGAGGTGTGAGAGCTGGACATGTTGAGAGAGAGGTAAAGAAGCAGCAGGGAAAACACTCAGGACTTGATATAAAAGGTAGTGAGAAAAATAGGGAAATTCCACGCTGCAAGAGATTTTTCTATAGCCGCAGCAGAGAAAGAAAAAGAAGAATCAGACTGTGACAGGCTGCACAAAACAAACTGTAATCAAATGTTAACATATTGATGATTCAGTCTCCCGACAAAGAACTTAGTTAGGCAGAAACCGCTTTCTTTTTTTTTTCCACTAAGGAAACAATTGTACATTATAGAATCAATCATCCTCAATTACTGTATTTGCAATTGTAATGCTGACAGGCAGGGAAAGAGTGTAATCAGCATTTCTTTGCTTGATTACATCCCTTCAATCAAATGGTATTCATTGAGATCGCCAGTGGCTGCGCCGATGGAGGTGAAATGAAAAGAACTTTGAGAGTGCCCATCGATAATAGTGGCCATAAACGCTCTGGTGGAACAATTTTGTCATCAAGTTAAAATGTTGCAGCGAAATGATAAAGAAGTCATGAGTTTTACAAAAAGGGGAGCTTTACTGCACCTTTGGGTTAAAAGGTTTGAGGCCTGTGAACCTCTGATGACGCCCAGTAACACTGACGGCTGTGGCTGGATGTAGTGTTGCACAGTACACTGGTACCAGCGGTAGACCGCGGTACTAAAAAACCACGGTACATATGATACTATAATGTTGGAGTACCATAGTACTAAGGTACCTCAGGTACCACTACTGTGGGATACGTTCAAAGTCCAATCGAAAGAGGGTGAGTGTCCATGCGCCGTCCAATAAGGGCGTGCGCTGGCCACCTGGCACTCAATATGCTGCTGCAGTGGTTTGTTTTCCAGTGACATGTCAGGTATTAGCTGAGCTATTGATAATCTTTAACCAGTGAAAGTTATTATTAATTTATTTTTACTTGTAGGCTCGATTTGTTTATATGCTACAGTGATTTGTTTTCCATGGTGCGAGCATTTTACTCACATTTGCGACTAAAAATAGTTTTGTGCGAGCAAAAGAAATCATTCAGGAGCACGCTGTGCGAGTACAGATTTCAACCAGCAGCAGAAACGAAAGGCGAATCCTGCCGGTTCTATAGCAAGGTGAGAAGTTAAAGGACTCTAAATAAATGAAATGATTTTCAGAGGATTTAAATTGCTCTTTAAAAAATCTATGTGTCCAAATCTTTCCGGGTTGTAGCAGCGTGCATCATGTCTGCAAACCCACAGGTTGCATCAAAGTCAGAAATGTCAAATATTTAGTCACAGTGGCTTTTAGTGGCTCATGACATGCTATAATTACTGTCTATATGTGATTCATTTCCTTGTCAAGCAAAATGTTTGGGATGGGAAATCAGGCAACTGGAGCTGTAAGCAAATGGCCTATGAGTTAAAAAATAAACTGTGATGACTTTTTTGGTAGGACTTTGAAGTCAAAGCCACCAGCGCAGCATGATGTCCCATCTGAAAATGCACCGTTTCAGAAACAGATTCCAGGCACTGATGTCTGTCACAGTGCCTCCAAATGATATTGGCTCTAAAGCTGAGGTAGGGAGTTTTGCTTTGACGTTGTTCGGCAAAAATCCAGAAAAAATGTTCAGTGTATTGTATGTCAAGTGGACTCAAGTCTTCTGCACCTCCTCTTGGCTTTGTTTTCAGGCTTTGTTTAGAAAATCTTGCCTGCAATGAAAGACTTTAGCCAATCACAGGTCATTTCAGAGAGAGTAAATTCCAGTTGGCTGCTCTACAAATGCAGATGCATGCAGCATGTGCCTTTGGGGAAAGCCTGATTCAGTGGTGGAAAATCCTGCAGACTAAGTTGCTATTCCAGCATTGGCAACAACTGGGTACATGAAAACTAATAAAAGAGGAAGAAGAATAAAAAAGAGAGTCTGTAGCTTCAAGTTTATGCTTATGTAGCTAATGTTAGCTAGATCCTCAAATCACAGTTTATCCTCCGCCTCACTCTCCACCGCTGCAGACCACTTTACTGAGAGGAGAGCAGGCAGCAGCTCCAGAGACAGAGCTCCTGTCAGCAGGCACAGCAACTCAGAATCCAGCCAGCACAAACCCCAGCTCCAGGGGACCGGAGAGCCCGACTCCCTGCAGGGTCAGCAAACTTTCTGTTGCTGCTACACCGGTTAGATCCGACGCTGCTGCTGGCCACCACCCCGCTGTGACACCCAGCCCTGGGGGATTCGAATTGGTCGAATTCGAGCTGCCGCAGCTGCACACCGTACGTCAGTCTCTAAAGCCGCTGTCCGCTCTCCTGCGGGGGAAGCAGTCTACAGCAGCAGGGAGCACGGTGGAGAGGCTGTGGGGCGCGTAGCTTGCCAATTCTTGTCTCATTTGTGGTCTGATAAACAGAGAGAGGAGCAAGGAGGGGCTGAGTGAGCACACTGCACACAACTCTGCAATGAAATAAGAGTAAATTAATCAGTGTGTGGGCTACTGTATGAAGCATTTGCCTGTGGTTGTCTGGTGGGAGGGGCTAAGGAGGAGGGTGTGTTTTCAAATTCTGCCATTTTGTGTGCCTTTTCCAGATTTCTGATTATCCCAGCATTAAAGATATAATGAAATAACCGCTTTTGGAAAACAGTGCAGTTTTACTGATGACTTCATGCTGCACCAAAAACCCAAACATCTCATCACTTAAGTCATCTCAAAGTCCAAAACCAACCCCTTGTCCAATGTCCCAATCCAATAGCTGTTTCAGCTGGAGTTACATCACATCTGAGACATCATGGGACGTGTTCAAAGGACCTTTTAATTACTTTTGTTTTGCTCTGATAACTTTAAAGCTAACTTTCAGTCAGGTTCTTTAAGTTTAATTACTTTACATCTTAAAATTTACTTTCTGGTGTGAGCAATGGGCTCCTATATGAACACAAAAATCCCTGTTGACACTATGCAAGTTTTATGTTTGTTTATTTGGTGGCTAAGTCGGAAAATGATTAGTGTATGAAAATGTGTGACACCACAAGAGATTAGCAACATTTAAATCAAGATGTGATGACAGCTGTGGGATTGTTTGTTTATCTTTCTATGCCACTTTCAGTCATATAACTAAATACATCCACAGTGGATCTTATGGTGAGTTTTTGAGCATTAAACTCCCACAAAATCACATCCAGTGTTGCCAAGGTAGTCGGGAATATTTATTAGGGCTGAGTTTTCCTAGTCAGCCAATAATTGTTATTTAGGGCCGTTAATTGACTTATAATATTATATTACATATTTTGTGCGGGGCAACACAATGGTTTGAGTTGAAGGTGTGAGACAGAATAGTATCAGTAACATTGTTAACACTGTGCTACATTACAGAGAAATACAAAACCGTACTAATGAACCTTCATTAATATAGGCCTATATTTTATCTCCAAGTGCACGTCACACACTGAGCGAGCCGCCTGTTAATGACGCTGTGGGCTAATGGGCATGTAGCTACTTCCATGTTTCAGATGATACGTCATGTTTGTAGTCGACCAATGAAGATGAGTTTACATATCACCTTGGGTTCGTCCTTCACCTTCTCAAAATGATCCCACACTTTGGATTTCCTGCCCGACATGTTATTAACTAGCCTGTGGAATAACCGCAGGTACCAGCCCTGGAAGTTAGGGGCCGTAGGCGACACATGCTGCTTTTTTAACCTCCTGGAAAACATGAGGTCAGGCTCTGGGTGCTGCTCTTGTACCAGCTTTCAAGAACATGGCGGTAGGTTGTGTCTGAGGTTGCTAAGCAGCCTTAACAAGCACTGTATAGTCTATTTAGCTGAAATCCTGGGTGCAGAGCTGATCCTCTTCCAGGAACTGTTTATTAGTGTGTAGACCTGTCGTCCCTGAACAGATGTAAAGCTCTGGGTAGCCCTGCACTAACATGATCAAGTTTTCCATTTTTATCAGACTGAATATTTACTGAAGAAGGAAAAAACATCTGTCGGCTGTGATTGGTTTGTAGCCTGACTCCAGTCTGACTGCTGAGCGTGGCCACTTCCTGTGTCTGTCCCTTCAAATTAAACTCCTACATGGCCCAGTGATATAGATTTTGATTGATTTTGAAGGCACAGCTTCTAATAGAGTTTCACATTTGTTTGTTTTATATTTTGTTTTGTTTTTGTGCCACTAAGTGACCAATGAAATCTTGCCTACTAATGACCTTTCTGGTCGACTAACGTTTGGTCTACTATCAGGGGGCAGCCCTAATATTTATCATTATAAAGAAATAGAAATTGGGGACTTTAAGTATTTTTAAATTCCTGCTATTAACCATAACGTAATGATGATATTTCATCAAAAAAATTGCTTCAATTTCCCGTTAGTTAACCCATGATATGTTATCAATATCCACTAATGGTTTTGTTAAACTATCACACTCCCTAATGGATGGATTAAACCTTTACATAATTTAAATCCAGTGATTTGCATGTGTTACCCATTTGGCACCTTTTTCACATCATTTCTGTTAGCTGAGAAAAGACACTCCTAATCCCTACACCAGGACCACACTGCATTAGCACACTGACTGATACCTCACTATTGACTCTGGCCAGCTCGGTGTGTGAATGTGTGTGTGCGCGCGCGCGCGCGTGTGTGTGTATGCTGAACCTCTTCCAAGGCGTCTGATCAACTCTCTGGAGCTGAGCTGATGCACACCGCGATCAATACCTGGCCTCCAATACCATCCTTCATATACTCAGCAATGTCTGAGGCATGGCCCTCTCCTTCTCTTTGTACCTCAGCCTTTATTCTACAGCCTGTAACACACCATGGTTTCACAAAAGAAACCGGGCATCATAATAAGCTGTATTATCATCCAGCTCACCGGGAATTCATCAGGAGGCCTCTTGCTCTGCCTTTATTTCTTTTATTTTCTGCACTCCTCTATCTTTTCTGCGCATTATTTTACCTCTCTCTCCCTGGCCGCGTCCATTCTCCCTCGCTCTGTCTCTGTACCTACCTATTACTGATGAGTCGATTTCACGATTCAGTGATGCAGAGAGGGTACAGTAGAACATGCAGTGTGCGAGTGTGAATAACAATAGCTGTCTATGCCTCATAAGAGAAGCTATAATTACATGCACTGGCACAAAATCACATGCCTCATAAAAGCGCAAATGCTCATTTCAGCCAAAAAGTCGTTGTGTTGTTGCAGGGTGATTTTCGCTAATTATGTTCGGAAATCACCAATGGTGGGATTGACTTGTGTTTTATTAGCCCTCGTCTGTACTTAATTTGCTTGTGTGTGTGTGTTTTTTTGTCTTCATTTCTAAAAGAGATAACACTATTTTTTTCATGCTCAATATTTTACTCAATATTCTTTGAAGCACTTAACGCTCATATTATTATTATTTCCCTCTGCTTCTGTCGTCCTTGTGTTTGTATGTGCCTGTAGACAGAAATTAGTGCCATCATTAGCTATGCATAAAAAAGAGCAAATCTTCATTAATTATATTCTTGATACTTTGGCATAATCAAATCAGCGCATCTTCATAATACCCGACTGGATTCATTTTCCTCATTTGTGCTGAATGAATCAATATTTGGATGTGTAATTGAAGTGGGAGTAATGTTTCTACAGAAGAAAGAAAGACAGAAGCAATTCAACAGTATATACTGTTGCATGCTAAGATACTGCACATTCACATCTCAGTGCGGTTCAAGGCTCACTGGAGAACTGAGATGAGCGTTGAAATTAGTCGACTTACTGCCTGTTGCTATAGAAATGTAAATCCAGCACCATAACAACACCTGTAAAACACATGTGCCCATTACTCACAAACATGTGATCTGTCTCTTTGTTACACACGCAATATAGAAAACAAACAAGGTGAAATAATGTCCCAGCATGCATTGGAGAGAATGCGGCGCAGGAGGTGGTCAAAGTAAAAACATTCAAAAACAGCTTTTGAAGCAGTTTTGAGCAGATATCAGAGAAGCAATTAGGCTATGCACTCTTTTTTTTTTTTAGTACAGTCACGAGGGCTTTCAGCTCTGATGTAGGCCGCTGTATCAACATCTATTCAACATGTACATGCTTGCCGGGTTGCTTTGTTTGTCTCCGTCTATTTGAAAGTGGGCTGCAGAGTGGGCTATTACGGCGCCATTGTCCAGGTAGAAAAGCTGTCAAAAGGAAACTTGAAGAAATGTTTCCCTGACATTTTTTTTTTAAATGTTTTCCGTCTTGCGGATGGCTCAGCGGTGGGGCGTTGAGAGGAAGGTCGCAGGGGTCACAGGGCTGATGGCTCCCTCTCTGTGTGAGCTGCACAATCTGTCTAATGTTTTGTTTTGCAATTTCAAATATCCGAATAGAACTGAAAGCAGCTGATGCATTCTCGCCCGCAGGCGCTCATGTAAACATTTGTTCACGAGGTTGAATGGGGATTGAGTGTGAGCACTCTGCCACTTTTTTTTTTTTTTTAAATCTCAGAGTTCCACTTTCTTCATCCCCTGCTGTGCTACTTGAAGTCAGCACGATCTGTTTACCGCCTGCATCTCTTGTTGCTTTTCTCTCTTGCATTTTCCACTCGTCCTTCAGGTTGGTTTGAGCCGTTGTTCCTTCCCTGGCCTCTCTTTGGATTTGTCTCCATTCAGACTTCTCCATTGTCTGCTTTCTCAATTCAGATCAACCATTTCTTCGGTGTGTGTGAGTGTGTGTCTTCCAGGGCTGAAGTCTAGTTTGTCTTGTGGGCTGTGGTATTGGGCCAGTCGCATGAGCATTAAATTGAAGAATTCTTGTGGTAATGGCAGAGAGCAAAATAATACAATTTTTTTTGTCTAGATGTGGGTACAGAAAGGATCAAATGCAGGTAAGGTAGTCCTTATATCTGCAGCCCAGAATAGATGATTTTTTGTCCCCGTCTCCATCTTTCTCCCCCAAATGCCCACATATGCTTACACGCTCATAGACTCCTCTGTCATAAGTTGAGCACTATATACTTAGGTCAACACATACTGCAGTGTTTGACCAAGCAAGACTCCCCCAGGCCTGTGACGATGGAGTTGAATTAACTGCAAGCACTGGAGACCTGAGGACAGAGTGCACACACTCTCTCACACACACCGAGCAGAATATAGAGACAGAACTGCAGATTTTATTCCCTAAATGTGATTCATTGTGTTGCAGACTCGTGAGCCCACTAAACTTTCCATGGACCATCACATTCCCACTCATTAAGGGACAACAAACTGACAGCAATCGTAGCCATCCTCTGGCTAAAGACCACAAACACATTGTGACATGCTGCCGTCAGTGTTTTTCTAGCACTGTAATCTTCGCTGGCTGCTGCCTTTTAATAGGCTGATGGAAGACAAATAATTGCTTTGAGGGGAGCTGAGCTCGGTCCTAATTCAATCTTCTCACCACCCAAATCCCCACTCAAACACACTAATGCACATTAATGAGATTTCATAGCTCTTAATGGGAGACAATGGTGGCGCCTGTGCAGGTTTATGCGTCTCCCGTTTGCTTATGTGTTTGACTTTATCGGATGTGCGTGGTGACGGTCTGGTCTAAATCTGTTTTCATTAGCTGTTGCATGAGCTCATGCGTACTTATCCATCTGCTACGGGGATACATGCACAGTGAGCAGCATACACATAGAGTACATACCCACTGGGTGTTACAAAGAGAAAAGCAGACACAAACATTGGAGTACCTTATGGGCGGATTTCTTCTCTTCCAACTCTTTTCTACCTGTGTTTTCTGTCTTCTCTTTGCGTCTGGGAAATGATTTTTTGCTACTTGCAGAAGTGTCTTTTGCCCTTGGTGGATGACAATAAAACTAAATAATTGAAAGCGTTAATATATGTATATGGGTGGAAGAAGCGTAGTATGGGAATGGGTGTCAGGTCTCCTTTAAGTTATAGAGTCATTAACATGGTATTGCTCGTTGCACACAGTGATTTAGCAGGACTTTGTCACACTATGCAAATCACATGAGTATCACTGGGTGAGCAGGGCCACTATTTATCCCAGAACTTCTAATATATAACAAGACTCTGGGGAGTAAACTTATGATTTGACCTCTGCATTCTGTCATTTGGAAAGGATTCCTGAGAATCGGCAATGATTTAATGAACGCTGAACCGTGTGAACTAGGAACCTACATGCTTTTTGTTTCCTCTAGTTGTTCACACAAACCACATATACAGTATACACAAGCACAGACATGGTACATCGGAGTCAGGACCTGCTTTAGTGGCCAAATTACTTTGTTTATTCCCAAAGACAGTATCTCTACTAGGGCTGTTTACATGGCTAATATGAACAGCTTTATATTCCCCTTAACATGCAGCTAGATATAGTCACATTAAAGTGCCCTAACATCATTTATCATGTCAGAATATAGAAAAATGGAACAGCTGCCACATGTGCCAGGATCGTAGTCAAAGTTTTCCACTGGTGGTGGACTCATTGTACCATATGAACACATCACATTTTTGAAAAAGGTCAGCACTGACATATTTGTACAAATCCAAACCCTACTGATATCCAAGTCTTTCAAGATGTTTAAAAGTAGGTAGGTTTCTTATTCCAGCTAGAGATGTAGGCTTTTCTTTTGGACATGCATCTCCACCCTAGCCTTGCTGTTGGTGAATTGTTTGTGTACAGCATCCATGGCAATGCACACAGCTGACTGTAAACAGGGGAGATGCCATGTGTCGCTATCTGGGGTAATATGAGATGCATATTCTAAATGTGCTGTAAACATGTCCAAAGTATGCTATTAAAACCCAGATCATTTTGGCCAATGGTCAGTGAGTTTGGTCATGGACTTTCCACATCGACAAACAACATTTTCTTTCAACAACCAACACACATGGTTGGATTTAGGCAAACACGTCATTAGGTTTAGGCAACAGAAACATGTGGTTAGGTTTAGGGGAAAACAAGAACAGGGTTTGGCTTTACAATCTCTCGGGACACGAACGCCACTCTCTTGGGTGAAGGTTGGTGTTTGTTGGACCCATATACTGTCCCTACCCTCCGCCCCAGTCAGACTTTCGCCACCTTTACTTGTTCCTTGTCCCTCTGCATCCCCACCTAACGCCACCGGGCACTTTTCAACTATAATGGCAACCAGCTCTAATCATGCCGATCTCAAAGGATGCCTTTTTTCATTGGTTTCTGACGCCGCAAGTCACTGCCTGAGTGCCAGATTTCAACGACTTGGGAGTGAGACTGGGCTCGGAGTATCCCACGCCTTAATTAGAAAGCATTTGGAAAAAGGCCTAATTTGAAATGCTTTTTACATTTCTGTATAAAATCTGGAGTATTGTCAAATTTGGAAAATCAGTTAAGTATTAGTGTGCATGTAAACATACGCAGTGAGGACACATACGTGGGATTTGATTCTTGTTATTTGTGCTCTTGATGTACATACACAGACAACAAGCCCAACTAAGATGTCCATAAACATTTATGTACCGATATACTGTAAATGTATATGTTTAGATAAAATAACTGAGATTAAATTAGCCGTAACAGAATGCCTATTATCCATAAAGTGAAATAATAAACCTCAGTCATGACTGAGGTCCAGGGTCCTTTACTCTATTTACTTCACTGTACTTTGTAACAGTTTCACTCATTGTGAGCACTGATTAAAGGAGCTGGCCTTTGGTGCAGTTATCAACTGATGAGAGAAAATCCTTTGTCCGTCTTCTGTCATTATCAGCTTTTATGTTAAGTTAAACAGGAACACAGACATACACAAACTTTGTCTATCTTCAGTCCGTCTTTGTTCTCTCTACCTGAGGTGCTTTGTGCAGGCCTGTCTGTTTGTCTGTCATTGTCTCCTCCACTCCAGCTTCTTTTCTGTTTGTGTCCAAAGGGATGCATTGATTTTTTACAAGGACATGTTATGTGTTACTGTGGCTGCAGCCCCTCAACCCGCTGCAGTAGCACCGAAGCTTTGCCAACTAGGCCTCAGTGCCCATTGCTGCAGGAATCATCTCACACACATGCCACACAAAAGACACCCAAACACGAGTTACACACCGTACCAATCACTGTTGCTCTAACTGAGCTATTAGGCATTGCTGATAGCTGAGGCAGAAACCCACTGCCTCAACCCCAGAACCATTACACGGGATGTGTGCGTGTGCACGTGTGTGTGCAACATAGGTAATGCTCTTCTGACTCCTTTGCTGAGTCCACAGCTTCATCATCATTAGGCTGCTGCAGTGATAAGACAAAATGATAGAGGGATGAGGGGAGGGAGACAGAAAGAGAGGGAAAGTGATTTGGTTCTGCAGCAGAGGTATCAAGGGGATTACCTTCACAACTCCCACCTACCTAATAGACTCTCTCGCCAGGTCTAATGACACACACACACACACACACACACACACACACATAAACGCACACACAAGCTCTTTTTTCAGGCATTAACACTCATGGCATGCCGCATCGATGGTTCCTCACAAAAATATAATTAAGTGAGTGTAGTGAAAGCCAAGACAGAGCATCCTGAAGTGTAACAGTACCTTTTGGTTTATTATCATCAATGTCAAATACACATATTTTTGGCTCGTAGATGGACCTAAAATTCAGTTACAGAAGAACCCAACTTTCTTTTTTTTCACATTCATCCTTTTTTTCCGCCCAACTTTTTCCCTGCTTATTCCTCTCCTTTATAATCTTCCCCGCATTGCTCTTATCTGATCTGCCTTCATTAACAGCGCAGCCTCGTTAGGGTTCCTCGAAACGTTAATCTCGTTAAGAACAATCAAAGCGGCCCAGCTCCGAGACGGCCTCCGCGCAGTGAACAGAGAACAATGGCAAAGTTGTTTCTTTTTGAATTCTTTTCATCTCCACTTCCTTTGTGTGTTTCATTTCTTTTCATTTTCTTTATACTTTGCATTTCAGACATTAAGCTGCTCCTCAGAGTGTCTCGTACAACCCGGCATTTTGGGGATCAGTGTCCCGCTTAAACCTCTGATCTTTAACACTTTTGCTAAAACCATGCTGAAAATTCCCGGCAGCGTTACATCTTGGAGAAAAAGGTGTGAGCATGTAAGAGGGAATTAAATACAGCTTGTGTGCGTACCTTCATTACCATATTCATCAAGGTTGTTTTTAGCCTTGATTCTTATCTTCTGTCATTAGCCCGGCTACATTCTACCAGTCCTTGGGAGCGACCTCTCTGTTTTCTCCTCTCCTTCCTCGCCCTCCTTCTTCTTTTATCTCCACAGAAACAGGCAGAGACATCACGCTGATGTTTAGACCTTCCATCATAAAGCTGATTGGTTATGCCGCTTGACAATGATTGGATTTTAATTGATTAGTCACAACCTAATTGGCTGATAGGCAGCAGCTTAATGAAAATGAGAAGACTTGAAAGCAACTTAGCCTCAGTCTTCATCTGTGGCACTGGAGGAAACATCCGTCCATCCACTTTCTGCTGCTTCTCAGGGCGAGGCTGCTGTGAGGTTGAACAAGATACTCCGAACGTCCTCGCCACCAAAGTTTGTCAGCTCTTCTTGGGGCATTCTCAAGCCAGATGAGATATATCAACTCTTCAGTGTCTTCCTGGTCTTTCCCAGGGTCTCCTATGAGTTCATCATGCCCTGAAAACCTCCAGAGGGACAGTCCAAGGAGGCACTTTGATCCAAAAAAGTAATGCACCAGAATTTGTGTGTATGTGCTGACAATAGTAAAGACGGAGGTCGCATAAAGACTGAAAGTCTGTGTAAGAAGGTAGGTTAGGGTGTTGGATGGGTCAAACAGCACCGGACTTTTCCCCAGGAGAGTGGTGTTTGTGTCCTGTGTGAAACCAAGTGAACTCTGATGTTTGCCATCACCATGTTTCTTTTCCTAAACCTAACCTATGTAACTTTACATTAAGTACACAGCAATGCTCTTCATGGGGCACTTATTTCTTAGATATCATACAAATCATTGTACGTGCATTTTTGCAATATACAAACCACCTCAGACGAAGACCTCATCCTGTCTGCTTCACACTCAGTTACAAACTGCCCTAGTGCGTGCTGAACGTCACAGTCTGTTGAAGGCAACAGCACCACATCATCTGCAAAGAAGAGGTCTAAGTCCCCAAAACTGGACATGCTCCTTTCCTTTTGCTGCATCTTGAGATCCTATGAAGATCACAAATAGTCAGGGACACAAGGGTTATGCCTTGGAGCCCAACATCCATTGACAGCTTCTTTGAACCTTTGCTTAGGTACGAAAACTCTCTCTTATACTCTCTCTCATTATATAAGGACCTGTCAATCACTCAGTCTTGTATATGGAGGGGAAATGTACCATAAATATTCTTCTCCTCTATGTAGACTAGGCTGTAATTCATTATATGTGGGCTTCAAAAGGTATATTCATACATTATACATGAATGGGTGAATATATTATTGATTGGTAACAGTATCCAGCATGCATTGGAATGCATTTATCCACCTGGAATCCGTTTCCTGTTTTTCCTGTGATGATCCTGATAGTTTTGAGGAGGAAGATATGGAGAATATGATGATCTTATTTCTTCAGTCGAAGCCAATCAATCAGTTTTCCTCCCTTTTATTTTTCTTTCAGTCTCCATGGCGATCAGGGGAGCCTAGGCGCGACGCTCCGTGTGAAGTTTCCATAGCGATAACGTGGAAACGATTGGTACATAGCTGATGTCAATTAAATTTCACAGACGTCCACCCCACATTCACAAACACACAAAGATTCATGATTGACAGAATGTATGTACGATATCGGCATAGTGTTTCCTAGAATAAAGATTGTGTGTCTTTCACTGTCAAAGCCTACTGTAACTTCAAAAAAAAAAAAAGATTCAGGCTTTCCCTCAATTCTTCTTTCTCTTTCTTTCTTCTGAGTGACTGGGCTGTAGTTATGTGCATCATTTTTGAATTTGCTTCTCTTGGATGCAGTACCTGTTTTTGTATACTGTAGTCCTATTTTAATTCTTTCTGTTTTATTGAAACTAGCTGTATCTAGCTTTAAATGTGTTGCATCGACTTGTATCCTGTTACTGCCTCTGGCCAGGTCGTTATAGTCTCAGTTGATTTGTCTGGTTACATAAGGGAAAATAAAATAAAATAAAATAAAAAAAATCACTAAGAATTTCTGACTGAATCATTTGCATTTTTATCCCTGAAATTAAATGCTCATTGAACAATCTATCTACTAGAGCAACATACATCATACCACCGCCCTATGGCAGTATTAAGTGTTGCCCATTCTCTGCTTGTTACTCAGCGGGGTCACATTTGATAGGAGACTTTGAGTGCGTGTTATAATCTGTCACTGTGGGCCGAGGATTTGATCCTCACACACTCAGTGAAGACAGTCGATGATGTTTATTCTGCAGTCTGTCTGATAAATAAAGATCTGATCTCTTGGCAGTCATTAAAGAGATCACTATGTGTAAGCAGTGGGGGACATGGGGAGGGAAAAGAGCATCAGGCTCTGTGTAGCACAGCAGGAAACCTACAGCAAAGAGCACAGACTGCTCACAGCATGCACACTGGTCTGTCTCTATGAGTGTGTGTTTGTGTGTGTGTTTGTACGTGTGTGTGATCTTTGCTCCACCCGAGGTTGTGTAAAAACCTCGGGTAAACCCCTGTGTTGGCAACAAACACACAGGAGGCAAACTCAGGGTTGCAGTTCAAACAGAAAGCTTAATCTCCTTCAAGATTTTGACCATGTTCACAATGATGCGGCTGAATTTGAAAGCCATTATATTTTTTTTCTATCTTCGCTTTAGCTTTCCATCCAGAGTAAGCTGGCTTTTTCCACTCTGAAAAACTGGCGTTCTTGAAGATGTTCTCTAAAGTGAATCTAAAATGCTGGTCTCATGGGTAAAACCAAGACTGTGAGACTGCCAACAGTTTCCACCCAAAGCCAATTCACCGCACTTAACCACAAGTTTTTTTGTGAAAACTGGACCAACGCATTAGAAAGCAAGCAACAGAATTAGGCAACAGCAACTGCTTTATTAAAGAAAATGATGCTGTTGCTGAGTGTTTTGAAATTACATCAAAGAAAGACCACAATATCACTGTAACATGCTCAATCTGTCACCGGCATCCCGAATAACTAGAGGCAGAAGAACCTTATTCTTTTATATGTAATGCTGACAATGTCTCAACCCCTGCTGAAAAGGTTAAGATCAGTTTTTGACCAGCTGTACAGCAGTAACACGCAGAGAAATAAAGAGGCTACACAGTGGAGGAATTTCTGCTCCTGTCTGCAGCAGAGTTTCTGTCCTTGAGACAAATGTTGAACAAGATGCTCAGAATTTTTTTTTTTTTTTATGACTTTCCCAGAAATAACCCACAAGAGTACAGGAGAATATTGGGATTGCTTTCTTTGTTGACTGATGTGTAAATTACAGTAATTGTATTTACTTTTAGTTTAAGCTCTCAAACATTACTCACTGACTTACTTTACTGCAAAAGGAATAACTATTAAGCTGCAGTTACCAAGAGACATTAATAACCTTCGATTGAGTCTTTAGTTTATCATTCCAGAGCAATCACAAAGAAACTGAAGAGGCAGCAAGATGGAGTCACCGTCTCTTTAGTCTCTCACTCTGAAGAACTTACTGTTTGTTTATCGATCACAATAAGATAAAAAAGGGGAAAATAGCTCCTTATGTGTTTCTTTGCTCACACTTAACAAAATGTCAGTCTAGGAAGATTCATGCTTTATATGTGGTGAAGTTGTCAGCTGGCGTGTGGCAGACTGTCATGCAAACCCAACACATTCTCACTCCAGCCTCGTGGCATATTGATGTTTGGTCACTGACTTCCCATGTTCAGATACAGCGTGCAAGGTACCCTGGGTGTGTTGGTTGTTGACGTTCTGGGACGCCGCGATGAACACCACTGTCCAGGGTGCAAGTCGGCGTTTGCTGGACTTATCCGCCACCCTTCCTGCCTTCCCCACTCGCTTTGGTCAACTGTGGCTGTTTTTGAATGTGCTATATAGATAAGCTTGATTTGATTTGATCTGGGTCTGGACCTGGGGAATGGAGAGGGATGACATGTTTACAACGGAATAGCGTCCCCTGCTTGTGTCCCCTCAAATGGTCTACGGATCATACCACTGTCATGTGCAGATTTTGTACTGTAAAGAGACCGTAATATAAGAAGCCCGACTGATGTTGGCATTTTGCAGAATTGTCTAATATGTTTATGTTCGGCAATGATATTTAGTATTTGCAGAAAATTACTTTTAAATCAGCAACTGGAAAACTTTCTACACATAAATGGAGTTTTCAGATCCAGTTAAGGCAGCGTAAGTCCGAATAGGGTGGAAAAATTTGTGTGGACTTGACATCAGAGTGTGTGTTACCTTAAATCTCATCCCCACTTCTGGCTTCTTTTGCACCATCTTGCTTTATATCTGTCCTCCGACCCCTGACCTTAACGACTTTACCTCACTGTGTGTGTGTGTTTGGTTACACAGAGCCAAGTGCGTGAGCAACACGGACTTGTAGCTGCATGTGTGCCTCCATCCTCACTCTGCTCTCACATCTGCTCCAGCCTAGCGCCGCTGCCAGCAGTTAAATATGGTTCCACTATGTTCATCTTCCCCGATCCTCACCCCTCCTCCAGCTCTACTCTTTCCAGGGTAGCTTCCTTTCTTTCCCCCGGAGGGGATTAGTGTCTCCTCTATGAAGTACAACTTGACCTTAACCCTCCCTCATTCTCTCCCACACTGCCTCTACCACTCCCCTCATCACCATTTGATGTAAATGCAAATGATTCATCTTCTTTCACTGATACAGTATCAGCAGCCCATGACTGGGGAGGAAAAAAGCTTTTTATGGAGTACTTCTCCTTTCTTACAAGTCAAGTACCTCACGGGGACTCCTTTAAACATCACTGGAACATCATTTAATGTGTGTACACTTGAGGTGAGTCTAGAAGTGTGTAAGTGTCTTGCTAGCTTGGTCTCAAAACACCAACCCAGCTGGCTTTTTACAAATAATACCCAAACAGTAATTGTTATTCTTATCCTTTCTCAGTTTCCCCATCTTTCTCTGTTTCCATCCCCCCTTTCCCTCTCCTCCTCCTCCTTTGTGGACAGCAGGCATTCAGTCTCTTATCAGTAGAATCAGCCAAGCACAGCCACTTTTGGGCCGCAGATAGGCAGGAATTGGCTGACAGCGTGGAACGGCTACTGAGAAAGAGAGAGATATTAAAGATGAGGAGGGGCAAGAAGGGGAAAGGAGGGGGAAGCAAGAGAAATGATTAATCGCAAAAATAAAAAGAGTGGGGAAAAATATATGAGGTGTTTGTTTCCTTCTTAGAAAAATACCTGGAGATAAGATGGGTCTTTTTCTCGCAATCACAACATCGGGCGCAGTCTGTCTTTTTGTACAGCATAACATATCTCCCACACCATCTTCAAAAACTGGCAAGCGAGCATTTCTGTGTGACTTTCAGAAATCCTTGACGCTCCAGCGTAACTGAGTAACTTTTCTGCCATACAGTTGAATTCAAATAAAAACAGGTACACATTTCTTTAAGCTTTAAGTCTCAGCTCATTTGAAGATCACATCACAGCTAATCAGCAAGGACGCTGTTCATCCCCACCTGTCTTTCCTCGTCTCCTCTAAGGTAAATACAGCCATATTTGATGAGGTGGTGTGCTAGCTGGTGTTAGCAGCTGAACCAAGGGCAAACAAAGCCTTTAAGTTATCAAATACTTGCACAACAGCGCACAGATGTCAAGGAAATGGGAGTTACCTGAGCAAACTAACAGAAGTTTCCCATCATGTGATGTCAGTGGAACTCATTTGCGTGTTTGAGGATTATGGGAGATTAAAACTGCAGCTAAAGTGTGAAGCTATCTAATGACAGGGTAAATCAACACACGATAGAAAATGGCTGATAAACTGCTCTCTGTGGCTGGAAACTTTCAAGGTTGTTGAAGCCTTGATCAAAGCAAAACGGTTCAATTACACCATGTAGCTAATGGTTCTGCCTCACAGAAAGTTCCTCTGAAGTTGAAAGTTTCTCACTTTGTGCCCAGTTTCCAAGGCTGAATTTGCCCTGTTGCGTTGCGGCAATGACTTCAGCAATTATTACACTACTTAAGCTTTAAACCACAGAGTGTACCAGACTGTTCCCTTTAACTAGATTAACTGGTATTCAGGCTCCTTTGGGGATCGTATGTAGTGCAGTGTGGATATTGCAGTGGCGACACCTGCAGAATATGAAGTGGAGGACAATATGGATACACGGTCGGTAACAGGCAGCGAATGAACTCTCTGCTATGCCTTAAAATTCAAGGGAAGAAATATAGATGGCGGTGGTGGTGGGGGAGAGTGGTGATGGCGGGGTAGTCTATCCATTTTAATGCATCTCATTAATAAGGAACAAGAGGCCTTGTAATATGGAAAGTGGTGGAAGAAGGAAAAAAAAGGAAAGGAGAGGGGGAGGAAGAAGAGAGGGCTGAGGGGAAGATGTTGAGGCGTAATCAGACTCTAATTAAACTAGTCTCTCATCCACATTTAGAGGCGTGCATATGCACACAGATAGGATGGCTTACATGGTTATGCATGGGCCCACTGTAGCGACAAATACTATTGCTCTGTGAAACACTACAAATAGCAGATAAGCGTACATGTTATGTGCATTTTACATACTGTCGTCTCCTTTACTTGCTTTACATATCTGGGCTGCAGTTTCTCAGTTGCGCAAACACTGCAGAACGAAAGCATGTTGGCATTTTGGTGACCTTGAAACACACCTGCTTGTTCATTTGATATTTCGGTGCCCTGCACACCTGGCATAGCACGAGGGTGGAAGGGTATGACAATGGAATGGGGGTTGCATTTAAATGAAGTAGTGTTTTTTTATGTTCAAGCATCATATAGGAATATTTTTGGCATGAGCATTGATTCTCTGTAATGTAGGAGTTGCTAGTGCTGTGAATCACGCTGAGAATCGACACCCAACTCTGCAGCTCTATACAGCTTTCGACTACCTATAGCTCTTTTTAAATAAACCTGACTCTGCCAAAATGCAAAGTAATGACCGGAGAAAGACACTTGAATATCTTCCAAGCTAACAAGGGCCAGAGATGGTCAATCTAGCAACCAATACTGGCCTGAGATTTGTCTGGTAGCAAAAGAGGACATTTTTTGCCCAACTTTACCTTATTGAACATAAATTGTACATAAATTCCCAACAGCACTGAACCTGTATGTTCATCCAGAGTTGGGCTGCGATAACTTTGTGCCTAATCTCCTGAGTTCTAACCTTTCTTGCACAAGTTGCACTTTAATTTTGCAGTGGAGACAGATCTGTCTGTCTGAGTGATTTAGGCAACCATGTCAACAGACTTTAACCCCTTCTGTCTTCTGACAAGATACTTTATTTACCCAAGGTGAAATTCTTGGGATTTGAAACCTTGACCTGAAACGAGAAACCTACTCCTAGATCAAGCAGCCACTTTATAGTGACATTGCTTAATCAAACTGCATGTCGAATTGTTAATCATTTTGGGACACTTCAAAATCACATGTATTTGTATACAAGTAGATCCACCGCCCACACTTCAACAACTTATCTTACGTTCTTGTCCTGCCACATTTCCCCCAATGCCGCCAATATAACTATAATGGCGACCGGCGGCCTATCATGCCAACGTAAAAGGACGGCTTTTTCCATCAGTGTCTGATGCCGGAAGTCACTGACCAAGCACTAGATTTCGACAGCTTTGGAGTGAGACTGGTTTGCACAGTGACTTGATGACATCTAGCTTCCATGTTCACCCTGTTCCTGTTAGCATACAGTTGCTACTTGGCACTAAACATTGCACTGCACCACTTCTGAGATCACATCTGATGGCAAAGTCATTAGCAAGTATTTGATCATATGTGGTATTGGTTATTGGTCATAAACCAAAGTACTGAACATGTAAGTTGTAATTATGATCTGATGATGGTGCTGGATGAAGCGTCATGGCATCACCAAAGTCTTTAAGAGAAATCTTCTGGCGTCATGATTGCCTGTGTAAAATCCCACAGCAATCCATCCAATAGTTGTTTCAATCTGGACCAAAGTGATGTGCCGATAGAGTGACATTGCCATCCCTAGTTTCAAGCTGCTAGCATGGCTCAGATCAACAACAGGAAAGGCTGGTTTGAAGTCTCTCCATTACAAAACTGTCATGTAGCAATGGTTTGCTGGTGGTTAGTACTGTCACCCAGGGTTCTGGGGTTAAACCTGCAGGGCAGTTTGGACCCTTGTGTGTGGAGTTTGCATGTTATTCATCAGGTTCTCTGGCTTCCTCCCACAATTCTGAAGACATGCAGGTTACAATAACTGTTAGCTACATCGCCTGTAGGTGTGATTGTGAGCGTGAGTCGTCTGTCTTTATGAGTCAGCCCTGTGATAGTCTGCCGACCTGACTAAGCCATACTCACCGCTTGCCCAACGTCAGCTGGGATAAGCTCCAGCTTAAAATGGGTATGTTTAGTATGATTGATGATGACTGGTGCCAATCCTCCATACTCTTATTCTGCACACAACTGTGCTACATGCCTCGGCTACACACATTTCTATACATAGTAAACTTCTCTGTTCAATTTGCCATTGTTTTTGTCAACTGCATAGTGCGTCATGCACCACCGATTCACAAAAATAGGGCCGGCTGTCTCTTTCTCATTGACTGGCTCAAATGTTGCATTAACATAATCTAGCAAGGGAAATGTGTGAGTCATGGGGAAAAAGATAATCATCTGAAAGGTTATCCAGATTTCTAGTGCCACACACGCACACACACCAGCGCTGAAAGGAAGATGGCAAGATATGTAAATGATACCAAAAAAATGAGAATAGGTGTACGACTAATGCGTGAGATTTTTATCGGATGATATCATTTTGTAGGTCTTGTGGCCTCCGCTGTTGTAATCAGATCGTAATCGGATTAGTTTGAACACTTAATGAACGGCGGTTATGAGGAACCGATTTGATTATATTTCACTTATTCTGCTTTCATTAAGTCTCCAACTGATGACCGTCTTTCTGATGTGACCTCCAAAACCTGCCCTCAGGGTGGTTGTCAGTGCGTGATTGACAGCAGCTTGACATTGCACAAGCAGCAGACTGAATAATGTATGTGGGAAATGCATATGGTGACGTTTTGGACAGCTACACACAGCTCGTACACAGCTCTTGGGCACTGAATCACTTGAGCAGCCCAGCTCTGATTATAGAATTACAAGTGTGGTCAAATACAGAATTCAGCCAACAGTTGACTTGATTAATTTACAACAAGCAGGAGAAACCTTGAAGAAGGAGCTGCTGCAGCAGGCATCAATTGAAAAAGAAAAAACGTCCGTCTGGCTTTCCTAGTGAGGTTTAGTAAACATGCGAGGACACCCCCCAAAAAAGGTGAAGATTAGCTTGTATCAAGAAAAAAAAAGCCCTCCCTCCTTTTCTCCTGTTCACCTCTCTCCCTCCCTCTCTTCGGTCCAGCAGGTTCAGCTGCAGCGAGGAGCCATGAAAAATGGATGAGTGTGTTTCTCCCTCACTTCTTTCTTTTCCCTTCACTCATCCCTTCTTTCTCCCTCACTGCAGTCTGATCATGCGTAGCTGTAATATATTTATTTTGCCAGTAACGAGAATGAAGGACAGAGTTTCCTCTTCTTTTTAAAATCTCGTCACAGAGAATAGCTGGGTAGAATGAGCAGAAACAAACAAACGAGAAGGGAAAAAAAAGTCATCACTGATGCTCACAAAACCGTGAGCAGGAAAGACAAACTAGAGAGAGGGTCAATGAAGCTTTGGGTTTTTATCTTTTTCACACCTGGAGCCTCCCGACACACAAACACACTTACAGAAAACCCCACGTCAGTCGATACATCAGCCACCACTGCCACCTTACAATCTCCCACACCTTCTTGCTCCAACACTTGTGAATTGTTTGATTCGATATTTGGATTTGTGGTTAAATTTATTCCCCTCAAAGCTTGAAAATCTCCACCACTGTGTCTGTGTGTGACAGAGAGATGGCTTATACGCAGCATGAATGTGGCAGTTTCAACAGCAGAGGAGACAGAAGGAGGATTGACCTTTCTCTAATCAACTCCGTGTGTGTTTGTGTGTGTGCATCTGATATGAGTAGATGCACCGCTACACAATTCTGATGAGCCTATGCAGCTAGCCTCTAACCATGTGCACATTAGCTGATATTTATCCAGTTTTACAGATGAGGAGTGCTGAGCCGGAATCACAGACTCACTGACTTTGATCATCGTATTCACATTAACCTGAATGACCTGAGCTGACAACAGACCAGCGCTTGAGCTTGAAGATGATTGATGAATACAAACCACTGAATGCAAGCTCAGAAATTACTGTGCTGACTTTGGGAAAATCTTTATCAGCTGCCAATAAACTGTTTTTGTTATTTACACCTGCGAAAGCTTCAGATCAGAGGTGGAAAAACATACCAGACAGAAAACGATGATCATTTCCATTTCATTTTAATAGGCTGTTACTAATCTTAACTGGGCTTTTCCTGCACCTTACCCCCTCTGCAACTGGCCATTGCACACCCTTGTTCTTCCCCTTCTCCTCTGAAATTGCTTCAACCCTGTATTCCTTTTGATGCTAAGAGGCCTTTGAACTGCAGCCAGCATCTTTATGCTGCCCTCGGTGGCGAGTCTGCGAGCAACTCAAATATTCATAGGGACCAGACCTCAGCTAGAATACTGATGGACGCTGCTCTTCGCTCTGTGGATGGGAGCAGATGTGTCAAGCTGGGCCAGGCCTGGACCAGGGATACAGTATGTGAACCGTGTTATGGCATTGGCTGTAAAAATGGTTACAGAGCTGCCTGTAGAATGGGTTATGTCATTTCATTGCATTTATGTGATGGATACTACGGCAAGGTGCAAGGACTGTCTTTTATTCCTTCGAAGGTCATCAGCCTGGGTTATCCCGCTCTCTCTTGTTATAGGGTCGACTGTAAACATTGTTATGGGGGTCGCCAAGAGGTTTGTGTTGAAGTTCATGGTTAGGTCACAGCAGGACAATAAGACTGTCATGCAGTGATGCATTCAGTATCCCTAATGTGTTGAAATGGAGCTGGCTAAGAGCCTAATGTGCTCTAAATCTAGAATTTGGCTGTCTGAAGGAGCTTAATTATTTCTGCAAAACGTTCATCTTCGTCAGCAGCCATGACACTAGCAAATGGCCAGTGTCAGGTGGTAGCCTCACCAAACCAAAGCCTTGTGCTGCGCATGGCTGTGCTCCATTATGCAGACTCTGGCTCTAGATTAAAGCCATTTTTCATAACCAAATATCATTTGGGCTGATTATAGCACAATAGGTTTCTTTTCCCTTGTGGTATTCAGTTCAATTTATCACGCACTTGACAACACAAGCATTCTTCTAGTTGATTACTAGACAGTAGCTTTTGTAAGTAATACATATGTTCTCAGCATTCTGTCAACCGAGTCTCGAGGCCAGCATAGCGCTACTCCGCACCAGCAGATCCTTCCTCTCAGCTCTGGCATTTTCCATTGATTGTGAATGATGAAGAACATGCTGAGCTGTCTCTGCTGTGCCACAAGAAAGATGCATTGGAGTGATCAATCTTCATGTTTAGTTTGGGATTTTGATTTTCTCTGTTTTTCTTCCTGTTTGTGTGAGAGTGTGTGAGTAGGTGTTTGTGTGGGGGGAGGGCGGGTTGGTATCGGTAGACTCAACTAATTTCAATATATGTTTACTTTGAAGAAATACCCACAATATGACTATTTGTATATCAATTAGTCATGCCGTATTACCTCGGATTTGTGATGCAAACCTTGTTTTTCCTGCATGCCTCCACAGAAAACAGCAAACATATTGATTGATTGGGGACCGAGTTTAACACCAGCAAAAGTATCACCAACACATCCATTTAAAAACTCTCACACAACTCAGTATAATGCAGTATAATCCATGTCTCATTTATCCAGTCGTTCCCTCAGTGCTTACTAAACACTTGCGTTGCAGAGTATAAGTTTCACTTTCAGTTCAGTTTTAAATTGTAAGGTTTTAGAGAAAATGTATGTGTTTGGGAAGCACTGAGCATAAATGCATAAATGAGACTGATTATACTGCACGAGTTGTGTGATAATTAGTAGATGGATGTCTTTACGTATTTTTGCTGTGGTTAAACATTGTCCCCAATCAATCAATAAATCAGTAAGTTCACCATTTTTCATGGAGGCATGTGAAAAAGCCTCTGAGTCATGAATTCAAGGTAACACAGCACGATTAACTGATATACAAATGGTCATTTTAAGGGTAAGTATTCCTTTAAGAAGTTCTTATCTAAAGTTATTTAAAATGTGTCTTTTCTTCTGTTTTGTCCCATCCAGCGTGGCGCTGAATAGGTTCAAGATTTCTTTAGAAGCAAATGAATAGCGGTTGTCAAATTATAAAACATTTAAGCTGTTCAAACTGGCAGTAAAGGACATTTCAATAATCATAGCTATTTCAATGAAATTACTCCTTTTTTTTCTGTGTTGAAAATAGCTCCCTAAAGCCGTTTGGGATGTAATTGCCTTTGTTGACCTGTCATCGCCTCTGCAAAATAATTGGAGCTAGGTTGAGATGGGTGTAACCCAAAGCGAAGCCATTTAAATCAAAGCCATTTGGATTGGAGCTAGGAGGGTAATAGAATTGCAGAGTTCTTACTCCATCGCAGTCAATGGATTTTGTGTAATCTGGGGCTTGTGAATGGCAAAGAGTGAATTTGAATCTTTGGTGGAAACAAAAGACAGAAAAGAGAGAGTGGAGAAACAGCGAAAAAACAACAACATTGGGTCAAACTGTAAAAAAGGGCCATTTATACACAGAATGAGTGTTCACCCCCTTTGACTTATCAAGTAGTCGTCATTCTAATAAGGTGTTGAAACTGGTCAACAGGAAAACGCTCATTTATGTCAACCAGTTGACCCCTCCTCATTTGTAACAAGCAACTGTTGATTTTGCCAGCTGAAATGAAAACTGTTGCCAGGAAATTTTGTCGTTGCAGCTAGCCAATTAAGCTAATGCCAGTCTGAAGAGTTGTTTGAAACCCCTGTTGCCTGCCAACTTCTTAATGTTTTACAGCTGAATTGTTTTGAAATGACATTCTTGTAAAAAGGGTCTTAAATATACACCTGATGGCTACGTTCATGGTAATGTGCTAAGACCGAGGCTAAAGCTACATGTCCCTGGCAAAAGTGCAGCCTCCAAAACCTGTCTCACACCTAACTTGTCAAACACTGACACTTTGGGCAATGGTCCTCTTTTGGCGTCAGACACCAAAACACCAAAGCATTGTATAAAGAGCGAGAAAGTCTGCATATAAGTGGGCAGGAGGGAGTGGAAGTGGATGGGTCCAGCAAACTCAGGACTTTGATGAACCGTGGTTTGAGTTCCATTTGAAACTAAAAGTCAACCAAGTTAATTGTTATAACAACATGCTGTTCAGATGCCGATGCACCAAAGCACCCGAGACGTCGATTTGAGATGTGTCGGGTGGCATCATGATGTGACTTATGTTGTATAGAAAGCGAGAACGTCTGAAAGTAGCAGGCAGGCAGGAGGGGAGCTGGATAGGCTGAACAAACTCAGAAACTCAAAACCTAACCATGTACTTTTGTTGCCTAAACCTAAGGAGGGAAACCTATACACTGATGCTGGAAGTTTATATTAAAAGACTTTATGCATTTAACAAGCAGAAATGGTCCTTTTCATGTGAAAATGGAAGTTTATTTTGAAAAGACACTGCAGGTAAGGAACACAAATTGAGTATCCAAAGCTGACTTTGGATGGGTACTTAGAACGTCATACTTGACATATAGTACCACTTATGTAGTGTTGAGAATGTATTGAGCATCCTCACCAAATGATGGTGTTCAAAAAACAGGAGAAAAAAAGTAAGGACGTAGTTTAGCAGGCCTTGTTATGTTTGCTAAGCTTGCTAAGCGTTAGATGAACAATTACTGTTCAAAAGAGGGGCTTAGCTAACAGTCTCATCATAGGCGGACACGAGTCAAGGAGGCTTCGGCATGTGGACAGAATCTGTGTACACTGTGACTGGAAGTGTTTTCTTGAGAAGGTAAATGTTGTTTTTCCATAGCCGTACTGATGGATTCTGTTATCCTCGTAAAGGTTGACAGCCCCACTCATTTCTGTTTGTGTGTGAGTGTGCCAGCCCAACCCACCCGGCCATCTGCAGCAGTAGGTCAGAAATGATTGGCCTCTGAGCTAGCCAACTGGTCGTGTGGGATAAAGAGCCACATGCCATACGTGGGACTATTCAGAGAGTGCAGTATAAGTAGCATCTAAGCTTTTGTGCTCTCGCTCACTAAGCTCTCCATATCCACAGTATGGCCTCTCTCTGAATGAAAACTGTCAAATCATGATGAGGGTGCAGACTCTGCAGCTCCTTGTGTTTGTTTCAGAAACACTCCAGATGTATGAGGATGAGATCTTTAACTTCCTGTACCCTCAAACAATACTTTTTCCCCCACCAACACTGAAAGGATTCTGGGCATTACACCAATAAATAAACTGGCTCAGACCCCAGAAGGCATGTGGACATGTCATTTTCTACCAACCTGGTCTCACACCAAAGTCGTCGAAAACCAGTGCTTGGGCAGTGACTTCCAGCCTTTAACGTCTGCATGATACGCTGCTGGTCGCTGTTATAGTTTAACAGCAGCCGGCAGCATCCGGAGTAACGCAGAAGGGCAAAAATGAAAGTTAAGGCAGTAAAAATCTAAGTAGGGTGGGCCGTAGTGGAGGCGGATGGGGCCAACAAACACAGCCTTTTCACCTGGGAGAGTTATGTTTCGACCCTCAACCCTCAAATCAATGTTACCAAGTGCAGCTAATAGCTGCTAATAAGTCAATACCACCAACTCCCAAGTGTGACGTCAGTGCTGACCCTGCCTCCTACCACCTGCCTGAACCATACCCACATCAACAAGACATTCATTAAACTACCAATAAAGCATCATAACAAACGCCTTTCATTGATGACACATCCTTGTCCTCACTCGGACAAACAACATTCAGTGAGCGGCGCTATGGCAGGTGTCACAGTACACGACATTTCACAGGAGGCAATTGATGATTTTTGGAGACATAACGATCAGATGTCACTGAGAAGTAACCAAAAGAGCCTAAAGTACGCATTGGAGGGATATATTCATCACTTTATTGTTGAGAAGCTCGATGAAAAGCTTAAATTACAAGCCAAAATTTACAGGTCACAGTGTTGCGATTGTGAACCGCATCTGGTTGCCGTCACCATCAAAGATAACAAGTTAAAGTGCCACTGAAGTTAAGGTTTTTGGCTCAGAATATGAGAAAAGGATAACGGCCTTTTTATAATCTTTACCAAGAGTGTCTCTCCGTTAGTTTGGTGCTACAGTATTTACACTGAATCATTCAGCATAACGTTTGCCAACCTTTGTTATCTCTGCTATTACAGATAAGTTAATGAAGCTAAGCTCCAGAGGTTAACCTTAGCTTAACTTGAGCCCTTTGGACAAGTGTTTCACAACCTTTTTAGCCGTGTGCCCAAAGAGGGACTTTTTAAGACAATTTTAATGTCTTATCTTGTGACCCCTCAGGTTACTCTTGTGATCACGTGTGGAGGCCCTGACCCCAGGTTGGGAACCATTGCTTTACTAATGCTGCTAAACTGTTTCTCATTCAGTCAAACCTTGTTGCAGTGATGTATCCATGTTCCTACTTGTCATTGTCTTCAGTGTCATCATATCTGATAAATCATATGATATTTGACCAAAAACTACAAAAAATATACTCCAAGTTGTAGTTAACCAAAATGTTCCTTCAAATAAATGATCTCCATAGCAACACGTTTAAGTAAAAAATAAACAGAAAAACAAATCTACAAACTCATCAGTAAAGCTTTCAGACAGAAAAATACTCCAACTTTAATTAAATCAGTATGATAGATGTTCTCCAAAATTAATTTTATTTTCGCAGTCAGACTTAATTTGGAACAGTCTGCACAAGGATGAGTGTAGCTGAAAGTATTGATATCTCTAAACGTAACCTTTGATTAGAAAGCGTTTTAGCTGCTATTTGATGTTTTTTATTTAATGTTTTTATTAAGTTTTCTCTTTTATCATTTTTATTCACATTTGAATCTCTATATTTTCGTAATTTTCAGTGTGCGTTAGTATTGGTTGTGCTGTGTGTTTGTCAGTTGTCTCCAAGGGACTTTGAAGTGCTCAAACCTGTTTGAAAGTTTGATTGACTGATTGAAGTGTGTTATCTTTTCAAAGTGATGGATATCTAACATCAGTGCTGTTAATGTGCATGTGTGTGGTGTGCTGTTTGTGCCACACTGACAGTATATCTGCTTCTGTATGATCTGGATGAATGAATTTCTTTATGTGTGTGTATTTACAGTATTTTTGTGTGGGTGTGTTTGAACGTCTGGCCTCATAGCTCCGGGAGAACCACTATTCCCCAAGGAGATGGCGTCAGACAGCCAATGAATGAGCCCACCAAGGTTGTCTCCAGTTCACTGCTGCATTTCTCTTTCTGAAACCGTCACATCTTTCATCTTAATGGCTGAAGGTGCCGACGGTTGGTAGCAGTTTTAAATAGAGTTTATACGTATCCTTATCTAAGCGCGTCTCTGTATTCCTGTGCCTATGTGGGTGCTTTCTCGGCGTGTGTGTGTGTGTGTGCGTGTGTGTGTGTGTGTCAGAGCTGTGAGGAGGATTGTTCCTCCACTGGCTGCTGATGCGGCTCTTTGTTTCAAGTCAAGGCTACCAACACAGTGCAGAGCAACAATAACAGCCCAAATCAGTTCCCTCATACATACTGCCGAGTCCCCCATTACTCACCAGCTATTGCTGTTCCATTTCTGGCTACCGGCAATTTGGCTTTTTATTTACTAGCTCCACTGGTAAAAAAAAAACAAAAACACAGATCTCAAGGCTAAATAAGACAGAAATGCTTTTGCCTTAGTGATGTGAAATGGTGGAGGCTTGTTTTACATTGTATTACAAGGCAGGTGCCTTTTCAGAACTCCCACAGCACAATACAGCACAAACAGATGCAGGGCTTAATCCATTGAACCCCAATGTGTTTTCCACCTGAATTAATTTCCCTCACGAAACAACAAAGTGCAACTTTTCATCAAATTATGTGCAATAAACAATGTGTTTTTTTCTCTCCTCTCTCCCTCGCTCTCGTTCTCTTCAGTATAATGAAAAGCCACTTAAACTTTGGCTGGGTTAAGAAGAGGTTGAGAGGATATTGTAATTTTTTTTTCTAAATAACTGATTGCTTTAGCACTTATGTAAGTGCCTCATACAGTGGGTTGGAATTAAGGTGCAGACAGAGACCATGAAATGAAGAGCGCCGGTCAGTGGGAGGGATGGCACGATTATTGTTTGTCAGAGTATTCAAGGGGACAGAAGTGCGCTCTGCAATGCATAATGTGGAGCTGTGGGTGTGTTTGCTGAATCTCTGCTATTGTGTTTATTTTACTGATTTTTTTTTTTAAATACCAAAACTGCAATTACTGTTTTTTGTACCTTGCATGAGGCAGAACGTATCATCCCACTGCTTAAAACATACACACAAGCAGTGTGAAGAGATCCTGTCTCACACACTCAAGTGTTCCTTCTTGTGTATCTCCTTGATCAGTCTTCTGGGAGGTGATAACTCTCCCGCTGCCTTCATCTCCCTCAGATAGGAAAGCAGCTGTCAGTATGTCAGACATGTCCAAAGCATATCCAACAGCCAATCCCGATCAGATGCTACCGCCTCGGTGTTTATGTGTGCTTGTGTGTGTGTGTGTGTGTGTGTGTGAGAGACATTTTAAGTGTGTGATCGGGCACATATTTCTCAGATACGGAGGAGGTTTAAGCGTGTTCGAAGCACCTTTCCCTTTCATGTACTTCGCTGCCTTCCAGGCCTTTCTGTTCTCACGGTTCACAGCCGGGGCTTCATGGTCATGCACTGTAGCTCTTCAGGCTCAACCAGGCTCAAAAGAGACTGTGCTGGAAACGTGAAACACAAGATTTGTGTTTAAATATTCAGTGCAGTATGATGTAGGTTTAAAAAGGTGGCCATGTGGCTGGAGTAAACACAGGGTTTTGTTTTAATTGCATGTGTGTGTTATCACAGAACTAAACTCTAGAGCCCAGTTTCTGTTAGCCCATCCATTTTCTTTGACTAGAGGCAAGTTACATTGTTGGCCATCAGGGCTTTAACACAATTAGGAAGCCAACAATCCACACATAATAAAAGACTGTACCACTTTTATGCCAGCTAAAGCCGGATCACCGTCTCTACAGGCTGTTGCATCAGTTCAAACAAAGTTTAATTTAAGTGTAGTGTGGAGGTGAAGCTACAGCTACACCTTACAAGTTAGTTACAAGGCAGAGGGGAAGTCTGGTAATTTTACTCATCAAGGTCTGTTTACAGGTCTTGTCGAGAGCTACTGCATATTTAAAAAGTTGTATAACGCCTTGTGTGGCTCAGGATTACAAAATCGTATTCATTGCCTCCAGTAATGTCACTGAAGTCCATGTCGTTTGGGGCTGAAGACTACAGGTTTGAAAATGAACAAAATTACATGCATGCAGTCAAAAGGAAGTGAGTTTATCTGCCCTCTGGAGCGCACTCCTCGCAGCCCGAATCTTAAGCCCCGCTGACAAAGTGGCCAGTTGCATTGTGGGTAACGTAGGGGCCATGTTTAGACAAGGAAAAATACATGGAATAAAAAACACTGTCCATCAGTCCCTTGGAGCCCGTCAGTGTTGTAGAAGCTCAATGTCAAATCAGTGGAAAACTCCTTATCAGTACTTGGAGTTGGGCCAGTTGAAGGCACAAGTGTGATTTTATGCTGTGATCAGTTGAGAAGGGAATAAACACTGGTCGGTGGCGACTCCAGAAATGTTTCACAGGGGTGGCAAGATGGGGCCGATGAAAATCTTGGGGTGGGACACCATGACCAAAAGCCATAACTGAATTTCAGGAAATCACTGATGTTGTTAAAGTATAATGAAAACTATGTCACACAGTGATATTAACTATAAAAAAAGGAGAAACCAAAGTATATCACTAATTATCTGATGTGCCCAGACTTCTACCACTACAGTTCATGTTTTGAGTTCCTGTTTTAATATGTTGTGCATCATGTGAGGTAATTCATTGTTCTTCAAATCAGCTGGTTGTCCTTTTCCTTAATATGAGAAACATACAGTACAGCTTTGATTTGAAGGAGTAAAAATTGATTGTTAGGAACAACACATTGGGAACAAGCCTTCTGAGGTTTAGGGGAGACTTGTGGTTACTCATAGAATCCATTTTCAGTCAGATAACTTGAGGTAAGAGCTCAAGCTGCCCCTTTGAAACGGACCAAGCTAGTTGTTCCCTCATCAAAATTTAGCCTAACGTTGGAGTGTTATTTAGCCTTTCTGACAAGCTATGCTGACATGGTTGGTACTACCGTCATGGTAGCTTACAAAATGAACACGCAACAGCCTCTTAAAAGCAGTAATGTCAGACTCAAATTATTTTGTGGTTTGGATTGTTGTCTGACAGCAAGACGGTTCCTGGTTCAAATCCAGGGTGGGGGAACCAATCTGTGCAGATTTTGCATGTTCTCCCCATGTCAGCGTGGGTTTTCTCTGGTGACTCTGGCTACCGCCTGCAGTCCAAAGACATGCAGATTAATTATTTGTCTGTCTCAGCTAGCAACCCTCAAATCAATGAATATTGTTGATGTTATTATTAATATAAACATTTATGTACATATTATGATGGTGTCGTTGTCACCAAAAAACATCAAACTAAAAGAGAAAAGACTGATAAATGATTGTTGAATTATTAATGAGGTAATAGACGGACGCATCATGTGTTTGCTTGTTGGTGAAGTTGGTGCAACAGGCAGCAGGTCTTTAATACTTAAAACCAACAGTTTTATCCAAAGTCCTCTGAATTCTACGTGGCATTCGGGGAGGATGGGAAATTGCAACTTTCAGTTCGCAGGTTCTTTCATTTCTTCCCTCCAGGATGAGATGAACCAGTGGTGTGTGTGCATGCTTGTGTGTGTTAAGCAGAAGTCCAAAGAGAGTCCCTGTAGAGATACTCTCTTCGTCTCATCACACCTCCTTGCCCACTTGCCTTTCGATTTTTTGGAGTGATATGAGAAAGATAGAGAGAGGCAAAATGGAATGGACTGCCAGGAGGAATCATGAACACACTCTTAGGAGTGCCTGGGACTAAGTGCTGTGGAGAGTGAAGAGTGTGTGTGTGTGTGTGTGTGTGTGTGTGTGTGTGTGGGAGAGAAAGAGCATGTGTCCATGGTATATAGGCATTTAAGATGAAAAGAGCGACGGACCAGATAAAAGTGAGTGTTTGATTAGATGTATTTTAGTGATGAAAGAGTGTGGAGAAGAAACTGAAAGCAAAGATCAATAGAAGAGGGAAGGAAAAAGACGTATAAGGTCGACTAAATATATATAAGAACAGACATGAGGACAAATTGTTCCCAAGGTCAGGCAGCTGTAGGTGTGAAGTGTAGCGTCTCTGCGGCGGTGCTTCCTGACATCACACACATACTCATGCAGCCCCACACACACATCTCTTAAACCAGATTACTTAGCATAGTACACCTCGTGTTCCAGAAGACGGTGGCCTTCACTTCAAAAGCGCGGCCATTCTAAAAGGATTACACCGAGGATACTTTTATTTGCTCAATGTGTTTTCAACCCCCTGTTTCACAGCTGTCCCGAGGCGCCGCATAAACTGGCCAGAACAAAATTCTGCGGGGATCAAAAAGACCTGAGAACTTGTCTCTTAGCTGACTCCTTGCTCACACCGGCACACACACAGCTTACACTGTAGGCCATCTGCACATAAGAGACTCTTACTGCGTGGCAGGAGAGAGCGAAGTGCTTTGAATCAGCAGGAGTGTTTAACCGTGTCTATTTTATATTCAGAATTTTCTACGTCTTAAGGTCCTTCTCCATACGTACGATTCCTTCCACTTGTATGAAGCTGGAGTGCAGAACTTTTAGCTCCCCCCTCTGGCAGTGAGAATCATTTCGTAAACACTGTGGATGCATGCTTATGACGTAAACCTGCTGGTGACCTCATCGCATCACCCCTGCTCCCGGGAGCCATCTCTACAAGCCTCTTTTTTTGGACTTTAATCAGTCCTCTCTCTGAACGTTGACTTTCTTTTTTATATCGAGCATTCACTCTGGAAAGTTCTTCTTCTTGGATGTTTATTAGGATTTTACGCCACAGCTTGTGATAGCTTGTAGTTGCTTCGCCGTCTTTTCTTTTTTGTATCTTTACAAATCCAAACACACACACACACACACACACACACACACACTGGAGTTTGAAGCCCTCTTGGGAACCCTCTTGCTGTGACAATGCTAACCACTGCATCACCGTGCCGCCTGTGTGTAATAATGTCAGTCAGTAAATTGCCAACGTACTACAGAGAGTAAAGGTACACTGTACAAACTAATTCTAAATATCAGGATTTTGAGGAAAATAAAGCTTCTTTGTAGGTGACATGCTCCATGTGTGAGTGTGTGAGAGTGTGAAAGAGAGAGAGAGAATAGCAGGAAGCTGTAAATGCCATATCTCAAATTGCACATACAATAATGGACCAGGATAATGGCTCTCAAATGACGCACAGAGGGAACATTTGTGGCTGTGAAGCCATTTGATAAAGAGGGGTCATGATAGCTGGGGGTAATGGCACCAAAAGTGCATTTTCAGCCTCTATACATCCACTCTTGGTCATTTGGATGGATGCTTTTAGTTTTTTTTCTTTTTTCCCGTACGTTAATGCATAACACTCCTCTACATCTCTCTTTTTCTCCCTCTCTCTTTGTTTTTCTGGCTCTTCCCCAGGGGCACTAGGGGGTAGCGGTGCAACAGAGTGACTGTGCAGTCAGCCTTTTCCCTATCTCTGCAGGTTAATAAGTCCCCATCTGAAAGTAGAGCAACACATACAGTAACGCCACTGCACAGTCGCTCACGGCACAGAGGCAAGCTCTTACAATTTGTATAGCACTTTACCCATTCTCCTCTGTAGCTCCTCTTTGCTCGTGTATTTTGACTCCAGAGGGGGGTTTTGCACTTCAGCCAAGGTGGATAGAAAACAAGCTCATGATAAAAGCCTGACCTTTGCCTGGGCTCTATCATTTTGCTGCAGGGACAATGTCGAGGGGTAGAAAGGAGAGAAATGTCAAAACAAAAATGCCATTGTTCACTGAGGTGCAAATAAAGCCGGACTTTGATAAGTGTGGCAGCGTTTGCCTCCTCTCGGTGTTGTCCTTCCATCTGTGCGGCGCAGAACTATAAACGCACCTTTATGAATTGTTCTGCTTGTCTACAAACCTCTGAGCTTGACTGTTTGTGTGTTTTGTTTACTGTGGTCAGAGCGCTCGCTGGGTGGTTTTCGCAGGGCGGTGTCTGCACTCAGAGGCTGTGGGGTCCTGCTGCAACGCTGCTTTGCTCTCCAGCCGGCCGCTGAACCTCCCCCAACGCCCCGCTGAGCACCACCACACACTCACACCTACACACTCACACAGACGCCAGGCACCAGGCGCTGGGATCATGGCCAGGATGCACAACCTGCCGCGGGCCACAAAAGCAGCGCACACACATGTACAAAGACATGTACAGGCTTACATACCACGTTTTACACACCTACACATTCACACCTAGGGCGATACAGGGTAGCCTCTGAATTGTAAGGTCATACCACTCTCAAAAAAACCTTAAAAAGCACCGTGTGATCCTGTTTCATCTCACTCTGCCCAGGGCTACAAACAGCTCATAATCTCAAGGAACTAAATCCAAACATAACGGCCACAAAAAGGCCAAAAGGGGCCAACAGGTGAATTATTTTCAGGCCAAGTCAAGAGTTTCAATTACATCCCACAAGACACTATGTTTTTTTAGATGATGTGAAAGTGTGAAGTTTAGTTTCCACTGCATGTCCTCTAGACACTGTTCTGAGACGAGACGACAGCAGAAGGAGCTCCGTAAAGAGCACAGCAGAGGTCAGGGTGTCACTGTCTGAGAGGGACTGTGGAGGGGCGGCCTCGCTGTGACCCAGGTGTTTTGGCAGGAACACAGTTTCCTTTGCTGTATGCTCTGACTGGGTAATGAACTCGCCTGTATTCTGCCCAAGCACAAAAAGCCCTTCTCATATTTATTTGTTGAGCTTGGCAGCTGTTGTCGTTTGATCCTCGCTTTGGTTCCCTTGTTGTATTTAACATTGCAAACATTGGTGTGATTGGAAAATAAGCTGAGATTCGCTCGTCATCTGTTTTCAGCGCCCGGCTTTAGTGAAGTAGCTTATGTTCAAGTTCCAACCAGTTTTCGTATTTATTTTCATGTGAGCCGCTGATTCCGATGAAATAACCTTAGATTGCTCCTCCTCACAGTTGCATCAAGTGTCCTTGATTTTGCTTTGTCCTTGATTACGCTCATGACTTCTTGTTATTGCTGGTCATAATTCGTAATTTGAAGGGGAAATAATCAAAAGGAAATAATTCACTTTACTAATGATGTCATCAAGGTTATACTGGATTTGGCTTGGAATTGCAAATGTTATTCAACAAGCATGCTTTACAAACTGAAGGTGTGGGGGTTAAGGATATATTTCATTAGTCATTCAATATGCCCTGGTTGACTTTGCTTCAGCGTTCGCCCCTGCTGTCATCATACGCGTCCTTCCATTCGTCTGAAAAACTGAAGTGAACTTGTTGAAACTGAGCCTTGGACCATGGGCGGATTAAGAGACAATGGGCCCCTGGGCACAGATATAGAAGGGTCCCACCACCTCTCCTACATAGGACCAAGACACATATTTTTGTGATTTGGGTCTATTTGTGTTCATTTTGTTTTCCCTTGTGGATGTTTTCTGTCTTTTCATAGTCATTTGGATCTCCTTGAGATAGTTTTGTGTCCCTTTAATGTAATTTTCAGTCTCTTTGCAGTTCCTTTTCTTTGTAGACTTTTTGTGTCTTTTTGTGGTCATTTTGAGTCTCTTCCTGGTTGTTTTTTCTTAATTCGAGTGACATTTTGCAGTTGAAGGGTAAGGGCTGTAATAGACTTGCCGCTTGATGGAACGTATTGTGTACGCGTTTACACAATGCGCCGTGTCTATGCAGATACTTGCTGCAGCATTACGCAGCCGAAACGCACAATACTGGCGGTCTCCATTTGGGGCAGACAACAAAATATAACCTGGAAATCCGGTAGTGCATGCCGGGTGTTGTAAACAAACATGGATGCCCTTGATATGCTTGATGAGGAAGAAGAACTATGTCACTATGTAACGGCGTGGAAACATCATAGAGATGCGAAGAGTTCTGCACCAGGTCTGTCAGCCTCTCTGCAAAAGGTTCCGCCATTGCTCCGCGTTAGAGATGTGCAGCCGACACATCAAGCAAATGCAGATCACGCATGGCAGCCATGATAGGGTTGTGTTCGTGTTGTTTGCTGCGAGTATATTACTGGCCTAAGGGGCCCCCCTGACACTTTGAGCCCCTGGGCCTGTGTCTGGTAGGCCTGTTCAGTAATCCATCCGTATACAGATATATCACCCACAATACATTGCAGTTAGGCATTTGATGCAGGAAAAACCATCCATGATGGTAGTAACGTTAAATGTAAAAACTTCAGTTGCTTAGCACCAAAGAAGAAGATAAATAAACTGGAAAACATATAAAATAATGACTAAAATTTCCATTAAATAAATGCATTATCTGACATGCTTTTCAGTTTCAGTTACCCTAATGTGTCTTGCAGGTCTGCATAGGAAGTGTGTATAAATTCTTTAACCTATTAGCAGATAGTTTCTTCAGAAAATGTCATATAACTTCAGCTAATATTCACTTAGATAGTTGTATTGTTCAGCCTTATCTGTAAATGCATGGGTCACTGCTGGCTTGCAAGATATCAAAAACCTACAGCAGTAATCTTTCTGATAATCCTGATAAAGACCATATACAGAAACTGATGCAGCTAATTACCAAGTGCCTGTATCTATTGAAATTATCCCCAGAAAACGCCTTCACAGGTGTGGCGCTTTGCCTTCAACCCACAACTGATGTCTGATATGTGAATGCTTGGGCTCAAAGTGTGCAAGAGCAGGTGTGTGATCCTTTTCGCCCCCCTGCTACTCCAACACCTCCTTTTCCCTCTGCTCTCCAAGTGGTGCATAAATGTCGTTAAGTAACACCAGGGGCTGAGGGAAAATGGAACTGCTAGTGAAACGCAGCGTTAAAGATTTAGCAGGTAGGGACGAGTCTGATGAAAGACACTATTGAGTTGCATTATGGGACTTGTAGGACCCAGTGTCAGTGCCCCAGCCATATGTAAGTGCAATATTAAATCACTAAACACACCTTTAAAGATAAAGATGACCGTCACGTCAGCTCATATACTTTATAAATTAGCAGTCTAAATAAAAATGTCACGTCAGCTTTATTAGCTTTCAGGCTACATATGCTACTCTTTAGTCTGCTGATCTCAAGTCAAAATCAGTGTTCAGGAACTTGAGGACTCAATGCATCTAGACGAGAAATCTACTTAGAAGCTTTTATATTTAATAAAGTCCTCTCCCGGCAGATGGTTCCTGTCAGCTCGCTCTGTGAAGCACAAAGCCGGTGCACTGAGTGCAAAAGAAGATTAAAGTTTGCAAAGATCTCCAAGGTTCAAAGAAGACACGGATCACTGTAACGATGGAGTGGCTGAGAGGAAAGAAAAAAGAGAGAGCTGAGGCAACCCCCCACTCGACGTTGGCAGAGCGGGGATGTTTCTCAATAATTCGCAGTGACCCGTTGATGGGCATCTCTGAGCCTCTCCGAGCTGGCATGAGCTCCCAGCTTGCTGTGTAGCTGTAATTGCCTGTTGGTCGCAGTAATGGCTAACTGTCTCTGCAACGTTTACTTTTCATTATGCTGATGTATTCATCACAGCCCCTTTTGTTGACCTTATCAATCAGAGTTTAATTTCCTACAGAGTTCTTTTTAATTACAACTGTTTCTCTTCCTCCCCCTGTCCCCCCGAGGCCTGTTCAGATTGCAGTACCCGCCCGTTAAGAGGTGGCACCCGCCAGCACAGTTACGGTGGCGCACCGTTGCCTGGTCAGAGATTAATCAGCCGTTATAGCGCCTCTGCCATGCTCAGAGCCTCAAGTCAAATCCACGACTCTCGGCTTAATTGGCAGTGAAATGGCGGAGGGAGATAGTCCCGCTGACCGGCAGCCAGCAGTAAAGGGCAGCTGAGCTCCAGCGTCCACCTTTCAGCTGTCACACATCCTGATTATATTAGCCTGTACGGGGTTGATAACTGTATCACTCAACCCCTGTAATTAAATTGATTTGATGAACAAAAATAATTCTGTGGCCTTTAACTCCACTCATTTGTGGTTATTATTAAAATATGTAAGATATACATTGTATTCACTCAGTTGTTTCATATTCAATACGCCGAGTTTAGAGCAGCTGAAGGCGATAAAAGGTGGAACAAGTTGCTTTTCATTAAAAGAAAAAAAAACAATAAAGTTAAAGGTTAGAAATAAGGTTATGGGATTTCCAAGAGATGCAAAGTAAATATATACAAAGTAAACGGATTTTGTCTCATCTGCCTTGAAGCCAGTTAACAGAATTCACCCCGCTGCTTTTCCCCTGTGTGACACAGTGGCAAAAGGTCATGGTATTTTGAATCCCAGCTCAGGTCTGAATAAGCAAACACAACAATGAATCTCGTGTGAGCCGTTTCCTCTGTTTGTTAACACATGAAACAGAAAATGGCACGTTTGATTCGCATTCTGTCTTGAAGATGTAAAAAGCCCTGCATCTTGGCTTGTCATGTTCAGCCAAACAGCCACAAGGTTTCATAAGACGCCAGCAAATCGACCTCCCTCCATTCACAAACAGAGGTTATTGCATGCCATTTACTGAGTGCTTTTAGTAGCCAATGAAGGTGTTTGCTTTTAAAAATTGGGGTCACTTGGAGAGCAGCTCGGGCATTTTTTCCCCAGGTGTGTGTGTGTGTGTGTGTGTGTGTGTTTGCTGATTTTTTTTTAAAGCACACATCCTATTAGAGGCTGTCTGAAGCCTGAAGGCTGAGTCGTAGTTGAGCACCGCACAGTTCAATCAAAATGCCAAAAGGACACGTTCTCTCATGGGCGTGTGTCGTAAGCACACAAAAGCTTCGAGAGTTTAGCAAAGAGAGCAACTCGGAGAAACGCCTCTCTCCCAGTCTACCTGCAGAGTGAAATGATTTTGGCTGTGTGGGGTGTCGTGTTTCCCTCATATTGATCAGGGGATTAAACGTGTTTAGTTTTGATTCAAGTTGCCATGGAGGAGTATGTAGCTAATCACTTAGTGTCAAGGCATTAGCGCTCTCCGCCGTGGGTTCGATCGTGGTAAGCGGCTGCAATGTTTCCTCTGGGAATCTCTGGAACTGATGGTCGGGCTTGTTCATTTCTCCGCCTTCCCCGTGCTCCCCTCCACCCCTCTTCAACCTCTGATAGCCTGCATTATTTTCAAGAGGAGAGGAGCATATCCATCCATTTTGTGTTAATGACTCAGGGGCATGTCTCAAGCTGTCAGTACATGGACCCCATTCGACTAAGACGGCGTTGTATTTCTCAACGGTGATCAGATGTGCTGCAGATGTAGGTTGGGGGGGGGGTTGGGGTTGACATGTAGGTGGCACCCCATCGAGACAGCGCTGCGATTACTGGAGGTGGACGCTCCTTTAATGCCCTCATCACTCTTGGTGAAAAACCATTCCATCCCACACACACAGAGAAAGCGCCGAGGCTTTGAGACATCATTAACCCGCAGCAGCAGCGCAGCTAGGCCAGGCTGACTGATGGAAAGATGCACTCCATCTTGTCGTCCAGTGGGAACACAAAGGTCACCTGTGCGGAGATACCATCACACTGAATTGTGATGTTCTGTTGGCTGCCACTCGCGTTTTATGCGTTGCGTATCTCATGACGAGTGAAAGCCCCTGTTTTCACCGCTGTATTACACAGTAGCACTGCGGCTGGATCGCTCAGCGCTCTCACAACAGAACATTTCGGCAGTGCTGATAAAAGAACATTTAGGTCAGCCTGACAATGCTAAGTAGTCGCGGTGAGCGGCACAAACCTTGACATCAAGGATTTAAAGGTCAATAGGGCTCCTAAGCTGCGAGAGGACCGTATATGAAGTTGAAGACGAGCCCCTTCATTTCTCCAGACTCCTCATTAGCTGTCACGCATTGTGCTCAAATAGTGCTATAGCCTGTATTACACATTTATTGGGGTTATGCACTTGTCCCAAGTCGGAGAAGGAGATTAGCTTTTTTCATCTGCTTCCAAATTTCTCACTTTCTATTTTTGTCTTCTGATAGCACACTTGCTGAAGGAGAAGGTGATCTGCATAAATGTGACTGTTTAATTCCAGAAACAGATCTGAGAAATACAGTACCAGTGTGCTAATTTGTCTGTGCCTGCATCACACATTACACAAAATACACGTTAGTCTCTCTTTGTGGTAGCTTTGACAGTGACGGGCATGACCAATAGAAATCACATGTCCCTTTGAAATTCCTGCACAGCAGCATCAGCGAGCTATCCACTCCCAAAATGACATTTAAAGTTGTAATCCAGTATCATTTTACCCCTCACTGTTGTAGCAAACTCATGCATATTTATCACGTCCTAATAGACTAATGTGTTCCCATCTCTCTGCCCCTGTAAATGATCTCCTCTGACTGTATCGGGGCCGTTAGCCATGCTTTCTGGGCTGACACTCATGAATATGCATCCCTGTAGTGTAAGCATGTTTTCCCCAGGTCTCATTAGCTTCTCCTGGCTACCCAGAGTCCTCAAAAACATAATTACACATCTCGTGCTAAAATCAATCAAGTTCGGCCCTTTGTTTTATGTCTTTGCAAGCATTCTGGTATGGTTACAGTGTGTTCTGATGTGCTGTACTAACTGCCAAAAGTTAGGTTTTTCTCTAGGAAACAAAACATAAACGGAAACGGAGCACATCAGAGATTAGTTCATTGTCATAGTCACCTACTTAACCTACTTAGGCATTTCTTCTCTGCAAGCCTTTAGCTCGTTTTCATGCATCCTCAGTAGCAAAACATGCACTCAATCTACCTTGGCTGGCACAAAGGTTACAATATCCCTATGTAACTTTTGTTTGGTATGCATTTTTAATTTCTCTGAGCTATTTGGGATCAGTAGGACCTGATAAGTATGAACAACTTAACATTTTCGATGATCGTTAAGTCCCAGTGTCCTCAAATGAGATGATACCAAAGTCCATGTCTTCAAACGAGTTCTTCCAAATTCACAGTGTCTTAGCTTGTTACTGTTCCTAAAATTAGTCAAATCTGTTGTCATATCAAACTACAAACATTATTAATCTTAAATAAACAAGTTTCAACCATAAAATGTGATCAGGTTTTGGACCTTGTCCACTTTTGTGTGGGATCAGCTGCAGACTGATTTGGCAGACATGGTTGCCATGTTGCTTTTACTTGAATTAGTGTATAGAGCTCGTAATTTGTTTCCATTTCCGGTACAGGGGACCTTAAAAATTGATTTCTCATAATGTATCTCAATGGCTAGATGAAAATTATTTTCTGGTCCCATTTGAATTGTGCCATGAATTTCACATATGTTGTTTGTGAATTTTTAATATATTTTTTCGTGCAAAGAAGCACAAAGAAGTTTGATACTGTTAGGTTTTGTGTGAGAGCGCTTTGTGTACTACAGCTCTTTGCTGCTTTCGTATGATATACGTCACCACTCACACTCAGAACATGGCTGTGTCTGTGGTACACTTCACCGCTTGGAAAGTCGAGAGAAAGGACAGCCGTTAATGTTGGAATGGTGACATTTGGGTACAAAACACACTGGCATCTTGATCTGATGGCTCCATAGATCGTGGCAGAAGACGCAGCAGCAGCACTGTGAGGTCTGCTTGTGCTAATACAACTAGTGTTCTACTCGACTCTATCAGTGCAGTGGGTGGAGCCTGATAGATGAACGGCCTATTGTGGCATAACATCGATCCAGCCACACCGATTCTGAGTAGCTAAAGGTTAGTCGCCATAGCCTGCCCATTGCTTTGCAACCTAGGCTGCATTACCTCTAGAGCCCTTTGGAGGGCGGAGCCTATGTGAGATAAAATTTGGTGATTATTGTGACTATAAATACGCTAAAGATCAGCATACAACACATCGAATGATTCTGTTTGGATGTTTATTTTCCTCCTAAACCCAACTTTGTTGATTTATATTTTCAATTAAATCAGAATTTGCTCCACACCCCCTGGCAACAGCAAAAGTACCCCCTGGGGTACAAGTACCCCTGGTTAGAGTGCTGTTGAATCAGATTTGAAGTCTTCTTTGTGTATTTACAATATAGAGTAAGATGTTGGCAAAATGTGTCTGTCTGAGGTTGTTTGGAAAGCACACATTTTAGCACTGCCAAGTGGCTTTTACCGACATTCAGTGAATAATTGAAATGGTCCGCAATGATTACTTCATTAGCACTTAGAAAGTCCACTTTCTGTGGTTTGCCTTCTTGCTGAATGGAAAATAATTGTTGCTTATGCTTTTTATTTGCCATTAAACCACGTTTTTTTTGAGCGATGTTTCTCAGGGGGACTTAAATTACAGCATTGCTTTGTGACATTTTCTGTCCATGAACTTGCCTTGAAAATGTCTTTTTTTGGCCCAGCTAAAAAGCACTGAGGAGGACTTGAGGGTTCCAGCTCTTTTCCTCACCCCCTTTTTTCTTCTTTTCCTTTTGACCATAAGATGGTAAACAAATAACAAGTGGGTCGGCACCGTGCCGCGCGCAGCCCAGGAGGCCGTTACTCAATTATGGCCCTTAATCAGGCCCTCAGCTCATGAACTTTGTTTTGACTTGGCCTTGGATACAGTTTTCAGCTGGCAGCGCAGTGGTGGTCATTGATCAAGCATGGCACTGTGCTTTGAAACCTGCAGGGAATGTTTGAAGGAAAGAAAGAACAAAAGAGAGAAAGGAGGTTGCAGGGGAAGATTAGTAAAATTAGAATGTTCTGTAGAAACGAAGGCTGTAGGATCTTTGGCAAGACCAGAATAAAAAATGCAGTGCGTGTATTCCCGCTGCAGTACACTTTATTCGTCTGTGTGTGCCTGTCAAAGTTACATAGTTTATCTGTGGACAGTTTCTCAGGTGAAGTAAAATTGAAGATGTATATCTCTGCGTGTTAAGGCCGGTAGCAAAAGGATTTCACTGACGTCTCGCACTTTGCTTCCTGTCTCCACAGTGAACAAACACAAGCCGTGGATTGAGACATCGTACCACGGCGTGATCACTGAGAACACTGACATCGTTCTGCTGGATCCTCCTCTGGTGGCCCTGGACAAAGACGCTCCCATCCCCTACGCAGGTACGGTACATTTCAACCCTAATGGCTGTCAACTGGAGGGTGATCAAAGCAGCAGGGGTGAAGGCGGGCTAACTCAGACCAAATGGAGGCAGTCAACGATGACTCAGGTGTTAATCCGCACAGGGAAGCATAGCTGCAGGATATACTTACACTAAGGATATAAACCATATAAAGCTGTCATGTGATATCACTGTGAAGGGGCTTAAATTGGCTTCGTGTACTATAACTGCTGCATCACAGCTTTTTTTTTTTTTAGTGTTAACCCTGCAACCATTTAATCCAATAATTCCCAGTGAGCACACATCATATACAGGACTCATATTTCATATTTATTTAGAGTGGAAAGTGGCCTAAATAAGCCCCATGGTGGCTGAGGACACTAAAAAAAAAAAGAGTCAAACCGGATTAGATTCTTCCCACTTTGTGACCATTCCAGCTCCTCTAAAGGGTGCCAGCTCTTGTGGGAGGACGTTAGCTGCAGGCTGTTGGCGAGCCCAGCCAGCCTATCTCCCGCCAGGGTGCTAATGTGGCCAAGGCCCTTGCATGGGGCTGCCGCGCGGGGCTGGAGCCCACTCACCAAGGCCCTCGAGCTGGGCTGGATGGATGGATGAAGAGGGTGTGTGTGTGTGTGTGAGCGTGCATGTGTATATGCTTACTAAAACATTTTCCCATTGTTTGGTACAGTGTGTGCGCGCACTGTGGCATGGCCTGAGGGGGCTCACTGTAATGGCCACCCTACAGGGAGAAAGAGAGGAAATGATGAGACAGTAGGGAGGGTAGCTGGCTGACCAGCATATGTCCTCTGGCTCTCCACAGACTGACAGCCACACAACGGCAAAGTACACACATGGACACACACACAGTGGGCACAGCGCAAGGGCATTCCTGGATTTCATATGTGAGGGTACTGAGAGAGATTTCGCGCTAAATTATTAATAAACAAGAACATTAACATCACCAGTCTGTCTCGCAGCACTCGCCCTCTTTTATGCTATTTCTATCAGTTCTCATTTTTCTCTTGTTTCTTCTTATCACCACCTCCCACATATTTTTTTTTGTATCTTACCTCCCTCCCTGTGCACCTTTGAGCTACCCCAACAAACCCACACACACACACACACACACACACACACACTGCAGTAGTCACCCTTTTTTTTCTCTACATCTTTAAGTAGTGATGTCCAACCAGGCAGACACAGTTCAAGGCAGAGACAGTTATCCAGTAATCTTGCCGTCTTCCAACAAATTGCCAGGGCGGAGTGGCACCAAAGTGCACAGGTACCAGTTCAGGCTCATTAATTTGGCCAGCCAGGTTTTAACTACAGTACATCTAAGACACAGACACACACCGACTGACTGACTGTGATCATGCTGCTGGATCGGTGATGGCAAGAACTGCAATACAGAAAACACTTTCATTTATAAGCTCATAAAATCACCACCTGCTTCAGTACATTCACACCGTGTGTGACACACAGTGCTCATTTCAAAGCTGTAATTATGTTTCGTTTACACATCTACACCAAGCAGACACTTTGAATTTAGAATAGATGTTAGTGTGTCATTTAAAAACATGACTTTCCCACCTGTACCTCGAAAAGAACCTCACAGCTTTAATTCAATAGGAAAATACCGATAAGACAACACACACCCACAGTGTCTCCCTGCTAGTCTTTTCTATCACTCTAAAGCTGTTCAGTAATTCTCTCGGACTGCCGACCAGGGTGCAACAGTCACCATACTCACTGGGCTGGAACAACAGGAAAAGTGGCACTGCTGTGCCTGAAAGCTGGCGAAGACTGACATCAGCCATCACTGCAGCTACAAGCCTCAAAATCACACAGACAGCATGTCAGGAAGAGTGAAATGCGTTGGTATAGATAGACCTATTGTTTTATGCATGGCTGTGTCTGACAAAGTGCAGGGGTCTTGTTCGCACCTTAAGACACAAAGGAAATACAATAGGGTTGATGAAATAGTTAAAAGCTGCATATAGCGATATCAAGGAAACACACATCACAAGCTTCCCGCCTACTTTTTATCCATGAACTGAGTTACACATGTGTACGAGCGGATCTCATCTGAAGCATATGTTCGTGTCTGGTGTGTCAAAACACATAATCTTAATAGCTGACAAGTGCCAACACAAAATCAGTCAGTCGTCAACTTGAATTTCTCCATTCCTGTGACAGCTTTACATGGAGTGATGTTGTTGAAAAAGTGCAAGTAAGTGACGTCTCAACTTGGTATACCTGCGCTGTATGTGGTACTGAAAAAGCACTGTCCACAGACAGAATGTCAATATTGGGGATTTGTGCAAAACCCCAGATTAAGTTTAAAAGTAAGGTTTATGAACAGCCATTGCCAGTATTCATCAAAATTAACTGTTGCTACATTACCCCTGCAGAAGTCATAAAACTAAAAAAGACTAGGGATGCACAATATTGGAATTTTTGCTATGTAACGACTCATTTGAGCGATAACTGATACAGATATCAATATGTACATCCACTTTTTTCCCCACCTAATTTCAGCGATCAGTCTCTTCTATAGTGGAATTGAAACGTGATGGTCCACTAACAGATGGAGACATGAAATACAGTGCTTGTCAATGTGCAATTCATTCATTGTGCAGAAAAAGAAAAAGCATGTTAGCCGATTCTGGTAGTAAATTTCAACGCGGATACTGAAGCCAATATAAGCTGCTATGGATGACGTGCTGAAATTATTGTGCATCGCTAGTTACGATTGTTCAAAGTTCACGGTTGTGATTTCAAAAAAAGTTCACTTATGTGTAGTTTTGTGATGGGGTGCAGTGTGGTGTCTGGTATGAGATGCCAATCGATCGACCCATCCTCCGCATCCTTGAGACATCAGTACACTCCAACCAAAGTGCTTGTTGAAAGGTCAGAGTCTGAAACTCACTCCCCCAACATCACTCCAACAATGGTTTCCAAAACCAACAAGCTGACTGACACAGGAGTGCTTCACTTTTTGAGTTAGGCTATTGGGAAAAACCATGGACTATTTTACCTTCTGACATGTTCTGTTGACACGCATATGAGTAGTTTGTATACCTTACTTTTCCCCACTCTACATACATGTAAAAGACACACTACTGTCTCCAGAATTGTCCAATATGGACGCAATACCAAGGCACACTGGCCTGGAGTAGATGATACAGGTATCAGGATGCAGTAATTGTTCTTTCAGTTCAATTAAGAAGTGGTTTTAAATAACTATACTGTACTGCATCATATTTAATTATTTTCCTCCTTGTTTGGAACCTCCATACAAAAAAATACAGGTTTCTGTATTTACAATTTCAGTCTCCTTCATGTCCCCTCAAATCGAGTTCCCTTGCTGGAGCTGGATTTGAGAGCTCATGCAAGATTCAAGAGATTACGTGAGAATCCAGCCCTGCTTTGCAACACAGCCTCTCCAGAATAGCTCCTGCATTAGAAAAGGTATCGCCAAATTTCTACCACATTTATACAGTTGCGTGTTATATACCGCCATATTACCCAACGCTACCCCGGGCTGGTATATACTGTATATGTACTTGTAACAACTTTTTAATCAAAGGTGTAATTTTGGAGGGTCATTGGGACTTGGTGTGGTGCTGTGGTGCCATCCAGATTGCATCTCTATCAGCTAGGTTTGTCACAGAGTTTAAAAAAAAAAGCCAGAGCACTTGTCTTGATGGAAGCTATGAACAAGTATTAAAGGATTCATTTGCATCTGCTTAGATGTGATTAATGGATTAAGTGCAACACTCAAGGGAGGTTTAATGTGGTGGAGACAAATTCAAAGGTATCCATGAGAGACGGCTGTAGCTCAGATAGTAGTGCGAGGTATCCGCAAATCATACGTTAAGATAAGGCTGGTGTGTTTAAGTGTCGTGCGTCAAATTGGACATGAGTGCCTGCCAAAGTAAAGTAATGCTGAGGATTTACTATATGTGAATTTAAAGTTATTCAGTTGTGCTAAATGTGGCTGACAGCAGCAGCTAAACATTATTGATGTACGTATGCAAAGTACATTCTGAAATATTCCCTTTGCTGCCTTTTCAAGTGTACTCTGAACTTCACAGCAGTGGATAATAAGTGCGACCAGCTCAGTGGTCCATTAGGTTATTAAACTGAAGTGGCTTTTTTAGGGGACTGCCACCACTGCACTGACTAGGCTTCTAAAGTGCCGGGTTAACAAGGTTAATGGGCAAAAGCTGTGCCGAGCGGCGTTATTTGACACAGGTTAGCCAGCTGTCAGTCACTCCTGGTTTTCTATTGCCGGCACACGCACACCCTGACACCCACGCATTTTCTTGTGGCATGGGTGTCACGCCACATCGTATATTCATGTGTCAATCCTTTACTTTTACTGGTCGCTGGAGCCCTGTGGCGTTTGCTTGAACGCGCAGCTAATGTCTCACCAGTGACCCACGTATGCATGCTGCTCAGGCAACAGCGCTGGCAGCTTAGACAGGCTCATAAGACCTATGTTTCACCCTTTACGTTGCCTCTGGTGTGTCACAGGCAGTTTGCCTTTTCTCAAACTCCGAATAACGGAGGATTTACTTTTTATTTCTATCTGTGTTCTGCAATCATTCACTGCAAATAAGAAGTCAGGCTGACAGCAGGAATCAGCCCGTTCCTGCCGTCTCATCTGATGTCTGAACAAACAATGTCTCTGAATTCTAATTTTACTGCATTACCAACTGTACCTCTCTAGGCACTGCAAAAAATCAATTATCTCTGACCTTGGCGTTCTTCAGAGAATCAAACAGCTTCCCATTACTCCAAAAACACTGGGCGATATCATATCGTCATTCACTGCCATAAAGCAAGGTAAACAGATATGAGTAAACATACAGGCTGGCTAATGTGCTGTGATTAATTAGCCTCTCACTGCCTGTCTGATTGGGAAACAGATCCCGAGCTAATTATGAAAAGTATCTCATTAGCACGGTAGCAGTGAGCTCAGCACGGTGTGTAGGTGAAGAAGCACGAGCACTGCGATGTGTTTATTAACAAGAGAGGAGTGAGAAGGGTTTGTTTGAAAAGGTGAAATATGTTGTGTGGCTCACAGGCGAGATAAATGTGTGGAAGTGAGATAAATAGCATCATGAGTAGAGAAGATAAAGGTTAGAGCCGGAGTTAATGTCTCTGTTTGTAAAAGAGAAAATAATGGGACAAGTGCTTTTAAGTAAGTTTTAAAACGTGCATGAGTTGACAGGACGAATCAAAATTATTTTAGTGGGACAGTTTAAAGCCAGTATGTTTACACGTGTTAAGCTCTGGTCAAACAGTCACAGTACGACATGTTTATTACTAAATGCAAATAAACAACCTAGCAATAACAATAAAAGATAAAAAAAAGATAAAACGTGTGCTAATTTGCTTTCAGTAACATATAAATATAAAATTATAGTCATATAAATTAATAATCGGTAAAAAAAGAATAACAAATTAACTTGTTCAGAATAATCACCAATAAAATATAAAACATTGAGAAATAATAGTAAACTGTGCAAGTTAACGAGGGATGCACCAGTTTTGAAATTCTGATACTGATACCTGTGTTTAAAGTGACAGTTTCTCAAATAGCTGATACCAACAGGCTATTTTATTGGCTGTTCTTTTGTTTTTTATTCTTCTTTTGTGCCAGGGAAATCTACACTATAAAAAAAATAAAAATAAAAATAAATTAACAGTGTTAAAGTCATTCAGTCCTTCATTACACTATATTTGAATGAGCACACATTCAATCTTAAACATTTATTTAAAAAAAAACCTTTAAACTAACCTTCTTTCACATGAAAAACATCTTTAAATGACATAAGCAAAAAGTGTTTTTATCATATATGATACATCACACAAATTTTCCAAAGTTTCTCACCAAAAGCTACATTACAGATTACAGTGAACACCTCATGAGGATGTTATAATTTAATTTTCTCTAATACAAATTCTTGCTGAACAGAGCTTGAAAGCTTCACAGTGTAAATCAATGCAACCTCTGTGAGCTGTCCCTTGCGGCCACCGGCTGCTTGGTAAAGATACAGATTTTTCTTTTTTTTTAATACATTTCCTTTCTAATAACATCCGCTCCTCAAGTGGTAGTTGAGTGAGCACCAGAGAGCTTTTGTCGTTTTGACATGATAACGCTACAGCGTGTTTCAGGGTCCATGTGACGTCGGATAACTCGCCCATCTCCGCCACAGAGCGGGTCAAGTGTAACGAGCTGGGGAGGGGCCGAGGTGGCGGCAGGGACCCTATGTTGTTGTGGCCTTATGTAATATTTCAAAATGATAGTAATAATAGTATTAGTAAAAATAATAAAGGATAAACAAGTTGTGGTGCATCCTATGGGTGACAGAGCTGTTAGCATTCGACTACACTGCCTTTGTCACAGGCTGACACTGGCCTGAGGGGAAATGTAACATTATGAAATAAGAATTATGACAAAAACATAAGACACTGAAAGCTTTTTAACATAACTGGGTGAGCCAAGCAGCCTAGATTACATTTTTGCTTGGGGTTGGTCGATTCGATTCTTGTTCACATTGTTAAAAAAACAAACAAATTCTTACCATACAGCTAACAGCTAAAACATTAGCACTAAAGACTTGAATGAAAAAGTATCTAGACACATAATAATAAACATGATTTAAGTTTGATGAATTTAACTACAACACAGGCCTTGCTGTACCAAAAATAAATGAAGTAAAAACATACTTTATTATCTTAAAGTTATTTTTTTGTACTTATCCGAAGTCCTGTGACTAATGCTTGTTATTCAGACATTTTTATTGATATAACCGCACAGCAACCTCTTGTATTTTTGTCTTCCTGCCCTTCCATGCGCAGGAACAGAACAGAGCATCAATGACAAACAGAAATGACACTGATAAGTCGGGAGGAGCTGGGGTGGAAGCAGCAACAGTAGGCAGGCCAGAGCAGTTTAAGGCGCCCTGAATGAGATTCGCCAACTGGTTGCATAGAAAGGAATCATGTGATCTATCATCTGACTCCCTTCCATCAATCAGCTGCTCCATCAGCTTGAGATCAGCTGATGACGCTGGGATGTGAGCTGAGCTTGACACCGCATCCTGCCTGAACTAACACATAACTCAATTTGTTACAGCTATCCCATGTTACAGCCGTCTCCGGTCCCCACTATGATTCCTGTAGCAGCTACTTGAGTCAGTTACCTGCTTCAGATAAACCGTCCCTGTGTTTAAGCTCAGTATCCTACAGTTTGATCATTTCCATGAGGAAGAATGTCACGCATTATGCAAAAAGCCCTGTGGTGATCTCTTAAATGTGGAGTCTAAAATGAAATCATCTTCTGTCAAACTGTATAAATGGAATCTACCGCTCACTTTTATCCGAGCCTATCGTGATTGAAAAATATAGATGTGAAGTTAAAGAAGACGCTGTCTGATGAGAGAGCCTTTGTGCCTTTTAAAGCTCATTTCATGAGCTGAATGAACATTTGGAGGGGCCAGGGGGCTGCTTTTAATAAGGCAACACTTTTTTATGTTTTTTGTTTTTTTAAAATACTTTTTTTTTTCTCAGCAGGTGCCGCTGTGTCAATTCCCTCAAAATCCCCGACTTCAAAGCTGTTGCTTAAAACCGTGATTAAAAAGTAACAGATTGAAATAATTTTGCGGAGAGATAGTCCTTTCCACAACAAGGCTGTCAGACGCCTTTAATCTGCCTGTGCTTTCTGTTCAGGCTTACCTCCCTCTGCAATTCAGCTCCTCCTTCCTCTTTTAGTCATTTTGCTTGTATTTTGACCTGGAACAAGCCCTCGCGTTCTTTCCTCCCTCCGCTGCAATCGCGCTCTTTTTTCATTTTTCTCAAATAATTTCCACCTGTCAGATTTCATCCAGCTCCAGTGCATTCAGGGGTTGGTAGTGGCGCCCTTTATTCTCCCTGAGACACAACACTGTCCACGGCGGGCACATGATTTTGTCACAGATGACATTTCTTTCTTCCTGAAAAGGTTCCATCTAATTAGATCTATTTTTGACTCATATGAAGGGCTGATAGGAAACAGATGGACAGAGCAAAGTTTGTCCAAGGTAAGGACTTTAATGCTAACACAGCAAAGTCAAACTCAAGCACAGTGTTATTCGGTGATACTGTTATTCATGCAAGCTTGTTCCCGCAGACTTTTGAGCTGAAAAGCACAGGCAGCATAATGACTATCTTGCTTCTGGCCTTCAGAGTGCCTCAGACTTTGGCTTCAAGACAATGGAGCCATCACTCTGCCATTGTTCACATACTCATTTATTAATGAAGTACTGAAATGCAATCTGCTTCCTCACTGAACCACACAGATGAGGGAAATAGTCTTTGTAATGAGATTTTTTTTCTAGGCTTTTAGCTTTTTGTCTTTTGATGAGTTACAGAGCTGGCAGAGGGGGGGCAAGTGGAGTTAGCACTGCGACTCACTCCTTTGTTCTTTCAAAAGGAAGCGGAAAGCAACACATTTTAGGTTCTCTTGAATGCCATTTAGCCAAATTTCCAGTCAACTACCTCCTTGTCACACTGAAAGGCAGGGATGCTTGAGTGACGAGGTTGCTTTCATACATGAGCAATCACTGCTATTGAAATCAGAAACCGATTTGTGAGGCTCCGTGGCTGAGGTGGGTACGTTTGCTTCTGTTGACTCTGGAATTCTGCTATTCAATGAAGATATTGTGACTTTGTTGACACTACAAACAGATTTGACCACTTAGGGCTGTGCACGTCGCATCTTTAACTACCTGGAGAACTTGATGTTGCTTGCTGGAAGCTACTTTTGGGGCTTTGTGTGTGCCAGCTTTCAAGAGCACAGCGGCACGTTGCGTCTGCAGACGTTAAGCTAGTTGTTTATAAGTGTGTGGGCATATTGTCTGTGGGACAGATGTAAAGCTCTGGGTAATCCTGCACCAAAACAATCAACTTTTCCATATTTATCACAGACTGATATTTACAGAAATTTGCTAAAACATAGCCAGTAAATCAGGACATGCCTACCTGAATTTGTATTCATATTACCCGAGTCCAGTAGAGGGCGGAGCCTTTGCTGATACAGCCAGGGTGATGATATCATCTCCTTTGATTCTCCGAATGTTAGCTGTTGGTCAGTACTTGACTGTTATGTAGAAACAATGTACATGACTAGAAAATCATGCTAGCTAGTTTGTTGATTGTAGTTTCGTATACAGGACACAGTTGTAACCATCCTTATATTTATGCCCTAATCAGGGGTAGACAACCTGTAGCTCTGGAGCCACATGCAGCTCTTTAGCTCTTATATGGAAATGAATAATAATTTTTTTTAGCATCTTAATTTTCATTCATCATTGTTGTCGGCTGAATGTGATTCTTACATTGTCAAGGCTTAAAATGTGTAGCCTTACACTCAGTAATAAAAAAAATGTTATAACATACATCAACAGCCTGGCGCCTTTTCCTAAATTTTGGTAAACCTTAATAGCAGTGGTGGGTTTTGATCACAAAAGAAAAATTCTAAGAGGAAAATCAAGGATTTAATAGCACTTGGACAGATTTGTTTGCTTTCAGTGCCAAAGCTGCAAAGTTAAAAGTACCAAATAATCATAAATACCCCACTGGAGAGTATCAACAACATTTTAAAAAAATATTAATAAATGCTCATTTGGAGCTATGATAATAGGCTAATTTAGACAAACTGCACTGTGCTACCTTTATTATAAAGAACAAATATGTATTGCGGCTCCAGGCAGATTATTATTATTTTCAAAAATTAGGCTAAAATGGCTCTTTTGGTCTTAAACATTGCCGACCCCTCTAAATGATAAAACATGACTTTACTGTCTGCAAAAAAAAGCATCTTTGAACAACTGTACAGCCACTAGTTTGTAATAAATGTTACCAGATAACAACCAAAAGTATTATTTTGTAGTTTTGCTAAATCGTGAAATAACTGTTGACTTACGAAAAATAAGAGGCCTGCTCTTTATGTTCGAGGAGAACAGTGACATTTTCTGTTTTAAGGAGGTCATTGTCACAGTAGTACACTGTATCCGTGCATCTGTGAGATACTGTACACCTCTATTCTGTTAATTAATGCAGAATGTGATTTCCACAGAGGTGGGGCCAGTAAATCTAATTAATGTTGCTAAAAGTGAGCACCATACTATAATCACAGCAGCATAAGGTGTGAAACTCTTTTAACACATTCAATATAAGGTGTGCTTCGCTACATCTGTCACGACATCGCTCTGAATAATAAATAGAAGTAATGTGTGTGATCGAGACGTCTGATTAGCACAATGTGCAGAGAACACGCTCAGTGACAATGATGACAAATTTTCAGGTGTGCAGTTGTGTTAATATGTATTTGCCTTCAGCGTATTCGTCGGCGATTAGCATTCTGGCCTCAAGGCTTCCAATTAAAGTGTCAACAAACTGGCGCTCCTCCTGGGAGACAAACATACAAGCAAGTGAACCAAAAGTCTGCTCCGAGTCGTCACAGTCTGATAGATAGAGGATGGATGTTGTTCCAAAGACTTCCCACTGAAGTTCAACTTTCGAAGCAGCTCTCCGTGAGAGCAATCCATGTTTAAGCAGTTTGTCAATATCACATTCATCACTTGCCAGTACATCACTGCTGCGCTTCAAAGGCTTTGACGGCGCTTTTGATATACAACTTATATTTCGAGGTCTGCTCTCCCCTTGAATACTTGTGTTTTTTATTGCACTATCTCTGATCTGGCTCCCAGTCCGATCTCCATACATGCCATCTGACTTCCAGTCCTCTTTCTGTCTGTTTTCTGAACAGGACCTCCCTTTCTCTTTGATATTTGACAGCTCCCCCCACCACCTATCCTCCCGTTGCCATTCCATCACCTAGTTTTTCTGTTTCCTCTTTGGAGCTGGAGAGATATCCAGCAGACACACAAGCTTTAGCCACTCTGTGTGTGTGTGTCGGTCAGACTGATGCAACAGTGAAGAATAAGACACACTGCTCTGTAAACAACTCTGATCGGATCTGTTAAGACCAGTGATGGAATGTTAGTACATTAATTCCTGCACTTCAGTACATATTGTTCAGTACTTGTTCTTGACTTGAGTCTCTCCATTGTAGGCAGTTTTACACATCTGATCCGCTACATCTCAGATGCAACAACTCCTTTAGCTACTTTACAGATTGCAATTTCCCATACCTTTCCAGTCCAGCAAAAACCATGTGTCTCCAAATTTTATAATTTTGGAATTGAATGTTTTTGATAAACCAAAGAATTAAGTGTTCGGAAAATTCTCCTTCGTATTAAGTTAATTAAACTCCATAAATCCCTCTTGGATCAGCCAGAAAAATGCATCATCAGAAAGCTGGAAATGAATGTGAATGAATGTGTTTTTCTGAGCTCATGAAAAGTTGGCTTTGTAGAAGTGCATGGCTCTTGCAGGACAGCATGCTACTGTACAAAGATGTGATGGTCTCATGGAATATGATGCACTGTTGTAGACTGACCTACTCAGCAGTATAGAAATGTGTTGAAATTAGCTCAAGCTTAAATGTTTACAGCCATAAAATGCAACACCTAAGTTTAAAGCAAGAAATCTCTGTCCATCCTTTGTAAAGCTTGAGAGCCATTCGTCCATTCTACTTCACACTTGGCAGGTGTGTTGCTGGGGACACAAGGAGGGGCAGTGTCAAATTTGGTGCAGTCTGAACACATCAGTTTGTTGAAGGTGGCAGTGCTGTTTGGGCTGAGAAAGCCTGTGAGTTTATCTTCTCTATCTCCTTTAACTTTAGCTTATATTGAAGATATGTGAAATAGGGTATGGTGAATGTGCTAGGAAAGGTAGTATCGGCACTGTCTCTACCTGGAGCTCGCATGTACGGAGCCTGGGTTTGTTGAAGGTGGCAGTGCTGTTTGGGATGAGAAAGCCATGTGTAAGTAAGGTAAAGGAGGTTGTTGGGCTGGTGCGGGGAGCAGTGAGTCTCTGGGACGCCAGAGATCACTGTCTGGGCTCCTGGAGGTGTCGTGGGATCAACTAGACGAAACGCTGGTGAAAAGAGGTTCCCACCCGATGACCCTAAAGATGTGTTAGTTATCACTGCTCACTGGTCTGAATAGTGAAGCCTTGCCATAATAGCTTATCATAGGGCTTAGGAGGTTATTCACTGAATGCTGATCCTTGATCTTGTGTTTATTTGAACTGAAAACTTTGCTTTACTTGAATACCACTGTGATGAAGTCAAAGCAAGTGACTAATAGGCCTCTATGGAAATAAATATTGCTGCTTAGTGTGTTTTAACTGTGTTTCTTACCATGAGTAGCAGCGACTCAGGTATGTTTTTCAGGGGCGAATTTAGTGATATGGTCTATTTTTCAGTCTTCCTCTATACTATAAACTATTAACAGTAAAACTATTTATACAGTACAGTAAACATGAATGTAAAAGTGAAGCGTAAAAGCAACCATGTACTTAGATCTACTTAACATCAGTTCATTTTAGCATTTCAAATTCTAATATAATGCTGGATAATTTAGTGAATTACAACGCATCCTATTCAAATTGTTAGAATTTATAAAGATTTTTTGGGGGTGTTTTCCTTTTTATTTGACAGGACAGATTAAGTGTGAGAGGGGTAGAGAGAAAGGGGGCGACATGTACAAATGGCTGCAGGTTGCAATCAAACCTGTAAGTAGGTAGGTAGGTACTTTATTATTCCTGAAGGAAATTGGATTTTCAGCTGCTCATACATAAACATAAAAACACAAATCATACACACAGTGCATAAAGACAGAATAAAGTGCAAGAATAAATAGTAATAAAAATTGGATAAAAAAAAAAAGCATGTGGCCACTGTGACAAGGTCAATACCTTTGTACATGGGACGCCTGCCCTAACCACTGAGCTACTGGGCGCCCCTATTTGTTATAATTTTATGAGTAAAATCTGCATCTGCAACGTAACCAGTGTCTCAGTCAGGTAGATGTCGTAGTAAAATGTTTTCCTCAAAGTAAAAGTACAAGTATATAGTAAGTAGTATCACATTATATTTGCCTTTGTATGTTATGAGTTTAAAAAGCAACATAATTCAATATTTTTCACATCTAAACATCATCATAAATCCATAGCTGCTTGGGGCTCAGATGTTTTGCTCAGGACTCAAGGAAGCTGCATGCAGCAATACCAAAGCGATGGTCCTGTTCTGAACCAGTGTGTTTGAATGGGCGCCACATTAGTACATATTAATGCAACAATAATATTTATCGCAAAAAAAAACAGCATATATAATGGTAAAACACTGACAGGAAACATTTTATTGCATAATGGTTGCATAAAGTGTATTTCCATGAAGTGGTCTTGCGACTATACAGAAGTAAAAGATCTGAATACTGACTTCTGTAGTGTCTTACAGCAACATGTAGCATCACACACTGGCTTCTGATTTTTGTGAGGGAATGTGGAAAATTCAAAGCATTCACCATAGCAACCCACAGTGACTTTCCACTCGGCTCCCTGATTTACCTTGGTACTAACTTATTAATCCTTCACTCTTTCACTTGCTTGATTTTTATTGAATGGGTACAATCTTCACACAAGGGCAAGAAATTGTCTGTCACACCGAATAGAAAAAGCAATGAACTGTTATTAAACAACACCCAGGAGAGCGTGGAGAAATGAACGTGGGAATCAAAGGAAAATCTCCTTTTGATAGAAACATAACAGACAGTCAGAGCTTTAAATTTAATACTAATCCCTCACCCACATCCATGTAGTTAAATCCTGGATGGCCTCCCTCCCTCTGTATTTCGGAGCATAGAGGTTATTAGAACATCATTCCACCAAATGTCTCGTGGCCTTAATCACCTGACGGCAAGATCACCGCAGAATTCTCTCACTCCACTGTTCATTCACACTGAATGGATAGCGTGCACTTTTCAAATTGAGATGAGGAATTCGGGGGATTTTATGCACCCCCGTCTACGCCGGGTGATGCTCGCAGTCAGAAGCCCACTTTAGCCTCATCAGGCTCGGCTTCTTATCCCCGCACCGGTGTTTTATCTTCTTTCCTTCTCGTGTCATCATGGGTAATATAATTTCCACATGTTCGCACGCATGTAAATCAAAGACTCAATTATCTGAGAGGAGGCTGGATGGGTGGATAGGTGGAGGTGGGGGGAGAATGATTGCAGAAGAAAGAAAAACACTTAAGAAATTATGATAAATTACAAAAACCTTAAAAAAAAAAAACGTCGCTATGACGTGATTTAACAATCCCTCATAACTGGTGACACGCAGAGAGAATGTTTGTTTTTTTTTGCTTGCAAACATGACTTAATATGGATTGGCCCTCAGGCGGGTGGAAGTTATGCATAAGGTGGGATTTTCTTTCCTGTGTTATAATGAAATGCATATGCAGACCTGACAGCCAACTCGCTCGCTTGGTGATTGATGGTCTTCTGGCAAACATGGAAAAAAAAAAAAAAAGCAAAGGATGTTCTAAATAAACAAAGATTATACAAAAACATGAAAGGAGAACATCAGGGATAATTGATAGCCTCGGATCACCTCCACATGACAGACAATATCCAGGAGGCTGCACATCAAGGTTATTTACCTAAGAGGAGAATACATTAAATGCTTAAAGGTTTATATTGCACGAGCTGGTTTTGTTGTCTGTCCCTGAACACACACACACACACACACACACACACACACACACAGATGGATGCTTCTGGCCGTACACCTCTACAGTTCAACGAGGCTCTGCTCTTCCCTCAGAGAAAACACAGCCGCTACAACCCCGTGGAATATTCATGTATTATGAGTATTATATTAATCCTCATGAATTACAATATTTTCCTGTGGTGGCTCACTTCACTCACGCATGTGCACTCCCAGTCCTTAAAAAACAAAAGCCATTAGATTTGCGCCAGGCGGAGAAAACGTATTCTTCTAAACACGGTAGACTTTTGAGTGCAGAAGAAAATATAGTTATCTGACAGAATGGGAACAACAGGAGCCTCCAGGGGGGGAAAATTGCTGGCTCCAGCCTCCCAGTCATAGAGGTTTTAAAAGGTACAAACAAGATGAGTCGCATGAGTATTGAAGGGCCTGGTTGAGATGGGAGTAATTGGGTATAGAGAGAGAAGGAGAGATGTGGGAGGGAATGAAAATGACAAGACAGAGAGTTGTCTTATTTCAGTTTTTTTTTTTTACCTCTTCCAGCTGGTATAGATAGTCTTGTAAGTGGCATGTCGCAGGACCCCGTGGTGAGACGCTTGCAAAATTACTGAAAATTAAGTGTACAAGATTGGCCGACCAAAATCCAATCTGCTCCCAGCCTCAGTCATTTTGTAAAGTTGACGATGCCTGGGAACTTGTGACAGTCCAATTAAGGATATTTGCATATCGGGAGGCTTAAATTATTGTCATCCGCTGGAGCATAAAATGGGGGTGCAACTCAGGAGGAGATAGTGGTGATCTACACTCGTAGACCACGGAGGAGTGTGTGTGTGGCGGGGGTTAAAAAAAAAAGAGAGAGAAAGAGCTGCTTACGTGCAGTATTGTTGTACATATCCCCTATGCTTATTCCCCAATACGCCTGTCCTCCTTTATTGTCCGCCCCTATCTTTCTCTTCTAATACTTTCATCCCCTGTTCCAGTTAAGGTCTCTGCTTTCTCTCCAAAACCTTTCCGTCTCCCCTCCCTTCCTCGGTCCCTCCGTCTTTGCCACCTCTCGCTTTCAGTTTGTTGAAACAATTCACTATTTAGCAGATCTTAAATTTTATCTTCCAGACAAATGGACCGCGTGGGTGTGGATCATAGTTGTAAAATGCTCCATTACCAAGAATAAAAAGAGTACGAAGAAGGCTTTTTTTATTTTTTTAGCCTCCGTCAGTGAACTCCTTCCATTGTGTGCTGTGAAATTCCCCTTTTATTCATCTCCCTCTTTTTCCCCATCTTTGCCTGAGGCGTCTGTACGATTATGGCCTTATGTCATGGAGGCACAACCAACAGGAGGTGCAGCACAAGTAAAGGTATATGTCAGGTGAGAAACAGAAGCAAGGCGTAACAAGGAATGACTGCAGGCTGTACGTACAGGCCACAAGACATTTTCGTCTGTCTTCTCTTTTCCGCCTCTCTTTGTCTTTGTGTCAGCTCCAGCCTGCCCTCGCTTCTCAACTTCACACGGTATCTGTGTATCAGAGCCCAGCCGCAGGCGTTAAAACCACATATCACCAACTATTTACCTGCACGGCATCTGACTGTGAAGTGTTATAATGTGGCTGACAACAATAGTTAAATGACATGCAGAGTCATTTCTGGATTCACGTGCCATTATGTATAAATGTGATAATATGTTCTTAGATGTGGATTCCTGAAGAGAGAGAAATGCTTTACTGCTCATAAAATGTTTAAGGCATAATCATTCTGGTACTCTATGAACAGCACGGTACTTAGCTTTAGTGGCAAACAGATGTAGTGGCAAACCACAGTCTCCTCCGCACTACGAGCTTTAAATGTCCACAATGACTCATGTGTTGCTGAAGTTTGCTGCATCAAAGGTAAAGTAGAGGGCAAGGCAAAGGGACCACACTGATGTTTATCAGGTTTCTGCTTCATCACATGCCCATTATTTTATCAGCCATATACAAAGCCGACCTTTTGTCCTCTTGACATATTGGGTTTTTTTTTTCTGTGCTCTTGGGTGTTTTAACTCGAAACTTTTTTTTCTTCATCACAAGGTGCAACTATTGGTGCAACACCCAAAACAACATTTACAAAAGTCACATTTTATCACGTAAACCAAAGAAAGAAACAACTCTCAGAAAGTTTTCCGACAGTCATGCTGGCACGTTCTAATATGACAGCAGCACTGTGAGAGGCCCTATCTTGTTGTGTAAATAAGCAAGATGGACTCGCTAGGCTAAATCGAATTAATTACGTGAAACTCATTTCTCTTGTTGTCTTGGCAAACTCAGCAGTAAGGTCTGTGTATTTCATCTCGGATGCAATATCCTTTCAATGGATAGAATCCACACAGTCTGTCCTGAGATACCGATGTATGCAAATACTTCTTGATTTCTTTCAACAATGAAAAGCTGCGAGCTCCCAATGCCACAGTCACTGGGACAGTCGGAAGACTTCTGAGTGCAGGCTCACAGTTGGGAAATGTTTGTCCAACGCTTTTGAGGGAATGGAAAGTTTGTTGTGTCCTTTGGAGTTATAGCTCTGGGTCTTGGTCTGGCATCAGAGGAGGAAAAGGAACCCATTCAAGTTGTCAGACTGCTGCATTTGTGTAAAAAGGTTGCAGAGAGCAGGAAGACCGCGACTGGCTATAATGCTGAAAACGTTTGTCGAGAATGTTCTGGAGTTGGGACATGCTTCTCTGGGACCGGAGCCAAGGACGCTAATCGGTCACGTTTTATTTTTATGCCTACATGTCAGTGACGGCAATGGCTGGAGGCATTATGTTTTTCAGGATGTCCTTTCCTATATCTGTCCGTCCCATTCTCTTGAATGCACCATCTGAAAAATACCTTGCAAGAATTTGGCTTAAATTTAACACGAACGTCCACTTGGACTCAAAGATGAATTGCTACTTTAATGGTGGTCAAAAACACATATTTTTGGTTGTAACTTAAGGACTTGTACGCAAATTATGACACATTTCACACGAATGTCCTAAGGATAAAATGATGAAGTGATGACATTTTATATCCTTAAGCCCAGTTCAGACCAAAGAATCACGACGAGACGAGTTGAGACAGGCAACTACTTGCAATGTTTCTTTCTGCAATGTTCTAAAAACCTGCCGGTTCACACCAATTCAACTCGATGAGATGGTGTATCATGCCTATGCAACAACTCTGTGCTTCTGTTCTGATTTGCAGTTTTTCAGGCTTATTTTGTGGCTGAATATAATTTGTAGCTTCTTAAAACATGGATGAGGAAAGTGATAGTGAGATACTGGCTACAGTTGCATTTGCTCGGCGGGGATGGAGCACCTGTCGCAGCCAGCAAGCTGTCTGTGGTCATTATGATTTGACCAGTGGACTTCATTACAAGCCGACTGGCTGTCGAAACAGGTTACCGTCCTGACGTTCTAAAACCAGCTGCCAGTGATTTGACCAGCTGAGCTTCAGATGACACCATCAGTCGGTTTGAGTCGAGCCCAGTTCCCACCACTGCAGCTTTTCTCCTGAAGGTTTTGTCTCATCACAAATCATTGGTCTGAACTGGGCTTAAAGGTCAAAGGTCAACTTCACTGTAACCTATTCAACAACATAATTGAAGAACAGAAGGGGAGACATTTGATCAGATACTGAATTGGTGACACTAATTTTGGTTGCCCACCTTCACACCATGCTGACTGTAAAGATCTTCCGTGCTGTCAGGTTGCTTCATGTGTGTGAAGCATCCATGTTTTTGGATTGTAGCATCTTAACAGCAACATCCACACACAGCATTGTCACCTGCCCTGGCTACATGTGACACTGGACAGACATGGATGTGACTGTAACTGCATCTTGACTGGTTGGTGGAGACATACAACTGCGAGGCAGTAATAATAGCCTTTCTGTGTGACCTTTATTTTCACTAGACAGATTTCATGGACTGTGCATTCACTCTGAATCATATTGGATTTGGAAAAAAACTGGTCAGGGTGGTGAATGGACATGTAGCACATCTAATCCTAACAATTACACTAAATCTTAAGTCACACCACAATCCTTCACTAAGAAAAAACAAAATTCTCACTGAACTAGTCCATACCCACTGGTAGCTTTGTCACCTTCTACCTATGCCAGTCCTCAGTGTCTATGTGCAGTTTCACATAGATTGACCACGTCAGTGAGTAGAAAAACGTGGGACAGACAGAATGACTGACTGACAGAATGACACACTGACAGTTTCCGTGATTATGTAAAGCAAACCATACCATGACTTAGCCATAGCAAACATTAGAAAAACAAAACAACAACATTGGTCCACAGGGGGAGCCACAGCGATCGGTCGCATTTTAGCAATTTTGAAGCATTTTTCTGTTGTTATAGCGCCACCCAGTTGCCAATTAGAGTTAAATTTCTCCAGTCACCTTGAGGCGTCCTGTTCTACATATCTACCAAGTTTCGTAAAAATCCATATGGCGGTTAGGCCTAGATAAGAAATGAGCTCTCTAGCGCCCCCATTTTGTTTGATGGGGCCAATAATGGAGGGTTCCCCTCAGATTATGTGTGGTCATATGCCTACAAAAGTTGCGTGGTGATGGGGTGAAACCCTTGAGATGTTATACACCTTTATGTGATGAGCCACGCCCTCCGCAATATTTATTGCCTTATAGAAGCTCAGTTTTAGTAAGTTTTCCAACTTTTGCCAAGAGGGAACTTTAGATATTGGTCCCTAGAATATGTTCACCCAGTTTCATGCAGATCGCTCAAACTTCCTAGGAAGAGATCCATTTGAAGTATTGTTCAAAAAATTCAAAATGGCGGAAAATCTATATAAGTGGAAGTTATGGGTTCTTGAGGCAAATGTGTTCCTCATGAGGAGAGACATCTCTGTGCAAAGTTTCATGTCTCTACGACATACGGAGCATGAGATATGCCCATTCAAAGTTTGACATTTCAATCAGTTGCTATAGCGCCCCCCTTTGGCCAACTGATGTAATATTGCTTCATTCTTATGACCCTCTACCACTGTGCCAAATTTCACATGGATTGACCAAGTCAGTGAGGAGAAAAACATGGAACAGACACACACAGACAGACACACCCACAGACAGAGTTTTCGTCATTATATAGTAGGATGTCATTCCCAGTTTTGCAGAATTGTCCAATATTGGAATCCTTGTCCGACAGAACTGTTGGTTGACTGAAACAGGTTAAGCACAGCTGTTACATTCTGTTGATCCATTTTGTGGTTACATGTTGTACTTTATTTCTCACCTTGAGTGGCATTGAGATATTTGTAGCATAGCCATAAATGTGGCTTATTGAAGAAGCTTCTACTGTAAGATATCAGTAAGCGTCAGGTCTCAGGGTCGGTACCTCAAAAAGAGTAAAAGCTTCTAACCATTTTACTGAGAGAAATATTTTGAAATACTCTGACAAAGAAAAAGCAGAGACTTCTGTTTATCCACTCATCCACACTCAGTTGGCATTCAGAGTTTGTGGTCAGTGGAATATAGAATACAACACTCTCACTGATGGCTTTTTTTTGTCATTTGAACACAGTACAGACACCCTTTACTGAAAAACTGCTGAGTAATCCAGTGTCTCTCCTGTGCAGCAAATGTCTATGTGGCAAGCAGCCAACTTGATGGTCAGTATAGAGACACATGACATTATTAACCCAGTTGTCACTCTCGACTGTCACTATGAGACCACACAATCCACTAATGTTATTACAGCTAGGTCAGGTCCTCAGCGATGACACTCAGTGATATCTTGGCAAGCGTCAGCTCAAGGGGCCTGCAGTAAAAAGCCTGACCTGGCACCGAAATGATGTAGACCGTCTTTTAGTTTTATTGAATGCTATTTCTGAATTCGTGCCAGGACAACATGCATTAACATATGAAAGAGAAGCACTCTCTTAAAGATGTAGGGAGTGGGGTAAGAGGAGGAGGCTCAGTGCAGGCCAAATGCCCAGTGTCTTTTTTTTTTTTTTCATCTGAAGCCACATCCCATTTACTAAATGTAATTTACACCTTGATACCACAGCAGTGGGCACACTGGGTATACACATTACAAGATGTTGTTAGTGTCCAAGTATTCCAACCTGTTCTGATATCCCAGGGCATCATATACAGCAGCTTGGTTTGTGGCTGTTGGCGTCTGATTCCAACCATAGATAGATATAATAATGGATGTAGCTACCATGACATCACCTATTGGTTTGTGGACTCCTGAGTTTGTTATTTGGACCATGGCCATTTTGTTTGTTTGTAACCAAAACTGACCACATTTGGACAAGATGGTGGAGCTGTGGAGGAGCGAGGGGTGGATCTGACTCATAGACTGTAGCGGCACCTTGCAGACAGCTGTCACTCAAGCATAACTTTAAGCCTTAATAAAACATAAACAGTTTATATAAAAAGTAAAGATGAAATTAGCTCCTGGATTTCAACGACTTCAGAGTGAGACCGGGTTGTTCACCCAGGAGACCAGTGTTTGTGTCCCTTATAAAATGTTTTTTAACTACACTACGGCATATGGTACATGGCATACTTGCCAACTAACTTATTAAGTAAAGTTAGGTAACTAATCTACTCATTTTAATCCAAAAGACATTTATTTTCCTAAACCTCACCAAGTACTTTTGTTGCCTAAACCTAAAGTTGTTTTGGTGACAAGACACACGATGAGTCTATTTTAAAAAGACACTCTGCAAGTAACAAGCACTATATAAAAAATGATGTTAGAGGGTTACCTAGATTGTCATGAATCGAAGAGCAGGGCCTCTGACCAAGCTGCCATATATGACGAGTTGCAAGTGAGAATGTATCGAGTTTTCATTGTGTCCCATCCCTCTCTGTGATGGTAGGCCTTTTGCACTGCCTTTAGATATAGCTTTTCTGAACAGGTATGAATGCGTACCTTTAGATGTAGTCAACAACACATTGTAGAGTCTGTTTTATTCTCAGGACACTGCCCCCCTCGCTGAAGCCTGTGGCATGCTTTGGGACATTTTGTGCAGACATACTGTATGTGTCACTTCAACAGAATCACAATGTCTAGAAAAAGTTAGATTGAAAAAAAGGTAAAGATATCCCTCCCTGCTCAAACAATAATTTCACAAACAGGACTGCAGATACTGTATTTGTGTACTTCAGATATTGGAGGCACAAACATTTGCTGCTTTGGCAGCCGGTGTGAGCTATAGTTTCCCAAAAACCCCGTCTCTGTGACACGATGCAAAACCACATTGCAGCCTTAATCAGGCTCATTTATAGGGGTGGCCGGTCTCCTGATAAGTAATCGTCAAGTGTCTGAGGATTTTATCTTGTGCATTTAATCACAGGCTTGGGCTTTACAGCCCAGATCCTCTTCTACTACTCAGCTCTGCCCAAATAAAAAGGACGGGCTCATTTTCAAGGAGCGCCTTGTGGCTTATCAGAGGTGATATGCTGTCTTCACTTCCCCTCAGGCCTGTAAACTGAATGCATTAGTAATGAATCACTCTGCAACCATACCCAAGTGGACAACAATTTGTGTCCATCCCTATCTGCTAACTCGGTCTCTTCCACCACCCTTATGTATGACCTGAGGGATTTCTGGAAGAGACCAACTCCTAGCTGAAAATAGGGGGGGGGGCTTGCTCATATATTATTGTCAGTGAGGATGACAGCCATCTTAATACCATATGTGTGTCAGGCATGCAGCATAACCCTGCCCATCAGCATTATTGTAGTTTATTAGGGTAGCACCTTCGCTGACAGCTGAACAATTGTGTTTTATTTCTGCTGTTGCCCGATAGTGTCATTTTCATGCTCCTAGCTCTTCCCTGTCATTTTCCCCTTGCCTGATCCCTTTTGAGATACTGACGGTTACACACAGACCGAGGAATATGGAAAAGACTCACTGCAGCGCACTCCTTCATTGGAGCTGTCATACTTCATTGAAATGAAAAGCCAGTGGGAAGCGTAAGACGCTGAACCAAAAAAAAAGAGAATAAGGAGGTAAAAATGTACAAGTGAGAGAAATGAAGGGTTCGGGCGTTCATCATCATCCACTTGACACACAGGAAAGGCGACAAGCAGCAGTGATAAAAGAGACATGGAAAGTGATAAATGTGGCGGGAGTGTAAACTTTAATGGCCCAACCTTGGATGGGAACAATTTGCCAATATTTAATTAACTGTAATGTGATCAATCAGAGTGTTAAAGGATGGAGCTGTTCCGGTGGGGCACTCTGCCAGCGGCAGTCATCCTATAGCTCATTTAGCCTTGAGAAAGCTCCAAGGAAATGCAGTAATCAACAAAAGCGGCTCTGGGTTGAGTCTGGAGGATCCCATTGTCACTGCACTGACAACAGCTGTATGTTTTCCTCGTAAATCATTGCAAATGTTCTGCCGCTCGTTTTGGTTTCGGGCCTGCATTGCACAGGGGCAGTGTTTCGGTCAGGATTTTTGTGTTTGTGAGATTAATCTTGCATGCTTGGGAGATTTCTTTTGTTTCTTTTTTTTTTTTTTTTTTTTCTAACGTTTCTCTCCACTTGCAAGTTTGACATGGTGGATTTTGTGTTTGTTTGTTTTTCATCTGACATATTTCTGTTTCACTTGCCCTATTTCTTGTCCTCAATATATCTTAAATAAATAAAAAAAGGGTTGAAGAAGTGAAGCTCTACATCTGGAGCTGGATGCATGTACTCTGTATTAAATAGCCTGCAGCCTCGATGTTTAGACAATTATTAGTCCTCTGTCTTTCTTCTAGCTACACCTCATATACACCTGGTTGCACAATCCACCTGTTCACTCCTATACTCCCAAAACAGCAGAAAGCACTGGAGTAGTGGTTCCCAACTGGGGGGTCATGGTCCAAAAATACACTTTACTAAAACACACTTTATTTTGAGGTACAGTGGATTTCTGGCATAGAGCCTTTATTTTGAAGTGTTGGATGCTGCTGTAGAGTGAGTGAATGATGGACTCTTCCCCACAGGTTTTTGTTTCAGTGACAAAAAAAGTTACCAGGATTGGGATTGAACCTATTTGGACTGGCACATTTTCTAACCTTATCTTAAATAGGTTGTAACCTTAATTACTGCACACATTATATTGTTGGGTTATTATCATTACTTAAGTTACTGTGTCATTTATTAATGGTATTTATAGTACTTTGTGTATTGTTTCATTTGTATTTTCATGTGCGGCATTGTCATTGTGTTCCCTTGGTTATGAGCTAATTGGTTCCTACCTGCCCTTGTTTTGTGGGGACAGCTATGAGCTATACACAGAGAGACTGAGTGCCTCATGCTTAACAGTGAAGAGACGTTGCTGTGCCTCTAAGCTGGGATGTATTAGTACTGTCTTGTCTTGGAAACAAATGTTGTGGCCAGCTTATTACCCACAGCCCGAAGAACTGGGGAACACCTACGATCAAGAAAAGAGGGTTTCAGGTTTTAAAATGGGCCACGCTAGACATATATAGGCACATGGAGAGCAAATTCAGATAAATCGAGACCTTAAAATGTTGTGTGCTCTGTATGTTTGTGTCAAAATGCCTGCAAATTCAAATCCAATGCCCACAGGACAAAAACAGGAAAATAAACAAAAGGATTTGGGGTTTATGTAATCCTAAAATTAAAAACCTACAAAATGAAAGGAAAAAAGTTGCTTTGCGGCCACAACATGACCACAACCATGGCCTGCAATGAGACCTCTCGAATTAACATCTGACAGCCTCTAGTTTCCAAATAACACCATGATGTATTTTCACATAAATCTAATTTACACTTACAGCACCCAGACCTTTCATTTCTCTAGGCGTCCAAGGTCATGCTTTCTATGCATGTGTGCTCTTTTAATTCATAGCAGCCTCTTCTTCTCAGGCTGTTCAGCAAAATCCGACAAATGGATAAATTAATAAATAAACTCATATCTCAAACCCAGACATTTTCATCTGGACCGTGGACTAAGATCCAGTGATGCCCACTGTGCTGTCTGTCAAAAATATATTCCATCAATAGAATAGCACCTAAAGCTGTCAAGGAAGATAGACAACGGTCAAGCTAAATGAAAAAGTGGGGAAATTGATGGCATACATTAACCCAACCTCAATTTTCTATTTGACCTTTATAACTCACCACCAAAAATGAGAGTCCCTACGCTTTCTTTTAGGTTGAGTTCTCAATTTGTCAGAGTCAAGCAGGGAGACGGTGAGGTTGGAACCTTTTTGACCACAAAAATATATGAATTGGCTAATAAAAGCTTGGATGATGAAATTAAGAAGGTAATTGGATTCCTGCATGTGCAATAAAATAAAGCTGGATTGGGTATAATTAAATTGTCTGCTGAAGATTTAGTTTCTTCGCAGCTCTTTTCTTCCCTGTTAGAGCTGAAAGCAGGAGGAGGGTTGCAGTGACAGGCAGAAGCAGACATTAGTAAGAACACAGGATGGTCGTAAAATAGAGTGAGACACACTGGTTTCTTTGCTAATGTTCTGGCTCCACCCAAATGGTGATTTGTTTAGGTGTTCACCTCCAAATCTGTCAGGATGATATCATACGTGTTTCCAATTTCTTCTGAGATTTCATGGTCAGACACAAGCAAAGCAAGACTCTTAAACAAAAGGGACTCTCATGGGGCTTGTCATCATAATTCCACTAGTTTTGTTTCTTGCTTTAGGGGTTGGCTTTGTCCTCATGTGCCTAAATGAGCAGAACTAAAGGAGTGACTGGATGCACAGAGAAAATAGTGTAGATAGATTAGCGCTAGACAAGGAGTGTACAGCCATACTCACAGCTCTGTGTTAGGCACAGCAGTGCTTTAAACTAAATGCTAACATCAGCATAATAACACACACAAAGAGAGATGTTTAGCAGGCTAACATTTGTTAATTAGCAGCTAATTAAAGGTCATAGGATCACGAAATGATTACAATCCATCTCGTGACAATCTCAGAACCCACTGTCAGTCTGATGACAGTGTAGCCAGCGGATATTTAGGCCAAGACTTCCTCTATCATGTCCTGGTCATCCATCCATTCATTTTTAACCGCTTATCCGAAGCCAGGTCGTGGGGGCAGCCGGCTAAGCAAAGTATTTCAGACGTCTCTCTCCCCACCAACACTTTCCAGCTCCTCCTGGGGAACCCCAAGCTGTTTCCAGGCCAAACAAGATATGTAATCCCTCCAGTGTGTTCTGGGTCTGGGATATACCCATAACACCTTTAACAAGAGGCACCCAGGAGGATCCTGATCAGATGCCCGAACCACCTCAAGCCATCCGTTTCAATGTGAGGGAGCAGCGGCTCTACTCCGAGCTCCCTCCGGATGTGCGAGCTCTGTAAGGCTGAGCCCAGCCACCCATTGGAGGAAACTCATTAGCAACCTCATTCTATTAGTCATCACCCAGAGCTCATAACCTTAGTTTAGGATTGGGACGTAGATGGACCAATGAGTCTGCCTTCCGACTCAGCCCTCTCTTCACCATGACGGTCCGGCACAGCATCTGCATCACTGTAGACAATGTGCCAAACTGCCGATCCATCTCCTGCTCCATTCTACCCTCACTCGTGAACAAGACCCTCACTCTCAAGCTGACAGACATTTAAAGCGAAATTGTCATGAGACGACAGAGATGGGTTCCAAAATTGCATGTCGACCAATTTGTTCTGCCTCCCTACACGTACCTTTTTCGTGTCGCTCAAACTTGATTTGTCAGTAGTACTTGGACTACAAATGAACTACATAGAGACACGTCTGATAGCAAAATCTCGTCCCATTGCCTACACATACACAGGCAGATATCTGCACACATAAATTAATCCTGTTGGGGAGCTGAATGTCTACACCAAATTTCATGGCAATCAACAGTTGATGAGATATTGGTACAAAAGTGGTCGACTGACAAACATTGACAGACATTGCCAATAACTGGATCAGTCCTAAGTGGCACTAAACATGTGTAAAATATCAGTTTTTATGTACCTGTGAAATACCTTAGTAAGGATCTCAGTTAGGATTCTTGCTCAAGAGCACTCCAACACAGTTATAACCATGTCTCTATAGCAGTGTTGACCATAAGCGAAAAGTAGTGTCAATAAATGTACTGCAGTTCAGCTAATTCACTGAATAAATTTATGTAGATGCATTCATACCTCGTCACTCCCAACCAAGAATATACCAAGCTCAGCACAGCAGGGATTGGGGAGTGACGCTCATTACTTCAAGGATTGCAGTTACTGAGTCCCGGCTATAAAACCTGATGTAGGTCCTTGTGTTTTGAAGTGTTTTTTTTACTTATTATCTGCCTTTGTTTTATGTCCATGTCCTGCGGGAACTTTAGTCTTTGTGGTCTGCGCTCTTCAAATGTCTGTCAGTCTACAGTGGATGCCTCCAGTCACAGTATCATAGTGCAGCAGCAGTTTTATACTGTCTACCAGGGCAGTTTTAGTTCAGCTCACCCCAGGGCCTGACTATCATTCTTTCAACCTTAATGACTCAATAACCTGCACACACATATATACACACACATACGCGTACATCCACCACCAAAACCATTACAATAAGTGATTCATCAGCACTGATTTATTCCCTGTTGGAGTTTGTGTTAATTACAGAAGGCTAATCGATAACTTCCACTAAACGATGGCTCAAAGGCATGTATGTGTACGTGCTCCTGTGTGTGCATGTGCACGCAGTGTGTGTGAAGCCTCCCGGGAATAAGTACAGTCTTTGCACCTGCATGATGGATGGTGTGAGTGTTTTAGCCATCAGCAGTGTTTTACAGGCTGTGAGTGGTCGTCTCTCTGAGCTGACCCCGTGACAGGCAGCCTGGAGCCGAGCCAGCAGCCAGCAGGCCCCGACACAGCTGGACTAACGGCGGTGAGAGCAGTCAGGGGAGTGCCTGCAGTACTAATGATGAAACTACCTCTCTTGTGCACTGCAGATTATAAAAGGCATGGGTGCCATTGTGGGTCGAAAGACTAACAGCTAATAGAATAACAGATTTCTGTCAGACACAAAAAAAGAGGTTCTGAATTTGGACCAGCACAGTTCTTCAGATGGATTTATTCTGCTGGTTTGGGGATTGAACTGGTGACTAGGGCTGGGTATTGGTACTCAAAACCTTTACGGTATCAAATGAAAAAAAAAACAAGTAGTCACAAGCAGTCAAATATTACTTGCATTTGATCATGTTGGACCCGTGGTCTGATCCCCAATTATTCACACTTCCCACCAGATCAGCAAACTTTCTGTTGCTGCCGTCTCAAGGAGCCATTTTCCTCCCTGCAAATCTGAGCGGTTAGCACAAGCTAACACAGCAGCAGTGCTAGAATGCAGCACCAAATTTTAAGGTGGGATTTATACTTCTGCGTCAAATCAACGCTGTACATACACACACTGTACCCTACATCATAGCCTGACTTTCACCTCTCCAAAATTGTGACTACTACTAATAGACTTTCTGTCTATTATTGTAAGCTGAAACCATTTCCCTCAGTGGAAACAAAGCTATTATTTACAGATAATTTCACAGATGAGAAATAGTAAATTGTGAAGACAATAAAGCCTCCACAAAAATAGCATTTTAACTCTTTTGTGTGATTTATCCTGGCTCCATATGAGTAGAGGAAATCTCCACTAGCTGCTGGGCTAATTTATACAATGTAAAATGCCATAGGCTTGTGCTAATAAAGTTAGCATGTTGTATTTGTTTGGAAAACGTGTTTAGTATAAGACAGTTGTTTTGTCAGTGTTTGAAAATGTCGCTATTAAGCCATGTTTAATGTGTGTTTAAGTGTTTTGAATCAACTAAACTTTACAGCACTTCAAAGAAACCCTGCCATGTGCGTAGGCCATGGCTTAGGCTCTGCATAGAGCTGACGTACAAGTATAAATCCCGCTTTAAACAGCCTCAACAGTCTCACACAAAACGGCTCAACTCTTTTTAAACCTGTTACCAATCGTTAGGTAACATCAGCTGTGTGATGTGAACATTTAACCCTGTCACTGCGGGTGTGCCAGTAGCTCGCAGACACTTACAACTGTCCGCGCACAGAGCTGACACTCCCACAGCGGCAGCTACAAACCATACAGCCTGTGAAGTGGTGAAGTTGAGCTCAGTGTATTGACAGAGTTGGCAATTCAGCATGCCAAGATGCCACTGAAACATTTGAAAGCATGGCTACACTACTCACTACTCCACTCACAGTATGGGTATCAAATGAAGAACTCTACTGGTATTGGTATCACTTTAAGGGTACTGGCATAGTATTTTTTAACCTCCAGGTTTCTGGCCACTACTGACAAAATAAAATTAAACTAAAAGAAATTTACCTTTAATCTTGCAAAGATTTAAGCCTTTGCATTCTGAAAATCCACTTGTCATATTTTTGTTTATCAGCATCCATTCAGATGCTTTTTTAATGTGGATAACGTCTGCAGAATACCATCTTATTTAAGATGACAAATGGTCTTGGGCCAGATGCATACAAGCAGTAAACAGCAAGCAAATAGCAGACCAAGTATCTATAGAGCTTAAATCGAAGAAAGTAGGATTAAAAGTCATTGTACCGATGATGCATCCATGAGATAAACATTTTCAGTAGCAATCAGACCCCTGCTGGCTGTCAAGATAAGACAACAAATCCGTCCAACCCCCCAAAAATCTGAGCATCTTTTCATATACTGAATAAAGAGCCTTCTTGTTTTGTGTGCAACACTGTCAGGTTTACGATGACCACAGTCAAAAGCACATACTGAATTGTGCCACACTTGTTTATGGACTCTTTCCCAGATTCCAGCTTTTACTGGACTTCACATAAAAACCCTTTTCATCTTTCATCACTTCACACAGAACAGCATTATCACACCTCTCGCTCTAAAGTACAAAGATGTTTGAGTGAGTTCACTCTTATTTGGGGTGATTGAAATAGACATGCTTGAAGACTGCGGCTGTCACAAAGATTGGGAAACCACCAACTATTCACCGTAGCTGTCATGGTTGGAGGAGCATGTGTATGCACTGAGGGAGAGGATAAAAACAATAAAGCAAAGACAGGGGGGTCGCCTGGGGAGTGTGAAGCACTAATAACGCTGTAAGGAATTTTGGTAATTTTCTGGATGAAAAGCATCATTTAGCTGCAGACAAATTTGCGTAAGACTCCATAGTAATTAGAATCTGGGGATATGATTATAGAAGGGCGTCAGCATGAGCAATGACAGGCTTTGAATTCAGCAAGTCAGACACAAGAAGGCAAAAGACTGCAACAATAACAACAACAACAACAAGGGAAATGAACATAAACACATTAGCAGGGTATTATCATATGAGTCCATGCTTATTTGGGAATTGTAATTATCATTCAAAGCATTGGGTATGTTATTACTAAATGCTGTTTGAGTCAACATGTCATTTGCATATCTGTGATTTCTCAAGCCTCAAAGTTTGGAGCTTAGAGGGAAGTTTCAAGATGAAGTTTGATATGAGAGAGGAGATGTGACGTCAGCCTTACATGTGAGTAAAAGCACTGTCACAGTATCAAAAATAGATGTCATGACCCTCCGTGTGTTGAGTTTACCGCTGCATTTGAAACAAAACAGCTCTTGTTTTGAAGACTGCGAGGTAAAATCGACCTTGGCAAGAGGAAGAAAAAAGGACTAGAAGAAGGTGCCAAGCAGGAAATCCCAACCAGGGCTTGAAGCAGAAAGATGTTGAGAGTTTTAACTTTGTGTTCTTGTGGGAACATGCACATGAGTGGGTGAGTTTGTGCTGTATATGTGTTCAGATCTCAGTATAAAAAGGAAAAAGCTTTTACGCAGGCTTTTGTTGCCTTTCACAGGAGCTTGTCAGCGGGGGGAACCAAAGCCACTGTTCTCAGGGTGACTTAGGCCTTAGTGGACTGTCGATCACAAAATCGTACCATCGCTCAAAGCAGGCATTTAGCGACTCAATTTGTCAGTCCTCTAAGCCCCGTGTCCAAAGGCCATCTAGCACTCCCTGCCCCTTGTAATAGAAATCAAATTTAGCTTGATAGATCTACAGGCCCATTGAATACCCCGCACAAAGGGTTTTATTTTTTTCTTCATTATACGCCTTTGACATAGTCTTACAATATTTTGGGATGAGCATGAATTCTGGAAAGCAGATTACACGTCACGGAAAAGTAAGCATTAAATTCTCTGACAACAAAAAGATTATGTGATCTATTGTGTGTTGTGTAACATGCTTTGGCAACACAGTCTATACCAGCCACATAAAAAGCTAAAGGGACTTTTTGTAAGGTTCAGTGTAGGTTTATGTGAAGGTCAAAGAGAAATACTTTTGCTTTAGATTGACTTAAAGTGGCAAACCCTTTGCATGACTAGGTTTTTGAACTAAGGTAAATGGGTACCCCATGTATAACTTTCTACACCTTATCTTTTACTCCACAGGTTGAAGTTGTCACCTTGCAGCAACGATGCAGTAGTGTGTCGGGGTCTGTGTTCCAATTCAGTGACTGCATCCTCCCAAGTCTGCATTTCTAGACCGAATATGTCATTACAAGCTGACAAGGCTTGTCCCATTTCAAAGGCTCCTTTAGCCGTCTTTTGCCCAAACTTGAAGGACACTTACTGTCAAACAAGTCATGAAGTCTTAAAAGGAATGGTCACGTGACCACCTATTTACCAGGAATAAACTCCAGAGGACATGATGTGAATCACGGGCTGTCACAGACAAATGGCTGTAGACACATCCGCAGGCCTCCATCCACTCTAATGGCAGTGGCACTCTGACTGGCTGAAATTATTTAAATGGAACTGTTGAATTAAAAGAAAAACATCAGCAGGTAAGAAAAAGCTGATTCCTGATGGTGTGCTGGCCAAATCTAAATTCTACATTAACACATTTTTGTAATAAAGAAGCAAATTAACAAACAACCACAAACATAACTTTGATTTTTGAAGGATTGATGGACCAAATACATGGAGCATGGATGCAACATGTCATGTAGGCAGAGTTTCTTACTTGCTGCACAGACTCCTTTTCTGTAGTGTGTGGTTGCTGCCAGCTTCACTGTTTGCATATTGAGTTTCACCAAGTAATAATGCATTTGTTTATGCAGGGTTTAAAAGCGTATATGCTACATTAACTGGTGCTGAATTAATTAACTGGATCGTTTTAAGTACAGGATGAATGGATCTGATTGAGTTACTTTGATGTGAAATTTGAAACCACATACACGAGGTTACTCTGCTGCTTCACACTGCCTCTGGCACAATGAGGTATTCATTTTTTATTAATTAATTTTCATCAGATCAGATGCCCAAACCAGTCTGCGATGCCATGGATCAGCATGCCCGGGGCCCTGCCCCTGCCTGCCCCCCCGCACAATGCATCGAACCCTGATTCCTGTCCCCACGGGTGGTGGCGCCAGGCAGGGCCAACCAAACACTCCCTGGCAAGCTCACTCCCAAGGTCTGGCTCCAGGGGGGCCCAGTGTCCCCATACTGGGTGAGGTGCTCGAAGTCCGAAAAGTCAGTTCTATCAAGGTCTTCTTGAACAGCTCTTAGACTGGCCCCTGCCCTGGGACCAATTTGCCTTGGGAGACCCTACCAGGGGCCATTAGCCCCAGACAACACAGCTCCCGGGATCATGGGCACAGGCAAACCCCTCCACCATGTTAAGGTGGCGATTCTTTGAGGGAATTCGGGCATCTGATAAGGATGCCTCTTGGGTGCCTCCGGGTACATTCCACTGGTCGGAGGCCCGGGGCAGACCCAGAACACATTGCAGGGATTACAGATCTCATCTGGCCTGGGAACACCTTGGAGACCCCAGGAGGAGCTGGAAAGTGCTGCTGGGGAGAGGGACGTTTGGGGAGCTTTGCTTGGTCTGCTGCTGCGACCCGGCCCTGGATAAGCGGATGATGGATGGATGGATAATTTAAATTTTTAAAGAGATTGTACACATTCAAGACAACATAATTCTATGTATTTACCTGTTGGGGAGGCTGCAGAGCCGTGTGCAAAAAAGAAAAAGTCATGCAATGCCTGCAAGGGCAAGGGTGGCCTCCATTGTCACTGCAGCAGCTTCAGTTGATTATAAAGGCTGTGTTGTGTGCTATAAATGCATTAAATGGAGAGATGTCAGAGCAAGGGGGCTGCCTGATACAGTGCCTTGCTCAAGGCCAGGTGGCAAACTGGCACCTCTCCAGCTACCACTCCACACTCCATACTTGGTCTACACAGGGACCTGAACCCTCTGGGTCCAAGCCCCTATAGACTGAGCCACTGCGGCATGGTGATATGTCATTCAAACAGTGTCTACTCAGCGAGAGGTCTAATCAGGCAGACACCTCTGGGGGTGGACCATTGATGTGTGGAGCCTTAAACAAGTGTATCTTAATTAAAAAAAACTGCAATTGGCAGTTGATTGCGAGAGCATGTGCTCCAGGTTGTAATCAAATCTTGTAACCCAGTGAATGAGAAAAAAATAAGAAGATGAGTAAGGTCTTAATCATCGATTAGATCAGATCTGGTCATTGCCCTGGAATTTAGTGTGGCTACCACTCTATTAGCACATGTTAAATGGTTGTTAATTCCAGGTTTAATGAGCAGTGCAGTCATGTCAGACTGTACTGTATGGTCAATGCTCTGCTAATCAGTGTGATTCTGTGTGAAGCTTCCACTGGAGGTGTCAGATTGGTAGATTTGGACGGAAATAGAACATTTTGTGATGATTTGCCAAAAGCAGTACCTCAGTGGTGTGGACATAGCACGTGTCTGCTTTGGTGTTCTCCTGCAGCTGATTTAATTGTGCTGATTAAATCCACTGTTGTCTACATACAGTGCAGCCATGTAATATTTATTGTTTTGCACCAGACATTTGCTCTGTGTGTTTTTCCTCAGCATGGTATGGGCTTCTTGTTTTCAGTCTGAGGCTGGATTTCCTGTTTGGGTCTAATTGTGAGACACAGACAGGGGAGATTGACTTGTTTCTGAGCTTGTTTGTGTGATGCAAAACCTGACCGTCACACATGGAGGTTATGCCGACTGAAAACAATGTCTCTGTGGGGCCCTTCAACAAAATATGTGTGCTATTCAGTAAACAATACAGACTAATACACAGGAAGGAGTAAAACCGCAGCTTCTCATCCATGTGCTACTGTTTCTACACAGCCAATACAAGATTTAATGTCATACCTGTCACCTCATATGCCACAGTCGTTCCGGGTTTCCCCATCTTTACCATCTAACAAGCAGCATGCCGGTACATCAAATGGATCGCAGCCAGTCTTCCACTAGTCGAGAGCAGCGTGAAAGCAGCTTTTTTTCACAACTTTAGTCTGCTGCCAAACTCAACAGTCTTTTTTGCTTGCCATTACATAAGTACAGGCTAATTAACTTACAGCATGAGAGTCTGGATCATTATTCATCAGTGATGTACGATTGTTGTATATATCCAGCCAGCCCTCGTGAAAGAACAGTCTTTACTATCAAGGTTCTTTTCTCTTTCTCCCTTTGCTTTTCATTCACACTGACTGCTTGAACAATACACTCACAAATGAAATGCCTCAACTGAGTAATGGCTGTAGCTTTTCACAAAACCACAGCTTGATGACTTTTAAAACAAAGCTGAGTCATAACAATAAGTCAAGGTCGTGCCAGTATATCAAACTGTATAAAAAGCTTGCTGTGTCAGGGGATACACTCCCTGTCTGTGAATGCAGATATAAATGCATATATATATATATATATATATATATATATATATATGTATATATATGTATATATATATATATATACATATATGTTTTATATATATGTTTTATTTTATTTTATTTATTTACTTTTTTGATAAATTAGTCACAGAACAAATTAAAAAAAAAAAAATACATGGACTCGGTGCGTCATTGAAGGCCACAGTTGCTTTGTCACATGATGAAGGCAGATGAAACGACACTGCTTGGCCCTGTGAATGGAACATTTACATTTAAAAAACACCCAAATGGAAATGATGACAGAAGCGCTGTTCGCTTCAATTTCTGCAGTAAGGAATTTTTGTACCATTGGAGCAGTAAAAGCCTGAAATAGCATCTTAATGCAAAGCATTTAGCAACAAACCCGAAGGTGGGAGCTAGCACCGCCTCCGACGCTCGTGCTAGCAGCCAGTCTTGTCGAGCCACACTCGACCAGGTGTTCACACGCCAACTGACTGACCAACAAAATGCAGTGCAATGGACTGCAGACCAATTTCATTGGCTGAGGAAATGGGGCAAATGTGTACAAAATCCAGCAGCTTTACTTCGCTACATCTGCCAAAATTTAGTTAAATTGAAATGTTTTAAATACTTTCACAGCAAAAAGTGATGTATGCAGTTAATTTAGATGAATTAATCACTGAGCATATTAATATTAATTAATTATTAATGTGATTCTTTTTTAATCACTTAACAGCACAAATATATAACATATATGATTTATGACATTTAAAAAAAATATATATAATATACTTTTTTGATACAATTTTTTTAATTTATTTATGATTAGTTCCTCACTGTGAGGTGCATACAAGTGGCAACCTCTGGGGCTAAAAGATGAAACCCACTTTGAAGTGCCAAAAACGGCACTCTTAAATGGTCACTTGAGGCCAGACCTAAGAGTGATTCAGTTGTCACTGACCCCCATTTTAAAATGCTCAATTTTAGGCTTTAGTCTCTGTATCTAATTTCCCCATTAACGACAATGCAAGCAGCTAGCCGTAAAGTTAGCTCCAGCATCTCATTCAAATATGGTCAGTTCTGGCTACAAAAAAAACAAACAAGCAGGCGACGGCCAAAACACCAAGTTTGGAGACTTCAGTATGGGATTCCACAGACCAATGGATGATGTCACAGTGGCTAAGTCCATTATTTTATTCAGTCTGTGGGTGCAAGGGATTCCTTGGTGTTGCTATATGAAAAAACCTGAGGCTGCTTCAATTCAGCAGCTCCCACCTTGAAGTTGGCATTCAGGGTGGAAATGACTGTGGACTCCACTGCTGCACACAATTACATTACATTGTCCCCGCGGAGACAGAGATCAGGAATGTATGTAAAGACACGTGTGTGCGTGTGTGTTCACAAGTCTACAGTATGTTTGACTCTGTGTGTGTGTAAGGAAGAGAGATATAGAGAGAGGAGAGGAGTTGTCAAAGATAGAGACAGGGACAGCGATAACCGTGGAAATCCAACAGCTCTCTCATCTTTCCTAATGATACATTTGTGATGATACATTTGCGATGATGACATCTCTCATTGTAGTCTGAAGTGCCTCCGCCTGTGTCAGAGCCGTACAAGACAGGATGTGAAATTGGGGTCTCAGACGGGATGTTTTATTAGCTGCTGGATATTGCCAAGGTGGTTAAGATAGGCTATTTGATTTGCACTGCTCCTTTCATTTACTGTGTTTGATTTGCGATAAGTGGCTTTTCCTCGGGAAGAAATCGGTAGTAATTTCACAGTTTGTGCTCTCTTTCTGTCTTTTACTCTTTGTGTTGCTCTCTCTCTTCCTCTCTTTCAAATATGACAAGCCTTATGGACTCCTCTCACACACTTCCCAGAGACTCCCACGTGCCGCCTCGGGGCATGATTGCGGTGAACGACGCAAATGAATTGATTCCAATACAAATGAACTCATGATAGTAATCCCATGCTAAGTGGCTGCTGCTTAATTTCATATTGATGAATGAACTGCCTCAGCCTGTGCTCAGAACAATGGCTTCTAATTAGAGCGACACTAATTGCAGACACATTGATTGGCTGGTGGAGCGATCTTTTGAGGTTCCTACTGGATAAGTTGAAGGAACTGTTTCCTGGTGAAAACACTTGAGCCCCTGTTGATGTCAGTTTGCGGGCTTTAACACCAGGATAACAGCATTTTGGAACCTCTTTAAAGCGTATATCGCTATTAGTCTTCAGAATTCAAATCATAGTGAGGCAACAGCAGGAGGGTTTTGAAATGTGAAGAAGAGAGCGTATCCGCAATCGTGGCTGGCAGGCTGTGAAGCAACAAAAAAAAAAAAAGAAAGACAAAACATAGCGCGTTGCTCGTTGAATATGAATTAGTTTCTTATGCATGCATTATACCTTCAAAACACAACTCTATTGACCCCTGTGAGGCATGTAGGAACTGACAGCGGTGAAGTATACACCGGCGCCCCTGCCCTTTAACTGTGGCCTCTAAATCATGAAAATGCAGGTAAACAGATTAATTAAATAGATAAAGTTAGAAAATAAGGTCATACTTCAGATGTGTAGTAAAGGTGGAGCATGACAAAGAAGGTTAAAGCAGAACTACTTGTTTATGCAAAAGGTGCCATTTGCAATATTTTTACCCAAACATCCTGTTGCTGTAATACAAACATGAAACAGTGCAATTCTTAAGAGGGTGTGAAGCCTCTGCTGCCTCTTCATGTGCCACTGGTTTGACTTTGTTAGGAGATCAGCTCCATTGCGGTTAGACTTTGTGGCAAGCATGTTTCAGTCTGGTTTTCAATGTGGCTTCGATTTTAATTTGCCATTAACTTTGATAAATCTGCTTTGAAATCATTAACAGCAAAGTTCTCCAGTGAGGAGACAGTTTTGCATGAAGACTGGAAAAAAGGAGGAATACCAAACGTGGCATGGCAGCATCACACTTCCCATTTTCATCACCCATTGCATGATGGGAACTTAAGTCCCATCATTGTAGGGCCGATGTCTCAATGACGTAATTTTATTCGCTGGAGGCAAAACTCCTCACTAAAACTGTGTCCAGAGTGCGCTGGGTATGGTCCAGTTTGTGAGTTTGAGCACTTGAAAAGAGTATTTCTGATTACACCACTCACATTATCTTCCTCCACTGTTTAAAACAAGCCAACAGAACTTGCTAGCACAGTATAATGTTTGTAGAGAATTGCTTTGCCTCCAGCTAAGCTCCACCCACCCAGACACCTACTGTAGTGGGAACTACAACAGAAGCCATTTTGAGTATTTTGTCAAGTGTTTATATGATTTATGAGATTTTGTCACCACAATAGCATCACAACCGTTCAACATACAGTCATGGAACTTCACAGGTGTGTTAGTGAATATTTGTACTGAGTCATGGATCAGCGTCGCAGCTGGTTTGATCCCACTGAAAGATAATCTATAGCTTTTAAGATTCAGAAGTAGGTGTAAGTCATGCGAGTCATAAGCAAGTCTCATGTCATAATCCTCAAGTCTTATGCAAGTCCCAACGGTGGTGAAAATCAAGCAAGTCACAAACTCATGAAGATAATATAACATAAAAACTGCACCCAGTGAGAGAATGTGACTAAACATGTCACCGTATTTTAAAAATAAAACGTAAATTCTCAACATGTAAAAAACAAAAAATTCATGTATTAAATAAAAGTCAAATCTTTTCATGTCACCTGTCTCAAGTCAAAGTCAAGTCTCAAGTCATGACTACCAAGTCAGAGTCAAATTGAGTCTTTCATCAGTGTCAGTAAAGCACGTCTCAAGACCTCAAATTTGCTACTTGAGTCGGACTCGAATCAAGTCATGTGACTCACTTTTCCATTTCCATTGTCCATGACATCCCTGCAACACTAATTCTCCCCTATCCATTCACATGGGGGGGAAAAAGAATAATTATTTCAAAGTGCATATGTTTTTTTTAAACAAATGCAAATCAGGGGCATTTCTGAATACCCCAACCTATCCTAGAAATAACAATCGTGACATGTAAGTCCCAAAATCCTTTTTATAAAGGGAGTGAACAACAAAACAAAAGCCCAGTGAGGGGTTAAACAAAGTACATGTTGCAACATACTGCATTTCACAAGCAAGGATGAACAGAAATTTGTGCTCATAGAGAAAGAGGCAAAATATGTTATTGTAAGGTAAAATAATTGGCTCTAATTATCCCAGAAAAAGCACCATTAAACTAAATAGATGCTGATGGAGATTTTGTGTTTCCCATTTTTCATTTGTCACAAATGCAGATCACATAATATCTGGTGATGTTACCAGAAAGAACAAATATGAATTAACGTTGAATTGGATTGTTGATTGTAGGGGACAACTGTATATTTAAGGTAAAGGTCTCAGTTAATATCCATCTATACCAGTAGCTTCTTGTTCTGTATATTCTATATGGACATTTCCCGTCATGTGTGGCATTTAATCTGTGCTGAATGATGACATTTTTTGCGATTGTGGCTTGTACAGTAGCGTGTGTTTCCTCTCTCAGGGCAGCACAGCTCAGATCAAATCATTTGGTCTGATCCAGCGGAATGAAATGGAGTTAGAGAAGGTCAGCCTGTGGCGCTGTGTTTCTCACTCTGCTCTAATGTAATAAGAGCACACTGAGAGAGGCATGGATTAGGGTGTAATCCACCTGCATCTCTCCCTCTTTCTCCCTCCCTGCACCAAACCTCTCTGTCTCTCTCTGGCTCGTCGAGTGCCCCATCATTCTCCCAAACTCAATCAATCATGCTCCCCATCTCCCTTTCAACCTCACCCTCACTAGATTATTGGGATTCAGCTGCTCTCTTTCTCCTCCCTGCTTTCTTCTACTCCTCTGCACACTGGTTTTATTAACATTGTCAGTTAGTCTTTGGTTGTGAGAGCGCTACACGTTTTTGGTCAGTTTCAATGTTTTGACGACTTTCAACCAGGATTTGTCTCAGAATTTAGCCTAAGTGTATCTGACTGGGGATCCCCACTTAAAATTTGGTCTTTGAGTTGCCATTTCTAAATTTCATGTCATTTATTGAGGGTAAATGATAGTACTTTGCACTATAGTTTGAATAAATTAATAAATCGACCTAAATTCTGTTGGAATTGTCAGTCTGGCTTGGACCATCCTGTGTCTTAAGGCAGGTTTCCTGTTAAATTAGCTATGACTGCTTATAAAAAAGATTTCAGGGAGGTAACAGGTTTTGCTCAAAAACATTATCCAAATGATTACTTTTAGACTTCCTCACGAGACAAGACTCTTCCTGCCGGTGTTTTCCTGTGTGTTGTGTTCACCACAGCTGTCAAACCAAACCCAGCGATTTGACATATTTTAGGGTGCTTTCAGACCGAGAGTTGTCTTGCTTTGGTCTGAATCAGGGACTAATGTTGATACTAAGCTGTATAATTGCCTAGAGTTGGTTCGTGTTCTCACAGCAGCATTTACAAGTGGACCAGATCAAATGCCTTGTGTGAGAAAACTGCTCTCGATTGGTCAGAATTTCCATGCGGGAAAAATCCAGGAAATAAAGCAAACGTTGAAGAAGAGAACACTTGCAAGATAAATGTGACACTTTCTAATGTCACAATGGAGGCACAACTACGCAGGGTGATTTTAGCGCTGCTCATCGTGGACTATATTGCTGTCATTGTTCATTTTAGTCAAACCATACAGTTTGAAAACGAGGCGCGGCTCCAACTAGAAAACAATGTTTTGCTGCATTGGATGTGCTGAATGTGCATATTAAGGCAGTACAGGAGGAGGTGCACATTAATAATCCTCCAGGACTGTAACATGCTCATGTTTAACCCAAACAATGTGTCATGTGACTGCAGTTGGTTCGGATCGAGGTCGTACATAAGACCGCACCAGAGTTGATTTGTAACCAGACTGAGACCACCTCTTCAAGAAGGTCTCGATTCGGTTGTTTTGGCATGCGCCTGAGTGCGATTGCTGTGTTCACACCTGCCAAACTAACCACACCTAGGGGACAAAGGACTTGAGCTCAATTGAACCGAACAAAACAGGGCAGGTGTGAAAGCACCCTCAGTGTAGACAAATGTCTTCTTTTTCCTCCTCTACTTCTTTGTTCATGCTTTTCGTGCCATCGGCACCATCATCAGGTCAAAGTTTTGATTTGTCCAACACTTTGTGTTCAGTGCTGGATGGTGAACATTATATTATGGATCCACTGATTTTCTTGGCAAGACATTCAGAGTGTTGATTTTCACCATAGTCGAGGAGCTTTTCTTTTTTAGCCATCATTGTGGGTAGTTTAATTTATCAACTTTTATAAACTCTTCATGTTTTGTATGTAAAAAGCTGGAGGGTTTACCAAGGCTGTAAATGCAATCTTAGCTGGTGAGAGGAGAGCCAGGGCCAGCAAAGCCTCTACATCCAAGAGTGTGTGGAGAGTCAGCAGCGAGCACTCAGCCGTGGTCACGGACCCCGTTGGACCTCCTGCCCTCCCTCCGGTTCTCCAACGTGCTTTGCAGGCCCTGGCTATTCTCTCATCACTGTGACTGCCTCTTCAACCTCCAGCATGTGCAGCTTGACTTTCAGCTGCCTAGCTTTACCCTGCAGCCCCAGAGCAGCCTCCAGCAAGCCCCACTGACCCCAGCTGTGCTCTGCTACTCCACCAGAGAGCCAAAGGGAAGGCAGGAGGTCGGCGAGGTCTGTGCCCGCAGCAGAGGGCCCTCTGTCCCCTTCAAAGTGTCCACATGACGCTGGATGTGGAGCTTTGTCATTTGTTGAGCTTTGTCGTTTGGATTTTGTGCCCCTGCTCTTCAAACCTTTATTTACCTTTACCTTTACTCTCGCTTGCCAAGAAATGCTGAACATTAACATGCTAGTATTGTCGTTGTTAGCATGTTAGCGTGCTGCTAGTATGTCTGCTGACTGTTGTTTTGAACTAAACAGCCAAACAGTCCAATACAAACACAATAAATTGATCTAAAATGATGAATTCCTACATAACCTACTACTTCAACAATACATTCTGCTTCTGGCAATCTTCGTCATTCTGATTCATCATGATTCATCAAACGCTGAGTCATCATACTGTTGTATAAATGTGGCTAATGTTTACGTATTTCCGGTAACTTGAGTGAACAGGGGGAAAAGCACTCAAGGAAATGAAATGAGACAGGATCAAGTGTCAGACAGATCAATCTAGAAGTGAGTTGATTGTGCCTATTCCAATCATTGATATTAGCTCCGGACATGATGAATCAACTGGCCCATAAACATGTCATGAAGGAAAAAGCACCATATCTATCATATCAAGGGTGGATGAGTGTGAATAGCTGAAATGTCATTATCAATAAAAACTGATTTGATATATCAGCCTCACTAAAAAACCATCATCATGGGTCTAACCTTGCTTTGCATAGAAAACACATTAGAAAAATAAGTGTTAAATTCACACTGCTTAAAAGCTCTAATTGTTCCTTTCTAAGTCACATTCAACCCCTGAGGGAGAGACTCTGACAGCTTCCCACTCGAACTTCCCACCACTGAATCCCATCTCTTTTCTCAACAAGCGTGTGTGTGTGTGTTAGGGTGTGTGTGTGTGTGTGTGTGTTTCACTGTTGGGGGATGAAACAGTCCATCCCTTCTTGCCTCTTCCTACTCCTCTAACCCTCCCAATGCCAAGACAGAGACAGCTGTTATCATGTTCCATCAGTGGTATCAAGGCTGAACACAGTGAGCAGAAAGCAGATCTCATTTCATTAAACAGTCCTTGGGGAGGCTCGGGCAAGGATGTGATGGTGGCGACAGCAGTGGGACTTGTGGGAATAGTGAGGGTGTGTGTGTGTATGTATTTATGTGTGTGTGCACAGGCAGGGACATGATGTGCATCAGTGTGAGACAATGTGACATATGCAAATGTTGGGAAAGAAGGGGTTGCATCTGATGGGACATTTCAACTGGAAGAAGCAGTATGTACAGTATTTTCTACATTTAAATTTGTTCTGTAGAAATTATATATTGTAGAATATGCAGGTTGTGTTTCCAGTATAGTGACTTTATCCTCTCCCTAAAGCAGAATTAAATTATTTTAGCCACCACAGCAGCTATCACCTGACTGAAATTAGAGTGATGAAATAGGCCTACTTGACGTGGATCCTGATCCTGGATTAAAACAAACCCGGGATGTCACTCAGAATACGCAGGGGAATTTGAGCAAGTCCGGACGGGATTTAACAGTAATACCATCTGGACAGGGCCAGTCATTGTCTCTGAATATTATACCTGTTCACGGACAGCATTAGTATTAACAGGGGAGAGGATTGGTAATGTAGTTTTAGTGGAGTGAAACAGTGATTCAAGTCCCATGAGGATTCATTTTATTTGGGAACTTAACAGACCGTATGGGAGCAATGAATTACAAGCAAATGTTCTGGAGTCATGTTACAGTAGGCCTATGGTACGTGATGCACACATGTAGTAAAAAATCCAAATATATTTTTTTTTGCATCAAGACAAAGAGTCTAGAAGCAGCTGGTGGATCTATCAGCTTTTACTCAGGCACACTGGCACTTGGAAAGGAAACTTTGCCAATTATAACCAGCTCTGTGTCATCACAGTGTGGTGTCTGTGAATCAGAATCAGAAATACTTTATTGATCCCTGAGGACAGATTGTGATTTGTTACAGTCACTCCAATGTAAAGAATGAATAGAAGTATGTGAATAATGTAAATGTAAGATAAAATAGAAATGAAAATGTACATTGTGTGTGTGCACTCTCATCCGCAAAAGTCCTCCAGCTATATACACTGTGATAACACAGAGCTGGTTAATGGACACCGTAAAATCATAATTACTTGCCAAAGTTTAGTAGGGCTGCAATGATTAGTCAACTAATCGATGACTAATCGATTATTAAAATAATCTGTGACTATTTTAGTTGTCAACCAATCAGTTTGAGTCATTTTTCATAGAAAAGTACTGTAAAAGTACCTCAAAATACTCATACTGCAGCTTCTTAAGTTCAAATATTGGCAGCTTTTCACACTCTCCCATGATGGTGAACTAAAACCCTTCGGCGTGAGTATGAAACAAAACATGAGATGACATAGTTTTGGGGTTTGGGAGAGACAGGCCGACATTTTTCAACAGATTAGTCGACCGTGAAAATAATCGTTAGTTACAGTTATAATGTTTAGCGTATTCATCATGTAACATTTGCCACTTAACACTAAACACAGAATACAGCTGAGGCTGATGGGAAAGTCATTAGTTTTTCAAGTATTTGATTACTAAAAAGTATTACACAAATGAAAATGTTCATTCATTAATCATAACTGCTTATCCTGTTGGGGGCCATGGGGGGGCAGGAGGCTATCTCAGCTGACACTGGGTGAGAGGCAGGGTTCACCCTGGACAGTTTACCAGACTATCACAGGGCTGACACACATAGAGACAGACAACCATTCACACTCACATTCAATGCTAAACAACTGCACCACCATGCCACCATTAAAAAGTATTACACAAATCAAAATTTTGACCTGAGGATTATGGCGCTGGATGAAAGTCACTGCATCACCAAAGTCTTTACAAAACATTGTCTACAAACTGTCAATGTCTGCACCAAATTTTGTGCCAATCAATCCAATACATGAGAATTTCACTGAAAAAGGGAAGAAAATTCACCTGCTGTTTGTGCTAGATGAAAAGTAATAGGAACACAAAACTTCTGATCCCTCTTCCTCGCAGCACCATCCATATTTTGACTTAACTTCAAGGCAATTTATCCAGTAGTTACTGAGACATTTCCACTGGGTCCAGATTTGTTTGCCTACCCAATGTGGGGTTTATTTTCAAAAACCGATATATTTATTTTCCTGGATAACAGTTTTTTTGCAATCCAAGGAACATCAATCAAACTAGTGCTGGGTTGTTTTGATGAGATATCTCAAGTTTATTTCATTTTCATGAATTGTGTTTTTTTATTGTGCGCTTAAGGGAATACATATCAGAGTGGTGTTGTTTTATTCGTTTTAAAATGCTTTAATTTGTTATAAAATGTGTGAATGAGCATAAAAACAAAAATTATTTGGATTTTAAAACTTAAAGTGGGTGCTAATAAGCTGATAACAGGTAGAATTTCATGTCCCTGGTATGATTCATATTCAGAATGATGTGCTGGCTAAACAAAGCAACATACGGCAAAATACTGTCACTAACAGAAGGGAACTACACCATTTGAAAAAGCTGCGAGAAACACCAGTCAATACAACTATCCAAACAAACAATCATTAAATTCCACCCACTTGGTATTTGTGTGTTTTTGCATGTGCGCAACATTAGCTCTTGTTTGTTCAAAACTGCAAGGATGCACATCCATTCCCAGAATGCCTTGCATCATTGACAAACACATACTCCTTTACCCTTGTGGATATGTGCAAGCGGAAGACGAAGTGACGGGAATGAAAACTCTTCCAAGTAGATGTTCACACATGTACACACACACACACACACACACACACACACAAATACACACACATCTGCCACACTCGCTTGGAACAAATGTTCAAACCGTGAAACCGAAATTCAGCTTCCTGACAGGTACGGCTGATGTTTCACTGATTTACAGTTCATACACCACAGTGTTAAATCTCATGTTTAAACATTTCTCTTGGTGAATCTGCTCGTCTTGTGTGGACGTGTATCACTCATATTGTAAGGACATAAATCTGTGTGCGTGGTGACATTGTGGGGAATTGTAAAATGCAGCTTCCAATAACATGACTTGGGTTTAAGGTTAGGACTAGGCTACCTTTAGGGTTTGGATAAGTCTCCAGGAAATGGATATAAATCGGTGGAATGTATGTGTGTGTGCTTGTGATTTCCCATTTGCTTTATGAGGTGGGATTATCCATGTTTCTACGAGTTTGGCCTTGTCATGTGTGTGCTGGGTCGAGGCGGACGGCCCCCAAGTGCCAAGCTCGGATGTTCTGTGTCACTCCTCGCTGACATGCTGACATTTACCGCGCCGCCGCCGTCTTTGTGCTGCTCTCATCACCGTGACAGCGGACTTACAGATCGCCAAAAATCCCAGCGCAGTATCAATTTGCTCAGCCAGCTCGCGGTGAATGGGGGGATAAGATGCACTCAAGGCGTAAACGCACATGCACGCACACACTTCCAGAGCAATGCGGTGGTGTGTAGACGCAGGAGTGAAAACATACACACACACACAAACACTCTGCTGGAGTGAGCAAGAGATCCAAAGCCCAAATTGGCTGGTGCGATAATACCCTCAAAGGAAAATGATTGAAAATTAGTGAGTGACATTTGTGCAGACTGGCCCATGATTTACATCCCTGTGATTATATTATCGAGTCCAAAAGAAAGATTGATTTCAAGCCTGTAAATATGACAACATGGCTGCTGTGAAGACACGTTTCTCATTGTCTTTTTCAATATTGATTGGGCATTAAAAGAGCATCCAGCAAGCATTCAGTTAAGACTTCATCCACTGTCTATCATCTGCTGTAAGCAGGCATTAATGCATTATTAATTTCCTCTTGACACATAGGCTGTTGTTGTCATAAATACTTTAGCGAGCCTCATGACTTACTAATGAATCAATGTTCAAATTTAAGTTATTAATATACATTAAATGGAATTACAGGATGTGTTTCCTGTTCAGTGCCATACCTTTAAGTTCTGGGGAAAAAAAAAAAAAAGGTCATTTCCTTTTTTATTTCTATGTGTCTATTTTGGTGCCCGCCACCTGCAAGAGGAAGCAATCACAGCTTCCAAAACACGACCTCTGCTGTCTTTATCTTAGCTCACAGAGGTGAATGAATTCAAGAAAAAATATCTTCAGGCAATAAAAAAGGAGTTCTTTATATTGCCTTTTTCTTACTTTATTGCTACAATATTTGCTTTAGTAAAATGTGAGAGATTTACAGTGTCACCATTTCGCAGTTAGAGCTATTCCCAGGTTTAATTTTAGGAGTGTATTTGTGGAGCAACTACATCAACCTGTGTGTGCATGTGTGCATGTGTATACTTTCTTTAGATATAGATATGTATGTATATTCATATTATATATATAGAAAAAGAAAAAAGTGAAATAAAAGTATATCTTACTATATAATGATGAAAACTCTGTCTGTGTGTGTCTGTGTGTCCATGTTTTTCTCCTCACTGACTTGGTCAATCCATGTGAAATTTGGCACAGTGGTAGAGGGTCATGGCAGGATGCCAATGAAGCAATATTACATCAATTGGCCAAAGGGGGGCGCTATAGCAACCCGTTGAATTTGCAAACTTTGAATGGGCATATCTCATGTCCCGTATGTCGTAGAGACATGAAACTTTGCACAGAGATGTCTCTCCTCATGAGGAACACATTTGCCTCAAGAACCCAGAACTTCTGCTTATATAGATTTTCCGCCATTTTGAATGTTTTGAAAAACACTTCAAATGGATCTCTTCCTAGGAAGTTTGAGCGATCTGCATGAAACTGGGTGAACATAATCTAGGGACCAATATCTAAAGTTCCCTCTTGGCAAAAGTTGGAAAACTTACTAAAACTGAGCTTCTATAAGGCAATGAATATTGCGGAGGGCGTGGCTCATCACATAAAGGTGTATAACATCTCAAGGGTTTCACCCATCACCACGCAACTTTGTAGGCATATGACCACACATAATCTGAGGGGACCCCTCCATTATTGACCCCATCAAACAAAATGGGGGCGCTAGAGAGCTCATTTCTTATCTAGGCCTAACCGCCATATGGATTTTTACTAAACTTGGTAGATATGTAGAACAGGACACCTCAAGGTGACTGGAGAAATTTAAGTCTAATTGGCAACTGGGTGGCGCTATAACAATAGAAAAATGCTTCAAAATGGCTAAAATGCGACCGATCGCTGTGGCTCCCCCTGTGGACCAATGTTGTTGTTTTTTTCTAATTTTTTGTATTACTAAGTCATGGTATGGTTTGCTGTACATAATCATGGAAACTGTCAGTGTGTCATTCTGTCAGTCAGTCATTCTGTCTGTCCCACGTTTTTCTCCTCACTGACGTGGTCAATCTATGTAAAACTGCACGTAGGCACTGAGGACTGGCATAGGTAGAAGGTGACAAAGCTACCAGTGAGTATGGACTAGTAATTATACATATATATATGGAATGTATCTCTCATACTAATGACTAAAGTTTCAGCAGAGCTTTTACACAGTTATAACTGCTGGCTGATATTTATGGCTCTTGTTTAATTCAAGAATACATTTTTAAATGTAAACATGTATCAGGGACCATAATAACAATGTTTTAATTAAAAAGCAACACCATCAACAGCCTGTTTTATCTTGGAAAGAAATGCATTTAAATATAGGGAATGTGCAAACCACTGATTAACATGGTGAAGTAGCTTAGCACTATAGCTCTTTGTCTCACCATTCTCCATACAGTCCACACTACTGGCATTCTACATATGTAGTGTGTGGTGTGACTGTGACATCACAGTAGGTTCAGGGTACATGAGATTTTTCACAGAATTTTTGGAGTTAAAGGGTAACGTCTGTATTTTTCAACCTGACTACATTTAAACAAACATTAATTTAAGCGCGTATAGAGACAGCATATTGTCACATCTAATTAGGTAAACTAAGGTTTTATTTAAAACACACCAGAGTTGGTGATAATTGGAACAGTTGAACGATGACGCAGTGCAGCTTTTGTGAGTTTTATTTTACTTCTGTTGACTTTGAATGAAGCATGTTTTACGATGATAAAAAAAATGACAGTTTATTCAAATAGAGTCTGGTGGGTTTGACAGTAGGAATTTTGAGACTCTTTGCACTTAAACATTAAAGGATCTTACTCTTTTATGAAAAGGTCTATCTCTGTAGGAATGCTGTCAGACAGAAGAACGATCACAGCCTGTCAGTGCAATCCAGTCTCACTCCGAAGTCTTCAAATACCGTTACTTGGTTCATGACTTCCAGCGTCAGACCCAGAAGAAAAAAGCTGTGATTTCATGGTCAATTCCATTGCTGGTTTTTTAAAGCCGATATCAGCCAATGCCAATGACGTGCTGACATTATTGTGCATCCCTAAAAAAACACAAACAAAAAAACACGTCAATTTGGGGTACTGTACCGACTTCATGTAGCTTATTTGTTTTGAAAGAGCCTGTCCATTTCCTGTGAAAACAGAAGAGTATTTTGAAAGCATTCAATGCACGTAACAGGCTGACGTTGACACGGTGTCCCAGAACGTCAACAACCAACGCACCCAGGGTAGCTTTCACGTCAATTGTTGACATGGAAAGTCCGTGACCAAACGTCAATATGTGACGAGGTCGGAGTAAGAATGTGTTGGTCAGTCAAAAAAAACAAGCATTTGTATTGGACATAAACTGATGGTGCTAAATTGCCCCAGGTGAATACACTGCAGCCTGCTTCACCGCTGCTTTCTGCAGTGCTCTTGCTCAACACTGGACCAGTCTCTAAAATTGTTGTGTCTATTTGTCACTAAGAAACAACATGGGAAAATAAGGTCCAGGTTGTACAAAGAAACAAACAAACAAACAAACAAAACAAAACAAAACAAAATATTGTTTACACATGTTTACACGAAAACGATCCACTGGAAACAGAGCTGTTTCTTATTTTCATTTTGAAAAAAGTTCTGCGTTTAGACGACAAGGTTTTGATAACAATCGCCGTGCATACGGATCTGCAAAAATGACCAAAAACGCTGCAGTATACATGCCAGGCCAGTAGTTGCCGGTGTGACACTTACGCTTCCTTCTACAATGTGCAATGCACATGTGCGAAAAGTCTCCGTTTTCAGAGGAACTGCAGATTGTAAGTTTACACGACCACAGAGACGGTGCCATTTCCAAAAAATTGCACTCTGGAGCTGTTTTCAAAATGTTACGTTTTCAGGCACCCAAAACGCGGCTGTCAGCCAAAATGCAACTAAAGTTTACAGTTTTCATTTGAAATTGTTGTCGTATAAACAGCGACCTAAAGTGAAGAGAACTACTAGAAAATAACTTGTGCATAAATTGTTGCAGTAAACATTATAACATGGGACCAGGATAAATAGATAGTATAAGAAAGTGACTTTACATCTAATTCACTATCTCCAACAAGATTGTATAAAGTTAAGATATTCGCCAAAAATATATTCACAGGATAGATGATGTTCCTGCTGTTAATTAAAGGCACTCTGTGAAGTTTTTGACCACTATAAGTCCTACATTGCAATGCTTTTATGAATGGGCGCAAGGACACATATGCTCAAATGTGCAGGCAGTGTGAAACACATTCCTGCAGCCTGGTTTGTACTGTTCCTGTGATTGACAGCAGGCAGCAGCAATATGCAAACAAACGCAGCAATGTACCAACAAAGGTAAGGTAGGAGAATGCTAGCAAACACGAATGTAAACAATCTGAGATTTACAGGTTTAAAAACTTCTGGGTGAGGAAATCCATCCAACAGCTTTGTTTCCAAGTACCTAATGCATTTTTCTGAGAAACAACTGAAAGGAAACACAAGTTTTGTTTGTTTAGAAGAACCCTCCACTGGCCTTTAAACCAACTGTGAATTAGACCACCAACATAATTCATTAATATACGTTTTGAATATGCTATATAATTGTTATATGTCGGACATTACAGTGATTATTGCCCTAATTGGGCAATTAACGCTTGACTTTATCTCATTGAACAATGCTTTATTTGACATTATCTCTGTCTGTAGTAAGACTGAGCAGCGCAGGCCTTGTGGCTCATAGCTATGGCTGTTTCCAGAACAGCTGACAGCATCTATTCTGCGGTTAATGTGGCGTACTGAGAAGCTGCAGTAAAGATAATGTAAGGGTTGTAAAAGTGCTAAAGCTAATTAGCTCGCTGGCAGAGGTGCGCCAGGTGAATGGAGCTGGTTGAGATGGAGGACAGACAGGCGGAAGGATGGAGGAGATTTTGAAAGAGAGTTGAGTAACGAGCTGTGGTCAGGATGAAATGACTGAAGGTTAAAAGTGTCGTATAACCCAATGCCGAGTGCCAGAAGAGCAGCGTAAAGAGTATGTGCATCTTGCACGCATATATTGATTAGCCTCTGATACAGTGTGACACTGTCAAGGAGAAAGATCAAGCCTTGCTCTGCTATTTTAACAACATCCTTATCATGCTCCATCACACTTTGTAATAAAGTCCACCTCTCTGGTAAGGCCGACTTGGCTTCAAAATGTCACGGGAGGAATGTGAGTGGCGGGTGTACAATATACAAAGCTAACCCCATACATCTGCCTGCTCTCAATTAGCCTGCGTTACCTTTTTGACCTACAGTGTGTGGTTTTTTTTTAAAATCTATTTTCTTTCAGTGTTTTCACCTTTGAAATACAGTGAAACAATTTCATCTATGCATTTATCCGCATGGCAACTTGACCCACGTATTTCCCTTGAATCTGAAAGAGAAGTCAGTGTGTGAATCATACAGTAATATTGCTGTTTGGGTCTCATAAAATCCTTGAAATTTGCATTTCAGCTTTTGAATAAAAGATTTTTTATATCTGACCAGAGATAAAACAAAAAACGAGTCAGTTCTGGCACTGACCTCTCGCAGCATCTCTGTGTAGTTATGCTTGACCTGTCTACCATACACCAAGTGTAACATTGAAAAAGTAATTTAAATTGAATTATTCTGTGCCGTCGTCCCAGAATATTGACTGATTTTGCAAAACACATGATTACATTCAGTCAGTGTTTTTAAATCACCACCCTCTACCATGTCTGTTCCTCTTGCATTGAATGTGAATATGCATGTAAGGATACTGGGCTGAGATTATGGATATATTTATCAAGACAAACTGGGAATCACATATTAAAGGAAAACATCTATATTTTTCAACCTGGACCCCATTTTCCCATGTTTCTGTATCTAAATGATTATGAATTTCAGCATTAAGAGAACCACAGAGGCTGAAGCTGCAGCAGTGTCTCTTTGTCCCTGTGGGCAATTATTCACCATCAATTTATGTCCGTTAAGTGCTTGTTTTTGTCACCAACAGGCTCAGAATGTGTCTGACAACATTACCGGAAATACAGATAATTAAAATGCTCTTCCTTACCTGTAGGTGATCCATTTATTTTGTTAGAGTGTGAAACCAAGGTTGACTCAGGGAGAAGTCTCATTCTGAAATCTCAGGGACTTTTCCACATTGATGAAATCAGCTGAATATTCAGCCATGACACTGAAAATCTTTGGGTAAAACTAAGCTAAACTTTCTGCTCTGAAACTCTCCCTTGTTGATCTACTCCTCTTTTCAATTTTCACTAACATGTCCTGTTGTTCTGTCAATACTGGACTTTAACAAAAGGTTGTCTTCATTAGTTACTCGGCTCTTTTTGCACTGGACTAGTATTACCTGAGGACCTCTGATAATTTGTAATAACTGAGAAGGTTGTTTGTGATCCTGATCTGCCGTGCCCATAATTTGTTGAAAAATCCACCTAGAGTTGCAGCAATCGGATTCAAGGTATACCCTGATATAAAAGTTGATCATCAAGTAGTAATAAAACATTTGTTATTGAACAGTGAAAATTACATACTGTTGCAACTCTAATTCTACCAAAAATGACCTACCATATTTTGCAAAAAAAGAAAGAGGTTGTGTGATAATACTCGTCCCATGCAAGTCAGCATCTCAGCGATTTAGGGCCCTATCTAGGTTTTCTGTCTTCTCTGAGCCTCTGTCCTTGTTGAGATTAATGGAGATGGCATTGGATCTTATAAATTAAAGTTTTGACAGCATTTTGAGTGAAGGACGCTCATCTTACTACACAGCATCGAGACCTGTTTGCAGAAAAATCAAGCTCAGATCCATCAGAAGAGCAAAATCTTGAAAGATGATGTGACTGATGAATGAGACACTGTGTGGCAGAATCGGTTTGTTTAACATTTAAAAGAAAAAAGAAGGATAACTCTCTACAAGATAACTCTCTCAACAAGGTTTAAAGTGAGATTTGTACTTCTAAATCATACCTACGCCACGGGATCTGTGTCCACGTACAGCGTACACTATAGCCTGATGTGCAGAAATGTAACTACATGTCGCAGAGATACAGACTTCCTGTCTATGTTTGTAGTTTTTTAACCAGCTTCCTCGGTGGAAACAAAGTTTTCATTTATTTTTATTTCACAGATAAGAAACAATAAACTGTAAAGACAATAAAGCCTCCACAGAACTGCATTTAAGAAACCCCATCGTTGACTAGTGTTTAGGAAGTGTAATGGCAAAGTGACGATGACACGCCACCACATAAGTATAAATCCTTACAACAGCATAGACCACGTATCTAGGCTATGGTGTAGGCTCTGCATAGATATAAATCCACCTTAAGACAGAATAAGTTGGGGAAAAGAGTCCAGGCTGGAAAACATCAAAGTTTCTCTTTAAGTTCGTTTTGCCATAACTTACATGTACAATGGCTTCCTGCCTTGGCTTCAAGCAAACACATCGACCTACAGTTACACACACACAAAGAAGTCAGAAACTGGCTCTTTCTTGCTTCCCTGATCACAGGTGGTTGTTGAAATGTCTCATTTCATGACGGTAATTTAGTTATTTTAAGGGAACATTTATGAACCTTTTTAGATCGAAATAATGTAATAGTGGTTAGTTTATTTGGCCCATCAGTCCGTCTATCAGCCAGGACTTGTGTAACCTGTGCAATTCCACAATGTGTATATAAAGGTCACATGCTGAGCCAATTTCAGATAATGTTGCATTATGGGAATAAAACTACTCCCATGAGCCATCCTGTGTTATAAGGACTTAATGGTCCACTAAAAGCTAAAAGCTTGAGAACTGCTGCTTTTACAGGCGATTAATACATGAAAGAACTAAATTGAGGTACAAGCAGAAACAAGATTTGATCATATTGTAAATGTCAAGGAACTGGGAATTCAAATATATTGTTATCTTAATTGCATCATTACTTTATCACAAAACAATGGCAGACTCCAAAGAAAGGTCCACACACTGTGTCACAGTAGAATCCATTATTATCCATTATTTTTTCACAGCCATTTCATGAACTATGTTTGATTGGTTAAATATGAGTGTAGAGCAGCCAGAGAAAAAACGCTTACCAAACCAATCTGAAAGCCCAGGCTCACTCGGTTTATTAGCGATTCTGTCAGTGCTACATTAGTGAACATCATGGTGTGCAGGGACTAACCTCAGTATTTAAATTATTCATTTAGACAAATCTGTCCAAATCTGTATGTGTTGTTGAAACAAATATTTTGCATGCAGCCTCAGCACTTTTCTAGATTTACATTTCTCCTGTCCTCATCTACAATGGCAATCAATCTTCTTGTAAAGTGGAGCACAGTGGAATATGTGACCCCTGATCTATCAAGAGAAAGCTTTTTAATCACGAATCAGTTAAAAGCTGTAAGGGAAAAGGCTCTCTTTATCTTGCCAGGTTTAATCACTTTTCACTCACAGTGGCTGGCCTTTGAATAGCAGGAGAGTACAGTGTGACTTCCACCTCCCATGGGCCGTCGCTGAATGATCCAGCTTGGTTCCTCTGCCAAGGATCAGAAGAGAGGAAGCAGGCAGGAAAGATAGATAGATGACTAACTTGGGAGTGAAGTGGGAACGACAGGCAGAACACAGCGAGCTTTGACGGACATCAGTGTGCGGGAGGTGTTCAAGTTCAACAGCGGCTTTGACAAGTCGTCGTTTTGATTCAGTGGTACATTGAAAATGGATCAAAAGAGGTTTGTAATGGGTATGAGAAGAGCACAGTCTCACTCTGAAGTTGTCGAAATCCAGTGCTTGGGCAGTGACTTGCAGCGTCAGAAACCAATGAAAAAAGGCGTCCTTTAACGCTGGCATGATACGCAGCTGGTCGCCATTATAGGTTAACCCTATGGGCCCGAACCATGCAAAGTGCATCCAAATTCTCACCCGCTCTTCTCTATTGATTTTCTCCATGACCATGCGTCATAGCAAGAAGCCATGCATATCACGTGAAACAGCGGAACCGCAGCACAAATCTGAATAGCCCACATTGTCCTGAACAAGATATAGCATGTGTATGTAGCCTTTATAATGACTGTGATATGAGCTTAAAAGTAAAGGCAGTAAAACATACCCCAAAAAAGCCTAGGGCCCAAAGGGTTAATGGCGTCCGGCAGCATCAGGGGGAAACGTGGCAGGACAAGGACAAATGTTAGAGGCGAGAGGGAAGGTGGACTTTCACCCATAAGAGCTGTGTTCGCGTTCTGTAAGACTCTAAAGCCAAACCCTGTCTTTTAACTTCCTAAACCTAACCACTTCCTTTTGTTGCCGAAACCCAACTGTGTTTTTGTTGCATAAACCCAACCATGTGTGCTTGTTGAAGTAAAAAAAAAAAAGTCAATTTGCAGTGTTGTACCGACTTTGTGCGTTTATTTTGGAAAGGACGTTAGGTTTCCTGTGTATCTTGAGAGAAGAGAACTTGATGTCCCAGAACGTCAACAACCAACGCGCCCAGGGTGCCTTGCACATCGTATGTGGAAAGTGGAAAGTCTATGACCAAACGCCAATATGTGAGAGAAAATGTTGACAGGAAAGACTTTAACACCTTTTTTCACAAAATAATGCAGTTAGTGTTGATAGATGACCAGACATATTGTTTCAATTTTTACTTTGGTGCTTTATTATTTTTCCAGTGTTAAGACACGCTGGCCTGTCAGCACCTTATCAAGGTCTAAATGTTTGGTTTTATTGAAAAGGAAATGAGAGCAGGAGGAAGCAAGACACTGCTCTGTCGTCCAGGACATTGAACCCATAAATACTCCAGTCTAGCCACCTACGATGAATGTGTCCTTTGTTAACATACAAAAGGATAGAAATACAATTTCAGAGTAGAAATACACAGCAGTTTTTCTCCGGCAAGGTGAAACCAAAAGAGGAGGAAAGAGCGGTATGAAGGGCAAATGAAGGAACGAGGTGCCATGGACAAATGGCGTAGATGACAGACACTTAATAAGAAGCTGAATTTGAGAAATGGCGGCAGGTGAACGACAGGAATAAATGAGAGAGCGAATGAGAGGAATAAATGATAGCGGGGATAGAGCTGTTCTCCAGCCAATCACTGAGTGTTTTTATTCCGTGCAGGTTTTCAGGAGCGGAAGGCAGTGACGACGACACACACAGGAGAATAGAGAGCGCTGGGACACACACACACACACACACACACACACACACACACACACACACACACACACACCTTCAGTTTTTAGTTAGGAGAGGAGACAGGTGTAGGAACAGCAAGAGGCCAAATCAGCCGAGCTGTTATCAATGTTTCCAACCAGATCGCCTGCTCCCTCTTTCCTCCCTCCCTCTACAACACTCACACACACACTCACTCACACACACACACACACACACACACACACACACACACACACACACACACACACACACAGATTTACACCCAGCTGTAGAAAAACAGGTGTAGACAGCAAGAAAATGGAGTCTATGGGGCATTTTTGTGATGTGTATTGTTGCTCCCATAATCTCTTACCTTTCCTTCTCACTTGCTACCCACCCACACACACACATACACACACACACACACACACACACACACACAGATTCCTGGCAGAGGCTGCCCTACCTTCACACTCCTAGGTCCCTGGCCCAATTTGAACAGTATCAGTGAGCGATGGTGGCCCACTGGTGCCAGAAGACCTGGGTGAAAAAAAAAAGAAGAAGAAAAAGTCGAGTCATTTTTCACAACTTGCCCTGACGCAAACTTCTCTCCAATGAGAGTTGGGAAAACATTTTGCCTCTAAGCATTTTTAGTTTGTGTTTGGGGAAATGTGTCTGTTACTCCAACGCCTTTTAAAAGCATCCGAAGAATTTACTAGATGAAATATATTCTGTGAAGTTGAGCATTCTCAAAAAATCAACATTGAATCTAGAAAATGTCAGTGTGGGCCCTGGCTCTCATTTGAAGAAACACTTCAAATACTCACCCAGACAGTTTAAACTAACATAAAGAAAAAGCAAATATTTTGTACAGAGGGAATTATACAAAATCAGTTTGGAAAAGATAATCCAACACCAAGACCTATATTAATCATAGACAGATGAGATTATAGCCTATAAGACTCTCCTGATGACATGAACTCAACATCCTGTTTCACTCTTTGTATCAGTCTGGTCTTGGTGACGTCCCGCCTCATACCCAGAAATTAAAATCCAATCGGAGCCACTCAGGGATCATAGCTAACACCGTAAGCAGCCAATCAGGGACTGCGTTGTAGTTGACAGTGTAAAATGCAGGCTGCCACTTGAACAGTAATTGCTAACGCTAACATTAGGTGATTAAGCACAGCAGTAGGTGAAGTTATTGAGTCAAAAACAGCAGTTAAACAATGACAAGAGTATGCATTCATGACGATTCTCGGAGGAAAACATGTTTTCTTTGACTGTATTTGGCAAAAGTTGATTTATCAACTGGCTCCCTTGGTGATGTAGAAGATGTTCCCTGTTGTTTTGTTTTGCTGATTGGCTGAGGGAGTTTGTCTGTCGAGGCGAGGGCTCCCATCCGCTGAGAGCATTTGGGGAGTCCAACTGATAAGGAAAGCGAAACAGAACGTAGAGCTCATGTCATCCGGATGGTCTTACCAGGCTAGTCAAATAAGGCAAGGTCCTGAAAGCTAATGCAGCTGAGAATTCGGTACTAGTCCTAAAGAGCCACGAGTTTCACATGAGACAGAATAATTACAAAAGAAGGAATGGGTCAAGGTGTTCTGACTTTTAGTTCCTTATGTAGGTCAAACTATAAAATAACACAAGATCCTACATTTTCCATAATGCAACTCACTAGCAGGTTTGTAACTTAAGCTTGCTATTGACAAAGCATCAAGCCCAAAGATAAACCTCATCATGGGCTAAAATTGGGCACTGAATGGGATCGTCCAAAGGTTCTATATTGGCCCAAGCCAACTGCCCACACGGATGAGATTACCCAAGTTGGCTTGTATTAGTGGGGAAAACGCATCCAGCAAAAGACAATTATTTTGTCTATGAACCTTGTGAGTCATGATGGAGCTGAATTTTGTACTATTGTTTGTTTTGTGGAGTGACCCAGGCACACCGCCACACAAATATAAATCAGTATACATGTTCGGTAGCCTATAAATGCCATGATAAATGTTCATAACATTGTTGGCCACTTAGAGGCAACAACTGTAAATCGGCCTTCACATCAGCAGCCAGAGCTGAAGAGGGGAGGGTTGTGTTAAATCAAGCAAAAAGGACCTTGATCAGAGGGTACAGCGCCAGAGAAAGCAGGTCCCTTCTGGTGTGTGACTGTGTCTTAGTGTAATGTTCCTCCTTTTTAAGATGTATTTACACAATGTTCTTTTGGCCGGACTGAAACAGCGTTGCCAGCACTGTAAGTAAAAGTCTGTGACTTAGTGAAAACTGCCGCTTCCTGTTTTGAAAAAAAAAGCCATCATTTCAAATTAAAAGCCCTCTAGTGTTTCAGACACAGTCCAGTCATACACTAGGTTTTGATCTAGCCTGGAGGGGCTCTGCCACGAAAGGTGTTTGTTTTTTTGTTTAATAATAAAATGGAAGTGGGAATAAAGGACAATTTGAACTGGTTGCTCCTACACCTGCTGGCTCTGTAGCGCCTCCCTGACGGCAACAATATGAAAAGGGTCACTCAGGATCTTATTTGCTCCCTTGACAACTGCTCCTTCATATATTGCCTGGAGGGACTGGAAGTGATCCTGTTTCCCCACTATCTTCATAGTTGTAGTCATCATTCTCTGAAGTCTGGCCTTACACTGGACTGTGAGGGAGCCGAGCCACGCTGCCATGCCGTATCTTATGATACTTGCTAACACAGCGTTATAGAATGTTAGCATGATCTCGGTTCGGACCCCAAACAGCCGCAGCCTTCTGAGAAAGTGTAGCCTCTCAGCTAATCTGTTACAGAGAAAATCCACATGACCACTCCAGCATAGGTTATTAGACACCATCAGGCCCAGGTGTTTATACGAGGACACCTGTTCAATAACATAGTTGTCAATGAGCTGCAATTGAAAATCATCTCTTTTGTCTTTTTGGTATTTAACACCAGGGAGTTATTGTCACACCAGATTTTGAAGGTGGCTATTTCACTGAAGTACACAGAGGGGCAGGCATTCACATCCGACAGACTTAAGATGATAGTATCATCTGAAAATCTGATGACGTGGTTGTTAGGATGTGAGCTCCTGCATTCGTCAGTGTACAGTGTGAAGGGGACCGGGGAGCTGACGCAGCCCTGGGGCACGCCTGTGCTACACTGCTTCAGGGCTGAGAGAGAGCTGTTCACCCAAACTTGTTGTGTCCTGTTTGTTAAAAAAGAATAAAACCATTTGATAATTAAGTGTCTACCTTCATGTTAATTAGCTTCTGTATGATCAGGTAGGGCTGCACAGTGTTAAAAGCTGAACTAAAGTCAGCAAATAAAACGTGAGCATATGCTTTAGGATTCTCGAGTTGGAATGAGAACAGGCTGAAATTACAGAGCACAAGTTATGGATGGATGGATGGATGGATGGATGGATGGTTAAATCAATGGATGTATGGGTGGATAAATCAATAGATGGATGAATCGTTGGCTGGATGGATGGATGGATGGATAAATCAATGGATGGATGAATCATTGGCTGGTTGGATGGATGGATGGATGGATGGATGGATGGATGGATGGATGGAGGCCTTGCCAGGTATCTCTTTGCTCAGGGACAGCGACTCTATAAGGGAGAAGAAAATACTGTTGATCAATTTTCAGCCTTTAATAGTAAAAACACGCTAACGTTCAACATACTATTTGATTCATCTGATTAGGAGCCAAGTTAGACAGTGTACCTTAATGTAATAAAACAGCCATATGATAAAGGGTGTTGCACAGGTTTGTGAATCCTTTAAAGAGCTATTCTTATATATCAGGATAGCTCATCCATCACTTCTGTCTCTTTGTTTCATCTCACTGCCATGGCTGCAATGTCTTCTCTGTTTGTAGTGCTCCCAGGAATAAGCACAGAATAATCTTCCAACAGTCTTCTCCAGGGACGTCCCACAGACACAGGAACAATATTTTCTCCGCGGCTATTCTCAGACGTACTGTACACGCCTGGCGTCACTGTATTCACTCCCCTCTACCCCCCACCCCTTTTTCCTCTCCTCCGTCCATGATTTTCTTCTCCTGTCTTCTCCCCTGAAGGTAAACACTGCCAGCAGCGGTAGTAGAAGTGTCACCTGAGGCCATTGTCTTTCACAGTCTGCAGCAACTGCTTTGCAGCGAGCTCATCCATCCTGCACTCTCACTGCACCATCAGCCTAATGCACTCATTACTACACACTCCACCATAAGGCATAGGTTCTTAGACGCTGTGGCTGCATTAGCTTTTAAACAGGGTGATGTAACTGATAGCAATTTACATATAAAATACACCAGAGATATGGGGGCTGTGTAGAGGCAGCATCAACATGTTGATCTTGTTTCCCTCTCAAATCCCTAATAGAGCATAAACAAGATTAGCATTTTGTGTTTTGGTCAGTGGGCACATGATGACTCTATGGTTCTGTAATGACCTCTATTGTAAAATATTTCCTGCTTAGCCGATTTTCTTTAGAACTTATAGAAATCAAAATAAACACTCAGCATCCGTCTTTGCCTCAGATTTGAGCACAGACTCAGCTCTTGTTGGATTTTAGCCCTGAATGCACCGGACAAAGCCTTACGCCTCAGTGCTGGCCTTGGTCCAGGTTTTGTTGAATCATGAACAGACTAAAGCAGGCTGAGTGGAGCCATATCCATTGTGTGGTTGGAGGCGAGCCTGTAACACTCAGTGGTGATGATGGTGAACAGCTGGGCCTGGCTGCCGGAGCTGCCGGCATGCGATGAGATGATCGATAGCTTAATGGCAGGATTTCAGCCTGTGTTTGGGCAGTGTGGCACTACATAATGTGGAGTGGGGATAATTATTTCATCACAGAGAGCTGGAACTGGGACTTTCTAATTTTCTACTGGGCTCTGTGGAGGGCAGTGGGTGATGACTTGAGGAATGGAAAGAATATTTGGTAGAGCTTTCACTATTAGGGATCCTTCTTGAATGAATGGATTCATAACTGTGAATACTAATTCTTGGACTGGCCATTCTGTGGTTCAGGTTTTTATTCAGCTCATCATGCTGTTAACATGAACCTTTGACTCCATGCGAGTCTGCCCTTTCAGTTGAAGAAGAGATTCAGCTGCACAGAAGATTACAAAAGAAGATTATATCTGATAGGGAATACAAATTTGATTCCCATAGTGACTGATAGTAATAGTGACAGCACTCGTTTGATTCTACCAAAGGGGGCATCAGATAAAAGACAACACTTTGATGTTTCGTTCTATAGGACATGGACAAACAATGCATTTTGTCATTTAATGACATGTTGCACACAATACAACAGCACATCCCAGCAAACATCTGATAGTAATGTCACAATCTTTACCAGAATACAAATGAAATACAGATTTATATGAATGTGTAATACAGGTTAATGGCTGATGTGTGATCTGCTATATCCTCCTGAGACCTGAACTTTTGTTTTGCATTTTATTTTAGCTACTTGTAATCAGTAGGACCTGATAAGTATAAAAAAGACAAAACTCAACATTGTCAACTATATGAAAGTCCCAGTGTCTTTCAAAGAGCTGATGATAAATCCCGAGTGTCTCCAAACACGTACTTTCTAAATAACAGCATCTTATCTTTCTACTGTTGTTAAAATTGGTCGAATTTGTTGCCATATCAAACTACAAACTTTATTAACCATAAATAAACAAGTTTCAACCATAACATGTGATCAGGTTTTGGACTTTGTCCACTTCTGTGTCGGGATCGGCTGCAGACTGACTCAGCAGAGATGGCTGCCATCTTGTTCTTACATGGATTAGTGTATTGTGCGCATACTACCACTAGATGGGACAAAAAAGGACGAGGACAAGAGGTCTAAGTTAGGCAGAATGACGTATAAGGTCCAGTAAAGCCAAAGTGTGATGTCCTCATGAAGACAGAGGGTCTCAGGAAGATATCAGCGTTTAAAATGAGTGATTACAGACACGATAGAAAGTCTTCTTGACCTCACTGCCATACAGCTGTGACTGGGCATCAACAGACACAGACAGTTACTTTCTGAGTGTCAGCTTGATCAGTCTCTTCCTGCTCTATGTGGTTACCTTTACTGTTTTAATGCACCTGAATTCACAATTTAGTTGTCTGCATTTGGATACAGACAACAAAACAATTGTGAAATGGTAATATATTAAACACTACCTGTTAGCAAGCAGTCATTTCCAAACTGCTGCCTTCAGCCCTCACTGGATGGGCTGACGTCACCATTTTGCAAAGGTTCACTTTTCCCTGATCACACTGAAACAGCAAGCTGACATCTTAAGATTTATTCACTATGGAGGCCATTTTGGAAATTCTCAGTTTTGGGGGAGAAGAAAACAATTTCATGTGGATGCAGGGCTGTAGAGAACAAAAAGAAGTGCTTTGTTCATCGAGCAAATTAGGAGCTACGCTTAGGTTGTGGGCTTGTGTGTGTGTTTATTTGTCTTTCTGCAGATAATCTCCCATACTACTGGACCAATCTGCCTAATGTTTTGGGGCACATTCATGACTGTATGCTCAAGGACTTCTCGGGGTTTGTTTTTTTCACAGTTGTCGGAAACCTGTTTTACTGACTGCTTTATGCTGTCATTGACTGCTTACACCTAACTCCTCTTAACCAGTCGGTGGGGGCCAAAAGTATTAAAAAAAATTATGTAGAAAAAGCATAGAGTGAAAGGCTTTGGGGCAGTCAGCTAAGCTTAACCAAGTCTGTTGCAGGACACTTTTCAGCTTTTATTGTGGTTCAGAAATTGACATACATAGAAAAATGTTGGTCTTGCAATCTTTGCCGTCATCTTAATGGTAAGGGAGCCGCGAGGGAGAAAATTGGTACATCTGCATCGTGTACATTGTCCTGGGTGGCCACTTTCAGCTCTGAGGAGGCCTGTTTTGTAGCTGAGATGCGGCCACCTGGTGGAGATCTGAATGCGCATTTATAGTTGTTCATGTAAAAATTTAAAGTCTTACATTTCAGGAATGATGAAGAAAACCCTAAATAAATGGTTTCCATGCAACAGGAATCGGTTTAGTTTGAGAGTCAGCCAGTGTCTTTACCAAGCTTCTCATAATCCATGCTTAAACTTATGACATTTGTTGAATTGTGGGCCTGTAAAGCCCATTTAAACTTAAAACTGAACCAGGCGTGTCCAAAGTCTGACTTGGGGGCCACAATATAATATATATAGTATATTATACTATATGTGGCCCACTACACAATATTGGTTCATCGAGCAAGATCACTTTACATTTTGTCCCATTCATGTGTTTTTATAAACAGATGGTAAAGCAAAGCAAATGATCAGTTAGCTAACAGCAGACATGGCCACAGCAAAGAAGCATTACAGCGCGGGCCACCACTTTCCAGAGTGGTGGAGAGTTGCTCACTGAGAGATCAAACAGTTGAGTTTGTCTCTTTTGTATGTGATTTTTTTAATAACCCATATAATGCAAGAAGCAGCTGGCCCCCAGGTATTTCCACATTATCTAATCTGGCCCCCATTCAACAAAGTTAGGACACCCCTGGGCTGAACAAATAAAGTTGACTGTAATCGCTGAAACGAAACCAGGTCACTTGAGTTGTGTTAAGAAAAAACTTCAGATCTTTTTTTTTTTACATTCCATTAGAGAAAGGATTATGAACTAGGCTGTATCTCTTCAGTGGAGACAGTGTGGCTCTAAATCAAACTTACACATAGTCTGTATATTCTGTTGTGTCGTTGCTGTTAGATTTGTTCTGCTTTGTTGACCTTAGATCTAATAAACCCATCCATGGTCAAAGAGAGCGTCAGCGAGGCGATGGTCTTTGTTTCATTGTGTAGCTCGGCTGTGCTGCTGAGAACGTCCTCAGGGGCATTAATGGGGGTCATAAACTCTGATACGGATATTTGAACACATTGAACTCTAACTGGCCTTGCTCAGACAAGGACACATGCTCTCCCCTGGGGCCATTTCCATGAACAGAATTGGAAAATAGAAACTATTGATTTCTCGCTGTGTTTAATGTGATTGCCCTGGCTGTGTTTTGTTAATGTTAAGCATGCTCTTTTTCCCAACTTGGTTTCTTTCCCCCCCTAGAAGTCAAAACATACAGATTATGTTAATTATTCATACAGTATTCTCGACTGTGTCTGGTGTGAGACAAGAGAAAAGAGCTGTGTCAGGGTATTTTCGCGGGGGGCTAAGGGAGAAAGTTATCGGCATCGGACTAGAAGTATAATTGTACATAATCAAAATGTAATCCGGCAACAGTATGCAAAATAATGAAGGGGAAAATGTGTAATCCAGGCTTAGACTTACTGTAAATGGCCTAAATCCAGTCATTGTGCACAGTGGACTTTTCAGTGGTGACAGACAACAACAATGTGGCCTTATAGTATTATAAATCGCATAGAAACTCACAGAGACTCCACACAGAAGGATTTAACCAGTAAGCAAACGCTGTGACAGAAAATATTAACATAATTTACTCCCATATTGCAAAATGTAATTTCCTCACAATGAACACTTAATGGATATAGTTTAAAGTGTCAGATTTGTCCTACGTGGTCTGAAATTAACAACAGCCATCACTGACTGAAAAGCTTGAGTGAATTGTTTCTGAGTAAACCTAACCATCAAGCCGGCTGATTAAATGGAGGTGTTTGTGTTTACTGTAATGTTCTGGCTGGTGCTGCATTGGGTGCCAGTTTGTCATTGATAGTTTGATGCCTGCACGGCAGCGCTTTGGCTCGGCTCCAAGTCCATGCCGGAGTAATTGACACATCGCCCGCTGGGGTTTGTGATTAACTTTATTGACATATAGGGGGAGGTGGGTGTATTGCAACCGCAGAGCTAACAGGCCTTTCAAGCTGCTAAGACAAAATAGCATTGATGTTTTCAGGAGCAGGAACACTGCTGTCCAGTGAAACGCGCAGGGAGAGGAGATTAAGGTGTACAGGCGTGGTGATTCGGACTAAAAGCTGCTGCCGGTGGCGTTTCTCTGCATCAGACCAAGTTTAATTCACCACAATTTATGAGGTTGCTCACTGTCAGGTGTGGTTTCACATGATGGGCAGGGTTAGCTTATCATCCCAAATCCCATTTTGAAAGGATGACTGGATGCATATATGGATACATAAAGATACAAAAGGTACATGAAGAGACAAAGTGCCTTCAACACTTTTTACAAGCAACATATTTAAGGGCTTCTAATAATTATGTGATTGAAAAAATGACAGTTGTTAGTTACTAAATTGTGGCCAAATTTGAGAGAGATAGTCAGTGTTCACTACAGTGTAAATTCCTGGATATTAAATGTGCATCTGCACAATTTTCTGCAGTGGTCCCAGTAATAATGTTTTTTAAAGTGTACTGAAGTGGTATATCACCTGACATGATTAAACTATATTTAAAACTGGGAACACAACCAAACATATATTGATATTAATATCTTGTAAATCAGTTTGACTCTGCAGGCAAAATGTTATTTATGTAAATGTAGATCTCTTCCTGTTTTTGAGGCATTAAAACATTGTTTTAATTGTATTTTAAGCAGTTCCCTCTCACACACTTTTACAAGACACTTCAGTTAATTAGATAGCCACTCTATCCATCCACTTATCTAGGGCTGGTCGCAGGGGCAGCAGGCCAAGCAAAGCACCCCAGACGTCCCTCTCCCCAGCAACACTTTCCAGCTCCTCCTGGGGGACCCCAAGGCGTTTCCCAGGCCAGATGAGATATATAATCCCTCCAGCGTGTCCTGGGTCTGCCCCGGGGCCTTCTACCAGTGGGACGTGCCCATGCTCCTCCAAAAATTGCCACTTTAAGATTTGTTGACGTGGCTAATAGCCCCTGTTAAGGTCTCCCAAGGCAAAGTGGTCCCAGGAGAGGGTCCAGACTAAGAGTGTTTGAAGAAGACCTTGACGAAATGGCATGTTCAGATGCGTGAATCATGTTCTCAAATGAAATGAACTAATAGTTTTGCAGGTGTCCGTTTAAACTTTTGTAGTCGATAAAGTCGTAAAAATGTTGATAAAAATAAATAAACTAATATAGGTGTGTGTTTAGGACAAGCAACATTCCCCAGGGCTAAAAAATGAACCCCCTAAAAAATTCCAAAAACTGCAGTTCGCCTAATGGCCACTTGAGGCTGGCTCCTTAAGCAAGTCAGTCCCCGTAGACATACTATGACCAACTTTACAGCAGAAATAAACATGTTAACAGCCTGATACAAAAAATGGTTTTGGTGTCCGCAGCTTATCTCCCCATTTATGACAGCTGTGCAGGAGTACACAGGAGTTAAGGACATGCCTGCTTTGAGTGACAGGCTGTTTGTTACTTCTGGCTCCAGAAATCCAAGATGGCGACACCCAAAATGCCAAATTCAAGGCTTCTAAACAGGAGTCTATGAACCAATGGGTGAAGTCACAATGGCTACATCCATTAAATGTATAAAGTCTTTGGTTCAGGCACTCGTGTAGAGGTGCATGGTGCAGCATTTATAAACACCAGCGGGCAATATAAAACAATATAAAACACTGAACTGGAGGAAAAAGAAGTTTTGTTTTCTTTTGTGATTCTTTTTGGTGGCAAAGAGGTTACCAGAGTAAACACTGCTGAGGTTGAGGAAGCACCAGAACTCTACGATTTCACCACCCACTGAGCCAGTCAGTCAACGAGTGAGAGACTTTTCCAGTTATGGGGCTGACCCTCACTTTGCTGCAGTCCAGCCATAAACAGACAGCTCTTTTCTCCCTCTTTGACAGTTGCTGCAGCACCTCTCCCGGTGCAGTGTGCTGCTTACAATACAGCCCGGCCACATCGGCCTAATGCAGCTATTGTAGTTACAAATGACAGAAATCCACTAAGTGCAATGGTTGTTCTAAAATATTTTCTTTCCATAAAGAAAACCCCTCAGAGTTTTGTCAAAAGCTGGAGGCGGCATGAAATTTGACGGAGGCAGCTGCCTCACAATTCTCTGTGCAGGAAAAAAAAACCCTACTTGGTAGATCGTCGCGCAACTGTCAAACTGTCCATTGAAAGGAAAGGCAAAAAACATTGGGGAAAGAACCCAAGAGTGATTCAAGACATCCAGACTCTGACAGGGGCCCTGAAACATGCCAGGGATTGTGGATATTTACTCTTTTAAGGCCCTCGTGAGCTGTTTCCAGGGGGCCCAGAATTTCCAGAGCCGCCCCAGAGCCCACCTACTGCTGCCTCGATGTGAGAGTTTGATTGACAGGTTCAGTCCTCCACCCTTCACTCTGACACACACAGAGGGTTGGTGTTCACTCTGTTAGAAGACAGCAGGATGTCATTAACTCTGTGAGAGGAGCCTTTAATGTAATTAACAGAGAGGAGACGAGGGGTGGCAACCGTGAGGTCGAGTAAATCATCTCTCACGCCCCTCCCCTCCTGCAACAGTCACACACCCAAACACACTCCCTCCCTCTAAACTCCTAAGAAAGTGTGTCTTTAATTAAAAATCCCCCATTCGACCTGCACTCATACACACACACACACACACACACACACACACACACACACAGTGTACACAAACACGACTCCTGGTTTCTAGTCAGAACATGCAGGCTTGATTAGTATTAATCCTTATCTCCAGAATGGACAGCTTCTCATTTGTGTTTTTTCCTCGGCTGGCTAATTTCATGAAGAGCGTAATTACAGCATTTTCAATTTCGGCCCTCTGCAGAGTTATGAGGCTGACAGTCTATCTCTGCACTGCAGCTGAGAGGGTCGGTGTGTGTGTGTGTGTGTGTGTGTGTGTGTGTGTGTGTGTGTGTGTGTGTGTGTGTGTCCATGTATCCCAGAGTGCTTGTGGATGTGCGATTGTGTTTTTGTGACTAAAATGAGAGGGAGAATTAGCGGGGTAGGCGGGTGACTAATATAAGAGATAATTTCATACCAAATCCAAATTGGAAAAGCAGCTGAAATCATGACAACTGTGTAAACCACAAAGTAGACAGCAACTCTTGTGCAAATAGGCTTGATTTACTAATAATGGCAAGTGAAAATATTAAGATAATGTGGGTGCAAACATTTTAGTGCCAGCAAACTGATGCCTGGTCCAGAATGTGTTCAGTAACAGTGATATCCAGTAATCTGATTTACTTGCTGTCTCTGCGGTGTGTGTTCCAACAGTAGGAGGATGAAAGGCATGTCAGCTCTGATTAGAGCTGCCGAACTGGCACAGTTTGAGTAAATGTGTGCGCGTGTATTCATGCTGCTGCTTTGGTCACTCTCCAGTAGGGAGATCGGAGCTGCCCTAAGGCAGTGGCCATGTTCCCATCCTTCCCAGCTCCTCCTTTCATCTCCCCTCATATCTTTCTCTTCCTCCTCATCCTCTCAGCGGTGCAACTGTTTCCCGCCTGATATCTCCACTCTTACCTCTGACTCAAACGCTCAGTAAACAGCTGCCGTGAATATCTATGCACTTATGTGCGAGAGCGCCTTTTCAGCTAAAGCAGCTTGTGTGTATATTCGGATGCAGGCAGCTCATCAGCAATGCTCTGTCAGCCTTGATAATAACTTGGGGCCCCGAGGCGCTGTGGCCCTCGATACTTTGTCACAGTCCTCCAGCTCTGCAAACACAGGCCACCGTTGCCAGTAAAGCATCTCTGCCTTCACTGATAATGAGCTCTGTGTCCTCAAAGATAGTCTAGTGTGGACGGGTGCCAGATTCCCTTGAGGTGTCGAGCACCACACGACTTCTGACACCAACAGGACAGCAGCTTAAGTCCTGAGCACACACTCCCGCTGACTAATAGACAGTCATTAATATTTAAACTTGATTAAATGAAAATGAAATGGTGCCCAAGGGGAAAGTTAGTAATCACGGCAGCAGAGAATAAGGTAGTGGAAAGAAATAGAGGGTGTCTAAAAAGTCAAATAAGTCAGTATCAAAGTTTTACTGGGTAAGTGTGTAAAGCATATAGCGGTAAAAATGTTTCAGACATCCTACATGGAGTACTGGAGATCATAAAAAGCATTCATTATGCCAAATAGCCAAACATGATGATAAGCCAGCAAATAAACTAATAAAGAAATAGCACTGCAGCATCCATATCCATTAGTTTGCATCCATTAGTTTTAAACGGCCCCCCTTCAAGAAGACAGAGTTCCTTTTGACCATAAATCTACCTCTTAAAAGCCTAATGTGACACGGAGACACATATTTAGCTAACAGTTTAGCGCAGTAATTAGCGTTTGTGAGCTCTCTGCCTCTGCCAAGTGCCAGCCGCCCAACATCTGTTCCTCGGCTGCCGCCGGGGCCAGCACTCCCACCCTCGTCCCTCCCTCCTCCACCAGCCATCTTTGCCTCTCTGCAGGTGGCAGAACACTTATCAGGTCTGGAGTGAAGTGATAGGCGGATGTATAAGACGAAAAAAAGCCACAGGTCTGTTGCCCCCTCCAGAGCAGTTTGAGTGTTCATTTGAGTCTCTAAAGGAGGAGGTCCTCCTCCTGCAGTCACCTTGACCCGTCTCCCCGCTCCCCCATCAGCTACAATTAAATCACGAGGAGCATGTCGGGGCCACCCGGTCTCAGCTGTGGGCGTGTGCCATCAGCATATCCTCAGCATATTCACCCTGATGGGAAGCCTCTGCACTTGCCTGTGTATATTGGATTTATTTCTCGCTCCGGCGGTGATGGATTTTCCATTTGCCTGTTTTGTACAGTGGTGCACCATTGAGAGAAGCAGCACATCAAGACTGTTGCATCTTCTGTCACTCCCCGTCGCACACCGTTTGCTCAGTGCCATTTTATGATTCTGCTCTCCTCGGCAAGCCATGCTTCTCCATAATGTGGGGGCCCATTTAACCCTGATAAGTCATTGTTCAGGCAATACATAGGGGGGAGTCTTTACACTATGCAGACAGTGTCGACAGCCCCCTCCCTATTCTCTCATTCTCTGTTCTCCTTTTCCCGTTTTCTACTCTTTCTTTATTATTTTGCCTTTAGCTCCTCTGTGGGCAAATTGTCATTTCAGAGCCCCTGCCCCAACAGGAAGCGAGGAAGGGAGGGTAATGGGAGGTGGGGTGAGGTGGGGTGAGGTGGAGGGGATTATGACAGAAACAGGATGAAAGGGGAGAGAAAAGGGGAAGGCGGTAGAAAATAAAGTTGCTCTTATCAGAACTTGCCAGGAGCAATGCGCACACAAAGCTGCTTGGGAATCCAATTTAGTCTTTGCTGTTAGTTTAAGTGATATCAGCGCAATTAGCTGTCACAGGTCAGAGTGTGAGCCGGACGTGTTAAGTGATTTCCCGAAATCCCACTAGTGGACGGGGACGTCAAGTCGCCAGAAAGAAGAAAAAAGGAAAAGGAACAACTTCTCTCACCAACTCCACAAATGGACCGCTCTCTTTATACGGCCTGCTAATAAATGTCACCCACCTCTTGGCTCTTTTGTTTTGCTCTTGTCAGCTGCTCACTCTGGATTTAAATGGATTTTCTCCCTCTGTATCTCTTCACAAGGGTGACTTTGAGACGTCGTAGTTTTATTCGAGCCTCGTGTAACTCAATTGTGCTGTTTGTTGTTTTTTTGGTGAGCTACAGAGAATGTCTTGCTGGGGGGGCAAACAGCAGGGATGCCCTTGGTGTTTTTCACAAGAGCAATTAGACAGAAGATGCATTGCCGGGAATATGATCTATTTATAAACCTCCAGTGTGAGTTTCTGCTGCTGCGCTCTGTCTGTATCACAGTTTGTTTTCAACATTGCATACGTAACTCTAAAGTGAGAGTAGCAATTACCCAACAGGGGGAAAACTCAGTGAAAGCCTATTTATGCTAACCCAGCTCTCCTGTAGCATTCACACACTTCTTGAATGGACTCTGTTCTGCAGCTTCCCTTGACTAAGCAGTATTCCAGAGGTGATAGATGTGTGCAACGTGAAGTTGCTAGTGTAACCTCCAGGACTGCCTGGGAACATTGGGAAGAGAGAAGTTATTGAAGTTTGCACTCGCTGTATCTTTATGCATTTATAATGCAGGAGAGTAGCAAGCACAGGCGTTTTGGACGATGCGTTCCTCAGTGTGCAGGCTCAGCGATTGACACAATCCCTCTTCACTTCAAAACTGTGTTAGACAACAACTCAAAGACTTTCAGAAAAATAGAGCAGACAGAGCAGATTGCAAAGAAATCATGTGGCTCTACTCTGACTTTGGGATATTGGTGAAAAAGAAATAATTCAGTTCCAAAAAAAAAGGTAAAAATAATCAAAAAAAATTAAAAAAATACACAAATAAATAAAAAAATAAATAAAATGTGCACAGCAAAAGAAACAATTTCGATTTAATCTTCTTTCCACACCCACTCATCTTTAGTTCTCCATCTGTACTCCACCTGAGTTACTGTGATTAATGTGACTAAGCAGTATTCCAGAGGTGATAGATGTTTGCAATGTGAAGTTGCTAGTGTAACATCCAGGACTGCCTGGGAACATTGGGAAGAGAGAAGTTATTGAAGTTTGCACTCGCTCGAACACTTTCATAAAAATGGAGCAGACAGAACAGATTGCAATGAAATCATGTGGCTTCACACTGACTTAGTGATAGTGGTGAATAAAGAAATAATTCAGTTTCAGAAATAGAAAAAAGATAAAAAAAAATAAACAAATTAGAAAAAAAACAAAAAAAAAACAGAAACATAAATTGAAAATAAAATGTGTACAAAAAAGAAACAAGAAATTTACATTAAAAATGAAGTTTGTTGCAGTGAAAAACTCCAATCGTCTCCCTTGTTTCTCTCCAACATGCCCAAGTCAGTGTCTTTGATTCTTCACCTGTATTCCACCTGATTACTGTGATTAACACTGAGCTCCTCTTTCTCTCTCCACCTCCTCCCTCCTGCCTTCCTCGTCTCCAGGGGAGATCTGTGCGTTCAACATCCACGGGCTGGAGGCTCCGTTCGAGGCAGTGGTGCTGAACGGTACGTCTGGTGAGGGCCAGCTGAGGGCCTGCGGCCTGGTGGACTGCGAGCTGCAGAAGGAATACACCTTCATCATCCAGGCTCACGACTGCGGCTCTGGTCCCGGTGGCACGGAGGGCAAGAAGTCCCACAAGTGAGTACGACTGTACTACTGAAATCTGACAGAATGCACAAGTACATGCACAGTACTTCACGATCCTTTGCAGACAAAGAGCGGGATTGCTTTGATAGACGTTGTGCCTTTGTGTGAATTTCAGGACAGATCTGATGTGGTAATACAAAGAGAAAACCTCCAAGGAGAATACAACAGGCAATTAAACAAACAAGACTTTTCATAATTCATATAAAATGCTTGAATGCTAAATTATATAAAACTACACTTACATACTGAATAATTCATCATTCATTTAGACAAAGGCTAAAGTCCAATCAAATAATAAACTGTGCCAGAAAACAAAAGTGGCTTATAAAGTATGACAGATTTGGCTCTTTATAACTCTCAGCAGACAATTTCTGAGCATAAATAGTTCATGCGTGTGGGTGCAAATGAAGGTAGGGATGACTACGGATAGAAAGAAAAATGGCTGGTAGTGAGAATTTGAGGCTAACAGCTAGTTCAAGCAGCACCTTAAAAAGATGCTAGCACAAGCAGCGTGTGTCAAAGTGTCAAAGCGTGTTGTCATTCACGTTCATGGATGATCCAATGAAAAACTCTCTGGAAATTGTCCACTTAGTGATTCTCAACAAAAGGGAAAGTAGATCATCAAGTGCAGATTCTTTAGGAACCACTACTTTATATTACATTGTTACTGGCAGTATTTTGGATCCATCCTCCATCCCTCCTGCCCACCCTATAGGGATTTCCCACTTCTTTTTATTATTTAGTTACTGACAGCATGTCAAACTGACACCATCCAGCAGCGTATCATACTGCTGCAACAGGTGCCGTCCAGCTGCGCTATGAACTGACGGCACCCGTCCGTGTATCATACTGATGCGACAGGTACTGTCTGGCTGTCCAGCAACACACCTAACACCGTGAAATGTGGGTACATCCAGCTGCGTTACAAACTGACACCACCCGGAGGCGTATCATACCGCTGCGAAAGGTGGCTTTCGGAGTCAGGTGTCTGACGCAGAAATCACTGACAAAGCGGCGGCGTTTGACGACTTCAGAGTGAAAACGAGCAGCATAAACACAATTTAGAGTGTAGACTCAAAAACGTGCATAGAAGTATGTCATTGTGCATGTAATTGCAGTTTTACTGATTGTGCTGCATTGGTGAGGTTCTCCAAAAGCACAGTGAAGTTAACTAAAATAATACTTGGGCCCCTTTTAGCTCACCTGGTAAAACGTATGCCATCACGGCTGTGTCCTTACTGTAGGGGCCTGGACTTGAGTGCAGCCTGGACTATTTGCTGCATATCAAGGAGTCTAGGCGTCACCCTCCGCTGCCTTTTCTGTCTCTCTGTCACTATCATAATAAAGTAGAAGTGCCTAAAAAGTAACCTCAATAATTAGAATAATCAATCTGCACTATACCTACTTGATATTTTCTTCTTGCATGTAACACTGATTAATGGTGCAGGCTTTGACTAAGTGCGCACTCAAGTCTACCTTCCTCCCACCTATGATAGTCCGTCATTTTAAAAAGGAAAGATGCCTTTCTAATTCTATTTTCACACAAAGTGCTTGAAGAAAGCTCTTCCTATCAAGTTAAATATTACTCAACACATTATGCCTTCAACTCTTTCCTCTCCTGCCATCCTCTTGGCTACAGTGTAATCCCAGACTGTTCAGAGGACCATCCATGCCAGCACAGATGCAGCACAACACCCACCTCCACCTCCACAAGCACCATACACTCCTTTAAAAAGGTCAACTGATAAAAACAATTTGTCACACTTTGTTGGCCCTCCTGAAAGCAGCTTCTGTCTGAAATTGCTCTCTGCTCAGCCTTTCAGACAACTACCTCTGTCCGCTGTGTGCTGCACATCTTCCCTCTGTGTCTTACCGCTCAACCCTCTCACCTCCGCCAACAATGGAGCCAAGCACAGGAATCTATCATCTTGTCTAGCTTATAGATGCTCACACACACACACACACACATACACACACAAACTCTTTACACGGTATACCTGGAATTATAGCAGCAGGGGTTTCTAGCCTCGGTGAAAGTTTTAAATCAGTAGAGCGTAACTTGTATTTACTGTATCTTGTTTGCTGTTAGTAGCGCGCGTGTGTGTGTGTGCGTGTGTGTGTGCAAGGTAAAAAGGGTGATGGATTTGTGCTACTATTTCCATGCTGTTGATCATGTTTTATATCCCTTTTAAGCACCCAGGCATTCTGTTATGTCACACTATTACTTTCTATCAACATAACTCACTGCCCGCTGTGACGCAGACCCACTTTGGTCGGTGTGTACAGACAGGCCGATGCTGGAGGGGAAGTGAATTTGGGGACACTCTTAATGGCCTGTCCTCTCGCTGGCAACTCTCAAAGGATGAGGCTGGCCTTTCACCGCTCCGCGCCGCGCTGCTTCGTACCGCCCGCTCTCTCCGATTTAGAAAGAAGCTAACAGGGAAGAGGAAGAAGAATCTCCGCCTAAGGCTGCGCTCAAATTACACATGACACGGCAACAGCAGAGAAGGAAAGCAGTCAAGAAAATTAGCAGCTAAAGAGGACAGGGGAGAGGATCAGGAGTGACACGGGATGAGTTTAAACTTCACCCTCTATCCTCTATCCCTCCCTGCTCTGCTTACCACTGGCTTCTGCCCTACTTCTCACTTTTTCTTTTTTTCTTTCCCCTGCCCTGCTACGGCTCAGCTAGCTCCCGCTGTCTGACTACGTCCTTCTTTCTGTCAGTCCCTCTGTCTCTGTTACAGACTCCAGTGTTTGAATATTTCGTCAGACTGTCTCTGCGCTCACAAATGGATGCGCTCCCTGCCCTGGCTGTACAAATCTGTCTCTCAGTGTGACAGAAATGCATTTTATTTTTCCCCCACACAAATGAAATGTTGTTTCCTCTTCAAAATGTCATGTCAAACTTTGAATGCATGCATCATTCTGCAAAGCCAGTAAAAGTGTGATATTCATCCAGCCGCGGTGACTTTGCCAGACACTGCAGCAACAGACGGCTTCATAAACACTGACGTTAATGACTGTGTTTTTTTGAGTCACAGCACCAATATAACAGCGTGCACATTCTCCGCTTCTGAATCACAGCGCTTCGCTCTGCCCTCTGAGATATTCTACTTGGCTGCCCGTGGAAGCTTTAGTCACTTGTCAGCAAAGTGCAAAGCTCAAATGAATTCACCTTAAACTCCTTGAGACTGTTTCTGCTCAGGTCAGCTTTAAATGAAACACAAATTAATCTACAACACTGGAGGGCTGACCTCTGCCAAATGAACATTTTGTACTGAACTGTGAAGTGCACTTAGCCTTTGTCGTAAAGACCCATAAATGTGATGAATGTCCATTTAGTGTCTGTATATTGATGTAACACAATCGTAATTCAGCCCAGACATTAATGAAAAATTTTAATTGGTGTCAAGTACCGCTGGTCTTTCTGAGAAGAATCATCTGGTGTGCAGAAAATGAAATTATCACAGCCTAACTCAAGTTCATCTGCAAAGGAAAACCTGGTTATTGTGTACATGCTGCATTTTGTTGAAATAAAATGATGCAGCATTTGCCAAATGGAACAACATTGTACAGAACATACTGTGAGACAGAGCTGAATTAGATGATTTCATCATCCTCAAAGCTACTTCAAAATAGAACAAAGACTTTGAGCTTTAGTAGCAGCATGGCTTCATGGATGACAGACTTAAATGTCTCAAAAACAAAACTTTCGGACATGCATTCATGTCCCTCTCAAGATGATGATCCCTTCACTTTTCATCTAGTACCATCAACAAGTCGAAACCTAAATGTCTCTAATGCTTTCGTTTATGACCCATAAAACTTACGTTGTTTCCATCACCAGCCGTTCTTTGTGTTTAATGCTAATTAGCAAATGCTAACACACTAAACTTAGATGACGAACATGGTAAATATTTTCCTTGCTAAACATCAGCATGTTTGCATAGTCACTGTGAGCATGTTAGCACTCTGACATTAGTACTGACTATAAAGCACTAAGTTCAGCATCCTTAGAAAACCTCCAGCTGAGAGTGTTGAGAGCGCGTTTGAGAGCGCTTTGAAGGCACAGCGTGTTTTTCAGGTGGGATGAATTGGAAGTACCTAGTTGCTATGATACAGCATATCAGAAGTAAAGATATTGGCACAAGGAAGGAAGGATGAGGGGAAGGGTGGAGGAAGTAGAGGACAGACGTGCTGATTCTCAATTTCCACTGGGATTTTGTAGTATTGATGCTGATTTTGAGCTCCTCCTCCTTGTATACAAAGCACTAAATGGGTTTGGACCGAGCTACGTTGCTAACTCCCTTGTTAACTATTTGCCTCCAAGAACACTGCCATCATTTGCTGCTGGTTAATTGGAGGTTCCCAGCAACAGCCAGAAGAAGATCAAGGATGCAGTCAGTGTCAGTTAAGCTATGGGGCACACTACCTACAGATATCAGGGAGCTAAATATTTTTAAAGAAAGCTATAAACATATCTGTTTGTTTTAGCCTTTAATTTGCTCTGATTTTCCTGATACAAGTCTGAAACTCTTATTATTTACACTTTGACTTTTATTTAGCTTCACGCTGCTGCAACTCAACGCTTTGAGACAGTTTGACAATGTGCTCCCATAGTGCTGATTGGCTCATCAGTAGTCCCCGTGGTGCTCAGTGGATCATATTTATTTAATGTCACAATGCCAGACAAATCAGTCAAGTCTGACTCTGTGGATTAGGCAGATTCCAAGGTCTGGAAACCAAGCAAAATATTTGCCCCTGTTTGAGTAGAATCCTCAAAACGCACCAGTGTAGCTTGCCACTTAAGCACCGAGCCTTTCAAGGCCTTTGGGGTGGGTACCGCTGAAAAACAACCATATAATCTCACTAATTAGCATCTGAAGACTAGAAGTTCCTCTGTACTGTGTGTACCTCGCCATTCCCCACACACCTTGCTCTGTGCAAGATCTTCCTGTTGCTATGGAGTAATTAGGCATAAGGGACGTCTCACTGCCTTGCAAAGCATGTCATATTCATAATCCTCTCCAGGACTCGCACCTAACCATGTATTTAACACCGGCCCTGAGAGCCTGGACACTGTCGGAGGGGGTAATGCATTCACAACAGGGTTAGGTGCCCCTTTGAGTGTGTGTTTGCAAATGTGTGTGTGTGTGAGAGAGAAAATGTAGATGTAATTGAGACACACAGATGTTTCATCGTGTCCGATAGACGCACGTTCGCACACACACATGCTCAGTGCTTGGCAACGCAGTCGTTATTAAAGTCATCATTAGCAAATCTTAGAGGCCTGTGTGTCCTAGCCTCGCTGCAGTTTGGAGAGGCTAATTATCTCACCGAACAGCTAGCTGAAGGACAGCCACGCACGCACGCGCACACACACACACAAAAAAAACACACACACAAATCCCAAATGCTGAGTCAAATTCACACTGATATACCTACATTTACATATAAATAAGACAAATACCGTAGCGGGGGATAGATAGGCTGATTTTGCATAACCAACTCTCACACAAACACACACACACACGACCACCTAAAAACACACTCAACATTAACAAAAAGTCACTTTCTTATAAGTGAAGAAGTGGGCCAAAAGCTGGGCCTTGTTAGCATAAGCTGTCATGATAAATTTCTGCAGTGAGAAGACCAGGGGACTCCACATAGATAGTGCAGCCCTGTCAATGTGTCGGTGCTTTATTCTACCAAGAATCTTAACTTCACGCTTGTCACACTTGATGCTAATATGAGTGAAACCTCATTCTGTCAAAACCTGTTAGTTGACGTGATTATTATTCCTGGCAAGAAAGAAAGAAAAAAAAAACATCTAGTGTAGGAATATGTTGTTTATCTTCAGCTAACATAATGTAATAAGAAAGTATATTCTCCGCGTTTCAATTATGAATATGCACCGCCAGGAACTGCACCATCTGTGCTTGTCTGTTTCAGTTACCAGACGAAAGAAAGTGACACCCGTTCGCATCCCACATTCAAACCACGATCAGACGTCGCCGCACGTCAGCAGACGCTTAGAAGTTTGTCAGCACAGCGCAGCAAATGGACATAACTTCCTTTCTATTCCTCTTTTCTGAGGCATCACAGTCTGAGCCATCCATCATTGGTTTGATCTAATACTATCTGATGGGAAGACAGTAGGATCTGGGCATGGAGCTAAACACTGAACTGGATTACTACGCATTATAATCACCTTGTATTGAGATTACACTGGCCCCCATGGAGCGCTGTGCTAGAGCCTCGGGGCTCTGGTCGATGCGGAAGTGGGATTTTCCTGCATATTGATGAGGTTACCATTCCATTTGGTCCCATTGGTATAGTTAGGGTTGTTTATTTCCATTCCAGTCTTACACAAGGAAATTGATGATTCAACCTCTTGGCTAATTCTTGACAAAGATTAATTGAGTCCTTTTGCCTTTGTGCTGGGTGTGCAGGTGTGTGTGTGTGTGTGTGTGTGTGTGTGTGTGTGTGGACCGAAGACATTCAATAACGACTCTCTTTGAGTGACTGTGTGTAGCTGAGTGTTGACAAATAATAGGTGTGAATGAATATGTAATACACTGGGAACAATACTAACCTGGCATTAACATGCATCGCCTGGCTTTAACATGCAGCAGATATCTGATTGTGTCTGCATATGATTTAGCCGGATTGGTTTCACACCTGGCACCGAAACACGTCTCCACCGTTTGCCACAATTTCATCTTCTAATGAGATATTTATATCTTCGAAATGTGACTGCAAACATCTTCTCATTCCTTTTTATTGGCTAAATGACATTTTGTTTTATTTCTGTAAACAGTGTTTCTGACATTAATGGATTGGAAACTCACTCCATTATCATTATTTTTTTGTTGAATTGCTGCTGGGAGGTGCTGCTGTAGGTTATGTGAGGCTTTATAAAAAAGTTAAAGGACTTTCAATCAGTTCTAAAACATGCAGTATTGCGAACAGTGGGGAAATGTAATATCTTTTTGTAGTCGTCAGAATCGTGGCTGCTGGATTCTGAATTAACTGTGATTTTCTTATTGACTTTCGAAATAGCCTAGTAAAAAGGAAGTTGCTGCAATTTAACCAACTTATAATATAGCATGTATGAAACAAAGAAAAAACATTGTTAAAATGGTAAAAAATCTAGGTTAGTGTCTAAAATCACAGATCTGCAACTTGTGCCAGTCTGTCTGTACACGTCATCCTACAAGTAGAATATTTTTTCTGCTCATTTTTGAAATGTACTCATCCATATATTGATATCAGTGAGACAGGTTTTAAAAATAAAGAAATGAATTAATAAAAAAATCACAACGCATTTTACTGGATCCCACTGTATGCTGTGATTGACTACAATTTGTCACATTGGCACATCAAGTTCTAAGGCAATGAGGGTTAGGGCAAAGAGGTCATGGTTAGGGCTCTAACAAGCCAATCCTGAATATTCTCTGAGATTAAAGGGGTACATCTATGAGAAATAACTCACATATGTATTGCCAGAATGTTTCAATCCGAAGTTGTTGAATAGAGGTCAATGGGGCAATGACTTCCAGCGTAAGACACCAACAAATAAAGCCATGCTTTTGGTCGCCGTTATTGTTTAATGGCACCTGGTGTCATGGTGTCATAGGGAAACGTGGTGGGACAACAATGAAATTTAAGGGGGTGGAAGTTCGAGTAGGGTGAGCGGGTCGGGTGGTCGAAGGGTCCAACAACCAGCAACTTTCACCCTGGAGGCTGATGTTCGCTTCACATGTAACTGTGAAGCCAATTCCTGTTCTTTGACCTTAAACCCGACCATGTGCGTGGGTTGACTATGTGACAAGATTGAAGTGAGAATGTGTTAATGAATTGCAAAGAGTGACACAGTTCAGAAAAGGAGTAAGATGTGGTGGACAAATTGGTGATTTTCAGACTTAATTTACTTTTTATTTTCAGGTTTTAGGATGTATAAGGCTGCTGAATGCACACTGTGTACATAAACTTCGGCAGAAAAGGTGAATAGACCCATTTGTCTTCATGTCATATTTCAACATTGCTAGGACACCTGGGAATACATACACCTGGTGTAAACAGCCACATTGCCTGTATACACCCCAGGTGCAAATAGCATTGTTGGCTACGAATACCTGAGTGCTAACAGTATCTGTCTAAAATCATTAAAAGAACTGAGGTCATTTGCCAAAATAGAGACATACAATTGTGTGTCGTCTGCGTAACAGTGATATTCAACATTATACTGGCAACAACTATTTCCCAGAGGAACCATGTATGAAGAAATTAGATTACTCAAGCACAACAGCATAGAGGCCGATCCATTTCTCAAGCCTGTTAATTAAAAGGCCATTATCAACTGCATCAAATGCAGCTCTCAAATCTAACAGAATGAGGACGATTACATTTGTTAGAACTAATTGAACTTCTCAGGCCATTTACTACCTTCAACAATGCAGTTTCAATTAGCAGTTAATCGTATGTTAATATTATAATTTCTCTGGTTTTGAGAAGAAAAATAAACACAGGAAGACTGATATCCCATTCAGGTCAACACAGTAATGCAGGTAAAATCAGCATTAGTGTTTGGGATCATCATTCGTCAGCTAATACTCCTCCACAACCCTCCTGTCGACCTGTGTTGGACTTCCTCAACATGAGTTGTCATCCAGGAGCCCAACTGGTAATGTGAGGTGTACGAGGTTACCATTGCTTAACACAAATATAAGGATAGGAAAATTACTTTCATGTTTACATTCATGTGGCATAGTAACCAAAATAATGATAACTCTTATCTGCTGGAAGCAAAGGAGGAACTTATGTGGGGGACTGTGGATTTTGTCCACCACTTATATCGGAAGCACATCAGAAAGGGATGTTTTAATGGTCATTATACACAGGAGAAATGATAATAGCATTCAAAAACTGTTTTTTATTAACCCACCCGTGATCCTTCCTGAGTCATTCTTGTCTTGCAATTATGTGTTAGTCTATCATTTAGCAATGAAGCACATTATATGGAACTATACTGCAGACTGGAGTCTCTGTCGGCAGTAACAACCACAGTTTAACCTGTGACAGCTGTCTCATATAAACACACTGTGGGCTAACCACATGTCGACATGATACTGTATACGCGGGGAATATGTTGTATCGTTTAACATAATTATTGCTTTTAACTTAAGCACGGTGTGATGCTTTCCATTATTTCATGTTAGTGCAACTCAATGTCATGTACTGTATATTAACCATTAAAGACTATTAAAGTGCTGCTGACTGCAGAAACACTTATTTGACACATGATTTGACACAGAGGAAACATTTGATTCAGGTGAATTATGGAAGGAAAAACAAAACTGTGACAGCAGTGTTAAAATGTGTGATGCTGTATAAGCTGTTCTCAAGTGTGGCTGACAGCTAACTTATCTCAGCTTGTTTGCCTACAGTTTAAGAAAGGTGGTATTTTCACGGATAAGACAAAAAAGCCTCCACAAAATAGCATTTTAAGGCTTGTGTGTGATTTATCCTGACTTCATATGAGCGGAGGAAATCTCTGCTTGCCACTCGGCTAATTTATACAATGGAAAATGCCATAGGCTTGTGCTAACGACATTAGCATGTTTATTTGATTGGGAAATTTCTTTAGTATGAGACAGTTGTTTTGTTGGTGAACATTTTGTCATGTCACCTTTGTTAAATGTTGCTGTTGTCCCTGGCTTCATATGAGTAGAGGAAAAGTCAGCTAGCTGCTAGGCTAATTTATACAATGTAAAATGCCATAGGCTTGTGCTAATAATGGTCTGCATAGAGCTGACGTACAAGTATAAATCTGTCTTAGAGGTGATGTACCAAAGCTGATTGTACATGCTCTGCCTCTAGACGGTCAGTGAGCATTTTGGTTGCTTTTAAAACTTGAGCTGAAATGGTTTCACATGACTATGAATGATCACAATGTGACCACACTGTATTTCAGTGCAGATGAAAACAGGCACACAGATTTAATTTCCTCATCCACTGGGGCTATGTAGTTGGTTTAACCTTTGACTTGCTTCTAAGTAGCCACCCTCGTGTCTCTGGTTCTTATCCGCTTTCTTTAGTGGTGTTGTGATCATTCTTGCACCCATGGGGTCACTTAACCCCCCGCTGTCTTTCTGTGTCACTCTGACTCATTGTGGACCCCCTGCTTATGAGCTGAGACCTATCACAAGAAGGAATGGCTGGGAATGGGCTCAGCTTGGCGATATTCCAGCTACATGAAAACCCTCACACACACACTCACTCTCACACACACAAACATTCGAGCCCTAGAGAGCCGGGCGTCTGTTTCAGCCAGATGTGAGCCATCAGCAGAGAAACGCACAGTCACATGCACACTCACAATGAGACATATTCACAATTATTGCATTTAGTTATATATTATGCACTTGTGTGCATGAATACATAATCACACGCACACACAGCAGTTTCTCCATACAAGCCTCAGAGGAGTGGAACATATGTTTGCTCCCTCACCACTGGGGAGTGTGGCAAAGCAGGGAGGCGATGTTTATGAGGGAGCATCATTAATATGACAAAACAAGGCTGGCTGAGGGATTTACTGCACACACACACTGGTGCTGCCATCATCTGTCAGCGCCTCTTATCGCCATCTTTGCTGCTCTTAGCATCGCTGTTAACATCCCGCCAATCCTAAAGCCCAGTGATTAATCACCGTCTACAGGTGTTCGTTTGTGTATTCTGAACTTGTGTCCAATGGTGAATGAAACATGTAGAGGCTTCAAAACCTATTTTCCCAAGCAGCTTCTTAAGGTGGCTGTGGATCAAGAGGGCAGATCCATGGTGTAGCACGTTGCTTGGACACAAGCTGGGGACTGATCGCCCCCCGCTGGGTTTCCCAGGTGAGGGTGTCTGATGAGCTAAGACTTGAAACATCCCATCACCCTGGGTTCATTACTGATGATGTGTCCAAGCCGCGCTATCTCGGTGTTTCAAATAACTTTCGATGAATAAAGTTTTCTGCAAAAGATAAACCTGTTTTGGTTATTTAACACGAAATATTTATGTAAAGCCATTTTTGTCTGAATTCTTTTCACCGGTTTGAAGTTGGAAAGAGGTGATGTCACATACTTCCCTGCTTCAATGACAATTTATCAACATAGAAATAGCAATACCACGATGTAAACACGCTCTGTAATGCCTAGTTCAGACCAATGATTAGCGATGAGATGAAACCATTTTAGAACGTTGCAGAGGAAAGTTGCAGAGGTGTGAACTGGCCGGTTGGAGCTCGACTCAAGCCGGCTGATGGTGTTATCTTCAACCCAGCTAGTCAAATCAGCAGCAGCTGGTTTTAGAGCGTGAAGTACGTCACCCCTTTCTACAGCCAATCAACTTGTAGTGAAGTCTGCTGGGCAAGTCAAAATGGCCGCAGACGGCGTGTTCGCTTGCTGCAGCAGTTGATCTGTCCCCGCCGAGCCCTCTGTTTCTGTCCTCACGTGTGCCGGTGTGGGACAGTGGGTCACTGCTGCTGCTCACTGTATGTGCTTATGCCCCCTCACACACCCACATTCTCATTGACTGATTAATTGGCACTGGTTATTTCTATCATTGTGGGGTGTTTATTATGAATACAGTCTATTGTTTGGTTACCGTTTTTTGCCGTGTCATCACTACTCCAAATGCAGCTGTAGCCAGTATCTCACTATCACTATCCTCATTCATATTTTAAGAAGCAACAAATTATATTCAGCTAGAAAATAAACCTGAAAAGCTGGAAATCAGGACGGAAGTACAGGGAGTCGTTGCATAGAGATGATACACCGTCTCATCTAGTTGCATCGGTGTGAACTGGCAGGTTTTTAGAACGTTGCAGAACTGCCCACTGCCTGTTTCAACTCATCTTGTTGCAAATCTTTGGTCTGAACTGGGCATTACAAGTAAAAGTCCTGCATTCAGAATAGTACCCACATAAATGGCCTATTGTTTGCTATCTTATGTGTTAGCTTAGCCGCTTAAATGCTCAAACTCTTGTAACAGTTTATAGAGTGATGCTACAGCAGCATATGGATGATAAACATTGCCGACACCAGCTGGTGTAGATTCATGATGAAAATTAGCTCCAGCTACTATAGGTAGCGAGACAGGTGTGACAGGGAAGTATTACATAAAATAAGTTCAAGAAAAATAAAAGATTTACATAAGTTTAATTTATTTACTGTTTATTGTCTGATAACCTTTGTCCACCAGTGTTTTGTCAGGGAAAAACAATCCAACTAGCTACATAGAATGATGCAGATAAAGAAAGGAAAGAAAAATAAAGAAATGTGTCCATGTAAGGTGAGATTATTTTGTAAAGGTGTCTGATAAAAAAAGTAGGAGAATTGTAAATGCAGCACTGTAGCATTAAAAGGAAATATCCTGGTTAAATTCAAATTGTACTTGACACTACTTTAGTAAATATACTGAGTTACGACCACCACTTCCTGTCACCATTTTTGTCCCTGTTGCATTTGTATCATGGTTTATTTCTTATTTTCTATTTGACTGGGCATCTGTTTGTGTGGAGAAGCTCAAAAACAAATGGTCTTCTATGTTTGTGTACTTGTGACAGGGAGAGATAAGGCGGCGTGGAAATCCATTTTGCGTGGGCTCGGCCTCCCAACTGTCTCTGTCTTTGTTGTACAGTCTCCATCTCCATCCGACCACATGTTGGAGAGATATTTACAGCTTCTTTTAATAGGATAATTTCACCGTCATTACCATTCCCATCAGCTAATCCTATAAACCACACTCTCATGTCCCCCCTTTGTCTCTTAAAGCATAGCATCACTTTGTGTTTGCCATTCGAAGCTTAAAACTGTATTAGTCTGCCCCATTGTCATCCGTCAGCGGTTGTCAGTCAATGAATCAAAGGATTGATTATGCAATCTGTTGCCTTCTGGCTGTCAGAGAGCACTGATAACAGTTTTAAAGTGATGAATGTTGTTTTGTTTTTTTACCACCATGTGTGACTTAACATGAATGACTGCTGATAGATCACTAATGGAATGATTCATTTGTGCAGTTTAGTGCACTTGGAGAACTGTGCATAGGGTAGATGGAGAGATCCAGGGGGTTATTTTGTCACAATCAAACAAACTATTAGGTCAGGTCAGACAGTGTATTACGCAAAACACATTGTGTCTGTTGGTTACTGATGTAATCAATCTGCGGCAGTGAACTCCTGCACACAACCATCCAAACATAACTTCATCTTCAATAGTAGTAGATACTTATGTTATTCTTTTTAGTTACCATTGCGACATGTAACCCAGGTAAATAACTGACAGTGTACTAAGCAAAATGAATGAAGAAAGCACAGATAGGGAAAAACAAAACACTCATACACAAACCTTCAACAAGGTAGCAAATATTATATCAGAAATAATAAAAAGTGACTAAATACAAACATTAATGTACTATCTAAACCCCGGCACCCACAGGTCCATACAATTCAATCCAAGGATACTTCTAAATTCATATTATTCACAGGTCTTGCCCCCAAAAACACTGAGGGCAGAAGTTTGTTTTCTCCTCTGATTCAGAAACTCTTAAAAGCCTCTTAAAAGTTCTCCTCTCTTCTCCTAACATTTTATTTGGAGCTCCTTTAAGGTCTAAGATGCTCTGTCATCAACTTTTATCTTTACAAGGACCTAGTCTTAACTTTAAGGGGAATTTCCATGAAAGCATCACAGTTCTGGTGTCACAGTCCCACACTTAATATGTCTGCCATCCACCCCGACCATCTCTCTGCGAATTCAGCTTGTCACATAATTGTTGTATGTGTTTCATTAACTCAAAGACATGTCTCTGAACAACATCCAGGCAGTGATTATGTTGTAATAATGAGTACAACCTACCGACTGATGCCACAGGTATGGCTGGAAATTGCAGCCACCTTCATGCTTTACACTGTAGACCTTGAAGTAGGTCTTTCCGTTATGCTCCCAGGGTTTATTATGATTTATTTCAAATATTGTTGCATGGAATCTAATCTAACAGATGGATGAATAAAATTCTTCCTTATCTCCCCCAGGAACCAAGGAAAAAAGATCAAGTACTTTAAAGCATTTGCGCTATATGCAGATGATAAACTATTCTATACTAACCTCCACTCCTCTTCTCTCTTTTCCCCCGCCCCTACTGTCCGCAGGGCGGTGGTGCACATTCAAGTCAACGATGTGAATGAGTTTGCCCCAGTGTTTCGGGAGCCCCAGTACCGAGCCGCAGTGACGGAGGGCAAGATTTACGACAGCATCCTGCAGGTGGAGGCCACTGACCAGGACTGCTCCCCTCAGTACAGCCAGATCTGCAACTACCAGATCACCACCAGCAACACGCCCTTTGCTATCGATCGCAACGGTGAGTAGAAGAGAGGAAAAGTGCAGTTGTATTTTGTGCTGAAGTGACGTCACTTTTTTGGTTTTGCCACTTTACTGCATGTGCAGCACTTCCGCTTCACTTGTTTGAGTGATTTACTGCATGTCAGAGCACATCTTCCCAATAAAGTTTGAAGTTTTCTGCTCTTCATCTTATTGAGAGAGGATGTATAAATACATTTATGTCATAACACAATGGCATTCGTGATCTAAAAGTCCCATCCCTGCACACACACACTTTACAGCCATAGGATATACACACACAGGCACTCATGCTACACACACATACCTGCATACGCTCCGGTAGCAAAACTTAATACTCTGACAGATGCCTCTCCCCAGGATAAAACATGTTCTTTGCTCTTTCCAAGGACAAAGTCAAGTTTTGCCCAGAGAGCCATCGGTCACTACAAATCAGATCACAGACGTCTGAGCACAAACAAACATGACAAACACACACAGACAGAGATAAATGCTAAGAAAATCCGTGGACCTTCTCAAATACCCTTACAAATGTACTTGACTTCACCGATTTGCCACTTGTACTTTGTAACTTGGTTCTTGGACGCTACAAATAAAGTCACTCACACACACACAAATATTGATATAATTTGTGTGTGACAGATACCCTCACAAATCTGACAGATTGGGCATCTTCTCCAATAACATGTCCTCTACCGACCTTTTGGGCCATCTTAGTTTGATGGAGGACACACTGAGCTCGGACATTTAGTATTATTACACTCATATTTCAAAATAGTCCACAGTTTTTTGTCTTATTTGTTTAAACACTCGACACTAGTTGGGCAGCTCACACAAAGTCAAGTAGGGTAAAATGTGTTCCTTGAGTGCACATTTTAACTTTAAACTTCTTGATGACCGCTGTTAGACAAGCTTTTTCAAATGGCTCATCTGGCTCTAGTGTCTCTCCTAAACAATCTGCATAAACTTTTTATTCTCCTTGTAGGAGACATACTGGATGCAAAGGACATTACTGTTTAGATTTTTGTTGACGCAGACTGCCGAGCGTTGCCCACTGCTGAGGTGTTGCAATAAAAAGGCTGTGTGGATGAGGTTAGGGCCAAACTGCACTGTGAATGATACAGAGGGGGGGAGGCTGCAGCCAGAGTGCTCTTTCTTCTCTCTCTCCATTTCAAGGGGTCTCGCTCAGCCATTGACCGCTGAGGAAAAGGCTTTGAGAGCTCTTGAACTCAAGAGCACCTGAGGGAGGGAGGGAGTAGATGGAGGGAGGACAGGAGGAGTTGACTGTGAGGGCGAGAGTAATGGCTATGAGAGGATCAGGGAGAGAAGTAGATACAAAGCTGTAGCGTGGATAATTTAAACAAAAATGATAGCGATGGTGATATTCTAGAAGTATGCTCATTGAGAACAAGTCCTATCAAAAGACCAAAAGCAACAATGAATAGATGATAATGACATGTATTTCCTGTGTGTGCCAGAGTCTGATATATCTTTTTTCCTCCATGCTCCAGAAACTATTAAAGCACATCAATGAACCACGCTTCCTTTGTTACTAGGAACACACACTCTGTAGTTTATTGCCTCATTTCTCATTTCATTTCATTTCATTTATTTGACTCACGACCGTGTCACATGGTATGGAGTACAAACATTACATACAATAACAAAACAATGGCACACGGCTTGGTTAAAGTACAACCAGTGTTACTTAAACAGAGGAAGGACATTCTTCAAAAAAGCACCTAGTTTACAAAAAGACAAACTTTTGGTTTATCTGACTGTATAAAAAAAATAATTTAAACATAGTTGGCCAATTTTAATAATACTATGGCAAATACTTTTCTCTGTAAGTTCTTAAGCTTACGTTTGGACATTTAAACAAAATATGATACTCATCTCCCACATGATTATTATCACAGAGGCTGCAGATACTTTATATCTTCCAGTGACTTTAGGAATTCTGGTGTTATTTACTCTTTTGGTTTTCATGCAACAGATACTTCTCCAGTTTAAACTCTTGTTTAATTTCGACATATATAAATATCACATGATGTCATACTTCTGAGCTCACTTTGCCACTTTTGCATGAACTGATCCTTCAAATCAACTCCACATACACTTCCCTGCTCAGTGGCAGCCCCAGCACATTTGGTGCCCATGTTGGTTGCTGCAGCTCAGCAGTCAAAGTACTGCACGTGTATTACCAAACTGCAAATAAACAACGTAGTTAACAAGAGAAACAAGATAAAAATATGTGCTAATTTGCTTACAGTAACATGTGTTGTAATAATATAAATCAATAAAAAAGAATCACAAATTAAGTTGTTCGGAAGAAAAAATAATGAAATTTTATGACATTTAAAATAATAATAAAATACATGAATTAACTTTCTAATTTAACTGGGGATGCACTAATTCTGAAATTCTGGGAAGATACTGATACAAATAGCCAAAAGCCAATACCAGTGTTTTTATTTTGATGTGTCTTTTGTTCTGCTTTTGTGCCAGGGAAACACACAAATCTACACAATAAAAAGTGAATAAATTAAGTTCTGAAGTCATTCAGTCCTTCACTGAGCTCAAATTCAATGAAACACATTTATGAAGCAACCTTTAATATTACCTCCTTTCACATGAAAAAACATCTTTAAAAAATAAGCAAAAAGTAATAAGCACACTGTTTATAACACATCATAATTCTCTCCCCTTAATGTCTGTTTTACAGTGCTGTGAAAACATCAACACATTTCTCCTTCAAACAGCTGATTTATTCAAGTTTCTCACTAAAAGCTACATTTTACAAGATTACATTGAACACATCATGAGAACATAATAAGTTTCCTTCGCCCAGTCCTCATATTTACTGAATAGAGCTTGAACGCCTCACAATGCAAATCAATGTAACCTCTCTGAGCTGTTTGGTCAATATAGCTGCTAACTTAGCTCACAAAAACTATTAATACATCAGTGAGTCACATTCTCACACCAGTGTTGCTGCAATCTTTTTATATATGCAGTTCAGATAATCTGGTCTAAATTAATATATATATATAAACGCTTGAAGATCCACTCGGTGTATGTCATATAAAAACTAATGGAATGGTCAAAGTTGTCACAGTGAAACGTTCCACCTTAAAAGTCGCCAGCAGTCGTCCCAGTGAATTAAGTTATTTTTTCCTCCAATTCCAGCTGCTGTGAGAGGCAGCAAAATATCCTTCCATTTTATAGTTACAGTCCACTGATGTATAAAACTCTCCATTAACTCTATGAACAGTGGTTTCTGCCTCAAAACCAGCCACATCTCAGCCCTGAGCTGAGTGATCATCCTGTATTGACCATTCATCAGACTAGTGTTCACAGCTCCACCTTTTAGTACCCCAACAGAGGGGGGACCAAACATGGGGACAATACAGAATTGTTCCATTGGTACCATCCACAACTTTTCACAGTGGAAACAGGAAGAAAAGCGCACCGAACTGAGGTGAACTGTAACTGCTCAGTGGAAATGGGGCTTAACACAGTGTTGTTTTTTGGTTTTGTTGACAGTAGGAACAACAGAGAAAAGTGCCGGCCTTGTCCTATAAACAAAAACCAGGTGGGCTGAGCAGCATTAGGTAAGAAGTGCTGTGTGGTAATACTGGAAAGTAATTATTGAGGGATGGTAGAAGGAATTCACACATAGTGAGGCAAAGGTGGTTTGCTTGTGTATGTGTTTACACGAATTTGATAGAGAGGCAAATAGAGAGAATGAGATGGAGGGTAAAGTAGTCATTTACTCGCTGGCCACCCTTGGCAGTAGTCACAGCACGCACAGACTGCTGACACGGATAAGTTGATGTAGTAATTGAAGGAGCGGGAATAGGAACCTCCGTCATGCAGAAAGGTGTGAGTGTGTAAGTGTGCATGCATACTTGGGGGGGAGGGAAAGAGAGCGAGCCGCACAACAGATGAGGCAGCAAACAGTGAAATGGGATGAGGCTGCAAAAACGGTGAGACAATGACGTGCATTGAAATGGAATGGGAAGGTTGGAAAAGTGGAGAACGGAGAGGGAAGGAATTCTAAACAAGCTGAGAGGGAGACAGAGAATGGGCGAAGAGGAGTACGGGGAGCCGAACAATGCCGCCCTCATATGAATTACATCTAATCCTCCCACTCACACACTGGTATTCAAATATACCACATTATCAACATTCAGCTCCCTCTGCACCTCTCTCCCCACAATATAGAAACCTCAAGAGGAAGCCGGGCTGTAATATAAGTCGCAATAACTCATTCCAGCTACGTTTCAACCCGCAGCCAATAAGGGCCAATAGTGTCTTTTTTCAACGCTCTAGACACCCGCAAGTGTTCTCACTCAGAGTGCCCCCTCCCTGCACGGGCCTCGCTGCGTGTATAGCATTGTCATCCGTCTGTAGTGGAAGACTCATCAAATATTAACATACACATTAGCAGCACAAGAGCTCCCTTCATGCACTCTGCTCAGCATGAGAAAAGACGCTGGTTTGGTAAATGGGTCGCGGTTACCAACAAGGCAGGAGACTCTCCGTTGCTGAATGTGAATTGTAGAGACGAGTGGCACATTTGTTTCTTTTAAGATGTTGTGTGCAGCACAAAATCACTGCCACATTAATTTTCGTACATTTGTACATAAAAGGCTTCTTCTTGGTTTCGTAGCACAAAAAAGAAAGTGGGTCGAATTCACACCTTTGATTTGGACATGAGTGTGATTATTGCAGAGGAAGGCAACGAGCCGTGGCTGCTCCCAAACCTAGAAGGACACGATGTATTTTGTGGAAAATCAATAGAGTTTATGTTTGCATTCAATTACCCACAATGCAACCTCACCGCCGACAATTAAGTCATCGATTCAGGTGTGTTATGCTAAAGTTGGCTAAATTTGTTTTGAAATAAGTTAAGGTCCAATGATGAGAACATCTGCGTTTTCTAAAGAAGTTTTGGGACATCAGGTTTTTATGTCATACAGGCAATAAGAAAGAAACGCTAATTTATTGGTGTCAGAGGGTTTGAAAGACAGATAGAGCTGTGTGTCATCCGCATAGCTATGGGAAGCGATGTGATGACATATTGTCTGTCCCAGGGGTAGCATGTAGAGGGTGAACAGAACAGGTCCCAAAGCTGATCCCTGTGGAATTCCATGTTTTGACCAAGAAGTTCTTGAGGAATATTCCCCAATGGAGACAAAAAGCTTTCCTGTTGTTTATATATAAAATGAACCAGTCCACAGTGGTTCCAGTAATACCTGTCCACTGTTTCAGTCTGTCTATAAGAATGTAATGGTCAACCATGTCAAATGCTGCATTGAGGTCAAGCAACATTAACACAGAAAACGCACCAAGTCATTTGTAAGAATGCAGCAGAAGCCAGAATTCTCTTACTTTTATCCATAAACACTAGATTCTACATTTCCCATAATACAACTCCAACTTGTTGTCTGTTAGACCCTCGATCCATGAGAAACACCATACATTTTAAACTTTACTGCCTCAGTTTGTAACACAGGCTTTCTGTTTAAAAAAAACAACTAAAGTCTTCAAGACCAGGCTGAGGTGACCTCTGATGACATTACCAGGACTTCACCACAATATAATAAAGTGTGTGACTCTGCACCTCCAGAGCAGCAATCCCATTTCTGGTGGATTACGATACGATTAAAGGGCTAATGGGGGGAGAAGATGTGGGGAGACAATCCCTTAGTATTTGTTACCTTCAGAAAAGTAACACCAGGGAGGTGAGGAGAGGACAGACACCAATGTCTTCATTGCAGCAGGAAGCAACGGGGGTTTAATGGAAACGTGGTCTTAATTTTGAGCAACATTAGCGCTAATCAAAGCACTTGTGAGAGATCGAGGCTACCTGTCATCCCGACCATGATCTCATTTGTTACTGTGATTATATTAAGGCATCACAGTTAATTTGACAATGATATATAATGATGCTTTAAAATTAAAATTAAATGTCCATTACTCCTTTAAGCAAACACACACACACACATGGATACACAAGCATTCTGTGTTATCTAATAAGTCAAATATGCCACAAAGACACACAAGGCCACACAGCAGACCCACACTTGAGTGGGACTGCTGTTACTCACTTTCCTCAAGGCAGTTTAAAGTGTATACTTACCTTTCATAGTTACACAGACTAAACTCTGAAGTCATATGTCAGTGAAAAGAAGAGAAGTCATCAGACTGAAGCACAGCTCCAATGAGAGTGAATTTGAAAGGTAATAGTGCTGATGAATATGGAAACATATCTGCTGAACTTATGACTACAATGAAATAAAGCTGATTTAGCTGTAAAAGCTCACACAGCTGTTTTATGACCCAATAAAGTCCTCCAAATCTTTGGAAACCAAGTTGCTCCAGACTATTTCTCAGTAAGAGATTTGGGTTTGCGGTATTTATCACAGAATAAAAGGTTTCACAAAATCATGATGTATTTTATAACAACTTCCTGAACCATCTCACTAATCCGCAAAGAACGTTCTCAACTAAAGGCCTTATTCTAGACTTCAAGAAGGAGATTTTTAACGCAATATGACATCAAATTACTAGACATTAAAAGTAGAACTTCATCAAATTGATGGGCCTGGTTGACAAGTGACCAATCTGTGCCAATAAATGAGTTGTGGGTTGTAAATTAGCCTATATGTAATCTGCATATTTATACTGTCACTATTTTCCCCCAGTCGACAAACAAAAATATCTTCATCCTGATGGGTAATTCCACATGTTGTGCCATCGTTACTGGCGAATGCAGGAATGGCCATGAAATAACATTTCTATATTTATTCATATATTCATTGCAGTTGGTGATTATTTAATGTAACCCACGCTTAATGAAGGCACGTTTATTTATACAGCACTTCATACACAGAGGAAACTCAAGGTTCTTTATATAATGAAGTTCAAAAAAAGACACAGGTACGAGAAATAAAAGGGCATAAAACTGTTTTGTTTTGTTTTTCACAAGTAGTTTAAAAAGACACAAGTCAGAATAATAAGAGACTAAAATCATAAAAACATAATTATAAAAGTTTAGAAAGATGTGAAGGGCAAAACAAAAGAGCAACTCAAGAGAGTGGATGAACACAAAAGTCTTTAGCTTTTTTTTTAAAAGTAGTTGTTGGAAATGTGAGATGATTATAAAATATCAAACAAAGTGGTGATGAAGAATGTTCACTGGCTTCTTTTCATTGGCTCGAACAAGAGACAGTTGCACAAATAATTTCTGGTGGTATTGGATTGTTTGTACTCGTCGCTGAGCTGATTGAATCCTTACGGCCAATGTACACAAGATCAAAGCTGTCAGAGAGGATTCGCTGCCATTCTAGCCAGTCTGTGTGTGTGTGTGCGTGTCTGTGTGTGCGCACAGCTTAGCGTGACATTCCTTGTCAATGTACATAAATGTCTGTATTTACAGTTGACTTCAAATTAATTTGTAATGATGCATTTAATTTGTGTCTTCACATGTACACTGCACAACTAGTTTTTGTGTTTGTAGTTAGTGAGAGAGGGACGGAGGGTGACGACACCCTTAACCTTCTTGTAGTCCCCGCTTTTGCCGTCTAACATCACATAAAGTGTGTTTTAATGAGGTCAGATTCAATTCAATATGGTTTATCTCATTGTCATAACAAGTATGAAATTTGCTCTGCTTCTGTGAACATGTCTAACACGCCCGGTTTCCACCGAGCAGTACGGTTCAGTTCAGTTCAGTCCACTTTTTTTCTGTTTCCACTGTAAAAAGTTCTGGATGGCACTAATAGAACTGTTCTGTACCGTTCCCATGTTTGGTCCCCCCTCTGTTGGGGCACCTAGCACACAGATCTGGTGCTAAAAGGTGGAGCTGTGAACACTGCAGTCTGATTGGTCAGTAGAGGACGGTCACTCTGCTCAGGGCTAAGTTGTGGCTGGTTTTGAAGCTGTGTGACATCTACAAATATTCTAATCTTCACTTGGAGAAAACAAAAAGCATGGTAGAGTGTTGTTCCTGTGGGCTACAGCAACACTAAACCCCTGCTCTTGCCTTAGAGGGACTACATGCACAAACCAGATATTTTGAAATATCCCATGGAGAGAGACTCTCACTGCAGCCTGTTTTATTTTGTTGTGAAAATGTTGGTGTGCAGCCTCGTTCTGGACGGAGCAGGGAGTGACAACAACCCCGCCCACATTTAAGAGTACTGTCTGCGGTAGAAACACTAGGCTCTAGGTACCATGTCTGAAGGGTTACTGTTGGTTCCAAAGGTACCAAACTGAAAGTGTTTGGTGGAAACAGGGCTTAAATGTGCTGAGTGTATGTCTGCTAGTAAAACACAGAGCACTCTAGCCTACAGTGTGTTATAAACGTGGCTGCTGAAGAACCTGCACACCGCTTCTAAAACGTTTCCTGTGGAAATTAAAACTGCGACAGGAGCACGGATGAAACATTAATCCTATGTGCATTCAGTGTTACTAACTTTCTACTGACAAAATATGACTTTAAAAGTTAAATATTGTTGTATTTTTCACAATGACAGGCACAGAAAGTCACGAGTAGCAAAGGTGGACTGATTTTAAGACTTGCTACGAGTTGTTTAAACATCAGGACTGACGTGCCCAGTTTTTTGGAGTTTCTCCTAACTTGGCCAGTTAGAGGCTTCTTTTAGCCGTCTGATGTTTTGTAAATACAGCCTTATGGGACTGAAGCAGCTAAATGGAATCCAGCCTATTTTTTTCATTATGTGCACCTGTGCGTTTCCTACTGTGGCATGCCAACATGTCCTCTGTGAAGAGGGCCTATTGCCCCAAATTAGAACCATCCTATCACCCCCTAATGAGACTAATCATATTCACCTTAATTGCCTAAATTAATTTCAGGTGTTGGGTTTTATGCTGCTGAATCTACACACTGACATGCAGAAACCAAAGCTGCACAGAGGCAGTTTGACACGTTAGTGACAACTGACATTCCTCTCCAGCCACACAATCATTTTGTCAAAGGTCCAGTTGGAGGATTTAGGCCAGAGAGACTCGGCTCGTTTTGTCCTCCATGCAAAAGGAGGCCAGTTAACAGTTGATAAATAAACAGTAGTAATATTTATCAGATAATGAATAAACATTAAAAAGTAAGGCAATATAAATGCAAATTCAACTTTCCATTTTTCAATAAATTGCCTGTTTTCAACTTTCCAACATTTGTTGTCCTCACTCATCTTTCCAAAGAGGCAAATCCGGACAAGCAGCCTGACGCAGGTCAGGTGCACGCAGGGGTGTTTGGAGGATTTAACGACATGCAGGGCTTCTGTTGAGGGGTCTGAGGTCTCCTCCCCTGGCAGGTTTTTCTTTTTTTTTTTTCGTAAACACTCCATTTTGACACGTTTAATGCACTGTGGCATCTTATTAACATTTAAAGTGAAAAACAAAAATCCCAGTGTGAATCACTGTGAATTAAGAAATGGTCAGCAGGCCACCAGGCTGCAAGTTTAGCATCACTGATTTAGTTGGATATATAGGCAGAAATGTTATATAATACTAATAACTATTCAACTTTTCATCGGTATAAGGTCACATGAAACAGAGAATTGTTGTGTTTTTGTTACCTTAAAATGAGCTGTTTATATCTTTATACACAGCGGTTGCCATGTTGTTTCTACAGTAGCCCAGAACAGACAAACCAAATGCTTCCTCTAGATAGGGTCACTAGCATTCAGTCACCAAAGATCTCCTACACACTTGTCACAAGTTTAAGGTTGCTTTCACACCTGCCCTGTTTGGTTTGGATCAATCAAACTCAGATTGTTTTGACCCCTCAGTGCGGTTCATTTGGGCAGCAATCACACTCAGGTGTGCACCAGAACAACTTGACCCCCAGTCTGGTGTGGTCTTATGTACAACCTGGATGTGAAGCAACTGCAGTCACATGACACATTGTTTGGGTTAAACATGAGCATGTTACAGTCCTGGAGGATTATTAATGTGCACCTCCTCCTGTACTGCCTTAATATGCACATTCAGCACATCCAATGCATCAAAACATTGTTTTCTAGTTGGAGCCGCGCCTCGTTTTCAAACTGTATGGTTTGACTAAAATGAACAATGACAGCAATATAGTCCACAATGAGCAGCGCTAAAATCAACCTGCGTAGTTGTCCCTCCATTGTGACATTAGAAAGTGTCACATTTATCTTGCAAGTGTTCTCTTCTTCAACGTTTGCTTTACTTCCTGGATTTTTCCCACATGGAAATTCTGACCAATCAAGAGCAGCTTTCTCGCACAAGGCATTTGATCTGGTCCTCTTGTAAATGCTGCCGTGAGAACACGAACCAACTCTAGGCAATTATAAAACTTTGGAACAAGATTAGTCCCTGATTCAGTCCAAAGCAAGAAAACTCTAGGTCTAAAAGCAGCCTAAATTTGCTGTAATCTGCGGCCTCACCACTACCAGTAGATGCCACTAAATCCTACACACTAGACCTTTAATTGTCCTTTGATGTCTTAGAACTTCACTCATTGCAATTTATGGCTGTCAATGAGCCCAGTGGCTCAGCACAAATGTTTTCAGTGTGAGACACGATAAGGGAACTGAATTTACTCTACAGCAAATAATAACTGAAAAAAAAAACTCCTTAAACTTGACCTTAAGCCACTGTCTTTTCTCCACACAAGGTAACATCCGGAACACGGAGAAGCTGAGCTACGACCGACAGCAGCAGTACGAGATCCAGGTGACGGCCTGGGACTGCGGCCAGAAGAGAGCCTTGCACAGCGTCCCTGTCCGCATTGACGTCAAGCCCGTCTGCAAGCCCGGCTGGCAAGGTGGGTCCTCATCACATGAATCCGTGTGACGTGCTTTTAAGGCTGGTCTAACTGAGCAGTGTTTATACATTCTGACACGCAGATGCAATTATTTGTGTGTGATTACTTGAAGTTTGTTCAATATGTGTGCCTGGCTGTATTGTACAGCATGTGCACAAGGATGGAGCATGAAGTAAGAGCTGTGTGTGTTTTCTTTATGCTCACAGAAATACAGATGGGATTATTTGCATGTCATTACGTCTGTGCATGCGTGTGCTTTCCTCTGAATGTGTGGTACTTTCTCTCTGTATACCTCATTTTTCCTCTATTTGTGCTTATCACACTGGTTTCTCCTCTCTTTCGACATACCTTTCTATATTTCTCTGTCTCTCCCACTCTTTCCTTTTTCTTTTCTTTTACCGACCCCCTCGCTCTGCGTCTCTCTTTCCTTCCCTCCCTGAGGAATTGGCCTGTCAAGTTTAGCTGGTGTGATCAACAGCACTTTTCTAAGAGCACCGTGACACAGCCAACACGGCTCTTAGCACATCAGAAAGCAGCCATGGCAGCCTTAACAAGGCCCAGAGTAATGCAAAGACAAGTGTCTGCGGTGAGCGCTACAACAACAACACAAACGGCACTCGGGATAACTGCAGACGCAATTTACACTTGTCAGAGAGGGCAGCAGCTCGTGTGATGAAAGACGAACACACGCGGGGTGCGCCTTCACATGTAACCATGAGCAATCTGTGTTGTTCTGTCATTAACAAGGTGATTCATGTGCTGGATTTCTTTGGCATTCAGCCATTTATCGTCCCGCAGGACGGGATGTTTGCGTGCCGGTGATAAACAGTGGTAAACGAGGACCCTGGCAGCAGCTCAGTGGCAGCCACTGAACCCTGCAAAATAACTGTTAAGTTGTTTGGCTCATATTCAATCTTTCAATCTGTGTTTTCTCAAAATAAGTGGCAACACACTTCTGTGATTTTCAATAAATTTACATATTTCTGATGTGAGGCAGAAAGCACAAGGTCAGGATCTTAAAACAAGACTGAAAAAGCCAAATCAATTCATGTTGCATCAAGAAAATAAATGATTCAAGGATCTGTCTAGCCTAAATAATTTCTTTAGAAGTGTACTTTTTGCAGTGCAGTTACAGCTCTACCAGACTGGGGACTGACGCTAAGATTCGGATGAAGTAAGGTCGCCAAATCAAACAACGTAAAAGAAACGATGAAAGAAAAAAGGGGTAAAAGTTTCACCCTTTGTTCTTGATTTCAAAATGAATTCATGTAAGTAGTACAAAGTCACTGTGGCAGCACTTGACAGCATGCTGTGGAGTGAGTTTTTTGTGCCTAACGCCAAGGGGCAAAGTTACAAACAAGGATGATGGCAAGTGGAATCACAGACTTCATGATGTTCAATAAAAGCATGCAGAAACACTCGAGAGAGGAAGCTACGCAAAGACATTTGCATAGCCGTAGACACAGTTATGCACTTAAATCCTAAATTTTCTTACATCAAAAGCACTCAAACTTTTAAGATGCACATATCCTACATACACAGTTTCTGTGGGAGTATGTGCCAGTTCTATGTCTGCGCCGAGCACACATGCATTCACACACACAGCCGGGGCTGTTGTGGGTGTACAGAGTGACATTAACTCCCTCTCTAGGCTCTCAGAGATAATCCTGTCTTTGAAGCCTGTTTGCAATATTTTTTTTTTTTTTTTTTATGAGTGCATTTTTCAAATTAGGTTTTTCAGCGCACGATTATGGCGAGAAAATACACACAAACACACACAAGCACAGATATGCTCTCCCTTGATGAAAGGGCAGTCGTCCCTATGAGCGTTGTTTGGCAGCAGGGATGAAGGGAGGATGGAGAGGGAGAAGTAAATGCCATGGCCACAGATCAGGGGATATTTAATAGGGCTAGTGGTTGCTGTATTAAAGGCAGGCTAGTGTGGGAATGTCAAAGACACACATGCTCACACACACACAAAAGATGTGCCCTCTTCCGGTAAAAAAACAGTAATCTGTCTGTTTAAATTAGCTATGGTCTCTGGGCCTGGACAGCAGGGCTCAGCTGTGTGTCTCTCGTGACCAATCACATGTCCTCGCTTGGCTCGTGGAGACTCTTTTTACTGACAGGTAGTGCCTGCTCACCTGCAAGGATACACACAGTCACACAGGTGTGCGTATAAGTGTGTGCATCACCATATTAGCTTTTACTTTTAAATTTCTAGTTTACCTTACGACCGTATACACTACGCTGTGTTTATTTGTTACCACTAAACTTATGTTCCATCACACATCTTGCGATGCACTTTGACACATCATCTGTGAGGGTATATTTTTGGATACAAACTCTAATATTCAGGGAATTACTTCTGAATTTATTAGGCCAAAATATAACTGACCGTTCACTAAGTCGTGCCCTTGAACACAGACTGGCCAATCATAACGTAGCGTCAGCCGGCTCAAACCAGGATCCGACAACGACACAGCTGTGCTCCATTGACTCTAATGCAACCGTTTCAGATTTCCTTCATTTTCAGGCTGGTTTTGTGGATTTGGATCTAAATGTTGTGCCTGGTTGTGCACTTTTACACTGGACAGCGCTAAGGGAAAGGTCAATTTGCAAATTGAATATGCTGAGTGCTGCTGCGCCCAAGGATAAAAATGGCTTTCATGCTTAAATACTATTGGCTGATGTTGGCTATATTTTAGGTGTTGATGGCACTGTATTTCCTCACACATCAATCCTCTCAGCAAAGTGAGAAGAATCAATGGAAATGACAACCAGGCTCTGGAATGGTCACGAATTAAGAGCCAACAGGGAGAAAAACTGTTTAATCAATGTTTTTCTTCCTGCTAGTCCAAAATCATTTCAAACTTTTTAAACTACTGCTGGCAATCTCCCACCTTGTCCCTTCTCCTCCCTCCGTTCCACTCTCCACACAGAAATACCTGCACAAGCATACACACAAGTAAAACTAATAATGGAATGAGTGGAGAGAAGGCAAGATAACTGTGAGGGTAAATAGGCAGCTGTAGAGCCTCTTCTCTTCCTTCGATATCAGTTATCAGTTTTATTTGGTGTGATACAGTTTCTCCAACACCACAATGGACAGCTTGACAGAAAGCATTAGTGGTCAGTCTTACAGCCTGCAGGCCTGACACCAGCGATTTGAGACAACAAACTTCATCCTGTGGATAGAGTTTAAATGTAGAGCTAGCCATGCAACACACAACTTTAGAGGTTCAAGGATGGCCATCGACAGTGTCAGAAATTTGGGATGACCATCTCACAATGTGACTGCTGTTACCACCTACGTCTACAATCCAACCAATAGAAATGCAGCATGAAATTATGCACAGTTGCCAAACCCAAACAGACAGATAGCAGCCCGTCAAAGAAATGTGACGGGTTCCAGCAGAGAGGAAAACCTTGTTGAGTTGTAGCAGCAGAAGTCTTGCCTGTGTGATGTGTCTTCCAGAAACTACACTGTGCATGTGGGACTGTCTGCCGTTAGTATCTTCTAAGTTTGAACGAGAGTCTAAAGTAACACTTGGTGGCTCTTTGATGCAGTACCTAAAGTAAAAATCCTGACAGCGACAGTGATAATGCTGCTTATGTTTAGCAGGCATACTGTTCACCGTACTTGAGTTTGCATAAAACACTTGCTAATTAGGACTGAACACAAAGCACAGCTGGGACTGTCATTAGTTTTTTCAGGTATTCGTTGAGTGTGATCATAATTCATCCATGAATATATTGAGACATTTCAATGTAATCAGTGAAAACAAATAACACCTGCACACTGACTTTAGTCACCAGATGCATTTAAATTGATTTTGATCCAAGTTTGGGCTGTTGTTTGTCAGGTCTTCATAACGTCAAACATTTTGACCAGACTTGGATCGTAATGTTGCAATCCATCCAATATTGTCTAAGAAATGTCAGTGTGGATCACAGCGGAGTGCTTGACCAAAGATAATATCTCTACAGCCACAAAATTACATCAAATGAAACCTGTAACATAGTAGACTTGACATGTACGTTAATCATCTCATGGATGAGAATCTCATGGTTGTGACAGTGCAAGATGTTAAAGTTTATGGCGTCCTCCTCGGCTGAGCTGTAGCATTAGCTCGCTCAGTGGTGCTAGATGAGTTAGCAGCAGATGCACACTTCCTTCTGCATGGTGATTCAGTTGACAAGTGTAGTTCAGTAGACAGAAAGTAGTTCCTACATGAAACTACTCACAACAAGGTCTGTGGATTATCTTGAGTGACCGGGTCATGAGTTCTAGAAAGAGAAAGTTGCATTACATTCAAGAGAAGGCGGACTTCTCTACGGTCAATAACCGTAACGCTCGGCAACTCACACCAAAACAATCTAGATTGATAAATAGCACTGAAGGTAGGAGGAAAATTATGTATTTTTGATTTTGCTATAAACTGTCCCTTTAGAATGTATATACCAAAAGTAACAGGCAACAACCAACGCACTCAGGGTACCTTGCATGTCGTGTCTGGAAAGTCTATGACCAATGTGTTGCCTTATTGTCCTATTAAACCTCAATGAGCTCACCTATAAATATAAACCAGAACACGCACACACACACTCATGGACTTGCAATTAACCCTTAGCATGTAAAGTTCTTAAGTGTGCAACTCAAAAGACGTTTCTATTTGGTGTGAATTTGATGCTGGCTACCCCCTTACAGTAAAGCTCTCTATCTCTCAAACTCACACACACACACACACACACACACACACACACACACACACTGACACACAGCTTAGCTCCAGCATTGAGTGACAGATTGCCTCACTGATGAAAAAAATAAATCAGCATATTCATATCCGTCCTTTGTGTGTTGAATGTGGCTCTGAGCCTTGTGTACGTGTGTGTCCATGTGCTGGTGTGTGTGTGTGTGTGTGTGGTCAGTGCACACAAGTCTTACCATGCTGTTTACCTCTAAACAGCCCCAAATTAAAAATGACCCCATGGATATTGTCAGTCAAGGCAATTAGCTTGGACCTCAGACCGCAGCCCAGGTTTCTAAACTCTTCGACAACATACAGTAGGTGTTTATGCTTTAGATGTTTACATTAATGAGACACCATCATTATTTCTTAGGAGAAGAAGTGGTGTTGACTATTTACCTTTGACAACAGCAGTGTTTTCATGGCATCAAAACAATATCCCTGGGATAGTTCAGTGAATATATGATTTGTGTACACAGGCTTTACAGAATGATATTTGTGAGGTTGTTGTATAAAAACATTCCATACCGTCCTTGTTTGATGTCTCTATTTCCCTACAAAATTCAAATGAAGAGAAGTTCATCGACAGACACTGTGTTGATGATGCTGGGAGAAAAATAGTGTGGAGTAAAAAGAGCTGAATAAAAAATTAATATCTTTGGAAAATGCAGCGTAGAAGATGTGACTGGTTATTAAAAATGCATGCACCGCACGTCAATACCACTCGTTAGGAAAGAGGGTTTCTGAGACAAGGGTTGGACCAATGTTTGCAATAAATCTGTCTCAAATGTAAACATTTCCATGTCCTGCAAAGTGAATATAATCAGTGGATTCACACAACTCACTGGAATAAATGTTTGAATTGTATGTTGATTCAGACCACAGATATGTTGTACTTTTCACATGTAGCAGTAATGTTGAAACTTTGAAACATCCCAGCTACATCAGCTGATCTCAAACAGCCCGATCAACTGATGGAGCAGTTGATTGATGGAAGGGAGTCAGCTGATCGATCACATGATTCCTTTCTATGCAACCAACTGTCAAGTGTCATTCAGGGCGCCCTATTTAAACTGCTCTGGCCTGCCTACTGTTGCTGCTTCCTCTGCAAGCTGCTCTGCTCTGTTCTAACCTGGAAATCCAGATGCCCCTTCCCTAGCAAACTCGAATTTGCTCTGCACAGGGATCTGGCCCCGACGAGCAGAGCCTGTTGAATCGCCATCGGACCGATCAGATCAGTCTATCTGACAGAGGCGGGCTCTGGACAGGCGTAACATGATGACAACAAAAGTAAACAGAAAAAAGTAAACAGCCAAGATGGCAGCTGCCGAAGGGCTGCGTCCATTCAATTTAGCTTTGGAAGAAATGCTAAGCCAACTACATTTATCTTTTTCCTTGAGAGAGGAACAGAAGACTGCTCTCGAGGCCTTCGCTTCCAGGAAGGATGATTTTGCCGTTTTGCCAACGGGATACGGCAAAAGCATAATATCAGTTAGCCCCACTGGTCGGCAAACATTTGGGGCCCCAAACAAAAGGCCCCAGTACAGAGCCATACCACCAAACATAATAAAGCAAATGGAAATAAAGTTTTCTTTGACTAAAGCCTTCCTGATTGAACTGTGGTTACTGTGTGGTAAGGTTAAGCCATCTCTAGAGTCGCAAACTCTCGGTCTTGAACAGTGGTATGCTGCTGTATGAAGCTCAGCATAAGTTCAATTAGGAAGACTTTCTTTGTGCTCATGCATTTCTTATTCTCTCTATCCCACTGCTTCCTCAGATCAGCCGATTTTGGGTGTTTACTCTTCTACTTATCCAATCAGTATTCGCCACAATCTCTATCTTCTCATCTTCACCACCTCTACCACCACCAGCATCTAGCCCTCAGGGTGAATTCCCTATTCTACTATAGATTCATCACCCTCCTTAAATATGTACTATCTCAATGGGGTCTAATCACCAAAGACCTTTCACATTTTTCATACGCATGTGCACGAGTAATAAATGTTCTTTTTACTGAGAAAAAAAGGAGTCTCTCCTGATTGAACTGCTGCTTTGCAGCTATTTCGCCTAAATGTCTTTCCATCCACTATCTCTTCTTCCTCTTGATGAGAAACTCAGCTCATATACATGTAATCGGCCCGAGATTTGTCATATGTATGAAATGTACAAATGTAAAATATTTGCGGTTTGCAGAAATGTACAAATGTACCACTATTTTATTCTGGCAGCTGGGCTGCTGCTTGTTGGGTAAATCTGTAACGCAGTTGTTTTTTATTAGACAGAAAATAAACCAGGCCAATAATCAGTAAAACATTACAGTGACAGCAGTAATACCACCATAATTCATTTTGTCATCACAGTCAGAATCAGGAACATTTCATTGTAAGCTGGTTGCCCCTGAAAATGCTGAATGCACAGCAATGATTCAGTCTTAAAGGGAGAATTAAGATGCAGAGACATGGAGAGAGATAGATGTTGTGATTTACTCTCACACACGGGCTATTTAACTTAACAGCTGTTGCTCTCATTAGTTTATTCTGAATGTCCAGAGCAAAGAATAGGCTGTCACAGGTGACAAGAATGACCGATCAGCACAGGGGGAAGCACTTGTGCTAATTAACACACAAATCAAAGGGAGACACTAAACCAGGAGCACTTTTAAAGGACAAAGACACATCAGCAAGAACCTTAACTAAACTTCACTGTGACACAGTTCTGACAAATTGGTAAACCTTATTGGGTAGTCAGCCCATTCACCAGAAGAAAATGTACTCATTGTATGTTTCTGTAAACCACAAATGTGTTGCCTTTGTATGTTTCATATCACAGTTTTTAAAGCGAAGTTGTAGACAAGCTGACTTTGTCATCAAGAGGTGGAGGAGACGGTGGATGTGACACCGAGACAAGACGCCTGCCAAGCTGCAGACCACTATTTGAGACCAACAACACCAAATACAGTTGTTGTTCAGTGAGTCATTGCTGTTTTTCTCAACTGCTTTTTAGCCACCAAAAGTGGGTATTTTTTTAGCAACCTGCCACTGTTCTCCACCAGGGCTAGTGCCATGAAAAGGGTTTACTGAGACACAGAGATAGTGCCACTAAAATGTGGTATTTTAAGCCAAAGCACGATCCTTTCTTAACCTGAACCAAGTGGGTTTTGTGCCTAAACTTACACGGTGTGGTTGAGATGTAAAGAAATAGTAGTAAGTAGGGCTGCACAATGTCAGTGTCTGACGCCGGAAGTCACTTCCCAAGATTTGGTATTCAGTGACTTCCGATTGAGACGGGGTTGCAAAGAAAAGCAACTGACAGTTTGTCATTAAGTTTCTGTGAGCTGTAAGTTCATCACTTTTAAGCACAAGGCATAAGAAACGTCTTCTGGGAGCCTGTCAGTGCAAAGCGTCTCCTCCTCAGGAGAAAGCGAAGAGCACTAACTCCGCAACTAAATCTGGGGACTGAAATGTCCCCACAGGTCAGCTAAACTGCACACTGACTGACAAAAAAAAGAGTGCTTGGCTCTTCAATCTCAGTCGATTGAGAGGTCTCCGACTGATGATTTGAATCTTCAATTCTCAGGGGGCAACCCTAATCTCTTCTACAGTATGGGGACAATGCTTTTTGGGCCACAACGATCTTTCTTGAGTTGCAGTACCATGAGCAGCCACTGATTAGTCCTAAAATTCCTGCGCATTCAGTCCTGACACACCTTGTAGTAGCAGATAGAAAATCATACAGTATGACAAAACTAGCTCAGTAATATGCACCGCACAGTAATCTCTATCTAACGTTTGCTAAAATTAGCCTAATATTAGACATCATAACTACTAGTCCCAACACAGTTGTAGCAGCTAAACCTCAGGGTGAGTCATTGAGCCAGTTTGCATTATTGCTGCTAAATTCAGTTTAAGAGGAAGATTGTGTAATTTTGTTTTCTGAGAGTTAAATCATCTGACCTTAAATAGCCTTAAATCATGAGAGAACGTCACAGAAACAAAACTCCCAAACCAATATAGCTTTTAAGATATGATCTGATGATATTTGGCTAAAAGGGTGTCAGATGCTCGGGGACAGAGTGCAGTGTGTTAGCAGTAAAGTTGGTGGAAAGTTGAGAGCCAACCTCCGGTGGAGTATCTGAAATCAACACAACCTCTCAGGCATTTTCTCTCTTTGAGGCAGGGAGCTGCATTTTGTGCTCCGCTCTCCAGTATGCTATTCAAGTGTGTGTGTGTGTGTGTGTGTGTGTGTGTGTGTGTGTGTGTGTGTGTGTGGCAGCCAATGGTCCTGATCTCTGATAAGAGTAGGAAGAGGATGAATTAAAGGGAGGAAGAAGAAAAATAAATGGCTCGGCACTTCCCTTTCCCATTTCCTCTAACCTGCTACTCCTTTCTTGCTTCCTCTCTAATCTCAGACTGAGGCTGTCTGGCTGCTGCTTTAGCACTTTTCATCCCCTCTCTGGTATTAGCTTGTTTTCCCTTATTACATTGGCTGTTTCCTTTTTGCCTTTTGCCTGTGTGTGTCTGTGTCCTGCATTTTTTTTCCTCCTCACTTTGTTCTCTTTCTTCTTCCCTTTGTTGGCTTGATTATTTCTTACTTTGGCCCCCTTTACTTTTCTCTCCTCTCATCTCTCCACCTGGCTTATCACTTCGCCCTCATGTTCGTGTTTTCTCTCAGTCTCGCCATTTGTCTTTCCTCTCTGATCTTCCACTGGTTTAAAGTGGGAATCTACTAGTCTCCTGTGTAAATCACAGTCACTAGATTTCTCCTCTTGCTCCACTTTTCGCTGTTATTGCATTACACCAAATACACACACACACACACACACTCACATGCTGTCACAGGGATCAACTCATGTGAACCCTCCCTGGCTTCAGGCGGGAGGGATGAATGAATGGTGGCAGGAGTAAAAAGATAGAGAGGGTCCTGACAGCATGGGTTCACCTTATTGTGTCAGATGAGAGTGACGGATGGATAAAAAGGAAGTGCGTCTGTGTATGTGTGTCCGCGCATGTGAGCAGAGTGAAGATACTTCCTGCACGGTCCTGCTAACAAATTATAGATCATACGCCTCATCGATACACGGTTGCAGACACAACAGGGAATGGACATAGCTTAGGTGCTAAAGCATGATGCACCCTGACACACACCCACAGACCTATGCAAGAGGGATTACACTCCCTCATCGCTGTCTCTCTGCCTATTGAGATTGGAGTTTTCTTTATAGTGCCACTGGAGTGTCAGGGCGACATTGAGTGATCATGATTACAAAGACAAAGAGAGTAAAAGGGAGTATGGAAGGGAGATGTGAGAGGGATAAAACAGCGGGGAGTGGCTGGATGGGAGAGGGGGAAAAAAGGCATGGGAAAAGATAAAAGATACTGAGGTAAAGGTTTTGCCCAAGGGAGAGACTTTAAGCATCGGGGTCTCGTCGGGCGGGTGCTGCAATCATGTAGACACATCGGACAGCTGTGATGTCAGTTTACCAGTCAATCTCCAGATATGTTCTGGCCCTCACCCATGGCTATGAGCTTTAGATAGTGACTAAACATGCTGGAATACCTCCTTGCAGGGGGGAGCAGACCCCGGGGCTGACATGCTGCAGGGATTACAGCGTATATCCCAACTAGCCTTGGATTCCCTCGGGATCCCCCCCGTGAGGAGATAGAGGACGTGGGCTGTCTCGAGTAGTCCGCTTAGTCCGCTGCCATCATGAGCAGGATGAAAATAAAGGCGGAGAGAAGAGAAGGTGGAGGGCCCCAAAAAGCACTTTTTGGCTCATTTTTGCCGATTCAGTGTCTCCACTCTAAACACCCAGGATTAAATTGTCATTTTCGTTCAATCCGCAAAGGGGGGCAGAAGTATTAGAGTTACACCAGACATGAAATTGGGGTCTTTTAGGAGGCTTTCCACAGAATCCAGCAGAATGAGAAATAGTGCAATTTCATTAGAAATTATCCCATTAGAGACTTTTAGAAGAAGTATCGTAATAGTGTCTGTCACTGCAGGCGCCGCGCAGAGCAGACGGTGATGACAGATGAGATTTATCATATTTATGTTGTTTTCAAACTTGTTTCAAAGGGACACACTGTTAATATCAAATATCATATTAGCTTGGATGTTGGGGTGGGGTTTAAAAAAGTGATTAGATATTTGAATGCCTATTTTTTGTTTGTTTTCAAAGATGTTCCTGGAGCCGTCTCACCACTTCCTGAAATTTTGGGTAGAGCTTCCTTTCCTCTGTGTATTGAAATGTGGGAATGTAGTGTACATCAAATATCCAACCATTTTTAGGATGCTTTCTGATGTCGTTGAGAGCATTTTGTGCGATCACACCACATACTCAAAACCTGAGAATGGTATATAGTATGAAATTGGGACACATATTATGTGACACTGTTTAATCTTGGAAGTTTTTTCAGTTGCCAGTTTGTTTCTAACTGATTCTGACATCAGGAGATGTTTCTCACAAGTTTTCATTCTTCGGGAATTGGTTTCCTTCGTGGTCATCTGAGGCCAGCAGAAACAATCTGTATAGCACTAATAAAACACACTAACAAAGTGCTTTATGAGGCAAAACAAAATAGTAGACAACATTAAGATAAAAAAAAAAAAAAAACATTGAACATAGGCCAAGACCAGATAAATCCAAGTCTGTCATGACAATAAATAAATAATAAAATTGAAAAAAGAAGGATTAAAACTTGACACACAACAGATTTACTGTAAAAAAGCCTTCCTGTAAAAGCATGTTTTGAGGAGTGTTTTAAACAAAGACAGTGAGTTTGCTGACCTGAGTTCTTCAGGTAAGGAGTTCCCCAGCTGTGGGGCTCTAACGGAAAATGCCTGGTTTCCTTTTGTAATGAGGCAGGCTGCAGGAACAGTTTGGAGGGTCCTATCTGAGGGGCGCAGGCAGCAGCTCATAGGGCGTGTGTGTAAATCTGCAGTGAATGTAGGAGCAAGGCCATGTCGGGCTTTAAAAGTATTTGGTGAAAATTAAAAATCAATTATAAACATAACACATAGCCAGTGTAGCATTATAAGGGTGGATGTTATGTGGTTTTGTCTGTTGGAATTAGTTAAAAGTCTGGCAGCCGAGTTTTGAACAAGCTGGAGACAGGATGTGATCTTTTGGCTGAGCCCTGAATACAGGGAATTACAGTAATTCAGACATGATGAGATAAAAGCATGAATGACTTTTTCAAGGTCTCCCAGAGATAAAAAAAAAAAAAAAAATCTTTTGCAATGTCTCTAATTTGATGAAAGGACAATTGCACAGCCTTGGTTATTTGTATATCGACTGAGAGCTCAGAGTCAAAAATGACATTACATTTGAGGACATGCTCCCAAGGTTCTGTTTTGAGTCAGGAGGTCAGGTTTGGAGGACCAAAAAAAGAAAGGACTTCAGACTGAGACTCATTGAGCTTGAGAAAGTTTTGTGACACCCAGCACTTAATATCTGAGACACAAGCCATAACATGAGAGAGACTGTCACTACCAGTCAGCGTAACATAAAGTTGTGTGTCGTCTGCATAACTGTGGAAATTAATATTATAATATCATACCCCCTCTAAGCTGATGGGACAAACTTAATAGCAAATAGCAACATCAGCATTCATTTGTATCTGTCCACATCAGCCAGACAACATTGCATCCTCCATCTAAATGCCTGACAACCCATCATGAACTTTCAGGAAGAAGAACGATTCCTCTCGGATTCATTTTGTCATTCAACTTTTTGACTTGTTTTCACATTTTTGTCAGCCACCAACTTTAAAAGCCCTACTTTTTTTTTTTCTGTTGCAAGCCTCGCGCACCAACGAAACAAGTAAGAGCTCTCTATGCACTCAAGAAAGAAAAAAAAAAGAGTCAAGTCTCTTGTATGGCGCACAAAGAGCATGCATGAAAGCATTAAAATGAATGCTTTTGGGGCATTGTGGGGTAAGAGAGAGAGCAGGACCGCCAGGAAAGAAGAGGAGAAATCAGAGAGAGATGGAAGAGGACAGAGGTGGAGAGCAAAGGAAAGGAAGGGAAAGAGGAGCAGAGTGCTCTTTTAAATGGAAATTGGCTCTTCCACTGATGGCTGGGACGAGTAATGACGACCCCCTCTGACTACTTGAACGTAGTGTCAGCATTTTTGCATACACACACACGCACACGCGCACACACACAATATGTTCACATAACCGTCATCCCACACGTCCACACATCTACATACACATTTTAAAAGCATGCAAGAACTTACTGATGGCACACACACACACACACACACACACACACACACACACACACACTCTTCCTCACCCTCCAGAGACAAGGAACAGCGTGAAAGTGTGATGATGCATCATTTTCTTAAGCACCTCTATCCATCTTCCCTTCCTCACTGTCTCTCACTCTCTGCTTTTCACAGCCTTCATTTTAAGGAGGAGGCTGGAAACTTACCTCAGCTGTATGTGGGTGCACACAGAGCAGTGGATATGCCCAAGTATTATAACTGGACACTGTGAGTGTGAGTTTTTACAACCAAACAGAACGCCTGAGAGATCATCTGTGTGCAGGTATAACAACCACATATTTCACAGAGTGTCTCAACATCTAGCCGGAAGAAAAAATAGTCTGTAATCATATAATTTGGAGAATAAACATTGAAAAAATGCATCCAAAGTTTCCTTCCTCGAGTCAATTGGCTTTCTACTTATCTTACAATATAAAAGCATCACACACCATGAATTATAATGAGGTGCTGATCACTGGCAGGAGATTGTAGAAAACAAGTGTTGCACTCTCTGGCTCCATATGCATTTCTTTTATTTTGATGATGTTTCGGCCTTTGGACCGTCTTTAAGATCGAAAAACATATTTTGCCATGTGCACAAAATAGTTAGTAAATTGGTAATCCAACCAGGTGTGTGGGAAATTCAGTCGTGTCAACATACTGTAATTGTAAGAGAAAGTCATGGAGAAACTCATTGACGCCTTCATTTCCTCCCGCCTGGACTATTGCAACTCATTATATTTTGGTATTACTCAGTCTTGTTTATTCCGTCTTCCACTAGTCCAAACTGCCACAGCAAGAGATCGAGATTACATTTGATATTATTATTATTAATAATAATAATAATAATAATACATTTTATTTGAAAGCGCCTTTCAGGACACCCAAGGTCACTGTACACAAAATATAAAAACAAAGATATAAAATACAAGATAAAAGAGAACAAACAATAAAAGGGAGGGGGGACCGTGTGAAGCAGTCTAGAGAGAGTAAGCAAGTCTGAACAGACAAGTTTTGAGTTTAGATTTGAAATTGATGCCAATGGTATCATGGATGTCCTTGCTGTAGACGAGAGCACTGGCGAGGAGAATGAGATCACCATCACTAATGACAAGGGTTGTCTCAGCAAGGACGACACTGGACGCATGGTCCAGGCTGAAGACGACGCCCAGCATGACAAGCTGTCTGCTAAGAATGGCCTGGAGTTGTACGCTTTCAACATGAATTTGACTGTGAAGGATGAAAAGCTTGCTGGCAAGATCGTGAAGACGACAAGCAAAAATATTTTAAGATTCTGGTGTTTGTCTACAATGTGTTAAACGGCCTCGCCCCCTCTGACATCATAGAGCTTCTCTCCCCGTATGACACTGAGAGAACTGAGATCGTCTGACCAAAGACTTCTGTCTGTCCCCAGATCCAGGACTAAGTGTTACAGGGACAAGGTTTTCTCTATCGCTGCCCCGATACCAACGATACTACTTAATTGTGTTTCTCTTCTTTCGTTTGTTTGTGTTCTTCTCTGTGTGTGCTGTAAGAGCACTTTGGATCAACTCTGTGTTTAAAATGCCATATAAATAAAGCTGACTTGACTTGACTTGGTAAGTGGTTGCTGCAGGAAGTTTTCAGAGATCAATGGCTAAGCAGAAGTGCCAGCTTCCCAGTTTGAGCAGCTGGTTCTGACCCTCAGCTGCTACTGCACATGCAGTTTCTATGAAGGTCACAGTACATAATGGTGTCCTGAATCCAATTCAAACAAATAAAACTGAAATCTGAATTATATCACAAAAGCACTGAAGTGTTTAGTGTGCTTCTATGGAGCTGGGTCGTACAAAGTGTCATCTGCAAAATACTAAAAGGCAGAAGTGTTTTATGATTTGTAGTTTTCAAATCGCTATTCACACAGGCAGGGGAAAAGCTAGAAAGGGGTGAGATGCAATGATTCATGCAAATGACGCACCTCTGTACTGGCTTTATTCAAAGGGCTTAATGGGTTTTGTACACATAAAATATGGCTGAAAAAAAAGCTTGAGAGCAAAGGTCACATCCTGCAGACTTTTCCAGCTTTATAAACCATTGTTGCATAAAAAAAGTATGCTTGTAGTATTATACTTAGCAGAAAATCATCAGCAAGCATTCAAACTTCAGAGGGGACAGAGAATAGAATACAATACAATACAGTAAGATATTATGTATATCTCTTTTGATCACCAGGGATGGAAATTTGTCACCAAACACAAAAGACAACATTGTAAAAAGCCAACCCGGTCTCACTCCAAGCTCCGCAGAATCCGGTGCTTGGGCAGCGACTTGCGGCATCAGACACTGATGAAAAAAGATGTCCTTTAACGCCGGTATGATACACGGCTGGTCGCTGTTATAGTTTAACGGCACTGGCCAGCATCAGGGGGAAATGCGACAGGACAAGAACGAAAGTTAAGGCGGGGAAAGTGAGTAGAGTGGGTGGGAGTGGTGGTGGATGGGTCCAACAAACACTGATCTTCACCCAGGAGAGCGGTGTTAGCGTCATCGAGTTAGAAGCTGAGCTAAAATCCATAAAGCCTGAGCGTATCCTTTAGGATGCACAAGATGTTTTGTAACTGTATTAAGCACAGTCAGCACAGCGCCGTCGGTGCATCTGTTGCTCTTATATGCAAACTGGAGCGGATCTAGCATAGTGACTGCGTGTCTAGGAGGGACTAATACAACCTTGCAAAAACTCCTTTCAGTTGAGCAGCACAATCTTTAAGATGTCTGGCTTTTAGACCGTCTGGGCCAGTGGTCTTATTTGGCTCCAGTTTAAAAAGACCACTGAAAAAATGGTTTCAAACAGTGTTGGATAATCTGACAAGTCGGTTTTGTCGAGATACAAATTTCATTTGAAGCATACTCACAACGTTATTTTATGCAGTTTAAATGTACTTTAAATAGCCACATTGTAGACATAGTTTCTCTCTCCCTTGATATCCTTGCAGAGTTAGAAGTCTGGTGCTAACTCAGCTTGGTTCTCCTTGTTGTTGGAAAATTGGTTGCAAACCTTGTGTGTGCACACTAACTTGTCTGGTCTTCAGGTTCTGTGTATGCTGGAAGCTGCAGCTCCTGCTGTGAGCATGCAGAGATGAGAGAACGGGGGAAGGGCGTAGCAGGTCCTCCTGCCTACATCCTACTTCTATGGAGGTTCAGGAGAAGAGAGAGCGAGTTTGATGGAGAGCAGAAACGTCTCCTTCAGTAGTGCCCAGTCAAGTTTGAAATCTGGGTCCATGGGCAGGGCTCTGGTCCTGTGGAGATGAGCGCCAAATGGCTGTCCTTTCTTTCATGAACAAAAAGCATGCAGTCTCAGCCACCATTTCAAACAGCAAGACCCAGAGAAAAAGCCTTCACATGTCCAGTTTAGATTGTAACAAACCACAAATCATCTGTGGTCCAGTGAATCCCAAGACATCTTACACTAATAGGCTGACATTATGTATCTGTGGTTACGCAATCACCTCTGAAAACTGATTTAAACTAAACATTTAGATCATGATTTGCATATGTTTGTTTTTTCATAAGCAGGTTACAACACAACGCCAAAAACCTGCTGAGTTTCACGCATTGAGTTTCTCCTTTTTCTTTTTTTTTTTTTGATGATCACAGCCCCTTTGAGGAGTTTGTACTTCCACATGATCGTTTTCATGTCTGCCTTGCTTCCTCTGCTCCTCGTCTTCCTCTCACATTCACAGAGAGAAGAACTCTTGGGCCCACTGTGTGAGTTCTCTTCAGTGTACTGCAGGCGAGCACACTACTCAAGAGAGACCAAATAGCTTCCTATTAAACCCACACTGCTTTTAAGACAGCCGAGCCATAGTGCAAGCCTGTGTGTTACTGTGCCTGTGTATGAGTAGTGAGTGTGTGTGTGTACTGAATGTGTTTTCTGTCCATTTAAATGCATGCATCCAGCTCACATCATACAAAGACTTTCTGTGTAATTTTTGGACGCATGTCTGTATGTGTAAATGCTCTAGCCCTGTTTGTACTGTCAGTGTATTCATGCTGCACCTGTGGATGATAGCATCAGTAACAGCCGAGTCCTTCAGAGCCTCTTAAATAGGACTAAATTATTTAGCAGGGACACAAATGCAGCTCAGTAGTGGCTCTGGAAGATTACAGGAACCGCTGCTTCATACATAGCCGGACTTCAAATAAACCCTTTTATGGTGGCTAAGTGTGCATGTGTAAACCCTTGCCCAGAATGGCAATGCAAAACATATGGGATGCTTTCAGTTGACTGAACCATAAAGCTACAGACCCGTTTGTAGAGATGTTGAAATGGGCTGAAAATCACAGGTTAACCACCATCACGATATGTTAACCATGCTTACAATAGCATCACAGAATATATTTTATGCGGTAAGAAATAATCTACTGTAAAACAAATGATCTGTATTACTGAAGAGGAAAATGTACCCTCCATCAATTATTCACTGAATGAGAATTCGCTGGCAGAGAAATTTATTAGATCTTCTACACACTGTAAAAATATTCAGTTAGGGAAAAGGCCTTCATTCAAAATCTTTCGTAAAAGTGCAGAAGTATTATCAGCAAAATGTACTTTAAAGTATCAAAAATGACTAGTAGCCATAGTCACATAATGTGGTGGAATAAAAAGAGAAGAGAATACAGGCAGGGGGCAGAGTCTCTGCAGATACATATGCTGCTTCACACTTCTAGTGGTTCATAAGTGCATTAAGGAAAATCCCATTTGGTATTTTGCAACCTGGAAACTATTTTTCTATGTTTTTGTGTTTATGAAATTGGTCCAGTATTCGAGAGAGACCACTGTGGCCAGCAGCAGCAAAACAGTCTGCAGTGTAATACCTGCGAGCAACTGAGCACCTTCAGTTAACATCCACTAAAAGTGCTTGTTTTTGACATTGACAGGCTCAGATTGTTAATCTAAATGTCTGACAACTTATAGCAAGGATCGCTACAGAGGTCGAGCATGGTGTTAAAGAGTTAGATTCATTTTGTTTAAACAAAAACAGCCCTGAAGTTACTATCATTAAACCCGCCAGACTACATTAAAATAACCAGTCATTTTAAAACACTCTTTTAAAGTTATCTGAAACAAAATGAAATTAAAAGAAAGCTTCATTAGTTTTTTTTTTCTCCACAGTTCCAACAAACCAACTCTGGGTTGGTTGCAAAAAACCCTTAATTCCCCAAGTTAGAAAATAAACTGGCTCGATACACGTTTAAATTACCATTTATTTAAATGGAGCCTGGCGTGTTTGAGGATGGTGATTTCAGGGCTGTTTGAAGGTAAACAAAAAGGATCTTACACTTTAACACAAAGGTCGACCTCTGTAAGTTGCCAGACACTTATACAGTTATAGAAAACATAACAACATAAAAAACAATCTGAGACTGTCAGTGGCAAAAACAAGCTTTTTTTAGTGTATGAAAATTGATGGTGCACAAGTGCCCACAGGGATGACATTACAATCTGTTTATCCACTGCTGGCTGCAGCTGTTTTAGTCAATACTGGACCACCAATTCCAAAAAACAGGTGTGTACTTAAGACACACACAAAAAGTGGGGGTCAAGGTTAGAAAATGCAAAAGCTACCCTTTAAGGATACAACACGTTAGTGAATGTAGTAAGTGCACATAGTCATATTTCAGCTTTGCAAAAATCAACCCTTATGCTGCAGTTATTTATAGCATTATGGAGTCTGGGAGGCCCTACTAATGATAATAGTAATAATGCATTGTATTTATGGGCGGCTTTCAGAGCAGTCAAGGACACCTTACCAGACACAGAAAAACAACAAGCAGCAGTGTATCCCTACATCATAAATTCAAACAATTCTGTCCAAACCCCACTGAGTGCACAGTTGCCCACATACAGTTTCCCATGGTGTGTGTTTGGGATACAGGTCATAGGAAATTGCAGATTAAATACTCAACTGAACCAATGAAAGAGAACAATGTATTCAGACAGAGTTTTTGTGAATTTGATAGTACGGTTGCAGCCACAGCGATCAGTCGCATTTTAGCCATTTTTAAGAGGACTGTTTGTGGTGGAAACATTAGGGTCTAGGTACCATGTCTGAAGGGTTACTTTGGTTCCAAAGGTAAGAGTATGGGAGGGTGTGTAGATATGAAGGAGTTCAGACAGGTAGAAAGGGGCTTGATTATAAAGGTCCTTAAAGGTGAGAAGCAGAATCTTAAAATCGATGTTATATTTAACAGGAGGCCAGTGAAGCTGCAGTGATATGATCTACGGAAGGGGTTCTAGTAATAGATATGGGCGGCTGAATACTGGATAAACTGGAGTTTATGAAAATTAATCACACTGTGTTCCTTGGAGTCTGCAACGTCAGATGTCAGTTTTTATGTCAGTCTGTCAATGCCATTACAGCACTTTAAAAATCTTTAGGAAAGAAAAACACCTCTGCCTCAGGGACAATACAGACTATCACAATATGGATGTCAGAGTATCAATCCTGTACAGCAAGAGGTTGTGTTATTTCATAAACTAACACAAGGTTTCTGCGGAAAGTGTTTAGTTCAAGTTCATTTCTAACCACTTGTGAGAGAAGCACATCAATGCCTAAAAACTATATCAGGGAGAAGGATGGAGCTACAGGTTTGGTGTTTCAAAACACAGACGAAAGGTTCCATTATGAGACATTTTAAAAGAGCACAGATTCAAGGCAGAGATGTGTTTCTCTGTTTGTGCCCGTAAACACACCTCAGTACAGTCCAGTGGGTTTTTGGCAAAGGACCGTTTTTCATGTTATTGCTGCAGTGTTTCCCATTATTAGAAATAAATGCTGCTGCCATATATTTATCAGTGATATGAGGCTATTTGTATGGGTCTTATCTAAACAGAGGCTATGAAATGAAGAGTAAACTGTTTTTGCTCTGTGGTGAGAGTGTATCTCTGTTCATTTTCTTTTCTTTTCCTTAACAGCTCATATGTCTACGTCAGTAGTTCCACACTGTCTCAACACCCCCCCTACCTCAGGCCTTACCATGGAGGGGAGTCGTGTCTCAAAAAGAAATGTGTCTTTTGGCGTGAAGGAACATCTGCTACTGTACTTGGTCTTGTGATTTGTTTTCGCAATGTGCTGCACCCACGCTCCTTGTAACTCATTTGCGTTCCCACCAGCGAGCCCATTCCTCATTATATTTGAGGGTGGTGCATTTGACGCTTTCTGTCAAAGTGGGGTCAGTCACGAACTGCATGGTGATCAGGACTGTCATGAAGGACTTGAGTATGTTGCCTTTCACTAACATTAGATATTGCATAGCAAGAATTCCCTACGAAACATAACCAGAAGTGTAAAGAGTGTAAAGTCACGCCATGGGCAGGTAATGAAACAATGGGCCCTTGGGCACAGATATGCAAAAGTTGCCACCACTCAAAGAGGAAAAAGACACACAGCCTCTTTTTTTCTGTTGTATTGCCTGTCCTTGTCGTCATGATGCATTTTTTTGGTGATTTTCTGTGTCTTTGAGATCATTTTTTATCATTTTTGTTTTTGTCTGTTTGTCATTTTGTGTCTCTTTGTTGGTTTAAAACCCTCATTGTAATTATTTTGTGTCTCTTTGCACCTCTTAGTGGTCATTTTGAGTCTCTTCCTGGTCGATATGCCAGTATAAGTGATCATGGGTGTAGCAGGGTTCTCACAGGTGAGGAGGGATTATTACTGGCTGAGAGAAAATATCTATAGCATAGAAGTGACTTTGAGGTTAATTTCCACAGCTGTCACCACTACTATTGCTAATTCTATTTATGAATTTTGCTTTGCACATTTATTATCTATATTATTAGAACAGATAGAAGAGGGACAGGGAGAAACCAGGCAGGTATCAGGACAGGGACCTGACAGCAGCACCAATTATCAGCCCAAGGTTTCACAGGTAAGGAGAAATTATAACTGGCTAAGGAAATGTCTATAGGATAAGAGTGACTCTAAGATTTTCACAGCTATTTCAGAGCTACTTTTATTTATACTCTAAAATGTTTTTGTCTGTATTTCAGTAGCAATACTACTACATTATTTGTGTTTTTTAAAGGCAGCAGTTATAGGTCATGATATTTTTCTTTATCTTGATTAATTTTGCACATCTGTGCTGTTGTATGTGATGATGTGTGCATGCAAAAAAATCAAAGCTACACTGCATCCTCCTTGTTAAAAATTAGCAATTCGACCACTGCCTGTAGATGCTCAAGGGTCATTCTGTGTCAACTCAACAAGAGTTTGGGAGACTTCAGATTTTGATAGTATGTAATTTTAAAGAACTAAAGTCGGTCCCCTGGTGCTGTACTGTGGCTGTGTTACGTGGCTCTTTAGCCGCTAAGGAGAGGTGCAATTGAATGTGAGAGGATGATAAATCTCTCAATAGACCTCTGAACAATTTGTCCCCCTCACTTCTGAAATGATGGCTACACCCTGCAAGTGGTATTTTGCAACCTCACAGATGAAGGCTGGAGGGGGAGGCCTGCTCAGTAATCCCTCCATGAGTCACACTATAGTGGCCTTGTGATGTTGTGTTCACACCAAATGCAAATTTTCATGCCGTGTTATTCATACTACATTGAAAGTTACAGTAGTTTGTGTTGACTCCTGTCATACATGGATTCATTTGCTGAATCGATCAATGAACATCTGCTGGTACATCCTCAGCAGCTTACATTCCCAGAGGATTTCACTGCTGACTGGCTATCATGGCACAAATTGGCCACTGAAGTTCAGATTCTTCAAATCTTGTGAAAAAGCATATGACACGAAATGATGCTACTTGCTTCATTCCTGCTGCTTAATTCATGTATTTTGCATCATTTGTGTTTTGCATCCATCACGATACCCAGTGGGAATTCACGTCTTATCAAGTCTTTATGTTGACTTTATGTGTAATTCACTTGCGCAAATTTGTTTTATTTGTGCCCATGTGAACACAACATGAGGCTGTAATGTGCCAAATGCTAACACTCACAATTAGACTGTTAACATCCGTAGTTTAGCAGGTAATGTAAACCAGGTTTACCATCTAAGTTTAGCTTGTTAGCTTGCTAGCACAAGCTAGTTCGCAGCCTGATGCTGGTGGGACTGTCATTAGTATTGGTAACAAACCACCAATTAATCTGATAAACTGGACAAATTAAAATGTTAACCTGATGGCAATAAATTAGAAGTCAAGGGATTATAAAAGTTATTAAAATTCACACTGCAGGAAACATCGTCTGCAAGGAATTTCATGGCAATCCATCTCATTGTCATCTAGATAATTTAGCGCCGGTGGCTTCGTGGTAGAGCAGGCGCCCCATCTACAAGGCTGTTGCCACAGCGGCCCGGGCTCGACTCCAGCCTGTGGCCCCGTGCTACATGTCACTCCTCCTCTCTCTCCCCCCTTCACGCCTGTCTGTCCTATACATTAAAGGCTAAAAAGCCCCAAAAAATAAGATATTTTAGCCTGAACCAAATCATTTTAATCTGCTAGTCAAGGAAAAGTCAGGAGCTCGTCATATCTATAGGATAAATCCTCTGGGGAACATGAATGTCTGTACAATTTTGTGCCGGTCTATGTAACAGATTTGGAAGCATTGCAGTGGATAATTGACAGCATTGACTTGCTAGTGGTGTTACATGTCATCAGGATTTATCCTCTTGGGTCCATGAATATCTTTCATTTAATACATCATGCCTCTATGTATTCATCTATCTAAAGGTACCAAGATTAGTGAACAGATTCTGGTCACTGCCCACTCCAGACACACGTTTACTCCACGACATTAAAAGCTATTCAGAGACACTGAGAGGGAAACTACTTCAAAGCCAGCACCTTTCCCTATTTCTCATGTTTGTCCAGTGCTCTCTAACCCATAAACCTTAATCACCCACTTCCAAACCCAACCCAACCCTTCCTCACTTAGATATGCACATTACATCCTCCACCCATTACTCCTCATTTGTCCTTCTACGTTCCCTCACTCCTTTCCATGCATCCTTAACCAGGCTCTGCTCTGTCCTGCCCTCCCTCTTTGTGTGTGGAAGCAGCTTGGCAGTGTAAAAGCCAAGTCATTGACAGGTTATTTGACTCCCAGTTGTCGACAGAGTGTGTTATTACCAGAGCATCTGCTGCGCCCCCGCTCCAACCTGAATCTAAAAGGCACAGCCTCATTCCTTCACTCAGCATGGCAAAGCAAAAACAAAGGCCAGAAAACTGATTTAGTAAACACATAACCCATTGAATTTGAAGGTGTTTGCGGTGTTTTTGTATCAACTAATCTTCGCTGCGTTACATCAGTTACCATGACAAAATATTATGGGTGAGAATGTTTCAGCTTCTTCCAGCATCCACACTTTCATGTGGTATGAAATCGGATTTTACAGAGAAACTAAAGTGTTAAAGCGACAGATTGCAGTTTTACAGGGGCTTATGTGTCAGACTTTTGCCAGACAGGTGCAGTGACTTTCTGGAGGACTGCCGTCACCAGAACGGTGCCAAAAAAACAAATGAGACTCTAACTTTATAACTGATAGTTGTCCGATTTTGGACAGAGACAGGCTGGCTGTTTCCTCCTGTTTCCTGTATTTAAGCTAAGTTAAGCCTACCATCTCCTGGCTCCATATATTTAACAGACAGAAACAGGAGTGTAATGTCCCAGGTCTAGGGGAACTTAGAACATGCTGTTACTCCCCACTCTTCCCGCTCCCAAGGAAGGCCAGTTATACAATACTACAGTATTTCAAGAAAGTAGACAATCTGTTTGACTCCAGAGTTGAGCAGTTTCCAAAACAGTAAACAAAAACATACTCATGGACACTGAACTGCCCCAACCAAACACAAAAGTGAAACAAAAGACAAGTTTCGAACCTAAACTTCTACCATTCAAAACAAGAGAAAAGAACATGGCAGTGCCAAACAAAAAGGGCTCCTCACTCTTACTAAAACCGCTGAGAGTGCTATATTTGCTGTGTTCAAACAAAAGAATACGAGAAAACCAACTAACAACTCTAAAAAAAAGTAAGAGGTGAAATAAAAACTCGACTCACCTACTCTAAACTGAACAGAAAGCAAGCCTGAATAACAAAGTTACAAACACTAGTTACCCCTCGCGCCACTGTTGGGGCACCTAGCACACAGATCTGGTACTAAAAGGTGGAGCTGTGAACGGTCTGATTGGTCAGTAGAGGACGGTCACTCTGCTCAGGGCTGAGTTGTGGCTGGTTTTGAGGCTCATGTAACCACTGTTCATACTGTGGAGAGTTTTATTAGTAGACTGTAACTGGGCCGACTGCCAGTGACTTTCAAGGTGGAACGTTTACTGGTAATGTTACTCGATGCATGAGATCACGACGTGAATCAATCAACAAACCTTAAATATTCCATATGACAACTTTGGCCATTCTTTAGTTTTTATATGACATATGCTTTTAGTAATGAATGGATCTTCACGCGTTTACATATATTAATTTCGGTTAGGTGAATTGCATATATTCTAATCCTCACTCTGAGAAAAGAAATGTAGCGTCGGGCTACGGCAACACTTAACGCCTGAGCTTCCCTTTGAAGGACTAAATGCACGACCCACTATTTCTCTCACTGCAGCCTCTTTTATTTTGTTCAAGAAAATGTCGACGATAAACGATAATGAGGAAATACAGTGGACGGAGCAGTGAGTGACAACAACCCCGGTTTGCAGTGGAAATGCTGAAGGGTTACTGTTGGTTCCACAGGTACCATACTGAAAGTGTCTGGTGGAAACGGGCTCTGCAATCTATGTACTGACTTTGTTGGAAGTAGCAGGGTGAAAGGAAGGTAGTGCATCTATCAGCTGGCGTTTAAAAATATTCTGTCTTGCACTGGTCCATTTTGGTGACAGCAATCTCTTTCAAGGTCCAACCAGCAAACGTCCAATCACACTCAACCACATGCACACACTCTGAGGGGAGGAGAGAGACATCACTGAGACAGGTAATGACCTGGGTCATAACAAAGAGTGATATCAATATTCTCTTCTAACGCTTGGCAAGACGAAATGAAATCGGATTATCAATTGTCATATTATCATTTTAACGTACATAACAGGGAGAAGATGCTGTTTTGCTGTCTCTAGCAATGGATAATGGTGGAAGGAGAGAAAAGACAGTTGAAGCCTAACTAAAGATGAATCTTTGTTGTAGAAGTAACTAGGATTTTTTTTAATCACTGACATCAAGGCTAGCTAAATGCTTAATCTTACAAAGCTGATGCAAGTCGGTTGTTGTTGTGAGCTTCAAATGTGGGTCTTCAGTCATTCCTAATACTTCTTAAACCTTGATCTTGATCAGTCAGCTGGCTATACCTGACTAGCTTTGAGCCATGATCTTCGAAATGGGACTACAGCATAAGGGGATAGGGGTAATCAACCATGTACACAATACATACAGTAATTGTGTGCAAAAGAAATGTGTGAGCAAAAAAAACTCAGTAGAGCCCTTTTGTGTTTGCGTCCTTTTTTATGTGCTCATGCGTGCGTTTTTTTGTTCTCATTTAGCCCGCACAATTGTTTGTGCCTATTCTCATCACAGCCAGTGACAATCCCATAGTAACAGTGCTGCAGCAGCCCACAGCACCCGCAGTCTGGAGGAGGTAAATCAACTACAAAACAGATGCAGTGTGTGTATGTGTTGGAGCACGAGGTGGTGAGTGTGTGAGGAAGCGAACATGGCAGATTTAACAGGCTGGTGAGCAACAAAGAGCTGCTCCCTTTCTTCTCCTCCCGTCAGCTCGGCTTCATGCTCATGCCTCCAGCTCCTAGCTAGCAATGCTCGATAGATAGACAGATACCTAGATGGATGGATGGGAACTCATTTGTGTGTTGAAGCAAACAACCCTGATGGATGGGATAGGATGGTTGGGAGTTTGGTGTCCAATTAATTGTCAGGTGGTATATCTTGCTCTTAAAGTACGAATTTAGTACAGTGATGATGCAATGTTGCTGCCGCATGACAGTGGAAGGCAACTGGACTGACAGAGCTCTGACTGAGCAAATGCTGGAAATCTGTGTTGACAGCATTTATGGTTATGCAGGGTACGCAGTTTGAATCTCTGATAATGATTGAGATCGGCTCACTGCAAACAAAACTCATATAAACCCCAAACAAGCAACCTAATTTTGCAGTTCATTCTGTTGTATCTCCGAAAGAGACTGTGCAGACAATCACAAATTCACAACACAAAGGCTTGCAAAAAATGAAGGGAAAAGCAGAACCATCACTATCGCACAAAATAATAGCCTGCCTGGACAGAAAACGCAATTCGCAGCTGACAGGACAGACAGTGACAGCATAATGACTACTCCCGCTAATGCCGGTGCTGCACTGCACTCCAACAACAACAATGCAGAAATTTCATTAGCCGGGCACATTCTGCCAGGAGGATATTGAGTTGTGATGCCAGAAATATCAGTGACAGTGAAAAATTGGAAATGGAGTCTTGTTTTGATGGTAGCCTAAGTGGACAAAGTGAGGCGAAAAAACGTGCAATAACAAAAAGCAACAAGTGGGCTCGTGAAAATCAGATATCATTTCAGATAATCATTGGCAGCAGGTTTGGTGTTTCCATGACAGACTGCAGTTTAATCTGTCCTTTCTGCCATCTCTAACGCTATCACTCCATCTCCCTCTTCCCCCAGATTGGAGCAAGCGCGTGGACTATGAGCCGGGGACAGGAAGCAAGCAGCTGTTTCCTAAAATGCACCTGGAGACCTGTGGTGGGCCCCTGTCATCAGTGAGGACCACAGTGGAGCTGCAGACCAGCCACATCGGGAAAGGCTGCGACCGTGAGACTTACTCGGAGAAGTCTCTACAGAAACTCTGTGGTTGGTTCTGCAAATAAAGACATTTCTGTTGTGTTTTGAATATCATAATCATATTTGTGTGAGCAGATTGACAAGCAGAGTTGGACCTGTGGCTATTAGGATGGTGGTGGATATGTAGAATATACTGTAGATGGCTGATCAAAGATGACTTCTGACTGAGGCGGCAAACTGAAAGTTAGTGCAATGAATGTGAAGTAAGCTGCTGCTAAAAGCATCAGTGGAATCCACAGTCTGAGTGCCAGGGTCAGACGGGGCCTGAGGCACCGTTCTCTGCCCTTTTTAAACCAACATCTGAAAGCTCCGGTACATGTTGCTTTCTTATCTCCGCTTGTGTCCCTGGTAAACCCCTGTGCTAAATGAAGGCACAAGAATAGCAACTTAAAGCTGTGTCACTAATGATGTGACAGAGCGAGGGCATTAGCTGCCTCAGATGCAGCCACGCTTTCTCCTCGGTGACTGATGAGCAGCCGAGCTGCCGTGTCGGTGCCCAGAGCGCCAACAAAGCAGCCGAGCCTACCCGCTCCCCCCTCCCCGCCCACACTGCACCGCCAGCAGGGGGGCTGGAGTCATCATCTTTGACTAACGGCCTTCACAAGCCCCATTCCAGCTCATCTGAATGCATAGCGTCCCCTCCCTGCCTCCCCTGGCTCCCGGTCCATGCATGGTTTACCACTAAAGAGTCCTTTTCAGGCACCTCATAATCGTTATCTGATAGCGAATAGAATAAATTGTAATTGCTTTTTTAAAGCACAATCAATTTGAGATAATGTACAAAGACATCGGGAAAAGAGAAGGCTGCAGCTGGGTGCTGGAGAAGTCGATGCGTATTTATTTACTGAGGGAATCTAATTACTGGAGTCAGAACGTCGACACTGGCATGAGTATGAGGTGGAGAAAAACAGAGCTTTACAGACGGGGGAAAAACATCAATTAATGTGCTAACGCCGTGTTATTAGCAGGAATGAACAGATGCATGTTGCAATTGTTTGCCGGACAAGGGAGACATGGTGAATTCTGACATTGCCAATTTTTCCTCGGAACAGCATGGTTCCCGTATGGCTTTGATTTATTACCGTCCATAAGCTGTTACAAATGATTTATAAATGTGATTTAATTGCGTGAAAAGCATTTTTCACTGCCACGTGGAGACAGATCGGTAAGGACATGTCGGATACATTGTGGAACAAGGTGAACGACATGGCAAAAATAACGTTTGTCAAAGTGACAGTTTGAAAACAAAGATCTTTCAGGGCTCAACATATTGAGGTTATCGTGTCAAAGGAATGATGGAGTTGTAGTTAGGTCTTAGAGAAGATGCACCTTACAAGTTTTTCCCTTTGTGGTGCTAAACCAAGGCTCAGATCTTCAGAACAAAATTGACGAATCTGAATTTCACCTATTTATTCTGGCCACATCAAAAACACATGCTTAGTATGTGCCACGCCATGTGTGACATTGTGTGACTCACCGTCCTTCTCACCAGGTTCATGTCTAGTGTCTTTTCTTTCTGAGTTAAAATAGTACTCCATCAATATGTCCTTTGTGTTTCCATAGAGCCACATTTTAGTGGGGAGCCATGTTCTGAATTAAGGGACGATGACTCACATCTCTTTCCTTTTGAAAGTCAGTTTCATTTGCCATGAATCAATACCCACATCCTCTATCCATCTCGGCCCATTGATTACATATTAAGCCCTGCCATCTGCCTCACTCATAAGTAATCATAGCCAAGGTTAGGCCAATATACACTGCAGATCTGCCACGATTGTTATTGACACCTCTCCTGTCGCACCTCTTATTTGTCCCCACGGCGATGACCTCAGGGGCCTCGTCAGGCAGCACTGACCTTCTGCCTGCCCCCAGCACCGCCACCAACTGGACAGCTTCCCTGGTGACTGACAGCGGCAGGGACAGCGACTTGATCTTCAGGTTTGACGGTCATCAGGCGGCTAAAATCCCAGACTGGGTGGTGCCCCAGAATCTGACTGACCAGTTCACCATAGCGACCTGGATGAAACATGGACCAAGTCCTGGGCTCAGAGCTGAGAAGGAGACACTGCTCTGTAACTCTGACAAGACCGGTGAGTGTGAGCCTGACACACAAGGACTAACACTTTTATTTTTAGACTATATTCTAAAAATCACAAAATACAAAATTAAAATTGAGGTATAAAGCTGACAATCTTCTAATTATACTTTTCTCACTGTCAGGAATAAACCAAGCCAAATTAAATAAGCCAAAAACAATGAAATGATCTGTTTGTTGTTGCCCAAAAAAATGTTAATACCCACAAATGAGCCACACTGTTGCACTGGGTAACATATTTTTTTAATTATACTGAACACAGGCACTGTAGTTATTTTTTGTTAATTTCAGTTACATACACCACCCTGCTGCCAAACTGTAAATTCTTATTTGAACACCAGATATGTATTAATCCGCAGCTGCAAATAGTCCCTCAGTAAATGCTCTGTTTACTCCTGTTTGAGTGACATTGGTCAAATCTATCAAGAGACCGTTTCAGTCTTTCAACTGGAATTTCTGACAATAAAAAACATACAATAACACCACCCATATCCCAACAATATGATCCTCAAACAGCTAAGGGGACACGTAGATGTGTGCTGCTTAAAATTAGTTTGAAGAAAAGTATTAGCACGTCCAGCTGTCTCTGATGCAGGTGCCTTGGACAATATTACTTGAGTCTTTGAACAGAAAAACTCGCACACTGCTCTAAATCAGCTTCACAATTTATAAGTAACACTAATGTTTCGGTCCTCCTGGACCTTCATCAAGAGCTTTGAGCTTAAATAGAATCTGCCCCGCCCATTTCACAGGTGTGCACAGGTGTGAGGGAAGTAATCAGCTGTGGGTGTGTATCTTAAAGCCACAGTGTGTAGGAATTTCTCCCATCTAACCTCGGAATCATATACTGCATTCAAACAGATGGCGCACTCTAGCGCCTCACTGTTTCAAACGCGTATTGCAATAACGGTAGCTGCTGTGCACCAAAAAGCTATGATAACATTGAAGAAACCATGTCATCCGAAACAAACAATCCAATCATGTCTTTTGACAACTGACAAGTGGCTCAACCTCACACATGACTGCGCCGCTGCCTGTGATTGCATTACCTTTTCCCCTCAGCAGCTCTCTCCACCTGGGAAAGGCTACCCCGAAGTCGACCCTCATTTTTTGAATTTGCCGGTCACGTTGCCTTTTTGATTCCCTTTTGCACTTTCTTGGCGACGAGGATTCTGTCTCCCGTGATGCTGCATATGCATGATCCTGCATTATGCTCAACGAGTGGGACTTTGTTATGCTGCCTCTTGCTCCTCTCCTTCTCAGCTTCTGCTGTATGTCCCTTGCTGTCGGATGTATTCTCAAGATGGTGAAACATTATGGAACCCCCCAGACGACTTACCCGCCCAATGTACAAACAAATCCGAAATTGCAGACATTGATTTTTGCCAATAAACAACTGAAAATATTACACAATGTCCCTTTAATAACTGACAACAGCCTGTGCACCATATGTCACATATCCCACAAACAGAAGAACAAGGCAGCAAGAAAAACATTGGAAAAACCTAGAAAACCCAAGCTCCTTACACAATAAGGCCATTTACGAGATTATTTACAAAAAATGTTGATCTTATGAACGAACACTTTGGCCTTGCAGCTTTCATAAATCATTCAAAATGTTCAACATTGTTTACTCTTATGCCGTGTATGATAAATTGGTCCTTGGACATCCCCAAGCCCCTTATTGCATGGCATATCTTGGTATCTCATCATTTAATACGCTGACTCACAATTGGTTGGGCAACACAAATGAGGCAATATAGGCCGCCTAGTATGGACAAAACCAGAATTATATGTATGTAAATTTAAACAATCACAGGTATATGTTGCCTCTATACATATAAGCATCACACTTTAAGCTTATAGTGAAATTCAGCTTAACATTATGGCCTATTGCATCCTCATTGAAAGCATAATGGTGATAGTTAGTTGTTTAAGCATATTGTACATGTGATACATACTTTAAATGATGCTAAGGTGCATTTGAGGAGACGGTCTGTTCAAAAACTGTCACACCAAACAAAGTTCTGAGCTCTGTTGTGATCCAGCATAACAAACTTAGAAACACTGTAGCATGCTTTGCCCAAAGGGAGGATTTTGTTTTAAAAATTTCCAGTGAAAAATGATGTGATATGACCTTGGCAAAGTTGTCCTTCTTCAAAGCAGCGCTGCTGTCCCAGTTTAGCGTGGTTTCACAGAGCTACGTCTGGTTTACATGACAGGGAGTAGGTGTGATGATTGGGTCCCTGGTGTCTACTCCTCTTTCTCCCTCCCTCCCACAGAGATGAACCGTCATCACTACTCGCTGTATGTCCATAATTGCCGCCTGGTGTTCCTGCTGAGGAGAGACTTCACCCAGGTGGACACCTTCAGACCGGCCGAGTTTCACTGGAAACTGGAGCAGGTAAGACGCTGTGAAGTGTCGGGACACATGTGGCAGACAGAGGAACTTTTGTGACACTTAACACAAGTGACCTCAGTTTAAACCTTAACTTCACTTTTGTGGATATGATAAGTAGGTCATTGGCAGGAATGAAGGCTCTAGTTTGGACTAAAGTGGCCTCACACATCCACTCTGCGTAATCTGTGTTGGTCTGCATCTTGCATTAATATTAGAAGACATCATGGGGTTTGTTTACAGTGTGTGGATAGAGGTGAAGCAGGGGGACGGCTTCTGTGGCTTCAGCCCTGAATGTTTTCTCTAAAGCCTTGAATCTTTGAGGTTTTTAAAAATACCTTCAACTTTGTGTCATACAGATAATAATATATGCCCCTGCTGTATATCCTGATGTGCTATCCTCTGAAGAAAACCAATATAAGTGTGTAAATGTTCTTCTATTGCCCTAATAATAAAATTCAGAGTATTGAAGACCACATTTACTTTGCATTATTGGAGATCCATGAATTGCAATTAGAGGAGCCCAGATTATTATGGGATGGCTTCAAATGTATCAGATTTGTCAACTGAACATTATTTTGTGAACTCTGCTCCTGCATTGCGTACAATACTTTAGTCAGAAAAATATGCAGGATTTATACCCCTGTGTTGAATCAACGCCATACCTACAGTGTGGGCATCGTCATAGAGCCTACGCAGTAGTGCACCATCCCAGAAATGTAACTACATGTCGCGGCAACGCAGACCTCCTGTCTATTTTTGTACGCTAAAACCATTTCCCTCAGTGAAACAAAGCTTTTATTTACTTCAATTTCAGATAAGAAAAAATAAATTGTGAAGACAATAACGCCTCGACAAAAATAGCATTTTAATTCTTGTGTGGGATTTATACTGAAGGATCTGTGGGCAGAAATCCCAGGAGGGACAGGAGGGACATGGCCCCCTCTCAAGTAAAGCTGCCCCCCACCAGAATAATTTGATCTGATAACATAAACTGCATTATTTCTCCTGCATTGTCCAATAGCCTACTCAATTACGAGTGCTGCTAAGCTAAAAGCTAATGATTAAGCTCAGAGTTTAGTGATAGTCAGAGAGGACAGGAGAGAAAGAAGAGGGAGAGGACAGGACAAGAGCAGTCAGTGGCGGAGCGGCTCGTAGCTAATGGGTACCTGTCTGTAGGCTCTCCACCTGTCAGTGAGACAAACATGAAAGACGTGCAGTCTAACCGAGGAGGAGCGGTCATTACGCGTGACTATTACACACGGTTGTGAGGTGCGCAGCGGCAGATCTCACAGCACACTGTTTATAAACCAGTTTACTAGTTTAATTGCAGGAAATGTTTAGTTGTTAAGCCATTTCTCATAAGCATAGACATTCACTGTATATCCACTTTTCTACGTGTGGCTGCTGCTGGCTTGAGTCTTGACTCTCTCGTTATCAATAACTTGCAATGCTGAGATAAATGTTTAAAGTCCAAAAAAGTAATTTATTACAAACAGGTCAATAAAACAGGTTTCAAAATTCAAAATACCTTGTAAACAAACGAATATTCAGTATTACACATTTTCTTTGGTTACTTTTCTTTCAAACATTTTTTAAAGTTATGATCTCACTGCTGGTAAAAAAAAATGAAACAAAACAAAAACATTGCTCCTGCAGCCAGCCAGAGACAAAGGATCCGTTCCACACACCTGAGCCAGAGAAAAAAGAGGGAGAGAAGGAGAGAGATCGAGTTTATGTCTTTGATGAATGAATCCTTAATGTTTTGCTGCTATTAAACAATGAGAGACATGTTTTCTCCCTTTACTTAATAGCATAAATATTCACACTACTGCGCACGGGGAGACAGAGACCTGCTCTGCTCCAGACACACTCAGCACCTTGGACAGCACGCACACCTGACTGTTGTCGATGTGTACATGTTAATTTGATTTCAGTCATTGTGTTTTAAATCTGGACATGTGCAGGTGGACTCAGCCAGTGCAAAGAAAGATCCTATGCCTGCCTGTTGGAGATAGAGAGAAGATTAAAGCCTCAAATTGAGGTAAAAGAGGCTGTATAAAAGACAGGCTACAACTTTTTTTCCTTGTCCCCCCCTGGAATTATTCTCTATAATTTTACTGTTTATTGTCCCCCCCAACTATGAAATGGGATTTTCGCCCCCGGCCCTGGCTTCATATACGTAGAGGAAATCTCTGCTCGTCGCTAGGCTAATCTATGCAATGTAAAATGCAATAGGCTTGTGCTAATAGCGTAGCATATTATATTTGTTTGAAATACGTGTTTAGTATGAGACAGTTGTTTTGTGAGTTGGAATGGAGTCAAATTTTGCAATGTTACCTTTGTTGAATCTTGTTGTTGTCCCTGGCTTTATGTGAGTAAAGGAAAAGTCTACTAGCCTCTTAGCTAATTTTTACCATGTAAAATGCCATAGCTTGTGCTAAAAACATTAGCATGTTGTATTTGTGGGGAAAATGTCTTCAGCAAAAGACAATTGCTGTATTAAAATTGTCTCTATTTAGCCACGTTTAATGTGTGTTTTCACACATTAAACTTCACAGAAACCTCTGCCGCCAACTAGTGTTTTGGAGGTGTAACTACAGTGACACAGACACATGATAAATGCTCACAACAGCATAGGCCACCTACATAAGCTACAGTGTAGGCTCTGCATAAATCCTGCTTTATTCATCCTCTACATTCGCTATGTTATTGTTTTAGAATGATGAAGACAGCTGAAGAACAAAACAGGATGTAGGCTCTACAGGATTATTTGTTTTTCCTTGGCAACTATTACATTTTCCCAAATAATGAACAGGTTTTTAGTTATTCTATTATCTCAGACTGTAAATATAGCTCAATTGAATGGGACTAATATCTAACCAGGGAAGAGTGCCGCGACACCTCCCTGGATTTGGGCTAAGCCCCAAATGTTTATAGTGTCTGGCTCCAATCCGGGTTCATACAGGAGTGAAAATGACTAATCAGTCTGCGGACCCTCACTAACTGGTTGCCCATTAGATTCATAAAAAGCTTTAAATATATCCAGGGTTTGTGAATACAAGTTCTTGTATGCATTTCTGTTTAGTGCTCGACTGCACCAGAAATCCTCCTACAATCCAAAAAAACGGGCTAAACTTTAATTAACCCCAATTAATTTGGAGAACTCTCACACCACTCTACTTAATAACTGTGTAGTTTTTTAATGAATTTAGTGACTCTGCAATAAATATGTGCCATGGATATGAAGTGTTTCCTGTTAGTATTTTATTATAGCCAGAGCTGTCTCTTTTCTCTCCTCTGCCATCTCCTGATGTGTCATACAAAGATTTATCTAAGGAATCAAATATTTCCAGAGATAAAACACTGTGTTACCTGACATGGGATCAGAATTGGAAATGACTGCGACTATGATTTTGGGAGGCTTTTTTATTTGGTACGGAAATATTGGCATAAGTAGGGCAAGAAAAATGTTTTAGAAAAACACAGCCAAAAAATGTCATTGCTTTCATTCAATGATCCGTGGGTTGAATAAATGTCACTTTGTCATACGTTTGGATGATTCATATTTAATATTTTATCCATTAAGAACAGAGTGATATCCTTTCCAAAATATTTTAAGTGATGAATAGTTGAACAAACAGGCATAGCAGACAGAGGCAGAAACACGGTCACTCCAGGGACATATGTGTGTGTGTGTGCATATACGCGTGTGTGTGTATAGATAGCAGCTGTCTGTTGATCAAGGCTGCTGTCTTAAAGTCAGACAGGTCACCTCGACTCGAAAGACCCCACTCTCGCCTGGCGAGGACATTTGATCCCAGGGAAAGACACACAGCTGAGCCTGGACATCCAGACGCAGCACCCAGGCCTAATTAGATCAGACACATGACTGGCCTTGATTGGGGGGGTCGTCCATCACTCTGCTGACGACACATGGCATGGGTGAGGCATCGTCTAGGGAAATTTGAATAGAATAGATAAAAAAATTGGAAGTAGTCACCATGATGTCACCCATTGCTTTGTGGACAATGTTTTGAAGCCAGATTTTGCCATTTTGGTCATCGCCATCTTTATTTTTTGGGGCCAGAAGTGACCATATTTGGAGGAGAGGATCTGATTGAGTACCTGGTGAGGTCGCTGTGGTACCAACTTGTCAATCACAAGGTAGTCATGCCCTGCTTTAACATCTATTTCATTCTACTGCAACCACAGTGTACAAAATGAACATCATGCTGTATTGAAGGAGACCTAAAACTAGCAATCCTGACCTTAAACCCAGCTACATTCAACATGAGAAAAACCTTGATGGTAATTTTGCTCACTGACTCCTTTGAATGAAAGCCAATGCCAAAGAATACATATTTATAATGTGTGTATTTGTTGACTTGCTCTCGAGCTGCCCTTGCAAGGATAAAAATAAAGTTGCGTTAAATTGAATTGACTTAAAATGAAAATCCAGTTTGAAAATCAGTTTGTTTCTGGCAGTATGGAGAAGGCGTTAAAACCTGCACTTAGGGGATTAAGATTTACAGAAAATATTCAACAGTGGGCTGAATAATTTCATATATAAAATGTAAATAAGAGGGAGTTTAGAGACCTTCTTGTTGGTGTTTGGTCTTATGAGAGTTTCTTAGTGTGGGTAAAGAGTATGTTTGGGGACCTTGGATGAATAACCTCGGTGTTTCCAAAATCCTGGATACAGTCCTGTAAACGTCTAACGTCTTATTAGCCATACTAGTGTCATGACTCTGGGGATGACGATGCTGGTCTGTGAGTCGATCATCACTAACTATTGAATGTGCTGCAGTTTGTGCATATTTCAAGGTTCGTGCAGTTGCTACAGGTCAAAGTTTCACTTATCCAGTAAAATATCTCAATATCTTCTGGATGGATTGGCACAAAATTTGATACAGACATGCATGGTTCCCAGAAGATGCATCCTGATAAGTTTGTTGACCCTGTCTCAACAGCAATTGACTGGATTTCCTGGACATTTGGTCCAGACATTAATGGATTATAATAACTCTGGTGATGCCTTCACTTCCTTTAGCACTATTTATGCACTTTTTTTCAGAGAACTAAAAGCCGTTATGCCTTTATATCTATAACATTTTGCACCTGTCTCCTCCTCGTGTTCGGACTGAAATGGGAAATGGGTTAAGATTTCTATATTTCAATGTTTGTGTCTTTTTATCTGTCTTTACATTTGTAGCATTTACGTATTATGACGTGTGCTGCTGCCTCTCTTGGCCAGATCACCCTTGTGAAAGAGGTCTTGATCTCAATGGGTCTTTTATCTGGTTAAATACAGATTAAATAAATAAATAAAATAAATCCTTAGGTCAAATTCTGTTATCTCTATCACCAAAGTGTTTGCACTCAGTCCAAAACAATATACCGTAAAACTCCAGTAAAAAGCCTAGTCCCAACTTAATGCCCAATCTCTTTGACTAGCCTGGTGTAGCTACACATTTTGACAAATAAAAGCCTGTCTCAATTAGAAGCCTGGTTGGTTGCCAAGCAGTTCAGTTTCACAGAAGTTCTTAGGCTGTATAAAACGGGATTGTTGACCAGTGGTGTGCACAGTGACCAGTGCCCTTCAAAAACTCTGTGCACGCCACTGTTGTTGACTACCCACTCGAGCTAATTGTAGTTGGTTGTATAGATCACACATACAAATCTAAATGTCAAACTTTTGTTAAAATGGAAATACTACATATCATTAGCTCAGTTCTTTTCGTTTTATTATAACCATGAGAAGTGAGAACATCGTAATTCATTCAGATTTACCGGCATGATGAAAAAACGATAGAATAAGTGTCCAGTCCCAGATTACGTTATTTAAGTTATTTAGATTTCTTTGGTCTGTAAGGTCCACTGATCGACAGAGTCAAAAATGTTTTTCCTAAATATTAATCCAAGTTATGAATATTGCTTTAGCAGGAAAAAGTGATGTGTCGGCATGTATCGGTGAAACAAGTGCCATAACATAACACATGACTGATATGTTATTCTAAGCCTAATTTTCATGCAAGTAATATTCAGACTGGTTCAAGTAAACAATTTATTGTATTTCCTGATCTTTGCTGAGCAACAGTTTTGTGTAAAAGTAAATACAGGCCTGTCCCGAATATAGGCCTGTTGAGTTTAGTGATTTAGCTCAGGCTACTAATTGAAGTTTTTCGGTAGTTTAGAATGTCCGGCTATGTGAGAGGAGGTAATACATTGCGGTCTGTAATCCAACCTCGGGCCTCCAAGTCTTACGGATGTGGTTTATTGTGATTAGTTTGTCTAAATACTGTCGTAGCAGCACGATCCTCACATGAACAAAATGGACATTCACATCAGCATCAGCTCTACTTCGTGTTTAGTTCTAGTTAGCAAATATCAGCATGTTAGTATGCTCCGCTGAGATAGTTAACATGGTAACTATTAGCCTGCTAAACATCTGCAGTTTAGCTCATAGCACTGCTGTGCAGCATCACAGAGCAATTAGCGTTGCTGTCAACTCCTAATCTTGTTTAAACATCAGATTTCTACATTTCTTATACAACCAAAAAAACATTTTTGCCCACATGAGGAGCCAAAGGTGTTATCCTTATTAAAGGTGCTAAATGTTTTAAAATGATTTTACCATCAGCCTTTCTGAGTCCTATAATGTGGCACTTTGCGTGCACTGACAGAACAGCTCCCTCTCCCTGTTATGTGCTTTTAAACAATCACGCTAATGCAATCTACACCTGCAGGGTTGAATGCCGTTTAGAGGCTAGAGGGAGCAATTTTCTCTTTGATGAGCTTGTTTGTTTGTGGTAATTCTAGTGTCATAAAGTGTAAATCACCTATGATAAAATGCATCACATCTCTGCACAGCTTTAAATTGGTCTCCTCATATGCCACATTTGATGAAATTCTACATAAATTAAGTTGGCAGACTAGGTTATGTTCTGACAGTTTTAAGGTTAATAAAGAGATTTAGACAGTTAATTCCATGGCCTTGTCTAAATTGATCTCAATTTATTTATTTCATTACTACTACGTGATAAAACTTTCTACGAACTGCGCCGGCACCACATAAATCAATTGAACCAGGCTGAACAATAGTTGTTAAACTGTAAAGTTTCCCGACCACTTTCTGAATCTCCCTCTCTTTTTTACGTCCCCTCTCTCATCTTCCTCCCTCTTGTTAATAGTTGTCTCTGAAACCCCGCGGCATGAAAGGAAACTTTCATTAAGTTGCTATCTCCCCTCGCCTTCTCGCCACTTCTTCCTCACCTGCTAATGTATTTTAAACAAAATGAACTTCTGAATACCTCCAGCCCAGAGAACTCTCCCACAGAAGAATCTCCTTCTATCCCTACATTGGTTTATCACAGAAGTCCAATTAATTTCTCATACAATCCAATCAGGCACTGCGAGTAGCTACATAATGACTGGAACGGGGGAGGGGGGGGAGAGATGGTTGCAGATATTAGTTTTACCTGTTTAAAAAAAAAAAAATGAGTGTACTATCTGTTAATAACAGACACAGAGTAGTTACTGCAGCATGGCTTTGTGCGTCCAGACCTATTGTGTTCAGTGTGATTCAGTATTTTAAGCCTTGCTATCTGTGCTGTGTGTATTGTTGAGGGAGAGAGATGGCCTGAGGTATTTATTGACTTCATTGAAGCGCTTTGCATTAAGCTTGTATTGAACGTGTCTTTTGTGTGCGGTTTCATATTCTTTAAATGCCACTTGCATTCAAGCGTCTCAAAGGAGACTGTCAATCTTGAAGCTGTTTTCTGCATGAGCCAGTCCTGAGTGAGCCTCTGCATATGTTAGAAGTGTGTAGAAAATTGGATCAAGTCTGCCACGTCCAAAAAAATAGCCTTTGGCTCACACAGGTGTCGGGGAAATTCGGGGGCTGAAAGAGGAACTCACACACTCACTCAGACTTTAGTTCTTCAACAGCGTATTGACAGCAAGTGAAGCTTCATTATTCCATTGATCCAGAGAAATCAAACTTATTTGAATTAAGTCAGAAGCCTTTACTTTTCAAAGGGTGTTAAATTAAATTGTTGATAGCGTCTTCACAGGCTCCATCATCCTCATTTTATTTAAAGGATGCATCGGCAGCTGTTGGGAATCATTCGTTTGGATAACTTGACAACATATCTGACATTTTTCTGGATTATGTAGCTCCTTAAACGTTTTCAGCTTCGATGGAAATTACAGTATTTTAAGACCTGAGTCTTTACTATAATAACACTGGCCTTTCTTAATGTGGTGTGATAGAGATTCAGGAAGTCTGGCGAAACAATGCATGATGGGGCAAGCAGCGTGAGCCTCCTTAACCTTTATGACTTAACTTAAATTTTACATAAATCATTCCAAAAACTTGTTTCTGAGTCTGACCGTACGTAAATCAGGCTCTCAGGAACAGCTACGCCAACTGGACACAGTTGCCAAACTATGGAATTACAACCTCCAGGTCCATCGAGTCATCCCAAAAATACTGTTTACCATAGACTTACATTGTGAAAGAGATGTCTTTAAATCACTGCATACACTTCTTGGACATCACAACCCCTGCAAAATGAATAAATGAATGAATTTAGCACCATTCACGCACAGAATGCAGCACTAAGTGGCAGAGACAAACAGCAAAGAAATAAAACCATGCAATTATACAACAGTCAGGGAAAAAGAGGAAGAATAAATTAATTAATAACTCAATGAATTAATCAAATAATAAAAATACATATAAAGAATTATAAAACAGATAGCTGCTAGTTATGCTGAATGGTCTGTGTCTTTGCAGTTTTAGGTAGGCCAGTGTGTAGGCCGTTACAATAGTCAAGACGACTGGAAACAAAAGCATGAAAGCTTCTCAGCATCTCGCTGGCTTAGTAAAGGTCGTACCTCAGCTACATGGTGTAAATGATAAAACACAGTCTTTCTTTATTAATTAAAATGAAATTTAAAGTTGAGATCAGAATCTAAAATGAGACCAAAGTTTCTTACTTGTGTGGCCAATATGATTAGCTTTGCTAGCGGGATTTGTCCATTTGGTCCGATGGCATTTCAGAAGTGTAGAAGCATGTCTCATTTAAACCATTTTATCCCCATTCAAGTTAGCAGAGGGCTACACTGGAAGTTCGGTATGGTTAGGTCGGCCAATGGAAGTTAGTCTCCAGTGCGCTTGCTCTGTGGGCCCAATGACAAAGATGATCTGGTAAAGTTTCTAGCCAGCATGTGTATGTGGGGCCCATGTGGCTGGTAAATGGGTTGAAAAATGGGCCCAACATTAGATTGTCCATGGCTTCAAAAGTGGCCCCTTTGACTCTGTGCACAACTGAGCAACTTTCATAGGGATGAACAAAACATTGTCTCCAACACTGTATTCAGTTGATTTTATACATCCATAGGGTAAACACAGAAAGTCATTTTCGTAACATCTTTTTACCTCTGCCGCAGTAGACATTATATAAATGAAACATTAAGTAATTTTCCAGTAAGTTTTCCAGTAAGCTAATCAAACAGCTAGCGTGATTACAGGGTGGTTGCTTCGTCAGTAGACTCCATACGGTTAGCAACAACCATGGGGATAATTTGTGTGTTTACTTTGGTGTGGACTCAGAGACGAGCATTTAAAATGATTTATGTAAAATGTACTTTTCTTTGTCAAACTTTGGGAAACTTGCCCAGAAAGTTATTGGTTGTTTTGGCGGTGGCACTTTTCCAAATTCTCTAAATTGCAGATGGTCACAATGGCCACAATGAGAGAGAGAGAGACAGACTTTCCCTAAAGTTGTATTAATTCGCCTTTTGCTCTTGCAAGCACCAATGAGCTCCAGTAATTTCCCAAAGACAGCAACCCAAACAATCCCCTGCAATGTAAATCATTTAATTGGCCATTTTTGCATTATGTCCCAGATTTTGAGCTGCGCACAGTGGTTCATGAGATGCTGATGGGATACCTGTCAAGACCATTGCAGATATAAAATTCTGTTTGAGGCTGGCGAATAATAGTTGACAGTGGCATTTCACTTCTTCCATGTTTCCACTGAATTTGATAATGTGTCCCATGTGGAGAGATAAATGGAAAATGCTGTGTGTACAGTTAGAACAAAGCCTCCATTGTGTCCTCGTCTGAGAGGACAGAGGGACTTTGGCAGGAGGAGAAAATCAATGAGAAGTCACCTCAAGCTTTTCATCTGAGAAAAGAATGTGAAAAAAATGACTGGTATAATTGAGATCTAAATGATGTTTCCACCAGGAGTCTAAATTGAAAGTGGAAGTCTCTGGCTACCCCGTGGAAAACACTTATTTTTCTCCAGAAAGCAATCATGCAAACACTCAGGGGGGCTTGCTTTGATTTTATAAGTGGACAGCAGTGGGGAAATATGAAATGTAATCTGTTACCGTTCAGGCAGAGTACATATGACAGGTTTAAAAAGGCTTGTGTGTTCTCAAAGAAGTCAGGGAAGTGAAAGCAAGTGAGACAGCTACAAAATGTTTTAATGGAAATGGTTTGTCGTTGTCTAACTCACTCACTGCACTACATCTTTAGGACAGGTGCCTCATTTATAACTATTGCACATGCACAAAAGATGACTTGAAATGTGAATGCCACTTTCTAAGCATGAATTGGGATTTATAAAGAAAAATGTGATGAGGAAATGTGTGTAAATTTAGGGAAAACTCTGAACCATGCGTACACACATTTTGGAGACAGGGACAAATTAAATGCAAGAGGAATCATTAAATAGAAATAATGATGTCTCACACATTTAAATCCACCTCATGTTACATATTTCTTATACACAGATCCACTTCATAAACATTCAAATGCAGCAGTGTTGTTTCTGTTTGTGCCAGTGAGCCAGAACTTTTCCATAAGCACCTTTTGATTACAAAATACATGCCACCTTAATTCTCAAATCAAATCCCGCTCAGTATTTCATTAGCACCGTCTCACCATCACATTCCCCACCACTGGAGTGCAGAGGAGAGCCAGGGGCCGGATGTACGCTGCTGATATTGGTGGTCAGCTGTGGAGAGCACTGTGTGCAGCTGAGTGAGGCCAGGCTGTGGCAGGTGACAGGATGCGGGAAAGTCTGGCTTTCCTTTGCTTGATAATAAGCGTCAGTATACTCAGTCATTTTCACCTCAACCGCGTTAGCCACGCTAATGGATGACATTTATGTTGTGAGTTGTAGAAATACAAGTATACATTGACCAGCATTAAATAACTGCAGCACACTGCGACATTTTCAATAATCTCTTGGAATACTGTGAATATATCACTGAGTACAATTTTAGTTTTCAGATAGTTGTTGTGTGTAAAATGGCTGCTGTCAGGCACACAGAGTGCACTGGAGACACCGCGGCACTTCTTCACCACCTGCACATTACTATGGATTGTGTAAATGAGCAAAGACGTCAGGGTGCAATTCTTTTTTTCTTTGTATTTTTTTTGGCATCCACCTTTAGATCTGACCTTTTTTTTTGTTTTAAATGTCAGGTAGTGTCCTGTTTGATGAACTCGCTGCATTAAAAGAAGCAGCAACAATTGGCTATATGCTTTCTAACCTCCAGTTCACCTACAAGCAACTCGATTTCTACATGAGGGATATTTGTTTTATTGGTTTACCTCTTGGTCGTTGCCACAATTAACCGTAAAGAACCACTGAACCGGCTCATGTCTATGCATCAGCATTACTAAGACGCTTTGCATTGACCATTTATGGTTGAATGCTGGCATGTAGAGTCTGATATAAGGCTGGTCAACGTGCAAACAGTTCAAAGTTGATTCAGGATTCATAAAAGGAAACTGAGTTCTGACAGACGTGCGCACAGTTTTATAAAACAGAATATGTTTTGGTGTATGTTTTCTCATTTGTATGTGGATCTCTGCAGCAATTTAACTGCACCAGTTTTTGCTGTGTAGTTTTTAGTCATTTAGGGGTTTCTGTTTGCTGGCAGCAGTAGGACTGATCCAAAACAGTAAAGTTGAGAGCCATGAAACCAAAACAGTGAGTTGAAAGATGCCAAAATGCTCCATAGAGCTAAGGGAAAGTGCAGACTTGGGGAATAATTCTCCTTGAGTTCCTCACTACAAAAACAATCCCTCTCATTACACATAGTAATTTGACAAATTGTTCATATAAAAATATTGAATAGTGCAGCTGTAAAGAAAATACATAATTTCCAAGCCAACACTTGAAGATAATACCCCTTAACATCATGTTATGAAAGTAAATTCAGGTTTATGATACCAATTCAGGCACTTTCGTCTTTCACTATTGATTTATATGCTCCCTTTCCCATCTTCACATGTGGGTGTAAAAGCCACAGAGCGTATTTCAGTTCCATTGTGCGCATCAACAATGGCTGAATGTATTCTCAGTCATGACAACAAAAGATGGAGAGCAGCATATTTTTTTTGCCAACCACTTGGCATGATCTTCCCCCACCATTGCCTCCTAACTGGTCCAGGCTTATTGTCAAAACAAACATCTCATGAGCACGATTTGAAAGCCGAGCATCTGGCATTTTCAAATTGCTGATGTGCTGCTGTTGACTGCTGTCATCAGAATCTCCTTGTTAGTAAATTACGGTATGTTTAGGGACCACACTACCTGATGAGGTTATGAAATTATGTTGTTTTTATTATGAAGTGGAGGGAGGAAAAAAAGATGGGTTTTGCAAGAAAACAGTAAAGGTCCGCACAGCATCTGTCTCGCTCTGAGAGGAAAGAGACAGAAAAGGCACACGGCACTCACACACGCTGGCTGTCTCTCAGGCCCAGGCCTGCTTTGAGGAGCACAAACCATTAACACAGGCTGGCATAATAGCGCATGCAGCTGTCTCCCATTTTGCACCAAATTAAAGTGCAAATGAGGGTGGTGCAATTTTGATCCGTAAACATGGCATCAGACAGGTTAGTGAAATAACAGGTATTACACATTTTGAAATTCTGGTCATTTAGCTGACAGACGGATTTAGAATAACTGCAAATCCACAATCAGGGAAAGTCTAGAGTTTTTAGGTTATTTGTTTTTATCCTTTTTCCTGAAACACCAATCAACAGCTGTACCCAACAAATCCTCCAAAGTGTTTTGTGATCTGGCACTTCTATCAGCAGCACAACGTCTTTGTCTGTCTCCGGAAGTGTTATCTGTTGAAATATAATCTGTTTTATGATATGAGAACTCTATGGTTAAAGTTTCAATAGAGTTGAAGTACATAACTATCCTGATTTCGTTCAGGGAAGGATCACGGTTTGAGTTCAAATAAGTCCATGGTTAGCTGAAAGCATATCAAGGAAAAAAAGCAATGTTGATTGTCTGTTGGAAACAGGAAATGCACAGCCAACAGGATAGAGCAGTTTGTGGTAATGTATTGTTGTCTTAGCTTATCTTATCTTAGCTTAGTTATCTATTTAATTAGCATAGTATGCTACACATAATAGCACACTGTTGTTATTCAAATTTTTTGTCTCCTGTGGGACACAACAGCTGTCTCCTGGGTGAAAGTCCAGAGTTCGTATAACCCATCCACCTCTCCACTGCCCAACCTGTAACAAATTTTCCGATGAAATTATGGTGAAATACAGGCAGCTGTAGTCGCCATCATTATTTTACGGTGTTACTACCTATTTACTTCAACTTTATATTACCATAAAAGTTTATTACAGTATTCAACAGGAGAACTGAGATTTGCAGTGTAATGCTGCAATGCTGCATATACTATATTTCTGTATTTATACAGTATTTATTTGTGTTTCTATTGTCATCTACAAATTGTATTTGTTACTGTAAACTATACCTATAAAGTTTTTCTTCATATTCATACTGATGCAAACTGATATAAAGTGCAGACATATGCTGTAACCAAGCGTCAGTATTTGACTTGTTGGGAGTGAGACCAAGTTGTCCTCACCTGACTTCCTCCGTTGCTCTGGTTACAGTTACTACGGCCGCTGGAGGGTTTTGTGACTTCAGTGTAAAGATACATCATTTTTGGGCACTTGTTGAAATGACTAATGCTGTCATTTTTCTTGTAAGGACAGTCTTGTGCTGCCCTACTTATTAGACAAAGTTCATTCTTTCCTCCACTCATGAGCTTCACAACTGACAAATACATTTTAGATTTCAATATTTTAAATTAGATCAGATTTCATGTTCCCTGTGTCCAGCATTAATCAGTTAGAGTGCAAGAGGTCTTTCTGTTTCTCACCTTATCTGTGTGTCTGTCTGTAACACACACATTCGCACACAGCATCTCTCTCCTCATGGGAGGGGCCCTGTTGAATGATAGATGACTCCTACTAAAGAGTCTGCTAAATTTAGAGCTCTGCTGCACCAACTTGCTCCAAAGAGCACGATGGGCACACACACGCGCACACACACACACACATCCATCCTATTGAAGGGTCTCTCTGACTGCCTATGTGAAGTGCATGCAGATTTTTGCCTCATACGGTTTCAACCCAGATTCCTGCCTTGTCCGTCCGCCTGAGCCCCTTGCCCGCGCTTTTTCGAGCCATTAAGCTCCTCCGGATGTTTTTCTGTGTGTCTGCGTGTGTGTTTGTGTGTGTGTGCGTGTCCTGAGCCAGCATCTAGCTCTGGGTCGGACAAAGATCTCACTGTTTACCCAGCTCAAGGCTAACATCTCACAGCTTTGCTCACAAATACTGTGACCGCTGTCAAGCTGCTCGTCGAGAGTGTGGGGGGGAGACTGACACTGGCCTTTGTACACAGTCGTCTATAACACGCCATCTGTAAAATCACACCAAGTGGAGCGTACAGTTCTACTGTGTCACACAGCGGTCTGGTCATAAGAGTGTCCATCCGCTCTCTGGTACTCACGCAGCATGTACACCCGTTGAAAACATTGGATTTATTGCAAACACCAGAGTAGCCATCCGCCGATTTTTTTTGTATTGATTGGCAGTTATGCAAATGGCCTTGTTTGTATTCAGTTGGAGGATCCTATTGACAGCAGGAATCAATAACCGCGGAAAGATGAAAGGGTAGAGACAGAGGACAGGGGAAGTAAAGAAACGAGAAAAGAGATAGAAACGACAGGTGAAAGAGAGACCAACCTCAGGGGACAGAGATCGAAAAAAGAAAAATAGTAGAGGAAAAGAATAATGGAGATGGAGGCAACAAAGGAAAGAAATGTCAGAAATGGCCTCCCACTGGACCAGACACATGCCGTTATATAGCATTGGTGGGAGTAGCTGGAAGAAATAGAAACAGACAATGAGCAATAAACAATAGAACAACACCAGTCCGACTTCTCACCGCTGATATCACTCAAACACAATCTCTTTGCTAGATTCGGCGAGCAAGACACGGAGGGATGATAGACAGGCATAAGATCGATACTGTCACCCTGGGTATAAGGAGCCAAAATAATATGCAAAATAATTGGGTTTGTAAGTGTAATCGGAGCAGGCAGGCTCCGTCATTGCAATCCTCTCAGCGTGATATCACTCATTCATCACATACAACATTATCTCCTCCTATCATATTCTGCCGAGGTGTCTCTCAACCTCCACTATCACAGTCTGCTTCACAAATGAAATCAACCTTTATTACAAACGCACTTTCCAAAACCCTGTTCCGTGCAGTTTTCCATCATTTTTATTTCTTTCACATCCCACCATCCCTGGATAATATTACCTCCCCTTTATGAGAGTGGGAACTGTAGGTCTTAGATAGGCAGAAATCAGGCTGGAGAGGCCACTAAATGACAGGGCGGAGGAGCAATGGCTTTTATTACCTTGCTGACTCTGACTGTGTGTGTGTGTGAGAGAGAGAGAGAGAGAGAGAGAGAGAGAGTGTGTGTGTGTGTGTGTGACACAGTATCAGTGACGTGCAGAGGGTTTATATATAGTTCATTTATATATAGTTGTGTGTGTGTAATTGTGAACAGTGGTGCGTGGCATTTCTTATCCATGTGTTAGTGAGTGGAAGGTGAGGGCCTTTGGGCGTGTGTGTGTGTGTGTGTGTGTGTGTGTGTGTGTGTGTGTGTGTGTGTGTGTGTGTGTGTGTGTGTGGTGTGTGAGACTGCATTATGCAGTATGTGTATGTGTGTTTGTTTTCTCAAGCAGTTTTCTCACATCATTTCAGAATAAAACAGGTCAGCTCTTTCACACATGTAGCACACAACAGGAGAGTGTCATTGCCAGATTTGTTCTCAACTACTCAAGATACTCAATTATGGTCCATTTGGCGACGGCTGGCATCCGGGTAGAGCGTGCAGGAGGCACAACATGATGCAGAAAGTGCACTGCAGAAATCGCATTGTTTGTTTTACAAAGGCGATCATTATTTGGTCAGATACAACAGAGTCTCTTGCACTTCCTTTGATTTGTTTGACAATTTCAGCAACAGCCTTTACCGACAGATGTTCCTGAATCTCATCTTCTCTCCCGTTAGACATTTTCACTGCCGTCTTTGTACAAGTGACCCGTGTTTTTCACCCTAGGATGTTTTCGTTCATTTGGTTTCATGCCGATTGTGTGATAGAAGAGTCGTCAGTACACCCACTCCCTTGCTGTGAATCCTCCGGACAATTACCTGCTCTATTGATATACAGGCTCAGTCAGACGTTGCACGAACATTGCACTGGGGAGCTAGCAGAGTGTCTGTTTAATGTCCGGTCCAACTGATTTGGACATTTTCATTCTCACAAACAGCTCCTCCAGGTAATGTCTAGATGAGTTCAGGGTTGCAGGGCAGTGGAAAGGGCTTTAGTGTGTATCTAGCAGAGGTGTTTAGTGTAGATAAAGTCATTTGGGATTCACCCAATTCAAGTTTCAAGTTATTTGTAACTCAATCTCGCAATCCATCAGCTGTCAGTGTGATGACAATAAGCCTTTCCGGGTAATGGCTAATATTTTGGAGGTTCCAGCATAGCCTGCAGATATCTGGGTCAAAATGTCATCTTTCGTTCACTGGTCTTTTTGGATAGATATCTGCATATTATTAATGCAGATAATTTGAATAATATAAAATTAAAGAGCTAAATTGTTGTCCGATGATAGCCGATGGACTCCAAGATGGCATTATGACCGACATGTTCCGCCTCTTTGCTCTCCACACGGACTGTTTACCTGCTGCTTAAATGTGACAAATCGAGTCTCACGTCATCCATGACCCAGCCAACATTTGTATGTGGGGCCCATGTTGGTAGTAAATGAGCTGAAATTGGGTCCTATACTGGATTGTTCAAGGGTTTCATAATGGCCTCATGCCAATTTCCCACATGGGTGGTTTTAACTCAAGTAGGCCCAAGATAACATGTCCATTTTGGACCCATACCCACTTGGTACGCAGGTAGCCATAGCATAATCCATGTGGGGCCCACTTGGGTAAACCCAGCCATGTAGGCAATTGGCATGGGGTCATTATGGAGCCCATGGACAATCCCATATAGGGCCCACTTCAAGCTCATTTACTACCCACATGGGCCACATATACAAATGTTGACTGGGGACAAGCTCAATTCCAGTCCTTCATGACAAGTTAAACTCAAATCACAAGTCATTCAGGTCAAGTCTCAAGTTATTTTTGACATGTTCATGTCTTGAGTTATTTGTGAAGTGTCAGGTCTTCAGTCATTCATGGCATGTCCCGGTCAGGTGTCCAAGTCATTTTGAATCAAATCATGCACAATGTAATAAGAAGAATAAAGCCATGTTTCAAGTCTCCAAGGACAAGTCACAGTTCTCCAGAAGATAAATACAAGTCAGTTGTTGTAAGTCCTTCAAGTGTCTTAATGCAGACCAGTGAATGAGTGAGCATTTCAACATTCAAATCAGGGTTAATAATCCTTTTTTGGGTTTAGTCATGTGTCATATGTTCAGTTATGCAAGTCCACACTGTTGACATCTGAATGTTTTTGGTTTTTACTCTCAAGTCAGGTCACATGCTCAGCACCAAGTCCAAGTCAAGGCTTGATTGATTCTTTGTGTTGTTTACTTGAGTCCCAAGTCTCAAATCTACATGTCTCTAATTCTGACTGTTGAAATTGTGTTTCTGTATATATGTGAGTATATATCAGGTTATGTGTACAAACTTATATTTGCATATGTCCCTGTGCCACTGAGTGTGCAGGTCTGTGTGTGTGTAATATGGGCACAATAGGCCCATTGTGGAGTTCTGCACCTGTTCACACATTAACACGTACAGTATGTGTGTAGGTGTTTGTGTGTAACTTTCTGAGAGACTGGAGACCTTTGATTTCACTTTCTGGTCAAAGGGAGCACAAAAGCCAAATAAAAGAAAATAACAGCACAGTAAAAGATGCTGTTCTGTGCCATTCATCATATTAATCTGGTCCAAATAGGTTCGCTGAATCCCCTCTTCGTCCAGCGAATCTCTCCTTTTACCCTTCGCCCTTTCCTCCCTCTCACTTTCTTTGTTTTTTCCCCAACAATTTGTCTTACTTTCTGGCCAAATAACACTCCCAAAACTCTCCACCCAGACTTTCTGCCTACCCAAATAGTTTTTAAGGGAGAAGGCTTATGTGCAGTGCAGCCCTTCCCTCCAAATGGCTAAAGCACTTCCTGGATTGAGGGTGGCTGTCAGAATCTGCAGTGAAGATTTATTGTGCACATCCCACCCTGACCTTAAGTGTGGTAGGAGAAAGGGATGAGAAAGAGAGATGAATTGAAGAAGAGATAGAGACGGAGAGGCGGAGGAATAAGTGAGCCTGGTAGAGGGCTGGTAAATTTGGCGTAGGAGTACCAGCGGTGCACACGTTGTCAGGGTTAAGGTAATCAAGAGGAGGCGTGTGATGGATGTAGTGTGGCAGTAGGCGAGATGCCACAATGTTTCTCCCCCCAGTCTGTCTCCTTCCAGCGCTCTGCTAAAGGTCTGTGGCAACTTTCACCACTGCTTGGTTTGTACTGACAGTTTAAACCTGTGGGACCATGTTTTACTTTTCTTTTTTTTCTGGCTGAAGCTGCTGTTGTTCTACATTCTCCTCTCTCTCTGTCATCCGACTTCTCTCTCTCACTCAGACATCCACCTTCCCTAACTGTCAGTCTTTTCCTCCATTTGTGATATCTACTGCTGTATTTAAAGTAGCATATACGGATATAGAGTAGTCACCAAGTGGCTCCAGGAGACAGTGAGTCACTGTGTCAGTCAGACTGATGCATCAAATAAATCCAGTATCATTCATGCATTAATGAATGGTTTCAGGCCGTACAGGGAATCAGCACATTTACCTTTTACATAATATTGTATGTCTGCACTTTCTACTGCTCACCATGAAGATTCAACAGCAGAAAAACTGAACTTATTCTCATTCCCAGGTTATCAAATCCCATCCATCCCATGGTGACATGTATACAGCACCCTTTATTGTCTCTATGTGACTCACAGCTGAAACACATTGTAAGGTTAGGTTTAGGCAACAAAGCAGTGCCAGATGACCAATTGTTAATTATGTAACATTACATTAAACATTGACTTCTGCAGTCTCTTAGGTGAGAGTCTTGTTTTTTTTACTCTACCAGCTCCCCTTCTTCCTGCCATACATGGACTTTCTCACTCTTTTTACTGCCTTAGGTTCTCTCAGTGCCAAGTATTGAAGCAAATGGGTTTACAATGGAGTTACCTGAAAGCCATGTACATCTCGTAAGCATGCTTAGGGTTGCCTTTAGCCCCATTTCCACCAAGCAGTACGATACAGTTCAGTTCAGTTCGGTACGCTTTATTCCATTTCCACTGTGGAAAAATGCGGATGGTACCAATGGAAGCGTCCCCATGTTTGGTCCCCCCTCTGTTGGGGTACCTAGCACACAGATCTGGTACTAAAAGGTGGAGCTGTGAACACTGCAGTCTGATTGGTCAGTAGAGGACGGTCACTCTGCTCAGGGCTGAGATGTGTCTGGTTTTGAAGCTCATGTAACCACTGTTCATACTGTTCAGAGTTTTATTAGTAGACTATAACTATAAAATGAAAGAATGTTTTGCTGCGTCCTGCAGCAGCTGGAGCTTAATCCACTGGGCAGCTTTTAAGGTGAAACGTTAACTTGTAATGTTACTCAGTGCATGAGTTGACAACGTTAATCAACTCACCTTAAATGTCACTGTGACAACTTTGATCATCACGTTATTTTTTGTATGACATACACTTTTAGTGGTGTCGGTTCTGTGGGCTCCAGCAATACTAAACCCCTGAGCTTGCCTGAGAGGGACTAAATGCACAAACCCATCGTCTTTAAATATCCCATGGAGAGAGACTCTCACTGCAGCCTTTTCTATTTTGATCTGAAAATGTCGGCGTGCAGCCTCGTTGTGTGGACGATAAACAAGGTGCAGATTTCCATCTGTGTCACTGCAGTGAGTGACAACAACCCGCCCACATTCAAGACTACTGTTTGCAGTGTAAATGCTAGGGTCTAGGAACCATGTCTGAAGGGTTACTTTTGGTTCCAAGGGTACCATACTGAAAGTGTTTGGTGGGCTTTTGTTGTTGATATCACACGCCAAGGGTCAAAGGTGTCACAGCATCAGAATTTGACCACCTGGGATTGAGAACAGGCTGAAACACCACTGTATCTTAACCAAAATCACCAGACAACAGAAACATTTCTAGGGAACTTAACAACAAGCTGACTGAATCACTCTCTGTTTATAAGCCATAGAGTATTACCTTCGAGAGCAGAGATTTTCATGAGCAGATGTGGTACTGAAATGGCCAATATAGAAATATCTGTGAACATATAGCGAAAATATACAAGAAGTCAAAAATGTAGTACGATCATTACCAGCACTCTAAGTGGAGACTATATACATGCACTACTTGAAAATAGCATGTCAGTGTTGCATAACACTTACTGTTGCCATAACACACATAGATTTTCTTCAACTACTGGAGTCAAAGCAGGTCTGGCCTGCATAGCTTCCCTTTAAAATGACATACCGGAGATGTTTAGAAAACAATCAGAGGTATTGCTCATATTGTGTGAACATGAGCCTTCAGAACATCACACAAATATCATCACTTGGGGGGAAAATGAGATAAAAGCCAATAGTTTATATGGATTTGTAAATGTCAGATGGCTCAATGTGGGTCTGGCCTTTATGGCCATCAGTTAACAAAAAAACTTGCCATAACTTGATTCTTTTGCTGTAAATGTAGCCCAAAAGTGTGATTACCTTGAAGACAGCCTCCAGGCACTTAACCTCCAAGGCCCCAATTCTCCCTTTCTGCAAATCCCACTTAAACCCTTGCACATACTGCACACACAGTCAAGCCCCTGGTGCCAGTGTAACCTGTTAGTACATTCCTGTCTGGCCCTATTTCAAACCAATGGCTATAAGACTCAGATCAGAGGATTTCTGTCTGATTTGGATTTAAAAGTGTTGCAGTATGTTTGTATTTTTTTTACATTATCAGATGAGAAAAGAAGGAGAATATGATTAAAAAGAGAGGGTCAGGCAAATAAGTACAGACAAATGTTTGACTAATTATTGGAAACATAGTTTTCAGCTGATGTTATCTGCCTCAGAGGGACAAGTCTCTCCATGACAGCCAACCAGCCACAATTCAAATTTAAAAATACTGAATAAAAGGCCAAAACACTGTCTGTTTACCACTTGTCCAGATATATCACTATCAGTGCTCAAGTACTGGATACAGTCAGTGGTGATTCACAGCTCAAGGTGCAACACAGCTACAGTCTGTGGTGCAGCTGCAGAGACGCCATGCACAGCTGAGATTCCTACTGAGGATCATCTGGGGTGAAATAAGGTAATCCTGGTATCTGTAACTGAATATTCTATGTTTGCAAAGCAAAATACCTTGGGGAGTCTTGCATCCAAAAATCTTATTTGGGCCAAAATGTTCCCAAAGTAGCACTGAGAAAACGTGTGTAAAGCCAGATAGACATTTAAAGGAAAACGGCTGTCTGTGCTAACAGACTGATGGTGTAGAGTTTAGTTGTGTAATATATAAACCACAGCAGTTAAAAAGTGAAGCCACCTTTTTGTGTTGTTATGATTTTGGTTGAACATGCTCCTCATTCACCATTTTTTGTTTACAGCAGTAAACAAAGCATTTGCCCTGTCTGGCACATAAGCCTAAAACAAAAAAGCACAAATCTATTTTAAATTATAGGAGAGATTTTCTTTTTTTATTTATTGTTTCTGACACTGTAAAATAATGACACACTCTGCCAGTAGCTTGGCTAGGTTTAGGTGAAAAGCAGATGGGTAAGATGTACAAGACAAAGGCATTGTGGCTGTCCATTTGATTTACCCAGGACATCAAACCATTCCGCAGTTAGTGCATGTTCAATATCTTTTGTTTTCCATTATATTTTATGGTGGCCTTAAAATGTCCTCCTGTTAGTTTTTTTTCTTTTACTTCTGATCTGTTCAGCACTTTTGTCTGTTTGTTGTTTCTTTGTTCCTTTCCTCTGTTCCTGCTTTGCAATAGACTTGTTCTATTCATAGTGAATTATAAAGAAAACATGTTAGGTAATCAGGAGTGCTTCTGATAGATCATTAGCTGCTGTCCCACAAATCAACACCTCTGCTGAGCCCGACAAGCATTTGCAGTGAACTGGGAATCTGCATCACCTGTGTTTGTGCTGCAGTGTACATGTGAGGAAACACAGGGCCTGGAGCCGTCGGGCCGTCTGGGTCCACAGAGTCCTGCAAACCTGGCAATTCCACGGTGAATTTCACCGGCTCATACAGCTCTGGGAGAGCCCAGACCTCCGTACCCGAATCCCGGTCTGCAATTGGCTGCAGCTTCGGCAGCGGCGCTGCTCATTTGCATAAAGTTCAGCTGCTCTCAACTTCTACTTGATGCTCCAGTCGCTGGCATCGAGTTGCTTGCTGCTGCCGACGCTCCAGACGCCCTTCGTAGCAAGCATACATTGAAAATGAATGGCCACCGGCCGCTTATGACGCTCATGACGCTTTTGGTGTGAATGCACAGTTAGTTCATGCGACACAATCACCAGTCTACTGGGGGAAAGTCCTGTGTTTGACCCATCCACCACCACAACCTACATCCTCACACAGAGTTTTGCTCTGTATACCATTTGCATCTTTACTCCCATCAGCACATTGGCCATGTGATCCCAGCCTTCCCAAGTTACATGGGTTAACCAATGGTTCCCAACTGGACCAGATTACTCCGTAGTCATTAGTTCGAGGTCCACACAGTTCAATACATTCAACATCATACTTGCATTTGGCCGTGCCGTTGAGCTATTTTGCTGTCTCTGTCGAGTAGCTGTCCATTAGTCACTCACTCTACAGTAGAAAACTGACTTCAAAATTAAAACTGTGCTGGAAATTCACTGTACTTAAAAATAAAGTATGCTTTTTACAAACTTGACATGTTTGCGAGTCCCTTGCGGTCCATTCAGTCTGCTTGTAAATGCTGCTGTGAGAACACGAACCAACTCTAGGCAATTATACAGCTTTGTGACAAAATCAGTCCCTGACTTGGACGATAACACAGCAGAACTCTAGGCCTGAAAGCTCCCTCAGCCACTGCTGTAGTTCCAGCTGCTGACTATGTTGATGAGTGAGTCATGGAGTCAAACTAACACAACTAACTTTCTGTTCTTTTCAGAACACCAGCATGCATCTGTCTCTTTAACCCCACAATATCTTTGCCTCATGTCTCTTACAGTTTGAAAACTGCTGCTTTAACCAAATGTTTTTACCCAGGTTTCCACTTTGTCCATCGTTAGTTTTAAATTACCTGATTAAAATCACCATCAGACAGGTTGATGCAGAAAATTAAAACATAGTTTATTTGGGTGACTTGCACCAAATTATGCTCCACTGGAGAGCTTAAAGTAATCTTCATTACTGATAACAAAATGCTCATGAAGTCCACAAAAATAATTTGAATGTGAGCACTGAACACTGATCGGTAACTTGACCACAATTTGGAGTCACAGATCTTAAAACTTCCAGTTAATATTATGTGTGAACAGTGCGTTATTGCATAAAATATGAAAATTAGAAGGTAAGTCAAGCTTTTCTTTCCACTCTACTTAAATGTCAAGAATATTGGATTTCTAATAATAAATGTGTCCTTTCAGACATGCAGTGGGTTCAGAGGACAGACCTGACTGCTGCAGTATTAATTAAAGCTAATAATATGGCAATAGACAAGAACATATTAATTATAAATTTAATTTTGGTTTTACTTTCCACTGCTTTGTTATGACAGTGTACCGAAGTCATTTGATTTCCAAGGTACATGGAGTAACACATATGCAAATGTTCTTACAGAATTGTAAAAACACTTCTTTCATCAACAACTCAAATTAAAAGCATTTTCCGGTAACAATCCGACATAGAAAGCAAAGACACCCAAGATTAGTGTCACCAATTAGTTATCTGACTAAATGTCTCCCCTTCTGTTCCTGAGTTATGGCCAGGAAAGTGTTTTTGCACAACATTATGATCTAACAGTGAAGCTGACCTTTGGCCTTTTGGATATATGCCACCACTGAACTTTTTTTTTCACAATTACATATGAATTCCTGAGGTATGGCTTAACACGTTTTGTGAGGTCACAGTGACCTTGATCTTGAACATTTGACCACCAATTTCTAATCCATTCACCCTTGATTCCAAGCGGGCATTTGTGCCAAATTTGGTGAAACTCCCTGAAGATCTTATTGAGATATCACTTTCACAAAAAATCACAGTGACCTTGACCTTTGACCTTTGATCACCAATTTATAGATCAGTTCATCGTGGAGACCAACTGGACGTTTGTACCAAATTTAAGAAATTTCCACAGAGTTTTCTTGAGATATTGCGTTCACAAGAATGAGACAGACAAGAACAAAGTGACCTTGACCTTTGCCCTATGACCACCAGAATCTTGTGATTTCCCACCTGGTCTGACTGCGAAGTTGACGAAATCCAGCACTTGGGCAATGACTTGCGGTGTCAGACACTGTAAGATTCTAAAGCCAAACCCTGTTCTTTTTTCCTAAACCTAACCATGTGTTTTTGTTGTCTAAACCCAACCGCGTGCGTTAGTTGTTGAAGGCAAAAAACATCAATTTGCGGTCATTAATGTAGTGCAGTTATTTTGAAAGACACTGTATGTAAACGGTAGGTTTCCTGTGAAAACAGGAAACAAATGTATTTTGAAAGAAGACAATGTAACAGGCAGAACTTGACATGGTGCCCTAGAGCATCAAAAGCCAACGGTAAGGGTAAGGGCCAAGGGTACCTTTCACATCATACCTGGACATGGAAAGTCCATGACCAAACATTGATATGTAACGAGGTCAGAGTGAGAATGTGTTTTAACTCATCCTTCAGTCAAAGTGGACAAGTCTGCCAACTTTGAAGAAATTCGCTCAAGGCGTTTTTGAGATGTCACGTTCTTAAGAACCAGACGGACTGATAACCTGAAAACATAGTGCCTCTGGCCATTGGTGTTGCCAGCACTAAGGTGTAAAAACAGACTTGTTAACTAATACAATCCTGTTTCAACATCAAGTTATCCAATCATCCAGTATTGGCTAGTCTAACACACCCGTCTTAAATGTTTATGTGTGAGATCTTTGTGAACACCAGAAAAGATAGATGAGGGTCGATAGGTGCTGTGTGACTTGCTGTCGCGCCCCAGAATGAACTTTGACAGGTCGCCAGAAAGGTCCAATGGAATAGTCACCTGTTTGTTCATGAGGTTTCATATTTACAACTCTTTGTTCATTTGTAATAATAAACCCTAAATTGTTCTCAACGAAAAGGAAACAATGGATCTTTGTAGATGAAGAAAACTAAACCAAACCACTTATTTAAAGACGATCTAAATTAGACCGACAGGAAGGCAACCTGTATAATCAACCAGGGCTCGTTTCAAACCAAGGACATTACATTACATGGTACTGTATGCACCTGAGACCGCTGAACCACCGGGACGCCCCCAAATTTGTAATATTACACAGTATTTTTCTCCACTCTAACCATTCTGTTGCTCTATATAAACCCAACAGGGTGAGAAAGTCAATGTGATCAGTCTCACTAAAATGACCATGCAGCCTAAAAACCCTGTGGATGTTAGTGTGTGTTTGTGTGTGTGTTTATGAGTGCGTGTACATGTGTCTGTGTGCGTGCGTGCATGTGGCCCATTATGAGCTTGTGGAGAGGTCATTTGGCTGTTGACTCCCAGTCTCTGCCGGGAGCGGCTGGATAATTGCTACTCTAATTAGTCACTTTTGCCAGCCGGTAATTCATAGTCACCTTCAAGTACTTCTCCCACACACTCGCATAGACATGAATACAGTACATCCTGTACACAGAACGATACACACACATCCGCTGCTCCTCCACTATCACTTCCTTTTAATTGTTACTTCTATTTTTGTAAATTATAGGCTTTCAGACACCCAATTTTGGATGCTTACAACAATTGACATGATAATGGTTTCCGTGTTGACACCGAGCTGACGATGATTCATGGCAATTATGCGTTAGCAAACAGCACTTTTGTTAATGAATGTGGAGGCTAAGTATTTCTGAGGCTAGACAAACGTATACTGGTAGAGAGCCTTAGCTTTAATGATACTGATAATCATTGAGCTGTTAGACAACAATTTGTAACGTCAAGGCCTACAACTGATTTTAGAAGCACATTAGCCTATGGAGCATCTGTCAATGATAAGTGGGACAATAATACATTCATATAAGGCACTTTAGTTTATTTCTGATGGATTAACGGCCTGCTTTTTCCTTGTTTTCTGCCGCAGCCTTACTTGGTCTTGGAATGCAACACTCAAATATCCAAGGAGTCAAGCTTAAGTTAAAAAGAATGAATTATTACAAAAACTTAAATAGTTACAGTCACTAAAAACCCACTAGTGGTTTTAAGATCCTAAAAAAAAAAATGAATTAAAAGGCTAAAATACAATTTACTTAAAAACAATGCAATGTCGCCATAAAAAAATATGAAAGGCACACATGAAAATATTCTTAAAAATATCCGGGGAAGCAGCTTAAGGATTAAAAACAATCAATTGTCCTTATCTCAGTCTTGCGGGGTATTTGGCAGCTGGCTGCGGCCAATATGGCATCGCAGCACTGTAGCTTCACTCTTCAAGGCCACTCATTCACAAGCAACCTGTTTTAAGAGACATACCATTCTATAGGGCTACTCAGGAGAGAAACGATCGATGCAAGAGCACAATGGAGACAAAAGATTATGTGTCTCCAAGTGAGTAGGACTCTTTAGTGATGGGTTAAATGACCAAACACATCTTTTTGAATTACTCTTTTTAGTGTACGTAAGGTATGAACCAGTCAGTCTGTCGAACACCTGCGTTCTCATGAATCTGTAATGTTTGGTAATGTAGTGCAGCAAAGGCACTAATTGAACAGCCTATGGTGCCTACGGTGCCTAAAGTGTATTCACAAGCTCCATACGCCTCGAATGGTTATTCTTCCGACTTTGTGGTGTTCATGAGCTTTAAGCCGTCATGTGGAAACACCATGGATGCTACAAAGGTGTGTTGTATTATACTGCTCACAGCATTTACATAACAGAACAAAGCCATGAAATATGAATCTGGTGTTAATTCTTCATATTACTCTGACATCACATTAATGCAGCACAAGGCTGTGAAGGTAACTTGGACCTCTGCTACTGTCATTGGTCATTGGTCAGGGACATTTCTGTAATACTGTATCAAACACCTTCTCTTCATCCATGTACATCACCTTGATGCCAGTTGTTCCTGTGGGCACTGGTGCAATTTAGACCAAACTCTTTTTGAGGCGTTGCCAAGCTCTGCTGTTAAACCTCTTGAACCCTTGAACTATGTTCTTGCAGTTTGTGACGACCTGTAATTGGGATGCCTAATCAATGCATAAAATGAATATTTCATCTTAATTAATGTAAACTTATACATGATGGCTGGTAGTGCATTGAAGAGAGGTTTTTAAGGTGGCCAGCACTAGCTGTCAAACGTGCATGTGCTGTAATCGAGCGTCTGTGAGAAACCCACATCACATTTTGCAAAAAGTATCAAACCTCAAAGGGTTCAAAAGGTCAAACAAACAAAGTTAATTAGTGAGCTAATTTGGAGGTGTTGGTATACATCTTAACATCTATGGACGGAGCCAGGCTACATGTTCCTCATGTTTCCTGTCTTTATGCTAAACTTAGCTAACTGGCTGTAGCCCTATGTTTAATGGGCAGATATGAGAGAAAACAAGGGTAGAGTTAAGGGTTTTGAAATGATCAGTTATCAAATTTAAGCAAGTTACAGGTGTGTTGTTTGTCTTTAAACCTTTGCACATTGTGTTGGTAACACTGATAAGAGTGTGCAGCTCAGGGTGATAATATAGCACATCATGTTTAGACTGCATCTTTTTATAAACCACATCATTGATCATCGCAGAGTGATTTAAATCGCATTCAAGGCCAGAGCCTTGGTCAAGGACAATGGCAAGAGTATCTGTACTTCCTATTATTCATAACTTTTGGGGGGCAATGAAAGTAGAGCACCATGAAAAAAGTCACTACACACAATCCCACCAGGACATCATTTCTCTTAAGTGGCAGCTAACCACAGAGCTGCTACATCTCATAATATTTTTTACATAGAGTTATTGCTATGACACACAAATGGAACAGTGTCATTGCACTGATGCTCCCTACAAACACAATTGACCTGATGATGATACAAAACATAATGCCATTATTTCCAGGTTCTTTTGGTACCCTTTCATCCAATCCCCCCCCCCCAGCCAATCCAATCCCTTCAGTTTACACCTCTACTTTCACTTTGACTCTACCGTAACTTTCTCATTCCTTCCCTGACTCCTCCCCACCCCTCCTTAAAGTCACCTTGTTTCCAATGCTCATCAATCTCTGTTGTGGATCCTTCCTCCAGCAGGCCCTATAGGCCCTCCTCTCTCCCTCAACTCCCTCCACCTCTTTTACTTCTTTCTTCCAGCTCCCCCTCCGTCTCCTCAGTCCTGTTCCCCACGTCCACACCCCGAGCTAAGAATAACCTCATGTTTATGGGTACGGCACATTTGATGTCTTTGTTTGATGTTTCTCATACATGATTTACCAGTTTGGGTACGCCACCGATACAATCTAATAATTAATTTACCAAAAAGGTTATCTTACAATCTTATCACCTGGATGTAGTTTAGACATTGAACTGATTCCCCAATGACCTTTATGATGTCCATCTTGGTACAATGGGACATAGTCGGGCTGCGTGCTTTCCACCCTGTTGTGATGTGAATAAACACTAACAATCTACAGTCTTGCTATTGGCTCCGTGAGGCTGCACTTTCTTCTTAAAGTATTTTCTTCTATCCTTTGTTTTCCTCCGCCGCCTCTCTTCCTCTCTCTCTCCTCCTTTCATCTCCACCCTCCCTCGCTATCATCCCTCTGCCCTGCCACCTTACGATCTCAGATCACCTCATCTCTCCTCATTCTTCTACCTTCCCTATCTCGTTCCTCCATCTCTTGTTTGAAGTTAGAAGGTTGGATTGGGTGACAGATCTCTTAAAGACTTTCAACTCCAAAGGACTTGAGGCAACGACTCCCACAGTCAGGTTCTAATGGAGAGACAGGAGAAGAAGAAAAAGGGACCAAATAAACTGCAGAGAGAAAAGGAGAGTGAGATGGAGGGAGGCAGATAGCAATTTTGTTTTCTTCTCGCCATCGACTGCCCCAAGAGATGATGAAGGATCTTTGATGTGTGATGTTTCCGTTCTCTGCCTCTCTCACTCGCTCCTTCACTTTCTTTTCTTTGTCCTCTGGTTGTTTCACGTCCTCCCTCTCCTTTGTTTGTGTGGTTATTTATTTCATTCATTCCTTCCGTCTGTCAATTTGCATCAGGCAGAGACACAGGAAAGTGGAGGGTTTGGGGAATAGAAAACTTTTTGCTTTGCTTTCATAAGCAAGGCAAGCCAGAGCTGCTCTCCCAAACTTTAACTTTGGAGCTTTGAAGTTTTTGAAGTTGACACTTAATGGTTCTGGATTGATGTCTGTGCATTCATGTATGCATGACTGTTTGTGGGTAGGTGTTATTACAAGTGGTGTATCCTTGTGGAATCGCTGTCTTGCTCTATCTCGAACAAAGCACACCCCCGTATACACATGTACACACACTTGCAGTGACTTTTTCAGCAGGGTAGAGCTTTGAGCTCGTGCCAAAGTGGATGGTTGTTTGAGTTATTTCCAGTTCTGAGGTTTTGTAATGGACAGTGATTCCACCCCTACACACACCCCCATTAAACTCACACACAACAAAGTTTTTCCATCTGTGTCCAGCTGGCGTCTTCCCATGCATAACAGTGCACCTGTTCTCTCAAGATCTAATCATTTTTCTGACAACATGCCGAACTTTTGTGCCCACTCCATCAACTGCACCAAATTTCATTGTGGTCTGGAAGTTAACTATTTATATCCACCTGACTATTATTGAATTGTCTGAGTGAAGTTATTTGTAATCTTTGGATTTTGTCTCAGAGCTGGGGAAACAGCTGCTGGTTGAAATTTGGCTACTAATTGTTTTTTTAACTTGTGGGCGCCACATATTTTCTTGCCTGCACAAGATCTGTATCTTGCGCGTGCAACCCTTTTTGTTTTGTGCAAACAAGATAAGAATGTTTTCAGGACTCCACAGCTTCTGTAAAAATGATGTCAAGGGGGCAAAATCATCTCGTTCTCATTACCAGGATGCCAAATATCAACATTTTGTAACGCCCTCTCAGTATTGACACATACTACACATTCTCACTCCAACATCATCAGGTATTGACGTCATGGATCTCCCAGGTCCTGATATGATGTGCAAGGTACCGTGAGTGCGTTGGTTGTTGATGTTTTGGGATGCCGTGTTAAATGAATTGCCTTCTTTCAAAATCAATTCTGTGCTCACAGGAAATTTACCATTTATATACAGTCTCTTTCAAAATAAAAACACTACATCAGTACAACAACGCAAATTGACATTTTTTTTCTTCTTCCAGCAACAAACGCACGTGGTTAGGTTTAGGCAACAAAACCACGTGGTTGTGTTTAGGAACAAAAAAACAGGGTTTGGCTTTAGAATCTTATGGGATGCGAACACCGCACTCCTGGGTTAAAGTCGGTGTTTGTTGGACCCATCCACCATCAGTACTACCCACCTTACTTGGACTTTCGCTGTTTTAACGTTCATTCTTGTCCAGCCGTGTTCCCCCCGACACGTCAACGCTGTTAAACTATAATGGCTATCCTCCGCATTTCATGCTGACATTAAAGGACGCCTTTTTTTGTCTGTGTCTGATACCGCTTGTCACTGCCCAAGCGCTGGATTTCAGGGTTGATAAATAAAGGCATCCTTTTGTGTCTCTTTAGGCAACAAAACTACTTGGTTCAGTTTAGAAAAAAGATCATGGTTTGGCTTGAAATAAGTATGTTTGTTAGGGGGTTACGATAAGACGTGATTTATTTATGTTGCTATTGTTTCACACAGGACACATACACTGCTCTCCTGGGTCAAAGTCCTGGTTTGTTTGACCAAACTACCAACCTGACCACCTCCTTACATGGATTTTCTCACTCTTTATACTTGTTAGTTATGCAGAGCATCAGATATTGCCATGGATAGGTTGACATTAAACTGGTTGAAAGCCCAGTGGGTGTCATCGCGCCAAAGGGAGCCTTGTGCATCAATATCAAATGGCGAAGGGTGTGACAAAGCAGCAGTATTTGATGACTTGAGAGTTGGACCAGTGGTGATCATAAAGCTGTGCTCCTGCCTAAATCAATGGAGAAAATCTTTCTGTATAGCAGCCATTTTAAGAAATCCCAGTCTCTGCCTGCAGGCAAGGCTCTACATGCTAAAACTCCACATACTAGTCTATTTCATACTTTGTCAATCAGGAGGGTAGAGATATTGATAATAGCACTATATCAATGGCATCTATCATTAGACATTGCCTATTTGTTATTGACGAAATTTAGACTACCTTAAATAGATAGCTCATTGTCACACTAACTGTGTCAGGACTAACTGAGTGTCTGTAAGAAAGTGACTTAGCGTAGCTTAACCCAAAACCTGTCCTATAACCCAAATTCACACCATATTTGAGATATCACTATCCATTCATCCAATTCACAACATCTCTGACCTCTGTTTGGCAGAGGTCCCTATGCATACCTATACTCACTGCTGTGCTGAAGAGACAGTGTTGTGCATCAGCCACAGTGTATCCGCCAGTGTATTCAGGCAGATCTCCTCCCTGAGACAGACATCGAAAACTCTCTACAAATGCTTTAGAAAACACTGAATGTGGATTGCTGATTAGAATTAGGTATGTAACTCTGTAGGCATACAATGCTAAATGTGAGCCAATATATGTCATCATGCATTGCTTCTGTTTGTGGCTTGTTAAGTGGTCAGAGTAAAAGTGTCCTTGATATAATAACTCAGTTCTCTAGTTACTTTTTATTATTTTCTTACCATTTTAACTGGTAAGGGACAGGATTTATGTTTGAACTTAATGTTAACTATATCAGCCTAACACCAAGAAAACTGGTATCCACCTCGCTCCTCAAACACCCACCTCAGCCTTACCCAAGTCACAAGCTCATCCTCTGCATTACAAAGTAGTATTGACATGTGTGGCTACATAATTCTCTCCCTCCTTCTACTCCCTGAGAGAGATCTTCAACTGATATCCCAACCCGGCAGAGGCACACTCCTCTCGGGCAAGAGCGCCTTGCCGTCTCCCCTTTGAAGCCTGTATGAGGAAGTCACCCACTAGGCAGTCAGATCCCACATGGGCCCGAGCTCTCTTTGAAATACTGAACAGCGAAAAACAGGGAAGAAGCAGCAGAGCATGGGGAGGAGATAGTCTGCATGTGTAAATGTCAGAGGGATTAGTGTGTGTGCATGCGAATGTTTTACACTTGGCACATGATTAATGGGATGTGACGAGATTGAGAAAGAAAATATACGTGATCCCGGTGATAATGCGAGGGTGACGTTTAGGATTAGGAGCACAAGCCAAGTGCAGTATGTATTATGAACGTATCCTGGAGACACATTGAAATCATATCTACCTTGTGTGCACAGTGCATAGGAACTGCAGGTGCATGGCTCCCCTGTGGTTAAGTATGTCCTAACAACCTAACAAGCCAATCAAAGTCAATCCCATCAGTGTTATTCACATCTGCACTACCATCAAACCCACAATCAGATTATCCCCCCATTGATTCGGAGCACTGACTCAGCACATCGACATGCCGCATATGTGTTAAGCAGCTGTGCGGAATGATCACCAATAGGCCAGATGTTGTATCTCGCACCTCAATAGCAGCAAAAATGGACCGGATTGATTAGCGCTCCCATCTGCTGCGCTAGCTCGGTGTTAATAAGCAGGCTGCGCGGCGCTCTTCATTAGAGAAAGAGGTTACTCAAGGCTAAGTGTTCAAAGGCTGTCCCAGGTTGTATCAGAAGAGCCGAGAGTGAGAGGTGAAGCGCGGCCCAGTGAGTGTTGGCAACGCTGAGGTGAAGCATAGCCTAAAGCGGAGAGAGAGGAAGGAGAGACAGATATGCTCGGAGACACACAGACAGGCACCAGCGGGCTTGTGCAATCAATTAAAATGCACAGCAAGGCAGGGTAAATGGTCAAGCATGCTGAAGAGTGGCACAGTCAAGCATTTTTCAGAAGAGGTTAAACAGGTAATGTACGAATGCATTCCAGTGAGTGCTCAGCACAGGGGAGAGCATTCGGCTTTAAAACTTCACAAGCAAAGAATGAATGCAAAAGATACTGCTGTTGTTTCGCAATAAATCACAAGGTGGAGCTGCGACAGAAAAAAAAAAAACATCCCTCTAAACTGAGACAACATAATGTAGATTCACATCAGCAGCATAAAGAGGACAAGACATTTGATTTAATAATGGCACTTTGCAGGATTGCGGGGTAGCACTCAAAGTTAAAATAATAAAAACCACCATCTATCACTGTTACGAGTGCTCTGCCAAAAAAAACTACACCTTTAACACATTTCTATGATAAAAAGAGAAGGACTAACAGAGGAATAGCAGAGCTAAAGCGGTAGGAGGTCACGCCCATGGAAAAAAAACAAGTTCAAAAATGAGTTCAAGTGTGAATGTGTGTGTTTTCCCATTTGTCCAAGTGTGGGCTGGTGCGTGAGTGTGTGTGCTTCTTTTTTGTTTATTTTTCTCTCACCTGAATGGATGTAAAAATAATCACTGTCATGTACCTGAGGAAAAACAGACATGCCCAACAAAGACTTTGTGGGTTTCTCCTTACGGGGATTTAAAAACAAAGGGGACAATGAACGGTACTGCATCAGAGAATAATCCAGCCATGCTGTACACGTCTACCAATTTGACACACACATCATCGCCCCTGTTTAAAACCCTACATACCCCCAAAAAAAGGTCAGTTACATCACCATCAGTGATTAATTTTGAGTCAATCAGTCTGCTGTCTCCAGCACACTGTAAGTGTTTCCACTTCACATTAGAATGACATCAGTTCAGTAGATTGTTTTTTGGGAGGATCAAGGAGCTTTGTATTCCGTCAGGAGGACCGAGGCCAAAATGGTTTTCAGTGTTGTCAGCCTTTTAGTTGTTCTTTGTGCAGGATAATGGCATAAAGGCTGTTTAACTTCCTTCCATACGGAGTACATTGTTTCTTTTTTGATGCAGTGACACCACATCACAAGAGGATTTTAAGATATTAGAGGTGCTGGTAGATGAATTTTGTCACCTTTAGACAGAGCCAGGCCAGCTGTTTCTCCCTGTCCCAGTATTGATGCTAAGCTAAGCCAACCAACTGCTGGCTGTAGCCACAGGGGGATTATGAGACAATGGGCCTCTGGGCACAGATATGCCACCACCTCTCCGACATTGGAGCAGGACACTGTGGTGGTTTTGTGTCTCTTTGAGGCAATTTTGTGTCCCTCTGTGGTTGTTCTATGTCTCTTTGTAGTTCTTTCGTGTGTCTGTGAGACCATTTTGTTTGTTATGTGTCTCTTTGGCATAGTTTTGTGTCTCCTGATAGTTATTTTGTGTTTCTTTATGGTTGTTTTGTGACTGTTTGAGATTGTTTTGTTGTGCTTTTTCGGTCAATTTATGCAGCCATTTTGTGTCTTGTGGTTGTTTTATGTCTCTTTGGAGTTGTTTTGTGTCTCTGTGAGGCCATTTCGTGTGTTATTGAGGCAATTTTGAGTCTCTTTGGTCATTTTGTGTCTCTTTGCATTTATTTTTTGTCTTATTGTGCTTGTTATGTGTCTCTTTGGCATAAATGTGTGTCTATTTATTGGTAGTTTTGTGTCTCCTGATAGTTATTTTGTGTTTCTTTATAGTTGTTTTGTGTCTGTTTGACTTATAATTGTGTCTCTTTGTGGTAATTATCTGGAGATTTTGTCTCATTTTGCGTCTCTGTTTTCATTTTGTGCCTCCATGTGGTTGTTTTGTGCCTTTTGCTTTGTTGTGTTTTTTTGGTCAATTTGTCGGCCATTTTGTGTCTCTAGTGGTTGTTTTATGTCTCTTTGTAGTTGTTTGTGTCTCTGTGAGGCAATATTGTGTGTTACTGAGGTGATTTTGTGTCTCTTGAAGGTTGTTTTAAGTCTCTTTGAGGTAAAATTGTTTGGTTTTTTTTGTCCTTTTATGACTCTTGTGTTCTTTGTTTTCATTTTGTGCCTCCATGTGGTTGTTGTGTGTCTTCTTGTGGTTGATTTGTGTCTCTTTGTGGTTGTTTTGCCGTCATTCTATAGTTAGTTCCTCTGCATCTCTTTGTGGTATTTTTGGGTCCCTTCCTTGTCAGTACAAGTTATTGTGAGTGACATTTTGTGGGTAAAGTCAAGGTGGCCCCTGACCCGTGCCAGATGGGCCTGTTCAGTAGGCTGTAGCTTCATAATTAGTGTACAGAGTGGTATCAGTGTTCCAATTTTACTCTCAGCAAGACAGCTTCCTTAAGTGTCACACCAGGTCTTTGAAAGCCGATAACCACAGCCGCTGTGCAGCATGATATTCAAATGATTATTTAGAACACGTATGACTTTCTGGGTCCAAAAACATGTCCGTTAACGCCACTCCTCTTTTCTCTTTTTCTCTCGCTGACAGATCTGTGACAAGGAGTGGCACTACTACGTCATCAACGTAGAGTTCCCGGTGGTGACGCTCTATGTGGACGGAGTGACCTACGACCCCTACCTGGTGACCGACGACTGGCCCATCCACCCCTCACAGATTGACGTGCAGCTCACAGTCGGTGCCTGCTGGCAAGGTAAGCGGGCACAGCTGAGTGGTGATGAAGATGATTATGATGATGATGAGGTGGTGATAATGAAAGGGAGAAAGCCTGTGACTAAAATAAAAGTTAAATGTAAAAGATGAGGTACACTGGGCATTCTGCTGATGAATATAGCGTCCATGTGACCAAGTTCAACAATATGAATAATGTTTTTTCTGAAGTACTATTACTCACTGAGTGTGGAACATGTTCTTTGGCCTTGAATGAACAATGTTATTAAGAAGAGCACTTAGTCTGCCTTTGACAAATGATTGAACCAGCGTGAATGAAGGAACACAATTAAACTGTCCTCTAAACTGATAGCTGCCACTAATTGCACAAGAGGAGAAGAAAGGGCACTTTTTCACACAGTACAGCTTACCGTTGATTTGATAGCCCAAATGAGACTGCTCAGCGATGCTTAGCCTCAGATAAAGAGTCAAGATATCTTTTTGTGCCGGAGCAGGAGCAGGTCATCTTGTGTCGCTTTCATCTGTGGCAGCGAACCCCTCCTCCTCCTCGTCTTCCTCCTCCCCTCCCAGTGCTTTCGTTTGACACTGCAAGCCTTTAGTAGGATTAAAAGGGCCTTGAATAGTAAAAGGAGTTCAGAGACTATTTCAGCGTTTTTTCTTCCAGTTGTGGGCTAATCCTTAGTAAAGACTTGTAAAGGTGATCCTGAAATCTGAACATTAGCCACAGCAGATTGCCTTTTCAAAGCGAGGAGCTTTAAGTGTCCAGCTGGTTGATTGCAAACATGTTGCAAAGATGAGCTCATTCATTATCTAACTGGCTCCAGCAGCCTCGGCTCGGAGTGTGTTTGTAGAGCAGTGGTGAAAAGAAATTCAACATTTGCAGAGTTGCGGCAGTGGGTTTATCTTTGCCTTTCTGTTGCACTGCTGAATGGCCTTACAAACAGCACAACGTGATTGTGTGCAAATGGATGACAGGGTAAATAAAAAAGATTTGTCAGCTCCAAACAGTATGGCGGCAGACAACTGTGATATTTTGTCCATATTTAATTAAATTCCATGATATAATTTCACGGTTCATAACATTTAAGTGGTCAGTCAGCGTGGTCGCATGGAAATAAATTCTGTCCTGACCACAGCAAATGAACATAATTTAGAATTATCATATTTCAGATAGTTATCCAAAGAAAGCATTCTAGTGTGGTGTGACAAGGTTTTAGGGTTTCAGTCTGTGAAGTCTGTAATTAAACCTGCCTCAAACTGCCAGTGGGGGCGGCTAACACACATGAATCAGTTTTTATTAGCAGGGCAGTTTAGTGTCCAAAGATGGTCCACAATAAATTCTACTTCAGAGGCTATTCATACCCTAAGAAAAAAAACATTTTGGTCAAATGTAATCAGATTTAAAGACACTGAAATATGGATTCTTGAAAGTGTCAGTCCAAAATAATCAGACTAGTTTGACTCTAATATATTGAAGCTGTTGCTTTGTTGAGAGGTGATGACAGTGACAATGACACAATAACTGTGTACTGTGAATAATGAGTTACTCCAAAATGATGCTCTCTGCCTCTGTGTTACCTTGAGGCTAAGTTTAGTCGTCTTTCAAACCAAATGTGTTTGATTCAGTTCCGACATTCTCGGATATGTTGGACAATTTGATTTGGTTTGTTTAGGCTGCTGGGAAAGCTGTCGATCAAACTCTGGTGCTGACTAAACAACCACGTGGCTGACAAGCAAACTCTGTTGCATTGGGAAACATGGTTGGACAACAATATTGTTGTTAAGGGGGTGAAAGGTCCAACTCCCAAGTTGTCACATACTGACACATTGCCTTGCCCTTCTGCATCCAGTATTGATGCGCAAAGCTCCCTTTGGCATGATGAGACCAATGAGACTCCAATGACAACCTATCCACAGTGATATTTGATGCTCTGAGGAACTGACATTGGGGAGGTAGTCAGGGTGGTGGATTGGTCAAATAAACACAGGACTTTGACCCAGAAGACCGCTGTTTGTGTCCCATGTAAAACCAAGAGTAACGTAAGTACATCAAGTACAACGTATTTACGTCACGTTATATAACATTGAACCATAACCCCATAGCAAACATTCTTATTTCAACCCAATCCCGGCGCTTGGGCGTGACTTGCGGCGTCAGACACTGACCAAAAAGCCCTCCTTTAACGTCAGCATGATACACGGTTGCCATTGTAGTTTAACAGTGTGGTGTCGGGGGAAACGCGGCATGATGAGAACAAAAGTTAAGGTAGTGAAAGTCAAGGTAGGGCGGTCAGTCGGCCGTGACTTCTGTCTGACTGCTGAGTGTGGCCTCTTCCTGTGTCTGTCCTTTCAAAGTAAATTCCCACATGGTCCAGTCATGTAGGTTTTGATTTATTTTGACAAGGCGCAGCTTCTAGTAGAGTTTTTTTTTTCTGCGACAAAGCGACCAATGAAATCTTGCCGACTAATGACGATACTGGTTGACTAACGTTTGATCGACTATGAGTTGGCAGCGCTCCAAATGTCCTTGGCTGTTTAAGACCTCCATTGCTCACATTAAAATGTTTCAGGAGGTTTCATCTTGATATCAAATACCCAGTCTTTTGGAAAGCCTTAATTATGTGTGAATATATGCACTGTATGTGTTAGTGAGTGTGGTGGTGCTTATAGGGTGTCGCTCCCAGGAAAGATGTGTCTACACCATAATAAACAAGACTACACCACCAGGGGAAACTACTAGATTGCATTGCTCATTAAGATGCATGCAATACACTTGTTGGAGTGTCGTCCTGCAACAACAAAGCTGTGAACTACCCAGCTGTAAGTCTGCATTTGCACTTCTCTCCTATCCTCTGATAGAAGGGTTGCCCCCACCTGTCCTTCTTCCCTCACCTCTAAGAGTAAGTGCTGGCTGTGCAGTTTTCACACAGTCAGCCTATATTTACCCTCTGACCTGGCTCCAAGTGTTCATGTCCAGAAGTGTGGAACAGTCAAGTGGTGAAGAGCAACACACTCATCTCGCCTCATTCTTCTTTTTTCTCGACTGTGTAATCACACGCTGCTGCTCTGCCTCCCTGACTCCCCTCATCGCAGCAGCAAGCATGCAGGAAGAAATATTGAAGATTACACGCATGCACAAATTGAACCATAAATATCTGTGTGTATACAGTATAATGACTAAACGCAGGCGCACAGGCGCAGGTACACTCACAATAAATCACAAAGTAAATGAGAGACTATCTTATACTTAAGTTATGATCCTATTTCCAGCTCACCCATGCCTCTCCGGTCTCATCTGTTGCTCCTCTGGAAATTACGCAAATATTGCTGAGGAGAAGGGAGAGTGAGGATCTATAGAGCCACGAGCGCTGCACAGAACGAGCAAAGAGAGCTGACACCACGTAAAAACCAGTCTCTGTAAAGTGGAATGATCAGCGGTTTTATCACCCATATCATTCTCGCTCCGCAGCGTCTCGCTAATCCCCTCTCCTCTGCGTCTCTGTCTGGGACCCTTAATGGTTTCTCTGGCTAAAGCCTAAATTGATAACATCTGTCAGGGTGGGACCGAGCGCATAGGTGGACATCTAGCGAGATGGCAGGGAAGAAAATAACTGCGTTGAGGAAGGAGTGCAGGTGAGGCATAAAAAACAGGAAAGAATATGTTTGGGATAGTTTGGTATCCAAATGGGATCTTGTGGGTTTATTAGGTAGTTACGCAGCTGTCCAAAGCTTGATAGGATAAGTTCAGGAGACAGTTTTAGTGAACTGTCAGTTATTGGCACGACAGAAAACTAAGCATGAAAAGAACATCAACAAGTCTTTTTTTCTGCTTGTTTCTCTTGTTTCAGCAATTTGGTAGCAGGTGCATGAGGACATGCAGTGCCACACGAGCATGCTGAATAGAAAGGGCGAGTGGTGATGGAAAGGCACAGATAAGGAGGAGAGTTCAGGTGTGAGGATTGACCTTTTGCAAGGTCCCACCACCTGATGCAGACTGGCCAATCATAACGTAGCATCGAGCCGGTTCAGACCAGGGTCTAACAACAACACAGCTGTGCTCCATTGTCTCTAATGCAGTCGTTTCAGATTTTCTTCATTTTCACGCTGGTTTTGTGGATTTCGAGCTAAATGTTATTTAATGATACTCGTTACCTGGAGAGGTTGGAAAAAGATATACGTTTCTTCCCTGTTCCAAAACCAAAATCAAACCCTGAAAAGTGCAGGGTTAGCTAGCTAGCTACTGAAGATATAGCCTACTGAATGTATACACATGCTGCTTTTGCTTTTTGATGATTATAATAGTGAAACAAAGAGCGACCCTGCTGTACAGGAACCAGTGAAGGGAAGCAGGGAAACCCTGCCTGTCCAGCGGCAGATGTCCAGGTAGTGGCAGCAGCACGGCGGTGAAGCCAAACACCGTTCATCTGCACACACTGATTCAGCACTGGCGATCAGCAGTGATGTGGTGGTTCACTTTTACACTGTGATCTGTAGCCTATAGTTCGGCTTTAGCTTCTAACTATCTTTGTCTTTTTAACCTGTTGTTGCTGCTGAGTCAGTTTGACATCCTGGATATATCCTTCAAACACAGACTGTAGACCCCTCTGTCTGCTTCTCTCTGGAATCACTCTTTCATTTTTACAAAATATAATCATATTTCTATAAGAAGTACTGTTGTAATTTGGGCTCCATGCTTACTCCAACAGCTTGTTGGACCATCACAAAGGGGCAGGGCTTAGCAAAAAGTCAATTCGTATAGCTGTAGCCATAGCGCAAAATGTAGCTCCAGTTTAGCAACTGCAGGGACGATTCTAATTTATATTTTCACAAAGCACCGTAGGGCACGATGAAGTGTTTCCAGTAGTGGTCAGCTGTGTCTCCACCTGCACTGACTAAGCTTTTCAGACCCTGGATACATCACTTAGGGCAGTGATACATGTGCCTGTATCATCCACAGGGAATTACCTGGTCAAGGTTGGGAACGTCTGATGAAGTGTAGCTGAGGGGTTTTGAATTGAGGATTCCCCCAACTCCAGTTACTGTAGAATATTGCAGAGTATTTCTTCAGCCACCAACTGGATTTCCTGGTTCTCCTCCAGCAACTGAATGCATCTGGGAGGCTGCTCACTCACTCAGGAGCCAGGATGTACTGTTACATTTACCTAATGGCGGGTCGTACTCAAGCCAGACAGAAAGGTCAAGAAAGGCATGTACAGGATGCAGAGGGTGAAGGTTAGAGGTCAGCAGCATGGGAGCTGCTGTCCTGTTTCTCATAAAGGTCCCAAATGCATTGTCATCGGAGTTATCGAGTGCTCTGCTTTCCATGCTGGTGATGCTTTTAACAATAGTCGGGCTAAAAAGCAGAGATGATTGGACCACTTCCCTCATTTGCTGTATCTACTGGTGAAGTGGAATTATAGGCTACAATAGCAGTCAGTAGACGCACATACACAGAATAATGAACTGATGCCATGACGTTATTCTGATGGCTCATAATTCCAAAGCCCCAATAGCCTGGAAAAACATCCTATTGGCCCGAAATGATGTTTGTCCAAAAACATCTTATCCACAAAACAAACGGCCATTAATCTGAAGAGCTGCTTCTCCGAAAATATGCCACACACTCTATGCTAGCCAAAGTTATAAGGTCCGATGATGCCATTCTGCATAATAATTAGCCATGTGCTTCTGTTTCGGTGAGTGCCATCTGAAAAAATGGCCCTTTGGAGGTTTAAGGCAGGATACCAGGGTGTCAAAGGGTTGAAACTGACTACTGTACACACGTTCCCAGTGGTGGAGTTAAGAAAACAATGCTGAAAGCCATTCTTTGCCGCTTGCCTCCAACAATCACGTGGGAGCAGAGGTGTGCAGAGTGGCTAAACAGATGCATTGATAGAGAGACAGAAAGACTGTTTCTTAGTCTAAACCTTACCTTCGCCATGTCTTTGCCCATCAATCTCTGCTTTGCTCCATCCTCCTCTTCATCTGTGAATACATTTTACTGTGCAAGGATTATTTTTTATAACAAGCGTCATTAGATGAAGGGACTGTTCTGTACTTTCAGTACGTTGGTGGATTACAGTCAGAGCTGGAGCCAAGCAGTGAGAAGTGAAGAGTTAGTGAGGAAATAAAGGTGAAGCTGTGCTACCCAGAGCTAGTAACCTTTCGGCTAATGAGTGGTTCTGAGACTTTTCTGGCTGGTACTGGCCTTTACGGAGTTCAGTGAACATGCTTTAAATGTGTTGACTTTTTCCTTACCTTCATCTCGCCTGGATGGGCTGGCTGAGTAACACTTGCACTTTTACAGCAGCACCCTGCCGCTTAGTCACAGAACGGAGGCACAAAACATGCATCTTAAGGCCAATTATAGCCATAATTTGGTCATCAGGATCATAATTAGAGAGAAGATAAGGTCACTGTTAGTTTGATGATCTTGTGGTGTGTAAGGGACTTAGATGTGCCACATACCAACAGAGACAAGCATGACTTGATGGTAATTACTGTAGATTAACCCTAACCCACAAAACAAATATCTACGCGAGGTTTCTGTGACCCATTATAATGATTGTTAAGACTGGGTGAAGGGTCACTGCGTTTGCTCTGGTAGATATTTTAATGTCTTGTTGTACAGTAGGTTTTGTTGTTGTGCTTAAAGCAAAACGGGTGGATAAACATCAAAGCAAATACTGCTTCTAGCCAATAGTGTCACTACAAACCTCAAATAAGGCCTTTTATGAACTGTTTTACGATATGTGTGTGTGTGTGTATGGTTGTGTGTGTAGGTGGGGAGGTGACCAAGCCACGGTTCACTCAGTACTTCCGGGGCAGCCTGTCCGGGCTGACCATCCGACCGGGGAAGATCGAGAGCCAGAAAGTCATTTCCTGTCTGCAGGCTTGCAAAGAGGGCCTGGACATCAACTCCCTCGAGAGTCTGGATAAGAACATAAAGGTATTCGTTCATTCATTTTTCTTTCGCTTATCCTTTTTATTGACTTGTCTACAGAGATACAGTATGTTCTTACATAGAAACAGATCTTATTCAGTCCATCATAACATTTCAAAGTTTTTGCTCAGCTACATCTGATGTAACTGCTGAAACTAAAACTCCAGTAGCTTCTATCAAGTAAAAGAAAATACTGGTCAGGTCTGAATTCCTAAACAGCCTACTAAACTATGTTGTTTCTCTTCAGGATGTCATCATCCAAGGTAAATAGAAAATAAGTCAAATTTTCAATAATTAAAACAAATAAATTGTCGTGGCTGTGGTTTACCTCGTCCTTTGGTTTCTATTGTCTTTCCTCTCTTTACTTCATTGCTTTTTGAAGTTGTTTCTAGGAATACCTCACGTAGGTGGGAAATCTAAGGGATTTTCAACAGAAAATGCTCGACTATATACATAAAATGAAAAACTTCGAGAACATAAAAAAGGTTGAACAGAGCCTGTGTAAGTAAACAAGTCCAACCTCTACCCAGACAGCATCATTATATTTATCCTAGTCTTTTTCAAATTGTCCTTCATTTATCCATTTCCTGTCTGTAAGATTCTCCATCAACTGAATATCGTCTGTGATGGTCAGCCATTGTTGGTGATGTGAGCGCTCTGTCATTTGGAGCTCCGCCTGGATCTTTTCATGGAAAAAACACTGTAGAATGGTCATAATTTGAGCAATCTTCTTCAAACTTGAAGCAAATATTCATTGATAGTGTGCCTACAACCCCACAGTGTCATTTACCTGCTCAGATGAAACCACAGACAGTTATTCATCCTGAAAATATATTTTTTATTTTATTTCAGGCAAAATCTTCAACTTTTTACTGACTTCAGAGGCCCATTACTCTGTCTCTGTATCACCTAGAGTGTTTCTGACACTTTCACAAGAAACTTCAGAGAGTTTGCTTTTTGGCAAGACCTCGTGCATGCATGTAGTCACAGCAGTTCAGAGGCTACAGTCATTTTAATATTGTTATGTCATTTTAGGCGTTTTCGCTACAAAATGGGGGTGGAGTGCAAGATTAATGTTCACATACAGTCTCTTTCCAAATGAATGCACTACTTTGGTACGACACCATGAATTGACATTTTTGGTCAGGCAACAAAAGGAAGTGGTTAGGTTTAGTAAAAAGAACAGGGTTTGGCTTTAGAATCTTCAGGTGAAAGTCAGTGTTTGTTGGACCCACCGGCCCCACTCGGGCTTTCGCTGCCTTAACTTTTGTCCTTGTCCAGCCACATTTCCCCTTCACACCAGCAGGCACCGTTAAACTATAAAGGCATCCGACTGCGTATCATGCCAACGTTAAAGGATACCTTTTTCGTTGGTTTCTGATGCCACAAGTCACTGCCCAAGCGGATGTTGATGACTTCAGAGTGAGACCGTGCTCACTATACTGAGTATACATTCAACATCCTCTCTGGTGTGTGTGCACTTGCACAAAAACACACATTTTGATCCCTCGACACAAAAACACTTCCTCTTTAAATTACCACAGCTAAATCACCACTTGGTTTCCTTGAAACTCCTCAGACTCCCCCTCTTTCAGCAGCTCAGCTAATCCATCTCCCTGCACTGTGGAAGATAGAGGGCAAACAAGATGGATAGGGGTTTGTGTAGACTCAAAGCCAAACCCCTATCCACCCATCTTCATCTCCTTTAACTCTCTCCCTGTCTTTCTATCTATCTTCAGTCTTCTTGTCTCCCTTCACTTCTGATGCTCAATCTGTAGAGCTCCTTGTGCTGTGTTGCAGCAAAGAGATCCTTGCCAGCCTTTTGAGAAGACAAGGTAGGATGAGAAGAAAGAGAAGAGGAGGACAACCTCTCCAGAGCCAGTGTAGTTTATCTTTTGAGAGCTATTTCATTTTCTTCTTAGCTGCACACTCGTCTGGCTCCCTTAAGTCCACGGGAAGCTTAAGGACAGTTTAGCCAAGCAGGTGCAGGACTGGCACAGCACAATCAGAGGAGAATAAAAGGGAGGGAAGGAGAGACGGTGGGAGGTTGAGGCAGATAGACGGGAGGTATAGCGACAGAGAACAGAAGATGAGAGGAGACAGCAAGAGAAGGGAATGTGTGAAGAGGAAATGACAGGGGAGAGGGAGTGCACGGAGAGCCCTGCGGAGTGCCGAAGTACCGTCGCCCTGCTGCTGAGAGCCAGTTTTAGGAAATGGGAGACACTCAGTGCACTCTGCAGTTCTAGCAGGAGACCACTAAACCCTCTTTAAAGTAAGAAGGGCTTCAAATCCCTGCCATCAAACTCCGCAGGAAAACACACACCTCTGTCAGACTGTACTTGTTAGGAGAGTCCACTGACTGTTTTTTCCTCTCTTGGTTTAAAGGGCCATGCCAGTGTTTTCTTCATGAATACACACATTTCCTTTTACTATTATGCTACTGTTTTCCTTCCTGTCATCTGCGCAGCCGCTGCTTTCCACTTATTTCTGTACAGAATGAAAATCTGTTTGCAAAGGCTCAAGACTACCTTAAAATAGGTGATCCATCACAGTGAACATGTTGCTTTTAGTCAAAGTGACATTGCTGTTGCATGGTAATGCAGCACAAACATGATGTTCACTTTGATGGATTACCTGATTCAAGCAAGTTTCAAGTCTCAGCAAGCTGAGGTTCATACTGTACCACTGCACAGTGAAATGAATAGAAATCAATGGCTGACTGAAGTGGTTGACTAAAATTTGGGGTTGCCCCTGCATGCTTTAGACCTTTTAACCAGTGCAATTACAATTACAGCATTTACAAGCGGACCAGATCAAATGTCTTGTGTGAGAAAGCTGCTCTTGATTGGTCAGAATTTCCATGTGGGAATATTCCAGGAAGTAAAGCAAACGTTGAAGAAGAGTACACTTGCAAGATAAATGTGACACTTTCTAATGTCACAATGGAGGGACAACTACGCAGGTTGATTTTAGCGCTGCTCATCGTGGACTATATTGCTGTCATTGTTCATTTTAGTCAAACCATACAGTTTGAAAACGAGGCGCGGCTCCAACTAGAAAACAATGTTTTGATGCATTGGATGTGCTGAATGTGCATATTAAGGCAGTACAGGAGGAGGTGCACATTAATAATCCTCCAGGACTGTAACATGCTCATGTTTAACCCAAACAATGTGTCATGTGACTGCAGTTGCTTCACATCCAGGTCGGAACATGTTCTCACCACAAACCAACCGCACAAGAGTTTGTTTGAAACCGGACCGAGACCACCTCTTCAAGAAGGTCTCAGTCTGGTTGTTTTGGTGCACACCTGAGTGTGATTGCTGTGTTCACACCTGCTCAATCGAACCGCAGTTAAGGGGCAAATGAACTTGAGTTTGATTGAACAGAACCAAACAGGGCAGGTGTGAAAGCACCTTAAACACCTCTGTTAAACTGGTCCAGTATTAAACGGGAGTGCTGCAGCTGACAGCCTCAAAACAGGCCGCGATGTTACCAGTTTACATCCACTAAAAGCCCCTGTTTTTGTCACTGACTGTATGTGTCTGGAAAGCATCCTTACAGAAATAAACCTGTTTGTTAAAGAGTAACAGTAAAGTGTTTATCCAGAAACTGCCTGTAAATCACCTCTGACAATTCTACAGGACTCCATTTAAATAAACAGTAATTTAAGCATATATAGGTCAGGATATTTTCACATTTAACTGGGTTAAGTAAGGATTTATTGCAATCAAACCAGAGTTGGTGATTGTTGAAACAGTGAAAAGAAAAAAAGATGTTTTTTGTGAGTTTTATGTTGCTGCCATTAACATTAAATGAAGTGTGTTTTCCAGTTATAAAATGACCGTTTATTTAAATTGAGGCAGGTGGTTTGGGTGTTTTTGGTTAAATAGTTTTTTAACAAAAAGGCCTTTCGATGTAGGAACCGTTATGAACATAATGTGATGGTACAAACATGCCCCATATTGTTGCATTGCAGTCTGTTTCCCCGTTGCAGCAGTCTCGTTCAATACTGGGCCAATTACAAAAATTGTCGTTTCCATTAGTCAGAGAAAATAACATGGTAAACTAGGGTCCAGGTTGAAAAGAATTAAAAAAAAATAAAATCACACTTTGGCCACCAGGTCAAGATAACAGATGGTAGGGTTGTTGTTTTTTTGTTTTGTTTTTTGTTTTTTAATTTAATAAAGGACATACCAGAAGGGCAAAATATCCCTGAAAAGTTCCAAACTTGCCACACTTTTTTCTTTTTTTAATTTAATTGTAAGCTGTGTTTAGGAGTATGCATCTCAAAATCAATACATCTAATTAATATTTTTTATAATACCAAAAGATTAAATGACAGTATATAACATGAAAGGGTGCTGTTGAACTTTATCGCATTATACAGAGAAGTGTTTGGGTTATTTAGCCAATCCTCTGATATTAATTTGCTTTAATTTTCATTATATCAATTTAATTAAAGTCAATTTAACTTCTAAAGCCCAATATCACAAATCACAGTTTGCCTTAGAGGGTTTTACAGCATACGACATCCCTCTGTCCTTGGACCTCACAGTGGATAAGGAAAAACTCTTCAAAAAAACCTTCAACAGGGAAGAAAATGGTAGAAATCTCAGGGAGAAGAAGTGAGGAGGGATCCCTCTTCCAGGATGGACAGACGTGCAATAGATGTCGTGTATACAGAACAAATCAACATACTAAATTTACAGTGATCCTTAATATGTATGTATTAGACTGCATTAGTTTTACATAGGCGTAGCTAATAAACTAGAATATGCATTCAGCAAATTGCTAGAAACGTGACACACATGTTGCGCTGTGTCATTTGTAAAGAAGCAACTCCTTTCTTACATGTTCACCATATAAACTTCACAAAGAGATGACACGTAACTGATGTGTGTACAGCTTGTTGTGCTGCCCCCAAATAGCCAACAAAATCTATGAATACAGGTTTAAGGTGAGTTCAATTTAACTATCAGATCTCGAGGCCCTGACTTGAAGACATCCTCTGCATCAGAATGTGGTTTCAGAATGAATCACAGCTCCACACAGCAAATCTTGGTCCACACCAGACGCCGGACAAATCTACTGCATCTCAACTGGAACTGATTGAGTGCAGCTATAAATGGCTCCGTTTGTGTTGACATTTTATCACAAACTGCTTCAGGTTCCATCTAACATCTCTGTTTTCTCTCTCCATATAGTTCCACTTTAACCCGGCCCAGTCTATCTTGGTAATGGAGGGAGAGGACTTGGAAAACATGAACGCTGCTGTGAGGAAAGTTTCCTACATAAACTCTCGTCAGTTTCCCACACCAGGCATCCGACGTTTGCACATCTCCACTGCCGTCCAGTACGTACAGTTCTTTTTCTCCTCCTTCCTCTTGCTGCTGCCCGTGTCTTTATACTTTTATTTAAACTTTCGGTTTCATATTATATATATATTTTTTTTTCAGTTAGTGCTGTGTTGGTTTCTCTGTATCTCAGACACGAGGGGTGCCAACCTACCTCAACACTTCTGTTGAGTGTTAAGACAACACAGTAGATATCACAGCCTGACTTGATACATCATTCCCTTCTCACACATTGATCCCAATCCCTCCTTCTCTCACCTCTCTCTCCGTGTTTCTCCTTTCCTCTGCTGTGACTTTCCTTTCCTTTCCCTTTAATACACCATTTTCTGTTCGCTGTCGCCACCGGGGGCCAGTTTTTACATTTTCATGTCATGTATTAATAATTCTGCCTGGATTTTGCCAGAGGAATGAGAGAAAGAGATATACAAAAAGAGAGAGAAAGTGTGTGTGTGTGTGTGTGTGTGTTGGGGGGGGCTGAGGCTGGCTGGTAAAACAGCCTCCCTCGGCGGGCTGCCATTAAAATTCATGATTGTTTTAAATATATGTAGACCCCTACAGCGCAGCCCTGGGGGTTCACTCTCCGCCCTCCTGTTGGGTTCGACGCACGGCCGTGGGCCCGAGAACTTCAACTAACACAGCAGAAGTGAGGGTGTGTGTGTCTGTGCGTGTCAGTGTGTGCGCCGCACAGGCGGCTGGTGATGAAGCAGAGTCATCGTAGCTGGAGGCACACCGATTATCAAGGAATACATTATGCTAATGACGGCTAGGCTTGCGTCACTGCTAAATGTTGTTTAAATTAAGTTTCTCTCACAGACTGCTGACTGGTCTGCCAGTTGCCATAGTTGTGTGCATGCCTGAGTGTGCGTGTGTGCGTATAAGAGATGAAAACGGCGTGAAACCCTACTTGCAGATATGTGTGGCAAATGTGTGAGAGAGCGTCCATTTAAGAACATGTGTAAAGACTCAGTGATGAGGTGTATTTTTTTCTAGTTGCAGTTTATTTTCATATTTACAGCCAGAAGAGACACCAGTGGAAAAAAAATCTCCTCAACTAGTTACGCTGAGAGCCTGAAACATGGCCTCCTGCCACAAGACTGAATAAACCCCCGTCACTGCTACATGTACAGACAGTATCGCCCCTCACAAATGCAAAGAGATGTTAAATATTTCCTGCCGATGCAATTAAACTTGTTTCTTGCTGACGCCTAGTAACTGCAGCTACTGCAGGCATTGAGAAAATAATTAGGCAAACAGGGCTAATTAACAACCCGTGTGGACTCCGCTGTTATATTTCTTCTCTGGGACTAACTTATTCCACTTCTCTTATGGAGAGTGGTTTATACATTAATGTAAAACTTAAATTAAACGCTGGGCCTCAATTAAACGCTGAGTCCATTTTACTAGCTGGGTGTGGCTACACATTTTAATAAAATAAACACAGGTCTCAAGACGTCTGGTTGCCATTCTTCAAATGTACAAAACCTCTTATAGCCCAGTGGGTTGTTGAATACCCGCTCAAGCAGTATGGAGATGCTACACATCATTAGCTCAGTTAGATTCTTCACAATTCAATTGTTATGTTCATTTTAATAAAACCACGAGCACTAACGTATAATTCAATCAGATTTCCTGGGATGGACAAAAAAAAAACAAGTTGATCTTTATCTCTGAAAAGGTCCTATAGTCTGAATATGTGTCCATTCCGGCATTATTAGTATTTATACTCCCGTGACCAGAGCTTTTGTTTGGTATGCGCTTTGAATTAATTAGGACTTGAGTAGTATAAAAAAACTAGTAGTTCAGTCAGGAACACTTTAGTCAAAGAAAACTTCATTTACATTTGCAGTATAATATTTGGCGGTATGGCTCTGTTCTGGGGCCTCTGCCTTTTGCACAGATGTGAAACAAAAAAAGCAAAATGATAATAATTCACAAGTCTCTTTTGAAATCTGAGTGAACGAGCAAGTTATTTCTCATGTAGCCTCTAAAAACAATGACAGAAATGTGATTTTATGCTAATCTTAGGCTCTTAATTCTTTCTTACTATTTATGAATGTCTCCATAAAATACCTGCCAGACAGAAGCCCTGTTCAGATTGTCTTTTGTCGCCTACATTTACCTGTGAAGGAATTAAACTCAAATTTCACAGCAGGCCTCAGTAGGAGTCTAGGTTACTAAAATCTGACAGCAGGACAACAAATTGTTTGTTAGATTTACTGACATGTTTCTGCAGGAACAGCACAGTTGTAATTAGTGGCATTTATTAAGGCTAGTAATCCTTTTAATGTGAGCTGGATCCAGGTCTTTGCTGTTTGATGCTGCAACTAACAGAGACATTAAAGGAACTGAGCCACCGATAACGATCTGTTTTCTCTAGTTTCCATGCTGTCAAAATATCTGACAAAATGTCTGTTGGTTTGGGGCGTCGGTGGCTTAGTGGTAGAGCAGGCGCCCAATATACAAGGCTGTTGCCGCAGCGGCCCGGGTTTGAATCCAGCCTGTGGCCCTTTGCTGCATGTCATTCCCCCTTCTCTCTCTCCCCCTTTCACACTTACCTGTCCTGTCCATTAAAGGCAAAATGCCCGAAAAAATATCTGTTGGTTTTATTGGCTGTCAGGGTTTAACCTGAGGTCAGAGGTCAAGTGTGTTTGATGTGCAACCTGCTGCCAGTCACTTTGTCCATACACATAACATACTGCACATACATATAAACTTACAAAATCAAGTTGGCTTCCATCACAGCAAAAAAGCAATTACTGCGCATTAGCACAGGTGCAGAGACAGTAAATCTGCCTGATTAGAAAATGATTAGATTTTATGAGAGGCATTCACAAGGGTTTGTATACATGATATTTTTGGCACTCTAGCAGCAGATGAAAGAGAACTCAAAATTAAAATGTGTGATTAACAAGGTAAATATTTTTAGTCATGTCAGAGACAATCATGGACCCCTCAGGGAGTCGTGTGCCACCCGTTACACGCAAAGTGTCACAATACACACTTTGACATTCAGTGTGATTTTCAGTGATAATTTTTTTTCTCAACTATATTTATGCAGCACAACTTTGCTCAGAAACTGTGCTTTGCTTATGACCACTCAGCATATGTTTGCAGCAGCACATTTGCGCGTGTAGTCTTGTTGATAACACCGGTGATTTAACTTTTAATTTGTTGTTTTAGTACTTCACCCAAAACACACACCAGCAGAAAAGACTCTCCTCAACTGAGTTAGTTTTACTGAGAGTCTGAAAAATGGCCTCCCGCCATAACACATAAGCAAGGGATGGGAAAAAGAAAAAAAAAAAAACTGCCATGGAAGTATCACTCCTCACAAATAAACAGAGATGTTAATTAATTCCCCCAAATGCGATTAAATTTGTTTCGTGCTGACGACTAATAACTGCAATTACTGGAGGCAACGAGAAAATAAAAGTAACCAGCGCTAATCTTTGCAACAGCCCTTTTAGACTCCCTTGTCATATTTCTTTATAATTAAGTTGGACTGGCTCCAGGATTTTTTTTTTTTTCAGCTCGGCAGGCCCACGCAGCAGCCGTCTCCCTGCATCACTGAGTTTGTATCTCCCACTGCTCACAACAATGGCTTAGTGCCCGAGCAGCGAACAGACACACACCACCGGCTGTGGCCACAGGATACAAAAGGAGAGATTACACGATGCCCCGAAACCTGTTTTTGTCTCAAACTGTGGCCTCAGACAACTCACTGTGGAGGATTAGAGACAATAGTTAAGTTTCCATCCAGCTGTCAGACAAAGTTTCAGAGATTTTTTTTTTTTTGACGTTACAAAAAACTTAATGTGAATCTTTCCCATCAGCTGAGTCAAAGCCAGTAGGTATCTATACCAAAGTACATCCATGAAAACAATCACGACTTTCAAGACGTGTTAACTAGAAGTTTGTGCTATCTGAGACCAAAAAAAAGTAAAAGAAATGTGCTTAATTATTTTTTCCATACATCAGCCAGTGGTAGTACCAGGCTTGTTTAGTGCCGCTGCAGAAATTGATCCTTTTGTTAAAATATTTATAATTACCGTAAAACTTCAATTAAAAGCCCAGTCCCTTTTAGCCTGGTGTGGCTACACATTTTGACAAATAAACATGTCACAATTAGACGCCCGGTCTGGTTGCCAAGCAGTTCATTTTTTTAATAGAAGTTTTTCGGACAGTTTGGTCACGGACTTTCCATGTCTAGAAAAACTTCAAGTTGGTTGTTGACGTTCTGGGACGTCGTGTCAAGTTCTGCCTGTTACATGCATTGCCTTCTTTCAAAATACACTTCCGTTTTCAATGGGAGGTTTACTGTTTAGATACAGTCTCTTTCAAAATAAAAGCACTACGTCAGTATAACAGTGCAAATTGATATCGCACATGGTTGGGCTTAGGGAAAAAGCACAGGGTTTGGCTTTATAATCTTACTGGACACAAACACTTGTTGTTGTTGTTTGTTGGACCCATTCACCGCCTCTCCCACCCCCCTACCCAGACTTTCCTCACCTTAACTTTCGTTCTTATCCCGTCATGTTACCCCTGATGTCCCTAAGCACTGTTTAACTATAACGGCAACCAGCTGTGTATCATGCCAACGTTAAATGACTTTTTTCGTCACTGCCCAAGCGCCGGATTTCCACGACTTCAGAGTGAGACCGGGTTGTTTCGAATGTATAAAAGCAGGTTGTTGGCTGCCTCAAATTATGCGTCCATTCCTTTCCAGATCCCATTCCAGATTACCCAGTAAGTTATTCATGTTCCTTTGGACCGTAGGTGGCTTTGGTTCAAAAGACTCAAAAGGGTTTCTCATAAAAACATATCCAAGTTGTGAGTATTGTTTTAACAGGATAAAGTGGTGTTGTGTTGGTATGCGGGCAGGTACTGTAATCCTCGAGTGCCTTAACTCTCTGTCTCTCTCTTGGAGCCAGATCGAATGAATGATTTATAATATGTTATCTGAAGCATAATTTCATGGTTTCAATAAAAAAATATGTTTATATTTTCAGATCTTTGCGGACCAACAGTTTTGCGTGAAAAGAATTAAAGGCCTGTCCCAAATGTAGGCCTATTCATTTCAGTGATTTAAGCAAATAATAACCTGGCAATTAATTAAAGTTCTACAATACTATAACAATGTAATGATATTTCAACTTATTATCCTCATTTTCTTACAGAAAAAAATAATATAATAAGGCGGCACAGCGGTGCAATGGTTGGCATTGTCGTCTCAAAGCAATAGAGTCCCTGGTTTGAACCCAAGGCTGAGGGAGCCCTTGTGTGTGGAGTTTGCATGTTCTCCCTGTGTCAGTGTGGGTTGTCTCCAGCTTCCTCCCACAGTCCAAAGACATGCAGGTTAATTGGTGACTGTAAATTGTCCGTAGGTGTGAATGTGAGTGAATGGTTGTCTGTCTCTGTGTGTCAGCTCTGCGATAGTCTGGCGACCTGTCCAGGCTTACAGGATAAGGGTTACAGAAATTTGTCATTAGCAACACAAAATCTGTCAGATAGTACTTGACAGGCACACCAGTGTCCCTGTTATTGTCTTATCCTGATTTAATCGTTTTCCGAATATGATATGAAACCTGGTAATTCATATCTGTTTATGACTCTAACAGTATTTAGGTTTCTGCAGGAGTGTCGTTGACTTCCACCTCTGTTATTTTTGGACTGAGGTGCTGGTGTTGTTAGTGTCATACTCTCACTTACGGATGTCCTCACTAGGTTTTATGATCCAATATCTTTTTTGCACAGTAGCTGAGGATTCCTCCCTTTTTGTCTGGTGTTAGCCGAACGAGCCACAGCCGTTTCTGTTAGACTGTATTCAAAATCACTTCCTGTAGCTCAATGTATTGACCGTCCACCATTTTACAGTATCTGAATACTGAGTGTCAAATGTCTGCACTTTAATGCCCTCATTTCAGTGCTATCACAAATTCCTTCAATTGCATGACAAAAGCAGTGTCCGTGACATGCACACAACTTTCTGCTAACAATGCAGACGCAGGCGGAAATTACATTTATGCTAAGCTTTACAGCTGTTAGTGACGACCAAAAATGACGATGATTCATTAGTGTCTCAAATCTCAAATCACTGTTGAGTTTCTATTACATAGGGAGCAGTGAATGAGTGAGTGGAAGAGGACCTTGGGCACAGCTTTATTATAAAGTTCTTTTATTTATCTCAGTGGCAGAGAGATCCGGACTTTAACTCTGTACAAGCTTATATAAGCAACAGGCCATTGTCTGGTTAATGCAGTCTCAACCTTCCTCCATGTTCAAGTGTGGTCTTGATCAGTTTAAGCATAATGTACATTTCCACAGCAATAATTCCATCAGAAGAGTAAGAGTCGTACCAGGTGTTCCACTTTACCTTTTTCTCCAAACAGTGTATGCGTTGGTCACACCACTTGTTATTACAGTGGTTGGACTCACTGCGACTGTTGTGGTTTTTTGGCTTCTTATAATCTTGCTTAGGTTTCTTCAACTTTTCATGAATTTGTTTCGATGTGCCCTACATTTAGCTCCAGTCGTTTCAAGTCGCCCACTCAGAGTCCCACTGAATTTCTTCCTCAGCAAATAGGCTCAAAAGAGCCTGGACCTCGTCGTTCGTCCGCTTCTCGTAGCTTCTCTTTTTTTGCTCCACTCTCCAAATGATCAAAACACAAACGAAGTGAAGCTCGTCGAAATGAAATATGGTTTGCAGCCACACTGGGACGGAAGTGCGGAGTGCTGCATGTGTGTGTTCTTCAGCACACAGCCCCGCCCATCAAGAATTACAGGAATCTTAAAAGTCCTACCCCCTTCTAGGTCATTTGTTTCAGGGAAAGTTTGGGATTGAGGGAAAGCTTTTTCCCATTTTTCGCCGAGGTTTTTCAAAATCCCGGGTAAATGATAAAAGTTCCTGCAGTGTAAAAGGAGCAAATGTTTAACGCCTGCTGTGGCATTAACCTATTACCTCTGAGAGAGGGCGCCCTTGAGCCAATAACCCAGGTAGATTTTGTTGTACTGATGGAATTAGTGCTGTCGAAATAGACATTACACTAGTAAAGCGACTCCTCTTTAGGTTTTTTTTCTTTTCCCCAGCCTAAATTTGTAGTCATTATTTGAATACTACCTTTTATATGAGAATTTATACTACTGAATATTATAATGTAGACTGGGCATCTGAAATTAATTACTAAAAAATGTACTTGTACTCACTATATACAGGGATGAGACAGTGTGTATATATCATGCTAAGCAAATATATTTCAGAAACTTCTACACATCCAGTATCCACAGACACTTTTTAAATGGTTTACTTTGATGTTCAGCCAAACCTGCTCCTTCTTACTGCCGTTTCCTTTCAGTTTCACTAATTCTATTCGTAAAAATTCATATGAAACTACCCCGCTCTAGATGAAAAAACATATAGGGATTCATCATATGGATTTATGCATTGCAGCATAGTTTCCATCAAGATGTAGGTGAGAAAATACAGGATGCATAACAGCTGAAGTCTTATATACAGCAGGTTTCCAATGCAGGAAATAAGCTTGTTATGATTTCTTGCTGTAGCTGCTTACAGAGGTACAGAAGGGAGAGAAAGCATTGATGTCCCTCCCACTGACAGATGTTTGTGTGCTTGAAAGGCCTTCGGTGAAATGTAAAAACAAAAATCAGGTTGTTTGTTCAGCTTTCACGGCTTACGCCACCACCATCAGCACCCTCATTCCTTCCCCCCACCCTCCCATCCCTCCTCTCCTTCCCTCTCCCTCCTCCATCCTTTCCTCATTTTAATGTCTCTTGTTTTCCAATTGATTGATGTGTAATCTGCAGCCTTTACGCTGTGTGTATGTGTGCATCAGCCAATACATCACAATGGTTGTGAGTCACGAGTGCACTCATTTGTGTGAATATGGCCGATCTGTGTGTGTGTGTGTGTGTGTGTGTGTGTGTGTGTGTGTGTGTGTGTGTGTGTGTGTGTGTGTATGCGTGTGTGTGTGTGCACTCTCCCCTGTGTGGCTGTGTTGTGAGCTCACAGCTTGCGAGCTCTAGTCCTAGAAAGCCAATATGTGTCCGTCTATTAAAGGTTGCCAGTGGATGCTGTGCATTTAAACACATGCTAGCACACGGCGATGGGCAAGCAGGGAAGCAGGCATGCACGTATGAAATCACAGCAGGCACGCTGCTGCAGGTCTGTGTCTGCTGCCTGAGCACCGACAGAGCGTTTTACCCCTGAATAACTGCACACACTGTGGTCTGGATTTATCAGCTTTTAGTGCGCTGAGGAGGTCCTGTTGGTATTGATAAGCTTGATTAGCTGCTGCTCCACAGTTTTACATTTTGGCACCAAACAGCTACTTGTGTGAGCCAAAGTTATTTTATAAAATGTCTTCAAGTGCTCCTCAGTGTCTTCTGTCACCTTTAGAACTGTCTGCGCTCCTTCTATAAGACCTTCTCCTCACTCAGCAGGGTTCAGCTGTGTTGAGTGAAATCAGGATGGAAATAGAGAAATGCACTTGGTGACACAGTCATGCACTCATGAAGGACATCTTACACATGGAAGGCATAGTGTCTGTGGGAGACTGTGGTCAAGGTCATTGTATTGTGAACGATTTCAGTTACCGGAGTATTAGTCACTGCTGAAAAATAAACTTGTTGTCATCTCAGTGTCGTTACTGGGCTAACAATACCAAACACACACAAAGCAGCAAGAAAGAAACTTTATTGGGGTCTAAATTACATTTTCGAATTAAGTCTGACGTAGCGCACCTCTCTCCGTGGTGATATCCACACTCCGGGTCGGGAAGGCAGTAATGCATTAAGAAGCTGGTTGCCAACTGCGAGTTTGGAGTTTTCACCAAAGTCCGTACATTTAATGGAAACACACAGGATTCGTATTTCTTTTAATATGCATTTCCCAATGATTCAAATCACTTTTGGATGGAAACATAGCTAATAACGACATTTTGTTGTAGTCATGTTATACTGGACTTTGTTGAATCATTCTATACTATAACTTTATTATTAACATTTTACATCATGTTATACAAAACTTGTTAGTGTCATTTTTAAGTCATACCAGACTATGACTTTTATAAGACATGATACGCAATGCTTTGTTACTTTGGGTTAGGGTTAGATTTTTGGCCTGTGACAGGACATTAGTTAATGTGAAGGGGAGAATCAAACCCACAGCCACTGGTCATGGCCATTGCCTTTGCACATGGGAAGCCAGCTCTGCCCAGTGAGCTACAGGATGCCCCACTTTCCCATTTTTGATGGCTACTTTTTTATATTATACGAAACAAGAACTTTTGATTAACATTTTTGCATAATATCATAAGATGACTTTTTAATGACGTTTTATACAATACTATACTAGGACTTTTTTAATCACTCTATAATAGGACTTGAACTGACACTTTTATATCATGATATACTATGACCTCTTTAAAACAGCATATCAATCATATTGTAGTATGACTTTCAGGATCATGTTTTCATCAAACTATACAGTGACTCATGCTATACTATGACTTTTTTATCATGTTATACTATGACTGTTTTTATCATGCTACACTATGACTTTTTTTTATCATGCTACACTATGACTTTTTTATCATGCTATACTATGACTTTTTTGTCATGCTATACTATGACTTTTTTATCATGTTATACTATGACTTTTTTATCATGCTATACTATGACTTTTTTATCATGCTATACTATTACTTTTTTATCATGTTATACTATGACTGTTTTTATCATGCTACACTATGACTTTTTTATCATGCTATACTATGACTTTTTTATCATGCTATATATATTACTTTTTTATCATGTTATACTATGACTGTTTTTATCATGCTACACTATGACTTTTTTATCATGCTATACTATGACTGTTTTTATCATGCTACACTATGACTTTTTTTATCATGCTATACTATGACTTTTTTGTCATGCTATACTATGACTTTTTTTATCATGTTATACTATGACTTTTTTATCATGCTATACTATGACTTTTTTATCATGCTATACTATGACTTTTTTTATCATGTTATACTATGACTTTTTTTATCATGCTATACTATGACTTTTTTGTCATGTTATACTATGACTTTTTTATCATGCTATACTATGACTTTTTTATCATGCTATACTATTACTTTTTTATCATGTTATACTATGACTGTTTTTATCATGCTACACTATGACTTTTTTATCATGCTACACTATGACTTTTTTATCATGCTACACTATGACTTTTTTATCATGCTATACTATGACTTTTTTATCATGCTATAATATGACTTTTTTATCATGCTATACTATGACTTTTTTATCATGCTACACTATGACTTTTTTATCATGCTATACTATGACTTTTTTTATCATGTTATACTATGACTTTTTTTTATCATGCTATACTATGACTTTTTTTATCATGCTATACTATGACTTTTTTTATCATGCTATACTATGACTTTTTTATCATGCTACACTATGACTTTTTTTATCATGTTATACTATGACTTTTTTTTATCATGCTATACTATAACTTTTTTATCATGCTTACTATGACTGTTTTTTCATCATGCTATACTATAACTTTTTTATCATGTTATACTATGACTGTTTTTCATCATGCTATACTATGACTTTTTTATCATGTTTACTATGACTTTTTTTATCATGCTATACAATGACTTTTTTTTATCATGCTACACTATGACTTTTTTATCATGCTATACTATGACTTTTTTTTATCATGCTATACTATGACTTTTTTTATCATGCTATACTATGACTTTTTTTATCATGCTACACTATGACTTTTTTTATCATGTTATACTATGACTGTTTTTATCATGCTACACTATGACTTTTTTATCATGCTACACTATGACTTTTTTTATCATGCTATACTATGACTTTTTTTTATCATGCTATACTATGACTTTTTTGTCATGTTATACTATGACTTTTTTATCATGCTATACTATGACTGTTTTTATCATGCTACACTATGACTTTTTTATCATGCTACACTATGACTTTTTTTATCATGCTATACTATGACTTTTTTTATGCTATACTATGACTTTTTTGTCATGTTATACTATGACTTTTTTATCATGCTACACTATGACTTTTTTATCATGTTATACTATGACTTTTTTTTAACATGCTATACTATGACTGTTTTTTATCATGCTACACTATGACTTTTTTATCATGCTACACTATGACTTTTTTATCATGCTACACTATGACTTTTTTATCATGCTATACTATGACTTTTTTTATCATGCTATACTATGACTGTTTTTTATCATGCTATACTATGACTTTTTTATCATGCTACACTATGACTTTTTTATCATGCTATACTATGACTTTTTTATCATGCTATACTATTACTTTTTTATCATGTTATACTATGACTGTTTTTATCATGCTACACTATGACTTTTTTATCATGCTACACTATGACTTTTTATCATGCTACACTATGACTTTTTTATCATGCTATACTATGACTTTTTTTATCATGCTATACTCTGACTGTTTTTTATCATGTTATACTATGACTTTTTTATCATGCTACACTATGACTTTTTTATCATGCTATACTATGACTTTTTTATCATGCTATACTATGACTTTTTTTTATCATGCTATACTATGATTTTTTTATCATGCTACACTATGACTTTTTTATCATGTTATACTATGACTTTTTTTAACATGCTATACTATGACTGTTTTTTATCATGCTACACTATGACTTTTTTATCATGCTACACTATGACTTTTTTATCATGCTACACTATGACTTTTTTATCATGCTATACTATGACTTTTTTTATCATGCTATACTATGACTGTTTTTTATCATGTTATACTATGACTTTTTTATCATGCTACACTATGACTTTTTTATCATGCTACACTATGACTTTTTTATCATGCTATACTATGACTTTTTTATCATGCTACTATGACTTTTTTTTATCATGCTATACTATGATTTTTTTATCATGCTACACTATGACTTTTTTATCATGTTATACTATGACTTTTTTTTAACATGCTATACTATGACTGTTTTTTATCATGCTATACTATAACTTTTTTATCATGCTATACTATGACTGTTTTTCATCATGCTATACTAACTTTTTTATCATGTTATACTATGACTGTTTTTATCATGCTACACTATGACTTTTTTATCATGTTATACTATGACTGTTTTTATCATGCTACACTATGACTTTTTTATCATGCTATACTATGACTTTTTTTATCATGCTATACTATGACTTTTTTTTATCATGCTATACTATGACTTTTTTGTCATGTTATATTATGACTTTTTTATCATGCTATACTATGACTTTTTTGTCATGCTATACTATGACTTTTTTATCATGTTATACTATGACTTTTTTTATCATGCTATACTATGACTTTTTTATCATGCTATACTATTACTTTTTTATCATGTTATACTATGACTGTTTTTATCATGCTACACTATGACTTTTTTATCATGCTATACTATGACTTTTTTATCATGCTATACTATTACTTTTTTATCATGTTATACTATGACTGTTTTTATCATGCTATACTATTACTTTTTTATCATGCTATACTATGACTTTTTTTTTATCATATACTATGACTGTTTTTATCATGCTATACTATGACTTTTTTATCATGCTATACTATTACTTTTTTATCATGTTATACTATGACTTTTTTATCATGCTATACTATTACTTTTTTATCATGCTATACTATGACTTTTTTATCATGCTACACTATGACTGTTTTTATCATGCTACACTATGACTTTTTTTATCATGCTACACTATGACTTTTTTATCATGCTATACTATGACTTTTTTTAACATGCTATACTATGACTTTTTTATCATGTTATACTATGACTTTTTTATCATGCTATACTGTGACTTTTTTATCATGCTATACTATGACTTTTTTATCATGTTATACTATGACTTTTTTTATCATGCTATACTATGACTTTTTTATCATGCTATACTATGACTTTTTTTATCATGCTACACTATGACTTTTTTATCATGCTACACTATGACTTTTTTATCATGCTATACTATGACTTTTTTTATCATGCTATACTATGACTGTTTTTTATCATGCTATACTATGACTTTTTTATCATGCTACACTATGACTTTTTTATCATGCTATACTATGACTTTTTTATCATGCTATACTATGACTTTTTTATCATGCTACACTATGACTTTTTTATCATGTTATACTATGACTTTTTTTTATCATGCTATACTATGACTGTTTTTTATCATGCTATACTATAACTTTTTTATCATGCTATACTATGACTGTTTTTCATCATGCTACACTATAACTTTTTTATCATGTTATACTATGACTGTTTTTATCATGCTACACTATGACTTTTTTATCATGTTATACTATGACTGTTTTTATCATGCTACACTATGACTTTTTTATCATGCTATACTATGACTTTTTTTATCATGCTATACTATGACTTTTTTGTCATGTTATACTATGACTTTTTTATCATGCTATACTATGACTGTTTTATCATGCTACACTATGACTTTTTTATCATGCTACACTATGACTTTTTTTATCATGCTATACTATGACTTTTTTTATCATGCTATACTATGACTTTTTTGTCATGTTATACTATGACTTTTTTATCATGCTATACTATGACTTTTTTATCATGCTACACTATGACTTTTTTTATCATGCTATACTATGACTTTTTTGTCATGTTATACTATGACTTTTTTATCATGCTATACTATGACTTTTTTATCATGCTATACTATGACTTTTTTATCATGCTACACTATGACTTTTTTATCATGCTATACTATGACTTTTTTGTCATGTTATACTATGACTTTTTTATCATGCTATACTATTACTTTTTTATCATGCTTTCCTATGACTTTTTTATCATGCTATAATATGACTTTTTTATCATGCTATACTATGACTTTTTTATCATGCTACACTATGACTTTTTTATCATGCTATACTATGACTTTTTTTATCATGTTATACTATGACTTTTTTTTATCATGCTATACTATGACTTTTTTTATCATGCTATACTATGACTTTTTTTATCATGCTATACTATGACTTTTTTATCATGCTACACTATGACTTTTTTTATCATGTTATACTATGACTTTTTTTTATCATGCTATACTATAACTTTTTTATCATGCTATACTATGACTGTTTTTCATCATGCTATACTATAACTTTTTTATCATGTTATACTATGACTGTTTTTCATCATGCTATACTATGACTTTTTTATCATGTTATACTATGACTTTTTTTATCATGCTATACAATGACTTTTTTTTATCATGCTACACTATGACTTTTTTATCATGCTATACTATGACTTTTTTTTATCATGCTATACTATGACTTTTTTTATCATGCTATACTATGACTTTTTTATCATGCTACACTATGACTTTTTTTATCATGTTATACTATGACTGTTTTTATCATGCTACACTATGACTTTTTTATCATGCTACACTATGACTTTTTTTATCATGCTATACTATGACTTTTTTTTATCATGCTATACTATGACTTTTTTGTCATGTTATACTATGACTTTTTTATCATGCTATACTATGACTGTTTTTATCATGCTACACTATGACTTTTTTATCATGCTACACTATGACTTTTTTTATCATGCTATACTATGACTTTTTTTTATCATGCTATACTATGACTTTTTTGTCATGTTATACTATGACTTTTTTATCATGCTATACTATGACTTTTTTTATCATGCTATGCTATTACTTTTTTATCATGTTATACTATGACTGTTTTTATCATGCTACACTATGACTTTTTTATCATGCTACACTATGACTTTTTTTATCATGCTATACTCTGACTGTTTTTTATCATGTTATACTATGACTTTTTTATCATGCTACACTATGACTTTTTTATCATGCTATACTATGACTTTTTTTTATCATGCTATACTATGACTTTTTTTATCATGCTACACTATGACTTTTTTATCATGTTATACTATGACTTTTTTTTAACATGCTATACTATGACTGTTTTTTATCATGCTACACTATGACTTTTTTATCATGCTACACTATGACTTTTTTATCATGCTACACTATGACTTTTTTATCATGCTATACTATGACTTTTTTTATCATGCTATACTATGACTGTTTTTTATCATGTTATACTATGACTTTTTTATCATGCTACACTATGACTTTTTTATCATGCTACACTATGACTTTTTTATCATGCTATACTATGACTTTTTTATCATGCTATACTATGACTTTTTTTATCATGCTATACTATGATTTTTTTATCATGCTACACTATGACTTTTTTATCATGTTATACTATGACTTTTTTTTAACATGCTATACTATGACTGTTTTTTATCATGCTATACTATAACTTTTTTATCATGCTATACTATGACTGTTTTTCATCATGCTATACTATAACTTTTTTATCATGTTATACTATGACTGTTTTTATCATGCTACACTATGACTTTTTTATCATGTTATACTATGACTGTTTTTATCATGCTACACTATGACTTTTTTATCATGCTATACTATGACTTTTTTATCATGCTATACTATGACTTTTTTTTATCATGCTATACTATGACTTTTTTGTCATGTTATATTATGACTTTTTTATCATGCTATACTATGACTTTTTTGTCATGCTATACTATGACTTTTTTATCATGTTATACTATGACTTTTTTTATCATGCTATACTATGACTTTTTTATCATGCTATACTATTACTTTTTTATCATGTTATACTATGACTGTTTTTATCATGCACTATGACTTTTTTATCATGCTATACTATGACTTTTTTATCATGCTACTATTACTTTTTTATCATGTTATACTATGACTGTTTTTATCATGCTATACTATTACTTTTTTATCATGCTATACTATGACTTTTTTTTATCATGCTATACTATGACTGTTTTTATCATGCTATACTATGACTTTTTTATCATGCTATACTATTACTTTTTTATCATGTTATACTATGACTTTTTTATCATGCTATACTATTACTTTTTTATCATGCTATACTATGACTTTTTTATCATGCTACACTATGACTGTTTTTATCATGCTACACTATGACTTTTTTTATCATGCTACACTATGACTTTTTTATCATGCTATACTATGACTTTTTTTAACATGCTATACTATGACTTTTTTATCATGTTATACTATGACTTTTTTATCATGCTATACTGTGACTTTTTTATCATGCTACTATGACTTTTTTTATCATGTTATACTATGACTTTTTTTATCATGCTATACTATGACTTTTTTATCATGCTATACTATGACTTTTTTTATCATGCTACACTATGACTTTTTTATCATGCTACACTATGACTTTTTTATCATGCTATACTATGACTTTTTTTATCATGCTATACTATGACTGTTTTTTATCATGCTATACTATGACTTTTTTATCATGCTACACTATGACTTTTTTATCATGCTATACTATGACTTTTTTATCATGCTATACTATGACTTTTTTATCATGCTACACTATGACTTTTTTATCATGTTATACTATGACTTTTTTTTATCATGCTATACTATGACTGTTTTTTATCATGCTATACTATAACTTTTTTATCATGCTATACTATGACTGTTTTTCATCATGCTATACTATAACTTTTTTATCATGTTATACTATGACTGTTTTTTATCATGCTACACTATGACTTTTTTATCATGTTATACTATGACTGTTTTTATCATGCTACACTATGACTTTTTATCATGCTATACTATGACTTTTTTTATCATGCTATACTATGACTTTTTTGTCATGTTATACTATGACTTTTTTATCATGCTATACTATGACTGTTTTTATCATGCTACACTATGACTTTTTTATCATGCTACACTATGACTTTTTTTATCATGCTATACTATGACTTTTTTTATCATGCTATACTATGACTTTTTTGTCATGTTATACTATGACTTTTTTATCATGCTATACTATGACTTTTTTATCATGCTACACTATGACTTTTTTTATCATGCTATACTATGACTTTTTTGTCATGTTATACTATGACTTTTTTATCATGCTATACTATGACTTTTTTATCATGCTATACTATGACTTTTTTATCATGCTACACTATGACTTTTTTATCATGCTATACTATGACTTTTTTGTCATGTTATACTATGACTTTTTTATCATGCTATACTATTACTTTTTTATCATGCTTTCTATGACTTTTTTATCATGCTATAATATGACTTTTTTTCATGCTATACTATGACTTTTTTATCATGCTACACTATGACTTTTTTATCATGCTATACTATGACTTTTTTTATCATGTTATACTATGACTTTTTTTTATCATGCTATACTATGACTTTTTTTATCATGCTATACTATGACTTTTTTTATCATGCTATACTATGACTTTTTTATCATGCTACACTATGACTTTTTTTATCATGTTATACTATGACTTTTTTTTATCATGCTATACTATAACTTTTTTATCATGCTATACTATGACTGTTTTTCATCATGCTATACTATAACTTTTTTATCATGTTATACTATGACTGTTTTTCATCATGCTATACTATGACTTTTTTATCATGTTATACTATGACTTTTTTTATCATGCTATACAATGACTTTTTTTTATCATGCTACACTATGACTTTTTTATCATGCTATACTATGACTTTTTTTATCATGCTATACTATGACTTTTTTTATCATGCTATACTATGACTTTTTTATCATGCTACACTATGACTTTTTTTATCATGTTATACTATGACTTTTTATCATGCTACACTATGACTTTTTATCATGCTACACTATGACTTTTTTTATCATGCTATACTATGACTGTTTTTATCATGCTAAACTATGACTTTTTTATCATGCTACACTATGACTTTTTTTATCATGCTATACTATGACTTTTTTTTATCATGCTATACTATGACTTTTTTGTCATGTTATACTATGACTTTTTTATCATGCTATACTATGACTTTTTTTATCATGCTATGCTATTACTTTTTTATCATGTTATACTATGACTGTTTTTATCATGCTACACTATGACTTTTTTATCATGCTACACTATGACTTTTTTATCATGCTACACTATGACTTTTTTTATCATGCTATACTATGACTTTTTTATCATGCTATACTATGACTTTTTTTTATCATGCTATACTATGACTTTTTTATCATTTTATACTATGACTGTTTTTATCATGCTACACTATGACTTTTTGATCATGCTATACTATGACTTTTTTATCATGCTATACTATGACTTTTTTATCATTTTATACTATGACTGTTTTTATCATGCTACACTATGACTTTTTGATCATGCTATACTATGACTTTTTTTATCATGCTATACTATGACTTTTTGATCATGCTATACTATGACTTTTTTATCATGCTATACTATGACTTTTTTATCATGCTACACTATGACTTTTTTATCATGTTATACTATGACTCTTTTTATCATGCTACACTATGACTTTTTTTATCATGCTACACTATGACTGTTTTTTATCATGCTATACTATGACTTTTTGATCATGCTATACTATGACTTTTTTATCATGCTATACTATGACTTTTTTATCATGCTACACTATGACTTTTTTTATCATGCTATACTATGACTTTTTTATCATGTTATACTATGACTTTTTTTATCATGCTATACTATGACTTTTTTATCATGCTATACTATAACTTTTTTTATCATGCTATACTTTGACTTTTTTATCATGCTACACTATGACTTTTTTTATCATGCTATACTATGACTTTTTTATCATGTTATACTATGACTTTTTTATCATGCTATACTATGACTGTTTTTATCATGCTACACTATGACTTTTTTATCATGTTATACTATGACTTTTTAATCATGCTATACTATGACTTTTTTATCATGCTATACTATGACTTTTTTATCATGTTATACTATGACTGTTTTTATCATGCTTTCCTATGACTTTTTTTATCATGCTATACTATGACTTTTTTATCATGCTATACTATGACTTTTTTTATCATGCTATACTATGACTTTTTTATCATGTTATACTATGACTTTTTTTTATCATGCTATACTATGACTTTTTTTATCATGTTATACTATGACTTTTTTATCATGCTATATTATGACTTTTTTATCATGCTTTCCTATGACTTTTTTTATCATGCTATACTATGACTTTTTTATCATGCTATACTATGACTGTTTTTATCATGCTATACTATGACTTTTTTATCATGCTATGCTATGACTTTTTTTATCATGCTACACTATGACTTTTTTATCATGCTATACTATGACTTTTTTATCATGCTATGCTATGACTTTTTTTATCATGCTACACTTTGACTTTTTTATCATGTTATACTATGACTTTTTTATCATGCTATACTATGACTTTTTTATCATGCTATACTATGACTGTTTTTATCATGCTACACTATGACTTTTTTATCATGCTATACTATGACTGTTTTTATCATGCTATATTATGACTTTTTTATCATGCTATACTATGACTGTTTTTATCATGCTATACTATGACTTTTTTTATCATGCTATACTATGACTTTTTTTATCATGTTATACGATGACTTTTTTATCATGCTATACTATGACTTTTTTATCATGCTATACTATGACTTTTTTATCATGCTATACTATGACTTTTTATCATGCTATACTATGACTTTTTTTATCATGCTATATTATGACTTTTTTATCATGCTATACTATGACTGTTTTTATCATGCTATACTATGACTGTTTTTATCATGCTATACTATGTTTTTATCATGCTATACTATGACTTTTTTATCATGCTACACTATGACTTTTTTATCATGCTATACTATGACTTTTTTATCATGCTTTCCTATGACTTTTTTTATCATGCTATACTATGACTTTTTTATCATGCTATACTATGACTTTTTTTATCATGCTATACTATGACTTTTTTATCATGCTATACTATGACTGTTTTTATCATGCTATACTATGACTTTTTTTATCATGCTATACTATGACTTTTTTATCATGCTATACTATGACTGTTTTTATCATGCTATACTATGACTGTTTTTATCATGCTATACTATGTTTTTATCATGCTATACTATGACTTTTTTATCATGCTACACTATGACTTTTTTATCATGCTATACTATGACTTTTTTATCATGCTTTCCTATGACTTTTTTTATCATGCTATACTATGACTTTTTTATCATGCTATACTATGACTTTTTTTTATCATGCTAAGCTATGACTTTTTTTTATCATGCTATACTTTGACTTTTTTATCATGTTATACTATGACTTTTTTATCATGCTATATTATGACTTTTTTTATCATGCTATCCTATGACTTTTTTATCATGCTATACTATGACTTTTTTATCATGTTATACTATGACTTGTTTTATCATGCTATACTATGACTTTTTTATCATGCTTTCCTATGACTTTTTTTATCATGCTATCCTATGACTTTTTTTATCATGCTACACTATGACTTTTTTTATCATGCTATGCTATGACTTTTTTTTATCATGCTATACTTTGACTTTTTTATCATGTTATACTATGACTTTTTTATCATGCTATACTATGACTTTTTTTTATCATGCTATACTATGACTTTTTTTTATCATGCTATACTATGACTGTTTTTATCATGCCACACTATGACTTTTTTATCATGCTATACTATGACTTTTTTATCATGCTACACTATGACTTTTTTTAACATGCTATACTATGACTTTTTTATCATGCTATACTATGACTGTTTTTATCATGCTACACTATGACTTTTTTATCATGTTATACTATGACTTTTTAATCATGCTATACTATGACTTTTTTTATCATGCTATACTATGACTTTTTTATCATGCTATACTATGACTTTTTATCATGCTATACTATGACTTTTTTTATCATGCTATATTATGACTTTTTTATCATGCTATCCTATGACTTTTTTTATCATGCTATACTATGACTTTTTTATCATGCTATACTATGACTTTTTTTATCATGCTATACTATGACTGTTTTTATCATGCTATACTATGTTTTTATCATGCTATACTATGACTTTTTTATCATGCTACACTATGACTTTTTTATCATGCTATACTATGACTTTTTTATCATGCTAAGCTATGACTTTTTTTTATCATGCTATACTTTGACTTTTTTATCATGTTATACTATGACTTTTTTATCATGCTATATTATGACTTTTTTATCATGCTATCCTATGACTTTTTTTATCATGCTATACTATGACTTTTTTATCATGCTATACTATGACTTGCTTTATCATGCTATACTATGACTTTTTATCATGCTTTCCTATGACTTTTTTTATCATGCTATCCTATGACTTTTTTTTATCATGCTACACTATGACTTTTTTATCATGCTATACTATGACTATTTTATCATGTTATACTATGACTTTTTTATCATGCTACATTGACTTTTTTTATCATGCTACACTATGACTTTTTTATCATGCTTTCCTATGACTTTTTTTATCATGCTATGCTATGACTTTTTTTTATCATGCTATACTTTGACTTTTTTATCATGTTATACTATGACTTTTTTATCATGCTATACTATGACTTTTTTTTATCATGCTATACTATGACTGTTTTTATCATGCCACACTATGACTTTTTTATCATGCTATACTATGACTTTTTTATCATGCTACACTATGACTTTTTTTTAACATGCTATACTATGACTTTTTTATCATGCTATACTATGACTGTTTTTATCATGCTACACTATGACTTTTTTATCATGTTATACTATGACTTTTTAATCATGCTATACTATGACTTTTTTATCATGCTATACTATGACTTTTTTATCATGCTATACTATGACTTTTTTATCATGCTATACTTTGACTTTTTATCATGTTATACTATGACTTTTTTTTATCATGCTATACTATGACTTTTTTATCATGCTATACTATGACTGTTTTTATCATGCTATACTGACTTTTTTATCATGCTATGCTATGACTTTTTTTATCATGCTATACTTTGACTTTTTTATCATGTTATACTATGACTTTTTTTTATCATGCTATACTATGACTTTTTTATCATGCTATACTATGACTGTTTTTATCATGCTATACTATGACTTTTTTATCATGCTATGCTATGACTTTTTTTATCATGCTATACTTTGACTTTTTTATCATGTTATACTATGACTGTTTTTATCATGTTATACTATGACTTTTTTATCATGCTATACTATGACTTTTTTTATCATGTTATACGATGACTTTTTTATCATGCTATATTATGACTTTTTTATCATGCTATACTATGACTTTTTTTTATCATGCTATGCTATGACTTTTTTTATGCTATACTATGACTTTTTTATCATGCTATACTATGACTTTTTTTTATCATGCTATGCTATGACTTTTTTTATCATGCTATACTTTGACTTTTTTTATCATGCTATACTATGACTTTTTTATCATGCTATACTATGACTTTTTTATCATGCTATACTTTGACTTTTTTATCATGTTATACTATGACTTTTTTTATCATGCTACACTATGACTTTTTTATCATGCTATACTATGACTGTTTTTATCATGCTATACTATGACTTTTTTATCATGCTATACTATGACTTTTTTATCATGCTATGCTATGACTTTTTTTATCATGCTATACTATGACTGTTTTTATCATGCTACACTATGACTTTTTTATCATGCTATATTATGACTTTTTTATCATGTTATACTATGACTTTTTAATCATGCTATACTATGACTTTTTTATCATGTTATACTATGACTTTTTAATCATGCTATACTATGACTTTTTTATCATGTTATACTATGACTTTTTTATCATGCTATACTATGACTTTTTTATCATGTTATACTATGACTTTTTAATCATGCTATACTATGACTTTTTTATCATGCTACACTATGACTTTTTTATCATGCTATATTATGACTTTTTTATCATGTTATACTATGACTTTTTAATCATGCTATACTATGACTTTTTTATCATGCTATACTATGACTTTTTTTATCATGCTATATTATGACTTTTTTATCATGCTATACTATGACTGTTTTTATAATGCTATATTATGACTTTTTTATCATGCTATACTATGACTGTTTTTATCATGCTATATTATGACTTTTTTATCATGCTATACTATGACTGTTTTTATCATGCTATATTATGACTTTTTTTATCATGCTATACTATGACTGTTTTTATCATGCTATATTATGACTTTTTTATCATGTATACTATGACTGTTTTATCATGTTATACTATGACTTTTTTATCATGTTATACTATGACTTTTTTTTATCATGCTATACTGACTTTTTTATCATGCTATACTATGACTGTTTTTATCATGTTATACTATGACTTTTTTATCATGCTACACTATGACTTTTTTATCATGCTATATTATGACTTTTTTATCATGCTATACTATGACTTTTTTATCATGTTATACTATGACTTTTTTATCATGCTATACTATGACTTTTTTATCATGTTATACTATGACTTTTTTATCATGCTATACTATGACTTTTTTATCATGCTATACTATGACTGTTTTTATCATGCTATACTATGACTGTTTTTATCATGTTATACTATGACTTTTTTATCATGCTATACTATGACTTTTTTATCATGTTATACTATGACTTTTTTATCATGCTATACTATGACTTTTTTATCATGCTATACTATGACTGTTTTTATCATGCTATACTATGACTTTTTTATCATGCTATACTATGACTTTTTTTATCATGCTATACTTTGACTTTTTTATCATGTTATACTATGACTGTTTTTATCATGCTATACTATGACTGTTTTTATCATGTTATACTATGACTTTTTTATCATGCTATATTATGACTTTTTTATCATGCTATATTATGACTTTTTTATCATGCTATATTATGACTTTTTTTATCATGCTATACTATGACTTTTTAATCATGCTATACTATGACTTTTTTATCATGCTATACTATGACTTTTTTTTTCATGCTATATTATGACTTTTTTATCATGCTACACTATGACTTTTTTATCATGCTATACTATGACTGTTTTTATCATGCTATACTATGACTTTTTTATCATGCTATACTATGACTGTTTTTATCATGTTATACTATGACTTTTTTATCATGCTATACTATGACTTTTTTATCATGCTATACTATGACTGTTTTTATCATGCTATACTATGACTTTTTTATCATGCTATACTATGACTTTTTTTATCATGCTATACTTTGACTTTTTTATCATGTTATACTATGACTGTTTTTATCATGCTATACTATGACTGTTTTATCATGTTATACTATGACTTTTTTATCATGCTATATTATGACTTTTTTATCATGCTATATTATGACTTTTTTTTATCATGTTATACTATGACTTTTTAATCATGCTATACTATGACTTTTTTATCATGCATACTATACTTTTTTTATCATGCTATATAGGACTTTTTATCATGCTATACTATGACTGTTTTTATCATGCTATTAATGACTTTTTTATCATGCTATACTATGACTGTTTTTATCATGCTATATTATGACTGTTTTTATCATGCTATATGACTTTTTTATCATGCTACTATGACTTTTTTATCATGCTATATATGACTTTTTTATCATGCTATACTATGACTGTTTTTATCATGTATTATGACTTTTTTTTATCATGCTATACTATGACTTTTTTATCATGCTTATGACTTTTTTATCATGCTATACATGACTTTTTTTATCATGCTATACTATGACTTTTTTATCATGCTATATGACTTTTTTATCATGCTATACTATGACTTTTTTTATCATGTTATACTATGACTTTTTTATCATGCTATACTGACTTTTTTATCATGCTATACTATGACTGTTTTTATCATGCTATACTATGACTTTTTTTATCATGCTATACTATGACTGTTTTTATCATGCTATACTATGACTTTTTTATCATGCTATACTATGACTTTTTTATCATGCTATACTTGACTTTTTTTATCATGTTATACTATGACTTTTTTATCATGCTAACTTTTTTTTATCATGCTATACTATGACTTTTTTATCATGCTTTCCTATGACTTTTTTATCATGCTATACTATGACTTTTTTTATCATGCTATACTTTGACTTTTTTATCATGTTATACTATGACTTTTTTATCATGCTATACTATGACTGTTTTTATCATGCTATACTATGACTTTTTTATCATGCTATACTATGACTTTTTTTTTATCATGCTATACTTTGACTTTTTTATCATGCTATACTATGACTTTTTATCATGCTATACTATGACTTTTTTATCATGCTATACTATGACTGTTTTTATCATGCTACTATGACTTTTTTATCATGTTATACTATGACTTTTTTATCATGCTATACATGACTTTTTATCATGCTATACTATGACTTTTTTATCATGTTATACATGACTTTTTTTATCATGCTATACTATGACTTTTTTATCATGCTACACTATGACTTTTTATCATGCTATACTATGACTTTTTTATCATGCTATACTATGACTTTTTTTATCATGCTATACTTTTTTTTATCATGCTACTATGACTTTTTATCATGCTACTATGACTTTTTTTATCATGCTACTATGACTTTTTTATCATGCTATACTATGACTTTTTTATGCTATACTATGACTTTTTTATCATGCTATACTATGACTTTTTTATCATGCTATATATGACTTTTTTATATCATGCTACACTATGACTTTTTTATCATGCTATACTTATGACTTTTTTTATCATGCTATACTATGACTTTTTTTTTATCATGCTATACTATGACTTTTTAATCATGCTACACTATGACTTTTTTTATCATGTATACTATGACTTTTTTATCATGCTATATTATGACTTTTTTATCATGCTATACTATGACTTTTTTTATGCTATACAATGACTTTATCATGCTATACTATGACTTTTTTTTATCATGCTATACTTTGACTTTTTTTTATCATGCTATACTATGACTTTTTATCATGCTATACTATGACTTTTTTATCATGTTATACTATGACTTTTTTTATCATGCTATACTGACTTTTTTATCATGCTATACTATGACTGTTTTTATCATGCTATACTATGACTTTTTTATCATGCTATACTATTACTTTTTTATCATGCTACTATGACTTTTTTATCATGCTATACTATGACTTTTTTATCATGCTATACTATGACTTTTTTATCATGCTATACTTTGACTTTTTTTATCATGTTAACTATGACTTTTTTATCATGCTATACTATGACTTTTTTATCATGCTATACTATGACTTTTTATCATGCTATACTATGACTTTTTTATCATGCTATACTATGACTTTTTTATCATGCTATTATGACTTTTTTTATCATGCTATACTATGACTTTTTTTATCATGTTATACTATGACTTTTTTTATCATGCTATACTATGACTTTTTAATCATGCTATACTATGACTTTTTTATCATGCTATAATGACTTTTTTATCATGCTATACTATGACTTTTTTTATCATGCTATATTATGACTTTTTATCATGCTATACTATGACTGTTTTTATCATGCTATACTATGACTTTTTTTATCATGCTATACTATGACTTTTTTATCATGCTATACTATGACTTTTTTATCATGCTATACTATGACTTTTTTATCATGCTATACTATGACTTTTTATCATGCTATACTATGACTTTTTTTTATCATGCTATACTATGACTTTTTTTATCATGCTATATTATGACTTTTTTTATCATGCTATACTATGACTTTTTATCATGCTATACTATGACTTTTTTATCATGCTATACTATGACTGTTTTTATCATGCTATTATGACTTTTTTTATCATGCTATACTATGACTTTTTTTATCATGCTATACTATGACTTTTTTATCATGCTATACTGACTTTTATCATGCTATATGACTTTTTTATCATGCTATACTGACTTTTTTATCATGCTATACTATGACTTTTTTTATCATGCTATACTATGACTTTTTTATCATGCTATACTATGACTTTTTTATCATGCTATACTATGACTTTTTATCATGCTATACTATGACTTTTTTATCATGCTATACTATGACTTTTTTATCATGCTATACTATGACTTTTTTTATCATGTATACTATGACTTTTTTATCATGCTATACTATGACTTTTTTATCATGCTATACTATGACTGTTTTTATCATGCTATACTATGACTTTTTTATCATGCTTTCCTATGACTTTTTTATCATGCTATACTATGACTTTTTTATCATGCTATACTTTGACTTTTTTATCATTATACTATGACTGTTTTTATCATGCTACTATGACTTTTTTATCATGCTATACTATGACTTTTTTATCATGCTATACTATGACTTTTTTATCATGCTATACTTTGACTTTTTTATCATGTTATACTATGACTTTTTTTATCATGCTATACTATGACTTTTTTATCATGCTATACTATGACTGTTTTTATCATGCTATACTATGACTTTTTTATCATGTTATACTATGACTTTTTATCATGCTATATTATGACTTTTTTATCATGCTATACTATGACTTTTTTATCATGCTATACTATGACTTTTTTATCATGCTATACTATGACTTTTTTATCATGCTATACTATGACTGTTTTTATCATGCTATACTATGACTTTTTTATCATGCTATACTATGACTTTTTATCATGCTACACTATGACTTTTTTATCATGCTATACTATGACTTTTTTTATCATGCTATACTATGACTGTTTTTATCATGTTATACTATGACTTTTTTTATCATGCTATACTATGACTTTTTTATCATGCTATACTATGACTGTTTTTATCATGCTATACTATGACTTTTTTATCATGCTATACTATGACTTTTTTTATCATGCTATACTTTGACTTTTTTATCATGTTATACTTTGACTTTTTTTATCATGCTATACTATGACTTTTTTATCATGCTATACTATGACTTTTTTATCATGCTATCCTATGACTTTTTTTATCATGCTATACTATGACTTTTTTTATCATGCTATACTTGACTTTTTTATCATGTATACTATGACTGTTTTTATCATGCTATACTATGACTGTTTTTATCATGCTATACTATGACTTTTTTGTCATGCTATACTATGACTTTTTTTTATCATGCTATACTTTGACTTTTTTATCATGTTATACTATGACTTTTTTATCATGCTATACTATGACTTTTTTATCATGCTATACTATGACTGTTTTTATCATGCTATACTATGACTGTTTTTATCATGTTATACTATGACTTTTTTATCATGCTATACTATGACTTTTTTATCATGCTATACTATGACTGTTTTTATCATGCTATACTATGACTGTTTTTATCATGCTATACTATGACTGTTTTTATCATGCTATACTATGACTGTTTTTATCATGTTATACTATGACTTTTTTATCATGCTATACTATGACTGTTTTTATCATGCTATACTATGACTGTTTTTATCATGCTATACTATGACTTTTTATCATGCTATATTATGACTTTTTTATCATGCTATACTATGACTTTTTTATCATGCTATACTATGACTTTTTATCATGCTATATTATGACTTTTTTATCATGCTATACTATGACTTTTTTATCATGCTATACTATGACTTTTTTATCATGCTATACTATGACTTTTTTATCATGCTATACTATGACTTTTTTTATCATGCTACTATGACTTTTTATCATGCTATACTAAACTTTTTTATCATGCTATACTATGACTTTTTTTATCATGCTATATTATGACTTTTTTATCATGCTATACTATGACTTTTTTATCATGCTATACTATGACTTTTTTTATCATGCTATACATGACTTTTTTATCATGCTATACTATGACTTTTTTTTATCATGCTATATTATGACTTTTTTATCATGCTATACTATGACTTTTTTTTATCATGCTATATTATGACTTTTTGATCATGCTATATTATGACTGTTTTTATCATGCTACACTATGACTTTTTTATCATGCTACACTATGACTTTTTGATCATGCTATACTATGACTTTTATCATGCTATACTGACTTTTTTATCATGCTGTACTATGACTGTTTTTATCATGCTATACTATGACTTTTTTATCATGCTATACTATGACTTTTTTATCATGCTACACTATGACTTTTTTATCATGCTATACTATGACTTTTTTTATCATGCTATACTATGACTTTTTTATCATGCTATACTATGACTGTTTTTTATCATGCTATACTATAACTTTTTTATCATGCTATACTATGACTGTTTTTATCATGCTATACTATAACTTTTTATCATGTTATACTATGACTTTTTTCATCATGCTATACTATGACTTTTTTATCATGTTATACTATGACTTTTTTTTTATCATGCTATACAATGACTTTTTTTTATCATGCTACACTATGACTTTTTTATCATGCTATACTATGACTTTTTTTATCATGCTATACTATGACTTTTTTGTCATTATACTATGACTTTTTTATCATGCTACACTATGACTTTTTTTATCATGTTATACTATGACTGTTTTTATCATGCTACGCTATGACTTTTTTATCATGCTACACTATGACTTTTTTTATCATGCTATACTATGACTGTTTTTATCATGCTACACTATGACTTTTTTATCATGCTACACTATGACTTTTTTTATCATGCTATACTATGACTGTTTTTATCATGCTATACTATGACTTTTTTATCATGTTATACTATGACTTTTTATCATGCTATACTATGACTTTTTTTATCATGCTATACTATGACTTTTTTATCATGTTATACTATGACTGTTTTTATCATGCTACACTATGACTTTTTTATCATGCTATACTATGACTGTTTTTATCATGCTACACTGACTTTTTGATCATGCTATACTATGACTTTTTTATCATGCTATACTATGACTTTTTTATCATGCTATACTATGACTGTTTATCATGCTATACTATGACTTTTTTATCATGCTATACTATGACTTTTTATCATGCTATATTATGACTTTTTTATCATGCTATACTATGACTGTTTTTATCATGCTACACTATGACTTTTTTATCATGTTATACTATGACTGTTTTTATCATGCTATACTATGACTTTTTTATCATGCTATATTATGACTTTTTTATCATGCTATACTATGACTTTTTATCATGCTATACTATGACTTTTTTTATCATGCTATACTATGACTTTTTTATCATGTTATACTATGACTTTTTTATCATGCTATACTATGACTTTTTTATCATGCTACACTATGACTTTTTTATCATGCTATATTATGACTTTTTTTATCATGTTATACTATGACTTTTTAATCATGCTATACTATGACTTTTTTATCATGCTATACTATGACTTTTTTATCATGCTATACTATGACTTTTTTATCATGTTATACTATGACTTTTTATCATGCTATACTATGACTTTTTTATCATGCTATACTATGACTTTTTTTTATCATGCTATACTATGACTTTTTATCATGCTATATTATGACTTTTTTATCATGCTATACTATGACTTTTTTTATCATGCTATACTATGACTTTTTTTATCATGCTATACTATGACTTTTTTATCATGCTATACTATGACTTTTTATCATGCTATACTATGACTTTTTTTATCATGCTATATTATGACTTTTTTATCATGCTATACTATGACTTTTTTATCATGCTATACTATGACTTTTTATCATGCTCTATTATGACTTTTTTTATCATGCTATATTATGACTTTTTGATCATGCTATATTATGACTGTTTTTATCATGCTACACTATGACTTTTTTATCATGCTACACTATGACTTTTTTATCATGCTATACTATGACTTTTTTTATCATGCTATACTGACTTTTTTATCATGCTATACTATGACTGTTTTTATCATGCTATACTATGACTTTTTATCATGCTATATTATGACTTTTTTATCATGCTATACTATGACTTTTTTATCATGCTATACTATGACTTTTTTATCATGCTATATCATGACTTTTTTATCATGCTATACTATGACTTTTTTTATCATGCTATATTATGACTTTTTTATCATGCTATACTATGACTTTTTTATCATGCTATACTATGACTTTTTGATCATGCTATATTATGACTTTTTTATCATGCTACACTATGACTTTTTTATCATGCTACACTATGACTTTTTGATCATGCTATACTATGACTTTTTTATCATGCTATACTATGACTTTTTTATCATGCTATACTATGACTTTTTTATCATGCTATACTATGACTTTTTTATCATGCTATATATGACTTTTTTATCATGCTATACTATGACTTTTTTTATCATGCTACACTATGACTTTTTTATCATGTTATACTATGACTTTTTTTATCATGCTATACTATGACTTTTTTATCATGCTATACTATGACTGTTTTTATCATGCTATACTATGACTTTTTTTTATCATGCTACACTATGACTTTTTTATCATGCTATACTATGACTGTTTTTATCATGCTATACTATGACTTTTTTATCATGCTATACTATGACTTTTTTTATCATGCTATACTATGACTTTTTTTATCATGCTACACTATGACTTTTTTATCATGCTATACTATGACTTTTTTATCATGCGACACTGACTTTTCTTATCATGCTATACTATGACTTTTTTATCATGCTACACTATGATTTTTTATCATGCTATACTATGACTTTTTTTATCATGCTACACTGACTTTTTTATCATGTTATACTATAACTTTTTTATCATGTTATACTATGACTTTTTTATCATGCTATACTATGACTATTTTATCATGTTATACTATGACTTTTTTATCATGCTACATTGACTTTTTTATCATGCTATACTATGACTTTTTTATCATGCTACACTGACTTTTTTTATCATGCTATACTATGACTTTTTTATCATGCTATACTATGACTTTTTTATCATGTTATACTATGACTTTTTATCATGCTATACTATGACTTTTTTATCATGTTATACTATGACTTTTTTTATCATGCTACACTATGACTTTTCTATCATGCCATACTATGACTTTTTTTGTCATGTATACTATTACTTTTTTATCATGCTACACTGACTTTTTTATCATGCTATACTATGACTTTTTTTTTAACATGTTATGACTTTTTTAACATGCTATACTATGACTTTTTTATCATGCTATACTATGATTTTTTTATCATGTTATACTATGACTTTTTTAACATGCTATACTATGACTTTTTTAACATGTCATCTGATGATTTTTTTTTTTATCATACTACACCATCACTTTTTAAATCATGTTATACTGACTTTTTTTCATCATGTTATAACATGACTTTTTCTTATCATGCTATACTATGACTGTTTTTATCATGATACTGTATGCTATGACCTTTTTTTAACATGGTAAACTATGACTTTTAATCATACTATACTATGACTTTTATTGACATTTTTATACCATAGTATACTTTGGCTTCAAGCCAAATATATAATAAATTCCCGTTTCTATGACAAACCACAACCTAATCATTCCTGTCTGTATTTGCAGATGATAGGATGCTAAATTGACAGTTCACCCCAATATCAAAATTGGAGGCTAATTCTTACCTGTAGTGCTGCTTCTCAATGTAGATTGCTTTCGTGTGAGATGCCAAATGTTGGAGAAATCGGGAAGTGTTGGAGAGATGTCTGCCAGTCTCAAATACAATGTAAAACTCAACAGCAATGTCTCTTCTCAGAATACATGATCCGGTTACTCAAGATAATCCACAGACCTTGTTGTGAGCTGTTTCATGTGGGAACAAAAGTTAACCCACTGACCATATCACTTTGCAGATGGAGGCATGCATCTATTGCTATCTCACCTAGCACCACTGAGCTAACTAATATTACAGCTCAGCCGAGGAGGAAACCATTGAGGTTACATCTCGTGCTGTTATAAGCATAAGGCTCTCGTCCATAAGTCAATGCACGCTACCGTCTGTGCAGTGATACAACTGCCTGTGAAGCTCACCAGTTGATATATTATACATGTACCTTGTTTGTTTCATTGTACAAAAATCAAGATGTAAAAACGACTATTTGTGAGTTTTGTGCTGAAAATATTTTTAATATCAAGCAAACAAGTCCTCACTACGCTTTGCTGTTGAAACAGTTATGTAGATGATGTTCTATCACAAAAAGAATGCTTATTACACTGTATGTTAGGCAGGAGTCTTTAATGTGACTGCGTGACTCTGCCTGACTCTGTGTGCTAACATTGGAGATGCATCTGATGCTAGTCCAGGCTGTGCTGAGGTGTCTGTTACTTCAAACCCCTGTTGCTTGTTAGATTTCAGAGTCATGGCTGAACACAGTTAATGTACTGTAGTACAAAGAAACGCCAGACAGATGACACCAGTGCCAGTTTAATTTTTCACATCTCGGTCAGTCAACTTGTTGTCTTTTCTTTCTTTACTTTTCAAGGTGTTTTGGTGAAGACACTTGTATCACCATCCCAGACATCGATGCAGTGGTGATGGTGTTGCAGCCCAGTGAGCCCAGGATAACCATCACTGGAGTGGAGAGACTAAACAAGCCAGTCTCAGACCTCAGAGCGTCAGGATGCGTAGCCCTTTTCCAAGACCTCCACATCATCAGCACAGTCACCAGGGCAGATGCCATCACACATCACGCAGGTATGGACTGTTAGATGGTGGTGACCAAAGGCAATAGTATGACAGATGCTGGTTCCTGCATGCTCAAAACAAGTGAAGAAAAATCTGATCTGTATCAACAGCACTAAAAGATTTGGTCTGGGGGTGAGAAGCCAGTGAGGGATCAGTATATTATTGCAGCATTCAAACTGTGGAGAAAGGGGAAACATTAAAAACCTAAGGCAGCAAACTTGCAGGGCATAGTATTTTAAAATACTTTTACAGAGTACATTCCCAGTGAGAGGCTCCAGCTCCAAAAGGCAGCAGTCTAAGCGCACCTCACAAGGTGGGAGATGCGTACCTCCCTGCAGGTAGAAAGCTGTCTTGACTAAATATTTCAGCAGTTTTTCATATTGATAATGTGTTCACTCATTCATGAAGTCCCATAGCCATGCAGTGCCACCTGTTTCCCCATCAAAACAAACCTCCAGAGAAAGTAAAATGCTGCGTAAATTCTCGTGAGACTGCAAATCAGCAACAGTGAGCATTTCTTTCATCTAGGACATCTGCACGAACTGTGAACTCAACTGAACAAAAGTTTTGCTCTTGCTCTCACACTGCGTAATTCTCTAGTTGGTGGAAAGAAGTTGCCAATGAGTCCAAGTGATTCACACGCATGGAAGTATTCAAATGCTTGAGTAAAAGTATGAATAGGCACAATGCAAAACAACATGATCTAAATTTAGAGCATCTCTATCTTCTGTAATATGACGAAGGCTCTGCCAACTGAGATCTAAACACACACCTCCAACCCATGATGACACTCTGCTAGCTACCTACAACAACAGACTGTAGAAAATGATAGACGTAGCTACGTGATGCCACCCTTTGGTATCCTCAAGTTTGGCATTTCAGCAGTCGCCATCTTGGTTTCTAGTAGCCAGAGGTGACTATAATTGGATGAGAGGGCTGAGCTGTAGAGGAGCAAGGGGTAGATCTGATTCACAGATGTAGCGGTCTCGCAGACAGCCCATCACTCAACATTGCCTATCCTTAAATATGTGTAATTTTGGGCCTTGATAAAATTAAAATGGAGTTATGTAAATTCATCCGCCCAAGTTGGGCATTTAACATGGTTGTCTAAAGAGACTGACTTTGTTTTGGAGCCAGCCTCAAGTGGTCATTTGAGGAACTGCAGTTTTTGGCAGTTTCACGTTGGTTTCATTTGTCAGCCCAGGAGGTTCCTGCTCGTCTATGACACATTGTGTAATGGCCAAGGTCAGCTAGTCACCCCAAATCACTTTCCATCAGCCTTGCTGTCGATTAAACAATGAAAAAGCCCCTGAACTTAAAAAAACATTTCTCTAAGGACCACCAATATAAAAGAGACTTCTTGACACAAGGACACTAGATTAAAACCTATTAAAAAATGTATTTCACTGTCTTTAAAAGTAAAAAAGTAAGTTTGGCAAACTGCAATCCAAGTATTAACAGTAGAATTATATTACTGTCCTTTATAGCAGTGATATCCAACCTGAACCTCAACCTGAGGCCCAAGATTCAGTGCCAGGTAGCCCACTCTCTCATTCTCTAATTCACAATGAAAATAAATTGAGTCACATTGATTTTTTCTTGTAATATCAATAATATAAATCAGGGGCCAGGGTGCATTTTCAAAAAAGCATCAAAACAGAGCTTGTTTATCAAACGGGGAGGACCCTCAAATCCTAGAAAAGCCCCTGCGATCATCTTACCTGTGCAGGGCTGCTGCGACTGGCCCCTGTTCGCTCTGTCATTTTGCAAAAGTGGCCCCCAGGCAAAGCAAGTTCAATATCCCTGCATTACAGTATAGCATTATTATAACTATTGCACAAACAAGTAAGCTGCATTTTAATTATTTAGTTTGTCTTTTTTTCACATAATGACCACATATTTTGTTTGTACAAACGCAATAAGTGACCACTTACTATAGCTTTCATATAACTAAGGTGAACTACAGTATTTCCTCTAATGCAGTGGCTCCCAACTGGTGGGTCGCACTCCAAAAACGGGTCACGGGTCCATTCTGAATGGACCGTGAGTGACTTGGTGTCAGGTTTGTAACATACTTTACTTTTAAGTACAGTGAATTTTCAGCACAGAGCTTTTATTTTGAAGTGCCATTTCCTGCTGTCGAGTGAGTGACTAATGGACAGCTACTTAACAGAGACAGCAAACTAGCTTGATGTTACTCCGAATGTATTAACCTGCGCGGACCTTGAACTAATGACTAAGGAGAAATCTGGACCAGCTGGGAAACACCAGTCTACCGTAATGAAGTAGGAGTAAAAGGAAGTAATAGTCATTGTAGTCAAGTTGAACATGAGTTCAATACTTTCACTTACAATACATATTTGTACCACTGGTTTGCACTTACAGCTGTATTGTAACACTATGAGATACAGCTGAGGACACATGCCCTTCTCGTCAGCAGTAATCTACAGTGTAAGCTACAGCCTTTTGTTCCATGCAGCTGTGCCGGCCTCGCCAATGTGTTGAGTCAATTTCCTGCTGTACAGTCCCTCCACTCTCCTATCTGTCCCCGTGTGACTGCAGACGCCCTCCTGCTGAGTAAGACTTTCACCTACCACAAGACGGATTCCCAGGGTCACACCGCCTTGACCGTCGCCAAAATGAGTATGACATTTAAATCCCGACGTCTCTAGTCTCGTCCAACGATCTGACCACCGAGGCAGGGACAGCCCGCCTCGGCCCCGGGCCCCTGCCGCTGGCGGCCAATTAGGAGCAGATAAGCAGAGCGAGAGGGAGGTTTTAGCTCTCCATTGTGTGTAATGCGGCGAAGGAAGAAGAGCAGAAAGTGGCATTGCTTTCAGGAGTCGGTGGAGCTCTTTCTGCTGGTGAAATAGAGACTGCAGCTGGGGGGAAGAGATTAGCTGGAAGCCAGAGAAAGACACAGAAATGGAAAGAAAGGGAAAAGAGAAATGAGGAGAGAGTGTGTGTGTGGGAGAGGGAGGCACGGTGAAGTTCCATAATGAACAGATTTTGTGTTCTCCCGGGGCTTAAAGGATTTCAGATAAATCACATATTTCTTTTGCAGGGCATGCAGTAAGTTTCTTTTGGACCCTGTTAATCACCCCCTCGCCCTCTTCTATGCTTTGTCTCTCTCTGTCATTCATTTGTCTTTTTATTGAGCGTGCTCAGCACTCCGTCGCTCCTCTCTCCATCTTTTACTACAGTATCTTTTCAAGGCTCACTCCGATGCCTTTACTCAAACTCAAGGTCATCAATTCTCTCTTCAACTCGTACTTAATACTCTACATTTTGACCCATGTGCTTTTCAGTCGTCTTCTGTTCTGTCTCTTCTTCTGCTGTGCATTAGAGTTTTTTCTTTAGCCTCCATTTCAGCAGCTCTCCCAGTCTCTCTCTGTTTCTTTTCTCCTCTCTGTAACTCTGTTTAAGGAACCCAGTTCTTTGTTTCCATCCCACCCTCAGTGTAGTACACGCTGTTCCTGGGACAGTCCTGCTCTCAGGCTGTACTAATACAGTGTACTAACTTGTGTCAGCTCTTTCTTTGGTTCTCCATTCAAGTCAAGCAGCATGCAACACCAAGCAGGGCAAAGTACGCACCAGACTGAGGAACAGTCTGTGACAAGCCCCAACTGCAACCATGAATTATCACGATTAAACCAACCAATAAACTGAATAAAAAAGCACACAGACTGTTATAATAATATCTCTCTCTCCTGTGGTTTAACATGTAACAGCATGCGTTTTGCAAATGAAAGAATACTGAAAGAAAAATTAAATAATAAGGTTGAATTTTTGGGAAGGTACATTGTATCTTACAGAGAGGCAATGTGACCTTTGCTAAACAGCGCCCACTGTGGCCTCAAGTTGGACTTACAGGTTAATGATACATTTAATTCACCTCCATTTCGTGGTAGTTAGCAGCTTTAAAGACATCAATATCAGGTGATCTGGCCGAGGGAATTGGAACCTAAAGATGGAAGAGAGAGGCACACCATCAGGTTGTGACTGGTACATTTTCTATAAACCATAAACCCCCTTAAACCTCCCTTAAAGGCACCAGTGACGAGACAGTGAAGCTGCAGCAGCCAGAGCAGAGAGCATGAATTTAAACGTATCAGTGCAGTGTGTGTTCAGGCTATTTGACTGTAAATAAATGCTACAACTCCTCAAGACCCAAGTCAGGTTCCTGTATCTTGCTTGCCACCTGATGTTTAAGGTAAAAGGAGGTTAATCCCAAAGTTAGCAAGCAAAGTTAGTCTCCCATTAGAACCTGACCAGGTCCACTTTAAGTGGGCTGTTAAGATGGACCAGCTATTCCCATTGTAGTTACAATCTCAGCCGCTCCTAAACAAGTAATAGAGAACGTCTGGCTGTTGTGTCTCTCAGGACACATTAATAATCCTGTGGACTGTAACATGCTCATGTTTAACCCAAACAATGCATAATGCAACTGCATCTGGTTCGGATCAAGGTCAGAACACGTTCTCACCACAAACAAACCGCACCAGATTTTGTCTGTAACAACAACCGGACCGAGACCACCTCTTCAACAATGTCTCGGTCCGGTTGTTTTGGTGCACACCTGAGTGTGATTGCTGCGTTCACATCTGCCCAAATGAACCACACTCAGGGGGCAAATGAACTTGAGTTTGATTCAACAGTATGCTTTGTTGCTTACGAGTCAACTGAGCAGCAGAAAAAGGCTGGTTTTATGAAAACACAGCGCTCTTCAAAGAGATATTTAAAGCTGCATTACAGTGGGCTAGTTTAGTTCTTGTTATTGATTGTCAAAATTATTATTATTGGCCACTTTGGAGCAGAAAAACTCCATAAAAAGCTGAAGGGAGACAGGCGAGCGGCTGAGGAAGGGGGCGGAGTGAAGATTGTCCCTTGCTGCAGGGAGAGGAGAGAGGGCTTTCATTGTGCTGATGGTGGCTTGGAAAACTCCCCTAACTGTGTCACACGGGCAGAGGGGAAGGTGGCCAGAGCTCAGCCGGTCCCCTTCTTGTCATTTTGACTTATTTTATCCTACTCGATTCTATTTCTCCCTCTCTGGGAGCCTGGGCTCACCGCCCAGCAGCCCACCGCATCCACCCCTCCCTTCCTCACCGCTCCGCACATATACTCCCAAGCCTCGGCGCCTCTCCTTGACCAACGAACCTAAATACTTTAAACACACTACTAACTGTAAACCTGCACTAAAATACAGTATCCTAACAATACAATTCAACAAATTACTAGCTATTCTCTCTGCTCTACTACTAACTCTGCTCTGATCCTGCGGACAGAATAGTTTTATAGTAAGGGAAGAAGTAAAGGGAGGAGGGCGGGCTTTAGCGTGGACGGTTAGTGACGTCATTCGCCTCAAAAAAGAATCATTTGCCTCCAGTGTAATGTAATGTAAATTCAAGTGTAGTAACCAGGTTTCAAGCTGTAGAGGGCACATTTTTAAAATAAAATGTAGATTTTCAACAGTTTGCACTAAACTGTCAAGATTTTGAGCAGGATCAGACAGTAACACTACTTCACTACCAGAAACAATGATTATCAGCTGAAAAAAAAAATGGTTTTAGGGTTTAGTTACTCTTTAATGAAAGCAACAATGCCAAACCAGGCATGCCTTAAAAATGAACGCCTTCATACACAAAGACGATACAGGAGCATCTTCTCTTCTGGAACGCAACTTTATTTCGACTTGTTTTGCTCATTTTCTCCCTTTCCTCCACCTCATCTCTGCCTCCCCTCAGAGACGCCCATCCAGACACACACACCACATATCTGACTTTCTCCGCTGGGAAGCTGTTAAATGGGCATATCCGGTTCCCTCCCCAGGGAGCGTACAGTGCGGGAGCAGGCTGGGTAGCAGTGAGAGGTGGAGGCTAGTACTTAGCAGGCTGTCGAAGAGCCCCAGCAGCCACCCAGCACTGCTGTGATGGGAGCTGTCTGAGGGGACTTGTTACCGCAGCAGCTCACGGCGCTGTCTGTGTTCACAGGGTTGACGAATAATTGGAGTCTGAGTGTACGAGCAGGTGTGTTGTGTCCTGTGCTTCAAAGTGTTGAGGGGTCTCTCCCACAAATGTTGTGGCATGGCAGCAGTAATTAGACTGTCGGGTACGGGTACAGGCATTTACACCGGTCATGTTAGAAACAGTATATTTGATTTACTCTTATTAGTTTAATTCATTTTAGTGAAACAAAAAGTCAAGGAGGAGGTTTTTAAAAATGTGCTTCGAATAAAACTGCAGCAGTTCATTACAGTGAGAATATACTCTAAACCAAAAACAGAAACTGCCCATCAGAGAAATTACAGCATTGTGTGTGTGTGTGTGTGTGTGTGTGTGTGTGTGTAGCACGTCGACAAGGATTGCTCGAGGAGATTATTCACAACTTGGATTACTGTGACATCCTGGTGTTGGGGGAGGAGCTGAGGCCGGACGAGGAGTCCCTCCAACTGCAGCGCAGCGCTCTACTCGGAAAACACCTGGACGCCACTAACTCCACCTCTGGCATGTCCATATATGGTAGGTTGCTATGGTAACAGCACCAAATCTGCTAGTGATGTGTTCTTAGCTGGTTAGCATGATAACATCATCACTGCTGTTGCAACAACAGCTTCTCTCTCTTTGACGTGTCCACAGATTTACTTAAAGCTTCCATGTCTAAAAGTTGTTTCTGTCCTCCAGCTTTCCACTTATCTTTTTCTACATGTAACACCTACAACAAAACTCTGCTGCATCTTCCCACAGGGGTGGACTCCATGTCCAACTACGAACAGGTGATCCGACAGGTGCACTACTATAACTGGCAGCCCGGGCAGCTCACAGAGAGAAGGTTCCGCCTCACCTGCTCGGAGCTCAACGGACGCTACACCAGCAACGAGTTCAACCTGGAGGTCAGTGTGAGCTACGGCTTGACTGATGTGACGTAAATTAATAATTTCTTTCTTTATTCACTGGTCCCAGCTGTCTAAATGTGAGGATTTGCTCATGTTCTTTATCATATGTAAAGTTATCTGAGTATCTTTGTGTATTGCTTTAACTATCGGTCAGTAAAACAAGCCATTTCAAGACGTTGTCCAAGGCTCTGAAAAATTCTGCATTTCTTTTAAACTACTTTGTGACATTTTATAAATTAATGGATAAAAAACTCTGTGAATTAAATCAATAATGAAAATAACTGTTAGTTGTAGGCCAGCTAGGAGTGCTGAGTCTTGTATTTTGAGACCATAACAATGTCTATAAGTGGTATTAGAGGCCTGGACCAACATCATCCAGCTCAATACAATTGTCCTCAGCGCTTTCAGTTGTCAGTTTACATGATATGTGTAGAAATAAAGATGGCAGACCGAACCTACGTGGATTATGGGTGGATTATGAAACAATGGGCCCCCGAGAAATAGACATGTAAAAGGCCTCACCACCTCTCCTACATAGGAGCAATATATGATATATATTATATTTGGGTTGTGGTTTTTTTGTTTGTTTGTTGGGGGGAGGTCTTTTTGTCTACCTTAGTAGTTGTTATATGTCTCTTTAAATTAATGTTGTGCCTGTTTAGGAATGTTTTTATGATATATTTTTTTTTTTTTATCTCTACAAAGTCATTTTGTGTGTTTTTTTAGGCATATTTGTGTCATGTTTGGTCATTTTCTTTATCTAACTAGTTGTTTTGTGTCTCCTTGAGGCATATTTGTGTCTCTTTTAGATATATTTGTGGCATATTTTGTAATTTTGTTTATCTTAGTAGTTGTTTTGTGTCTCTTTGAAGTCATTTTGTGTGTCTTTGAGGCATATTTTTAGCCATTTTGTATCCTTTTGTGGCTGTTTTGTGTCACTTAGTAGTTCCTTTGCATCTCTTTGTCATCATTTTGAGTCTCAAACTGGTCAATAAATGTTAATTCAAGTGACATTTTGCAGGTGAAGGCCAGGGGGCTGCTGACACTTTAAGTCCCTGGGCCTGTGCCCCGTACTGTTCAGTTATCCATCCATGGTTTCATGCATTCCTATAAGGAGTGACAATTGAAGCAAATATCCCTGGGACTGACAGGCAGCTCCAAAATAACAGATGACATTGCACTTAATTTGTAAAAATGAAGCTAATTTTAAAAATCATTAATATTGCTTGTGATAGTCAGCGATAGTTCAGTAACGGCAAGTTATTCGAGACAATGCTGCGTCTTACAATCAGCTGGACCTGCTTGAGATGGCAAAGAGCTGACTCAGCCCAGATGTCTGGCAACACTTTTACCTCCACACTCAAGCTCAGTTTAATGGAAACCTTATGGAAACTCTGGTTATGACCAGCCATGTTAATATGAACCTTCCAGTTAAAATGTGCTCTTTAAATTCTGCACAGTCACCTTTAGATTTTGGTGCACGAGTACACGTCAAACAGCAGCTAGACACACAGACACAGCCTGGTTCAACACATCAATGAAAAGGCACACTGCAACACTGAACACTGAATCAGGCTTCTCACGTACACCAGTTTTACACCGTTCTTACTTGACGATGTGCCAAAATCAGCTCAACGTGGCCACAGTTTGTTTCTGTCCCTGGTCTGAACACTGTTTGACTTATTCATACAGTCTTTGGTGTTTATTGGAGAGAACAAAATGTTTCACTAGACACAGTTGGAACCTTGGAGGGTGTCAGTGAATCTAGTTTACATTTAATTTCCTGTATTGAGCTGACCCTGTCCCCCAAAAGGCATAAATAGATTGCATTACATCCCCATTTCTCCTGGCCTCTCTCTAAAATCTTTACTTTATTCTGCCCTCACTATATAATGTGGATGAGTAAAGGCTAGTTTAGCCATACAGACGGGAGACAGTGGGACAAATTGGATAAGCATGTAAAATATATCCACAAAAATCATCACTTGTGCTTCATCTGTTCCCGACCAGGTGAGCGTGCTGCACAGTTCGGAGTCAGGGGAGCATGTCAATCACATGATCGCTCCGCCTCAGTACATGCAGGTGGTCCACCATCCATCTATGATTCATGACCTGTACCCCAGCCACGGCTCAGGTAGGAAAACACTCTCTAATTCCTTTGTAAACAAATGTGTTAGATTAATTTTGTCCTTTCTTATTTCATTTGTTCCATTCTTATCTCCTGGCATATTAATATCCCACCCTGTCAGGTCAGATCACATCACATTACACTGAGATACAGTATTATCAGCAGCGCTACAGAGGAGTGAGGTAGCAATGTTTAACAGTCTATAGCAGAGGTTCGCAAAGGCCACATTATCACTTCCTCCAGGATGTGGTAAGCGTGCAATTTTGCCCAGTCACCTCAGCTTTACTACAGATTTGACCATTTAAAAGTGCAAAAAAAAGTAAAATCTAGTTTCATTGTAGATCTGTGTGCAGTCTATTGATTCCTTTTATCTCTATCGTGAGAGTACTGCTGTGGGAATGTGAGCTCTGTGCCTGGGAAAGTTCTGTCAGGGCTAACTTTAGCATCACACACCAAACATTACCCAGCAGTTACTGACAGGTTTAATGACAGAGTCGAGACATTTTGGTGTCAGTATGAGATTATTGGGACTGTCTAATAGCTCGGTGTTAGATGTTATCTGCTAATGGTCCTTAAACACTGCATCAAACAGCAGTAACAACCCCTCCTACCATCAAGTCTGTGGGAAACACTAATAGGGTCAGAATCTGAGACAGCGCAGCAACTAATTTTGCAATTTTCCCCTGTCCTCGCAATGTCATTTCAAAAAGCATCTAAAAACAGCACGACGTGCATTGCAAAAAAGCTGCCATAAAATCAGACATTTCGGGCCACAACAATCCCAAAACCTGCGAAATCCTGGAGGGACGGCATGACAAACTTCCACAGGTTCATGTCAAAGGTTCATGTAGCTCATGGATTAAGTGATTGATTGACACAAAGCTCCAGAAGTCACAAACATTGGATATTAATGATTAGAAGAAGCGATGGCTAGGTGGAGACACAAGCCCTTTTTTAGACAGGAATTGTGCAAATTTGCAGGAAAGCCCAATCAGTCTTTTTACAGCATTGGCAATATAAACAAAATCTGGGAGTGCAGCAAAATGCTGCCTACCTACTTTTGTTTATACATAATGTGCCTTTTTCGGGGCAATGAGGGGCGTGAGCAAGTAACAAAACATGGAGCTCAGCGTCAGAGGTGGGTAGTAACGCGCTACATTTACTCCGTTACATTTACTTGAGTAACTTTTTGGATAAATTATACTTCTAAGAGTAGTTTTAATGCATCATACTTTTTACTTTTACTAGAGTAAATTTGTGAAGAATTAACGGTACTTTTACTCCGTTACACTGGGCTGATTCTGCTCGCTACTCGCTACTTTATTTTTAATCGATCCGTCCGATGCATGGTCTGTTTGTTTGTGTTTTATTTTGTCGAGACTTCTCAAAGGCTCTGTGACTGTCACATGACTGCATCTCACCAATCAAATGTAGTCATTGGCGACGTCTAACCAGAGCCATAGAGAGAGGTTTTCTCTACCGCTCTGCGTCTAACTCCGTTTCACCAATCAGGCAGAGCGAAGCCGTCACATGACCGCACGCAAAATCCCCGCGGCAAACACAGGCAAACACAGCCCTCCCAGCGTCTGCCGCCTGTGAGAGACTTTTCAGTCATGCAGGCCTCCTGTTTACAGCTAAAAGGTCACAGCTTCACAGTGCAAAACTTGAGAGCCAGCTGCTCTTAAAGCTGAACAGTCACTTGATGGAGTGAACATGCGCGCACACACACACATCTACACTTACACACACACAGGTTTAGACTGCCTTGTTAGTCTTGTTATTCATTGTAATCTCTGCCTATGGAGCCCACTGTTCTGTTGGTGACATGGAAATACACAGAACACACACACACACACACACACACATAGTTTATGGTTTTTAGAAACTCATGTGCAGAGTGCAGACTGCCTTTTTCCTCTTGTTCTTTGTAACCTCTACCTATTGAGCCCATTGTTTTGTTACTGATTTAATTTATTTTAATTTATGTTACTGGGTAAATATTTAATTTATTATTATTTTTAATTTTATTTGTTATTATGTATTTTATACTGTTTTAGTTGTTTAAGAGATATTCTCTGGCTATGAATTTGTTCATTGCTGTTATATATATTTGTGCATTCATTTGCATTATTTGATGTCCTGATCAATAAACAAGGAGGTTACTCAGCAGTTACTCAGTACTTGAGTAGTTTTTTCACTTATTACTTTTTACTCTTACTCAAGTAACACAGGGTGACTAAACTTTTTACTTTTACTTGAGTCATATTATTCTAAAGTAACAGTACTCTTACTTGAGTACAATTTTTGGCTACTCTACCCACCTCTGCTCAGCGTGTGACGTAAACAGTGACGTGGGAGGGAAGCCGCGGCTGGTCAGTCCTTCTGCAATTCTCTCGTGAGTCGGTCCGTCCTTCACCGTCCCCGTCATCTGACAGCTAATGGCCTCTTCATTTGCGGAAGGCCACCTCAGTCTTTTTAAACTAAAAGGGTTCCGCCAATATGACTATCCTACGAGGTGGAAAATTGGGCACCTCGGATCAACTCGCCAATCAGGCTCTGTGTGTCTAAACGCTCGCAGCTATGCCGGCAAAGTGGCCCAACATTTGCCGAAAATCTGGCAGTGTGAAAGGGGCTTTTGAAGTGTTGAATGCCATCAAAGGGGGGAATGCAACAAGGAAATATGTCAAAGTGCAGGACTGTCATGCACAGTTTAGCAGTATAAATGAAGCGTTAGTTTTTTTTCACAACAGTCTGTTTGAAATGTGCTCATGTACAACCTCAGTTGTAGCCCTAACACTTAGCCCTACCCCTTTATCCCAGCAAGAATCGGGACACCCTCCCCTCAGATGTGAACACACAAAAAAGAGCAGTATGGACTAAGTTGTAGATGCGAGGGGTGCGTTGGGATTAAGCCTTAATGTGATTAAATGTACGAGATGACTTCACAAAACACTGATGGGCACTTGGACACCTTCACGGACGGGTGGAGAAGTGCTGAGGATCAGACCCAGGAGCTTCTCGCTAACCACTGAGCCACAGATGTAGAAGAAATGAGCCTGGAAAGAGTGTTTATGTCAGCTATCCATCCCGGGGTAAACACGTCTGAGATCCAAGGGAACATTCGGTTTCGCTTTCTAGTTTGTTTATGGTTCTGTTCATCTGACTGCTGCTCTCACACAGCGGTCCTCAGTGATAGGGAGCAGCCTAAAGAGGGGCCCCTCTCAAATGATGCAGCGGGGTTATTCGCCTCCCTCGGTGCATATGAGTGATCTAGAGTAAAGAGAACATGGTGAGGAGGAGAGACATTGGTCTTAATCTACCACACTGGATTTAATTATTCATCAGACTCTAATGGATTCTACTTAGAGTCCTGGAGAGTTCAGTGGCCAATGCTGTTAACAGCCCAGAGAGTGTGTGTGTGTGTGTGAGTGTGAGTGTGAGTGTGTGTGTGTGTGTGAGTGTGTGTGAGTGTGAGTGTGAGTGTGTGTGTGTGTACGCGTGTGCGCCTGCATGAAAAACATAGATTTGTAGTCGTAGCTTCAGCCGTGGCGTGTTTGTGGCACGTGAGTGTTTCAGACGATATAATTCTATGTGTAGAGTACAAACTCAAAGGAAAACGTCAGTGTGTGTGTGTGTGTGTGTGTGTGTGTGTGTGTGTGCGCATTTACACTCACCCAAGTTACTCTAAGGGGCCGCATGAAGCTTCACTGCGAGGAAGATCAAAGGCCGTGGATTTAGTGTGAAAATCTAGGGAACTAGACTGAATCAAATGATCATCTGAAGAGTCCTCTGTGAGTCTCACTCTCGTTAAACACACACACACACACACACACACACACACACGCACACACACACGCACGCATGCACGCACACCAGCAGGGACTAGTGGAGAGAGGGCAAGCGCAGAGAAGTCGTGTTATTTCAGTAGGCTGGAGATCAGAGCAGAAGAGAGAAGCATTTTAGATCAAGAGAAATCCCTCAATGTGTGTTGTGGTTATGCTGCTAAATAGGGCTTATGATACATCACTGCAGCCATGTACCGCGCTGGGACCTTAATTAAGTGTTTAAGGTTTTTTGTTTTTTTTTTTTTAAACAATCTGTAAGTTAAGGGAAACTTAAAGGGACAGTCCACCCCAAAATTTAAAAAATAAAAAATGTTAAATTTTAGCGCCATTTGTCAATCTGGTTTACTTTGGTGCGAGTTGCCGAGTGTTGGTGCTATCAGCCGTAGAGATGTCTGCCTTCTCTCAAATGTAATGTATATACACGGCACTTGGACTGAAATGCTAAAAGTCCCCAAAAACAGCAGTGTCTCCTTCCAGAAACCATGACCCACTTACTCTAGAAATTCACAGAGCAATTTCATGTAGGAACTATTTTCTTTCTACCAAACTACAGCTGCTAACCTCATCACTGCGCAGACAGAAAGGTGCACCAGTGGTCAAAGTTTTCGCCTGATAACAGAAAAGTCAGGGCATCACTGAAGTTATTACAATTCATCCTGAGTGGGACATAACTGTTTGAACAACCTTTCATGGCAGTCGATCAATAGCTGTTGAGGTATTTCAGTCTGGACCAAAGTGATGGACAGACAGGCAGACTGACAGACTGACTGACATTGCTATCCCAAGAGCCGCAGGTACCGCAGGTATTGATCAGTGTGGGGATAAAAATACACTGAAAACAGGCCAAAAAGTAAAATTACAGTATCAGAAAAATCAATAAGCTGTCACAACAATAATTAAAGATCACAATCATTGTCCTCTTTAAAGTTTAAAAAGGCCTTTTGTACGATAACATGAGAAAAACATATTCAAAAAAATCAATAGGGCATCACAAAAGAAAATCAATATCCAGGGTGCCAGATAACCACAACAACAGCTGAAGAGAAGCCTCAGCTTCAGCAAGAAAAAGAAAAGAACAATGATTCATCTATAGCCGGGCTGGAGAGCGTGTGTTGCGACTGGGGTGTGGAGTGTGAAAGACGTGGGCAGGGAAGGAAAGATGCTGTTGAGTTGCATTATGGGACGTGTAGTATACCTGCTCCTGCTGCTTGTGCTTTATTTTTTCTTTAAATGTGCCTCTTACACATACCCAAACTGCCTCATGGATCAAGGGCAATACTAGATTACTGGAGTATGTCTTCTAAGGAGCACTGTGTAGGATTTAGTGGCACCTAGCAGTGAGGATTGGAGATTGCAACCAGATGAAATGTCTCCCATATGCCAAGTGTGAACTCTCAGTCGGGATTCCTTCAATGTTCATTGTTCAGGAGGTTTTTGACTGGGAGCTGAATTATCCACAGAGGTCTCCTCCTCTCTGAGACAAACAGACCCGGTAATTTAAACCAGTAAACACACTGAATAAAGCCGTTTAACATTACAATTCAGTGTTTCTCCAATGCTGTTTGGCTTGTTGCAGACAAGCCGCTAGCAAAGCAACTGCTGAACTGCTCACCTTTTATTCTTGATAAGTTAAGAGCCAGATGTTCAGGAGGTTTTTATTTAGAGCCGAATTATGTGCAGAGGTCTCGTCCTCTCTAAAACAAATAAACCCAGTGATTTAAACAGATAAAAACATTCAATAAAGCAGTTTTACGTTAAAAATCAGTGTTTTTCAGATGCTGTTTGGCTTGTCGTGGAGGGGCTGCTAACTAAAGTGGCCGACATGGAAACGTAAATGGTTCTATCTAGAGCCAGCGTTTGGTCAACACATTTTCGTCACATATCGACATTTGCTCATGGACTTTTCACGTGCAGATACGAAGAGAAAAGTACCCTGGGTGTGTTGGTTGTTGACATTCTGGGACGCCGTGTCAAGTTCTGCCTGTTACATGCATTGTCTTCTTTGAAAATACACTTCCGGTTTTAACAGGAAATTTACCGTTTTCATACAATCTCTTTCAAAATAAAGGCACTATGAGGGTATGACAATGCAAATTAACTTTTTTTTTTCAACAACTAATGGATGTGGTTAGATTTAGGAAAAAAGAACAGGGTTTAGAATCTAATGGGACATGAACACTCCCGGATGAAAGTCGGTGTTTGTTGGACCCATTCACCACCTTAACGTTCGTTCTTGTCTCGCCACGTTTCCCCCTGACGGCACCAGGTGCCATTGAACTCTAACGGTGAGCAGCCACGTATTATGCTGACTTTAAAGGATGGCTTTTTTCGTCAGTGTCTGACGCCGGAAGTCACTGCCCACGCACCGGATTTCGACAACTTCAGAGTAAAACCGGGTTGGTTTAGTCTGTCCGTTCTGGGCGACTGTACAAACGTGGCGATGTAGCTATAAACAGCTCATTCTAGGGTAATGACAACATAACAAATCTTATTTTAAGGGGATTATATACGAGAGGAAACATAGTTATTATGTTATATTCCATTTGTGTCAATATATTGCCCCAAATCTTACACACCAGACCTTAACGTATGAATCCAAACACAAATAATTCTTACCTGGTGAACATCTTCTAACCAAAACATTTTCTAAAGAAAAAAAAAGCATATTAATTTAAAGTATATTAAAAGTATATTAATTTAAGCATATAGATTGACTCAGTGAGGTAACATCGGCCCATTCCATTTCTCTTTCTCTCACTCTCTCGCTCTTCTCTCGTCTCGTCCTCAGCCATGCCGAGTGCCGCCACCGTGGTAATTGTGATGTGTATCGCTGCTCTGGTGGTGGTTGTGGTGCTGGGCATCTATCGCATCCACCTGACCCACCAGCAGGAGGTCAAGCTGGCAGAGACGGCTAAAGAGGCGGACGTGACCTGGGACGACTCGGCTCTGACGATCACTGTTAACCCGATGGAGGTAGGAGGGCGGGGAATGGGAGGAGTGTGGAAGGATGCTGTCAGGGCGGGGAATATGACAGATTAGGGGATAACTAAAAAGCATTAGTGACTGGAATATCTCCAAGAGAAAAATAGATATCCTCATGCTCTGCTCTCACATTTATCAGGAGATATTATTATAATTTCTTACTATTAATACTCATTTCTGATCATTTAGTTTCTGAAACACTGAATATTTCTCACCACAGAACCTGGAGGAGCCCCAGGCTGCAGAGGAGGAGGCCAGCGAGGAGGAGGAGGAGGAGGAAGAAGAAGAGGAGGAGGAGGAAGACGAAGAGGAGGAAGAGGATGACATCACCAGCGCTGAGTCAGACGACAGCGAGGAGGAAGTGGACGTCCAGCTACCCAGGATGCAACGCCTGAGCAAGAGGGGCCAAAACTGGGACAAAACAACGATATCTTATTGAAACACACACTCACAGTCACTCACATGCACACACACATTCTGCAGCACGTCCATACTGAAACCTCAAATCAGATGGTTGAAACAAAAAGACTTTATGTGATGTTGATGCTCTAAAAATGAGGTTATACCCCCCCCTACTGGAAGACTCCACTGAAATGCAAACAGTGCAATGATTTAACCTTAGCCTTGTCAGAAAACCTCCCATTTTCTACAGCTGATAAGAAATAATACGACACTAAAACTGCTCGTCAATCAAAAGCCTTTCATCTGTCTTAAAGGGATGGCTCGCCAAATTTCGGGCATCCCCTGAGAGCTGTCTTTCATCAAGTTATCTCTCTCCCATTACAGTCTGCACCACAACTACCATCCTTAGTGAAATAGAGTTGTTTGAATCTCATGATGTCGATGAATCCCTGCACCATACATTCAGTTTGTGTCACATGTGTTCCACAGTGAGATTTCTGATGTCCCATGAAAATGCAAAACAGTCTTTATTTAAGAAAACTGAGTTGCAAAAGTAAAGAAACTGACTATTTTTGGTTTGTATACTTCATGTTATTTATCAGTCTTTATTCTAGCCTACGTGGCAAAGCCAGGTGATTTTACAGAAATAGCATATTTTCAATGGTACTCAAAAACAACAAAAAAAAAGATGATCTGTGTGTAGTCATGGTGAACTAGCCGAGGGGTCTGAGTTCTGGGTTTTTGGGAAAGACAGAGGAGTCTCCTTGTAAATTTTTATACGCTCCTTTCTTGTAAATATTGAGTATAGTAGGTGACCCCACCCCAACCCCCACCTCCAGCCCCACCCCACTCCCTAACACAGATCTCTCCACCCAGAGACCCTCTTCTCCACCTGTATACAGCACACATGCCACCTCGTCATATGTATGTACAAACCCTGAGCCCTCAGCCTGCAGGAGTCACCACTGAACTGCCCCCTCGGTCCTCTGTGTGTGTTTCAGGTCATTCCAGCTGACTGTACGTTGGGTTTGTTAGGATGGATGTGCCACTGCCTTCATAGTGACTGGGGCATTTAAAGCTGCGCTAGGCAAGGTGTTGATGGGAAGAGGCACCGGTCTGATGTGCCTAAATCACATGCGACAGAAAGTCCTCACACTGCTCATCGATAGTCCACAAGAGTTGCCCAAATTAAATCGTAAGGCCCAGACACACCAAGACGACATTAAAGAACTAGCAGCGATGAAAGCCAACTGATGCGTCGCCTCACGTCACCTGTGTCTTGGCCAAAAAATTGCACTGAAACATACTGCAGTTGATGGTCAGCTTGCACTTGTGCTCTGTGCCTGCACGAGAGGAAATAACTCTCCACACCAGCAGGCAGTGGTAGTCTGTATTCGTCATTACAAAGGGAAACCAGAAGGCCAGCAAAAACGGATTGAAGATGCTAGTTAGCCAGTTAGCACATTAACAATAAAACCTGATGTAGAAAGGACAAATTCTATTTACTGTGCACTAGTGATTAATAATACAAACAACTGCGAACCATTTCAGCTACAGAGCTCAATGGCTGGAAAAAAAATCTTGCCTTATTTGACACGTTTGTTTCAATCACACACCCTCTTGACTTTAGCCATTTGTTTACTTTCCTCACTTTCAGTTCTCTTCTTGTGCACTGAGTTGAACTGCCAGTCAGAGCGATTTTATTCACCGACAAGCTCCACTATCTCTGACATCAATTCCACATGCTGAATCAGCCGAAAAAAGCCAACAATGGCCGCCTAGTGTCAACAGTGCCGGACACACAATACGCTTACTTACTTACTTACTGACAGCCCAACATTAACTGACGGCCGACCGCCGGCTTGGTGTGTCAGGGCCCTTAGTCTCAGGTGTGGTCACAGTAGTGAGAGCCTAAATAACGAGTACTAATTAAAAGAAAGCTACACTAATTAACCACTATCTAACTCCTACCAGTCATTAATGCTGCATTGACGAATGAGAAATTCCAAATTTCTACAGGGAGAAGTGCAAAGAAACTGTCCCTCCACACTGGAGTTTCAAAACAGAAAATCAATAAATGTAAATATCAAAATGAGAGCCTGATCAATACTGGATTTTTTTTTTAAGGCCAATCCCAATATCCTTGTTTGACTCTTAAATAACATGATAATTACATATTTATTTATTTATTTATTTTACATGTTGTTAGGGTTTTTTTTAATGTAGAAATATATTATAAATGTATGTTTTTTTATGAGGATCCTGTAAATTTGTTTACCAAAAATATATATATTATAATATAATAGTGTGAGTATAATAGAGTGGGACATTTTATGGTTAAAAATAAATAAATAAATAAATACAATGAAATATTAAAGTTAATAGTAAGACTCAAATATGCAAAAAAAGCAGCCTATATTTATTTTTTCTGATTCATCAAATAAGAACTATATTAAAATATGTAGAAATATTATAAATTAACATTTTAGCTGCACTAATTGATATTTTTATATTAACAGTGGATCAAATGACTACATATAAAATGCAGTGTCACAAGAAGTGATGAACCCACAGAGACTCTGTAGCTCTGCGGAGCCTTTTTTGGTCTTTCAGCTTATAGTTTTGGTTTTACAACTCGCAGCTTGTGTTGTGGTTCGGCCTCTTATCAGTCTGTTTTCCAGTCGCTCTGATAAACCCACTGGACGCTACCTGCTCAGCACCAAACAACAAACATTATGAACACAGTGGAGCATTTAGCAGCTATGGAGATTCTTTTTTTCTATCAAAACAGAGATTAAAGGGAAGTCAGTGTTGGGCTTATAATCATCAGGTGGCCAGAAACCAACACAATCGGCTGAAAAATGTTGGCATTGTACATGTCTGCAAACCACAGATACAAAACAGTGTTTGGTGCCTGAAAACAGATGGAAACACAGCTCGCTAAATCACAACTGCTTTTCTTGTTTCTTGGTCTCAAACAGTGGTCACCAAGGTGAGACAGCTTGAGAGGCGTCACTCCATCCATCAGCCCCTCCACCTCCAGATGACAAACTCAGCTCTACACTACGTCACTTTAGACGTGTTAATATAATGCGTAGAAACGTGCAAATGTAACATACTCATAGTTTGCAGAAATGTATAATGCCAATATTTTCTTCTGGTGATTGGGCTGCCAGAATTACAACTCTACAGGGTGCACTTTACACGCTAAACATCATCTTCCTAAAATGCACTTTTTGTGATTTTCACGATAATAGTCTAAACCAGTGGTTCCCAGCTGGTCCAGCCACATGGTCCACATGTCTCCTTAGTCATTGGTTCAAGGTCCACACTTGAATATATTCAGTGTCATACTTGTTTGGCCATGTCTGTGAGCTCGTTTGCTGTCTCTGTGATGTAGCTGTTAATCGCTCACTCTACAGCAGGAAACTGCACCTCAAAATAAAAGCTCTATGTCAGAAGTCCACTATACTTAAAAATAAAGTGTGTTTTTCACAACTGTCACATGCAGTCTATTCAGAATGGGACCCACTTTTGGACGGCGACCCACCAGTTGGGAACCACTGGCCTTCACTGTAAGTAGGTAGCTAATGCTGCCAGTTATCACTGACACAAAATAAGTGTTCCCATGTGGAAAAACACTGAGCAAACAAAACCTTCCTGTGTTTTCCGCCAAGAATGCACAGAGACTTTACACATTCCCCTCCAGAAACTTCCCCACCCTCTAACTCTGAGTGAAATGCAGCATTAATGACAGAAACGCAGGTCTCGGGACAGAGAGGCGAAGGCATTTGGCAGTGTCACATTTGACGTAATCACAAAACCCAGTCGAAGGTTTCCTCACCTTGAAGTGAAAGGGCATTAATCTCTGGCTGCTGCCATCCCGAATCCAGTCCGTGTGTAACGTTTGATAGCAAAGACTCCACAAACAACAGAAGGTTTAGTTACATGTGACATGTGTAGTGGCTGAAGTCTGCCACAGATAAATCAAGGTTTGGTTAAAGTCACAAACACTGGAAAGTTTCCCCGTCCTACCTAGTGAGCCTCTGACAGCTGCTGTCCTGTGGGTGTAGCTGGGAGAACCTATTGTATGTGTATACTGTAGCTCTATGTTCATGTAAAGATCTCATATGTTGTTTAAAAGTTTTCCTCATCTACTGTGACACCTGTTCTTGTGACGTCACCTCCCTCCTTGCACCCTCCCCTTTCCCCACTGGAACCTTTGGTGGATTTTGCATCGGCCCGAGTCCTAATGTTGTCCTGACGTTTGTTTTAGAAGAGGAGGACGGTGAAATTAACATGGATACCTTGTATAATGTGTAAAAGTTTTTTTTTAAGTTTTCCTTTTCTTTTTTTTTCTGGACTTTTTTGGTCTGTTTTTCTTTGGAATGGTCACTACAGCACTTTCTGTAAATTGACCAATAAAAACTTGTTTTGGAATCTAGCTGTGGGTCTCGCTGATTGTGTGGGTGTTTCTGCTGAGCTGGAGCTTTCTCGCAGGCTTGAGATTTCTTTCAGTCAGCGCTGCATTATTCCTGTAACTGCAATTTAATCTTCAGTCCTTTATCTGATTAAGAAAGTTTAGAATCTCATTATGCAAGTGGGAAAACTGCAATCAGTGTGGAATTAATGTGTGCGGCCTGATGCCAGTTATTTAGACAGGAATCACAGTTATGTTTTGAACATAACGGAAGCTAAAAATCCCTTTGTTGTGAATATTGTGTCAAAAATATTGTCTTTAAACTTGAAGAGAGAATGTCAATACTGCTGTTAAATTATGATACGCTCTATTTACAGCAGTATTGGATTTTAATCAAAGCCACAGCCAATTTTAAAAATTTCTCCAAAGACATTAATTTCACTGAATTCAATCATCCATTCGCTCTCTCAACTACTTCTCCTCCGCAGGGGAAGGTGCGGCACTGATCCCCACTGGATTACTCTTTATTCTTTTATCAAAGACTCAGTACTGTATGAAATAGGCCACACAAGCACAGCAATGCCAGCAGACTTTTTTAACAAGTGTCTTTAACAGTACGCTCGTTCTTACTTCTACACAGAGCTCCTACAGTTCTCAACAGGGTGTTCAATCATTTCTGTTTGTGTCAGTTTTATTGTTAGTTCTTTCATTCATTCGTTTTTTGTACCACTTATCCTGTTGGGGGTCGCACAGGGGCTGGAGTCTATCCCAGCTGACACTGGGTGAGAGGTCACCAGACTGTCACAGGGCTGACACATAGAGACAGACAACCGTTAACACTTACATTCACACAGGGAGAACATGCAGGGTTCAGACCTGTGGTAGGTGTTTAGTTTAGTTTAGTTTAGATTAGTTTAGTTAATTCACCTTACCCTCCTTCCCACTACAACCAAAGTTTTTTCTGCACATTACGTTAAACTGCACATATTTAACACATTTTGCATTTTCTATCTGCATTTATGTATCCACTCCTTTTAAATATAATTTAATTTTACTTTATTTCCTCCTTTACTGGTACTTTTACATACTTTGTTCTGTTCTTACTGTTTTATTCTATTCTAACTACATTTCTGTGTGTAGTGTGGAGGGTGCACACGTGGATTGAATAATGACCAAAAAAAAGCTTTATAGAAATATTTTTAGATGTTAAGTTAGTTAGTTATTTTTCAATTAAGTCCATGTTAAACACATTTTATGTGTTCTGTAGCTTAGGTTCAATGTTAGGTTCAATTTGTTGTGCAGATGGGAAACTCAGCATTCCAAAACAAGACGTCACAGCAATGCAGATTTAAAGAACATTAAAATGAAAAACACTGAACAGTGGCGTAAGGTAGTTCCAATGGGCCCTAGTGCACGTTATTGTGCACATATCGTCTCGTCACATGATCAAACAGAGACTCAACAGTGGACAACATTCACATATTATCCAGCAATCATCTGTGTGTACATTGTCTCTGCATATGATAGAAATTACCAAAGAAAATAGGAATGTATTAATTTAATTTAATATTTTTGTAGTTGATGTAGAATAAGCATCTAATTTCCATTATTTAAAAGTGTATAATTAGAGTTCTTGTTTGAACATATATTGTTAAGGTGGCAGTCGTTTTAAGGGCCCATCCTCACACTGTTGGAGGGCCAAATCTCTCTCACTTCACAGGCCTGAGTGTAACTGCACTGCCTGCACGGTCTATATTTACACCCCTGACTCTGTATCAAACAGTATCAGAATATAAGAACAAAGTACTTGTAGTCTGTCCTGTCTCATCTGTCTCTTTACTGTGGACACAGATTGCTGGAATCAGGAGTCCATAAACAATGAAATGTCTCCATCTAGTGGATATTGACGATGCTGCACAACTACACACCATCCTTTTTAAGCCACTGGCAAATTCTGTTGGTTTTACACTTACAAATTTAGCAAATAAGGCTGTCAGCTCACCGATAAGCAGATAATAATTATACTGATGCTCAGCAGATGAAGGATATTGATGTGTTTGAACCCTGGGCTTTCCTCAGTGCAGCTGAGACATTTGTGAGTGTTACGTTTGAGCAGCATCGCAGTCACACCTCAGCTCTCCTGGTCCCACTCTGTGTTTTTCACAGTTCACACTCTTTGCCAGAGCACGCAGCAGTATTAAGGATATTATTTATGATTTCAGCCTTGAGCCAATTAGGGATTAGCATGATTTTGGAGAACCTCGCGTCACTAAAACCCTGCTCAAAAATCAGTTTAAAATGATCGCCCAAGAGGCTTACTGCTTGCATAAGCATGCCGCAACACACCAACTCCATAAAAAAGAATTTAAATATTCACTTTTTTTTTATTTGCGAGTGTAGAGAGAAGAGCAGGGGAAGCCCCAGGCACTGTCACCTTCACTCTCGGCTCACAAACAAAAATAGATTCTGACAAATTCTTCAGCTTCTCCAGTAAACAGACAGCAGCATCACTATAAATATCCAACCATTTAATATCTTTTCGATTCCTTATTTATATATTTTGCTTTATTTTACCATGTTAGAAGAGAGATAGATGTAAGTTTCCTCTTTCTTGGCATTGTTGCTTGGATGATGGCAGTCAGTGTCAAAGGTTATGACATCCTGTCAATCGCAGAAGCAGCAGGCAGCAGTATATAAATAATGAAGTCCAACTTGCCTGAAACAGAAGTAAAATACACATATTCCCATAAACTTTATTCATTATGTTTCTTAACAAAGTCTTAATTGTAACCGTCTGAGATCACGACACTGTTTGATTTGCACACACACGGACAGAAAGCCAAAGCTCGTGGTGATTTGTTTGTGAAAAACTGAGCATGAGACGTGAGCACAGAAGCACAAACAAAAGCAGTGAAGCAGAGATTGAAGCAGAGTTGTTTCCCCACAACAAAATACAAGTGGTCGTGTGATATTTGAAAGTAACAGCAGATGGTCACACAGCGGTGGCTGGTGTGCAAAGGATTTGAAAAGTTCAACCAGTAAGCCTGAGCACACTGGAGAGTTTGAAGCCAATGCAGCAAACCGTGGCCTTTAAGCCTGCCAGTGCCCTGAAGCATGATACCAGCGCTGAGCAGGGGACTGTTTCATTGGTTTTACACTGGTTATTAACATTTTACTGGTAAAAAAAAATGACCCACTTGAATGCCAAGCAGAATTAAAAATGTGTTTTTATGTTCCACAAAAAGACAGTTCACATATTGAAGAGAAGGGATGAGACTCACCTCCAGGCTGTAGACAAACTGCAGAGAAGCAGCAGTGTGAATGAGTGTAGTGAACAAAGTCGGACCGCTGAAGGCTTCAGGGTTTTCATAAGGCTGAGTCTCTGTGCACTTGTATGGCATTACATTTGCTGGGGGTGTTTTGAGCACAGAAAAATGAATTTTGCAAGTTATTATAATTTGAAAAGAAACAATTATAATGCGAAGAAAAATTTAATGTTAGCAAACAAAAATCCGTCCTTTATCTGTGTTAAATATTATCCCCACAAGAGCATAATAATCAGCTCTCTCAGTCAGTTTTACTCTTCTGCTTTCCCTCAACATGTGCTCACAAGTTTTCATGCATCCTTACTTTCACTTGAACGATGTCCTTCATGTTACCGCACAAAGAAACACATAAACTCTCCCTGATAATGAAACAACAAGTCCGAAATTTTCAAACATAGTTTCTGAGAAATCATGTTTTGTTGATCATTTGGTGCAGCGTATGAGTATTACAATACCCATGAGCTTTGGCTGCTGATACTATGGAGAAGAAGCCAGTCAGAGGTGCACATCAGAGCAGCGGAGATTCAAAATGCGTGTTGCAGTTGTGAATAAAATGAGATGCCATGCTGTTGCTCCTGAATCAAAACGGATTCCACAACTCTGAAGTGATCTAATCTTTAAAGTGGCCTCTACACCAAGAATGCTAACTATAGCATTAGCTATGAATATACTGCTCTTAAAATAATTCTCACTCAAGTGGCCATAACTATAATTTGATTTAACCATTCATTGAAAGAAATGGAAACACAGTTATGTTTGGCGCCGAGGGCTCCGCTCTTGATTTGCTCACTGGATCAGACAAGCAGCATGCTACGCTAAAACAAGGAGCGCAATGCATACTGCTCCATACTGCTCGTCCGTAGTGATCCAAGTGTCCTGAAGCCCCGACACAAAAAGTTGTTTGGAAAAACGTCATTTGAACTCTGTTTTTAGCCTCATTGTGCTCATGTGTCTGCGCTTGCGCAAAAGCATGTGAACACACAGGAAGGCGGTGCCCATGTCTCATGGTCTTGAACGCTTGGATCACTACGGACGAGCAGTATGGAGATATTTTGTGCTTTCAATTATGTGTTTTGGACGTTTGAATCTGGGGCGCCGTCAGCCTCCATTAGGTGGAGTTGTGTTGCTACCTCCTCTCCCCTTGGATCTCCGCAAGTGTTGTGAGGACTCTAAAACTTCACCTGAGCCTCCCTCGGCATATGGGTGAGTAGATAATGGCTGAATTTTCATTTTTGGGTGCACTATCTCTTTAAGGCTTTCCACATAGGCACATGGAAGAGGCTTTCTGTGTAGGCCTAGGAAAGGCAGAGGCTACAAAAACAGAGCCATACCACCAAATGTAATACTGAAAAGCCCTCTAGCTTAGTTGCCTACCAAGATGGCCGGGCTGCAAGCTTATCCAATGAAGACTGACTTACTAACTCAATTCAATAAATGTTCCTAAAACCATGTATGTAACCAAAACTGTGTAAACTACTTGGTGTGTCAGTGCTTCACTACATCCCCTGAAACAGAAATGGGATGAACACTCGCTGATAGTCAGAAATCCTCTGCTGGCACAGAAACCTGCAGGAGGCAGCACCCTCTGATAACTGGAAGCAAGCAGAGTGTGAACCACAACGGTCAACAAGTGGTAACATTATCTCACTCACCAAAAATGCTTCCTAAGAACACAAGGCCTGTCAGCTGTCCAGGAAAACAGGAGGAAATGAAAAACCACTTTGGAAAAACACATCATATTTGGCCCGAGATGGAAGCTTAACACAAAACAACATTGAGGAACTGAGAGTAGTGTTCCAAGTAAACAGCTTAGCCTACACAACAGCTTAGTGTAACCCTCCTAAATATCACTATTTATTTTCCAGCTCACCTACAGAGCATGCACTGCCGCCTTGTTTGTGAAACAAATGGGCAAGAAAGCTTCTAATGTGGTCGCTATAATCTGAGCAATAATACTCCTGCAAGCTACATGCAGTACATTCAGACTGGTCAGTCACAGTCAGGCCCCTACAACATGCATGGCTCAGTTGCATGTTCATATAAAGTGGCAGAGGCTGAAGGCAGGGCTGCAAAGTCTCACTTGACAGCAGGGTCTGTCATGATGGACGTTAAAGGCATAAATCTGGCTGGATTGACAGCTTGCAGGTTGACACTGTCGCTGCAATGACAAAAACAGAAACCACCCACAGTCTCAGTGCACAGAGCCAAACTAATGAAAGGCTGGGCACCGTGTATATGGAAACCCGAACCCTGCACATTACCCAGCTGCAGTCCTTTCCTGAGACCTTTACTGCTGCTGTCATTTGAAACCACTGTTGTGTATCATGATAGTACTCACAAAATATCTTCTCCTGTAAAAAGCTGAAAAGCCAAAACAGTTAAATGCTCCACTAAGCCAAGGGTGGCTGAGGAGTCCTTGATAAATTCCTTGAGTTTATCACTATGAGCAACCCCTTTCACATTACACAAAGTCATTTGATACAGTTCCATCAATCCATCCACTTTCAACCACCTATCCGAAGCCGGGTCGCGGGGACAGCAGGCCGAGCGGAGCATTCCAGCTGTCCCTCTCCTCAGCAACGTTTCCCATCGTTCCTATCTTGAAAGGGACTGTATGTAAATGTTAAATTTCCCGTGAAAACTAAAGTGTATCTTGACAGAAGAGAACTTGAACAGAACATCAACAACCAACACACCCAGAGTACCTTGCATGTCATATGTGGACGTTGAGAGTCCATGACCAAAACGTCGATATGTGACAAGGTTGGAGTGAGAATGTGTTGCACCAACTGACGCTAAGGAGCAGCGTCTCTACTCTGAGTTCCCTCTGGATGTCCGATATCTCTGAGGAGACAGTTTGGCTGCTTGTATCTGCAACCTTATTCTTTCAGTCACTACCCAGTTCTCATGACCATAGGTGACGGCTGGGGCATAGATGGGGCAATAAATCGAATGCTTCGTCCTCCAGCTTGGCTCTCTCTTTACCACGACTGTCCGGCACAGCACCCACATCACTACAGACGCTGTGCCAAACCACCAATCCATTCCATGCCCATACTCGTGAACAAGACCCTGAGATACTTGAACTCCAGAGCATTGCAGAGAGGGCAATTCACCGTTTTCCTGCAGAGAACCAGGCCTTAAACTTGGAGGTGCCGACTCTCATCCTGACCCCTTCACACTCGACGGCAAACCGCCCCAGTGCTTGCTGGAGGTCACAGTGTGACGAAGCCAACATCATTTGCAAGAAGCAGGAGATTCAGCTCTGAGGTCACCAAGCGGGACCCCTTCCTCCCCCCGGCTGCCCCCTGAGATCCTGTCCATGAATATCACAAACAGAATCGGAGCCAAGGGACAGCCCTGGTGGAGGCCAACATTTAATACATTTTTAATATGAAAATATTTTTTACAGAAGAATGTTGCTGTTTAAGAATGATCTGTTGAGCATTTTAAGTCAACACAGTTGAGAAGTCCCAGAGGTGCTCACGATCATGGAAAGTGTAACAGCCCACATTCCCCTGGCAGCTGAGCAAACTCAATTTGCTGATTAAGACTGGATGATACAGTCAAAAGCTCCACAACAAGTAAGTAAAGCTTTAGTTGGGATCGTCCTTTCAACTACTTTGGGACTGTCTCTTCCTCCTCCTCTATAGCAGAATATCCACGTATATTCGCAGCTTTCAAGCGCATTAAATCCCTTTCATAATCACCTCATAAACAAACCCTCTTACCAACATGGGATTACGCGTCTGGTTTATACTGTCAAACAATTACAGCTCCTCACACTCCAGTGGCCAGCAGCGCCACACCACTTCACTGTCAAGGACAAACTTAATCCACTTAATTCTAATTGTGAGGCCACCATAAGAGTAGTGTCTGGAAAATGAGTTTGTGACTCTAATTAACGCTAATTAACACATGAAATAGCTACGTTAGTGTGAATGTTTACAACGAGCCACTTCAACTCACAGCTCTTATTAAATTAGAAGGTGACTTCACCACTTTTACCTCTTTAGGTCAGTTAACTCGTCAGCTGCAGTACTATACATCATGTTTAACTGCTGCACATTGTTTTTGTGGCTATGAAGGAGCTTTGCCAAGTCTCAGAAAATAACCCTGATGATGTCGAAGTGATGTCATCCATTAAATTAGGGACACGGAATTTGAAAGAAGTGGACGACACAGCTACACTCTCTCCCTGTTTAAAACCGAACTGACTACAAAAACCTTCTACTCACCTTCAAAGCCCTCCACAACTGAGCCCCCACTTACCTCTCTGACCTCCTCCAGGACTACACCCCCTCCCGCTCCCCGCGCACTTCCTCTGTTGGTCTCCTGACCATTTCCACCTCACGCCTCAGCACCATGAATACTAAGGCTTTCAGCTGCACTGCCCCCAGGCTCTGGAGCTCCCTAACCCCAACATCTTCGACAGTCTGACAGCATAATATCCGTCAAATCCCTTCTCGAAACCCACCTACTCAAACTGGCTTATACACTCTGACCTCTGACACTCCTTTTTTAGCAGTCTTACTGATTTTATCACAGCAACATTAAGCGTGTGCCCGAATTCACGTCTCTTGTTCTGCATATTATTGAATGCTCTGTCAGGTGACCTTGGGTGTTTTGAAAGGTGCCTTTTAAATAAAATGTATTATTATCATTAGGTAGCAGGAGGTTTATAGTAAAAAGTTTCTATTGGTTGCATCATGGGGTAAATAGAATTTTGACTCTCTGCCGAAATCCTGCTGGGCCAGACCTGACCTGCCCGGTTCAGACCGTAGAGCAGCCACCATCCCATTCTGACATGTTATGCCGTCTCTATTTAATTCATGGCATATGATAGTTTTTGAGCCATGCTGTGTTTGTTTGTTTATTAGGAGAAGCCAGGTCTAACCGATAAAACCTAAGTTAGCATTGTTGGCTCACAGCAAGAGGGCTCCTGGTTCGAACCGCTGGACGGGAGCCTCTCTGAATGGAGTTTGCATGTTCTCCCTGTGTCAGCATGGGTTTCCTCCAGGTGCGAATGGTTGTCTGTTTCTATGTGTCAGCCCTGTGATAGTCTGGTGACCTGCCCAGGGTGTGCCCTGCCTCTCACCCAGTGTCAGCTGGGATAGGCTCCAGCACATCCACACCCACTAACAGGATAAGCAATTTCTGTGGAAATTCTGTGGATTCAATTTTTAAATTAGGCTTGGGCCAAAACTATTAAACTATGCGGATGCATGTGGGGTTGGGCGTGATTTTTTGGGCCGGAACATAGCTCTATGGGGAACTGTAGGATCCAGAATTTTTTAAGTTTGCCAGGGACTTAAGGTTAAGATGTCTTGGCCTCCGCTGCATCGATTTTGACTTGAGTTGAAATGATTAGTAAAGTCATAAGTTAGTTGACTGATAGAAAACTAAAATAAACAAAACTGTGTTGTTCAATTAAATATTCCAGTTCTTACTATGTGCTGAAATTTCACAGACTAAACACTGACTCTAAGTAATTTGGGGAATATTTCCATTGGGCGAATGTTGGGGCACACCTTGGACAAGTACCCACACTATCACAGGGCTGACACAGAGAGAGACAATTCATCCCCACCTTCACCTACGAGCAATTCAAGGTCAACAACTAACATGACTTGCATGTCTCTGAACCATGGAAAGGAACTTGAGAACCTGGATAAACCACAGGGAGACATGGAGACTCTTCAAAGACATTTGGACATGGAACCCTGTTGATGTGAGGCAACAGCAGTCACTACTGCACCACCGTACTGTAACCCAAGTTTTGGCTATTTTTTAAAAGTCTGTCTTTTGTAACTCCCTCGACCATATTAAAGTGCAGTATTAAATCACTGGAACTGCCTTTCCATAGAGCTTTGATTCTTTCACTCACACTGTTTAAATGGAGACAGTGTTGTAGTAAGTGCAGATGACCAAAAGGTGGCAGCAGTAATGTAGCAAAGACTGGATCCATCCCGATCAGTTGATCAATATTGAGTCAAGGCCAAATGTGGGGTCATTTATGCAAATAGCAGAACAAGTTATTTTGTATTTCATCCATTTTTAATGAATTAAAATACGCTGAAACCACCAGCATCCATCAGGATGCAATGAGCCAGAGGCTTTTCTGTTTTAAAGCAAACACCAGGGAGTGCTCACTCCGACCAGAGAGGTATATTGTCCTTTTTATTGCAATAAATCCGTCAAAACCAGGTAAACAGCACTAGAGGTCATGAATCCAAAATCCTGCCTGTTATTGGCTGCTTGTATATTTACATAAGGTGCAGTGGGCACAATGCGAACGAAACAGAACAGGCCAGTGGGCACAGATGACATTGTACACTGCACACTGACGTCACGCTCGGTGTGTGCGTAGATATGGAGCATTAAAAAAAAAAAACTTTTGGCACACAGTCAGTGACAACAGTGGCTGCTGTGTGTGTTGCTCTGATGAGATTATGAGGTCATCTGCTCAGCCAAGAGGTCTGATAAAACTGCCAACATACACACACATAAAACCACAATATCTAAACACACGGATTTAACACACAAACGAGAGTCCGTTGTATTGCCCGGAGGATGTGGCCAGTAATTAACCTCGGTGTGTGTGAGAAAGTGTGTGCGCACCCAGGGACATGTTATCACTAATTTTAGATGCACCCTTGCTGTATGGTGGTTTGTTTTTTGCCTAATAGGCAGCAGGTGACATTTAAAAAGGTTGAGATAACAGGCAGGAGGTCCGACTGGAAACCTCTGACAATATTAACAAGCACACTCGAATGGAACTCCACACCTGCTTGTTTTACTTCTTCTCATTTACACCCTTTAAGTTTGAAAAATACGGGTGACACTTCTCCTGCAAACCCCCTATGTTCAACAGAAGACACACAGGAATAAAAAAACAAGAAATAGAACGATATGAAAAAAAATTGAAGATATACAGAGGGAGTCAGTGATGGTACAGGGGAGATAGAAAAACAGATGAAGGATGGATAAGAAAAGGCACCATACTGTTATTATGGGGTCTCACACTGTGTTCCCCTACTGTGAGTGTATGTGTGTGACAGTGAGATAAGAGTATGACTCATGCATACCTTCACATAGACTCGAGGTACCCGGGTAAGATTCAAAACTGGCGCTGCTCAAATTAGAAGTCAATGTCCTGACCATTTATATGCTCATTAAGCTGCTGTTTACAAAACATAAAAAGCCCTCAAGATGAGGTTTGCGCCACTGTGTGTTTTATTTTTACCCCTCTGAAGCTTTCTCCTATACACTCGGATGTTGGAAGGAGTACATAACGAGGACGAAAATAGCCCTTCTTTCTTCGCCGTCACCTTATTGTATTTCCCCTCTTCACTCTCTGCCACTGACAGCACCACTCCTCCGTCAAACCCGTCTGGCACCTCTCTCATTCACTAATCCCCTCTCTCCCCTCTTCCTACTTTTTCTTGCATCTTTCGTTCATTTGCTTTTTACTTCTCCTCCAGTTATCAGCGCTGTGTTCCAGCCGGCAGGAACAAACTGTTCAGGGGGAATTTAAAGAGTGTTTTGGGCTCTGGTCTGATGGCTGACTCGAGAGTGTGTCGTCACTGAGGCTGAGCTGTGGTTACACATATTCAATTTAAGGCTGAGACGAGTCGTTGAGTAATAAAATTGACTGAAAGAAACTTAAAATCATGCACTGTTTCGATAATCTGTGTGTTGCTTAAGTTACTTCTCAAGAAAACTATGAGGACTTGATGTTTGATATCAGTGCTTATTGATTATCTTTGGATTTGGTACCATACGTTGACAAATAAGCAATCTGAGGTGGTTATCTTGGGCTCTGGGGAACTAAGATCTCATCACAGGAAGAATTCAGGAGGGAAGGAGCTATAAGGGATAGTACATTTTTTTGAAGTGGGGTTGAATGAAGTTTTTATCCATGATCAGAGCATATCCTACCCTGAATGGCAACCAGTGCACTACGAGTTTGGAGAAGCAGGCAGGAGTACCGCCACAGAAGCTAAGCAATATATTGCTGTGGACGGGGGTGGCAGCAACACTGATTTTAACCACCTAAAAAAGTCCAGTCCAAAAAAAAATATTTTCAAATGTGTTCATTTCAATTGTACCTCAGTTTTTGACTCTGTGTAATTCCTCATATCCATTCAGACATATGCGATATCCCTTTTGCTTTCCCCAGAATTTTCAAATAAGTTGGACGAAGGTCGTCCCGACACAGAGCTCCATCTGCAATAATCTTCATATTTTCTTGAGCTCTGTCACCTCTTTCAGCTGCTTCAGGACTTTATATTCACGTCTCAAAACAAATTGTTCATGTTTTTAAAATGTTGTACTGAAAACTGCTATGTAACTATTCAAGGTCACAGTATCCAATTCTAATTTTCTTGTACAACAGCTGAGGGCCAGGGGTGTGGGTGGGAGATGGTGAGCAAGATCTTTGTATCTTTGTATTTGTAGAATATGTTTGTTATGTAATGCAGTTTTTCCTGTATGGCTAGTTTTGTATTGGTGTCTGAGGACGCCCTGAAAATGAGCTGCTGCATCTCAAGGGGCTATTCTTTCAATACATTCAATTCAAACTAGTTTAAGTTTTTGTATTTAAATTATTTAAACTGTTGTAGCCCTGCCATCACAAGTCTGACAGGAAGGTAAAGCAGTAAAAATATTCTGAATACAGCATTCACTTAAACTGTTATTGATCTTTACATGTGAACCTTTGGTTTGGGGTGGCTGGAGACATTTTGTTGCCACAGTGACGTGTGAAGGAAGTTGGAGGAAGAGATAAACTTCACCTCATATGTGTCCATAGTTGCAGGCAGGGTGCAGTATGAAGTGCCAGTAAAAGTTAACTTGAAGGGTTTCAAACTTGTGTAATATTGATTCGTGATATTGATTCATATCTTCAGTAAAGCTACTAAGCTGAAATGATCAATACATTGATTAGTGTAGTATTGAATAATTGATTAGTTGAGCAACAGAACTCAATCTTTTAAGATTTTTTTACAGCAGAAAATTGTGGGGGAAAAAAAATCAGTTTCCAGCTTGACGAAAAAGTATTACCTTGTTTTGCTAATCTGTGATTATAGTATATAGACAGAGCGATTCTTAACTGATAGTTGGACAAAACAAGAACTTTATATATGTTAACTTGGGCCTTGGCTAATAGCCTTTGATGAATCAATGTTCAGTGGCAGCCCTAAAATCACAGGCCATCTTTAAAATGACTTTGATGGTTTAACATTATAATAAATTGCATCTTCCAACTTCCAGTAAGCACGTTCAGCCACATAGATACATCCCAGAAATTGCATCTGCATCAAGTGCTTCATTTGAGTAAATTTCAGTCTGATGAAAAATAAAACATTCCCAGTGTCCCTTGGTACTGTCTGCGAGTTACTTTCAGTCCATCAGCTCTGTGTTCCCAGGAAAGACGAGGGAGTGGGAAGATCACAAAGAAAGACTGGAATTTCCACTGTGGATGATGGCCATGTCCCTCCCACTCTCCAAAATCAAATTTTTTTCCTGCTCACTTTTGTTTCAGGTTGACTTTCTCACGCAAGTCTCTCTGGACATTGTGCTTTTACTATCCTGCTACCACAGAGCAGTTGTGAAATGTTGGACAAAACAGGGAAGACACAGAAGGTCAGGCCAGTGTCCTGTGACATGCTTGGATAAAACTATAAATGTAGCCATCTAAGCTGCTTTTTATTACAACTAGTGTTCAGGGTTTTGGGTACATAGGCTGTCCTACCTGAGTATGCAGTTGACAAGAATACCTGCAGACATCTCAGGGCTGAAAAGGGGTTTAAAAACATTGGTTAACCTGTATTTTAATTCCCTGTTAACTTAGTCTTAAAAAGATGCTTGATCTTGAAACACTCGTTTAAACACCAGTTTATTTTGGAAGTATATTATGCAAAGAGCAAAGGTTATGGGAAAAGTTTATTGAAGCTGACGGGTGGCCTGACTTAGAACAGTGACTGGTGTCTATTTTTTATTTACTTTTTTGTGAACTTGTGCTTGTTGCAGTTGAGCTGGTTGAGCATATTGTTATGCCAATATGAAATTTCTATTTGTCCCTGTGTGAGGTACATTGTTTAGTTTTTGTCAGCTGTATTTATTTGTTTGTTTGTTCCTGTTTTTATGTGATGATTGAGTGACGCTGTTTGTTGGTGTATTGGTTGTGCTGTATGTGATCACCACCTGCATACACTGAGACACTGAGCTCCACTTATAAATGCAAAAAATGTAATAATAAAAACAAAAAAGGAAAAAAAAAGACAAAGATGAATTATTCTAGTTTTTGTTACATCACCAATATCAAAGACAACACTAATTAATGTTAGTGTTTTTTTTTCATAATTAATTATTATTATTATTATTATTATTATTATTATTTTACTTAATTCTGTCACCAATCTGAAACCAGTCTTCTTTCTGTTTTATCTTTGCTAACACTTTCTTTCACTATATTCTGAAATACATTTGAGACAGACAGGCGGTGAAAACAAACATGTCTTTGCTCCTCTTTCTACTGCTTTGGTGCATCAAAAACAACGAATCAGAGCCGAGGAATTTACTGCCGGAGGATCTGAGAGGAGTCAGAAACACTGACACTTTTAAACGTAGGCTTAAAACCCATCTCTTTGTCTGGCCTTTATGTAGTGTCCTACGTTAGTTCTATTGTTTTATAATTATTCTATTGATTACTTTTTATCTGTATTTGTCTTATTGCTATGTCCCTGATTGTTTTTATATCTTATTTCATTCTATATTTTATCCTGCATTTTATTTTTATTTTTTTACTTTTGTTTTTATTCAGTGGTCTTATGTGTATTTTTCTGTTTTTATTATTGCTGTTCTTCTGACTTTGATTTTATATTTTATCCTGCATATTTATTTATTTATATTTTTTTTAGTAGCAGCACAGTAGTTTTGATCTTGTTTTTATCTTCTATTATTGTTTTAACTTATTATTGTATGACAGTGTGTCTGATTTTACTTTTTTATCCTCTGTATTTTTCAATCAAAATGTAAAGCACTTTGAATGACACTGATTTGTTTTGAAAGGTGCTATATGAATAAAATTTGACTGACTGATTGAGGAGTCTCAGCGTTTGTGTGTCGTCAAACTGTCAAACTAGGTAGCGCTGATCAAATATGAGTGAAGATTCTGTTACTGCATTGCCTCTTTCTCACATGAAACATTTGCAGAAAGATTTTAGTGTACTGTTTAGCTGTAAGATGAGAACATTTGTGATTGTTGGAAACCAAAGTACTGAGCACTGTCCACCTTTTCTTTGAGTTGAGTTTAGAAATAGGCAACACAGTCACAGAATCTTGATTCATTATTTGACTAGTGCTGCCTACTTTAACAGTTTCACCCCTGTTCATGAGCAATGATTGAAATGATTTACATGAGCGACTCCTCGGCTCTGATTGGTTGTTTTCGATCAGATGCGGTAATGCCATTAGAAGCGCTACAAGGCCAAAGAGTAGGCAGAGGAATATGATATTCTCCCACACAGATTACCTCTCATTTAATGCTGTGTGAATATAGTGAGTTTCAGGAAAATTTGGCAAGTTATTTTCTTAAAATACAAGTTGCACACTGTAGCTTTGACAGCAAAATATTACGTTTCTTGCAGTGGGATTTAAAGCAGTGAAAAACATATCATATAAAGTCCAAATGTCATGTTCAGTCTCTTTCTGAAACTCTAAGATGAATCGCAAAGTACAAGCAAAAAGTTAACAAAACCGGAACAGATGCACCTTTGATGTTGCCGCTGAACATAGATTGAACATAAATGCGGTTAAAGTCGCATCCTTATCTGTGACTGTGCACAAAATTCCTCAAGTAGGTCAAAGAAGCACCCTTTACTTTGAGGAATTCTGCCCTCTGAAGAAATCTCTATATGTGATCTGGAGGAGGGAGCAGAGAGTGAGGAGAAATATGAAATGTAAGCTTTTACATGACTTACCAAGCAAAGCAGGCGCAGGATTTTTCCTCCATAAATTATGGATCTCTGCCTGTCTCTGAAGCAGACAGCCGGCCTCCAACCATCCATCCCTTCCTCGGCTCACTCTGCCACTCTCCATATATGCATATGTATAACATGTATGCATAGACGGTGGAACGGATCAGGAAGGTGGCGTGATGGACAAATATCCTACCAAACAATGTTCTCACAGCTGAAACACACCGTTTACCTCCAGTCAAAGCAGGTGAGGCAGAAGATAAAGCTCTGTGATGGAAAATGTGCTTCTGAGAAAGGAAAACAGAGATGGGGGGGGGATTTAAATAGCCTGAGTAAAGCGGTGTAAAAGGGAGACAGAGGAGAAAGTTGGCCGAGTGTGGTGGAGGAGAGAAGGCAGAGGAAGAGACAGCGAGATAAATTGAAGTGAAGCCTCACTGTCAAGAGGCAGCTAAATATGGATCTAGCAAAGCCAAGTCACTTTTAACCAGATCAAACAAGTCATCAGCTTTAACTTTCAAGCTTGTTCAATAATCTTTTAAAGGGCCGGTCCCTGCATTATTGAACAGCACTATATGCTGAGGCGGACGCACGCTACAGCTGGGGATCAATAGCAGACCGGAGCTTAGAGCAGATCTCGTCTCTATAGAGTGACTTGCATTTCAGTGTCTTCTATATTTGTATTCCTGTTTATTCTGATGTCAAATTGTAACGAGCACGTGTGCTGGAGCACGATCTTCAGCCAGTTATTGTTATTAAAGTCTGTGTTGTTTTATAGACACATCTTTGTCATCATTATTAAAGCATTAAATGTCCACGTCCATCAATTCTCCTGCGTTAGCTCCGGTCATCTGCGTCTAAAAGCAGAGGTAGAGATGCCTCTCAGAGCGATTATGATATTATCAACACAGGCTGCTCTCTGCTGCAAAACACTAATGGATTTTCTGTTGGTAGTGCCAGGGAAAGCCACGCTGAGCTGAACTTTGATCACAGACAGGCTTTGTTCTGTGTTCAAAGCCTGCACTGGGATGATGGGAATCGGGTTTAGAACTGGCTCATCTCGACTCTACACCAAAACCAGCATCTGGGGCTTTGACAGCAGCAAAGGATTTTCTGTCACAGTGGACCTTTGTAGCAACTACACGTGCTCCACACCAAAGCTCGATGTGATGTGCTGTAAGTTGTGTTGCTGATATTATCAGTGTTGATGAAGAAACATCCATTACAAATGTTTGCATCATTGAAATAAGACGGAGGAACTGACCGTTCGCTTTGCTGAGCCTCTGCTTCCTTAGTTACTGTTGCTACGTCTCTTCTCACATCCAACATATAACGATTACAGCAACAACAGCGGCAGATTTACAGGGTTCCTACAGCTGAAGGTAAGTCACATTTTAGACTTTTATTTAATGACACTTGGAATAAAATTAATAAGACCAAATTTAAAATAACACAAAAAAAAAATCAAGCAAGCAACATCACTTACTTACAGTTAGGCATATTCATCCGCTTATCCTGGTGTGGCACCTCTGCTCTGAGCATCCTGGCTGTAAACAAAATATGTCTGTTGTCGGTTGCCGAATATTAATGCAAGAGGCATTTGGTAAATTATTAAAAAATAAATAAAAAAATTAAAAAGAATAAATAAAAAAATAAAAAATTGAGATTTTTACATCCAACATAAAAATTCTTCTTCCCAGGTCTTAACTTAACCTTTATTGTTTTTGTTGTTGAATCTCACAAGATAAATTAAAAGAAAATAATTCTTCCCATGTAAAAAAAAAAAAAAAAAAAAAAAAGGGAAGATGATTTTTTTTGAAGACTTTTGATAGATTTTTTTTTACACCAATTAAGGCTTTTATTTTACACTGATAAATTCTTTGCACTTTAAGATATTAAGAGTTGGCAGGACCCCCAGATTTACCACTGCAACCTCCAGCTAATTTATGAAACGATAGGCCTTTAAGCTCACAGAGACGTTAACAAAGTCAGCCTCTCATTTCCTGCTGACGACAGCAAATTTGATCAGCTGTAGCTACCCAGCAAATGCTCATGCTAAAACTTTGATTTGGTTGAAAACTATCACTTGGTGGTTTCTTTTAATGTTTTCAGCCTATTTCTTTTAATGTTTTCAGCCTATTTGTTTTGAAGCAAAACAACTGTTGAGGTGTCTTACATATACTCAAGATGCTACACACATAAGATCATGCCAAAAGGCCGAGTCTGAAGCTGAACGTCTCCGGCCAAAAGTCAGCATCTTCACCAGCTGATGACCCATGTTGAAGACACGGAAATAAAGAACAGCAGATACAGATATTTTAGTTGAATCCATTTCTTACACTTTTGTTTTGTGCTTGTGTTTTTGGTTTTGGAAAGGTAATAAGGGATAGACAGTATCCTCAAAAGCTCTGTAAACACAGAGTATCACTCACAAACACTGCTTTAACGGGTCGATGTCATTGGTCCGACAGCCCATTAGTCCGACGGTCCGCGGTGCTGAACGGCTCCCGGCGGGCGTATTTCTGCCTTGATGGTGCGCCGCAACCAGCTCTGGGTCAGCTGGGAAAGGCTTGAGGCGAAGCAGGCTCACGGCTTATGTGTTTGTCACTTTCTTTTTCATTTTAACCCACACCATGATCTTTTCCTGACCCTTACCAAGTGGTTTTTGTGCCTAAACCTAACCAGACCTTGACCACAGGGCAGCATGATGATTTCGGAACAACGGGACTTCGGAATATGGTCAGAACAATATGGTCGGAACAATGGGCTGTCAGACCAATGGGCAGTTCCCGCTTTAACATGGAGAAATCCAAAGCTTCACAGACCTGCCATATCTAGTTATGATTGCTGAGTTGTTCTTGGACAATTGCTGCTCAGGGGTGGGGTTCAGCGAACGTCAGTTAAAGCTAAGTTCACACTACATGACTTTCAAAGTCGACAGATTGCTGTACATTTCACATTACATGACTTGCGGTCTTGTATCTGGAAGTCTTGATGTCACCGTGGTTTTCACACGACACGACTGAGCAGTGACACATTACAAGATCTTTCACCAGGATGAATCCATGATGAGAATGTCAAGTGACACAACCACAACCAAGGATCAAGGGTTGCTTACTAAAAAATATCAAAATGATAAAACAGAATTCTGAGCATGCTATTATGCTAAAAACTATCAGAAAGACTGCATGCAATAGTCCACCTTCCACCCTCTTTTTGAAGAGTGATGCAGTGCCACTGGTCTCTGTCCTCAACCCATGCCTTCCACTGTCTTTGGCTGTAGCTCGCCAATAAAGTCTGCAACAGGTCGAGATATTTAGCATGCTAAATATCTGAGGAGCATCTGCAATGCATCTTTGAACAGATCACACGCAGTGCTCAAGCGCCGTGTGCGAGCACCAAGCCAACACCGATCTGCCTCTGATCTGGGGCTGTTGTCCAGAGAGATCCAAAAACTGTTGGCGAGCAGAAAATCAGGGCTAAAGTCATGTGGTGTGAACTAGGCAAAAGAAAGCACAACTTTGGATCAAAAATGTAAGGTCTCAGAAGTGATGACAAAGAGCACAGAAAACAGGCAGCGCGAGTTTAGCTGAGTTTATTCTTATTCACATTTAAAAGATTCTCATGGCAGCACATTTTTCTACCTATACCTGCGAGACAACTTGTCCCGTAAACAAATCTCAAGATCCATGTAATGGAGAAAAAAAGAAAGACATTTAAAAAACAATCTCATCATAAAACCATAATTTTCAAAAGTAAATCAGGCATAAAACCCACTTCAGGGTGAGATGGTGAAGAGAAAAAAAAAAAAGATGGAAAAGCAGCATTTAAAACTTGGGGGGGTCTTTTGCTATGACAGAAATGTTGTAATGTGCTTTTTTTTGCTTGTGTTTCTGTCTCAGAGCAGCAGGCACATTAGCAGTCAAACACACAGCTTCACCTTCAGATCAATCTCTATCAGCGTTACAGGAGCTGGAGAGGCGACAAACAGTGCCCGCGGTCCTTTGAGTTCACCAAACGTGATGGAGGCTTAAATCAAACTGGAGCGAGTGATGAAGAGACGTAGAGAAAGAGAGAGAAGAGCTGGCAGGAGAGAGGAGGGGGATTCAAAACGTTCAAACCAGACTGCGGTTGTTGTGTTCTTTAGCCTGTAGGTGGTAACTGCCTGCTTGTCAGTGAGTTGTCTTCGTACTACAGACAGCTTGAGCTCTGTTTCTGTACACTCATCACACACACACACAGTATGCAATCCATGTGTGCTGCGCTGTGTACAAACTAACAAAAATAGAACTGTGTGTGGACCTTCTCCCTCTCTGTCTCTCCTGTGGCTTGGAGGGATTGTTGCGTCTCCACAGAGCCTGCTGTGTTGTTGGGAATATAAATATAAATACCAACATGTTTCCGAGGAGGCTGCCACCGAGTCTGTGTAGAAAAGATGTCGGTGTAAACTCTCAAACTAAGGACACTATACGCATGATTAGCAGGACGGTGGATTGCAACACCCTCTTTTAATCCCTCGCTCCCTTCATTTCGTTCATCAGCTCCTCCAGCCAGTACAGGAAAAAAGACAGCGAGAAAAAAAAAAATGCAGGAAACCAAGAAGATAAAAACATTCAAAATGGAAAACCCCCAACTGTCGTAAACAAAACCCCTGGCAGCGCCAACTTCACCACCTGTTCGTAGTCAACATCATCGTCCGCATCCTCAGCAGATGTCTCATGGTTATGATTAAGTTCAGTTTTGACGCTGGTAACCATAAGAACAAATGGACCACAGTTTCATCCCATATGTGTGTGTACGTGTGTGTGTGGTCACTGGTACTGGAGGTAGTTCTTGAGCGTCTGCGGCAGTGGGAGTGTGTCGATGTGATGGATGCGCTCTCTGCCCAGAGCCAGTCGAGCTACTCGTCTGCACAGGTCCATGAGGGGGAGCGGCTCCGCTGTGAGGGGCGACAGAGAGGAGAGGCATGGTTAGAGTCCAGACGGTGAGTTTATTTACGCTCGATTTACACACCTGCGCCTGTGTCGTGGTGGCTACGGCCAGCAGACACCTGCTTTTGTCTGTCCTCAAGAAGCTCCTCTCAAACACAGGTGACACCCATCTGCTAAAATCATGCTTCTTCTGTCATTCATATATGTGTCTTATATAATGTTCCTCGTGGCTTTATTTAGATGTGATGGGACATTTATGGAAAGAGCAACAATGCGTGTATGATATGTGGCGCCTGGCGTGCTAAAGGGAGTGGTATCACTGCCAGGAAACAGCAGTGAATGGAAAATGTACCGATGTCAGGGAAGGATAGAGCGTTCTCTTTCCAGATTTAAAAAGCTTGATTTTGGAGGTCCAAGTCTTTTTCGTGAACACCCTGAGCCTGAGGGCGCTCGCCATCTATTGTCACGGTAAATCCACAGATACATTATTTCATCAATTCCATCATTTATTAGGTAGAGAATTATGTAACCTGTACTTTATAAAGTCTGGTGGCGACCAAGTACTGATTGAATAACAGCAGCTGGACTTTTTGCACACATCCTGTGGAAAGTGTTTTACTGGATATTCATTTTATCATCCATGCAGTTGGCATGAACAACAAGCAGAAGACAGCTGGTCTGAACATTCTGTGTTTGTACGAGCAGTTTAATTGTCTGCCTGTTGTTATGGTATTGCTGTGATCTCAATCAGGAGACGTAAACATGCATTTAGTTTCTCTCTGTGTAATTAATCTTGTGCTGAGGTGACACAGACATGTTACCGGCTCCACCTCAGCAGGACTGAAGTTGTGACTTGAACATAAAGGGAGCACGGCTGCATATTCAGACTGACATTTTAAATTGCTGTCTTACTTACATAACAAGGTGCCCGACACAAAGGGGCTTAATGTAACAGATCCGTCAGCTTTGGCTGGATTATGTTTTCTCCCACCTATTTCTGGTGTTGACCAATAGCGTAGACAACACAGTGTAAGATGAAGAAATGCCAAGTAATCCTCTTCTTTTCTCTAATGCATTTTGTGATGTAGCAAAGCACTTTTTATTTTCTACTCGTCGCATTGCTGCTGCTATCTATCAGGAGGTGAATGACCGAGCGCAGACACCACTACTATGGGTATTAAATGAAGAGATGACACTAATAATGCATGGCACTTCATCTAAGCAGTCTTTTCACAGTCAACAAGTGATTCATTGAACTATACCTACATTAATTCATACTCAACAGGCGAATAGTTCTCAGACTTTCTGCACTGCATACCAATTGAGAAAATATTAGACTCTCCAAGTCCCACCACTTTGGCGTCCATGTTCATGAAATGGGCTACATGTTCAGTTGTAACTTGCAAATTGATCCACGGCTCAAGTTCCCTGTTATTTCTGCTGCATGTGTGTTTCCACAGCACGGCAGGTAAAAGAAGTTTACCTGCTGGAGGTGAGCTGTTTGCAGAGGTGCAGTAAGAGCCTGTTGTCTGCAGCAGCTCTTCATCAACATCTCACTGTGGCTGTTTCTGATTTTAATCTTCCACCCTGCCGTATTATTAGACTTGCCTTAATTAAAGAAAAGCCACTAACAAAGTTCCGCTAATTCAGTGATAAACACATTTTATTTTCTATAGATTTGTCACAATAAAAGTCTCCCCTTATTTTGTTATGTATAAACTTTTATTGTGAAGCAGCAAAATAAGGAAATGTTGAGTTTGGTGGATAGCGAACGTGACTCGGGAAAATAAAGCAGATATGTGAAGTAAAAACAGGACGCAGGAGACAAACTAAACTCCAAACCATAGAGATTCAGTTAGAAGCTACAAAAGTACTGAAAGAGTTTGAAACGCCTTTCTCTCTGGTCTCCTGCAGACAGAGGTGAGCACAGTCTTGCAACACATACAGCTTATTTGAGGGGGAGAAGCATGATCATTGGGGGCTGGCTGCTGTCGGCGAGATGTCACTGCTACGCGCTTAAGGGTGGGCGGCCTGGCTTTTGGACCTTCTCCAGAGAAGGTCCGTCTCTGGTGCAGCTCGGCGTGGCACGGCGGAAATGGAAATGCAAATTGCAAGGCACGGCTTGACTCAGTGCTGCCAAAAGCGAGAATGGAAGAGGCCTGCGGTATTGTACGTTTGCCACTTCAGTAACTTGATTCATCTCACAGACTGATTTAGTGTAGCATGTATATCATACAGACCGATGTCTCACTGTAGACTAATGAACAGACAGATTAAACAGAGGAGCAGCTCTGTGTCTCTCTCAGTGTTTGTGGAAGACTTGTTTGTGAGTGAGTGGGGCAGAGCTGTGAGAGAAAGGAACAATGCACACTGGTGTGCGTTATGTTACGCATCTTGACCCTATATCGATGTAAATGGAATTGTCTCAAACTATATCTTGCTTGAAAATTTATCGTACAGTCGTAATATCGCCCAGCCTTAGTATGCCAATGTTAAAATACAGAGCGTAGGCCGACTCTATTAAACTCTTCCACACAACTCTCGTCCACCAAGAGGGCCGCCCTCATCAGGTGCTGTGGCGACTTTACTGCCGTTGCTTAGGAGATCACTTGCACTCAGTTAATTGTCTTCCACTTCAGTTTCAACAGCGCTGCTTAAAATACTCTCCTCTTGATCTGCTCTTCTCCTGTTGAAAGTTCCCGTTTGGAGCAGGCTGACATCAAAACAAAGATATTACAGGAAATGCAAAACTAATTCAAATTTAAATAATTTAAATGTCCGGGATCTTAAAGTTTAAGTATTTTAATGGAAAGGCAGTATTTTAATGGCATTACATACTTAAATTGACATATTTGACTCTTAAAAAATATTTCTACACTAGCGACGACACACGACACTAGCACACATACTGAAAACAATGTCTCCATTTGTACAGATGTCTTTGAAAACCGGTGGTGAGCACAGTCCGTGAATTGTTTCAGCTCTGGATTAAATTTACTGTAAATCTTTTATAATGTCATAACCCTGGGTGTGTGTTAATAACAAGTGGGAAAAGAAGCAGCAGAAAAAAAATATCTAGTAAAATTTCTACACACACTCAGGTCTTCCTATTGTCTGTATGCCAGCAAAACAGGGCAACTTCCCTCCCGCCAATTTTGGAGGCAACTGATGTCTGTGTATGTCAGACAGAGAGACTCTTAACTGCTGTCCCTTTACGGATGTCAAGCTGCTCCACCTGGAAGCACCATCTGGTAGGGCTGAATTCCTGCTGTTAACAGTCCACTTACACACTGTGTGAAGGACATGAGCAGGGGCATTTACACTTGCATTCGACCATAATACACACACTGGTCGACAGGCGAGAGACTGAAAAGAAAAGTTTGTCGTTGTTTCCATGAACTTGCCTGACCCGCACAGTCGACGTGACTGTTTGCATGGAAATTCAAAAGACATCAATCGCACGCTCGCTTGTAGCCTTGATGCTATGATTTAATGATGGAGCTGTCGTTTGGACAAAAAGCCCATAGTCTGGGCGAAGACCCTGAAAATTCTGTATGAATAAATGACAGCATCAAGGCTATCACTGCAATTTCCAATCAGCCTACAGTCTAATACTGCACGATTTTCTTTTGTTGGGTCTGTCCACGATAAAAAATTCATTTGCTACTGCAGACGAAGGAGCTGCTTAAACACACACACCTTATGTTATATACACAGAAAACCACACCGAGCCTCCTCTGTGACTGATTGAGCCGTTTCTCTCGGCAGTCTATTAAAAGTGCACCACATAACCACAAGCTGAGGCCCCCTACCAAACAAACAAGAAGCACATACGTGACCAGCCTGAAGCGCGTTCATGGAGCCAGAGCACACAGAGCCTGTCGAGAGACCTCAGGCATTCCTTTGGGCATGAACTGCCGCCCTGGTGGCTACATGACCGCTGAATGGTGAGCACACAAACACAGAGCTGAAAGGAAACAGGAGCTGTCTGAAGTGAGGAGCAAATAAACACTGACTCAGCGTGCATCGAGATCTTAATTAAAAGCAGACGGGCACAGAAATCTTTACTTTATGTCTCGGTTAGAATCAATGATGATGAACTTTCTGATGGTTTATCCCTTTAGAAAACCCCAGCGCTTTGCTTTGTGCTGTTTATAGCAACTGGCGGTGAACTTTTGCAGGAACCTCTCGCTGAATTCCTCCGCTGCGTTCTGGTAAGTGACCTTTGAAAACAGCAGTGAGGGGAAATAATGAAACCCACCAGTGAACAGCAGCAGACAGTGTGTAAAGAAATGGAGTACAGCTATCCTAATTTATTTGACTGCCATGTGCTTAATGAAAAGCCTTTGTACGAGCACCTTGGGGACAAGTGGCAGAGAGCGGATCCATTTGTAGCCACATCAACGTGGCAAGCGCCCGAATCAGGAAGACGTTTTGAATGAACTCGGACTGACTATAGACAATGTGCGGCGGTGTGTGCAATGAGACCGTAGAGCTGATAATTCTTCACAGCAGCTCCAGAAGTACTTGGCAGGGCAATCACATCCCTCCAACATCTTATTACCCCGATTCTGCAAAGGCAAATCCACACTTTGGCGCGCCAGCTTACGAGATTAGGTGCTAAGACTCGTACAACCGGTAGTACGATCACGTCTCCATTCATCCAGCACCTTGTGACCTGTTGAACCCTGCTCTCTAAATAAAGGACTCCGAGATCACACACTCTGGGTGCACGTGGAGCCTCAGAGGAATGCAGGACCCCCCAGCAGAGATGGATTTACTTCCCATTGGGCCTAAAAGCACCGATCAATCAGTCTTACCCCTACCAGCGCCACCCCCGCATATAGGTAGACTCCACTACCTCTCCTCTCCTCACACCACCACTGTGTGATGTCACAGGCGCACTGTGCATTAATTGTGTCTGGATTTTTTTGAGTGTTGCCAGTTTAAATGTTGAACCAAATGGTGCAGTTCACTACGACACAGATAATTCACTAGAATTACCACAGGGGATTCCAAACAAGAGCACAGATGCACATTTCAAATTAAATTTAGAAGAACATGACTTGAAAAACACCAGCCTGCTAATAGATTTTACAGCCAACATGTGTCACTTGTTAGCACTCTGTGGGAAAGAACTTTCCTTTACTTCCATCTGACAGACTCACAGAAGTGAGCATCTTCACTGTCCATTTATTCCATCCAGAACCCATTTAATCCTGGTTTTCTCCTGCCGTGTTGCTCCCATCAAAACCAAGAAAAAAGTAAATTATCACTTAAAGTGCATCACTTTCATTAGAGCTCCAAACGAAAACATGACTGCTCGCACTAACAAGACTGACGCTACTGCATTAGCATTACTCTGCAACAGTGCTCTCCTGAGGGAGGTGATGACATGATGATGGTACAAACTTGCTGAAAACCAGCCAATCCCTGCTGGCCCGAGCTGGTCTCCATGGTAAGGGTTGCCTGGGGCGACAAGTGGTCCTGTCAGACAGTGGTGAGGAGCGCCAACAGTAAGTGCACACTATCCAATTTATGGTAAAATTATTCAGCAACACTGCTAAGTAGTTAACTTGAGATTAAAAAGCAGTTTCAGACATGTTCTGCTTAAATGACAACATGATGTGGTTAAGAAGTGACCTGACATATGGCTGCTCTGCTTCATGAATTAAAACTTTGTTTTTTCTTTTGTGCATCAGCCTGTGTCCCTTCTCTAAATTTGGAGGTTATTTTTCTGGGTCCAAAGACAAAGACAGAGCTCTTCTTTTTTCCTCAGCAGCAGTTTATTGAGTTTTGTGTCACAAGGTGGATAACTCATATGTCCATCTGATCAGAGCTCCACATCAGATCGATGGATGAGAGCAGGTGTTTGTGAGTGAAAGCAGTTTCACTTTTACTGCACATGGCATTCTTCTCATCCCTCTGCGCTGTGAGAGTGTGGGGCAATAAATTACTGATAACTGCTGTTTAGATTCCAACAGAGCACCCAGAGAACAGTCCAAATGTGGCAGCAGATGTTTTGATAGTGGCTGGTTGCCACTAATTAATGAATGTGTGGGAAACCCACATCTGTCCGCTCTGTGTGGGTGTCAGTTGATGAGGTTTTAAATGTTTGCTGGAGGTAACAATGGAGCTCAACATCTGCCAGTTGTGAATATTACTTTAAATACATGACAAAGTTATGTGACTTTACAGGCAGTGTTGTGGTTACGACGACGTAAACCAAGACCAGACTAGAGCACATCGAGACAGAGATGAGATCAAGACTTTTATGGAATGAGACGGAGTCAAGACCAAGACCAGACAAGGGCGAGTCTCACACTGCATGACACACTTAGGATAAAATGTGGAACATGCAAACCATCGTCACTCCTCAGACTGATCTGACAGATCCACATTCCCATAAAAACACCAACAGAGAACAAATGAAGATTCCTCTTCATTCATGTCTTTGCACACATACTGTATCCATCCATCTATTTTCATCTGCTTATCTGGGGCCGGGTCGCAGGGGCAGCAGGCCAAGCAAAGCACCCCAGACATCCCTCTCCCCAGGAACGCTTTCATAATCCCTAGAGCGTGTTCTGAGTCTGCTCAGGGGCCTCCTACCAGTGTGACGTGCCCGAAACACCTCTAACAGGAGGATCCTGATCAGATGCCTGAAGCACCTCAACTGATCCCTTTAGACGTGAAGGAGCAGCAGCTCCACTCCGAGCTCCCTCCAGATGTCCGAGCTCCTCACCCTATCTCTAGGGCTGAGCCTAAACAACCCGTGGAAGACTCTACCATGGGGTGCATACTGTATATGTATGTATGTTTGAGTGTACCATGATAAATGTTTTTGATAAAACAATCAAAAGTCATTGTGGAGGTGAATTTTATGTGCCCAAATTTTGTTTTCTATAAGCATAAAAATTCAAACATTAAAGAACCGAAATCTACTTGACCATATTTACTCAACACTCCTTTTTGGTCACTTGCACAAGCAACTTAGTGATTATCTCTGCAGTTGTGGTCTTCACCAGCCTTGAAATAAAATCCTGAGTCCTCTACGTCTGAGGTCGAGACAAGACAAAGGAAGAACGTCTTGGTCTCAAGACCAAGACTGAACTTGAATACTACCCCACTGTTTAAAAGTGCAGGCTTTGAGTGGGACGCACTGGCTCATATCACCATTATAAATAACAACTGCAATGCCAGTGAGAAATGTCTCTCTGTCATAAAGTTCATACAGACCTTAGGGGTATTTTCTTCTTTCAAAGGGAGCTGGAACACCAACTTGACATATAGCATTTCTCCATATTTACATTTCATGTTCTTTGAAGTCATGATAAACCTTCAAACTACAGTCTGTGCGTCTGTGCATTTCTAAAGCAGACTACTTGTCCTCGATGTCACATGAAAACCTTGAATGACTTTTATACTGAATCAGAATAAGTAGGTAGGTTCAATAATTACTCCATGCTAATTAGCTGGAGGCATCTCAGTTAACCAGACGTGAACTGTGGAGCTCTCGGCTCATTCTTCATCTCCCCTCCTCCCTCCGATCGGTCGTGCAACTGTCCATCTCTGCGCTCTCCCTTTCCTCTCAAGCACTCAAGTCTTTTTTTTTTGTAATAGCCAGAGACTAGTTTCTGACAGATTCATGGCACACTAAGGAGGAGATGGAGTGTGGGAAAGTGTGGTTAAGGACGACTGAGCGCCTGATGCACCGTTGGACTACAGAGGCCCACGGGCTGGCAGGCGCACACACCTACCTAACACTTAATCGAGAACAAAGTGGAGGAAGGAGAAAGAACGGCGGCGCGTCATTTAGTCTGCCCTCACTGAGGTGAGACGGCCAATACGCGACCGGTGATACTTCCTCCCAGTTTCTTCCACTCTCCAGTGGATTTATGTGGGTATGTGAGCACACCATATACATCAGCTCACCATGAGAGACAACACGACCCAGTTATGTCCTACTTGGAAATAAAGGGTAAGACAGGTCCATCTCTTTTGGTGAGTGTTCCAATTTACTGTTGATTTAACTCCACCCCCTTCCCCCTGCATTCCCTTCATTACGAGAGATGTACCTAGGTAACAGGCAAGGGTGCCGACTCCCAGCCATGCTTATCTAATAGATTAGCATAAAACTGTTGGGGCTGTCTGACCTAGTTTTAAGATGACGGCTGTATGTGTCTTACATTCACAGCCCTTAAGGTGCGGACACATCTCCAGTCTCCTCTCACTGACGGGTCAAAGGGGAGAAAAGGGAGGAATATATTTGGGGATGGGCAGAATTAGATCAATGACGTATGTGAATTAAAAAAAAGAAAATTGGAGCACAAAAGTGAGGCGAGCAGCAGGGAGGACGCAACACAGCAAACTGTCACTCTATACGTGATTGGAAACGCAGGTGTCCAAATTGAATCGTCTGCTCAGAGCGGAAACCAATTGCTCACTGAACTAGTGATTCCTTCCACTGACGATATCTGACTTCCTATTACTTCGCACCGCCGAGCTAGTGAGTTCCAGACAGAAGCCTGGACTGCCATCAATTTGGCCGATGCTCCTCCTGCTGCTCTCACACTCTGCTTAGGAAATAGAGGCTTCGCAGACATGATTATAAAAAGGACCACTGGAATACCTGCATGTACTGCACACACAACACACCACTCAACGACCACGTGCACACACAAAGCTGTAACTATGACAAAACACTTCTCTGTGGAGCTAGCAATACCACTTTCGCACATCAAGTCTCATTTTAGCAACCATCAAATTCTTATTATTCTTCTTATCCCCCCCATACCAAATATACTCAACGACTGAGTGGTTGGACAAAAAAGCCAACCTCCAACTGTAGTTTGGCTGTGTTGTTAAAAAAGAGAACTTTAAGACTTGTGTTCATGGAGTAGTTTTGGAGCATGAAGTGAGGAGAATACATGCCAGGAGAGATTTGTTTACACAGTAACAGAACACAAGGAATAAATTCAAGTGGGCTAAAAAATAAGATGGAAAAACCTAAAACCGTGCCAACAATATACCAGTCATTTTTCATTTAATTATTCTGTCCACTTGCACTGATTTTTATCACCACTGTTCCAAAACCAAACCTATCTGTCTAGAAAAGGTTCAACGGGGTCAAAATGTTTGTAATTCTGACGGGAAACTGATGCATCCTCAGCCTTGTTCAAACAACAGAGGGCTCTCATTGAATATAAATACAAACAAATGAGTCGAGACAAGGACAAAGACAATTGGAGTGGCCGTTGTGACAGAGAACAAGTGTAACGTCATATCTCTTCTGACAAACTTTATTGGAAGTAAAATGTTTATCATATGAACAAGATGTTCCTGCTAGTTGGCATTATCTGTGTTCATCCTGTTCTCCTAAAGATCAATAACTGAGTAAGCTCCATGTGATTATTGCTCAAATAAAAGCAAGCCCGGAGGAACAACAAAAAATTGTGACGAGAGCCACCCAACAGTACCAAATGTAGGAGACAACATGGCACTCAACTATGGCATGATGACAGCGGTTTGCATTTAAACTTAATTCATTAGCTGTACTTGCATCATAAGTTCACTGTACAGTACAAACAATTTGCTGCATATTGTACATCGAATTAAAATCGGCTGTAGGTTACAGCTACTTTGGCAGAATTCATAGGTGGCACATTGTTTCAGGGTTTGATATTGTTATTGGGAAAAACTCTCAAATCTGAAGAAACAAGGCGGAGAACAGATGTGAGGTCACTTCTTGCTCAAGGTTTACAATCAATACTACAACAGTAGCTGCATTAAGGAGAACCACATGAATAATGCATACAACCACACTCGTGCTGAAAGACAGATAACATGAGACATATGTCCATGAATCCACTGCCCCAGTGCTTCTCTACAAACCTACTGGATAAGTGCAATGCTATGATCAGCTCATGTAAGTGCTGATTGTGGTTTCAACGCTCTACTGTACTGCCTTTATTTCAAAATAAGAGTGTACAGTTACTCAAGATAGCATCATCTAAAACTGACAAATATTCTGAGACATTTGGCACACGAGAGAGAACAGTGGTGAGTTACAAACATTATGATGGAGAGGGAGAAGACTGCTCTGTTCTCTCACAGGCTGCATCACTGATGGACTGAAAAAGCTATTTTGCTGTTGAAACCTTAATGACTGCTGTGAGTGTGATGGATGCCTGCCACCTCCTCTCACAGTGAATCCTCTCATACATTTTCACATCAGTTTCATCATTTAACCTTATTAAAGAGAGAGCTCTGCTGCCTGTTTTACAATATCCAACAGTAGAAGCACTGAGTGATGGGGTGTTAATATGGGACTGTGGTTTAATTCCTCTTTGCTCACCAGCTGTATTTAAAGTGTTGCCAGATACTTACTCATGCATACAGTTGGCTGAATGAAGATTGGAAATAAGGAATATATTGTTATTACCAGGGTTGTGAGAAGGTTTCTTAACTGCTTGTGTCCAGATCACAGACCTGATCTGAAACTGATCTAAGCAACTTGATGGTTGAGGTGATAAATTACTTGACATGATTTTAGAGGGACAAGATGCACTTTTGTCTTGGCTTATACCACCTTGTGCTGCTGCAGTCCTCATGTTAATCTGACTGCATTGAACTAACACTTGAGTCATGCTAAAAGTGATAGAGAAATGGTACTTAGTCAAACCTAGTGAGATTAACTTTAAGGGGGCTTTCAGACCTGGAGTTGTCTTTGTTTGGTCCGAATTGGTTGAGTTGGTTCATGATCTCACAGCAACATTTACAAGCCGACCAGATCAAATGCCTTGTGTGAGAAAGAACCGCACCAGAGTTCTTTTGTAACTGAACCGAGACCACCTTTTCAAGAAGATCTTGCCCAAACGAACCGCACTTAGGGGGCAAATGAATTTGGGTTTGATTGAACTGAACCAAAAAGGGCAGGTGTGAAAGCACCCCAACATTAAAGCAACGGGGGTGCATGAGACAGACACGTTCAATTACCATCACGCGAACTGAAAGGCTGCATGTCTGAAAGGTGCAATGACCACATGAAAGTACTGTAACGGTTTCCAGGTTGCCTTATCACAGTCACGTTGGCATTTTTTTAATCATACCTCTAAGAAAAGAAGGAATGATTTGTATCTAAAAATAAGTGTAAATACGCCTTCTTTTCTGCAGGTTTGGGCTTAAGGACTTGTTGCTATAACAGCGACAAATAACTGAGAAACACAGACACGGGTCAAATCAAGCTAACTCATGATGTATCCACATATAAAGAACAGGGTTGCCTTTTAGCCACTGATGTAAAATAAATGTCATCAACCACTGCACTGTGTTGTTCATAACAACCCAAACATACTGACTGGCTCATTTTTAATCCAAAGTACCATTCTGTAAAGCATTTTACAAATTCAACCTTAATTTATTCAAGGTCTAAGCTCAAGTTACAGCTTGCATCTGTGCTGCAGATATTCCTAACAACTCTGAACTGCAGACAGAGAGAAGACATCCCATTTGCATAGGGCAAGCCCTTAGCCAACAAACTAGTGAGCAAGCTGCCTGGTCAACAATTAACCACCCACCTATCCGCCAAAAAGTCAGCTTAACTGTTTCCACAGCAACCTGCCACCACAATTGGTGCGTAAACACTGAAAGGAAGGATTAGTGTTGAAAGGGATGAGGAGGGAAGAAAAAGGAAGACAGTAGCAGGAAGGGCAGGAGGGAGGAGATGAAACACAATGAGTTGAAGTCAAATAGGGTTCATTTGCTAAAGGGGAGGGCAGGCATGTCAGTAGTGTGTGTGAAATGCTTCCTCTTCTCTGAGGTTGGATCAGCTTGACGACACTTGGCTGGCTTGGCCTCTGTGGTGCCATTAAGCTGTTGTGGTGGAGAGAAATTTTAGCCCCGTTCACACCTGGTATCAACATGCATGTTGGGTGATTCGATCATTAAGTGGACGGCTCTAAGTACACGTGTGAATGCACCCAATGCGTCTTTATATCCCATCGCTCAGGCCACATTCAGAGGTGATCTGGGTCACATATGGCCACATTATTGAGCAGTGTGTTCGCTCATGTGTCCTGGGACACACTCGAGGACCGTCTACTCAGCTAGTGCCCTTACTAATCGACTCCTGGCCAGTAGATGCAGCGCTGAAGGACAGTCTCCTGAGCCCTGTTAGCACGATTCAACACAGCAACAGCTGTTTGACAGTCCCTACAAACTCACACCAGCTTGGCCTGTGTGTCCTTGTGTATCAGCCTGTCTCCTCTCTAAGTTCAGAGGTTTTTGCAGGTCAGTAAACATAATGCATACTCTGAGTTATTTTTTCTCTCAGCGGCACTTTGTGGAGTTGTGTTGCGGAGTGGATAACTGATCAGTCGATCCAATCAGAGCTGATCACATCAGATTGATGGATGAGAGAAGCAGCTGTCTGTAAGTGAACGTAAACTTTTAGACCCGGCGCAATGGCCGGTTAACTTTAACTTTCAGTGTGCCTGACTTTCTTCTGCACCATCTGCGCCCAGAGTACATCCTGCACTGCGAGACTGTGGAGCAATAAATAACCAAACAGTATATGCAGTATATTTCAACAACACACCTAATTAATGTACCAGCTCAAAAATAGAAAACCCAAGCGTGGCATCAGGTGTTTTAATCGTGGCAGGCTGCCACAAATAAATGAATGTGTGGGAAACCCTGCTGTATTATTTTAGTAATAATCTGGAATAACTGCGAGACAAGCTGACACACAAACAAGCAGACAGAGACAGACAGCTGAGCTATATGTGTGAGGAGCAGAATTGCTTTTTAGTCTGCTACGTCACCTCTGCAGCTTGTTCACGAATAATTGTTGTTACTACAGAGAAAGTTAAGTACCTGAGAAAGATACTTTCTGTGAAGTACTGTAAAGTTTAGTTGATTCAAAACACACATCAAACACACTTCAAACATGGCTTAATAGTGACAAACACAGGTACACAAATCAGCTTCACTATAACTGCCAGTTTTTTAAGATTGTCTGTTGCATGTTTGTGTGGTTTTGTCATTTCTATGCCTGCCGCAAATAATGCAAACATGCTAATGTTTTTAGCACGAACCTATGGCATTTTACATTGTATAAATTAGCCTGGGGGCTAGCCAACTTTTCCTCTACTCATATGAAGCCAGGAACAACAGCAACATTTAACAAAGGTAACAGTACATAATTCAGCTCCATTACAACTCACAAGGTTCACTGACAAAACAACTGTCTTAGACTAAACATGTTTTGCAAACAAATTTAACATGCTAACGTTATTAGCACAAGCCTATGGCATTTTACATTGTATAAATTAGCCTAGCGACTAGCAGAGATTTGCTGACATGAAGCCAGGATAAACCACACACAAGACTTAAAATGCTATGTTGTGGAGGCCTTATTGTCTTCACAATTTATTGTTTCTTATCTGTGAAATAAAAGTAAATAAAAGCTTTGTTTCCACTGAGGGAAATGGTTTCAGCTTACAGAAATAGACAGGAGGTCTGCGTTGCCGCATTGTGTACTTACATTTCTGGGAAGGTGCACGTCAAGCTACGGCGTAGGATACAGCATTGTATTGACACAACAATGTATTTGGCCTTTCCAATTGTAAATTATGTAGCCTACTTGTTAATTTGCATATAGAGCAAGGAAGTGAGATTCAATCACAAGTGGACACATCTGGAGAAGCATTTTATTACCAGGTGTTAACAGTTGGACTTAGAGCTGCCCAGCTGTTATCGGAGCAGCTATGATGCATGTTATTATCAGGTGGAAACCGGCTCTTTGAAAGATGGCTTTCCAGGAATTGAGGGATGAGGACGTCAGGATCTAGTGACCTCAGCTTTTTTAAGAAACGTTTGCAAGTCAGAGGTATGAAAACTGATAACAATCATGTCTCAGAAGAGCTGGCTTTCAAGTGTCTCTGGGACTGAGGGCATAAGGACTAAAGTGTTCACTGAAATGCAGGGAGGATGAGAAAACTGCATTAATGCAGGGTATTAAGGGACAATACAGACAAGAGAGAAAAGTATAAGGACACTTATCTCTTCTCATTTCCCAGGGAGTAAGAGATGGAGAATAAAAGAGTCTAAACAGGAGGGAGAAGGAAAGGGAGAAAAGAACGTGAATAGACTACAAGACAAGTGAAAGAGCAAGAACCCAGAAAGTGAACAAAAAGTGAATCCTCTCTGAGTCGCTATAGGAAGACGCACAAAAGCAGGATCTGGGAATAGGGAGGCGCCGCCATCTCCAAGCATACATATTGATGCTTTCATTCTTCCCTTTATTACAACGTGTAGATGTGCCTTATGCCTGATATCATACACCCATCTCTCATGTGTATTCTGTCACAAGCCCTTTGAACACTCAAGATCCCCAACTCAACTGATCTCATATACATTGTACTCGACAGCAGTGAATGTATGAGAGAAATGACATCATGTTGGCTGATGTATCAGTAGTCAATCATCTCTGATGTCTACAATAAAGCAAGAGGAAAAGAAATAAACAACAAGTGACTGATGTGAGTTCAGGCTCATAAGTCAGCATCATTAGCTGTTTCTATTAGCAAACTCTGTTTTGTCTTCTCCAAGCTTCATTAATCGGGCATTAAAACAGACTGATCGAGCTATTCATGCACTTCCAGGGCATCAACCACCGAGAATCAGAGATGTGTCACTGCACTAACTGCACAGACATTGTACATGAAGCCAAAAGGATAAAAAGGTATGGAATTTACCACCTTTGCCCCTTCTCCATATACAGTGATGCTGCTGGGTGTAACTAACTATGGCACCCTCTTTTTTTCTTTTTTGGAAATTAAAGAAACATCTCTATCAATAATGTGTGTCAGCATTTCTCATCATCTATATCCCGCAGATGTTAATACATTCATGTGGCCACTGATCCATGCTGGACTCATGTCGCACATGATGAAGGCTTGCCATGGAAAGAAAGACGAGAATCAGCCTTCAATGTCTATGTTTGTATCCTTAAAAAAATGTCGGGTTTAAACCGTGCTCGGGCTCATAATTACAGTTAAAGGGACGGGCCGGGCCGGACCCGGACAGAACATGCACAGGCTCGTATGGGGTCGGGCTGGATTTTTTGGGCCCAATCTAAGCTCTAATCTGCAGTTACATATCTTTGCCTTAAGGGTGACTGTGAGTGTCTTGAAAGGTGCCTATAAATAAAATGCATCATTATTATTATTATTAGTAGTAGTATTTATTGGTAACATTAAAAGTTTTCAGTTTGTCTATCTCACTTCTGTCAGTTTTATTGCAGCAAACTGTATTTAGTGGACTGAAAAAGCAATTGATTTTATTATTCTAGTGAGCTACAAAAAGTTTCATTTGTATTTGTAACATTAATCATTTGTATAATTAGAAAAATTGCTACTTGGTGTTGCATATTGATAAGATAGGGGCACGCAGAAATATCCTGACACTGAGCTGTGCCAATCTTTTCCCTAGAGGCACCCAGCTCTGCTTCTGGTATATAGGGGGTTAAAAAAAGGCAACAAATAAAATTCACTGCTATGAGCAATCATCACAAATCAAAATCACAGCAGCAGAACCAGAGATATCATCTTTTAATTTCACACATTCTTCCTGCTCATCGAAAAAACCTGCCTCCTAAAATACCCACAATGCAACTCAATCACCGACAGTTGGGTCAAAGATTTGGGTGTGTATGCTGTCTGGTAAGCTCACTCGTTTCTCACTCCACACCCCCAGGTTTTTGTCAACAAGTGACATTACTGGAGGCTATTTATCAAACTTCACACAGCTCTCTCAGGAGACACAAAAAGCTTTGTACAACTTTCTTCACATATGCAGCAGCACTCCCCCAGACCTGTAAACAGACTTTGATGCATAAAATCAGTGGAACTTCCCTTTAAGAAAACAACTCCCGAAAAATTTGGCACAATGTGGGCATCACTTTGGAGTCTGACCACCTGCTGGATGACAAAGTAAGATTCACTGAAATTTAAGCACCAGTTTAGTTTGCCAGCTCATGAGTAAAATATGTGGCGGTTATTCCTTTCTTAAAATCTGTTAACCACTAAGCCATGTCCTTGACTAACCCGGAGTTTGCACTGGGCAGGTAGCATACAGCCGCTTTGAAATGAATCTGGATCCAAAACAATGAGCCGAGAAAACAATGCGATCTGTGCAGAGGATGTTGATTCTGGAAGAATTATCTGCAGCTCGTTTTCCACTTAAAGATGAAGTAATTTACTCAAACTAAACTAAAAATAGTCCTTGAAGCAATTTTAAATGAATGAAAGAACACTTTCATGTTAATTTATTGCAAATGCCTCCAAAATATGGTAATTCAAGAACATATTTTTCATTCTAGCTATGTCTAACACTGGAACTAAAACAGTGAGACCATTTCCATAAACCACAGGCAGTACTGATGATCTTCCAAACGCACGACAGATTTTGCACGGAGACATATTTTCATGAAGCACAAATATGGGCCAGTCTACATTATGTTCACGTAAGCTGCTTAACAGATATACACACACCTAACCCGGCGGTTCCCACTATGCAAGGCCAGACGCTGAGCTCAGAGGCACACTGGGACATCTTCCAGAATTCCTCCTCTACTGGCTGCCATCCGCCAGCACACACACGCACGCACACACATGGCTCACAGCCACGGACATGGTGTCCGTGCCTCGCTGTCGGCAACGCCCCCAGCCCGCTTTGGCTCTTTGTGCTACATGCGGGCTGGAGCAGGCGGGAGGACTGAGGTCTATTACACAATCTGAGGGGCAGACGTGATGGAGATGACTCTACTAGTTTGAACGATGACATGCAACAGAGAGAAACATCAAGAAAGACGAGCTGACACACACACACACACACACACACACACACACACACACACACACACACACTGATCTTAATGATGACTTCAGGACAGTGGTGAAACTGATACTCCCTCTGCATCAGAGAGCTGGATGCAGTTTAGAGTCTGAGAGAGTTTGAGGAAGAATGTCTGAGAGAGTGCTAAAGAGCGATAGAGGGAGGCAGACTAGAAATAGTACACAGAGGATGCTTAAGCTGCTTCCTATTGGTAAACAAAGCAGCAGTCCCTTTCATTGTGGGCTTTTTATAGATCAGTGCATTCTGAATTGTGCGCTGCATATCCATCCTCTCTAAAGAAAACTGCCAAATCTGCAAATAAAGCCTTCCTGTCTTGCCTTAACCCCTTAATCCTGCACATTTCTGCAGAGCCAAGACCAGGTGTAAGTGTTTGGAAGTTATCCACACCAGTGTTCTTTAAGGACATAGTGTATGACATTAAAAATCCCTCATATTTCATATATGTTACACAGTAAAGGCAACATTTCTGCCACACTAGGGAGTGTACGACTATGACTCCTGCAGAGGGTGAGGAGTTTACAGACGGCTGCCAAAATGACTCAGCTCCCTGACTCAGACTCTTCTCTCTGTCTATCCTCAAAACAATTGCACAGTGTCATACAACTAGACACATGCATGACTGGTCAGAGCCAATAACTGATGAGTGAACACATATCGTCCTTAGAATTCTACCTCCCATTTCTCTTCCTCCTTCACTCTCCTCTCGTCCTACCCTGGATTTTATCACTGGCCTCCCAAGTTATAGCACAAATTTGACCCTGGGCCTTTACAGCATTGATAAGCAGGTCCACATTTAAGCTCGGGCTGGGCGATAAAAATTCATCTCTTTATATTACAGTATTTACAGGCTGACTTGCAATACGCAGTGTTTTCTACAAAATGGGCAACATGTTTTCAGTTGCAAGTCAGAGCCACATTTGAGATGTCACAAGCAGTTTTTATAAAAACAGACTGATCAAAATAAAATGCAAAAATAGGGATTTCTCTCTCCGTTTGAAAATATGCAGCTGCACATCAGTTACACCACCAAAACACTATTTGGCAGTGGGGTTTCTGTGAAGTGCTGTAAAGTTCAGTTGACTTAAAACACACCCAAAACACTCAACACACACACACAAATCAGCTTCACTATAACTCGCAGCACTCACAGACAAACACTTGTCTTTATCTGGACCCCACAAATACAACATGCTAATGTTACTAGCACAAGCCTATGGCATTTTACCTTGTATAAATTAGCCTAGTGATGATTGGATATTTCCTCTGCTCATATGAAGCCAGGATAAATCACACGCAAGATTTAAAAAAGCTATTTTTGTGGAGGCTTTATTGCCTTCACAATTAATTGTTTCTTAGCTGTGAAATTAAAGTAAATAAAAGTTTTGTTTCCACTGAGGGAAATGGTTTCAGCTTACAGAAACCGACAAGAAGTCTCCGTCGCCACGACATTTCTGAGGATGTGCATGCCAGGCCACAGCTCCAAAAAGTGTTGCTGGAGAACTTGTGAGTTAATTAGTGCGGCGGAGCTGTGTGGCGAGTGTGAGAGGGGAGGATTGCACACTGGTATGCGCTGTGTAACGCAACTTGTCCCTATATTGATATAAACGGTGTTGTCTAAATTTATAGCTTGCTTGAAAATATATTGATATATCGTACATAGTCGTTATCACCCAGCCCTAACATGAGCCTATCCAGAGTTTCATTAATAAACACAACATCTATGCACTGTGAAAAATGACCTTCAACATCCACCTCTCCAAATTTCTACACCAACACAAATGCAAATAGCAGAACTAAAACAAGCACAAGTCTTCATACTTGAAAGACAACTGGGTAAAAGAGGACTGTGAGTTATTGGCATCTGATGTAATACAAGTCATTACACTCATAGCAGAGCATGAACATATCTTTAAAAGCTGCATGAAAGGTTCTAATGAATGGGGGGGGAGTACGCTCAACTTAAACAGGGACTAAGCTGAAAAGGTTAATACGTTTTGACATCAAACATATCTCTAAGCAAAGAATTCTGTCTTGCTTTGGAAGACATCTGAGACTATCAGCTGCACCATTTCCTGCTGAGGATAAAAAACTCTTTCACCTTGGAAGCTACTGTAATAAATGGTGCTATTTAACACGTTTTGATAAATCATACTGCTCAAGTACTGAACCCTGCCAACAAACCGGAGGAAGGAATAGCAGGTGTTGAAGACAGTTGAAAGAAATATGACATGTAGGAACTGTCTGATCAAGTATTTTTTGGCCCCGATCTGGATCAGAGTACTTTTAACATTGGATACCAAGCCTAGACGCTGATGTCAATTCAAACTATGACCTTGAAATACTTAAATGATTCATATGATATAAATGAAAGCTAAAGAAACTCCATCAACTCAGGCACTGAATTGCAAAGAGCACACAAACTCAACTACAGCCAAGTTTGTTTTTCCCTGCCTGCAAATTAATCACAGATTTAACATTAATTAGTGACAGCTGATATGACCCGCTGCCATGGACATTTGCCACTTTAACCAGTGAAAGCAGCGATCTGTGCTGGCTAAAAATAAAGAGCTGAATGTTTTGTACACTGTTCTCTGCTAACAGAGATAAGAGAAGGGACAGCAGACTCATTACAATGAGAGGTTGATGAAATCATGCATTTTCCCAACTGCAGTGTCAGAACTGCTCTAAACATCATCCATAAGTCCTTCCCAAAGCCCAAGACGACATCCTAAAATGTCCTGTTTTGTCCGAAAGATATTCAGATATCAAATTAGTTGCCGACTAATTTAATAGTTGACAACTAATTGATTTATCGTTTCGGCAGATCCAATCTTCATGTTTCACATTCACACCCTAAATTTCACTTGCATATGAAGCAAAATAATACACTTGAGAGCGCAGAGAGCAACACACTGCAAGACTGAAGTGGACAACACACAGAAGCAAACAGTAAATAATATAGATCCATTCAAATATGTCCTGCTCTGCCCGAATACCGAGCCTTGAGATTGGCTTGAAACCTTTCTAATGACAGGTTCACTCTATCACAAACACCTGTCATTGAGAGTGATCGGCTTTTTCAAGCGTGTGCATGCGTGTGTCAGTGTTGTGCCACTTACGATCTAGTCCGTTGACATAGCGAATAGATACTTCACAGTGCCCCCACACAGCGCTGACGATGGGATATAGTCTCTTGCCTTTTAGCCCTCTAAAAGCTACTCCCAGATACTGTCCGTCTACCATGAAGCTAAGTGTTCCTTCGTCCATATCTAGTATTACTGTCAGAGAGTCTGGAAGCACGAATGACTCGTCTGGCTCCAGGAAACAAGGATACGTGGGTGCCAATGTGGAAACGGGCCGGTTCTTTCCGTCATGGTAGAGTCTGTTCCGACCCAGGTCCCAGCCCCAGGACTCACAGTCCGAGCCCACCAGAGCTGTGTAGCCCACTGAGTGTAAAGATGCTTCAGCAGTGGCCACGCCCACGACAGCGTGGGTTCCTCTCTGTCTGGCCGGCCAGTGAATCCTCCACACGTGGAGGCCCCTGGTGTATCCCACCTTCCCACGGATACAGTCTGTGCTCTGTGCCACTGGATGCCGATGAAAAGTCAGCTTGTCGTCCTCCTTAACAAAGACATTGAGTGACCGGTCATCAGGGTTCCAGGCGTGACGAAGCTGGGTCTCAGAGGTGGCCGCAGGCATGTCCAGCAATAAGTCCAGCCTGGGAGGCCGACAGAAATCCGGGCCCCGTAGTTCGCGGCGCACGGGCCGATATGAGGGCTCTCCACGTACATCCACTGACTTGATACTGCCAGAGATCTTCTGGCCCATGGCTGGGTGGGTCCAAGGGAAGAAGGGACAGAGGGGAGGGAAATGGATGGACCAAGGGTGGTAATGAGGGGACGGTAGGTCCTGACGCTACCTCATGGGCGCAATGGCATCACAGTAGGTCCTGGGTGGAAAGGTGCTTTTGGACACACGCTGTCTTCAACCAGGGGAACCACACTCCTGAAACACACAATGAAAACGTCAGATATCAAATGTACAATCTTTAACAGCTGATATCTGTCACTCTTGGCCAAACAGTTTGGCTTTTCACACTGTCCTTAGCTTCAGGCTAAGAAAGCTGTTAGCTTGAGGCTAAAAAAGCTTTAACACTGGAACAACCAGTTGGGCTAACACCAAATTTCACCTAGGGAATGAGTATGCAACCCGCTACACCTGGCCTAGGGCATGTTGGCCCTAGCCCCTGAAAACTGACTTAACAACCGGCTAAAAGTTGCCAGTGTGAAACGAGGCTAAACAAACAACACAATTTCAGAATATTAACATGAGTTAAGCGTTTCAACTGACATTTAACCCAAGGCTAGTGGAAGTGCAGTATGAATCCTATGAACCCCTGTGCTAAGGTTAACCCTTTCTTGATGATGGGTGTGTATGTGAAAAGGGGCTAGGTTTGTATGAAAACCCTAAAAATGATCAAGCAGCGAAGACACAGCAGCTGCTTCACTGCTTTCCTTGATCAACTGGAGCAGGTATTACGGTCGTGCCTTACACCAGTGGTTCCCAACTGTTGGGTCAGGGTCCAAAAGTGGGTCATGGGTCCATTCTGAATGGACCGTAAGTGACATTTCATTTCCAAGAACAGCAGATGTTCAGCATAGGGCTTTTATTTTGAAGCGCTGACTAAAAGCTGGGCAGCTGCTTGACAGAGACAGCAAACTAGATCGTCAGCATGGCCAAATGCAAATGTGACGCAGAATGTATCACACTGGTGGACCTTGAACTAATGACTAAGGAGAGATCTGGACCCCGTGGCTGGACCAGTTGGGAACCACTGCGTTAGACCAGTATAAAGGAAAACTGTCTGATGCAAGGAAATTGATGCAGACCACTTGCATTTTCAATTAGAATATTCCCAAATTTAACGACACATTCACAATGCTCACGACATAGATTTATGATAGCTAGAAACTTTCCAAATACCATGAACTCAGATGACAGATCGCTACCTTTGAAGGTTTTTCTTGTGTTACAATAACAATGGAAGTCTGTCCAGACAACTTTGTTTCAACTGACAAAACCAAACTCACTGCAATTTAGTACAACGGAATATCTTTGGATTTTGGACTGTTAGTTGGCTAAAGCAAAACATTTGTCACCTCGGAAAGTGATGGATATTCTTTATTTTCCCGATGTTTCACAGACTAAACGATTAATCACGTTGAGAAATCACTCTGCCTACTTCACGCTGAAAATATTTGTCAGCCGCAGCCCTACCTGGCATAAAAACTTGATGAATAAAGTACTTGTTCTCATGTATGCACTTCAAACACAGCGACTGGCAGAAACAGAGGCAGAAATATGGCATCAACAGCGCTGGCTTCCAGCCAGAGCTGCGGAGAGGAGAGGGAATGACAGGCAAGGAGAAGTGAAGGATGAACTTCTCTTCACTTCTGGCATTCCTCTAGAAACATTTCCTGTCTTCATCTTACCAGTCGGGAGTGTGGACAAGCACATTTGATTTTGTCTGTGTAAGAATGGATCTTCTTTTTCTTTGTCACTTGATACCTTGACAGTAGTTTGGAAACTATGCACTAAACAAAGAGATTGCAGCAGGCGGGACGTGCGAGCTGACTCTCTGCTGCACATGTACACAAGATGGGAAGATGAGACCAACATCAACCACAGTAATTACTAAAACGTGGTGTCCTTCAGATACAAACTACCCCACATGAATGAAAGTATTTGGGGATTAGAGCTTTTTAGGAGATTCTATGTGCAACCCTCCGATAATGAAATACTAACAGACACAGGGAGGATTTCTGCAAACTTGCTGCCAACTTCCTCTGAATAATAGTCATGCACTATGCACTCCCTCTTCTTAGCTAATCCCTTCTTCACCGAGCAAACAAATGCAACGCAATCCATATTTTATAAGTCTTTATAAGAAAATGTATCACGTACATGCTGAGCTTTCACAGCAAGCAAACAGAAAGCCCTAATCTACTTCCAAACATGTTTCCCTGTGTGGCCGAGTCAGGAGAAGCTTTCCCAAATGTGCTGGTCTGACACCGCTCCTTGTCCTCGATCTTAACACTTTCTTGTACACGCACGCCTTCAAATGTTTTCCTTGCCCTCCTATAGTTTCTCAGGAAAGGACTCCGCATGACTTTTCCCAGGAAAGTACAGAACAGTAAGTAGTGCTGACCCACCGGGGGAGGCCTGAATTACACACACACTAACACACACACAGATGCAGGTGTGTGTTCTGTACTTTGAAATGGGCAAAGGGGCCGAAAACAAGATCAAATTTCGACATTTAAACTTTTACATTTTTGATCAGCTTAATGCAACAAATGGAAACAACTTCAACTTGTTGACCTTCAGCAGCCACATCAACAAGTCTGTACGCCATGTGAAGATGATGCCTGCGTTTAAAAAGCAAAACCAACAAAGGGCGTGCATTCATCATTCTGACTTCAGATTACATAGAAGAGGCAAACTTTGTCACACATCTTGATTTTGTTTCTGGTGTCTGTTTAAATGTCACAGTGTGAATGCGTTGTGAATTGCTGTGGTGAAGGCAGATGAAAAGGCTACGATCCACACTGTGATAAACGGACAACAGCTCTGACAACAAGACTGCTGTATCAAAAAACACACTTGCTGGAAAACAAAGTCATTTGCAGAACACTATCTCATGACTGCAACCCATTAAAAGTGACGAGACCTACATCTGCATATTAATTCATTCATACCAGACATGACACATGAAGTAATTCTGGGACAAATGAGAATATTTATCACAAAGAAAAATGTTTGAGATTGTAATCACTGTGGCAGTCAACCACTCAGTTGACATTTGGGAATGTGTGTGTAACGTGCGTAGCAAAATAAAAGCCCTTACTGCTCGTTAGGGCTGCACGATATGAGGAAAATATGTGGTGATGAAGTGATCATGATACTACTTGCTATAAACACGTATTAAACTGTACTCAGTTCTGTCTTTCTGCTGCTTTCATACACTGACAAAATATAACAAGTTGTTTGTTGATTAAAAATCAAAGGAAATTATTTAAAATACTTTTAATAAAACCAACTTAACACTAAAGTGAACACAAGACATCACACATTATAGTCACTTTTTAAAATGCAGTTTTCTACTGATGCTCTCTTTCAACTTTCTAATTAAAAAAGATCCTTGAGTGCAATGCTGCAGTCTTTCATGAGGTGTTCATCCCACAAGTTCACATCTCAATTAAACCAAAATGGCTGAACTGGCATTGGACATTATAACAGTTCCTGCAAATTGAAGAGTAGCGTACATAATCAACCTGTGCTGACAGTATCAAACCACTAAATCCAGCATGTATTGCATTAGTAATTAACAATATGATAATGTCATATGTTTCTAAATGGATTAATGGAGCCACGAGTGTCAGACAGGCCATGAGCCACAGGCCAGTGTCCCGCAACATCATGGAAATCACGTTTTAGGACTGAAACGGCACAAATATGGCATCTTTCTGGATATGAAGCCAATGAAAGAGGTAGTGCTGCTGTTGTGAGCTGAACTTGTCTCTACATGAAACCTCCTTATTTCCCTTCAAAAGCCTAAATAAGGTGGATGCATTGCTGGCTGAAGAAAGATTGCCAAGAAACTGAAAGTTTCTGTTGAGCTAAATGACCCTTGCTATTAACAAACTATGCCAGCATTACTTGCTGGTGGCTATATTGTCGTTTCCTGAGTGTACGTTCAAACCAGAAGCTTCCAAAGAGACAAAGTCTCTCGAGGACGCCCAAGAAGCACGACTGTCAAAAATGTTTGTGGCAGCTTTGGTCGCTCTAGTCGCTCATCACGTGAATCACTGAACGTTCGATCGTGCTTGTCAATTTAAAGGAGCCGCAAAGCAAACTACTGGCTTGAAAGCAGCGTAGTTGCTGCTTGCTGTTGTCCAGTCAAAAAGTTCATAGTTGGCCTACAGAAGGTTATGTTTGGGCAATGAAAACAGAAAACGTACGTCATCCCATTCAAACCAAGCAAGGAGGACTTGCATGCTACATCGCAACATTAGCCTGCAATCTCTCCTCTATTACTATCATTACACACTTTAAAACTCACCAGACCAACCAACTACGTCCGCAACGCGGCCCCATGCCTCATTCTTTTTATTTTGCTCTCTGTAAACAAACAGCGACACATTATAAAGGACTGAGTCGGCGCCAACGCAAGTAATAAACACCTCGATATCCAGTGTCGGAACAAGTGTGCTGTAGGAACCAAAGTTACACGGCTTGTTCTCTGAGACCCGCTTCATCGAAGCACATCAACATTCTGATTGGTTGTCACCGGACTAAATCAGAGCTCATTACCATAAATTTAAACAAGTTTTAACTTTCCTCCGAATCCGCTCCGGTCGCCCGGGTCACCCAAGTCGCCAGGCTCTCATTGAAAATGAATGACTTGCACTGTTTTGGAAGCTCTGGTTGCTTTTGGTGTGAAGGTACAGTGACGCTCATTTTCTGTTAGGATGCAGCGTCATTATCTTCCACTCAGGAGCTGCTGAATCGAGTGCGACTGGTAAAATTCTGTAAACCAGTCCGGTTCGGTGTTTGGCTTGACATCAAACTGGTTTGAACATTTTACAGCAGCCCAACCCTTATCATAATGACATTAAAAAAACAACATATTTTGCAGCCCTGCTGCTCATGCACACATTTTTCTGGTTATCGCTCAAACATGAACTGTCAGTGGGGAAACACTGGGCCAAACAATTATGGGAGGATTTATGAGTATCAAGACGAGGGGTGAGGGAAAACGTGATGACATGACAGAAGAGAGAAAATAAATTAAAATCAGTTATATTTTGGATAGTCTTCCAAATTTATAATAACCTGGAATGAATCCCCAATACATGCAGGGACATACACAGATGTCTGCAATTTAACTACAGCAGTCAAGCCTGGATCGCACGTACACTTCAACAGTCAGTCAATCTGGCGCTCTGTATCCAAAGCGCACTAAGCCAGAGTACAAGTCGATTATTGCTTGTGACTTTTTATGTGTGTGTATTCAGCTTGTAATAGCAGCGGGTAGCACTGGTCATGTTGAATTCACTGAGGAAATCAGATGTTCCACACTTGCCTGCCCGACTATCCTGCAGGGTTAAAATATCACAGCCGTACTCAAACAGAAATAATTGGGTTTAACCAAGGAAAAACTTTAATTATTATCTGCCTGTCTGTCTGGCGCAGCCTATAAAACACTATCCAGTTAAATTTTTTGTTCGGCTAGATTCTGGCTCCATCAGCGATTAGGGATTCCAGCCAGAGGGTGTTTTTGGAGAGCAAGAGGAGAGGCAGAGAAGTGCTCCTGTCAGCCTCTCTATAGAAACCCTTTGGGAATATTTGATGTCATCCACATGGAGCTGCTGACATCAAAAAGGCACTTCCAGCTGGTGAATATCAAACTTCCAATCAACTTCACCCCAGTGCTTGACCGGCAGGACTGCCTGTGCCCTCCTGTGCGGGGAGCTGTTCCTCACACACACACACACACACACACACACACACACACACACACACTGCTGATGATAACGGATCGAGCCCTTATCTACAACATCTGCAGAAAAAATAAAAACATGGAAGTCTGGAGAAGGGAGTCATATTTTACCCTGAGATTGTGACATGCGGGTTTATAATTGCGTCACGAACTAACAAAGGGTAAGCCAAGATCATTTCAGCACTTCAATCTGCTGCAGAAATGAATACGCCACCGAGTGTATTCATTTCTTATAGAAGAAAGGGTCCCAAGTTCAGGGAGAAGAAGTAATTTCCGTAATAAACAGCTGTGGAGCTCCTGCAGTCGTTTGATTATTTCCTGAGAAACTCAGCACATTTGGCGAGCCTTGCTGCTGTCATCAAACACCAGCGACGACGGTCTCACTATGAAAACAAAAATGGAAACCACAACTCAAACTGCAGTTACAAGTCAAAGAGTTCAGATTAAACTACTGACCCTGTTCTCTCACCGGCAGTTCCCACATAGATGAGCGGCTCTCCATTTTAAATGAGCTGTGAGAAGATGGCAACAGACAAATGGGAGGATCAGGAGTCAAGGTCATGATGTGGCAACAAGGCCAGACTGAGCAGGTGATGCAGAACAAGCTAACCTTCGACAGCAAAGAGCCTGTTTATGCCTGGTATTAATCAGCATCTCGGATGATGTGATGTCTTCACACATGGCATTATGACGCATCTCCACGTGTCTCAAGTGAACATACTGCAAAGACCAAATGTGCTGTTGTTGAGGTTTGTAGCACTATATGCACACGTAAAGCCTTGATTATTTCAAATGAGCAAAATCTTAAAGTGTAGAGCTGCATGCAATGCGGCCAAGGACACATAAGCGTTCACACTGCTGAAACAATGTGGCCATATGTGGCCCAGACCAGCGTCCTGCACCAGGTTCCACAAAAAGCTGTGTAAAGGGTAAGTATGTATATACATAAATTCACAGGTACCGGCACAGATAAAAATACACACGGGCAGACAGCAGTATGAGAAGAAAAATGTATTTTTTATTTTTTAGAATAAAACAAAATAAAGAGATGTGCAGTATATGTGTAATATTTTGACGTTGAAATCACCATTATCAAGCCGTAATTCCTTTTCTTTTCAAAGTCAACGAAACAAGTTGAACCTTTGACCTTTTTGTCACATTGTCATCCACATGGACTCCAGCCATGAAACTTTGCAACCTGAGGGTGAGGTGGCAGCCTACATCGAGCTCAAGGCACCCAAGGAGGATCCTTTCGAGGTTTTATGGTGGTGGAAGGAGTATGCTAAAATGTTTCCTAACCTGCAGTGATTGAATGTTTTCACCATCCCGGCATCGAGCGCAGCCAGTGAAAGAGACTTTTTACCCTGCTGGATTTGTCATTTTAAGAAGGGAGAACCGAGCTTCATGTGAGAGACTGCAGCCTGTGTGCGTTTAATCGCGGGTGCAGGTCGGGTCTCGGGACTTTTACTAATGGGTGCGAGCCGGATGCAGCTTTGACTTAGACATAATGATAGGGAACGGGTTGGGTTTGGTACTTAGCCTTACAGGTAGGGGCGGGTGCAGGTTTTCAAAAATGGACCCGTGCAAGACTCTGGCCTAGATCACCTCCCAGTGTGGTTCGACTGATCGGCTCACAATGCATCTTGGTGGTTGTTTACACTTATTTAGAGCTGTTCACTTCAGTTTGGATCACCTGACATGTTAACAGCAGGTATAAACAAGCTTGAAAGGGGCTTTCACACCTGTTTAGTAATGTCAAAACAACTGTGCTCTGTTTGTCCAGTTAGTGCAGTCTGTTTGAGCTGGTGTGAAGCTGCAAACTCTGGTGCAGATTAAATAACCAAATCAAGACCGCTTGAAAAGTCAGGTCTTAGTCCACTTCTAGGTGGACTCTGGTGCGGGTTGTGTGCGGTGTGAAAATAAATGAACCTACCACAGATTTTTATGACAGCAGGTATGTGATTTAAACACTGTGTACTGCGTCAGTTCATGAAATCCATTAAAAAGAGTGTGACAGTGATCCCACAGTAATAAGCACTGAATCATTACTGTATAAGACGTCTCCTTTTCCTGTTAGTCACAATTAATGCAGTCAATTTGCAGTCTATTAATGCTCATGTGCTCAAAGAGTATAAATATACACATCAGAAGCATTTAAGTCGCGTATAAAATTCTGTTAGTCACCAGAATCTGATTTCCCCATGTGGGTCCTGATGACGCAATGATGACAACCAAACTAAGACTGTCCAGTCAACGCGTTACCTGTCAGTCTGTGTAACTCCATGCGAACTCCTCTTGGTTTGTTCTGTCCAGACCAAATGAACAAACCTACAGGTGTGACAGCACCCTTAATGTGTATAGTCACCCATCAATATGAGCTAGACACTGTACAGCACAGTGAGATGAGGATGAGGAGATGTGGAAGATGTTGGTTTAATATTAAAAAGGTCAGTAAAAGGACAGAATAAAAAGCTGTCTGTCAGGAGGGTCAAAAGTTGATGAGGAGAGTCAGTAAAAAGAGATGACGTAACAGACCTGGGAGAGATGAGAGAACTGATGACAGAGGAGAGAAACACTGATAGGGCAGGTGAGTGATGGGTGATGGTGGGAACCCTGATAGGGGAGAAAAAGTGCTTAAAAGGCTGAATGAGATGCGCTGTCTAACCCGACACCTCCTCCGATTAAGGGAGCAGAATATAGTGGAAGGGATTATCCACCTCCAAATACAGTGAGTACAAACCAAGAACAGTCTGTGCTTCATTTCCTCCACTTCTTTAAGAAGTCCAGTGATTTTCCTCTGCTCTGTGCGTAGGAGAGACGGGATGCGAGGAGAAGGGACCGGGACTGTTTAAGAAGCGACTTGACCAGAATCCACGGCACAAACTTGTTATCTTAAGCAAGGGAGGCAGTGACATGAAGAGGGCCGCTGGTAGCGTGACAGCCATTGTTAGCATATCAAATATGCACAGCCAGTCTTAACACAAGCAACCCCCACACACAGACACACACATGCAGCTTCAGGGCACACAAATGCAGGGACTTTGAAGTATCACCCACTCAAACACATACACATTTATCAGCACATCGGCACTGAAACATTAACTGGGGGCAATGACAACATGTGTGTGAGCAGGTACATATGTATACAACCTCTGACACGGTCAATGACAAACTGTTAGGGGAGCTAAGTATCAATTACAGGCATGAATAAATGGACAGTTTGCAGATGGCAACACGTGTATGCAAACTGGACAACGTGTGACCTTTACACACATTCTCAGTGTGAGTGGATCCAGATGCTAGTTACATTTTCCATAGACTAAAATGGCTACTATACTGTTCTGCAGCATCCGCTAATTATGTCAGTGAAGATTCTCAGTCATCCAGGTCATGGTAATCATAAGTGCAATATCGTGGCCAACTGGACAAGCTTGTGTTTCTTGAGAACGTTTTTGCCTCCCATCCAGGAAACTTCTTCAGTTCTAAGGAACTGAAAAACTGAAAACCAAAGAAGTCACTTGGATGAGAGGCGAAACATCTTCAAGAAACACAAGCAAGTCCAGTTGCCTACTATAGCACTTATGACATCCATTAATCAATTCATTGTGATACGGATTCATTACTATAAAAAAGGAAAAAACAACCATAGGTGACAAGAAGAAGACAACAGCAGAATGAGAGAAAGGACATCTGAAGTGGTCCAACGGCATAAAACAATCATAGTTGTTGAATTCTGACATGAGACTATGCAACACATTTCAATGTCAGTAAGTACTTTTTCTCAGGATTCTGCATGTTGTCTCTTTTTTCTTCTACAATCAAAAAAATCATGACAACACAGGTACGAGGCAAAGCTAAAACTGCTACGCATGCACCGACTCATCGGCCAAACATCGCTATCTGCCGTGTTGACTGCCATCGACCTGTCGGCAAAATGATGGCACCAAAAAGGTGGCCAATATTTTCCTGTTGTGTCACATCAGTTTGGTGCAGGCTAAAAAGCAGGGCTCGATGTCTAATAGTGTCCCCGGGACAACAGCAAATTTATTTGGGACAAACTAAGATGTTCGCCTGGATATTGCTGGGACGAAAAGGCGCATTAAACTCACTATGGATGCATCAGTGGATGCACCCCATAGTTTCCAGTTTAATGCTTCATTGTGAAAAACAAATCTGTGTTGACATTGGCATGAGGAGAGCTAGCTGTTGAAAGTTAGCTGTTAGCAGCTGGTGGCCAGGACCAACAGCTAACAGAAGTTCATTAGCCCCTTTTACACTGCCAGATTTTCCGCGAATGTTGGGCTGTTTTGCCAGCAAGCTGCGAGCGTTTAGACACACAGAGGCGGACTGGTGAGTTGATCTGAGGTGCCCAATTTTCCGCCTCGTAGGGTAGACATAATGTCGGAACTTTTTAAACAGAATGAGGCGCCCTTGCACCACGGGAGGGGCTTTTGATGAGTTGTGGGAGGAGCTGTTGATGACGCCGCATGTGCGACCCACTGGCGGTGGATAAACAGGAAACAGCTGATAGCAGGAATTAGCGAGCAGCTAGTAGCAAGAGGGAAACACAAACCTGACAGACACTGTAAAGATGAGCAACTGGGGAGACAAAGAATTGCGCGCCCTCCTTGTCCTCGCAAACAAAAAGGCCATTAACCATCAGATGACGGGGACGGTGAAGAACGGGCCGACTTATGAGAGAATCGCTGAAGGACTGACCAGCTGCCGCTTCCCTCCCACGTCACTGTTTACGTCACACGCTGAGCTACACGTTTTGTTACTTTCTCACGCCCCCATTGCCCCGAAAAAGGCGCATTCTGTATCAACAAAAGTGGGTAGGCTGCAGTCTGCCGCACTCCCCGATTTTGTTTTTATACTGCCAATGCTGAACAAATACTGATTGGCAAATTCCTGCAAATTTGCACAGCACCTGTCTAAAAAGGGCTTTTGAGTTACATTCTGATGCGTTTAAGCTCTCTTACGAAAAATAAAGTCTTGGGCAAGGGTAAATTAAAAAGTTCCCAAGATGTGTTCAAATGTAATCTTGGTGAGAAACTTATTGAGACAATATTTTCATGTTGCTAACTCATATTCTGAGCATATAACAAGACTGTTATGTCATTTTGGTTTCATAGTTGTGTGAAGAGGTTTGTTTTTCAGCAATCTTGGGTCTTCAGGTTCTGTTTTTTGGACTACAAATACAGACTACTAACTATTTCTTTGATCTTGCACAGGCAAAGGATGTACGTGCATGCCAGTGGTCAGCTGGCCGAAGCCTTCAAGTGTGTTTCAAGTGCCACTTTTAATAAAAGAGGTAAGGTGATGTGAGGACATGCACAGCATTTATCAGTCGGCTTTTGCCTGCTTTGGCTCTTAAAAGGCAGAGTTAAAGCCCTCCAAAACACATGCACTGTGAACTTGGGCTTTCCCAGACAATTATGAGCAAAACACGGTGAAATATGTGGTGCTCAATCCAAAAAACTGCTCCAACTGTGACACGTCTGACGGCTGACGTGAGTTAATAACATGTCTGTGCTTGCATCATCACAGTGCTGTGATTCACCGGGCTTTCATCACACCATCTGACATGCCTCGAAGTTGATATTGCTCAGTCTGTCTCAGATTGCCACCAAGATTTTGTTAGACCAATCTAACACAGTTTAACAGTTTCAGAGTGAAGTGAAACTGGGAGATTGTTTTCAGTCAATTAAAAGAGATTCTGTGAGGTCCAAAGTAGAGAGAAGTCGACTACAGCTGGATATATAACTTTATATTTAGTGGAGAATGACAAATGACATGGGGCTTAATTTCCTTTGACAGAAACTGATCTCAGTGCCAGGACATTATCACCATGAAGACTGACCAGAACCCCAATGCCATTTGTTGCCAAAATAAAAGATGTAGCATATTATTGTCTCTCAGGCATCAGTAAGGACATAAAACTTTGCAGTCGGGTCTGTTGCTTGTTTACAGACATGTGACAGTGTTTGTTAGAGTGTCTGAACTGAACTGAACTTTTATCTAACCACTCACATCAGACATACACCTACTCAGCCCAGACACAGGTTATGTCAAGTGTAATTATGAGTCAGGAGCGAACTGGCCTGGCGTGGCAGCAGTGAAACACAATCCAGAAAGTCTGCCGTCATGTGTCACTCTCCCACCTCTCAGTCATTCACATGGGTGAAACACTACACTGCAGGTAACTTGGTAGCAGCAGACCAAAACATGGAATATTCATCCAGTTCAGATGCAACAAGAGGACATTCAAAGTGGTAGACAGCTGAATTCAGAAGCCTTTCTTTCTAACAATCAGTACACTCGATAATAATCTCAAACTTTAAAATATGACACCAATAGCTCCAACAAACTAAACCTTGTAAATAAATTAATGCCTCGTTAAATTTCATTCATGCTGTTACTCTGGGAATGTTGTAACAAGCACAAAGACTTCTGAAAACTGTCATCATAGGATAAGCCCAGCAACAGCCTTCGAGAGACGGGGTGAAACCCGAGAAAATGTCACAGACGGAAAGAAGCACCAACAAGAGGTCAAGCGACTTAAGTGGCCTGTGAGACGAGGAGAGGCATCTTACCATGAAAGCATTTCTCCAAACAGTCAGGCGGCTCTCACACACCAGTGTGAACACGCAATCACAGCAGCCGAGTAGAGGAGAGGGGAATACTTGCTCCTCAGTCTGAAGTCCAAAATGAGGTCAGTACACAGTCAACAGCCAGACGAGAGTGGGACAGGGGCTGAGGCGGACAAAAAGAGTGTGTGTCGGTAAGTTGGTGAGTTCCTGCTTGTGACGCGAGGATGGGGAAAAACAGCCTGGCTCCAGTTTCCAGCTAAGACAGGAAAACAGCTGCTGGAGGGAGGAGGGAAGAGAGGGAAGGATAGAGAGGAGAGAGGGAGGGAGTAAGGGGGAGGGCTTAGCGTGGAGCACGCTCAAAGTGTTTCCCAAGCAGTACGAAACCACCCACTCTCTCACAGATGCACTGACTGGGCGCCTCCAGAAAACGTGGAAGGAAATGTGGACAAACACACACACACACGCAGTTCTCCCACATTTGCAGCTCATTTCCACTTTGCTCCGCTGAGCTGGGCTGAAGACACCAGGACAGTCAGGGAGGAGTGCTGGAGACAGCAGACGCCTTCTGGAAGTCTGTCTTTTATCACAGTCACTTCTAAATGACATACAAACACTACGTTAGGGAGATTAACGAGGCGGTTTTAATGATTTTATTACCGCATAATATTTCACACCGCATAATATTTCACAACTAAACTGCAACTAAACAAACTGACGATTTACTCAGACTGTCTGTGTTCTCCTTCACTGCAAGACAGCCGTCCATCCTGAGAGCAAGCTGCATTAGACTCAACATAAAGTGAGTTTATTTCTCATATTGATCTCTGGAGTAGTTTTACAGCCCATAAACTTCCCCTTTACAGATGCTTAGTGTGACAACAAGCAGACACTGTGTGACAACTCAGACAGACTGACTTCTACATTTACCAGAAACTCATGTTCCTATTTTCCTGAAGACGTGAACCCTATCTGCGTCTTACTCTGGGCATTGTTGAAGAAATATACTTTGGGATAACTTAAAAAAAATGGCTTATGAGGAAACTTTTTTTGCTTTCTTTGCCTCAATTTGATGTTATCCAGCATAGATCTGCACTTCAGCATCTCCATTTGCATTTTGACATCTTTTACATGAACTCGTTCAACCTATGACTGTCACATCGTATGATACTGAACCCCGCCGTAAACATTTGCTTTGGAAATGTTTGTGCAGCTCAGATATGTTTCTATCATCTCAGTAGAGGACATTCACATCTATGCATTTTTTTCCCTTTAATTTACTTTTACGGGAAAACTGACTTGTTCGTTTCAGCCCTCAACGATACATTTTAAACAAGACTTAATCACTACAGTCACACTGGTGACCTCATGAGGATGTGATGCTCATCAAAACACATCTAAATATCAATCAAAGCTTGTATTAAACATTCGGAGTTGACGGGGGTGTTTCCAATTCTAGGCTATTTCTGTAGACGTTATCTGACCAAATGATCCTGTAGTTTGAGGGTATTAAGACGCAACCTTAAAGTTTACAACTGGATCAGAGTATCCTGGGTCTAAACACAACGTCCCCCCCCCCCCGTGATCCTGTGGACGCCGCCATTGTTGTTGTTGCTTGCCGGCTTGTCAGTGTTGCCAGATCTTGAGAGAGAAACAAGCAACCAGGGCTATGGAAACAAGCCCAAAAGAAGCGACATTTAAATAACTTATTAGACGGTTATATGTAAAGAAAGGTGACGTTTAGAGAGAAAGCCCAAATAAGCAACTCCACTTTAGAAACGAGCCCAAAGTTGCAGCTAATAAGTGGACCTGGCAATCCTGCGGCTTGTCCTCCTCACATTTCTTCCGTCCTCCTGTGTGCTGACGTGGGACGTATCCCGCCTCTCATTGGCATTGGATGCTCTTTCTCAATAGTGTCACACTTTCAGTCCAGTTTTCTAGCATGCCAGATATCCAGTCCCAGTCGCAGACGAGGGGGCGACTTGCTCGCAGGTTTGTTCACACATGAGGAATTGTCATGGCAGACTATCTGCAGACTCACCTCTGACCCAAGGTGGCTCTCAAGATCCTCTGCGACGCCAAAATCGCAGTGAAAATCGTGTAATGTGAACTAGGCTTTATGCGTGCGACCCACTGTTGGGAAATTTAAAAAGTAGCTGCTAGCAGGTAGCAGCTAACTCAAAAAAAAAGAACAGCAACCGAAAATGAATACACCCGGAGACTAATAATAAAACCTTATTTTCAACTCACTCAGCCATCACTTTCTCTTTTTTTGTTTGTTTTTTTTCATGTAAAACATAGCACACACAAGTGCAACTAGCTGACGGCAATGTTTTTTTTTTCTTTCTCAAGCCAGTCTGATCACGCGAGTTTGTGTGAGGTCCCAAGTCCCTGGAATCACCACTCTAAAACCATATGGCATAAACGCTAACTTTAGGTTTAGGTTCTTACGATTAAAATATTAAAAATCGGATAAATCTCTCGTTATGGCTGTGATCTTGCTCTAGAAATGCTCTAGTGTGCACCAGGTATTAGCTAATGCAGTCTCTGGAGCCTTTAAGCCACTAAGTTCCTCCCAGCAGAAGAATTCAGTGTTGCTTTTTGATATTACGATGTGTGCGTAATATAAGCTCGGTTATGACAAGGTACCCCACCCAAGCGGTCTCTCTCTTCCTCTCTCCTTGGCTCTGACACCATCCCCCGCTCTCTACCTATGTATCTATGTTTCGCTGCCTCTCATCTTTCTCCCCTGGGAGACAAGAGAGCCCTCCTCTCACTTGTTACCCCCCCTCGGGAAAAGCACAACAGCATTCCTCTCTGCGTGCTCGCACTCCTCCGTCTTAAGAGAGTCTTATGCTGAAGTCCATATATTAATGCAATATGACTGGGTTAGAATTAACTCAAGCAGGGAAACCACACAGGAGCTTTCGCTGTGCAAAAAATGCACAGTCACCACATTCATAACAGATTCAACTACACCCGCCCACGCTGAAGGTTGCTGCTGCTTGCCGCAGGATTACCTTGTTTTGATGTGGTCTTGTGTATTGATACGAGAGCAGCAAGAGGCTGAATGACCTCAAGTAGGGATCACAAAGAGTGGGCTAGAACTACACTCGACAGGCAAACATGTGTCTGTGGGTTTGTGAAGTCATTCCAGGGCACTTATTATTCCGAGAAGGAGGAAAAACAACATTTTATTTGTGTTATCAACTGCAACACCAAGAACTTGGAAGGCAGTTGTCTGCAGGGACTAGTTATGGTGGCTGGCGATAACACAGCTGTTACAGATGACACCGGACATTTACCAGAAAAGATATTTGTCGATGACTGTCAATATCTGTTGAGTGCTTTGTAAATTATGGTTAGGACAAACTGAACATTCCCTACTAATGCAGCTTCAGTTGACTTTAATTATGAAGTAGTCACAGGAAATGCATTGTGTTTGTCAGTGAGATTAGCACTATCGCTATCATTAATCAACTACAATTACCCCTCGTGATTGCATGTCCCCGTGAACCAGTCAAGCTTCTCTTACAGTTTATATCCACGTATGTGAAAACATGGATGCTTCACCACGTCTTCCCCCGGCAACACAGAACATCTAGATGACGGGCACAGTTTTGAGATTTGTGTCATGAATTAAGTATCTGGCCAAATGTCTCTTCTGTTCCTGAGATTAAAAAAATAGGCAAGACTCCTATTCTCTACTTCACTGGTTCCCAACTGGTCCAACCATGGGGTCCAGATTTCTCCTAAGTCTTTAGTTCAAGGTCCACACAGTTAAATATTCAGCGCCATACTTGTGTTTGGCCACGCTGACGAGCTAGTTTGCGGTTTCTGTTTAACAGCTGTCTGTTAGTGACTCACTCTACGGCAATAACGGCATTTTAAAATGCTGTGCTGTGACTCTACTGCTGTATGGAGTGAGTGCTTCTTGTCTGACTAATAGGACAATGGTGGAGATAGTGGTCAAGTCATGTAATCAGTCTATGCGTGAACGCTGTGGGACACTGTTAACACCAACTACTGCTGCAAAACTAGCAAGGACAGACAAAGGACTGGGACTATTGTCAAGACAACAGCAATGGGGTGATGAAGGTCAAGTGAAAGAGTGAATATGTGGAAAGAAACCAAAGTGGGAAAGACTGGATATTTAAAAAAAAATGGAGTAAAACATAAAGCGCAGACCTGTGAATCCTTTACGGAAGTACTAGTCTGAGTGGGCGGAAGTTCGCTGCATAGATCAGCCTCTCATTGGGCGGAACGAGCCAACCCCTGAAGTCCTGCCCTACCACCTCCAGGTGTGTAGCAGTTTTCAACCTTCAACACATCCTTTACTAACTTTTGCGGTGTTTGATCTTGTGGGGATGAAGCCATTTTCTGCCATGGTTTGCGTCCTGTAGACGATATTTTTGTAGGCGTGTTACACCAAAACCTGTTTCCCTCTGGCAATATTTTTGCAAGCGCACCATTGCTGTGACACCGCCAAGAACGATTGTGATTGGTTGAAAGAAATAAAAAAAGCTGGGGCGTTTTTTTCTCCAATCTTAAAGTGAGAGTTGGCGCAGCCAGACCTTTCTTTTCTTGAGAAAGGTCTGGTGAGTGAGACTACGGATGTACAAACTGCACAACCATATGAACTGCACCAAAACCATTAAAACCATTCTCATTTCATCTCTCTTCAAGCAGATGACTTTACAATATGCAGATCGAAGAGTCTAGTCAGCCGAGGTAGTGGGCCAGTCAATAATATAGCCATTTATCCAAATGACTTCCTGCCCCTCAGACAAAGACGCACCCCAGAGCCGAGGATGAGTAGCAGTTTGCCGTCTCCATGTCTCCGTTTACCCAGGAGAAGAATCTCTTGGCAACCACATGTTGGAAGTGGGAGCCAAAGCTAACTGGTCTCTGAGAGTCCAGTTCTTTCTTGTGTCCACAAACACAGGACCACAATCTAAACACCAGGCACATAAAAGGTAAACCTGCCTCCATGGTAATGTCTCCCAAGTGCTGGAGAGGAGACAGAAATCTTTTCATGGTGAAGTGTGATCAGCAAGTAAACTAAGCACATTTTTTCACCTTGCAAGCCCAAAAATACACAAGTTAAAGCTTGTTGATATTTACATTCACATATGGCAATATTTTAATTCAACACCTCAACACTGCGGTGGCTTTGTTGCTAAGCACTTTCAGCCACAGCACACATCAGGGCCCATCTGTGTGGAGTTTGCGTGTCCTCCTTGTGTTTGTATGGATTTTCTCAGACTATGCAGGTTTCCTACTATCGTCCAATGACAAGAGGGTGCTTTGAATAGGAAACTCTAAATTGCTGAGAGGTGTTAGCCTTGTGTTTCTCCGGTGACTGTGATCTGCTGCAGCCTCTGCTGAACCTTAACAGGACGAGGCAGGCAAAGAGTATAGAGGAATATGACTCATGGTGCATCCATATTGTAATTTAAACTATGTGTAGGCGATTAAGTCTCTGAGAAAAAATAAGATTTATTAATGTGAAGGCTAAGAAGGAGAGATTATCACAGCTGGTACAGTGAACAACCGTGTACACAGCATTAAAAGGCTCCGCTGGGTGCAAGAAAGATAATCATGATGAGCTTAACATTAGAGTTGCTGCAATTTGTTGATCAATTATTTGAGAGACAAAATTAATCTGTGAGTATGTTAATGATTAATTTTATTAGTTTAAATCATTTTTCAAGCTAAATTATTTAACATCTGAAGGTTTCAGGCTCTCAACTGTGAGAATTTCCTGCTTTTTCTGATCTTACATTACAAATAAAAATTTTACATTTTGGGGGTTTGGACTGTTGATCAGACAAAACAAGATCTTTGATAACATCATCCTGGGCTTTGGGATATTCTGACATTTTTTTCACAGTTTTATGGTGTACAGATAATCCAGAAAATAACTGGCAGATTAATCAATGATGACTTATTTGCAGCCAGGGTCTGAAATTAGAATCTGTCAAATACAGGTAAATTGTTGGCAGTGGCAGGTAGAATTGTCAGGGCATCCACAACTTTGGTGGACAGGGAAAACGCACAACAGAAAGACACATTTAGTAAGGCTGGCGTATGAATGGAGAAAGCTACAGATTTGAAAGCTGTCTGCAACTGAATATTATTAGTTTTCATTGACAGTCAAAATTCACTGAATTCTAACTAGGGATGCACTTAATATAACCAAATATATTTGGCCTAATATTGCAAAAAAAGCACACATTTGGTATTCGGTGGAAAAAATGAAAAGCAAGGCCGAATAATAGCAGCGTGTTTTGATAACGCAATCAAACAGCATGTGGTGACGGACGGAGTAAAATGTCGGCAGTGTGCAATATTTTACTCCGTCCATCACCACGCTCGCATTTGCGACTAAAAATAGTTTTGTGCGAGCAAAATAAAACCTCACCGCACTTTAGGGACTGTTTACTTATGAAGGGACTGTCCTTTACTTGTCAGAGGAGGAGGGTGGCTGGTTGATTTTTATTTTATGTATTTATTTTATTTTGATCCCCCCTATGTTAATCACTTATTGATGCTGTTTTTGAAGTATGAAAAAGTCACAAGTAATTTATTCCATTGAAATATCATTGATGTATTATAGAAAAGTGATTTATCTTTTTATAAATGACAAAAGGTATTATGTATTATTGTGATGTACTGTATTGTTTTTATGTATTGCACTATTCATTCTGTGTTGTTTTAAATGGCCTGTCCTCACTGCAAGAAAAGTTTCACTTTTGGGACAATAAAGTTACCTAACCTAACCTAACCTAACCTAACAGGTGGGCACATTCACATGCATGTGTACAGTTCCCTCCCGTCTGCCCTGAGAAGTAGGACCCCCTAATTACAAGATCTTGAGTTTTTTTGTGTAAATATATTAAACACTGAATGACTTTATTCTTACATTAAATGGTGTCTAAATCATCTTAATGTTAATCCCTCACTCAGAGTATGGATTTCAGAAGTGGCAGATAACATTTCTGAGTGGCAGACAAAAAAATGAATGCAGCTACAGATCTTGGTGCAGCCATAAAAAAAATAGGTGTGTCGATATTTAATATTTTGGTCACAGCCATTTTGACAACATGGAAAAACAGTGTTTCTGTTTATTAGTAGATTTAGGCGTTGTCCGTGTTTTTCCCGGTACTGGTGCCAAAATTATGCCCATGATACTTTTTTTTTTTTCCCCCCCTTAAAATAAAGCACACCAACATCAGAAAATGGCTTGTATTTAAATTTTAAAAGGCAATTTGAGGCAATGGAACTTGAAATTGAACAATATATGACCTCTTAACAGTTTAATGTATAGCCTACATATACTAAACGCTATTAACAAATTCACATAACTCATTCACATCAATAAAAACTAACCCAAATGCAATAATTTAACACTAAGTAGCAGTTACAGCACTAATGACAGCAGTATTAATTTTGAGTTGGGATAATTATTTGTCTCCTTAACTGAGGAAGACTCAGCAGACAGATGTTTGTCAGCTATCTATTGAGGAGCAACTGGGATAGTCACTAATGAAAAATCATGAGAAATGAGAATAGCTGGTTCACCTTATCAGTCCACCTTAAGGGAACCTGGTCAGTTTGTAATATGAGACCAACTTTAGGGCTGACCTCCTTCACTTATCAGCAGATGGCAAGCAAGTCACAGGACCTTGACGTGGGTCTTGAGGATTCATGGCATTTATTCACTGACCAATAGCCTAAACTGTGCTCACACTGCACTGCTACAGCCACACACTCCCTATACATACACAATCTGGCAGTGAATTGCGCTGCACCAGGATTCAGTCCAGCAGGTACTGGTCATCTAGGAACTGGTGCCATATTGGCACCTGATGTCAGTAGCCAACCCTATTTAGTCTAGTGTAGAGGACTGCACTGGGATCCCACAGAGAGAAGACTCAATCCATTGACAATCAATCTATTGTGCGGGCATGAATGGTCAGAATGTCTGCTGGAGCTGGTTCACACCCTGTGGTAATGTGCGGGAATGAACAACAAGTCTGCTGGAGCGGTAATGGTCAGAAATCCAGAGGGAACGGGATTAGGAAAACAGTCCTGTGCCGAGCTCTAGTCTAGTGTGGCCACAGAAGTCTACTGTTTGACTGTACTGTTTGTTAGACTGAAAAGCTGGCAGGGTGAGCAGCTGGTTTCTTCGGCACTGACTCGCATCTTTGTCATGCTTTTATAAGCCTGCACACAACCACACCAACAGTCTCCTCCTCACACACTGATGTGATTAGCAAACAGGCTTCACACATATTACGAGTTGAGAAAATTCCAGTCATTGTTTGACAGTGGACACACACAACTACACCGGACAGAGTCTGATGCTATTCTGGTTATCATGATGGTTGAGGATCAATTGTATCTACTCTACTCTGGTGTCCATTAGTCTGGTAACAAGGAGATTGACAGGGTAGCAGGGGTCACTGAGTTCAATTTAGCTGAATCCTGATAGTGAAATTCCAGCTGTGTGGTTGCCATATTCACACAGAGTAAGCATGCAGAGACAGGACCTGTTGTTGCTGCAGTGTAGTGTTGGCTGGTGCTCAGAAAAACCACACACTGTTGAAGTAGACGAATCAAATCACCACCAAAAAGGCAGAAAGTGGAATCACAAAGCAAGTGGCTTTGACCCAGCACGGCTCAAAAGCTGTAGCTGGCTCATGAACACGCCCGATGGGATGTTGTGTGTACTCTGCAGAAAACACAATCCCTCACAACATGTTGATTTCGTAAAGCAGCCACTCCAAAGGTGCACACAAAGTGCTGGCACCATGCACCCCACACACGTCTCCCAGCCTCTGCCACCTTAGTCTCGATGCAAATTAAAACTATGGTGTTTTTAAGTTCTCTGATGTTTCCTGGAAGTTCAGATTTTCTACCTATATTTAGTTTAAGGAAAGACTTGATTCTGTAGCTTTAGTTCTCACACAAATACAAAGACCTGGGTCAGGTACACGCATGTCACCCTGTATTGTAATTCTGAAGTGTACTGTAGCAATTAGGTTAGTGAAATAGGCCTCTGCAGGGTGAAACCTTAGCCAAAACTCTCTGAGCCTGCACTACATATCAGCTGCTTTTGGGTTAGGACCTGTTGCAATATTTAGCAGCAGCCTTGGATCAGTTTTCCTGCGCCTACAGGTAAACCCAAACCAGTCTGATCAGGTTTCCACAGCTGGGCTATAGAATGTGAGGTAGACCTGTCTTCACGTCAAACACTTCCCATCACCACCGGGGATAATTTGTCATTTTCAAACAAAGGCATATTGCTTGCTAGTGGTGGAGGAAGTATACAGATCCTTCACTAAAGTCAAAGTACCAGGAAATGTAGTCCATTACAAGTAAAGTGTCAAAGTAAGAGCACTTCATCACAGGGGACATTTTACTGGAGATTAATATATGATTATGTATGACATGATTAGATTAAGTGTGTACGTAGCATTTTACTGTTGCAGCTGCAGACACAGATTTGGAGTTTAGGCAGTTTCAACCTACACAGTCATGACCTGAGGGGCCTTGAGAGGATTAATGGGAGAGGAAAAAAGGGAAATAAAAAGTTCTGTTGCACAAATCTGTATCTATATTTTCCAGTCTCTGTGTTTTGTTAAGTGCTGGATCATTTGAACAGTGATTTGAATGAAACCATCTAAAAGCTTAGAGGGAAAATGTCTCCTGGGGGGAACTAACAACTCACAGAGCTCAAAAAACATGGCTTGCTTTAGAGATTTAAAAAAAACGAAAGGTTGGTAACCACTGGGTTCATTGTGACGACTATGTTTTATAAGTTTATCATTGTTTTGTAAAAATCTTAATTTGAGAAAATTAGCTGGTAACTAAAGCTGTCAGATGAATGTAGTGGAGTATTAACTACAATGTTTGTCTCTGTCGTGGAACAGACATATAAAGTAGCATTAAAAGCAAATACTTAACTTAAGAACAAGCACCTCAAATTGTACTTAAGTACTTCAGTAATTGTGCTTAATTACTTTCCAGCATCATCAGTTGCTGGGGTCAAAGTCAAAATCACCCTTCCAACGCCACCTATATCATCTAATACAATGCATTGCTTTGACCAGCTAAAAAAACAGGGCAGGGCTGAGGTACGGTAAAGGTGGATGATCAGTCTTGGGTATGAGATTGGGTACTAACCTCTTAATCCATCCGAGTGTAGGCGTCCTGAGAAAAGTGCATCTTTGCCAAATCCACAAGACACAGGTCGCGCTGTCAAGCTCTGGTTATATTTCCTGTTGGGAAAAGACACAAAGGTTTGAAATTTTTGCACTGGTCCAACCCTGTATCTAACATTTGAAGGGTGGTGTTCTGGCAAAGCAAACAGTATACATGTTTGTCTTGTGGGTCGCTACATATAGACCCATTTACAGCAGCACAGAAAGAGGACGCTCCTTGCTTATAAACAACAGTTGGCAGAGCGTCTTAATGAGCTCCAACACTCAACACTCCACGGCACGATTAAGGCAATGGTCTGACATAATGCTTTGCATTATACATACTAAGTGCCACTGGAGCACTGGTGGATGTCCTCCTGAGAAAACCGTTGTTGGTTTGTGTCCGGTTCAAACTCAGGCCAAGATGAAGCAATGCAAAACACAAGGATGGCGACAAAGAGAGATAAGAAAGTAAGGAATAAAGGAACGAGAAGGAAGAGGGGGGAACCTCTGCTCCTCTGAATATTCATGAGCCCGTGCAATCTTAATGTTCATCAAATTTTAAGACCACTCCTCTTCAAACATTAAAGGGACAGGGGCTGGTGTCCCCTGCTTGTCATTGGTAGTTTACACTGGTGATCAGTCCAGGGACATGCTGATGCAACAACTCTGCGGACTGCACAAACACACACTTAAGAAGTAGAAAGAGTGTTTTAGTACTAGTGTAATAAATCAGGGTTTTCAAGTACACACATTAATGTGAATCAAAGCAGCCCAGAGAGCTGTGTGACAGACAGGGGAGAGCTCTGCTGCAGCTTCAGTGCCAACATTACTCCCTGTGGTCAGGCACTACTTTACTTCTCCATCTGTTAAGCAAAGCTCTAAAAGAGCTGACTGCTTTTCCTCAACATGTGCAGCTTCATTGGAGTAGTCACTCTGTCCACTGAGTCTTCAAGCATTGGCCAGACAAGCTCGAAGAGATAAGTGATAATCGGTGCCTTCACATATACCCAAGAAACTCAGTCACTTTGCCTTTGACAGTCACACAATGTCTAAAACAGGTAAATGAGAAGATGTTTCTTTCATTAGGTTTTGTGATCGATGGACAATAGAAGGTTTTAGGGGTTTACCAAAACCAGCAGTTCTGGGGCCTCATTTATAACCATTGCGCACACACTAAAAAGGGTTTGAAATGTGCAAACCCCACTTTCTAAGCACAAATTGGGATTTGTAAAGAAAAACTTGACCTTGAATTGTACACAAATTTAAGGAAACTCTGACCCACACATACGCAGCTGATCAGCTGACTCATGTCTATGCGTCAGCATTGATGAGGTGCTTTGCGTTGAACACTTCTGGTTGTATGTGGGCGTGTAGGGGATGGAATATGAGGCTGGTCCACGTGCCGACAATTCCAAGTTGATTTGGGATTTATAAAAGGGAATCGTATACTGGCAGGTGTATGCAGGGTTTAATAAATCAGAATGTTTTTGGTGTTGGTACATTTCCTCATTTGTATGAACACAATCATTTAGTATGGATTCTCCACAGAGTTTTATAACAGCATTCAATACATTTTTGTTACAGCAGGAAAAAAAAAAGATAATGAAAATATATTTATATTTAGTTTAGGCTCATTTGAAAAATGTAAACATTCAAAGATGTTTCATTGGCCATAAGTCTAATTATACTCAAATAAAATAATAATCAACTAAAATAATTGCACATTATCAAAATGAAAAATTAAATAACCCCGTTGTCCGCAATTCTACATCAACAGCGTACAGTATATGGGAGTCTGGTCACATGTACACTAGGATAAACACTCCATAGCATTTGTTACTATTTTTGCAAGAGGTGAATCTCCAATAAGAAGCTGCCTGAACTTATTTTGTTTGTTTGTTTTTTATGTTTGTGCACTATTTTGTGTTTTACATGACGTCAGCTCTGTCAGATGGATTTTTCCCCCAATGCATTCACCATGTTCATGATGATTTATAGAGTCTGTGTTGCAAAAATGTTTCTGTGGCACATCTAATGTGTGTTCCTTATGTTCCTTATATGTTGACTATCACAAAGACAAATTACACTACCAACAAAACTCGTAGGTGGGTAACATTAAAATGGGGTTTATTTCTTGAACAAACATTAAATTTACATTATATAACTATGATTTTTTTGTGTGACTGACAGAGTTGAAACAATTTAAGTCCTCAGCTGCCCCTTACAAGGTTTGATAAGCAAGATTTTGATCTTTTTGAAATATATCTCCCCAGAAAAATTGAAGAGTCAGAAACCTCCAAAATAAAGTTTTGTCCCAATTCTCAAGAATGAGTGATAAAATGAATGAGATATAATCACTGACTAAAATGAACTGGCGGACTCAATTCCCTCCTTCACTCCTTTTCTCACACACACACACACACACACACACACACACAGACACACACACACACACCTCAGCACGGGGTGATATCTTGATAATTATGCAATGCATTCAAATGAGCAAAGGAAGGACTGTTTGGCAACAAAAGCAGTGCTGCTGGATTTGGTGCAGAGCGGGTTTGGACAGCACTGAAGTTGTGAATGTGGCATCATTGGGAGTTTGTGGATTCTCACATTGATTAAAGGAACTGCAGCACACCAGCACCCCTCGTAAGATATCAGGGTCCCCGAAGGTATCGAGTTCATTAGCAAACTTTACCTCGTCAGAAAAACATTACAGCGTATCAATTAATCTGCTAATGAACACATAATGAACAGAAGATCAGTGAGCCAAAAAATAAATAAATACTCACTCCACCATTACTTTTTAAACATTTGTCTAATCCATTGTACACCCACGATTGCGGCAACAAACTATGATTTAATCAGGGTGTTTTTGAGCTGAATTGCAAGTACAATGGCGTCAGAGACGATCTACTGATTCAATATGCTGGCAGCAGGGTGCATCTCTTCCAAATTATATTCTAGAGAAAAACAAGTGAACACATGCAGGCTCACGTGCAACTAACTGATCCAGGCCCTGATAGTTTGTGGTCTGACGTGACAGCAGGATGGCTTACGTGGCTTACACAATAGCCGTCTCTCCAATGCCCCTCACTCCTCACCACCTGTTTCCTCCCACTCTGCCCACATACAGCTCCAGTAACAGCCAGAGAGCGGGTGTGGAAACAAAGTCTGAATGACGTCGAAACATTGGTCAAAGCAGAAACAGATTAACTATATTCATGAAGCTGCCTTAATGTGACACAACACAAAGAAAGTACACTCTGATCATATGGGAGTTCTTCTCTGGTCAAACACCATTAATTCATGTCTCAGCCTTTATCTGCCCAGTGCTGCCTTTCTCAAAAACACACCACCCTTGTTCATGGCCCTTAACGCCCGACTGTTCCAGAGTTTTTCCAGTGAAAAGCCAGTTATGATATTCTCCAGGCCATCACTGCTCCATTGCAGCCACTCATTTTAATACTGTAATTCCAATTACTGCACAAATATATATATGAATTAGTGCACAGTTATTTGTTAGCATCTGTTTTACTGCCATTTTATCATGCGCTGATAATTAAAAAGGACAATCAGTGAGCAGTAACTGAGGTATAACTCCAATTTAGCTCACAAACACTTGGGAGTGCAATTTGACATGCTCCACGAGAGGAAGGAAGAGGCCAGCTGAGCTGGCAGAAGATATCTGCCGACAGTGTTGTGGGGGGGAATTATGGAGAACTGCAGCTTTTAATGATTTGACAGTTTTAATGATGGTTAGAGGGAAGAGGGGGAGAACCATTTATCAGCAGGAGGCCCCTGGGAGACTACAGCCCTCAATCGTTTCTGCCTCATCTACCTTCTCTCCTTCCAGGCCTGTGTGTTTCAATCCAAAAACATTCTCAAGCGACCAATCCCGTCTATTGTCTGACTCAGGGTTGTATATGGGCCCAGGCTGAAACAGTGGCCATCAAAGAGACTATTAAATTGTACAATAAAGATGCGCGCAGGGTGCCAATGTGGTGTGAAGATGGATAACCTTGTTAGGAGCCCTAGGGCGCCTCATCATCCCTTCCTGAATGCAGCTGACTGCTGAGAAACCATAAATAAATTCCCAAATACTTCACAATAAGCACAGCTACACCTCAGCCTGGAGATTGCCAGAATTGTGAACCCAAAACCTCCCAGAACATGATGCGCAGCCCTTTGTTCAACTGACAGCCAGTAAATAAAGGCTGCGGTAAGAGAAAGAAAAAAACAGATTCGTTTATATCACTGCTGAAAAACTGATTCATTGTTTTGTCTGATTTTTTTCTCCTTTAAGAACTTTTGTTCTGTTGCAGCAACAAAGGGTCGAACTTTTCATTTGAAAACCAATTACCAGCTCACTTTATTCTCTACCTATGCACAGACCTATACAGGACCAATCTCAAAACCCATCAGATATTGCTCTAACAGCAATTTGGCCATAGGGGCAAATGCCATTATTAATGGGTATCCAGGCCAAGACTTTATTTTCTGAGTGCTGCATTATAGTTGGGTCGATTTCCAGTTTTGCCAGTCCTCCTCAATGTATGAGCTCAAACCAGGCTGAACTGGCATTTGTCATTATGACACAAGTAAAAAGCAGCCTGCATTAGCAACCTGTGCCAACATCACAAGGCTGAACCACAGTGGTAATCCAAGTGCTGAAATCAGGGCTCCTGCACGTTTTCATGGACAAAATTTCCATGACTTTTCAAGGACCCATAATAAAATCTTCAATGTAGATAAACGTGCACTTCATAGAAGCCCTTTTTAGAAAGGAATTGTGCAAATTTGCAGGAAAGCCCAATCAGTCTTTTTTCAGCATTGGCAGTATAAAAACAAAATCGGGGAGTGCAGCAAAATGCCGCCTACCTACATTTGTTTATACAGAATGCACCTGTTTCGGGGCAATGGGGGGCGTGAGCAAGTAACAAAACGTGTAGCTCAGCATGTGACGTAAACAGTGACGTGGGAGGGAAGCCGCGGCTGGTCAGTCCTTCGGCGATTCTCTCATAAGTCAGCCCGTCCTTCACCGTCCCCGTCATCTGACGGTTAATGGCCTCTTCGTTTGCGAGGACAAGGAGGGCGCGCAATTCCTTGTCTGCCCAGTTGCTCATCTTTACAGTGTCTGTCAGGTTTGTGCTTCCCTCTTGCTACTAGCTGCTCACTAATTCCTGCTATCAGCTGTTTATCCACTGCCAGTGGGTCACACATGTGGCGTCATCAACAGCTCCTCCCACAACTCATCAACAGCCCCTCCCGTGGTGCAAGGGCACCTTATTCTATTTAAAAGGTTCCGCCATTATGTCTACCCTACGAGGCGGAAAATTGGGCACCTTGGATCAACTCGCCAATCCGGCTCTGTGTGTATAAATGCTCGCAACTGGTCGGCAAAATGGCCCAACATTTGCGGAAAATACTTTTCTCCACACATACATGTAGGAGAGTCTTGTTTCCCATAACAAACGCCTCCACACTATGTCACATATACAGGTAACATCTAAAAGCAGAAGGCTTGGCCGGTATAAGTTGTGGAAAATGAGAACCATGCAGGTTTTCCATTTGTATCAAGCACTGAATAAGTTGTTTGAGTTGCCTTACTTGACATTGCACGTCCATTGATGCAACGATTGCACATCACAATGTTGATGCTGGAATGATACATCGTGCAGCCCTAAGTTGACATATATTAGAGCTACGTTATGTCAACAGCTAACTTAGTTATTTTACATTATGTAGAAGACTGATGTAAACAAACAAAAAAAATTTCATGAGTTTCTTTTCCAGAGATGGTGGCATTCCATGACTTTTCCAGTTTTTCCATGACCACGGTAACCCTGTTCTGCCGTTCTGCCTCGTTTGCTCTTCACACTGTTTACCACCATATAACCAAGGCCGGCTCAAACACAATTATTCAATACTACTCTGACTTCAAACAGACTAGAAACGGAGCCCAGAACGCTTTGATACCAAAATCTTCTCCCGTCGCCTATAGATCCTGCACATATATGCACATATCTGTTAAGAGATTAGCACGATCTTCTAAGTACCTTTGTTATGGTGATTGAAGCCTCATCCTTGCTCCCCATTCTCACCTAAACTCGTGCCAATTCCTTCTCTACTTCCTGGTAAAAGGAGTTATTTAAAAAGAAAAGAAAAAACAATAGGACAAATCTGCAAAGCACAGAAACCTCCAGTTACAACTTTCTGTGACCCATCTCCAAAAAGTGGTCCCAAAAGCTCGAGTAAATGTTCCATTCTGGAGCTCTGTCTCTGCCATCTCTGCAGCGCTTCAAGCACACAAACTGCCTCATCCCTTCACATATCTCCTCTTCTGAGGCAGCCAATTAGCAGCATATTTTCACAGTGTAACTGGCCATGCTCAAAAATGACTGGACACGCTCTGCATGTAGGCCACAGGATGGTTTCTGATGACATGGAGCTTAACTGAAAGGCATGTTAGTAGATCAAAAGTGCCATGTCACTTTGGCAGCTAAATTAGCTCAATGTGCCATTGTTGAGCTTGTGGCCTCATCTATCCCAGAAAAAATAAGTCATTAGCCACAGTCAAACACAGTGAGCATTAACTTGAATGGCTTCGCGGGCTGCCGTGCTCGAGCACTTGACTGAGCTCTAATTAAAAATGCTAAACAAAATTTGGAAAAGAGGGGGAGAAAAATAGACGCTGGTGTGAAAAGTGTCTGTTCCGCTTTTGTGATGCTTTGATCTAACCTCTTCCTTCTTCCACCAACGCCCAAGAAACACTCCGCCTCAGAGACATATTAGTTTGTCCTGACCTCAGGAGAACTCTGCAACAGAGCGGGGGGCGATGGCTGGTTAAGTGTACCTCAGGTAATTAATGGCGCAATAAATCTTCCAAGTTAAAGCTGTGCACAAATAAATGCATCTGCTTTTTTAACTTTGTGTACATGCCTTAAACAGAATACATGACCTACATAATTTTAAACTATTCATGCACAAATATAGAGGAACAGGAAAGATTACAAGAGATCTTCAGATGGAACCTACTGCTGTGAACAAAGATCCTGACATCTTGCGGGGGGACCCAGCAGGCAACAAAGCTGTTGAACGTCAGAGGAGCAATAGGATTCCAGTAGCGCACATCCATGAGCACGTAGGACAACTCAATTATTTATGTCAGTGCACTGTGGTAAAACAATGGCTCAGTTCATGGGCTGGATCAAACTAGAAGTGCATGACCATGTTCGACCAAGTCACATCAGAGGAAGCGTAGACCAGGATTAGGTCTGGTACTGGTGTAATTTTTCTAATCATTTTAATTAAAGGGATTCCTATTGTGATAAGGGTAATATTCCATCTGACACAGGAATGACAGAGCACACAGGTCCAGGTGGAAAAATGTTTCTAGATTTTACGTAAAAGTGAAAGAATGTAGGGTAAGATGTTAGTCTATGTAGTAACCTTTTTTATTCAGCGATATGGGCCATACTGCCCACTCCTAAACAGGATGGCACAACGCTGCCACAAATTAAAAATTTAAATTAAATAACACAAAGGGCGTATCCCAGGACACGTTGGCTGAGAGGCGAGGTATACAATAGACTAGTGGGTGGGTCAAGTGTCTTGCCAATTTTTCAAGTTTGTAAAAAAAACCACACTTCATTTTCAAGTACAGTACATTTCTGGCACATTGCTTTTATTTTGAAGTGCTGCTTCCTGCTGTAGAGTGAGTGACTAACAGACAGCCACCTACCAGAGACAGCAAACTAGCTTGACGACATGGCCAAACGCAAGTATGACGCTTAATATATTAAACTGTGTGGACCTTGAAATAATGACTAAGGAGAAATCTGGACCCTGTGGTTGGACCAGTTGGGAACCATTGCACTGGACAGATCACCAATCTTTTACACACCCCTAAACTTAAAGCCCAGTTCAGACCAAAGATTCACGATAAGCCAAAACTAGGCATGTCAGGATACCAGAATTTCAGTAGTCGATACCAATACCAGTGAATTTCCACGATTCTCGATACTCATTCTATACCACAATAAAAATCAAAAAACATAACTGATGTATTTCTAAATTCACTACTTTATTGAAGCTGTTTCAAACTTTAACTCTAACTCTAAGGCAGCACACGTGTATTCACACCAAAACCGAACAGACACGTCGTGCAGCGGCCGCTGCTGTCCCGTTAAAATACAAACCACACCTGAACATTTGGTGGCAGTTGTGCACCGTGTTTGCAAATCTCCAATAAACCCCCAAAGAAGAAGAAGAAGGAGGAGTTTCATGCACCAGTGATTATTCAAACGCTTGAAGAATTAATATTTAGCACTACAAATGGGTAAATACGTGATACATGTGCCTGTCAGCTCTCGCTTGGTCAAGGGGAAGATGTCTATGGTGGCTGAGAGAGGTCACAACACACGCAAACCCATGTTTTGTTGTTGAATACCACGACCATTCGCTCGCGACTCGGGCCAAAAATCGGCGTCTCTTCTATTTTCAAGTTTGCTCGCGAAAGCAGTGCGACTCGAGCAGCGTGTAGAACGGATGCGGTGTGAATGCTCTAACCTGTTAACATGCTCGCCAAAATTAAAACGCGAGTAAATAGTGACCGCTATGCATCTCTTGCGGTGTAAATGAGGCCTAACCCTCTCCACACACAACTCCTACTACTTGACGTTTCCAGTACTTATGGTATTGAAAAAAACAACAACCAAAAAACAAAAAACAAGTACCAACATATTTTTCGTGTGTTGACATCGACTTGGTACCGACGTATCGGTTCTCATGACAACCCTAGCCAAAACTGCTTTAGAACGCTGCAGAGTAAAGGTGCAGCAGTGTGAACTGACAGGTCTAAGCTCCACTCAAGCCTTTAATGGCATCACCTGCGACTCAGCTTGTCAAGTCGCCAGTGGCTGGTTTTACAACATAAGGCACATCATCTGTTTCAACACCAAATCAGCTTTAACAAAGTCCACTGTCCAAGTCAGTCACAAACTATCAGCAGCCAGCGAGCCCAGGTCCACCTCATTTACATCCCCACAGCCACTGACACGCTGTCAGTCTCTGTCCTCATGGTGTAACAGTGTCAGACATGTATTTATTATGAATAAATCCCATCTGACGCTCAAGTCGTTTTGTTTGTGTTTGCCCTTTCATCACTTTGCCAGTATCTCACCATCGCTATCCTCATTCATACTTTAAGAAGCTATAAATTATATTCAGCTACAAAACACGTCTGAAAAGCTGCAAATCAGAACAGAAGTACACAGTTGTTGCTACAGAGATGATACACCGTCTCGTCAAGCTGCATTGGTGTAAACTGACAGGTTTTCAGAACACTGAAGACTGACGGATTGCAAGTTGTTGCAAGTTTCCACCGGTCTCGTCGGGAATCTCTGGTCCGAACTGGGCTGTAAGGTCAATATTCTACTCTTACAAGATGTATCATACACACATACACCTGAAAAAACAAGCACAGATGCTGTAAAATTAAAGCTTTACTATATCACAATTTTTTTTAATAGCTCATGAAAACACTCCTCATCATATGACTCTGCTTCAGCATATTGACATGTGCTCATGCCGTGCTCCTGCTATCCTCCGTTTCTGTTTCACCACACTGACAGCAAGCAGCCATGTATGACTGCATTTTAGCACCAACATATACACACCACTGCGCAAGAGGTCATCTGAGGTGAGATGATTCACAGTGGCTGGGTGTATGTGGACTCTGCCCTCACAATGACCCAGCAGTCTGAGCGCACTGTTTTGCATGGCAGGAAACAAAAGGATGACGAGGAGGAGAGGGAACAGAGGAAAAGGAAGGATGTCTGGTTTATATCATTTTAAAGGAGACTTCCTGCTTCCGGGTCAGATTTAAGCTTCTCTGTTACACTAGGCTGAGAACAAAATCAGTTTATCTATCTTTATCTATAGAGAGAACAGCAAGTTCTCTATGGAAATTGACTATAGACAAAAATGGCAAACTTCCAGGGCTCTCTGCTCAAGAAAAGAGCATTTCTCCATCATACCAGACAACAGTGCGATTATTCATCATCCTGTTTGGTGCTTTCATTTAAAATACCTGCTTTCATTTTTACATGCACATGTTTTGGTCATCAGAATAAGGAATATCTCAAATTTTATGAGCTTATCAACAGTCCAAAATAATTCAGACTATTTCATTGTTACTACACTGATACAAAATGAGATGCTGTGGGGATCTGTAAAACTTAGATGAATAAAAGATATGAAAATTATTATCACATCTATTTCAGATAGCTTTTGTGAGGATTACTCAATTTTTATTTTAATTCTCACCAAAATCAAAGACATCACACTGTTTTTATTGTCAGTGGCACCATTATCATGTCTCTTATTTCTAAAAGCTTCAGTTACAACAGGCTCTCTAAACCTTAATTTACTGCCTGAAAGAGTGAGACTTTATTAAGATGACTCTCACTCAATCTGCTCGCCATCCAGCTCTACTCCAAGTGGCTAAATTATGCTAGAAAAGAACTGCTTGGTACAACATATCGTCCATCCATGTTGGCAGGCTTTAGTGCTTATAGCTGTTCAGAGTGGCCACGCTGGCAGGCTGGGTGAAAGACTGGGCAACATGCAATAACTGTTTGAATAATGCTGCACATTTCAGACTCATAAAACATCCATACAATGGACTATTTAATCGCATGAAACCATCTGTGTCCACTGTCAGTGCAGCTTTATCAGGACATTAACAAACCAAATCAACATTCAGGAACTAAGCCTCACTCAAAGACGAGTGATGCATAACCTCATGTTTTCTGTCAAAAGCTGCGCTTGAACGCAACATAATGGCTACAGCTGATGGCCAGCTGACCGACACTGTATGCCAACGTCTTCCCCATTTACCTAAACTGCCTGGTAAACTGTGAAATAAAGCGCTCCTTCCAGTATAGAACTAAGGGCTGTCGTTGTGATTAAATCTGGTTCAAAGGTGAGCTTTGTTGTTGCTGTTGTTCTTGCAAATTACTTCATCTATCCTGATTTTAGTGCTTTGTTGTGAGGCTATTATATTGCTGCTTTTCCAATGACGAAGAAGACATCGTTAAAACAAATAAATGGTAAATACCTAATTTCAATGATCATCATCTGTAGTGGAAATAACATCATATTAAACAAGCATACAGTTCTCATGATGGTAGCAGATGGAGACATGGAATAAAAAGCTTTTCTGTCCATGTAATATTGAGCGAAAATACAAAAAAAAGCATGATGGCCAAATCTAACAGTTCATTTTAAAGCTAATATCGACTGATACCAATGACATGCTATTATCATGCATCCCTAGTAAGAAGTGAAAGTGATGAGGGGGTGCAGCATTTTACCCAAAGTTGAATCAATTTTCAACCCTCGGTGACATGTAAAAATGCAGATGCTCAGCACCTCATCACACTTCTGGCATCTGGTTAATGCAACAGCCCTGATAGAATCATCTAATTTAAGATACTAACAGCTAAATTCCAGCGCCAAAAGTATTGCTAGGGCATGCAAATGGAATTACAAGTAGGCTCCGTTTAAAAAAAAAAGAAAAAGTATTTCAACGGCAGCTCTAAATAACAGCTAGTTTTTCTGTTTATTATTCCCCCCTCTTACACACAGCTTACTGCTACAGAGGTCAGAATTTGGAGCATCATCCGCTGCCATGTTGAGTGCAGAGTGCATTAGTGAAGACATGGTGAGCACAACTACTGTCAGGAGTAGTTTTCATTCACAGCAGCAAGTAGCTCAATGCAGCACATAATGCAGAGCTTCGGTGTACCAGTATAGAAACATGTGGGTGGAAGCTTCTTCCAGGAGGAGCGCTTTACACCACATCCTTCTCAGATGTGAAAGATAAACAGCCTCAGTAACTTGTATGGTACTGCCTCACTCTCTCTCCCTCTCTCTCCACCTCTGTCTATAGGGAGGAACATCCGTCATCTGCCTCAAGAGCTGGGTAAGAATCCAATCTTCAGCACGCATCACTCACCCAGCAGCGACAGGCAGCGCTGGCTGGCGTGTGCAGTAACCTATTCTGTTATAATCATGCACACCATGCCTACAGGAGGAAGGGTTTGCTTCATACGAGTAAGCATATTAGAAAAACTCTTGTGCTGGGAAAAAAAGTCATGTCCTCTCTAATCAATACTGACAGTCTGAAGCCAGTGGCGATGTGTGGCAATCAGAGACATAGGGACGACAGGGTGGGCAGTTGGAGCTCAGCACTGTCTTACCCAAGATCCCTCCCAGTTAAAGAAGCCCTCAGTATCTAACACCGCCTGCACTCACAATTGAGCCCAATGGGAAATGTTGCTGCTTTGCATGCAGTCCCTGCTGTTCAATCAACCTTATCACTGGGACAGGGCAACGAAAACAACTGATGGATTTTTTTTCCCGCTTTGTGTCTCTAACACAACAGTGACAGAAGCAACTGGGCGAAACTATGCAGTATTTACCACAGGCACCAAAGTGCAGCTGTGGCTCTGAGAACAATTATTTTCAACCACTGACACTCATCCAAAATCATTTAAATGGCCTTTAAGAGCAACTAAACATGAGTGGCAGCGATTTAAAAAGAGCAATTCAATTTAGTGTGAGCCACTCAAGTGATTAGATTCTATTACACAGCGCAAACACAAGGGCGCTGCTCGCCTTTTAAAATGACCTGCTGTCCCGCAAAGCCCAGGCGTGGCCCTGCTCAGCACCAGATTGCCCTTAATGGGATTTCACAACATTAACATTCTACTGAGTCAGCATCAGGCACGCCGGCTACAGTGCCCCTCTGCTGAAACAGCCTCATGTCTGACTGTGCGTACAACTGTGTGTGTGGAAGGAAATGAGTGTGGGTTGATGGGGAGTGACTGGGTGCGCAGTGTGGCAGGGGTGGACAATTATCAGACATGCTTCGACTGGAGTGGAATCCCTCAGGAATAGCTGTAGTATGTGGGGCCTTCGACGGACGCAGCACAGGACGTTTCTATCTGGAGGAAAAACATCTGACATGATGAAGCTGACTGGATGAAATTCATGAGCGCAGCAGCTCCTGTTTGGAAACAGAGTTAAATACCATTCTGCTGTAGTCATGTCTCTGGACACTGCTCTTCCTGTAAACATTTTCTGAATGAATTATAAAGGTGCAATTTTAGGACATTTTTGTAGGGCTGGGTCATGTGGCATAAAAATGATATCCCAATATTTTTAGGCTGTACCGTAATACAAGACATGTATGGTCAACATTTCTCCTCATGAGTTCAAGGTCCTCAAAGTTTAATGCATTCAGTATCATAATTGCGTTTGGCCATGTCGTCGAGCTAGTTTGTTGTCTCTGTCAAGTAGAGATGTACCGATACCACTTTTTCCTTCCCGATACCTGAACCTTAGGTATCAGCCGATACCGAGTACCGATCCGATACCAGCACGTAAAAAAAAATGGATGAGTTATGAATTGCTGTATGTCTCACCTCCTAAAACTCTATGTAAAATATTAAGCAATAAATACATAATTGTAGAATAATGTCATAAAACGCTATTATTATTATTATTATTATTATCATCATTAGTAGTAGTAGTGGTAGTTCTATTACTATTATCCAGTGTTGACACAAATCGAGACACAGGTTAAAGTGCAGCCACACAATTTGGTAAAAAAGACATTTTAAAGGCTACAGTATAATGCTTTTTAAACTCCGTTCCGTTTCCGTTTTGTTTGCCTGTAGCGGGCGTATGCGTAATGACGTGAGGCATTACGTGCTATCAGATTGGTCATAGGCTGTACTCGCCGATACCCGATACAGCATTTTAGGCAGTATCAGAGGCATTTCCATTACTGGTATCGGTACAACTCCACTGTTAAGCAGCTGTCTGTTAGTCACTTAACGTCCAACAGGAAATAGCTCTGTGCTGGAAATATATTATACTTCAAAATAACGCGTGATTTTGATCCATTTAGAATAAAGCTGCGACCATCTTTAGGACGGCAACCCACCAGTTGGGAAACACTGCTGTAAACTACCAATATACAAAATCACTGAATGAACAACAGTTAGAATAAAGTTAGATAAATTAGCTACCGTCATAACAAAGTTAAAAAAGTACCGATATGATAAATTAAAATTAAATAAATTACTGTTATTTTACCATGAAGTTGAAGTTTATTTAAATTATTAATATTAAAAATACAAATTAAACTTCAGGTAGCCTACGAGAATAATATAATCATTTCCTTTTTCAGTCAACTACATACATTTTGCTGCTGCAAAAGAACATGGCTGAAGTGAAATGAACAGACTGAAAACTTAATCTTATTAGATAAAACATTTGTGGACAAATAATTTACAGCTGAAAAAGGGGAATAAATCGCAATATATTTTTTTTGCTATACTCCACATGTTGCAACATTTAAAACTGCATGTGATAACATTGTATCGTGGATCCTCTGGTGATTCCCACCACTAGCTGTTAGCAGTTAGCATAAAGTTAAACTGTTACCGTTGCACCTTTTAACATGAGGATTTATTAACTGTGAGCTGGAAACAAACTAACAGCTCTGCAGTTCATATATAATTGATATTTGTAAGTCGCACTGGTGCTCCATGGTTGCAAAATGTGACTTAACAGACGCCTTTTGGAGCCCTGCAGGCACAAAAAAAAAAACACTTCCTCTGTTCACGTTATCGTTAAATTCCATTAAGTTCAACTGCAATGTCGCATAATGCCATGATTAATTAAGTGTGAGATGGAAACTAACAGCTCTCCAGCCCATATATTAATAACATTTGCATGTCAGTTGGTCGCAAAATGTGACTAAATAGTAACGTTAGACGTCTGAAGCCCTGCAGATAAGGAACACTCTTCACCCTGCTCACACACTGTCGCTCGAGAGGAAGTGGTCTGGATCATGGGATGGGAGGAGGATTGTGTGTGTGACGCATCATGTTTGTGTGTTTTCTTGTGTGTGCGTCTGTGGGAGGGTGAGAGCCATAGGAGACAGCGAGAGTACCGAAATGCCAAAGCCAGTCTCATGCCAGTCGCTTAAAAAAAACGCAGTGACCATTTCTACTCAATGTTCGTGTTATAGTAATTTTATGTCTCATACGTGGAACAAGCCGCGACACATAAAGTATATTATTTGATATATCGCCCACTCCTACATCTCAGGCTCGGCTTCTCTTTGTTACCTGTCTGCTGCTGTATTCACGTTATATGAGAGCATAAATATGAGCAGACGAGTGGGAGCAACCTTTCATGTTAACCTCTTACTAGAAGATATGCAGAGCAGAACTGAAGCAATTATTCAATTTGAAAATTAACAATTACTCTGATAACCAATTGAGCACAGAAGATACGTGCTGTAACATCATATTAGTCAGGTCAGATTCTGTAATCAAAAAAGGCGGAGCTTCTTGATGATAAAAACTTGACAAACAAACCATGCAAAAGAGGCCGACCGCGCCGAAGCCTCATTTTCATGATGGATGTTAGGACTGGGTCTGTGACAGCAGCAGGAGGCTGAAGGCTAGAGTAAGCAGTTGTTACCTGGGTGTCACCCGCAGCTGTCATTACAACTAATTTGCTACTTGACACAAGAGGCTTGATGGAGGAGCCCGGCAATCATTTCCCACCTCATTTGTCAACATAAATCCACCAGATATCCTGACAGGGATGTTGTGAGCATAATAGCGGGATCACCCAAGTACCAGCAGCTACACTGTCAGGCTCCTGCAGCTGACTGATGGGTGGAGATGTTGAATTTTAATCCCAGAGACAATGTGCCATTTTTATAGCTGGTGTACAAGTCATTAGTGAGGTTGCCCTCAGTGATGTTCAATCATTCAAGTATTTCTTGTGTGTCCCATGAGGCGACAGCAATGACTCAAGTGGGACGGACGAGTTACACCAATTCAGTAGACAGCTCAGTGTGCCTTTGTGCTTACATTAGAGCAGCAACAATTAGCTAATTAACTGATCAGTCGATCGACAGAAAATTATTTACAGACAATTTTGATAATCAGTTGTTAATTTCAGTCACGGCTCCCAGCAAAAATGTCAAACGTTTGCTGCCTCCAGCTTCTTAAACGTGAAAATTTGCAGCTTTTCTTTGTCAGTTGTGTTAGTAAATGAAGAGTATTTGGGTTTTAGATTGTAGGTTGGACAGAAGAAGCAATAATCTTTGCAGTTGTAGCCCTTACGCCTGGTTCACCCTACACAACATTTCTGTCCACTCTGAAAGTCATGATGTCACATTAGGCAATTGTGGAGTCATAAAATTGTGCCGTGACGTGGCTAACAGACATCCCCGGTGATCTTTCACAACGTGTGTGATGTCATCGGGTTATTCTTGTCCTATTTTTATTATTATCTTTCTTTAAACCAATCACAATCATCTTGGGCAGCACTGAGACCAGGATGCAGCAGCTGTGACGTTGCAAAATCATTAAAAAATGTTCCCACAAAGAAAACGCCACAAAAACATTAATGCTTGAACGTCACTATGTCAAATTAAAAAAAAAGACACTTAATTTGATGATAATCGCCGCCCGAGAAGTGAAGCCGTGCCGTACTTTAGCTCAGGGGAGCTAAACGGGCCAGTCAAACCCACAGATGATCTGCAGGCTGTATGTGTCTGTAGCAGAAAATTATTACAACGATATCGCCGATGCTCGTCTGAACTGGAACAGATTGGTACATTAATGAAGTCACTGTCACAGCCGCATGCCACTACCAGGGTTAAAAGATGAGGCAAATCAACCCCGACTGGCTGCATCACAAAAAGGATCAATATCCTATCCATCCATCAATTTTCGCCCATTTATTGTGCGGGAGCAGCAGGCCAAGCAAAGCACCCCAGACGTCCCTCTCCCCTGCAACGCTTTCCAGCTCCTCCTGGAGGACCCCAAGGTGTTCCCAGGCCAGACGAGATATGCAATTCCTCCAGCGTGTTCTGGTTCTGCCCCGGGGCCTCCTGCCAGTGGGACTAGCCCAGAACACCTCGAACAGGAGGATCCTGATCAGATGCCCGAACCACGTCAACTGACCCCTTTCAACACAAAGGGGCAGCAGCTCTACTCCGAGCTCCCTCCGGATGTCCGAGCTCCTTACCCTATCTCTAAGCCTGAGCCCAGCCACCCCACGGAGGACGCCCATTCTTTCAGTCACCGTCCAGAGCTCATGACCATAAGTGAGGGCTGGGGCGTAGATGAACCAGTAAATCAAAAGCTTCGCCTTTCAGTTCTCTCTTCACTGCAGACACCACACTAAACAGACCAGTGCACCTTCATTTGCTTCCTGTTAAACTCTGGATTGAAAGAGCAGACTGCTGAACTCTGAACACTGTGCATGTGGGTGTATCTGTGCCACCCACCCTCGTGGTCACAGGGAGGTCAACTGATGTCACAGCGGTCACCGGGTCAAACCCCAGACGATGTGAAACAGAGTGCAGGGGTCAATAGTTCCTCTGCGATGGGAGCGTCTGACCTGGCTTCAACAGCACACAGAGGATAATTAACACCCAAACCATTTGTCATGCTGACTGTAGCTGTCCTAGAAAAAAAAATGCTCACGTTATAAGATTTTGTTTTTTGTTTACTGCACCAACCACAACTGAAAACGAGACCGACAACCACAACAGTGAGCCTAGCTACCACATCAGCCAGCAATGTTCTCCATCTCACCATCTGCTGTGGTCCACCCACACAAATCTCTCATAACACTATCTGGACAGTAGCCTGCCAATGCCCAGGAGGGCAAAGCAGATGGTGTGCTTACAGGCAAAGCATTTAGCCTTTGAATAGCAGGCACACTTCAAATCAAATGGGCACTGAATGAAGTCAAACAGCCCACTTTTTTTTACTGCTTCTCGGGCATTAGGGTGCTTTGTTTGCTCACCTGGAATAATTTAAGCTTTTGAACAGTCAAAGCTCGGAGAGAAAAAGCAGCAGTCTGCTCCCTCTTAGCTGAAAACTGCACAAAAATATAAGCAACTTAAAATGCTGGCAACAGAATCATGTCTTGCTTTTTCACTTCCTCCAGCACACATACTGAGAAATTAATTCCAGGGAAAACTATCATTTGATTTATGCATGAATAAGGCATAAATACAAGTGTTCCTCAGGGGCAGCCGACTGGTTTGCAACAGCAGACACAGCCTTGTGTGAACTGCTCTCGCTTGAATGGAGAAAAAATAATCATTCAAATTCTGGCATTTTGGGATTGACATTATCTATAGCCTACATGTTGAATCATAAAAACACAACTGGGTAGATTGAATGTGTCACCAGGGTGCTTTTGATCATGTTTGTGCGCATGAAACAAGCTGCAATTTTCTGCAGCACCAGTCCCTGCTGTTTAAGTTCAGTGTGACAAACAATTCAACAAGTTATGTTGTTTTAAGTGAATAAATGAGCTCCTAGTGTTGATAATTTCATGCCGAACACATGTGAGGACACTAAAGAGTCAGACAATAATGTAAGTTGAACTATTCTTTGTGTGTTTGTTTGTCGAGGAGGAATAAAGCATTAAATTTACATATTTTTAATCGAGGTTTGGAGACGCTCTCCTGGCAGGGTGCGAAGCGAAGGTATCAGCGCTACCTAGCTCAGGAAAAGCACAACAGAAAAGTTTGAAACACGACTCCTCTGCTTCTCAAAATGTAAAGCAACAACACAACACTGTCACGACTCTTGCACAGCTGTTTGGGCTCAGTAACACACCACAGTCTCACGGGAAAGAGCAAACAAACTCACCGTGCGGTACCTTCCGACCAGCGAAGGTTTGGAGAAACGCGACCCGACAAACCTCTCACGACGCCAAGTTTCCTCTATCCTGAGCCGAAGTAGGCAGCCGGACCGTCGACACACTGAGGCATGGAACAGATTAAGGGAAAGTGTTTTAAAGTAAAAGCCAAAGCTGCCTCTGTGGAGCGGGTATCTGTCCGTGTTGACGAAGTGAGAGGACGTTTTCCACGCAACGGGCGGCTTTCTTTGTTCCTCCAGCCTGCTGCCTGTTCCGTGGATATTATCACCGTTCATGTGTCTCTGACAGCCGCTGATTGGCTGGAGGGTCGGGATCAAGGAAAGGTGACTGACGTCAAGTTAAACACAACGGCAACACGGTTTCCGCTCACGACGTGCAGGAAACATTTGCGCAAAAACGCTACATTTGCATTTGTTATTTTTGCATCTTTTACGCACGCGCAACGCTGCGTCGTTATTTATTCTGCTATTTCCCAGAGTGTGTTTGTGTGTTTTACGCAGCTGGGAGTTATTTACCCCTAAACGTGTCTGACTCCATGCTTTTATTTTGCAGGCATTACCACCAAACGTCCTGTTCAATTCTCGTTTTTCAGGAGCTTGACGCAGGGTGGAGGCCACTTCGTGCCTCACATAGTTTTATTCTGAGTAGAATCACGATGTGTCTGCTGCCGTTTGGAGTTTACTTTATTGTGCTTGAAGCACATGTCTGTATTAGGGTGTTCATGCAACTGCAGGCATCTGTAAGTCCCAGTTGTGAAATTTTGGATTTTTGTTTTTTTATTTTCATGTGATGCTTAATAAATATCCTCCTGAGACCCTGTGTCCTTATATGGGGACATCACATTTTGGGTTTACTGCACCTGAAGCTGGATTCATACTTGTGCGGCAGAGCCTGCGCTGTTGTGAGCATTTATACTTGTGCTGGTGTGTCTGCATACACACCTCCAAAGCAGTCGCCACTAGTTTCTGTGAAGTGCCGTAAAGTTTAGAGCCTAGCGACGAGCAGAGATTTACTCTGCTCATATGAAGCCTGGATAAATCACACACGAGACTTAAAATGCTATTTTTGTAGAGGCTTTATTTATTGTTTCTTATCTGTGAAATTAAAGTAAATAAAAGCTTTGTTTCCACTGAGGGAAATGGTTTCAGCCTACAGAAACAGACAGGAGGTCTGCGTTGCCCCAACGTGTAGTTACATTTCTGTGGAGGTGCACGTCAGGCTACAGCATCAATTAAATGCAGAAGTATAAATTCCTCCTTATACTTCATTCTGCTTAAGTCAGACCTGTTGTCCTCGTCTGTGGACACTTTTAGTGCCATCTCGTGGTCGTGAGAGCACAACACACTAAGCCATGTAAAAACAAGATGGCCGCCATCTCTGCCAAGTCAGTCTGCAGCTGATCCCGACACAAGAGTGGGCGAGGTCCAACACCTGAGCAAATTTTATGGTTGAAATTTGTTTTTGTATCATTAATGATGTTTGGAGTCTGATATGGCAACAAATTTGACCAATGATAGGAAGAGTAACAAGATAAGATGCTGTTTATTAGAAAATACTTGTTTAAGAGCCCAAAGTCGTCAAAATTCGGTGCTGGGGCAGTGACTTGCGGCATCAGAAAAATCCTTTAACGCTGGCATGATGGTGCTGAAGCATTGTTCCGACCTCTCATTAGTCCGACGTCCCGTTGTTCCGATATGTGATTATTACTGTATTTGTGTACCACAGAGGATCAGCAATGCAACAAAAGTAGGCTACTGGTCGAGATACAAATGTCATAGAGAGGAGAGAGTGAAACACCATAACCTCCTGTTATTAACTCTGGGGTTGGGGTTGAGTGGGGAGAACACAACGGCTGAACGGCTCTCGGCGGGCGTATTTCTGCCTTGATGGTGCGCCGCGACCGGCTCTGGGTCAGCTGGGAAAGGCTTATGTGTTTGCCACTTTCTTTTTCATTTTAACCCACACCATGATCTTTTCCTGACCCTAACCAAGTGGTTTTTGTGCCTAAACCTAACCAGACCTTAACCACAGGGCATCATGATGATTTCGGAACAACGGGACTTTGGAACAATGGGTTTAATATGGTCGGAACAATGGGATGTCGGACCAATGAGCAGACCCTGGCATGATGATGGTTGCTGTTATAGCTTAACAGCACACGGCGGCCTCTGGGGGAAACACGGCAAGACAAGAACGACAGTTAAGGTGGCAAAAGTCCAAGTGGGGCTGGTGGAAGTGGTGGTGGATGGGTCCAACAAACACCAGCTTTCACCCAAGAGAGTGGTTTTCGCATCCCGTAAGACTCTAAAGCTAAACCCTGTTCTTTTTCCCTAAATGTAACCATGTATTTTTGTTGCCTAAACCTAACTGTGTTTTTAGCGTTAGCTATTGAAGGAAAAAATGTAAATTGTACTGACGTAGTGCGTTTATTTTAAAAGTGACTGTATGTAAATGTTAGATTTCCTGTGAAAACTGAAGTAAATTTTAGAAATTAGAGAACTTGACACAACGTCCCAGAACGTCAGCAACCAACGCACCCAGGGTACCTTAACATGGTGTGTGGACGTGGAAAGTCCATGACCAAATGCTGATATGTGACGAGGTCGGAGTGAGAATGTGTTGCATTTGAAGACACTGCGACTTTGCTGCTGTCTTGTTACAGGACATCATGACTTTTTTTGAGGACATTTAGATATCTCTCATGATGTGTTTGAAGGTCCACAGTAAAGTATTTTACTCTGCAACATATACAACCACAAGCTCTAAAATTAACACTCAAGGTATTGTTAAGCAAGTGTCCCAGACTACCAGCCTTTACTCTGTGAACTGAACCGTTAGTCTACTCCAGTTTTCTTTTACTTACCGCACGTCTGTCGGTTTCGTTTCAACGTCCAGGAGGGCACATATGAAACATGGGGTTGGTGGGTCCTCTGCTAGAAAATTTTGAGCATCAAAAATGTAATTTCCTGCATTCTGGTGAATGTTTATGCATTTTCTGCAGCAATTTATGGTGTAAATGCCTTTCATTTGGTCAAAAATCACCCGAACAGCCACAAAATCTATGCCTGTGCTTTCCCATGTCCTTGATTAATGCACACAGGCTACTTTGTTTTGATCATAACTTTGTCATATACTCATGTTCAGTGTAATATACCTTTATACCTTTAAACTGGTATTAAATGGGAGCAGCTGGATTTATGGATTAAACCTAAGCTAATGGGTAAATAAGCTTATTTCCCCACATGTAATGCCACTCACCACAAAAACAAAAAACACCAGCTCACGACTATGAGATTAATGCTGTTGTTTGTTTGGACTAAAGTGCTTAGAGGTTTCACTCACAGTGACCCCCCCACAGTGTAATGTACACAGTTGTGCAACTGTACACTGAGTCTTATTAGACAGGATGTCGAGCTGTTGGTCATCTAATATTTTAAGGCTCTCAGTATTAACTCCCTTGTCTTTGTCCCAGTCCAATTACGAGACACATCTTGTATCACACCTGTAGCAGTATCAACAGCAGGTTTAATCATGAGCAAGCAGGCTCAGTGGGTTCTGAAGGCCTGGATGAAATTAGGCTCATTGTGAAAACTAGACCATGGGCTCCCCGAGCAGCTGGCCTCAAATCAATTCCAAAGAGAAGCGGAGAATTGAAGTTGATGGGTTTAACACAGCAGGGGTCACTTGCCTGTCAGTGTAAAACACTCCAGTTGATTCTCTCCGTTCGTTGTCAGTGACTCATAAAGGAAACAGTTCAACATTTAGCTAACCGTGCTAATGCATTCTCTCGCCCAAAGTTACGGGCGGATCAATATTCACTCATCCCCAATTAACACATTATATCTAATTGGCTTTATCCATTTATATATTTATGCTAAGCTAAGCAAACAGTCTAGCATTTCAAATTATTCATTTAAATTTGTGTATACAGTGTATTTATCTATCCAGTGTCAGACCCAGCACATTTGGTACCAATGGCAAGCTTCCCCTGGCAACCCCCAACCAAATAAATAAAATAAAATAAATACTAAAAAATTAAAATAAAATAAAAGTATATTATTATTATTGTTGTTGTTGTTGTTGATGATGATAATAATAATGTCTTTTCTTTTTTCTGACTTTTATTATTCTATATTCTATTTTTATTGTTGTTGTCATTATTATTTTATTATCTCCATATTTATATTGTATTTCTTACTAAAAAGAACAAGAGCAATTAACACAAATAAACAACTTAACTGACAAACAATAATAATAAATAGCAAACGATAACATATAGCGTGTGCAAATTTATCTGATTAAATTTTTCAGCTGAAATAGCTTTATTGGCACGTACAAAGATATGTTATTGCCAAAGCATTTTATAAAATAAAATAAAATAAAACAAAACAAATAGAATAAAATGAAACTAAATTAAATTAAATCAAATCAAATATAATTACATTAAATTACATTAATTAAATACAATAATAGTAAATAAAATAAGTACAAGCATAAATTAAAAAAAGTAATTATATTTTGCATGTTACAGACATTCATATCTTTCTATCTAAATAATAAAAAATGAAATAAATAAAAAAAAATCATAAGTAAAAATCATCATAAGTAAATAACTAAAGAACTAAATACAAGTAAAAATAAAAATTAGTCATATTTTATGTTACAGACATTCAATCAATCAATCAATCGATTTTATTTATAAAGCCCAATATCACAAATCACAATTTGCCTCACAGGGCTTTACAGCATACGACATCCCTCTGTCTTTAGGACCCTCACAGCTGATCAGGAAAAACTCCCCCAAAAAAACCTTTAAAGGGGAAAAAAACGGTAGAAACCTCAGGAAGAGCAACTGAGGAGGGATCCCTCTTCCAGGACGGACAGACGTGCAATAGATGTTGTGCAGAACAGATCAACATAATAAATTAACAGTAATCTGTATGACACAATGAGACAGAAAGAGAGACAGAGAGAGAGAGAGATGCGGGACAGACGGTAATGACAGTAGCTTACAACAACATTAATGAAAGTAATAATATTATAATTATAGTTCTGGCTACTGTGGTACAATATGTTGAAAGTATGACAATAATCATATGTGTATAATAACAGTAGAAGTATGACTAATGACTAATGATGGCAGCAGCAGCAGCAGCAGCAGGAGGCATCTGGCAGGACCACGGCAGCAGCACAACCACACACGTCACACTATCCAGGCACGGCTGCAATATGAGTTAACCTGAGAGACAGTGGAGCACAAAGGCTCCGGAGAAAAAGCCGAGTTAGTGACATCCAGAATGGCCGAGTTAGCAAGATGCAGTAATAGGATACGAGGGAGAGAGAGAGAGAGACAGAGAGAGAGAGCGAGAAGGTGCCCGATGTATTATACGGGGTCCTCCAGCAGACTAGGCCTAAGTCAGCCTAACTAGGGGCTGGTACAAGGCAAGCCTGAGCCAGCCCTAACTATAAGCTTTATCTATCTATCTATCTATCACTACAGACAGAAGAGTGTCTGTTACTCATAAAGTCAGAAAGTTGATCTCAGTGAACCAGAGTCAGTTCCAACCCAACATGACTCAGAGCTCCCATGCTGTGTGTGTGTGTCTGTGTGTGCGCATGCATGCAGTGGATTTGGAGTTGTGTAAGAGCAAGTCTTGCTCATGTCTATTGTTTGTGAACGAGGCTGCGAAAGTGCCAGTTCGGATGTGTGTGTGTGTGTGTGTGTGTGTCTGCCCGTCTGCCTGCTTTTCAGTGCCTGACTTCAGAGAAAGCTGCTGTGGCTGTTCTCACCAGCGCTCACTGAATCCTCCCCCAAGACACTTTGCATCAGATGTTTTCATTCACAGCCTTTCATTATGTCGTCTGTCTCACTACACCCTTCTTTTTCCCCCCTTCTCTTTCTCCCTCTGTTTCCCCAGTTGTCTGTCTCCATGCGGCCCTCGCGTGTCACGACTTCACTCTGTGGGGCTCTCTTTCCTTGGACCGGTTGCGGGGCCGGTCATAATTCGTTGGTGCACTGACAGTCAATGTCACTGAGTCACCATGAGGATTTCTGCTTCTTTGGAAATAAAAGAGAGTACTTTGTCTCCACTTGGCTGAACTTCCCTTCACTTTGCCTCCCATATGTAGGTGATTTGAGCTTGTGTGTGTGTGTGCTGCAGAGATATGTCCCTGAATTCATCCGAGCCAGCGTGCTCCTCACAGCCGACCACAGTGGGAAGAGGTTTCACACAAAGCCAGAGTTAAGTGTGCTCATGTGTTTTGAGGATGCATTTGAATTCAAATCTGGTCTAAAGTCAACAGACTGAAAAATGTTCATACTTTCTGTGTCTGGTGTTGATCAACTCTGTACAACGTGCTTAAAATGTTCAATTTATCCTTTTGAATTTAGAGGAAACTTTGGTATCTTTAAAGCTGGACTCTATTTTACCAATCTTTTGTGTCAAAGTGATTAATGAAGACAACAATTTTTGAAGCCGGTCCAGTATTTAGAGAGAAACGGAAGCAGCAGTGATGAAACAGGCAGCAATGTGATCACTACGGGCAATTGTGCACCATTACGTCTCCTAAAAGTGTTTGTTTTTGCCACTGACAGGCTCAGACTCTCACCATAAGTGTCTGACAACATTATTAAACAGGCTCCACTGAGAAATGAAACAGTTGTCTTCACCTTGCGCTGATACATTTGTTAGTGTGTGTAACCAAGTCTCGCTTAAGGAGACTTTTTGGCATTCGCTAAAAAGACCTTACCAATTAAGTAAAGATTTTGAATGGTTTGGAGGAAGGCATGATGGAATGAGAATCAAGGGATTGAAGAATGAAAGGATAAGGATGGAGGGATGATAGGATGTACGATGAAGGGTGAGGGAGGAAGGGGATGGGGGTCGGAGATAACGAAAGAAGGGTTAACGGTCGAGGGATAAAGGGTGCAGGATGAAAAGATGAAGATGGAGGGATGAGGGGTGACACTGAAAACCTCCCAGTGTTCCTACTTGTGAGTGTTCATGATTAGCCTGAGAGCTAGCCATGTAGTTACACCACCCAACACATCTTTTGAATTAGCTGAATCGATTGTAATATATTAGATTTGAATGAACTGGTGTTGCACAGCAGCCTTTTTGACACCTGACACTGCAGTTCTTTTTGCCAAATCCCTGATGTCTCCGACTCGGAGTTTCAGTTACAATCGGAGGTTGACGCGGAGGGATTTTCCACTCAACTATTTTATAATCATGACATGAGCGCAGCATGAGAGAAACTTCACAGAGCTGCTGACGTGGCTGCAGACTTTTACTACACTTGCTCTTTCTGCAGCACCCCGAGCAGGTGATTATGCTAAAAATAAAAGAGTGAATAAGAACAGCAGACAGTAGATTAAATTTCAGGTCTATAGATCACCAAAAAGAAAGATAAATTACCTCAACTAAGATGTAAAAGAATACGTATCCTCGTGTTAAATAAGAGCTCAAAGAAACAGAACAAGAACTAGGGGAGCAGGTCGAATATATGTTCTTTTTAATCCATGTGTGCAGTGTGGTGTGCATGATGCCTTGTGCACATCTGCCATATGCTGTAGTTGTTGTTTTCCACTTTGACAGTTCAAGCCGTGGCAGACGCAATAAGAGCAGGGACTGTTTGTCTGAGTCTGGATCCCGGCTGCTCATGAATCCAAGCCAGTGACTATTTCACCCTCGGCTGTAGCTGCAGCAGACAGACAGCCAGCCATGCGCCGCACAGGCTGCTCTGGCTCGGTCTGAGGCTCATGTGTTCAGCCGGTCTGTGACTCACCTGCAGAGAATCGTCTCTTGACGCCACTCAGAGCCTCCAATTAAGACGAGACAGTGCAAGAGTCTCATAGGGCGTGGAAGGACCAGAGTTTCTATTGTGTTGGATATTTCATTAGTTTTTATTTTTAATTTGTGTTTTAAGTCAGTTTAGTTGCGGTTAGTTTCAAGAGAGGGTTTGCTTGTTTCAGTTTAGTTTTTATTGTATAAAAATGTTTGGTTTTTAGTTTAGTTTTTAGAAGTTTCAGTATTAGTTTTGGTATTTTTCTGGGAGTTTCCAGACGCTCTTTAGCTGCACTGTAGAAAATATAGAGCTTGGCTCACATGGGTCTTTTCCACTGTCACTTTTACCCACGCTGAGATGCGCTGTGTCACGCCAAGCTGCGCCGGAGATGGACCCTTTCAGGAGTAGGTCCAAATGCCAGGCCTCCCACCCTAGCAGTGATGTCTTGCCGACTGCAGCCATCCCCCAACCTACAATACAACATGCTAACATTAGTAGCACAAGCCTATGGCATTTTACATTGTATAAATTAGCCTAGTGGCTAGCAGACTTTTCCTGTACTTATATGAAGCCTGGGACAACAGCAACATTTAACAAAGGTAACGGCACATAATTTGGCTCCATTACAACTCACAAGGTTCACTGACAAAACAACTGTCTTATACTAAACACGTTTTCCAAACAAATACAACATGCTAACTTTAAAGGGATGAAATAAAGCAGAAACAGTCAGATGAAGATGTTAGATGAAGAGCTGCAGGTGACACTTTCTTACTGCACCTCTGCAAACAGCTCCCCTCCAACAGGTAAACGTCTTTTACCTGCCCTGCTGTGGAAAAACACATGCAGCAAAAATAACAGGAGACTCAAATCATGGATCAGAACTCTGCTTTTAAACGTTGTCAGTCAAGACAAGCCATCATCAGTCAAAGGCACACTTTCAAGAAGGTTGTAATAGAAATGCAAATCCCTGCCTCGCTGGGCTGACGGCCCAAACCAAGCAAAGCCAAGCCAGCCCATGACCGTCAGGTAAAGAAGTCAGGATCTTGTGGCCTCTGCCGTTTCAGTTTCGACCACGTTTTTAATCTGTGTCTTGTGTTTCCCAGTGAAAGTGCGGTGCTAAATAGTTGTAGTGCCCCTTTAAGGACAGACGCACGCTGCTTCCCTCTGCAGGACCTCAGAAATGAGAAATCATTTCAGTGGAAGTGAAAATTGGAAAGCGTATGCCAAAGCAGTGGGCTACAGAAAAGAGGCCAAAAGGAAGGAGATGAAAAGCTTGATATATATGTAAAGACTGAAAAAAAAACTTTAATCTTTACACATAACCCAAAAACAGATTAGTGCCCAGTTTCCCTTTTTTTAGGCTTAAGCCAGACAACAGAAAGCACCACAACAGAGAGGCGAGAGCCTGTCAGAGGAAATGGAAAACAGCATTTTTCTATCTCTGTCTCTGCCCTCCTTTCCCTTCCACTCCAGTTCAGAGGTAAACAAGGTGTCAGTCAGAACACTCTGCTGGCTCCATCAGGTTTTTTTTTTTTGCTGTTGTTTTCCAATGTGTCCCCAATGCTCAATTTAAACATGAGGCACAACCACCAACACCCCATGGCACTTTGTATTATTCCAGGAACACTGGCGTTGCTGGCAGATTGTGGAGCATGCTTTGGGAACATACTCCTCCCTTTCAGTCTGACAAAACAAATACGTGTGGTGTCTGATTCAGGCTGGTCCTGCTGGAGCTAAGGCAATGGTGTGATGCTGTTGCTCACGCCAGGAAATGAGTTGTGAATTAGGTAAGTGTGTTTTTCAGCTGAGCCTATGCCATTATTCATCTGGCATCTTTTTGCCGTTCGCTGTTTCTTTTGCAATCAGTTTATGTTTAGTTGGCAGAATTTATATGTAGCTTCCTGTTTCATTTCAGGCCACGACTGTGTTTTGAGCTGCAGAATAAAGTTAACATTTGGTGATGGGCCCTTTACTTTTTTTGACTCTTCCATCTTTTGGCTCGAGGAATCAGACAGCAGGAGGTTGTCATTTTTCAGTATCTGCTCCATTGAGCTGATTGTGTGGCAGAGGACGTCATGGGCTGGAGCTAAGCAGGTCAGCACTGACACCTGGTGGTCAGAAATCAACTTACAGTTAACTGTTGGACATGGAATGCATTGCATACACAGTTCGGGAAACATTGTGTGCAGCACAACACTTTGAGTGATATCTCACCCAAAAGATATCAGCCAATGTGTCCAGGGCAGTCAACACAATCAACTACAGCATCACTGCCACCAAAATGAGTTGAAGACATCTATACTAATAAGGTACATGCAGGAGACATGACACACTCATTAAGTTTTAGTATTATCTGTATTGTTCCTGTGTTATTGACAGTTAATTGTCTAAACAAACAGAACAGCTTTATGTCAGTCTTCTGGGGCGAACATGTGCCTCCAACTTTATTGCCTGTATTTTGTTTACACCTGTCGTTCTGGCGCACCTTGCTTACGTTATAACAATACACAGTGGTTATGACAGACATGCTCAGAATACTACATCCACTTTCTTTCAAAAAAAAAACAACCAATGACTGCAAATAGCTGTAGCTGCCAACAATATTATAGCATTATTATTTCAAACATTTTAAGATTAGTTTAGCTACTTCAAGGCAGTTATTTCTATCAATGTGTAAAGGCAGGATATAACTGAAACAGAACATGTCAGTAGTAAATTCAGTTTTTCCGAACATTTCTGTTTGAAAAGCAATACCACATGTCACATTTGCACTGTTAACTCTGGCATTCCTTAACTGCAATGTCAAAATAAACACTTCCAACATCAACAATGTGACATACTTTAACATCTGGACATTTTGTTTTTCCTTTTACAGATCTAGTCTGTCTCTTGGTTTCACTATGCGACCTGACTTAGTGGTGGTGAAGTGCAGGGTTCTTTGAGGCCTGTTTGACCCACAGTGTCCTGCTGCATAGTCATCGTCTCAGCATTCTCAGGATCAGGGTCACAAGTCGGTGCTTCTTGATCTGTGCTGTTCTCAGTCTTTAGGAGGTGACGTTCGTTGCGTCTGAGCACATGACCTTCACCTGTGAGGATGTTGTATGACCTCTATGTGCCTGCTGAATCTATAATTGTTGCAGGCTCCCAATTTCCACTTGGCAGCTGGAAACGGATTGTGGCTCCTGCTGGCAGGTCAGGCCGTGTCTTTGCAGTCCTGTCGTAGTGCAGTTTCTGTCGTTTCTGGCAGGTTTCCCTCCTGCTGCGAACTGTGCTGCGGCAGACAACCTCTGGTTCAAGTTGTTTGTCAGTGGTTGGGAGGATTGAACGCAGACGCCTGCTCATTAACAGCTGCGCTGGCAATTTCAGTCCATCAACGGGGGTGTTTCTGTATTCCAATAGACTCAGGTAGGGGTCTGTCCGCTGTGCATGCGCCTTGTCCATGAGGGCTTTGGCTGTGTGGACAGTCCTTTCAGCTAACCCATTGCTCTGTGGGTACAGTGGGCTACTTGTGATGTGCTCAAAGTCCCATGCACGAGCAAAACCTCTGAACTCCTGCGAGCTATAACAGGGTCCATTGTCGCTGACTAGTGTCTGTGGTGCTCCAAACCTAGCAAACATGGCCTTGAGTTGTTTGATGACTGTGTTAGATGTGAGGCTGGTGATTTTTTCCACCTCAAAGTATCTGCTGTAGTAGTCGACAGCAACGATGTAGTCTGTGTTGTTCCACGTGAACAAATCTGTGGCGATCACCTGCCAAGGTTGCTCTGGAATAGGATGCGATATCATCGGCTCCTTTTCGACAGAGTTGCGTCGTTCCAGGCAGATGTTGCAGGATTCTACCAACGACGCCTCTATCTGTTCTCCCATTCTGGGCCAGAAAAGTGCATCTCTTGCTCGTTGCTTACATTTTTCAATCCCTAAGTGTCCTGTGTGAATGCGTGAAAGCATTTCTGCTCTGAGTGAGTGGGGCACGATGATTTTTTCTCCTTTTAGCAGGATGCCGTTTGTTTCTGGTATCTCGTCCCTGTGATTCCAGTACGCTGAAATTGCAGGCGGACATTTCTTGTGCGACTCGGGCCACCCTGAGGTGATGACCCGCCTCAACATTGAGAGCTGCTCATCTTTCGCTGTGGCGGCTCTGATCTCTGCCATTTTGTTGTCACTTACTGGTGCATTACTGATCACGGTATGTATTTGCAAGTCCATACCTTCACTCAGTGAGTTCTCACTGCACTCGATGGGCTTTCTGGAATTTGACAGTGGAGGAAAAAACAAAAGTATGACAACTTCACTTCAATGCATATAATTATTATTAACTTTGATCACAACAGCAAATACAAACTGTTAAAAACTTGCGATGCTACTCTCCAGTGTGGACACGCTGGTGCCTCTTCAGACTGTACGATTGGCTAAAACTCTTTCCACAATAGCCACAGACGTGAAGCTTCTCTCCAGTGTGGACACGCTGGTGCCTCTTCAAACTGGATAGTTGACTGAAATTCTTCCCACACTGGTCACAGAGATGTGGTTTCTTCCCAATGTGGATAAACTGGTGTCTCTTCAAACTGGATACATGCCTGAAAGTCTCTCCACACTGCTCACAGAGGTGAGGCTTCTCACCAGTGTGGATAAGCTGATGTACATTCAAATGGCCTGATGGTCTGAAGCTCTCTCCACACTGGTCACAGAGGTGAGGCTTCGCTCCAGTGTGGATGAGCTGGTGCCTCTTCAGATTGTTTGACAAGCTAAAACTCTTTCCGCACTGGTCACAGAGGTGAGGCTTCTCACCAGGGTGGATACGCTGTTGAAACTTTAGATGGAGTGATTTGCTGAAACTCTTCTCACCCTGGTCGCAGCAGTGTGGTTTCTTTCCAGTGTGGGGAGGCTGACGTTGAGCCAGCTGTTGTCCATTAATACTCTCCTCACCCTCACCTGGAGGTCTGTGTAGGGTTTTGCAGGTCTGTTTCTATGACAACAAAAAATGGACGGCGAAAGAGATACAGTCACAAGGGGATATTAAATGGTTAATCCACATTTCTAATTAAATAGGACGAGGTGTCCTAACGCAAGAAGAGTTTGGCACAACAGCGGTGAAAGATGGAGTTGGGTTTGTCTAAAATTCAAACCTAAACCTAGAAAAGTGTTTCTGCAGAACAATGACAGTCAGCACAGAGGTTGAAGAGGTACTGATCTTTCAGTAAAAGTAGTAATAACTGCATATGGTCATCTGTGGACGCGCTGCAGGGTGACGGCTCCAGTGTGTGCGAGAGGCCGCACTTGACGCGCTGCACCGAGGCGGCTCCAGTGCATTGTCATCTTTAGAATTATTTATTCTTAAGTTATGGCTAAAAAATGGGGTTTTTAAGGTTACCGTGACTTTGACCTTTAACCACTAAAATCTAATTAGTTTATTTGTGAGTCTAAGTGGACGTTTGTGCCAAATTTAAGGAAACTCCCTCAAAGCCTTCTTAAAATATAAGTTAAGTTATGTTAGAGAGTTATAGTGTGCAGGTACAAATATCTATCACAATGACCATAAAATTACACGTAAAAAACACCAATGAGAATCAATAAATGACCAAATAATATAATTTAGGCTGCATAATCGCGCGTTTCCATCTCACTGACGGCTATATACTGTCACTATAGTGTAGTATTCTATATTGACTTTGTGTTCACTTTTTTAATCACGTTTGCCAGATGTTCAGCAACCAGTTAACACATATCTGCTACGACTGAGGAGTGTCATATTCGGGAATTATTAAATTCTACACCGTGGCTTTAAAGATAAAGTAACTTACCTCTGCTGCTGAACTCAAACTGCTGCTTGTGTCACTGTCCTCTTCTGACAGATGTTCCTCCATCTGTAATAACAGCTAAGCTAAGTTTACTTGTGCAGAGAAAGAAGAACATCCACTTCACAATACTACCTTATAACAGTTAGGGTACCCCTAACTAATTAGTTGACTTCACTAAATACCAACATGAGATCATGGTGTAAAATGAATAAACAGTGATGGTTGGTCCCTGAGCTCTACATCTGTCAGTCAATCTCCAACAGCCAAAGAAAGTTGGATTTAAGTTGTTGTTTTTTAATACTGTCCTCTCAACTACACACCATCATATACAAATCAAACAGCTGAAGAAAGCTTGTTTTTCCTTACCGTTAATGTGTGAATGAAGTTTAATGAACTCCTGCAGGTTAGTAGATGAGAGGTCAGAGGTCAGAGTCAGAGAAGTTTGACAGATGCTCTGGTGGTTTCCATGGTAACCACAGCCAAATCAAATTCAAAAGCTTGCAATTCCAGTTGTGTTTTTAAAATAAACATGCCAAAATCGAAGAGCGTTCCATACTGCACACTGAGTAATGCTTGAAGACGTCATAAACTACTGTAAAACTTCAATTAGCAGCCCGGGCTATTATTTGCATACATCACTGAACTCTACAGTTCCTCTATCCTTTCACACTAAACTGTTGCTCAGCAAAGATGGTATGATCAAATTGTTTATTTGAACCAGTATAAATATTACTTGTGTAAAAATTAGGCTTTAAATAACACATTTATTATGCATCAGTTGTTCAACCTAGCTCTGACAGACAGGGCATCAGAGAGAGAGTTGTGAGGCTCGTCTTATGGTACTCGAGGATTACGGCACCCGGTGCTTCCTCCTCTGTCCCTCCTCCCGCCTGAGAGGGGCGCACATGATGAGGTGGGTGTGGCTGCTGGTGGAAAACATCATCTCCCTGCTGACAGTGTTTAACATAAGCGCAAGTCTGATGGGCTGCTCTGGTGGGGGTTTGAGCGGTGCGTCGAAGGTCGGAGGCTACCTGGTGGGTACAAGTCACAAGACTGCTGGAAACTGAAAAGTTTAATTTCAGGATTATGCTGCACTGTTATAAAAAAAACTGACATCAACCACCAAGTGACAAGAGTTTTATGCTCTCAGTAAAAGTTCCTGACACTTAAATATACTTGCACTTTACATTTTATTGGCTTTTTGTTTTACAAAAACAGATATAAGAGAATGCATAGGCCGAGCCGCACTCACAGTGGGCTCATTGATGACAACATAAAAAACAAAAATCAAACAACAAAAAAAAAAAAAACAAAGGGTGTTGGGAAAAGGCAACAATTTATTTAAAAAGATAAAAACAACACTGTTTGCAGCTATTCTTCTGAGTACAAACATACTCGTATGGTCTCTCACACAAGACACCACTGAATGACATACGATTGTCATTTAGGCAGGCACACGCCACACACACGCACGCACGCACGCACACACATGATGCAAACATGTGGGTACAAAAGCATAACCATGAGATGTATGAAATAATGCATCATATGACAGACACTGATACAAGTGGCAGAGATGCATTTAACCGAACAGTTAAAGGCTCATTTCACCCAAATATATCTTTTTTGAAGGTGAATTTGAGTGAACTGACCCTTTAACCAGATAAGTACCATCAGCTCACACTATCTGCACAGACTACCAGTCACTACCAGCAGCACCCATGCTCTCCCGTCTCACCACAACAAGTGTGTGTTGATGGTAACTTGTGTAAGCCGTAATACATCTCCGCTAAGATTTGCACAACGAGGCTAATCTAATGCATCCTTCATATGTGCTGTAAAACTGAAAGTGTTCACATTGAGGATCACATCAATAATTCCAGTGGAGAAAAGCATCTGAGGGTGTTCGGGGTGGGGGAGGGGGTCACACACTAAAGCGGTTTCTGCAATCCCAAGTACAACGGCGCCTCACGAGAAAGCGAGCATAGTCGAGCTGCATATTTCGCTGAAAAACTGCCCCTTTCATTCCACAGCAGCCGGGCAGTACACTTACTGCTGCACACCAGCGCTCTGACCTATTAAGCAGTGCAGTGTTTGGATTGGCTGTCGCCGTGAGTCAAAATACACCGCAGGATAACGGCAACAGCTCATGCTGTGAAACCAAAGATCATGTGTTAGCATTCTGGGCTAAGCCGTGTCGTTTTAGTTTGCAAGTTTGTGGTGAAAATGCACACGCTCATCAACAGGCTGGGTTATTGTGTCATGTGATTAGAGAGGGGAAGTATGTCTGTGGTTATTAGGATAAATAAGGTGACAGGAAAACACAGTTTTTGTCTGTTGCACTGTTTGAAACATGACATAAAACTCAAAAACAAATGCATCCGAAGCAGAGAGCAAGTACCTTTCCATTCAACAAGGACATCCAACTGTACATAAAACACTGACAAACGAAAAAGCCGTTTTGTTTTTTAACTGGAAAAAATGCAGTTATTTTGTTTGCAAAAGCAACTAAATAAGGAGAGGAAATCAACAAAACGTGGCCGTTCGTTCTTTTCTTTTCTTGTTTTTTTTTTTTTTTTTTTTTAAACTGATGTGTGTTGAATTTACGTGCGCTTGTGAGGAGCATATCCCTGGCCACTTGCTCCACACTAGCTTAACTGTACAACTTTCAAGAGTAAACTCAAAGAGGATTGTCCTCGCCTGTAAAACTAGCCTGCATTCTCCAACTGAGGAAAAAAAAAAAAAAAAATGAGATGAGGATTCTAGAGCAGACATTGAAAAGTGCGCTAAGAACATAAACGTTGTTTGAACAAAGGTAACAACTAAGAAAATGCACTCAATCTTTGCGTTCTGCCGTTTCTGGACAAACAAATGTGACACAATCACCTTCAGTAGTAGGCCCCGATCACACAGGAAGTGTTTTGCAGGTTGCAAAATGCAAAGTGCGCCGCACTGCCATTTTTTAAAAATTGAATGCCACTAGTGAAAAAAAAAAAAAAAAAAAAAAAAGGCTACAGTTTTTTATTTATTTATTTATTTTATTTATTTATTTCAAAGTTGTATCCAGTTCCTAAAATGTTGAGGCAGAGGGTGCTTGCTGTAGCTCTGGTTGAGGGTGAGAGATCTGTGTGGGTACATGAGACCCTAATAAAGAGGGTGGCTCATGGGGGGGAACCACCAGTTGGTCCAGGAGCTTCTCCTCCATGATGGCCATTTTTAGGCATATTTCAGGATGACTCAGGGGCAGTTTGACAACCTGCTGTCTGTCATCAGGCCGTATAGCTCTGGGTTACCAGCAACTGCTACCACCAGTTTCTCCTCCATTGTTTACCAACTGTAGACTTGTCGTCGTGACCACCACAGAAGGCCCGCCTCTCAAATCATCCAATTGGACAATAAGAAAAAAGACGACGAAAAAAGAGACGACGTTGCCTTTTTCCGCTGTGAGTTGAAGATTCTCATTAAAAACAATTACAAAAAGGCACCCCCCTGGCTGCTAAAACACTTTCTGTGTGATCAGGGCATCAGGAGCTATCAAGGTTTAACAGTATACCAGGGTATTAAGAAATTCTCAAGATATAATTTTCAATACCGTCAAAAATACCGATGCTCCTCTACGTTTATTCATAAACCGTATACCCCCGTTAAATGTCAGGAATGAATAATAAATAGATAACTCCCAAGCCTTTTAAGTTGGTATTGTAAATCTCCATCAATGAAACAGTTTGTTAAAATTTGTTAATCATAGTTATAATTCACACCATAGGTCAGTGTTCTACCTTCGTCATTAGTGAAGTTAATCTTCCTGTTAATTTACATTCCAGTAGTTAAATTGGTGATTATATTCTGGTTTAGTTTGGGGACTTCTTACCCTCCATCTAACCTTAGTGACTACTCTTCTTCCACACATGATTAACACAAACACAAACAGGTTCCGAGGTCGGTGTCATTACGGAGACTTATTATAAGCAAGCTGATTTTAACCGTGTAGGTATTTAGTGTAAATGCACGCCTGTAGATGCATGTCGATTCCTGCGTCATGAGGAGATCCCGACTAGTATGAGGGACAAGCATTAGGCGAGTGTGTCTATGTTCATGATATGTAAAAAGGTTCACTAAGGGCACCTGTAATCACACAATACCAGTGTATGACTCTGCTTCTAACCTATATAACCTTTGTTGTGACAGGTCAACCAGAACTTGGCATCCTCCTACAGCCATTGTGCATCTTTGTCTACATGACGGCTACAAACAAGGCACGTCTCCCGTTCCTCCCAATCTCCACCTCTTCCCTGTTTATCCTGCCTCAACAAGCCTCGAGCACTCATTTCTTCTCTGCTAACTTGGGAGCCCCTCGTCAGACACTTCAGCTCGCTACAGACTCTTCTGTCTTTGTATTCTGATCCTCTGGTGGTACTCTGATGGATGCAGGGAATACTGCTAATAAAATATTTTTAAAAACCGATCATCGGCATGACAGCCTACTGCTGGAGGGGGTCTTAGATCCACTAGGTGGTAACGATATGAATCACTGTACTTGTCTTTCCATATTAGTATTGTTAGAGGCAGAATACTGTAACTCTTTCTTCAGCACTCTGAGTCGGAGCTTCCAGAAGCAACGTGTTTAACCGAAAGGAGAAAAGGATGGAATTGAAATAAAAATAGGGCAACCGTTTCTTTGCCATTGCTAAACCCAGATCCCCAAACCAATGCGAGGAGCTTCTCGATCCTCTCCACTATGCCAGACCCTACGGTTATAAAACAAAATTTATTTTTAACAACCACTCGCGTCACTGAGACAAAGGTCACGGTGTTGTCTCTGTCCTCTTCTGATGAGCAGGTTGCTGTGCTGGCTGGTGTGCAGTTGGCTCTCATTCTCTTTTCTCTGTCTCCGAACAGGGGCAGGGTTACACATACTGTCCGCGGGTAGGGGGGGGAAGACTTTAACGGTTCAGGAGGTAGACCACCAGCTCGTAGGTGCACATCATGATGGCGGTGTTGGGGATCTGTCGTACCAGGTGGGTGGTGAGGCCGCGGTACAGGGCGCGGTAGCCCTCCTCTTTGGGCACTGTTGTTAGAGTCTGGAAGAAAGACTTGTACTTGGTGCCCTCCTCGCGTAGCCTGGTGCGGATCACTTCTGCAAAGTTGTGAAGGAAAAGAAAGGTTAAAGGGTGGCTCTGTTATTTATTTATTTATTTTTGGTTCTCATGTCATTCTGTAGCTTTCCAGTAGTGTTCCTCAAAAACTTAAATTCTTACCATGAGGATAAGCAATAGTTGTGGCACAGGTCTTGGAGGTGGCAGCAGCGAGCATCATCCCTATAAAGTCTGTAGCATCTTTGGACGTCTCCTCTTCCTCGTCCATATTCGGCGGTGCCTTGGCCTCCAAGAGGCGCCGTTTGATGTTTTCATAGATCACAAAATGGATCACAGTCTCTGAGATACCGGCGTAGGATGCGGACATACCCCTGTAGAAGCCTCGCAGGCCATCTGTCTGATACACCCGCCGCACACACTCAAACGCACTCATCCGTTGCTCACCTCGATTCCTGAGAGAAGACAGGGAATATATACGTTATTTTAAAGTAACAATTAAAAGGGACAGCTTGCAGATGGAAACACATAAACACAATAACATCAAGAAATGTGCACCTAGTAGAGTGCAGATCTCCACAGGGTGTGTATGGGGGAATGTGGGTGGGGCATAGGGAGCACAGGGCAGGTTGTGTGTTCAGTGTGTCTGAATGACAGTGGTGGAATGAAGGGGATACAATACGCAGGTTAAGGCCCTGACATACTAAGCTGACGGTCGTCCGCTGGTCAATGTTGGGCTGTCAGTGAACATTTGTTGCCCTAGTTGGAGCAGTGAGTTCTGCATGATGCCCCTCACTGGCCCCTGTCAGCTTTTTTTTTTTTTTTTGGCCAATTCAGCATGTAAAATCAGCAACGGTGGAGCCCGCCACTTTGATTGTCAGTTCAGCTCAGTGAACAAGAAGAGTCACGGAAGTGAGGAAAGTAAACAAACAGCAGCAAGTCAAGAGGGAGTGAGACCAAAACAAACTTGTTACATAAAGTAAGATTGTTTTTCTTTAGCTATTGAGCTCTTTAGCAGAGACATTTCATGATGACTTCTGTTACTGTTCACTTGGGCACGGTACGCTTTGTTCTTTACACACTGGATCATGTTGTTAATGTGCTAACTGGCTAACTAGCATCAAGGCAGTCTTATGGTTTTCCTAATTACAGGTGACCGCCGTCTGCTGGTGTGAAGAGTTATTTCCTCTCATGCAAGGGCAGAACGTACGTGCTGGTTGGCTGTCACTGTAGTCTTTGCGGTGTGTTCATGTACAACTCTTTAGCCAACACAAGGCGACATCAGGAAACGCAGAAGGGGACCTTCGATTCCACTAGTTCTCTGAACTCGGTTTTGGTGTGTCTGGGTCTTTACATTATCAAGGTGAAACTAAGGTAGACATATGGAGACTAACTATATGGACACAAATCTTGGATATAATGTTCGTTAAAAGCCCTCCCTACATCCCTATCCCCTCCCAGACAGAGTTGACTCTCACTCAACTGTCCCTTCTGGCTTTCTAAAAGTCAAGATTGCTGTGACGATAACAAAAATGGGGATTTATACATCTCGTATCCTTCCTTACTTTAGTGGATCATAACATGTCAGGAATGGAATTAACCTGCAGATGCTCCAGGTCAAAATATGACCAAACTTTTTCTTTTAATGTCAGTTTGTGAGGCTCAGTGAGGCTGGTCTTTAATGTAGCTGACTGCCAGAAATGCCTTTTGCTAGGTGACTTTGTTGATGTCTTTCTGCCCTGACAGACAGTTCAGACGGGCGAGGAGTCAGCAGTCAATGTTGATATTAAATAGTCAATTAAAGTGTTGTGAATCACTGCAACCACAAGCGGTCCTTGAGCATGCAGTCATAAACGTGTACAAAATAACACTACTAGATGGGTCCAGTAGTGTGTGAGATTAGCTGCTAACAGACAGATACACACACGCCTGAAGGCATGATCCCCTCCAGGCGGGGATAACAATGCAGATGAATGTAAAGTCATGAAAGCTAAGGTAAAGACCGGCTCCTAAAATACATTAACACACTCGCAGAACCAGTTTCTGCTCCTGCCCACTGTTTGCCCTGAAAACACTAGTGTGTATGAGGAGCTGTGCTCTTGTAAGAGAAGGACACACACAAGGACATATATCAGCAGCTTGCCTTACACGTGTGATTATCTACAATCAATTCCTCGCGGTCTTCAAGTAAATAACATCAGAGTCACTGTTATCAGGTCCCCTTCTGTGTTTGATAATGTCATCCTTTGGGACATGATGTACAATAAAGTACAGTAGGCCCTGAGGGACAAAATTATGTAACACAGGACAAACAGGAACCTGTAAACAAGCAAGTAACTTGTTGGAAGATCTCGTTATTTTCCAGCTGAATGGTAACACACGATATATATCTTGGTATTTTCTACGAAGTGGGCTGGAATATAAAAGTATCAAGGAGGCCTAAATCCACTGCCTGGTGTCATATTTACCTTGCATCCAGCTGGAGACGGGTCTTTATGAGCCATATTGGATTGGTTGCTGTGATGGCTGTAAAACCTGTGGAGGAAAACAAAACAACAGGATTACGCTTTGCTAAAAATCGAAAGATACTACTGACAGCCTACAAGTCAAGCTGCCAGCGGTAAAACAAACAGTCCACAAACTAACATCATGACGAAGACATAATGTTCTTTATGCTGCATTCATGGCAGTTAAGTTAAAACTAAAAAAGTTCCTTTAATAAACAAAATGTGAAGTCACACAGGCAGCTTCTGGAGATAATCTAATCTCTCTACAGACTATCCTCTGTGTGCTACTAAGGGAGCAACTGTATGCCATAAAAATTCAATGTCATGCAAACAGCTGTAACAAAAACATGCTTCTTATTCGATGACCTAGATAGTAAGGGAGCAGAGGACATAGATGTGAGAGAGAGAAAGAGGAGAAGCAGCTATAAGAAGAAGCACAGATCTGTGGTGAGTACTCACGCAGACCCAAGTAACTCCTCACAGATGTAGCTAGAGACCCCTGGTGGTGCGAGGGTCTCATGCCCCTGCGAGCGGGGGAGCTACGGTAGAGTTAAAGCCTAAAACAGACACAGGCTTGTGTGTGGCAAAATGATTGGCATGCAACCATTTTACTTCCCATTCCACCACTTTCCCGCAGGATTTCACACAGCATAAACCAACCTCCTGAGAAAATCTACTGACATTATAAAACTCATCACCAGGGTTTGAAGCTTGCTTTGGACGTGTATGCAAATTACAGCCTGAGGAAAACTGGAATTTTCGGGTGGAAAGTGAGCATGTTTACAGTTTTGAGGAACTTGGCAAGGCAAGGCAAGTTTATTTGTATAGCACAATTCGTACACAAAGTAATTCAAAGCAATTGTACTTGAAAGTTCTTATTTATACTTCTTTCTACTTCTACTCAACAACATTTCACAGTTCAAATATTGTACATTTTATATACTGATTTGACAGCTATGGTGACTGGTTGATATCTATATTTGGATTTTACATGAAACAGCATAGGATGAGCTTATAAAACCCATCACATTGTTTAAACCAGTGATTTACATACTTTTTGTTGTGTGACCTCTCATGATAAAACCAGTGTGTAGTTGTAGCTCCATGTCATGTTACAAAGGTCCAGAGCTGTTAGCAGTTCCAGTTTATAAAGCTATTCAAATGATCCATTTTAACGATCAGAGAAAAGTCCAAAAACTGAAATTCAGTGTCAGAATTTTTTTTTTTCTTATTTCCTCTCCCATTAATCGTCTTACTCACACATTTATGCGATGGACCCCTAGATTGGGACCCACTACACTACTCTACTTAACTGTATAGTAGCTAAAACTAGCTTCACCCAGAGCTAATAACGTCATGTATACACATTTATCAGGGGTCGGTTTTCTGTAGAATAGGTACGTTTATTTTGGATACTTTTAAGTTCATTTTACTGATAAACGCAGATGGTGGGGTGGAAGACTGATGGTAGAAATTGTCGAATATTTTTTGGCCGCACACCATTTTTGGCTTTGGTCCATACGCATATTTTTAGTATGGATCAGACGCATTGTTTTATATGAAAAATACATGTCATGGAAATGTGAAATACTCTCCTGCAAAACAAATGTATTCATAACAGCACTGATGCAAATTTACGACAGTTACAGGTTTGACATTGTGTGACGTGACGTCTATTTTGCAAGATGTGACTGACTCATGTCTTTATTTGTGGCATGAAAGCTCAGAAAAATCAACCTTGTTCTGAATTTTAAAAATGACATCACCTTCTTGCTGCATGATATTTGCACTTCCTGTTGAGGTATTTGTGACCAAAAAATAAATAAATAAATAAAAAAGTAAATGAAAGAGTATGCTGACACGCAAATTAATTGCGCGAAGAAGAAAAAAATGTCTGGTGTGTAAAGGCCTTGATGTTCTAACACTAATATCTACACTTCACCTGTTTCAGTTCGGGTTCATCTTTCTAAGTGGACATCCATTGTCAGCCACGGCAGAAGCCAGCGTTAACCTCTGCTGTAGGTATCATGTATCACTGCACAGACCAGAATAATCGCCACGCTGTCGACTCCTCATCACCTGTCAGTTCAGCTCAGTCAGGTCTGCAGAACATGTGGACTGCCACTGGAGAGATATGTACTGACAAAGCTGACCTTGACTGGGTTGTTGAAAAGTCTGAGTCATGGTGAGCTAAAAGTGGCGCCACTGTGAACCTGTCAGATTGACTCCTATACACACACGCTGTAGCTGTCTGACTGACCCACATTGTTACGGTTCGCCATTCCCAGCTGGATCACAGTGACACCTGAGCCGTTAATAAACCCCTGACATACAGAACATTAGAGAATAATGATACTGTACTCACATCTGGCCTTGACATGGTACATTTTTAGTTAAGCTGTTTAAAGATTGCTGAGTTGGTCTTATATCTGGACAGAAGGTGAAGAAAAGAGGATAAGCTTGTTACTGAATAAACAGGGTCCTCATGAAGGCAGGTATTTTTTGATTAAGGTAAGGAAAAGGCTGCGGTTCAGGTTAAAATGAACAGATTTCAAGCAAACGTCTCCCATGTGCACGAGAGGAGCGATTACAACCTCAGTTACAATAAGGTTACTGTGAAGAATGTACATAAAAACAGAAGGTATTGATTTGCAAATCCTTTTTGACCTATATTTAATTGAATATAGTACAAAGACAAGATATTTGATGTTCAAATCAATAAACCTTATACCCTCATTCTGAACATGATACCTGCAACACGTTATAATAAAATTGGGACAGTGTGTGACATCACCTTTTCTTTTACCAACACTCAGTAAGCGTTTGGGAACTGAGGACACTTATTGTTGAAGTTTTGAAAGTGACATCTGTTTCACATTTTTGCTTGATATACGACTTCAGTTGCTCAACAGTCTGGGGTTTCTGTTGTTGTATTTTGCGCCAACTATTTTCAATGGGAGACGGGTCTGACTGCAGGCAGGTCAGTATAGTACCTGCACTCTTTTACTATGAAGAGTGAAACACATGCAGAATGTGGCTTGTCATCATCTTTCTGGAACAAGCAAGGACGTCCCTGAAAAAGACGCTGACTGCATGGCAGCATATGTTGCTCCAAAAACCTGTATGTACCTTTCATCATTCATGGAGCCTTCACAGATGTGCAAGTTACCCATGATAACACGGGCACAAACCCACCCACATATTATCACAGATGCAATCTAACAATCTAGATGGTCCTTTTTGCTTTGCATTGTTGAGTCTGAACTTACATTTGTAGATGCAGCGATGAGCTGTGTTTGCTTACAATTGTTTCCCAAAGTGTTCCTTAACCCATGTAGTAATATATCTTGTGCAATCATGTTTGTTTTTAATACACTGCAGCCCGAGGGATCAAAGGTCTCGAGCATTCAGTGTTTGTTTTCAGCTTTGCCCCTCACGCGCAAAGATTTCTCCGGATTTTCTGAATCTTTTGATGGTATTATGGTTTGTAAATGGTGAAATCCGAAATTCCTTGGAACTGTGTATTGAGACATTGTTCTTGTACCGCTGGACTATTTGCTCACACGGTTTTTCACCAAGTGACAATCCCTGTTTGCAAACAGCTGGGACTTTTGAGGATGCACCAATTAAACCTGTGAAATGTTCCAAACAGGTGTTTTCTGAGCACTCCACAACCCCCCCAGTCTCTTGTTGCCCCTATCCTGACTTTTTTGGAACATTTTGCAGGTATCAAAAGCAAAAGCAGCAGCCCCGCAAGTTACACAGCTTTTCTCACAGGCATGCTTGAAATGGTCGAATCATTACAGTATGTTAAGAAGCATTACACGGCGGCAAACGTCAACCTGTTACCTCACATACATAATTACCTGCCATTCCAGCTGACACCATGTGTACCTGTGTGGAGTCGGGTTCCAACACAGCGTTCAGTTTCTCTTTGGCAGTGGAGTAAGCAGCAAAGTAGATCGCTCTGTTGGAAGTGAAACACAAAAAGGTGAGCGTATGTTACACCAGTTCATGACAAAACAGCTTACACACGCCATGTTTTTCTGTGTTTCAGTGTAAAGATCATTAATCCTGGCCAACTATTTGCCTCTGGTAGCAATGCAGCTGATTAATTACACTGCATCAACAAGTGAAACTGTCTCCATGTCAAGTTCAGCTTAATGAGCTTTAAAAATTAATTAAGTGTAAAGCCAAGAGCAGAACCAACCGTCTCAGCAAATCAGCTTGTTTAGTCTAAGAGGCTGTTCGATATAAAAAGCACGTCTCCATTTATTTTCACTAATTATCTTGTTTCCACTAATTAAAGAAGGTCATGCGATCATGTTCATGTCTAAACACTGTGCTTCTTCTCCTCCAAACAACACGATGTGCAGTCGGGCTTGTTTGTACGATCATTTGTCAAATGAGCTTAGTCAGACTGTTAATGATGTTTAAAGCATCAGTCAAACTGTAAGACAGTGTTTGTGCGCGTTCATCTTTAAATCTGCGTCACAGCTCAGGAAGCATCGTCGCCTTCACCTCCACTGCCCCACTGCATCAGCATTCATTCATGTAAGACGGTAAAAACACTCTACGTATGCTTAGCACTGGCACCTGCCCGCTGCCATTAGCACCCACTTTGCTCCCATCATCACCACTGAGGGTGATTATTGATCATTACCCTTTCTGTTATTACCTAACTGCTGCCGATTACAGGATTTCCAAGACAGAGACTTTTCGAAATGCTGTGGCTGTTGCCATGTTTCAGTGCAGACGCTGCTAAGACAGCCATGAAGATGAATGAGACCTAAATGACCGTGTAGCCCTGATGCTTCTTTGTCGCCAAGTAACATCAAGGAGCCCTGTGGTGGTTACATAACACCGCTGTTTCTAACTGTCATGTCTCACTGAAAAACAGCCCATGTGTCCACAACTCACCTAGAAATAGTTCTGAGCTAATGTGAGTGTGCATAAATGTGCCTGAATCAGCTATTGTAGAATAAAAACAGCAGATATCAAAGCAGTGAGACCGATAAGACAAAATAAATCTAAACATTTAAAGGCTACTGGCTGTCTGGTACGCCATGTGGTGCATCGGACGTTTCAGTCGTTTTCACTTTTTCATGAAATATTCATCTGTTTCCCTCCCAGTAGATCTTTTTTCCGCAACACAGATAGATATCCAGATATCCAGTCCCAGTCACAGACGAGGGGGCGACTTGCTCGTAGGCGTGTTCACACATGAGGACTCGTCGTGGCAGACTTTCTGTCGACTCATCTCCGACCCAAGGTGGCTCTTAAGATCCTCTGCGACGTCAAAATCGCGGTGAAAATCGTGTAATGTGAACGAGGCTCAAGCCATGTCAGCCAGAGTGCATGCACAACACCAGGACTGCAGAAATGGCTAACCTAAATGGAATGTAGCCATGTCATGTTACTGATTACACCTGGGTTTTCCTTGCTATGTTAAAATGTCTGTTGTGAAAAAGATGTGTCACAGTCAATGCTGTCCGTTTTCCTGCTAACTGTGACATGCCAACGAGCTGATTTTCAGTATCTAACATTCTTGTTGACACAGTGATTACAGGCATGTTAACATGTCCCCTCAAAGCACAGCTGTGACTGGAATACATTTAAGGCTAAACGAAGAACAGCTCAGGCTGATGAAAGCGGTTTTCAGTGTGTAATGAGGACTGCGGTCTAAGGCCCTGATCACACAGAAACAGGTTGCTGCGCCTTAAGTTTTATTGTTGTTCTCACCAGTCACTGAGGAATCTGTTAAACACAAAACCCAGCAGCCACGAAAGTTTTCTCACCTGCTGAAATCAACTTTCACTTTGACTTAGCGTAGCCTGCAGACTGTAGTTTTTCTGTACGTGACATGTTTGTTGTTCACATCACTCACGGGGAGGACAAAATGTTGCCACAGCAGTGATGTCAGGGAAGCAGGAGGACTTCCCAGTTCTGTTGTTTCTTAATTGTCTCCAGCTCCAGTGGAAAAGTGCAGCTGCAGACTAATGTCAATTTTGAAGTGCTTGCTTTTTCTCTTCGTAGGCAAGTATGGCGGGTTTTTTTTAAAACCAAAAAAAGCTTCCAAACAGCAAACACAGCTCCTCTCTTGGGCACATGTTCTTCTGGTGTCCCTCAAATCGTTTTGGTCTCTTTCTTCATCCTCCATCCTTCTTTTATGATTATGAATGTAGGCTACCGTAGCCACAGAGGGTCTCCCAGCTGCTACCACGGTGTTAGGTTATGCTACCTGGCCAGCTAGCTTGCTTTATATACTACCCAGAATGCCAATCAGCAGTGTATGTTTGTAAATGTACAGTTATTAGTGTTACAAATTGTTTATGTGTCACGTGTGGTTGTGTGCCGTGTTGTTTTGCCTTATTCATTGATTTAAGATACTGTTACTTTCAATTAACTAAGAATATCTTTACTATAAGACAACACTAATAGCTTCACAGTCTCTAAATTCATACTCAAGGAGGTACACATGCCTAAGAATATAATAAGATGACGATTACAGGTGACAGAAGACAGCTTACCTGGAAGGTGCCACACCCACCAAGTTTGGCCCCAAGCCCCTGAAGAGAGAGCGCGGTCCCTCTTTCTCTAAAATCAACCTGAACAGAAAACACACAGAAACATGATCATTAAGATTCTAACACCAAGACAACACACGTGCTTCACGGTTATTACTGGATGCTAATGTCAGTCGGGTAGTTCATTTGACACAACGTGAGATACAGTTAAGCCCAGGTCAGACCAAAGATCCATGACGAGATGAAAGAACATTTTAGAACATTGCAGAGAAAAGTCGCAGCGGTGTGAACTGGCCGGTCTGAGCTCAAGCCGGCTGATGGTGTCACCTGCAACTCAGCTGGTCAAATCGCCAACAGCTGGTTTAGTAAGGTTAAGCATGTCACCTGTTTCAACAGCCAGTCGGCTTAAGGTGAAGTCCAGACAGCGCCATTTCATCATTACTACAAATTACTACAGCTGTAGCCAGTATCTCACTATCACTATCTTCATTCATATTCTAAGAAGCTACAAATTATATTCAGCCACAAAATAAGCCTGAAAATCTGCAAATCAGAGTGGAAGAACATAAAGTTGTTGACTAGAGATGATACACTGTCTCATCTTGTTACGCTGGTGTGAACTGGCAGGTTTTTAGAACATCACAGAACAACACTGGCGCTGCCTGTTTCAACTCGTCTCAAAATGTTGGTTTTATCTGGGTTTCAGCTCAACTGTGTCGAAGTTTGATGTGGATATTAAAGAGTTTGATTGTTAATGCTATTGCGCAATGTGTGGGTTATTGTTGTGTTCACTTGCACGCTTGCACGTATGCACACGGAAACACATGTGCTTCGCATGTGCAGGCGCGCATGGACACGGCTGATGCAATTCACATTCCAGCCAACACTTTGACACTATTCCACTGATCACAGGTGGCAGCTAACAAAGGTAGTGGCAAAGACTGCTAAGAGGTTACCATGGATGATAACAATGCCAGCTGCCAGCTTTCAGGAAAAAAAACAGCTTTGCAAATGTATCATGAGGAAGAAAATGCATTCAACAATGGATACATACAATGTGCCTTGGTTAATAATTCACTTTTAATGTGTAGGTTACCATAACATCTGACCACATTATTTCAGCAGGACAGATGGCACGGCCTTTCCTGTCCTTCCACTTTCAGGATGAACTTTAGCCCACATTCAAAGCCATGAAACTTGTAAGGCTCTAAGAATAGAAAAACGTGTCAGTAGCCAGTTGTATCGTGGGGTGTATGGAGCACCAAAGGGCGGGGGTGACACATTTTAGATTTTAATATTACAACTATGTTAGATAACATAGTGACTTTTAAGAGGTTTGTGTGCCAATAAAACAAAGTGCAAGAAACAAAGTTATGATAAATACTTCATAAGCAATCCTTGCATAACGATATATTACCAAAAGGATATGATGAGCAAACGCGCTTCTGAGCCAAAGGGAAAAGCTGTCCAGTTTAACCAGTTGCAGCGTGGCATGTGAGCTACTTTACAAAAGCTTAATCTTACAGTCAGAACGCCGTAACAGTTGTGCAATTCCTTATTTACTGCAGTTTGTGTAATTATGAATAGCAGATGTGCCCTTATCTCCTTTGCTGCCTGTCATGTGTGGCTGACTGGTGTGCCACTGTGAGCTCGGATGCCTGCAGTGTGCAGAAACTGGCCAAATTAACATGTTAAAATTGTTATGAAGCCTCGCTGAGGGCACTTTATCCAACAAGGCCTGCAACATGTCAACAATGCCATGTGACTTGTGGTGAGCAGGGTTGGAAATTAACTTTTTGACTACCTGCCACCGAGGTTGGTGGATTCCAAAACCTACCAGCCACTCAGTAGATTAGACCATTGCTTTTGTTGGCTGGAGAATAAAGCAAATCTAGCAGCCACTTGCATATTTCAGCTGCATTTAGCAAGTGACTGGTGCTAATATCAAAACGGATGGTGGCTGCAAGCTACTTTTTCTTCAGTCTATTTTAGTTATAACACAAATTTCGGTTTGGAAAAGAGCACAAGAAATGTGTGCCGCCCCCGTTCCTTGCAAGACATTTAATCCAGTGATGACGCCACTAAATGAAAAGACCTTAAATTGCCGGTGGGCCTTCTCGCATTTGATAGCAGCACTTTATTCAACAGCAGTTTGAAAATGTGCCAAAATGTATTTAGTTAGGATGATACTGTCAGCCTTCAGAACAAACTGCTACAGTGACTGGCACTTAATTTAAATGCGACTTAGCTCTGTGAATTTCAGAGGTGGCATGGTGCCATCAAACACAATCTTTCCAAAGGCTAAGAGCAGGCAGGATGTGACCTTTTAGAGGAGAGCTGGCCATTCTCTTTCTTCTGGAGCAGCTCTTATTTCCCTTCAGCATCACAACTGGACATCGAGCCAAATCAAAGAGACACTTGACTCTCCTGAGTCTTGAGGAATCAAAAATATATGAAAATCTAACAAGATAAAGACACAATAATGGCTGTATTTGTAATAAAATTTCCTGTTTGGCTAAAGTGACTGATGTGTGTGCTCTTGTTTTCCCAAAGGGTGAGGAGTTGGGTTTCAGGGAGTGGTTGGCCGTGCCAGGGGGACGCCAGCCAGACCAAACAACAGCAACAACATGGTGCCTTCCGAGAGAGGAACCATGGCTCTGCAGGGCAACCTCTCTGAGAGAGCGGGGAAGAGTCTAAGTTTAAGTTTATTTACTTTAGCATGAGCTACGCACACTCAAACAAACTAATTTTAGTTCAACTCAAATTATCTCCATAAGCAATCAGTGTTTACTGAGGTGCAAGTTTAGGCAACACTGTGCATCATATCAACAAAATATATACTGGCTCTCGGTATGGATGTCCACTGAAACCTCGTTCGGAATAGGAAATGGTGTTCTGTACTTGAAGAAACCAGCGACTGACATTACTGGATAGTTAAATATGGATTTGGTGTCATTTATGGTCACAAGTGCAGCCTTTCTATTCTGTCTGAGCACTGCACTCACAATATGAAGCTAGGACTGGGCGGTACAGCCTATAAATAATATTGCAATATTTTCTGGCTATATTCCAATACGTGATATATATATCTCAATATTTTAAATTCCTCTCTACTGTCTCCTGTAGACTACTAAAATACTAAACCACTAAATAAACTACAGCTATGGTCATGTAATGAAGTTATATAAAGTGCTGTGATGATTAAGTTAAAAAAAAAATAAATAATAGTCAAACCACAAGTGCTTTTATTCTGAGGCCCCCGACTTCTCTCAGGCCACATGTGTTGATGTTTTTGCTGTGAACTTGAAGCTTCTGGTCAACAGTTGTTGACAGTTAGCAGAAAGTCAAACTGTTACCGTGGCAACATTAAACATAGGGCTTTATTCACTGTAAGCTGGAAATAGACAAACAGCTCTCCAGGTCATATATTAATAATATCTGCAAGATGCACTAGTGCTCCATTGTCGCAAAATGTGACTAAACAGTTGCCGTCTGGAGCACTGCTCATAATAATGTTAATCTTGTCAAAAGTCAAACTGTTGCTGCGGCGCAATTAAACATGCAGATTTATTCACTGTGACTGGGAAAAAACTAACAGCGCAACAGTTAATATATTAATAATATTTGCAAGTTGCACTGGTGCTCCACTGTCGCAAAATGTGACTAAACAGTTGCCGTCTGGAGCCCTGCTCATACTGTTGTTGACCTTGTTAAAAGTCAAGCTGTTGCCGCAGTGCCATTAAACATGCAGATTTATTCACTGTGGATTATTATTAATATTTGCTAGTAGCACTGGTGCTCCATGGTTGCAAAATGCGACTAAATGGTTGCGGCCTGGAGCCCTGCAGTTACAAAACAGGCCTTGCCTGCTCACACACTACAGTTCAGGAGAGAGTGGTCTGGGTGGGCGGAGGAGTATCACAGGAGGGTGGGAGAACCAGAGTGCTGAAGAAAGAGTTTCATACCAGTGGAATGACAATATATAATAGTATGTTACGGATATAGTAGTGCTATACATCCCATGTGAAACAAGCCGTGCTGCACTGAATATAATCTATTTATCGTCAAACCCTATAAAAAGCCCAACTGTCTGGCCTAATTTGCCCTGTACAATTAAGCAATATCTTGTAGACTTTCTGGCTGAGGTTGTGACCCCCACTCCCAAATCATGGATGAGAGAGTACTACACTCTTTTGTTTCCTAGAAGATATAGTTTATGTCGTGATTTGCTGTTGCTGCTCTAGAAACATTATTTTATTAGAAAGAACCTACAGAGTATCAATATTAGCAGACTGATGAGGAGTCGATGAGAATAATTGTAGAAACGGCAGTCCGACATGTGATAAATGTTGTTGAATACCTACTTGAGACAGTGCAGGGGGCCTGGCGGGGACATGCGGGCCACACTGGCGCCGTTGACAGTACTGAGCTGAACCTCAGACACATAGAGGGTGATGGAGGATGACTGCAGACGGGTCTTCACTACTTCCAGTGGACAAGTCAATATGGCTCCAACCGTGCCCCCACATCTGGCAGAGAGACAGAGATGGAAAAGGTGGAGGTGACATAGCAAACAAGTCTCAGCTGACAGAGCAAGACTGACACTCAGTGTCCTTTTCTGACGTCATCAACAGTCAGGATGGTCGTAGGTGTGAAAAGTGTTAATGTTCTTGCATAAATAAATTAGCCAGTGATGTGGCTGGTGGAATTCTAAAGATGCCTGGCACATAGACAAGAAATGGCAAAGTGTGGGAACAGAGAGTTAGTCAGGAATGCTTTGTGTTTCTTGGGAAATAACAACAAGCTTCTGTTGAGTGCCACGCCACATTCCAAAAGCACAGATATATATATTTTTATATAAAAGTGAAACAAATGGGACTCATATAACAGTTGTGAATAACTTTTGAAAGTAGGGCCTACTATTACAGCCATACAATTGACAGAAAAATTGTTTATGTTTCTCATTTCGTGTCCCGTTAATCAAAATCCACACTTGACACCACAGTGAATTCTAAAACAAATAAATCATTGAAAGTTTTCACATCTGCAAATTCACAAAACCATAAGCCAGGGTCTGAAGACGTGACGCCTTTTGCAAACAACATGCTACATCCAGGGCATCAGTTTATGGCCAGCTTGGGCATTTCAGACGAGTAATCTGCTCAGGCATCAAATACAAATACGACTGATAAGACAGACCGCAATAACAATATCTATGTGGACTATATAAATAAACAACACTGGACTGGACAGGGCGGGGCCAGACTGGAGGACATCAAAAGAGGGAGCGATGGCAGTTATCTTAAGTTGGGGTTAATTTTCAATCAGCACCAAAGCAGAAATAGAAAGTCTTGTCAGCATAGTTTTTGGCGAAGGTAGGTTGATCAGTGTCGGGCAGCCAGCTGCTGTGCAAACAACAGAGAAAGCAGGACGTTGGCACAGAAATAGTGCGGCTGGATGAGGAGATACATGCAAGCTTGATATGCAAAAAAGACGACTATCTTCGAAGGGTACATGCACTTAAAACAAGAAGCCTACTTTATTTTGCTCGTGTTCTCAATCTAAAAATAAATGCTAAATGCTATAAATAAAAAACGCTCTAAGAGAACAGCATGGATTAAAAGGGGACTCCTCACTGGCCCTGAAAGAAAATAATTATAGTAAACTGTGTGTCTGCTGGAGGCAAGACAGAATGATACCACAACATTAAATTTTATTACGGGTCTGTCAAAGCACAGAGTTTCTGCTGTTTCACCCAGTTTCTGAGGCTGCATGCAGTCACAGTCTCTCACAGCAGTTTCAGACTTAATTTAGACTTGCACAAAATGCATGCTTTTATCACCCAGCTTTGGCAAACCACTGTGACCGCACCGCACCGTGACACAATTTGCATTAGTCACAACCGAGCATTCATGTCCTACTGTGGTTTTCCACACACTATTTTCTGAGTGACCTTTACAGTGGCAGCCTGCCCACGTTTGTTTTGATGCACTGACATTACGGCCGACAGACCGATGACACTGAAAGTACGCTCACTTTTAACCCCAGCTGCTTCTTGAAACGTTGCACGCATGCAGCTGATCATAAGCTTACGTGTTTCATTACAATGTCGTGAGGAGTCACAGGAGAATATGCGTCTGCAAACCATCCAATTCATTCATACATTGAAATGTCATTGTAACTTGTGACATTGAGCTTTACTCCTACGGGTGCACATGCGTGGACAAGATTAGTTAGCTGACATCTGGCACGCTGGTGCAAACACGCCTCGTCAGGTTCACATCACACCACTAACTAAACTAATGTCTACAGTGGTGTAAACTCTCATGATGTGATGCTATGCTGGTTAGCAACACCAGCTAGCTTGAAGCATGAAGCTAGCTAGCTGAGTTCTCGCATGTTGCTGACATGTTACTCACCCTCCAGCAAACAGATGAACCAAGGTGTCTCTTTGACTCATTATGTATCATATTCGGGAACCGTCCACGGGGCACCACGCGGGGACAACGGAGGGGGCTAACGTGGGGACACGGGAGAGTAACGACCCCAACCTAGCGAGCAAATGACACCCAGTACACGGCTGTGTTGTGGTGGAGGTCAGCTGCGTGGAGGCAAAAAACGAGGGTATGTAACAGCTAACGTAGCTAGCTCGCGTTAGCTAGCACAGCTAACGGGTTTCCGGTGCTGGAGGTCGATGTCACGGCGAGAACTTGGCGTCTCCTCCTCGTGAAACGGGGTGATATTTCACCGTAACGTGCATGTCTAACGTCGGGGGTAATTCCGATGGTGCAGCTGTGGCAACGACTTTGGATGTGGCTCGGCCTCGGTCACGTTGACGTGCCTTGTCCCACTGAGAGTCCTGCGGGTTAGCTCGCAATGTTTATCCGCGAATGGGAAGCCGCAAAACAGAGGCGCTGATTGGCTGAGGCGCCCCGTGGGCCCGCCCCATCACTACTCCTTCACGTGATAGCGCTTTTATTTTGAAGGGCAGAGATCATCAATGAGGCTGCGGAGGCTCTGAGTGAGTTAGTGCAGCTGATCCGACACACGCAGAGATGGAAACGTGACAGACTTCTGACTTTGTTTAGGCAGCTTACACTAGAATATGAAATTAGGCAGTCATTGCGTGACCCTAACTACACACAGCATGGTTGTGAAATCTACTTAAACACTGAGTAGCCACATATGTAAATAACAGGTACTCAGTAGCCCGCTTAACCACTTTAAAGGGATAGTGCACCCAAAAATGAAAATTCAGCCATACTCACCCATATACCGAGGGAGGCTCAGGTGAAGTTTTAGAGTCCTCACATCACTTGCGGAGATCAAGGGAGAGTGGGTAGCAACACAACTCCACCTAATGGAGGCTGACGGCGCCCCAGATTCAAACGTCCAAAAACACATAATTGAAAGCACAAAATATCTCCATACTGCTCGTCCGTAGTGATCCAAGTGTCCTGAAGCCCCAACATAAAAAGTTGTTTGGAAAGATTTGAGCTCTGTTCACTACAGACAAGCAGTATCATATTTTGTGCTTTCAATTATGTGTTTCTGGACGTTTGAATCTGGGGCGCCGTCAGCCTCCATTAGGTGGAGTTGTGTTGCTACCTCCTCTCCCCTTGGATCTCCGCAAGTGTTGTGAGGACTCTAAAACTTCACCTGAGCCTCCCTCAGCATATGGGTGAGTAGATAACGGCTGGAGTTTTCATTTTTGGGTGCACTATCCCTTTAAAACCTTGAACGTCCACACTAACAAAGAGGCAATGGATTTTTATCTTTTTTATTACTTTGGGGCAACAATAATAATAAAAATCCATGTCTTTTTAACGTTAGTTTATCCACATATCAATTTGTAACCATGGAATTAGTACTATCACCAGTGCTAGAATTATCTGCATGTATTTGTTCGAGATATATTTAGCTACAGTGCTGTGAAAACATTTGGTGAAAAATCATACTGATATATATTTCATCAAGTGTATAATGCAATAACACTAGTTCATACCCATTGAGCGCACAGCTGCCCACGTACAGTTTCACATGGTGTGTGTTTGAGATACAGGTCATAGGAAATTGCAGATTAAATAGTCAACTGAACCCATTAAGAAGTTTTTGTGAATTTGATAGTATGATTGCTTTATAGAAAGTACAGTAGCACCATTGCCAATAGTGGGATAGTTAGAGGGCTAAAACTGTACATTAGTAGTTGAGGCAGCACGTTGAAAGGCAGATAGTTAAAGTCATTGCCTTATAGAAGCTCAGTTTTAGTAAGTTTTCCAACTTTTGCCAAGAGGGAACTTTAGATATTGGTCCCTAGATTATGTTCACCCAGTTTCATGCAGATCGCTCAAACTTCCTAGGAAGAGATCCATTTGAAGTGTTTTTCAAACAATTCAAAATGGCGGAAAAAATCTATATAAGTGGAAGTTATGGGTTCTTGAGGCAAATGTGTTCCTCATGAGGAGAGACATCTCTGTGCAAAGTGTCTCTACCACATACGGGGCATGAGATATGCCCATTCAAGGTTTGACATTTCAATGGGTTGCTATAGCGCCCCCCTTTGGCCAATTGATGTAATATTGCTTCACTGGCATCCTCCCATGACCCTCTACCACTGTGCCAAATTTCACATGGATTGTATGGAACCGTATGTACAGTAGGTAACGATTTACCAGTAATTGGATTATACTCACGTTGCTGGTTAAACCAACTGCGTTTGTTGCATGAGACCTAAAGCTGAATGATGAACTGTCTTTTACAGTACAGGTTAACAAAGACTGGTACACCCAGACGTTCCCACACCCGACACTAATTTTGTTATCCTATCCTATAAGTCACCAGATCACACTTACAGCATCATGCAGAAAGTGTCTCCTGTATCTACTGCTTCCTTGTTGTTCCTCAAGCAGAGTTGTGCTACGAGGACACGGCCCATTCGCGGAAATACTGTCAAATTTCCATGAGTTCAATGGTCCAGGTGGTACAAATATCTACGCACTAACCTCTCCCATGGAAATATGTTATGTAACACTACTGGACTTGGAAGGAAAAGTTTTTAAAAGAGGGGTCACAGTGTTGCAGCCTGTAAACAGTCCCTACACATTTTTGACACGCCTGATTACTTTAGACATTGGGAAAAAATAATGTTGCTACTCACAGACTGACTTGACCTCGATCCATTTTAGTATGTGCCCCAAATATTTCATACAGAGGCTCTTTGTATTTACTATGGGCCACTGTGTGTGTGTGTGTGTGTGTGTGTGTGTGTGTGTGTGTGTGTGTGTGTGTGTGACAGGAAAAGAAAGAGGGAAGTTAACTGAGACTTGAGTCTCAAACGCACATAGAAAATGAGGTTTTTCAATTTGGGTACCAGAATAAAATCCATACGCCACTTAATTTCATAATTACAGATGCAATTTAAGCAGGTCAGATCATGTGCCACAGTTTGTCATGTAATCATATTACTGCCTGACTGTATGACAGGCAAAAAAGACAGACGATGTCTGCTAAGGTCAGCAACTCTGACTTGTTTTCTTATATGCTCTGGTACAATATGATTCTTTGTTTCATATGAATGCTGCAGTACTGTCAGATCATCTTTGTCATACGTCAACATTAATGCACAGGACGTGCATTCATCTGTATGAAACAGTCATTAAATGCCAAACCGAGCAGGGAAAACAAAAACAATGACATGGCAGCTGAAGCAGACCTCTGTAGAGAAATACACATTTTCCTTTTGTGGCATAACATTTACCCTCTGAGGGAGGAAATGCATTTATAGCTGCCTGTCTTTCATCCAATATGCAGTGGCTGCTAATATCTAAGATATATTTGTGTTTTGCATATTTCTCCGTGCTAAAAATGACACATTTATTTCAGATTTGGCATAACAGGACCATAGCCACAGTAAAGGCTCTGCTGGGCTGCACATGTGTAGAGTGGTGCTTTGAGCTAAATGCTAACATGAGCTCAAAATGAAAATGCTAAGACCCTGATGTTTCTAGAATATTATGGCGTACTTCCCATGCTCAGTGTAGCATGTTAGCACACTAAAATCTCAAAACACAACATGCAGCGGAGGTTGATAGTCTTGCAGGCATTTTGGTATTAAACCAAAGAAGCAAACAAAAAGAAATTCTGACCTGATGATGGTGCTAAATGAAAAATAAAGGGACCACTGAGGTTATTACAAGTCATCAAAGGCAGGCATAAATGTATGTGCCATTTTTTATAGCAATGCACCGATAGTTTGTGACATTATACGCAGAATCAAAATGTCAACCTCACTGGTGGTGCTAAAGGAAAAGTCAGGGGATGACTAAAGTCAGTAAGATTCATTGCTTGGGCATCATGCAAGTCTGTTCACACTGTCATGGCATCCATCAAATAGATGTTGACATATTCTAGTTTCAGTGAAAAAATTGACTTACTGGTTGTGCTGGAGGAAAGTTAAGGGATCTCTAAAGTCATAAGAATTCATCCATGTACCCCTTTTCAGCAGTCATGGGCTGGCTTAGCTTGGCTTGGTTTGGTTTGGGCCATCAGCCCAGCGCGACTGGATTTGTGGTCGTCAGGGGTTGGCTGTGATCGGCAAGACGTCACTGGCACCTGTTTGAGGACTGGCAGCCCAGCTTTTCGAGCCACTCCTAAGAAGGTCCATTTCCAGCGAGGCTTGGCATGGCACGGCGTGTCTAAACTGACGATGGAAACATTGGCGCGGCCACTGATGCCTATGGAAAAAGGGTAATGGACACCAAATTTCATGACAATCCATCCAGTAGTTGTTGAGACATATCACTAAAAGCTAAAAAGGTCAATCTGTCTGTGGCGCTAAAAGAAAACTTCGGGATCATAAAAGTAATTTGGATTCATCCATGGCAATGTAATGGCTCCTGAGATATTTTAGTTTCAACAAAAATGGGGGATTAACCAACCAACCAACACACATTGCCATCCTGTAGCATCGCTGCTATTCTTGCTTAAGAACCTCTTGGTCCTGAGTGATAATGAGCTTAACCTGGTGTTCCTTGGATAGCGTGCAAACTAATGATGGGCCAATCAAGCCAATATCCTCTGCTCTGAAACCATCCACTGTACAACCATTGCTCTAATGACGCTAATACACAGTAACTATGATTCTTTCTGTAAGGGGGCTTATTACGAACCTTATGTAACCAGGCCTGCTCTCACAGCTCGGTTCCTTTATGGCAGATCTTTGAAATGTGGTCTTGAGCATGTGAAACAAGGGAAAAGGTTTGTTGTTGTAGGAAGGTAGGTAGGTTATATTATTCACACCAAGAATGTTGGGAGTGAGGAACTAGTATTCGATAATTTACTATGTCCATGCTTAGCGTAGTGAATGGATTTGTCGTGATACTTCTACCAAAATCTTTCAGGTTCCCAAATATCTGTCTGTACACCAGTTACTTGTGAATGCATGACAGTAGTTTTCAAGACCTCAGAACCTGTCAGTTTAAACCCAAGTGCAAAATTTACAATACTCAAAAAATGTTGACTTATATGAGGAATGGCAACATGAACTCAGGGAACATTTGAACCGCGGGCGTCTGTTTGTGCGGAGTGTATTTTCAGTCGGCTTGCTTGGTGTTTGTTTTGGCTGTCTTGGGGTCTTCCATGCAGGTCTGTCTGGAAATAGTCAAATAAAATGTTAGTCTGAACTTTGAGAGCAAACATTCTCTCTGGGACTTTTGGTTGGCCTCTGTGCACAAACAGAATGACACCTAGAATTAAGCAGCCGAAGAATCACTGCTCGCAAATGCTTAAAGCAAGACTCTAGCGTTACTGAATGTAGAAACATCATCCATCCTTTTATAGATGAAAGCTTGAATTCACAAACAATGCAAGACATTTTTTCTTGATTTAATACACCCAACACTTTTGCTGCTATGTCCTTACTTGGTCCAGTATGACCAGTATGTCATGTTGGCTGATGTTAGCAAGCTTTACCATTGAGTCAGTTCAATGATTGCAAGGCTTTTTTCTGTTTGTACTACGTTACAGCACTGTAGGTTTTAGCATATAGCATTATTGTCACTTGTAGCCACAGTTGTAGTGTTGCAGCTGAAGGTATGTACTCTCGCTAAGAGTATTTTTGGTTGCATGCCATTTATTTTGACCATTTGATCAATATGTGGCACCTGCTAACCTCAGTAACATCTCGTAGAATTCATAGCCTTGCAAAGTTGTTCGAAACTTAATCTTTTCTTTGAATTAAAAATGTGTTTTTGATATGCCAGTAGATTGCTGTCTATAAGATACTGGAATAAAATGCAAACTGTTTTGGCTTCAAGAAAAACAAACAAACAAAGAAGTGAAAAGTCAGTAACCAACAGTAGGCCACATGTAAACTTGTCAACACAGCTGACAGTGTGCGTGTCCCTTTGAGTCTATCCCCGAGGTTCCTGTCCCCCTCTATATTAGGGAGAGACAGTGAATGTGTATCAGTGTGGCGACCATATTAGGGTGCTCCCTTATAAAGGGAATTGATTTGGGGGAATCCCTGACTGTGAAGTAATCCCTGGCAAGTTCCATGTGTCAGTCACCATATTAGGAGACTAGTTTATACCCTGTATCTAAGGAGCACTGGATATAATGTTAGGCATGTGTGTGTGAATATATTGCACAGATGAATTAATGTACGTTTTGTAAGTGTACAATTATTCTGTCAGCATCACTAAGAGGACTCAGTGAATAAATGTGAGGCAGACACCAAAGTATTTTTCACGACTCAAAGACCAATAAATCACATATAAGGCACTTTAAATATACGAAATGTGCAAATTTACTATTATATTCCATTCCAGTGTCTGGCACTGTATGTGGCCTGCATGGTTAGAAATGCCGAGGAGAGGAAAAAAAAAACTTTATACACCATTAATTTCAAAGGGATTTTCTGGAACATGTGGTAGGTCAACACCTCATCAATGATCAACCACTGTTTGAACATCTGGGTTAATGAACTTTGTTGATAAAAAAAGCAGTTTCTCCTCATACTAAGTGCTTACCATTAGTGTAAGTATTTATGCCGGTTTATTTCCATGTACGCATGTAAAAGTCATTATTCAGTATGTTGTAGTCATGAACTCATGTGTTGTTGTGAGTAGAAAGATCTATGATTTTATGTACACAAGTGAAATCTATGACAAAAATAGAAGTTAAACTTTAACCAGTTTCAGGGCACTGGGTTTATGTGTATGACACGTGACAGTGTTGTTGTCTATGATTACACAGATAAATGTGTTTTGCTCACATTTGCCCTGGCATCCTTACTGTACCCGTCCTGGTCTAGTTTTTATACACTTAGTTCTCTCCTCAGATATTTGACTACACCGTCTTTGGTGATACGCCAAACATACACGCTCTAACTACATGAACAGCAAAGAGTCACTGCAGATATTTTTGAAACTAAGCTGTGACCTGTGCTGGGCTTCAAAGTGTTAATACAGCAGGCTACAATAAAAAACTGAAACAGAGCCAAGGCAGAGGGATCCGTCATAAATAGAATTACCACCTCAGGGTTGTACGTGCAGCCACGAACCTGCCATGCTGCACTTGCAGTTTAGATCCATGTCTGTGAAAACATGGATGCTTCACACACATCTCCCCCCCGGCAGCACGTAAGATCTATACAATCAGCAATTTCAAGGTGGACACCCAAGATTTGTGTCACTGTTAGGCTGCTATACTAAACCTGGCTTGTGAAACCCCGTCAACTAAGGCTGGCAAGCCCATAACTGTGCGTACGTGTTGCCATTAGACATGAGAAATGTACCTAGACTTCCCTAGACGACCTAGACTCACCGCTAGGCCACCACTCTAGCTTCTTGTGACCAGCTCACTCAGACGAAGGGACTCTGTTGGACACCCCTCAGGTACCTTTCTGTCAGACCAGTCGGCCAGCTCGCTTTTCTTCATGGTTGTTCGGAGTGAATGTGTATTTAATTCGTGGTGGTGTGTCAAATGCTTTCTCGGTCTCTTTTTGTGTTCAGAATGTCTTGCCTCTGGTATCTTACTTGTGGCGTGTGCGTTCAGCTCCAAGGCCTCGCCAGCTTTCTCTTCCAGGTGCGGCTAATAGTGGCTAATTAATCGATATCACCAACCCCCAAGTGTGACATTGGTGCTGACCCTTCCTCCTACCACATATCTAAACCACATCTACACATCTACATCTACATTTTACCACCAATAACGCCACCATACCAGCCACCTGCTCAGTACCAGACAAAATGTCTCCCAGAGTTATTGTGTTGAGTAATGGCCGGAAAAGTGTTTTTGCAGATCATTATGAGGTCACAGTGAAGCTGACCTTTGACATTTTGGATTGAAAATTTCATCACTTCATCACTGTATCAAATTATACTCAGTGCATGAATTCCCGAGTTACAGCCAAAAACATGTTACTTGAGGTTGCAGTTACGTTGACCTTTGACCCATGACCACCAAACACTAATCAGTTCATAGACATTTGTGCCAAATTTGAAGAAATTCCCTCAAGGCGTTCTTGAGACATCTCCTTCATGGAAATGGCACAGACAGACAACCCTGAAACACAATGCTTCCCACCACGGCTATCACCGGCACAGTCAAGCAGGCAACCAGGAGGACTTTGAGCAACTTTAGGTGTTGCCAAACAGATAGGACCTGAGCCACACAATGTTCTCTTCACTATGGAGACCTGGAAGTGGTCAAATTACACAAACACAGGCACAACTCCAGCTCACCATTCACAGATAGCAGAAAAAACACACACAGCAGGAGAGAGAGAGAAAGGAGGGCAACTTGTAAACAAGGGAGACAGAAAGAGACGAGGACAGGCTGAATCCCCTGCAGGACAAAGATCTGCATCCAAACATGTGGAATATGGCACCAACAGCCAGAGAGAGAAGTCCAAACCAATATTTGTTAGAGGCTTAGAGAGATGCAGTGTTTTTTGTAAATTTACAGGACAAACATGAACTAGCACTTAGCTTTACAGATTCACTGAGACTGAGACTTTATCGCAGTTTTGGAGCAGGAAATTATGTGACATCCACTTTTCAAAGCAGATAGGCAGGTCTTGAATTCAATAATTTGGGAATGATCATCTTTACATGCACATAGAGCGGAATATCAGCGTAGCAGTGGAAATTAATTCCATTACGTAAAGTTTGGCCAAGTGATGAAATTTATGAGAGATGAGTGGAGGTCCGAGAAGAGAGCCCTGAGGTACTCCAGTTTCTATATTTTATTCCTGTCACTCGCATTAAAAGTCAAGTCAGATTTATTTATAGAGCACATTTATTGACCAAAGTGCGGTTGAATTTTGCAATAAAAATGGGTGGTTATCACAAAATCCCACAGCACACCTGGACTCCATCACGGCACAGCATTTGAGAAAACGACTGACAGCCTTTTAATAAATAGTAGTAGGGTAGTTTAAAGTTGCAGAAGATGCAAATACAAAAATTTTGACAAAGGCCCGTAAACAGTTGTAAATATTCCACTTCCACCACATCTAGTTCATATCACTACATAAATTTGTAGCCTGTCAAGGTTAGCATCATTGATCAAAACATCACTTTATGTCCAGCAAGCGTTAACCTTTTACCACCCGCTTCCCCGTTTGTTCATTTATGTATCGACTCTCATCTTTTTGATCATTGTTGTCATTTTAAGACAGACCTAATTCTCTCCAAAGGTACAATTAGTGGCATAACAGGCATGGTAGCTGCTGTTTGAGGCAATTAGGTGGTGCTTTGAGCTAATTTGTTATATAATCACCTCCGTACGTACACCAAGAGATGAAACTCATGATAATGTGGAAAAGAATCAAGGCAGCTACCAGGCATGCACTCACTGCAGACTATTAGAATTGATGCAAATCTTATGACATTCACACGCACACACATCTGGCTGCCAAGCATGATTGAGATTCCCCAAAAATTCTATCAGCACAACCTCAGCATTTGATTGCACTTAAAATTTACTATATAAAAGACACTTTGGGGACGTCACACAGATATATAACACACTCATACACCTCTTAGTTATCAGCTGAAGCTTTCCACATGACAACAAAAATACACACACGCACGGACATGCCATTCCCAATCACCCACACCATCCCTGTCATCCCTGTCCCATGACTGCTATTGGTGCAGAGTGGATTTGAAAGAAAAGGGTCACGTTAAGTGGTTGCACGTTCAGCAGCTCGGCTCATATGACTGCCGTACCTTCAGATATTACTGCAGCAGAGGAGGGAGGAGGCTGTAGATAATGATCCACTGAAGGCCTGTGAGCTTCCTCTCGGATGCCTGATTCAATCATCAATAATCACAGACTGGCCAAGATTGTTCCGGGACCCTTCTGCAGATACACGCCACACTGGGGCCAATCAGGGAAAACACAAAGGAAAAATCAAACCACGAGACGGTACTGCAGTTGTAACAGTTATATAAGAAACTGGGTGACTTGTCACCTGCAATTAAAACATGGAGCTCTCGATGCTGTGAGTTGATTTCAGCCCCTACAAGAGCTTTTTTTTTTTTTTTATCAAGACACATGTTAGTTGAGGTCAAATTAGTTTATTTAAAGAGCACATCTGTCTAAAGGTAACAAAATCACCCAACCAACACCCCTAAAGTTCTCTAATTAAAATGACATTTCTCATTTGTTTAATCCATACAATTAAAAAAAATTACAAAATGACAATTTGTTGTTTAAGCCAGGCTAATTTTCTGTCTTAATGCTAAGCTACGCTAACTGGCTGCTGGCTGTAGCTTTGTATTAAACAGATATGACGGATATGAGCGGTATTGCCTCGACCTTTTTCTTGGGGGGCAATCAATAAGTGTATTTGCAAAACTGTTAAAACTACTGTCTTAAAGCAGAATAAAATAAATATTTTTGTGATGACAATGTGTCACATGAAAATGTGTAAACAACGTAAATGTAAAAGGAGCCGTTTGAAATGACCCGACAAAGAATTATCGCCCAAATTTGCAGCTCCCCTAAGCTTTAGGAGCTTTACCAACACAATGTCACTCCAACTTCGTCACATATCAACGTTTGGTCACAGACCTTCCACGTCTAGATATGATGAGCAAGGTACCCTGAGTGCGTCAAAATACTCTTCTGTTTTCAAAGGAAATTTACCGTTTACATACAGTCTCTTTCAAAATACATGCACTACGTCGATACAACAACGCAAACTGATGGTTTTTGCAAGTGGTTAAGTTTAGGAAAAAGAACAGGGTTTGGCTTTATAAGCTTACGAGATGAGACCACCGCTCTCCTGGGTGAAAGTAGGTGTTTGTTGGACCTATCCTCCACCACTACCACCCACCATACTCTGACTTTCACCCCCTTAGCTTTCGTTCTTGTCCTGCCGAGCGCTGTTACACTAAAACAGCGACTGGCTGCGTATCAATGTTAAATGACGTCTTTGCCCGCAACTGCACCAAACATCAGACTGACACAGTTAGTGACTTGCTAACAAGCAGCTAAAGAGACAGATTTTTCTTTCAGAGTTGGTAGTGACCAAAAACAGAGATAAACTAAAAAAAGTGCGCTCACTCCCCTGGACTGATCCATCTCGTAATGTGCCTAACTTCAGTGGATCATAACGCGTCAGGCGAAAAACTAATCTGCAGAAGCTCCGGTTCAAAAGTAGACCAAACGTTTTTATGCGTGATGACGAAAGCCAAAATGTGTCTTGCAACAAGCTTTTTGTTTTTTTTTTGTCAATTTCCGGAAAACTTGCGGCCCCTACTGGCTGGTTTAGAGGAGTGAGGCATCAGCAGTCAATGAGGTATAAACAACAACTGTAAATCACCACAACCAAGAGAGATCCCTGAGCATGCAGTCAAATGTGCACAGAAAGTATTAGGCTAATTGGTCCAGTAGTTTGGGAGATTAGCCTTCAACAGACGGATACACACACATACACACACACACACACACACACACATACAGCCAAACATGTGATCCCCTCTAGGTTTACGCCCTTGCAGAGATAAAGAGAGTAAACTGGACTTACATTGTCCAAATACACATGACTCCAAATAAAAGATAATGCTGACTCTTAACTGCTGAATGTGTACATGACCAACGATTTGCGAACAAGTTCACTATATCAGAATCAGAATCAGAAATGTGATCTTACATCAATAATGTGTTCACAACTTGTTTCTGCACCAGTGTGGCTGAAAACATCAACAGGTTTGATAGAGACTACCTCAGTGACAGAATACAAAGTAGAGAATAGAAGCAGCTGCTCAGATGAGTTTGTCTGCATGATCAATCAGTCAGTGTCTGGGCTGGCAGCCCGGCAAGCTGCCTGCTGCTCTGCATCAATAACGTTCAGCTAACAAATTGTTCAAATGAGAAGCTTTTTGTCGACCAGGAGCTGATTTACAATAAATCAGTATGACTGCTCAGAGCTGAATGAAGTTGTTTCTCAGAGTAAAGTACAGAAAGTGTGTGAAGAGGTGAGAAAATGAGGTTTTGAGAGATGAAATGTCAGAATGTAATTATATAAGAGTGTGACTCTTGTCACAGTCAAAACAAAACTCCTGCATACCTGATATGTTCTGCTGCTGATGTCAGAAATTATTTAAACAATATAGAAATTTCTATCTTGAGCTGAAAACAAACAAGAACAAAAACACCCAGTGATGAACTGAGTGATGTGTACGTGTTTCCAGCAGCCAACGGATAAAAAATGTTGAGATGTGATTCAACCAGGTGAGCTGACTAAGGAGTCATTGTTCCACACTGCGTGTCACAATGCAAAGTGTCACTGCGTTCTCCTGCAAACCCAGCACCATTATAAGCTTGTTTGTCTCTCAGTCTTTCCGTCACGTCTCAGTGTCTCGCTCTGACTGAGGCTGAATGTGAGTAAACTCGCTGCCTCTTTGCTAACCACATGAGCAGAGAGTGTGCTGCAGGCAGGATGACACTGATTAGTAGCAACCAGATGGCTGCGCTACCGGACTGTAAAGAGTTGTGTGGGCTGTTAACTTTGTCCCACACATCTCATTTATAAAAATCATAACTTCAGAGCTGCACATTTACAAAGCCAAAAGACTGCAAGAGATATTTTTTTTAATGAACTTGCATAAAATAATCAAAAACAATTTATTTAAATAAATCCCAATCATCCTGAAACATATAAAGCTCCTCACTGGGTTAAAAATGTCTGACATTGGCGCCCCACAGTGGTCGAGATCCTGTGGGACAGAGCACAGCAGGGCTGAGAGCAGCACACACAACCAACACTAGTTTTGTGCTTGGATTATCTCATTTTTCTGACAACAAAAACTTACTCCATCACAATAATTTGAAAGATCTTGCAATCACATATAAAGCTTTAAAATCCCTGTTGTGCCCATCGTGGTGCATTTTTTTTATTTATTTATTTTTTTTAATTTCTGTAATATATAGCCAAACCCTGGTCTTTTCTCCTAAACCTAACCACGTGTGTTTGTCAATTTGTGTTGTTGTACTGCTGTAGTGCTTTTTTTTTGAAAGACACTGTATGCAAACTGTACATTTCCTGTGAAACGGTACCTTTCACGTGGCATCTGGGTATATGCAAAGCTCATGACCAAATGTCAATATGTGACGAGGTTGAAGTGTTGGATAGCGTGCTTGGTGGCCCCACAGCTATTTTCTAATTCACAATAGAAATAAACTGATTCACACTGGGAACTGTTTTTGTACTTTTAACATACATAAAGGTGCCAGAGCGCATGAAAAAGCATCAAAATAGAACTTTTGTTCATCAAAATAAAGTGCCAATGAAGGATCTGCTGCACCCTTTAAATACTAGAAATGCATACATGACTGACCCCTGGTCACCTGTCATTTTGCAAAAGTGGCCCCCAGGCAAAGCAGGTTGAGGATCCCTGCTTGTTCAGATTGAGCTGAGTTTAACTACTGATTTACTACTGGGTTGTTTAATTTGGACTTCTGTGTAACGATGCATCATTTTTCATATGATGATAATACAGCTATTAAAAAAGTAGTGGTGGAGAAAAAAGCACAGTGTTTCCAGCTAAAACGTGGTAAAGTAGAGAGTGAAATAAAAGTAACATGCTTAATTACAAGTACCTCAGATGTACCTGAGTAAATGCACTTAGTCACTTTCCACTCTCCTAAAATCAACAAGAAAGAAATATATGTATCACTATATTAGCACACACACACACACACACACACACACACAGAGTGTGTTCATCAGAAGTTTAGTGCAGAAGCACAATAACAATTCTAAGAATCGATGTGATTTTTGACTTTAAAATCAGTGCCTGACATGTGATGGCTCTCACTCGTCAGTGAAAACAACATTTTGGATCCACAGTTTAGTTAAATGTGAAAGTGAGTTATATTTATGCTGTTTGTAAATGTAGGAAGAAAAGATCTGTAGCTCTCGGTGATTTCCACGTTTGTGACTGAAGTTATAACTCTTACTAACATACTACTGGACTGACAATTACAGTTCAGGACAAACATAACTCCAGAGTTTATTTAGAGTAAATTCAGGATACTTAACTTCCTCTCTGATACTTTCTCTTCTTCACTCAGTGCAGGCTCAGCAGGTTATTTTAGCTCTTTCCACCAAACACCAATCTGCTTCTTTTTATAAACTTCACATCATGTGTGAAAATATTTCTTTGTGTTGGTGCATATTTCATGTTCACGAGTTCAGGTGGAAGGAACTGATGTGTAAGAATAACAATGGAAAAAAAAACTGTCCTTTTACTTTTGTGTTGTTGGCTGCATTCACATCTACAGGTCACAAGGTCAAGACAAACAGGGAGAAATTCTACCTGTTCAGGCGTTTATTGTTATCAAAGATGTCTGGGTATTTCATTCAGCTTATCTGTCAGCAGCCAACAGCAGATCCAATGCATTTCCTAACTGGCATTAAGAAAGATTTTTGCCGGGAGTGCCAATAATGTATAATCACAATCAGTCAGTGGGTTAAGTGTTTATGTGAATGTCTTTCCCTCCAGAATTGTACAAGGTCATGTCAGAGATGTACAGCTTGCACCGTGACAGGCCTGCGTTCTTATTTCCTTTTTAAAGCTATTACATACATGAACTAATTTGACTGGTATAAATCTGCCTGTTCTGTATTTGTTCTAATCTTTGTATTGTAAACATACAAATTCCTCTTAGTTCTTACTGACTCACTGCAGTCGTTTCATGCATGAATTATTACAACCTCAGTCAAGATTTTTTTCTCAAGTGTTTTATTCTGCTTTAGGCATGAAAAAAAGTTGTCAAGCTCATTTTTTAGACATGTATTTTTCAGTTTTTCCACACTCGGGTGAAGAGCATGCTTTTTAAGTTTTCAACTGAATAAATATAAACCAGTTTATAGATTATATATATATATCACGTGAAACTATTAAGAAATTATCTTTAATGTTGTCTTTAGTGTGTAAATTGGAAAATTTAACAACAGCATTACTCCTCAGATGTTACTTGATGCTACCTGAATTGATTTACCTGCCAGGGTCTCCTATGAAAGAAGGACTGGCAAGATATTCCTGGTATGGGCTATACAGCATTTCTTCTTCTCCATCAGCCATCTTGGTTTTGATAGATTTGTGTTGCACTGTCAGCACCTGGCCAGATGGTGGCAGTGTATGACATGACGCACAAGGGTCCACTGTAGTGACTTAAATGCAACAACAGCATCAAACCCCTGCAACTACAAATGTGTTTAAACAGCTGAACACTGCAGTGACTGCTGTGCATGAAAGGGCTCAACTAGACACAGTCTGGAAGCGTCTCATTTGTTTTACTTTATACATTAACTGTGCGGTTTTTACGTCCAACAAATCTCTAAATGATTGTTTTGTATGTATTTACTCAAATCTTCACAGAGTAGGTGCAGAACTTAAAAATACTGATAGAAAATTTATTTTTATAAACTCTGTCTATCTGATCTGTCATGATTTGTACTTGATTATTGATGTGTTGATATCCAGATATTGTAACTTAAATGGTTTTAAAGTTTTCACTTGTGTTTCCACTGGTTTCCAGAAGCTGCGTAAATATTTACCAGAACAAAATGAATTTAAATCATCTGCTAACAAAACAAGCTTTAGCAAACTGAAAGGCCTGCGACAAACCACAATTTCTACTGTCATTTTTTTTGATCAAACAAAACTACATTCACAGAAATCATATTTATTTAAATATGGAATTATTTAATTTGATTTACAGTAGTTTATTCTCATCAAAAGCATTTGAACACACCACATGTAACGCCTCCAGTGAGCAGGCCCTGGAGGCAACATGTGCACAGCCGGCATCAGTCCAGCAGGTGGCGCAGTGTGGTCGTGTTTCAGCAGAGACCACAGACCAGCATCAGACCCGCGTGTCCACGACCGTCAAGTTAGTAAGAGAAAGTTCAGGTGGCACCGGAAAACAATACACTTTGCTTTCAAAATAAAAGCACATTCAGTCAAGTCTAATGCGCCTTTGTTGTCAACACAAAACCTGGAATATTCCTGCACCTGAGAATCACCTGCAGCTGGCTCAGTGCTGAAACCCTGGTGATGGCCATGCCTGCCATCATCATCATCATCATCATCATAATAATAATAATAATAATAATAATAATAAATATTATTATTATTATAAGTCAGTAACAATCTTTAAATAAACATGTCATAAAATACATGCTTATACTAAAAAACTATTTAATAAAATGAATACTCACTCATTTTCTTTGGTATTTTTGTCACATGCGTGTGTGTGGTGATCATTTCGGGGTAATATTTAGGGCCAGAGGTGAGTAGAGTAGCTAAACATTGTACTCAAGTAAGAGTACTGATACTTTAGAACAATATTACTCAAGTAAAAGTAACACGCAGTCATCCAAGTAATTACTTGAGTAAGAGTAAAAGTGGTGAAAAAACTACTCAAGTACTGCGTAAGTGTTGAGTAACGTCTGATTAATTTGTAAAATAAGAACATGAACGTAATCAATCAATCAAAAATAACAATCCGCAAATTCATGTATTTTAAACGATACCCCTTTAACTAAATCAAAAATAAATTAAATCTTTACAAACATAACATAAATCAAGGCACAAGAAACACAAATATATTCTTATATATATATATATATATATATATATATATATATATATATATATATATATATATATGTGTGTGGTGTGTGTGATTATGTACTCAGAGGTGAGTAGAGTAGCCAAATATTGTACTCAAGTAAGAGTACTGATACTTTAGAACAATATTACTCAAGTAAAAGTAACACGTAGTCATCCAAATAATTACTTGAGTAAGAGTAAAAGTGGTGAAAAAACTACTCAAGTACTGAGTAAGTGTTGAGTAACGTCTGATTTATTTGTAAAATAAGAACATGAACGTAATCAATCAATCAAAAATAATTCATGTATTTTAAACGACACCCCTTTAACAAAATCAAAAATAAATTAAATCTTTACAAACATAACATAAATCAAGGCACAAGAAATACAAATATATTCTTATATATACTGTACATATGTAATTATATACTCAGAGGTGAGTAAAGTAGCCAAATATTGTACTGAAGTAAGAGTATTGTTGCTTTAAAACAATAAAAAAAAGTAAAAGTAAAAAGTATTCTGCATTAAAACTACTCTGAAAAATACAATTTATCCAAAAAGTTACTCAAGTAAATGTAACTGAGTAAATGTAACTAGTTACTACCCACCTCTGTTTAGGGTCTATGTTGGAGTTAGACAGTGTCAAGACTACATTTCATCATGTGACGAGATGATAAGAGCATTGATGGTAACTACATGCACTGGGGCCCCTCATAGCAGCGTGCACGGGGCCCCTTGTAGCTACGCCACTGCTACATTTCCAAGATTAATACTTTATTGTTTTATTGCTATAATTATAATACTATTGAAAAGATAGTGTCTGAAAATATCACACACTCACGATCCAGTGTGTGAAACACAAAACGTGGCAGTAATATTATTTTAAAAGTCTTCACCGGAAGCGTCTCTGTGTGTCGCGGGCACCTTGACGCCGCTCCCCGCCGCGGTGTCGGCAGTCGGTCGCACCGGAGAAACCGGAGCGCTGGATTCAAGTGTTTGAGCCGGTGTGTGACACAGAGCCGCTCGGTTCCTGCAGGTAGGAGACATGTAACACACGCTATACCGTCAGCGCAGATACACACATGTCATGTCTGTGTCACCGTCTCCTGCGTCCAGGTCTCAGGAGCGTTTATTTAATTTCTGGGCTCCGTTGCTCGGTGAGTGAGCAGCCACACAAAGCCGCGCACCAGCACCGGAACATCTCCGGTGCCACAGAAGCAACAAGTAGCGTTACCGAGGAGTAAAGTTAGGAGAAGTCAGCTGTAACATACATGTCAGCAGCAGCAGCGGCTCCATTTACAGCAGTCAGTCGCTTTGTGTCGCCGCCGCGCGAGATTAATGGATGTAAGTAGCAGGCTAACTGTTAGCAACTAGTTACTGGCTGTAGTAACAATACACCTTTGGTTACCAGCGTTACGCGCAGAACTCCATTCAAGAAACGCTCAACCTGAAAGAAATTCAGCTTTACGTTACTTATTCATGAAATAACGTGTCACTCAAAGGTGTTTGACATTTCTCAGAGTCCACTTGTTATTTCGGCGTTGAAACAACACAGAAATGATCGTGCTGTTAAATGAAAATGAGACCTGGCAGCGCGTCTTCACTGTAAATGTCGACAGCAAATGGTGTGTCATACGTGGATTTAAGTTGGTATTTAATTTCAGTGAGCGCCTTTTGTTGGGTTATGTGTGAGCCGAACTGACCAGCTGGTGCCTTATTTTTAAAATATGCCTGTGATAAATAAACTGAGTGACATGTTTGAGCTGATGAGCAACACAGTAATAAACTGCTGGGATTTTGACTGGAGTTTGGTGTGACACGTCCTGAAGCCACAGGTTAGTGCGCAGGCGGTGAAGTGGGTCAGGAAGGAGCATATTTGTTGGTCTAATCCTGCCTGGAGCATCGTTTTACAGTAGCTCGGTTAGACTCCAGACTGGGGTATATTTAGGCCGCCTAATGGTAGGGTTCATTGTGTAGGGCTGCATTTACTGCAGTTTCAGTTTTTCCCACCCTCATGCCTCTCTGCTTGGTTTCCAACCCTGTGCCCTTGCACGAACTGGGCTATTCATGATCGTGTATAACTGCTGGGTGCATGGTGGACAATGGATCAAAATGTCTCAGTGCTGTATTACAATAATAACAATATAATCATTCTTATTTATAAAGCACTTTTCAAAGTTACAAAGTGCTTTACATGTCAATAATTAAAACAGACAAAACATGAAAACAACAGCTTTTAAAAGAACTGATAAAACACTTTGGTGTATAAAAACTGAGGAAATAAAAGACAACTTAAAACACAAGTAAAATCAAGAAAGGCTCTCCGATAAAAGAATGTTTTGAGAAGGGACATAAAAGAGATCACTGACTCGGCTGACCTGATTTCCTCGGGCCGTGACAGCAAACACTCTGTCCCCTTTAGTTTTCAGTTGGACCTCTGGAGCAGACAAAAGACCTCAACATAGGTGTGTACGGCACAAAGAGGTCAGCGATATAGCTGGGAGAGAAAAGTCATCAGTAATATCTTAAAATCTGTTCTAAAACATACTGGGAGTCAGTGTAAAGACGCTGAAACTGGAGTGATGGCATCATGTCTCTTGGTTCTGGCTCTGGTTGTACATGTGTGACACTGGAAACCTTGTTTTCAGTCATCATGATAATCATCGTGGTTATTTAGCTTCTAACCAGTCACTTAATGACTTGGCTTTTCCATTATAACAAAATCCCTTTTATCCGCCCACTGTACTACATCTTGCATGCAGAGCTTGGCCTCATAATAGTAGTGCAGGAACACAGGCTGGAGTCCTTATCTGTGTAGTCAGTACAAAATAGTAGAGCTCAGTCGTCAGGTTTTCTTATTTCCGTGAATAGCTGGTCAAACAGACGACCTGCACACCAATGCAACTGCACTAGAAAGTCGTATAAACGTCCACAGGCTGAGATCAATGCAAAAATAGTCAATTTATTGAAGACATCTGTGCACAGAAAGGGTGTTCAGAGTGTAAAAAGATAGGGTGAATGAAAACAGCAGCAGAGTTTCAGTCCTCGACTATCATCAGTGCAAACAGATGAGGTGACATTCCTTAGTGATGCAGACTGTCTCTTTGAGTCACCATTTTGCATACACCTCGAAGAGTTAACCTGTCATTGACGACGCAAACGTACAGTGTTTTCTGCAGATTTTACCCTCTAAGTTTTTGCAACACAGCACTCAATGTTTAAAGGCGTGTTTTAATTTTCCCAGAAGAGGGAGGGACGTGAGGAGAAATTTCATTGCTGACTTTTTTGGATAGTTGAGTCATTGTTTCAGCAATTTTAAAAGCAAAAGTCTCAAACATTTGCTGCTTTTCTTCTTCATTCTTCTTCAAAAGCCTTTTGGTTTTGCACTGTTGGCTCAAGAAAAGAAGCAATTTGAGGATGACACTTTAGGCTCTAGGACATTGTGATGAGCAATTTTCACATTTTTCGATATTTTATAGATTAAATGATTGATAGATCAATCATTTAAACAACCTGCAGATTGATCGATGCCCTAAAATTAAAATTATTTAGTCACTTATATTAGTTCTAGTGCAGATTTTGCCCACTCAGCCGACACGAGGCAATTAAGGTTACCAATTGCAACAGTATGCATTAGAAACTGCTCTCCTTTTTCTCTCATGGCTCAGTCAAATCTGAACACACAGATATTATACACATATTTTTAGAGTCAGTGTGACTTAACACCTCCTGGTGATTTCATTATCTCTGAATACATTTTCATAAACCCATTTAGAAATGATAGAAAGGAGGTGTTTCTAATAACTCCAGAACTCGCCTGAGAGTCATGATGTTTACCTCAGCATCAAAGTAATCTGGTGATAGTTGTCCACACATTCATGGGTACTACTAATCGCTAAGTTGGTGCACGTTAAGTGAAGCCTATTTGACAAAATCTGAATAAACACTGACTAAAAAGTGGAGCCTCAGGTTTTAGCCCACAGCATACGTCTGTGATTTGAGGCGTGAGTGGTACACGTTGGTCTCAAGAAGAAGAAAACAATCCTGAGATAATCATTGTCTAATGGTACGAAATTTACAAAACTAAAGTTGTTTCCACACTATATACGTTCTCATCCGCTCGCTCCTTGTGTCCAGACTGCAGGGATGGGCCGTGGGATGGATGGCTGACGGAAAAGGACGAGGACCAATCACATGATAAGATGCTGGCCCGTAACCGCTTCCTCCTCCTGGTGGCGGTGGGCGGAGCCGTGCTGGCCATCATCAGTCTGAGCCTGCAGTTCTGTAAGTGCGCCGTGATGTTTGTGATCCTCTTGACTGCTTTACATATTCACCCTGTCTCCGAAGCCCGGGCCCAGTATTCAAATTTTAATGTGAAAGACAGCGTTGTGTTCAACAGTTCCTATGTTTGCATGTGTGTTTGTGTTCATACATGCATATCCTTTCATTGCGTTCCCATTCAACAGACCTCATTCATACCAAAACAAAGCACAATCCCCTATAGGGTTCCTATAAATATCCAGCACCAGCAGCAGGCCTCTGGATATTCTGAAACCCTCTGAGAGACTGTGGCAACACACATCAGCTGAGGAATGCCTAGGTGTATATACGATTGTGTCTTTGTTCAGCATCTCCTGTAGGTATTGTCTAGACAGTGTGTCCCTGCCAGCCGCAGTGAATGCAAGGAAACCGCCGCTCAGCAAGAGCAGACGCTCTCTGTTGCACTGGAAATGATTTGCAAGCCTCGCAGGCGTGATTGGAAAAACAGTGGGTGATGAGGCAGGCGGGGTGCGCGGCACAAACGGAAATTTGTATTTTCATGTAAAATACGAAAGATTAAGCTACTTTGTGCTCGTTTCCTAAAAACCACAACGCAGTGGAAGCGTTTGTGGTGATAGTAAGTCTTTGTCTGGACAAGCATATAGGATTAGAGTCGCATAAATCATGCTCTCTCTCACACACACGGGATTACAGTGGAATTCAGTGCGACAGAGCTGGTACTTTGGACTACATGTTTGCCAAATTTTCATGAGCTGTCCTTCATCAGCTTTTTTTACGACACTGTCCCCTTGTTTCAACTCAAACTGGGATACTGAAAGCGTTCACGTCTTCATCATCTCTCCTCTGCTGTTGCTTTAAATGCCCTGCAACATAAAAAAAATAGCAAGAGCAAGTACGCTCTCACAAATACTTGTCCAGCGTTTGAACTTTGCCACCCCAAATACACTCATGCCTCCCCAGCCGCCGCTCCCTCCCGCCTCCTCCACGAGATAATAATGTGTACTTGACCGCCTAAGAGGAGGTTGCTGTGTAAGTTATTATTAATGCCTCGCTATCAAACCCACTCTCATCTCCTGCCCTGTAATCTTCTCCTTTTGTAAAACTCTCGGAGGCAGATAAAGATGCCGCGATGAGAGAACTGGGAGTGTGTAGGTATTTGCATACATTCCCGTCTTTGAGAGTTGATACTGTCTTCTTGTTTTTATCTTCATAGTGGAAATGGCATTGATTAGTAGGGGTGTAAATCACTAGTTTCACCATGATGATGGACAATGATTAGATATTTGGCGATATCACATTGTCTGCCATTTTGATTTGATTCAACCCTGTGGTCAATATGAGACGATGTCATCTGTCCATTTAACACAATCAGTTACAGAAGAAGCTGCCAGCCCTTTCTTTTTTACTTTCACTCTAACCCAAAATAGGGGTGTGCCATATCATCTCATTCATGACAATACTGGTATAATTTTAACATTATATTAAACATTCATATCCTGATACTTGCGATATTTCAGCTTCTTGACATATTGACTTGATACTGTTACCCATGGCAACAACAAGCATGGCTGAAAGTGAAATTATTCTCCACTCGGCAGTGGTTTTGAATAGGGCTATATGACCAAAATCTCATATACCGATTTCATATCTCGATAACGATACATATCACAATATAGCTCATTTTAATCCAGTGAATTAAAAGTTGACTCCAAATGACGAAAAATATTGCCGTAAAAAGTGTAATTTGCATCACAACAATATAAACGATAGAGCAAAATATGAAATGATTCATTCATTTTTGTCTCGTCATATCACACAGCCCCAGTTTCAAAAAGAGGAGCAGCTTCAGTCGTGTTGAATAAACTGTGGCGTCCTGAATGTTTTATGAACAGCCCCGGACTTCTCAGACTCTTTTAGTGACTTACCGCTCAGAGGGAACTCATTCAGCAGCTCTCCCTCTCCTCTCTCGCCGTGCGCACATGAGAGTTGGTGTCGTCAAGTGATTTTGTCATAACCTTTTGCGGCTCAACAGTAAACTCCATATATGTGACTGTGTGACAGTTGTGGTATCATAACAGCCTGTCACAGGTTATAGATTGATGATTAGAGGATAAATGGCAGAGCATAAAGGTCCAGGTGAAAAAAAAAACCCTCAGTAATTTAGGATTTTACTAAAGAAGGAAATCACCTGTTGATTTATATATATATGTATAGATCCCACATTTTTTGTATTTGGAGCTGTTTAAATGTGTAATTTGTGGTAGATTTGATTTTGTTGAACTATTAATATTGTATACAGAATCTGAATCTCACTCTGAGTTACTGTTGTTGTTCACAAACTAAAGAAATGAGAGATCATTTTAGTTTTTACTGAATATTTGAAGGCAAACTGTATAATTATGTCACATTTTTTAAAATAATTTGTAATCCTGTCAAAAATAGCATTATTGCAAAAATACCCTGAAATATCGTGATATTATTTTATGGCCATATCACCCACCCCTAATCCTTTCACTGTCAAGATGCATAGACAGAAAATGTTTTTTCTAGTCACCCATTTTCATCTTAAGCAATTTACGTTGCTGAAATTAGCCCAGTGGCTAGCGGACTTTTCCTCCACACGTAGCTTGACAGATGTATTTATAGAGCACAGTTGGATTTAGTGGAGTGTGAGCCGAGCTTCCTGAGTATTTTATCTCAAAACGGCATTGTTTAAATACATCGTGCTTTGTCTGTTGACCCGTATTTTCTCCGTATTTCTTCCAAAATATTTATAGTAAATAACATTAGCGTCACTGTTTTGGTTGCTTTGCATTATCCGCCTGGTCACTGCTGTTTGACAGTGACACAGAATATCAAAATAAATAAATCAATAAATCAAAATAAAGGCTTAAAGATGATGTTAACCAATGGTTTCACTTTGCTTTGGTGATATTTTATCACTGATTGTTGAATCGACACATGGATAAAGATTGATGGATAGTTACACCCCGTCTGATGAGGTGTTTCGTTTTAAGTGAGGGACATTATTTGTTGTGGGACGGTTCTTTTTCAAAACTGCCTCACTTTAGTTCTACTGAAGAAAAGCTGTTGTCATCATTTATTCATCACACACACTGTAGAGAAGGATTTTGAGCCATTATCCAGGAGAAGCATGGGAAGAAAGCATGTGGGATTTCTCCTCATGTTTAATAGATGGTCAGCTTCTGTTTTTGTTCCACGTTTCTGTTCAGTTTTTTAAATCCTTGTCTGTAGTTGGTCTCTGCAGTATCCTCTGTCTCCAGCCCCCCTCCCCTTGCTTTTAAGAAAAGCCCATTCATGTATTTATTATTGTTTGTTGACCATTACTATGAGAGACTGAGTGACGGATGATGATCGATGGTGGAGTAAATGCCTCTCTCTGGCTCCAAGCTACCTCAAATAAAAACTGGGATGGCTGCAAACACGGCAGCAAAGGGCGCAGTCGTCAGGCTGATTGACACACGCTGGACTCCCTGAGGAAAGTGACGACATAGCTCAGAGACGCTCCAGAGAGGACAACTGCAGGAAGGGGAATCAAAGTGGCTGAAACACAGAGAAAGGAGACTATTTTGAGATGTTAGCAGCCGTAGTAGTGGGAGGAAAGGTGAAGCAGAGCTTGATGGGAGTTAAGTGCTCCAGGAGTGCTGGTAGATTCACAGGGAGAGGGGAATGTCATGGGAGGATATAAAAGGAGAAATAAAAAGGCAGGTTGCCTGTGAGCGATGAGAGAGGTTTAAGCACAGTGATAAAAAGAGCTGGAATAAAATAAATGCTTGTTTTAAGGGAAAAGAGAGACAAAACTTGTGCACTTAAGACCCACACATACTTCAAACGAAACGCCGTCCAGACAGTTTGAAAGCGATGAAAATGTCTCATCGCCAGTTTTGTAACTTTTCCAAAACAACAATCCACTAACAAATGTTGTGAAGTGTTAAATAGGCAGAGCTCCAAGCACTTTGCAAAGCCTTTCCCCCACATTCCTCACATTTTTACTTTCTAGTGTTGGCACTCACCGTTAGAACAGACTGATTGCCCCTGTGCTTTCAGAGAAGGGAGGGGAGTGCAACTGGAAGCTGGATACACTTCTGTACAAAATGCCGACCTTAATTTTGCTCTTAGATTATTTTAAACTTTAACTTTTAGCCACCCTATCCCAAGGCCAATTCAGGGCAGAGAGCTGTACTTCTATGGTAAATATCAGTGATGCCTGCTTACTAGTATGGGTGTGACTCTACACAGAGTTCACGGTCTGGCTCATATCCTGGTTCAGGACTCATGGTTTGGAGTGTGTTCAGTACAGCAAAAAATACAACCAAAGAAATGTGCAAGGATCCGTTTCTTTTTGGTGGTTTTTTAACAGACAGTAGCACAAATGTCAAAGACAGACAAAATCCTCTTTGTCCATTTTTGGTAAACATTTCAAACACTTCTGTATTACATTGTGTTAACACTTATGATGAACATACAATAGACCAGTCTACAGTGAAATACCTTGTCAACTATTAGGCTCGCTGCTATGAAATTTAAGACACTGGCAGTTGCCTGTTGTGCTGTGCAGTTTGGGCTCATCCTACATCCAGGACACAGAGGCAGATCAAGAAATATTTGTGGGGTGGTGAAAGGGTGGTAGAAATATATATATATATATATATGTAAATATGTTCATCCATCCATTTTCATCCGCTTATCCGAGAAAAGGTTGCGGGACCAGCAGGCACTCCAGATGTCCCTCTCCCCAGCACCGCTTTCCAGCTCCTCTTGCGGGACCCCAAGGTGTTCCCAGGCCAGATGAGATATGCAATCCCTCCGCTGGTTCTGGGTCTGCCCCGGGGCCTCCTGCCAATGGGGCGTGCCTGAAACACGTCTAGCAGGAGGCACGCAGGAGGATCCTGATCTGGTGCCCGAACCACCTCAAATGACTCCTTTCGACACCAAGGAGAAGCGACTGTACTCCCAGCTCCCTCCGGACGTCGGAGCTCGTCTCACTATTTCAAGGCTGAGCCCAGCCACCTCATGGAGGAAACTCATTTCGGCCTCTTGTATCTGTGATCTCATTCTTTCGGTCATTACCCAGAGCTCATGACCATAGGTGAGGGTTTGGACGTAGATGGAGCAGTAAATCGAAAGCTTTGCCTCCAAACCGCCGATCATCTCACGCTCCATCCTGCCCTCACATGTGAGCAAGACCCCGAGATACTTGAACTCCCTCACTTGAGGCAGTCCACCTCTTTTGGGCAGAGAACCACGGCTTCAGATTTGCAGGTGCTGACTCTCATCCCATCCGCTTCACACTCGGCTGCACACCACCTCAGTGCGTGCTGGAGGTCACGATGTGATGAAGCCAACAGTACCACATCATCTGCAGAGAGCAGAGATGCAATTCTTAGGCCCCAAAACTGGATATATACATGCACATTTCATTAATGTAAATATTTGCTTGGAAAAGCCTTCAAATAAATTCATTATTACTTTGAAGATAGTAGTGTGCTGGAGGACCGTCTTTATCACATGATACTCAAGGAGAAACACAGGTGCTCTTAAAGAGAAGGGTCAGCACATAGGAAGAAAAAAATGAACTTCAGGCACTCATGCGTGGAGCACGAACAGATGCATTTGCCATTGTAGGCATGTAGTAATGCTGCTGATGTGAGCACTTTTTAGTACAGCTTCACAGAGTGGCTATTTTGGCTTTAGACTCTTGGTCTTGTTTCCTCTTTTTCTGTGCCAACTACACCAAACTACAGACGTGAAAGGGAAGTTGCACTCACATTCATGTCTACTGGCAATTAAGAGTTCCTGCTTCACCTAATAAGCATTTTACACTGTAGGAGAAAACGGAAACATGTACAGGAAACCCACAGAGATATGGTGAGAACACAGATGAAGAGCCGCCACACAGGACGGTTGGGGCTTATCTGTGCTGTGACGATGCTAACCACTGTGCACTTTAAATAAATATAGACTAAAATTAAATATCAGATCACACTCGGTATGATAAGATAGTCTGTTTTATAAGATTCAGAACAGCATGTGGGCAATCAGGGGTCTTATCAGTACACTCCCAGCTCTCTCTGTGTTGCCTAGCATTAGTGCTTAATTAAATGTGCTGAGGAGAATGTTAATCTGTGCTCGGATACGGTTTGTATCCCTGCGGATTGTTTATAACGCCACATAGCTCTCCCCTCTCCAGTCGTGAATAGTTTTTGATTTTGATTAGTTCCCTGTGAGCAAGAGCCAATACATGTGATTCGTGTGGAACTTTAATTATGTCTCCGCTCTGACTTTATACGAGGCTTTTGTGCCCAGGTGATGAGTGCACGTGACAGAAAATGTGATGTGTAAAATCTGCCATCAGAATGAGAAGGTCTGTTATGATGGACCGCTGCAGGCTGCCATGTCCATCCACAAACACAGTACTTAGACTCCACTAGATGGGAGGAGACACTCCTTTAACTCAGGTGAACCCACATTCTGTAAATAACTACTTATTTAGGATCATGTGATGATGATGATTTGGCTCCAGTGTGCCAAGGTAGACATTAAGCTACCAAGCTGTCATCAAAATGGTCACTGCTGTCGCCGCACACCTTGTACTCTTCCTCGTCGGTGGTGAGTTTATTTAGTATCTTCAAACAGAAAATCAACATGTTTTTATTGAAGAATTTACTGCTCAGCATCTGGAACATCTTTACACGGATTTCACCGCTTATTTACCTTGTTGTGTTGCTTTGGGTGTAGTCTCTAGTGTCAAACAGGAAGCAGAATTTACAGGGTGTCTTAAAATGTCTTAAGTAGAGTTTTCTTAGTATACGGCCTTAAAAACTATTACATTGTCTCAAATTCAAATTCCATGGGTCTCAAATGTTTTAGGTCACATTACAGCAAAAATGTCTCCAGCCTGACTGTTTACAATCATCTTGTTTCCATTGTCTGTGCCAAGGGTACGTACAGAGTTTGGCAAGCGAGCCTTTATGTCTGCAGCTCCTTATATGTGGAATCTTCTGCAGAAGGACTTAAAGTTGCTCTCATTGGTTCGACCATTTCAAAGCACTGTTGCAGGATTTTTGTGCAGTCTTTTATATGTCAGTGTCACGGTGTATCTTAGCTGGTCTTTGTAATCATGTGTAGTTGCTGTTTTTGCATTTTTATGGTTCATTTCTAGTATATATTACCATACTTTTTGGCTTTTCCTTGTAGTGCTTGTGTTTTATAGTGCTAGTACACATGAGTCTCTCTCTCTCTATCACACACACACACACACACACACACACACGTTGTGTATTTCCATTGCAGATTTGGTCTTACATTTCATATAAGGTGGAATTAAAAAAAAAGTCTTGAAGTCTTAAATTTAACTTGGTTATATCCAGAGCTGCCCCATTAGAGTCGACTAAATGTTAGTAGACCAGAAAGGTCATTAGTCGTCAAGATTGCATTGGTCGCATAGTCGCGCAAAAAACAACAACAACAAAAACACAAACATGAAACTCTATTAGGAGCTGTGCCTTGTTAATAAATTAAAACCTATATGACTGGACCATGTGGGAATTTAATTCGAAGGGACAGACACAGGAAGTGGCCACGCTCAGCAGTCAGACTGGAGTCAGGCTACAAACCAATCACAGCTGACAGATATCTTTTCCTTCTTCAGTAAATATTCAGTCTGATAAACACGGAAAAGTTGATCATGTTAGTGCAGGGCTACCCAGAGTTTTACATCTGTCCCGTGGACGATAGGCCCACACACTTATAAACAGCTCCTGGAAGAAGATAAGCTCTGCACTCAGGATTTTAGGTAAACAACGCAACCTGTCGCCACACTCTTAAAACTGGTACAAAAAAGGCTCAAGAGTAGCGCCCAGTGATTTCCAGGTGGTTTAAGATGTGTCCATCCACATACACAGTACTTAGTTTGTGTCGGTATTTGTCACAACCTCTCCACTTGATTTTGGTCATTACCGCCGTGCTGCCAGCACAAAACCGTTCAGAGTCAGGCCAGACCACATTCTGTAAATAACAGTTTATCGCCTTATCGCTGTGGTGCTTGCAGGTAGATGTCAAGCTGTGTCTGTGTGTGCATAATGATGGGCTCCACAACATGCTGGTGGAGGACTTAACAGGGTGTACTATGTTTAGCTCTGGAGTTGTGAGCTAGGATTCATGCTTGTTTGTGTATGTGTAAGTGGAGTGTTACACTATTAGAATTCAAGATAAATGATATACAAGTATCAAACTGAGCTCCCAGCTTTGTTGAAATCCCTCTCAGGCAGCCTCCTTTTCTGTTTTTAAGATCTCATGTAGGTGGACACAAAGTTGGAAACACATTTTAAGTTCTAAATGCTTATTACACCGGCCACATTTAGTGTGGGTGCATGAATTTGTCATGTCCTGTTTGGGCTGCAGCGAGCTGTGTGTCATTTGCTGTGTGTGCACTCAGTAGTGTTTGGCAGCGAGTTACAAAAGCTCCATTGTGTAGGTGACTGCGGCTGAGTTGGCCTCCAAAAGTTTGGGTAGTCCAAGCAGGCGTATGTGTGTGTGTGTATGTGGAGGGTGGCAGTGTATGGGGCACACAGTGTAGAGGGGGACAGGTTGTGGTAATGAATGAGCTCCAGTGTGCGTGGCTGGACCTCAAGCTACCAAGCAGTCGTCAAAATGGTCTCCGCTTTCGCCGCACACCTTCTCCTCTTCCTCGTCAGTGGTGAGTTTATGCAGACATCTTCATGTAGAATATCAACACTGTCTTAATGAAGACTTCTCTACTCACTATTTGGAAATAGAGACGATCTTCACATGGAGTTCACCACTTATTTAACTTAAAAATATCTTGCCGTGCTGTTCTGGGTAAACTTTAGCAGAATTTGGCTTTGGCTTTGTCTGACTTTTTTATGTCTTTGTTCGAACCTGCTACTAGGCTTTTCTGCTCAGCTGATAAGTTTCCAAGCGCTGCTGATGAAGTTTGCTACTTAATCACTGTAACTGTTAACTAACAGCCATGATTGAGATCACTTTGTCCAGTATTTACCTTCTTCTGTTACAAGATAGTCAGAATAAAATGCTTGTTTGGCACCTTCTTGTTACCTTTTCAGCAACTTGTGCTTCAATAGTGTGAGCTGTTCAGATGAAGTGATACAATAATGTCTTGCTGTTGAGGAGAGAGAAGTGAGAAATGGCTGCAGAAGTAAAAGTCTGCTTCCTGTAGATAAAGGACGCGTGGCTCCATGAGACAGCTGCTTTACGGGTTATACTGAACATTTTGTCTCATCTTATTTAGTCCTTTAAATGCATGTGAATATCAGTTTTATTTTCTTAAGCAATATGGTACATTTTCTTGAACAATTTGCATTTTATTGAGGTTTTGTATAAGCATTAGCGATGCTTGATTTTATAGTGATGCAATCATGGTTTTGGGGCTGCAACAAAATATTTCAGCAGGTACTATTCTCTTGATATTTCTTTTGTTAACTGATAATAGTGAAAAATCACTCTCACATTTCCACAAGGTGACACATTCATAAAGAAAAGCAGCTAATTATCACAATGGGAAAGCTGGAACCATCCAAAAATCAATGTGACGCATCAGCTGTGGATTATTTTTACAAATACATCTGGGGTCAGCAGGAATCTGGGATAAAAAGGCAGAATTTGAAAATACACCCTCCTCCCGCAGCTCTCCCCTCTCTGTCCTAAGCCCCTCCCACAAACGCTTTGCTGATATTAACTGTTCTTTTAGACCCTTTTTTTATAAGTCAATCTTTTTTGGGTTGCTTTGCAGTGTACACAGTTGTTTACTATTCAGGCTTTCACATGCACAACTGCATTTGTAGAAAAGTCAATAGGAACACCCTCTCTGTGAAATGACCTGTGATTGGCCAAAGTCACCTGTCACCAGCTAGAAGAGGTGCAGAAGTCTGGTTTTCTATCGATCTGTTTGAATTACAGTCAGCTCAGAGATTATTATTGAGTTTTTTGCCAAATGACATCAAAATAAAAAAATGATTTAGTCTATAAAATGTCTGAAACTACTGGAATGCCTGTAACAGTTTCCCAGAGCCTAACGTTATCTCTTTAGATTGCTCTGTTTTGTCAGACAGAAGATCGAAAGCCCAACAATAACTTTAAGAATGATATAAAAACAGAGAAAGCTGCAAAAAAGGAGTATTGGTGTCAGACTTTGTTGAGTGCTATCACCAAAACATGATCCAGGGAGCAGTTTTATAGAGCAAACATGCTTTGCACAAAATGTCATGTTTGCACCCCGGTGAACTTTATGAGCTCAGCTGGAGAGATGAGGGAATGGAAAACTGTGTGTGTGACGAAGAATGCAAGAGCGAAAAGAGACAGTGCACTTTTCACACCATGTATACGCCTATACTTGTGTAAGTAATTTAAGTTTTGAGGGTAGTTAGAGCGATGTGAAACCATTAGCTCTTTGTGCTTTATGGTGGACAGGCCTGGCCTCTCCTCTTTCTCTGCAGCAGGATGTTATATTTGCATAGTTGACTTGCAAGCTTGAATTTTCATGTGTGTGTGTGTCTGTTTGACATAAGTAGGATTTGGATATTCCTCTTGCCAAAGGGCCATATGGGTTCAGCTTCTTTTTCTTCAGAGTTGGATCTTTGTGAATGGGCCTTGCAGTTCCCACAACATCTCTGCTCTTATTGGACCTTTTCTGCCAGGGGTCGCAGGCCACTGGTGTCCGGGCAACGCAGTGAGGGGTTTTGCGGTACAGAGCTGTTGACATGGAGATGAACTACAGTTGTGGATTTCTTAATTTTAGGCAGTGTCACTGCTGCGTCAGTTGGCCTTTTTACTTTTGTTGGTCCATTTATGAAGTATTGTCTTGAAATCTCAACCCTTTATATTTACGTTTTAGATCCTTCCTTTAGATCCTGTCAGTTGCCAAAATGACTTCCCCTCTCTTCTCAGCCATGCTCGCAGTGTGGCCCAAGGGATCACAATGTTGGTCTGTCAGTCAGTTAGTTCACCACTTTTTTTCCGGGCTATGGGATGAATTGTCATAGAACTTTGTGCAGACATTCATGGTCCCCAGATAATGAATCCTCTGACTTTTCCTTTAGTGCAAAAAATAAAGTTGACATTGTTTTCTAGTTAAATATGTCAACAACTGCTGCACTGATTGCCATTAAATGGTCTCCAGGATAAATCTAAATGACCTTAGCAATTCCTTGGCCTTTCATCAGACACCATCATTAGGTCAAAGTTTGCACTTATACAGTAAAGTATTTCAACACTCAGTTTTGTTCGCACATTCATCCTTCCCAGACGATGTGTCCTAATGACTTTTCTTCCTCTCCTGATGATTTATCTAATGTCACTATGGATTATGGATTCGTTGATCCATTATTACGGAACAGGCCTGCCAGGCACAGGCCCAGGGGCCCAAAGTGTCAGGGCACCCTGGCCTCCACCTCCAAAATGTCACTCAAAGATATATGTACCAACCAGGAAGAGACTCAGAATAATCACAAAAGAAATGTGAAATGACTACAAAGATAAACGACTACAAAGCCATCTAAAACAGCTGCAGGGACACAAAAAGACAGCAACTATAAAAAGAGGCAAAACAACCATAGAAAGACAAAACATGACTACAAATGTACACACTGAAACTCAAAGCGTCTCCGAAGTGACTTAAAAAGTCTACAAAAAGACACAAAGTAACCAAAGAGAAGTGCAAAGCAACTACAAAGACTTGCAAAATGACTACTAAGAAACAAAACAACTACAAAAAGACACACAATGACCACAAAGAAATAAAATAACTGCAAAGAGACACAAAATGACCACATAGAAGCACAAAGCAACTACAAAGAGTTAAAACAATAACAAAAAGAGGCTAAACAACTATAAGGTCTGTTACGTGGGAGAGGTGGTGCGGTCTTTTACATGTCTGTATCTAGGGGCCCATTGTCTCATAATCTGCCCGTGACCATAAGGAACTGTTGGATCAAGTGCTATGAAATCTGGTGTAGGTGTTCATGTTGCCACAGGCTGAATTGAGGCTATTGTGATGATCTTTTCACTTTGTGTCCAGCGCCATCATCAGGTCAACAATTTTCCAATACTTATGTTTGTGACCAAATACCTACTAAATTAACGAAACTCTCATCAGCTGTGCTTTATGCCTACTCTAACTTTGATTCATTTTGTCTGCAGTGAACCTGATCCCCACCACTCCCATACTGGAGGAGCGCCCCTTCCAAGCTGCAGATGGAGGTGCTGGGCAGGCTGTGGGGAAGAGCCGGAAGAGAGTTTTCCCCGCGCCTCACACCCAGGAGCCCAACCCCATATCTGAGGCTTACGGTTACTGTAACACCCCGAACCGCACCGAACATTCCTTGGAAGGTGAGACCGGCAACCTGACGAATAAAGTCATCTCATCTTACTAAAGACTGTGAGGCTGTGGATGAACTTATTATGTTAATTCTTTCCACTGTGGCGGCAGCAAGTGTCGCAGCATCACTGTTTGAGAGCATTAAAAACAAATTTGGATCAGTTCTCCCACTGCTAGAATCACCCAGTTTGATGGACAGTGCATAAATACTTAATATAGTAATAATGTCAGATTTAGTGTGTCAGGACTCGGGGGATGTGTTAATTGTGCGAAAGTCATTTTCAGTTGATTGCATCATCCATAATGCTGCAGTGCTCCCTCTCTATAGCACAGTGGCATGGAGCCCTCTGTTTTTTTTTTCCTTCATTGAAAAGTCAGCAAAGCCCGAGGCAATCATATAAAAATCCTTCACTGCCTAAAACAAGTTGCACCAGCCTCCACTAATTGAGTTTTACTCTGTTTATCTCCGGATGGCAGTTTAGTCTCCAAAGAAGAAAAATCCATTATGTCTCTTTGATTTAGATGGGAAGTTATTGAAAATCAATCAGGAACAAGTTTTCTTGTTTCAGGTGGTGTTTTTCCTCCCAGTGACATGATCATTTTCAAAGTGTCCTGGTTTCTCCTATCTACTTAATTTACTGTTAAACACAAACACACTCACAGACCACAGTCCATTCTCTGCACTCAGACAGTGAGCAAATTTGTTTGATGTTCCTTGTGCTGCTGCTGCTGCGGCGTGGCCAAAAGATTTGTTAAATCAACATTTGCTTTTCTAATAGGTGACGTGCATTAACTCTCCTGAGCACTGTTTCAATTTCAGTTATTTAGTTTTAATGGTCAGAGTAGCATTAGGTCTTCAGGGTGTTTTAAAATAAGCAGGTGATTTTCGTGGCCACTAGGGGCGGCGAAACAAGCTGCAGACACAACACTGGCATACGATCACCATTTAAGTTTTAAAGCGAACTTTTTTGCAAACATTTGCTTATTGGCACATTTAGCAGATACAGTGAAACACTGTATGTTTTGGTTCTGTCTACCTGATAAGTCAAACATCCCTTTCTGACAGTCATGAGCTGGCTTGGCATTTTTTGGTTTGAGCCGTCAGACCAGTACAGCTGGTATTTGCATTTCCATTACAACAGGGCTGCCTTCTTGAAGGCCTTCTTAAACTGATGACAGCTTGTCTTGAGTGATGACTTTTAAAAGCAGCGGGCTGATCTAAGTCAATTGTTAATTGTTATGGTCGGGGCTTGGTTGCGTTTGGCGAGATGTCACCGCGACCCACTTGAGGGTGGGCAGCCTGGCCTTTGGATCTACTCCAAATAAGGTCCATCTCAGGCGCAGCTTGGCGTGGCATGGCACATCTAAGCTGACCATGGAAACACAAATTGGTGCGGCACAGCTTTACTCAGTGCAGCCAAGAGTGACAATGGAAAATGGGTGAAAGTCCACTATTAACCGGTTAGGTCAGTTCTTTTCTCCTCCAACTCCTGAGAACAACATTTGGCTTTGTAGTTGCTAAATACTCCTCCCTGTACACCAGCTAATTGCTACCTTAGTCTGGCCACCCTTTGGCTCTGGACAGGTGGTGTAAAGGTTGCGAACAGAGCTTTGACCCTGAACGTATCTGCCTGCTGCATCTCAAAATGAGTGTAAAGAGATCCAGTTGTGGGTTGTAAAACCAAACAATGAGCTGAAAAACAATAAAAGCTTCAGAGTAAAAACTGTGGATGCTGACGAGAGTTTCCTCTGACAGGTCACAGTCTTCCTGACTACAAGCTGCTGTCTGTCCAGGTGATGATTCGCCATGGTGACCGCTATCCACTCTACTCCATCCCCAAGACCAAAAGGCCCGCCATTGACTGCACCTTGTCTGTCAGCAGGTACAAATATGTTCACTACAATGTATTTAATACAAGCATGACATGTAGCCTTTTTACGTCCTAGTCAAATAAATGACGGCATGGAGGTGCAGTGGTTAGCATTGTCGCCTCACAGCAACAGGGTTGTGGGAGCCCCTCTGTGCAGAGTTTTCATGTTTTCTATCAGCGTGGGTTTTCTCCAGGTGCTCCAGCTTCCTCCCACAGTCCAAAGACATGCAGGTTAACTGGTGACTCTAAATTATCTGTAGGTGTGAATGTGATTGTGAATGGTTGTCTGTCTCTATAGGCCCGTTCCTGGTACTGTTTGGGGGGCAAGAACTACTACAAGAACGTCCTCTTGCTCGACCCTCTCAACCGCCGTGTCTCCATGGGGAGAGCGGAGTAGGAGGAAGGTTCCTGTAAAGTTAGCGGGCTCTGTATGTGACGTAATCGTTGCGCGACCATTTTTACCTGAGCGACGTAGGGGCGTAGGGACGCCATTAGCTGTTAGCTGTTAGCAGTGTCTGTAATAACTACGGTACGGAAAAAATTATTTTTTCCAGCGGATGTCTTAGTTACAACATGATTGAGTTAACTGGATTAGTTTCATGTCGTATCCGACAACGGGAGGCTTTGAACAGATGACGTCCTGTCAGCTGATGCTAGACATTGTGATTTCCCAAAACTGAATAAATACCACACATAGCTAACCCGCTGGAAAAAATATTTTTCTCACGGACCGTGACCGGAGTTATTACAGACACAGCTAACAGCTCACGGTTAGCCCAGCTAATCTACGATAACCAGTGTTGTTATTTACAAAATGTCACATCCCACCCAGAGTATATCCAATCAGCGCCAACTAATCCCCAAGCCCCAGCCAGGAGTTTCTAAGGGCCGTTCTGAGTACCTACTCCGGGGCAGGGACTTGTTTAGCCCCTGTAAAAGTTCCAGAACTCTGTCCTTCGGCCCCATAAAATTACCCCGAAGTTCCTGCGGTGGAAACGGGCCTTATGTGTCAGCCCTGTGATAGTCTGGTGATCTGTCCAGGGTGTACTCCACCTCTTCCCAGTCAGCTGGAATAGGCTCCAGCCCCCTCTTGATCCCCAACAGGATAAGCAGTTGCAGAAAATGAATGAATGAATGTGGGCATAAAAGGAAAGACTGTCCTTCCATTTATACAGTTTTCTCCACATTTTCTGAAGAGGGTGGACATGTTGAAAGGAATCCTTTTTTTTTTTGCCAGATTTCTTGGCCATGTCAACCCAGTAGTTGGCTGGAAAGCCTCAACGTGACAGAAAAGTAGCACTGTATAATTACAGATTTCTGAAAAAAGAAATTATTTGTGTGATCTGGAATTGGGGACATGTTAAAATGGTGCCACTGCTTGAAAGAGCTCAGCACACTGCAGCTGAAGAAAACGAATGCAGAAGGGACAAGACACAAGCAATAAATCAAACATCTCCACTGAAAAACATGCTGCGTGAAAAAACAACAACTCATGATATTGTTGCATTTAATTGCATTATATTGCAGGCTGTTTATGGTGATTTGACTCATTGTGCTGTAATTAAGTAACAGCAAACAGGAAAGAAATGAAAAGCTTAATGAGGAACACTCCTACACTTCTCACTAGGTTCTCCAGTCTGAAGATAAAGGCTTTATTCCCACAGTTTCAATTAATCCAGGTCAGTGTTAAGGGCACAAAATGCCACCGGGATTTAAGCCGGCTTCCCGAGCAGAGCCCCGGCTACCTCTGTGTAATGCCTAACAAGGAGACCTGCTGGAAAGTGTGAGAGAGTGAGACACCAATTACTGCAACAGCTTCTCATATCCTCCGACAAAAACTGCCAGCTTGGTAGCTGCTGTCAGAAAATGAGCTGTGTGTGTTAAATAGACAGTGGTATTACATTCTTTTTGGTGGTGTTTGTGAGGCTTACAGGCAGCGGTAATGAATTTGTTTTACATTCCAAATATCCGGATGTGTACAAGCATTAAACTGAGGAATTCAACAATTCCCCCGGTGTCCCAGTGTTATTGTGTGTGTCAGTGGGAGCGGGTGGGTTTGGTTTGCTACATCTGTTCTGCTGTGCTTTGGTGCAGATGGATACACAAAAATGCAGACGCATTAACATGTGTGTGTGTGTGTGTATGGGGTCTGTTGACGCAGAGTTATGAGGGTCTTATCTCACTTGATTTAAGCAACATGCTCACTGAGCAGCTTTAGTGAGGCAGAACTGTCGCTGCCGCAGAAACTCCCCACAGAACTGTGGGTGGAAAAATACATAAAAGCTCAATTATTAATATCGTTATCTTCTTTAATTCATTTTGCTCCATTCTCTCATCTGTATCTTTTCTTGTCTTTTTTTTTTTTTTTTTTTTTTAACGGTAAGCAGCCAGGCTGTGCTCACACTGGCTCTGCTGCTCTTTCAAGTGGGCTGGATTAGAGTTCCTGATAGGAAGTTATTAAAGGCCAGGATGCCTCTGTGCTCCAGCTTCAGAGGAAGCCTGAAATCAGCACTTTCACACCCGCTTTCTGTGTGTATACATTAACTCAAATTTATGCAAACTCCTCATGTGGATACACATTTGTGCTAAGATAACAAACTGCTATTTTTGAATCCAGAATATTTAGTCTGGCGGCATGGCTTTTGATGTGAGCACACACATCCTCTTGGATGATTTATTTAGACCATACGGTCAATAAATTCCCTGTGACCAATCCCCTTTTCTGGGCAGTGTACCTGAGTTCAGATTTAGCCAGTGACTTAATTTTGCACAAAGCTTTCACATCGGCTTTGCACATCTGGACGGAGCGGGCACGCTGTAATCCTCAGAGCGGGCACGGTGACACACAGTTGCGTTTCAGATTGATAGGATGCAGATGACCTGCTATGGACATCTAATTATTAGATATTGTCTCCACCCTTGATCTTTGAACTGGAGCTGAAAGTAAGCCATCCAGCAAACAAGACTCTTATGATAAATGTTGGGTTCCGGTCAGAAATTGAATTGAATTGAACTGATGCAGCCATGAGCTTACATCTCCTCCCTTTGCTCGGGGAGCTGCTCCGTGGCCAACAGTCGCACCCTCTGGCTGGAATACTGCGCTCCCTCCTTGTGCGAATACATCAAAGTGTGTGTGTGTGAAGTAGGGTGCTGCTGCAAAAGGCATTTTTGGCTCAATAGTAAAATTATTAAAGTTGTCCTTCGCTCAAACATGTGCTCTTCTCATATGTCCTCTAAAATGTCTGACCTTGACTATACTGACTTGTAACTGTGCAAAGTTTGTCGATGTCTGCGCACTCCTCTTAAATCTGAGATTCAAACATGGGTACATCACTAACATATAAGCCAATTGCTGTCTAATACAGGAAGCACATATTGACAAGGGAAACAATACCAGCAAAGAAACATAGAGCTGACTTGTCAGTACAGATAGCCTTAGCAGTTAGCATTAGCATAGTGAAAGTTTTGACAGCAGTTTTTGGTTGTAAACTGGACCCTGTAGCTTCCCGTCACTATTTACTAAAAACCCCATCATAGCAGATGTTATTGTAAGTTTAATAATCCATTAATGCTGTGTCAGCCACTGTCAGTTAGCCTACAAGCTAACAAAAAACACAAACAATTTAAAAATGCTAACTACATTTGGTATTCTGATACGTCCGCTAGTCTCAGGCTTTAGTCCCCTTTCTGGCCCCTTTTCATAGTTGTTTTTTTTTTTTTAATTTTATTTATTTGTATTAAATATTATGTAGGAAAACCATGATAGAAAATATAAGTATTAGCTTAGTCCACATGAACAGAGGTTTTTTTGAAAACAGGCTTTTCCCCTCGAACATCCTCAAAAGAAAAAGTCCCGCCCACATCAGCTCTGTAATGAAAAAAAATCTGTCTCAATGAAAACACAAAACACAATTGAGGTGCTGTCAAGAGCCTGCCAAACTAACAGGCAGTGATACAACTATAATCCTAAAGCCACACAAAGAAGAAGATGCTGACCAATGAGAAGCATGGAAAATACAAAGCTATTAGCAGAAGGCTGCCTGGAGCAGTGACCTCCGTAACACATTCCAATGCCTCTGTTCTTCAGTACAGTGGAGGAGTAACTGTACATTAATGTGTAAAAGTGTAAAGTAAGAGCTGGCCTTATTTTAGTCACATCCACCATTGTATGAAATGTTGCTTCATTTGTGATGCTTTACAACGCACAGTTTCACAAAAGATCTGTTTTCAGTGACCTAAAATGCAGCTTGCAATTGGACGAAAAACCGAAACTTCTAAAATAAAGAGTACATTTTTAAATATACCCATGTAAGTGTGGATAAGGCCTACGTTTTTGAAACTTACAAAACCTACAAAAGAAGAGGCGTAACGAGGTGATTCAATTAAAAGTGCACCAGCCAAACAGTAGGAAACCTTGTGGAAAGCAAGATGGAAATATGGCATTTCAGTTTGCTTCATGTTTTCATTGGCGGAAGGTTCCAGTCTCCTCATCGTTTCAAACTGATCTGATGTTTGATTGTCTGCTACTTTTTCCTCTCTTCAGTGACATTAAAGCTTCTGTTGAACGTTTAAAGCCCAGATCATGCCGATGATTCAGGACGTGACAATCAGTTTTAGAACGTTGCAGCGGTGTGAACTGGCCGGTCTGAGCTCAACTCAAGCTGGCTGATATTGTCACCTGCAACTCAGCTGGTCAAATCATAAAGCATGTATCCTGTCACCAATCAGCTTGAGGTGGAGTTTGCTCGTCAAGTCAAAATAACCACAGATGGCATGTTCACTCCGTCCCCGCCGAGCCCTCTATAGCTGTCCTCGTGTGCCAGTGTCGCACGGAGGGTTACTGCTGCCTCCACACACACACACACACACACACACACACACACACACACACACTCTCATTGACGGATAGTTGCACCCGTTATCTATATTATTGTGGCATATTTATTATGAATACAGTCCATTTCATCACTACTGCAAATGCAGCTGTAGCCAGTATCTGACTATAACTATCCATATTCAGATCTTAAGAAGCTACAGTTTATATTCAGCCACAAAATTACCCTGAAAAGCTGCAAATCAGAACAGAAGTACAGAGAGAGATAATACACCTTTAGTCTGGTTGTATTGCTGTGAACTGATGCAACGATGCAGAATGCAAGTCGTTGCAAGTTTCAGCTTGTCTTGTGGTCTGGACTGGGCTCAAGTCACTTGCTTCATGTAGGTCATGATTTTACTGTTTCCATTGCTCTTTGTTGCATTTTGTTTTTGTGGATAGAGCAACTTTCCCAACTTGGCAAAGCCCAAAACACTTCTCATGACATTTCTCTTTTTGTATTTTAATGCCCAAATTGGAAATGCCCATAAAAGCTGGTGAATGGAATCTAATTTACTTTGATCATGTTGTCATACTGATGTTAGCATTTAGCTGGAAGCACTGCTGTGCTCAAGTACAGCCTCACGAAGCTGCTACCATAGCTGTAAACTCTTCATCTGATTTAATAGCAGCTCTTCTCTTTGAGACGGAGTAAAAGATCTAAGGAAACTGGAGGTACACAGACACACCACGCTGAGGCTGAGTGAGTTCAGCTGCAGAGTGTGTGGATTATTAGTGGTTTGAACGTGCTCATTTCACAGGCAGATTGAATATTAAAAGCTTGCTAAATATTCTGTGTGTTCTCGTAATAATGTAGGTAGTTGTGTTTTTATTTAGACTGGGGTGTAATTAAAGAGATCTGAACTAGCATATGCCCAGGGCTGGCTCCGCAGAGAGAGCTCAGTGTGTGCTTGCGTGTGCGTGCACGCGTGCATGTGAGCTGGCACCAGCTCGCCGACCCACTGTCTCCGTCTGCGGTTAACTGAGCTCTCTTTAGCAGGGAACATCTCCTCTCTCTCTTTCCTCTTCATCTTCCACCAGTGCAGTCTTTGTCAAGGTTTTTGTCTTTCTGCCTCCCATTTACTTTAATCTGCGTCTTGCGCTCCCCCCGAGTTTCGACCACATCATCTCATTTGCCTTTCTGCTTATGCCTCCCCTCATTTATACTACCTCTTTTTCCTCATCTCTCCATCCCCTCCTCCCTCCCCACTAATCTCCCTCCCTGTCCTATCCAGTGATAATAATCCCCGCTTAATGTAATTGGGCTCTGTAATCTTTGGTTAGCAACAATCATCCTAATAGACAGCCTGGCTGGCTCTTTGTCCACACCAGTGTCCCCATCCGCTGACGTCTAGTCTCCCACTGTAGCCAATTAAATCTAGACTGCCCCAAACTCCCCTCAGCTAACTGATCTGCTGATGACAGAGCAGAATGGTGCACTGGCTGCCACAGTATCTCACTCATTTCACCACTCCCATGCGTTCATGCGCCTGGTGCTGCATATATTACAGTTAAGTGAATATTAAAGTGCAAGTGGAGACATGGTGACAACAGCTGCTTATGCAACGTGACAACAAAAGGAAACAATCCCCTCAAAAACACAAAATGTAGGCTAGTGTTTGCAGGACCAGAGGAGTGCTTTGAAGCTTTTCCTTTGGACACAAAAAGGGAACTGTCGAGCTATAATCGTCCTTGTAGGTGGTGGCTTTAGATGTCAGATTATGTTGACTGTGTTGAGTCAGTTACAACAATCACAAGCGGGATTTTAATGGCAGAAGGTCGTTTTTTATGTCATATTCCTGAACCACTCCATGATCACTATGGAAACTGCGTGTGTGTGTGTGTGCGCGGGGGCTCCTTTAATCTGAGCGAGCTGAGCTGCAGCTCCCACAGATTTGTTATATTAAACTGTAATCTTCAATCATCTCTAATCTATCAGATCACCGACTGCTCCTCTCGCTGCCCTCGTCCCCGCGCATGTCAGTGTGTGTGTGTATGCGTGTGTGTTTGTGCTTGTATATGTGTAAATATGTGAGTGTGTGTCCCAAGGCAACACATTCTTTCATCTTTTTATATCTCCATCTCCCATATTCCCTCCCACACATATCGAACTGTGCTGTAGTCCAGCAGCGTTATGTTAGAGGGACACCTGGTGGTGGATGTAGGAAGTGGCCCGCACATGCAGTTACATACTATTTGTATCATTTCGTAAATTATTTTATTCACTGTACACTGATAATAAACTAATGTCACTGGCTCCTCCCTGTGTTTATTTTCATATTTATTAATATGTTTTTTTGATTGAGGGAATTCAGTGGTGATAATCAATGTTTTACATAGTTCAGGTTGATATTATCAAACTGTTTTGTCACAACAAAATAAGCATAAAAAGAAATAAAGTCTGCAGTGATATTAAACAGAGAACAACAGGAAATCCTCACGTTTAGAAGCTGGAGCCGGAAAATAGTTTGCATTTCTGCTTAAGAAATTATTACAACACATCTCCTCATCTACAAATTATAATTTCTACCGGTTGTATATGTTTTGAGGATCAAAATCATGACCAAGACAATTTTAATTTCATGTGAAGTACTGTTGTTTAATAGCTGCATTTCTTACAGGGCTGCAACTAACAGTTATTATAGCCCCACCAGTGGTTCATGGCCTAAAGTTATTATAAGCTGGAGGAAGGAGTCAGCAAAAGTTTGGCATTTTATCTTAATAATCAGTCAGTCCATTGAAAATTGTGTGAACTAATTTGTATTGACTTGTGCCCCTGAAAGCAGTGTAGAAAAAGTATTCAGATCTTTTAGCTAAGTAAAACAATCAGTAGTACAGTGCATAAATACCGTTAGAAGTAAAAGTCCTGCATCCAAATGATTACTTAAATGTACAGTGTTTAAGATTAAGGGGGATTTAGAGGTGAGAATTGTAGATTTGAACCAACTTAAACTTTTCCCGATAAGAATTCCTTAAGTGTTCACTATTTGTGAGGTTTTTACCGTTTGCTGAATTATCCACGGAGGTCTCTTCCTCTCCGAAACAAACGGACCAGGGGTCTCATTTATAAACACAAAACAAGACCCGAAAGAGGCGTACGCCACCTCCCATGGAACAGTTGTGCTCTTTAAGAAACAGACTTGATGGGAGAGACTTTGACTCATGGTTAACAGCATTTTGGAGACGGGAAATTGGTGACACAGATAGTGAGGTGGAAGCCTGATTGTAGAAACTGTTGAGTATTTTTTGGCGCACACCATTTTGGCTTTCATCTATACGTACATTTTTAGTTTGGATCCTATGCACTTCTTTATAAATGAGACCTCAGCTGATAAAAACTGGTAAAAACACAGATTAAAGCAGTTTCATGGTACAAGTCAGTGTTTTTTCTATGCGGTTTGGTACGTAGTAGACGGACTGCTCACCCAGCGCTATGTCTGCTTAATGGTTTTCTCTGATGACCTTAAATGTGCTCATCTTATTTTTTTGATCCCCAGAGGTCTCGTCCTCTCCAAAACAAACGAACTAGGTGATTCACGTTCACGTTTCACAAAACAGTACTATACTATCCTACTATTGGCTATCGATTATTTGATTACTTTCACATCTGTTCTGACTGTGACATGTCAAACTGTCTGCTGTGAAAAACACCCTTTTCTTAACATGAGAAGAGAATTGTGGGTGATTTATACTGAAAAAACTAAAATTAATTGTGGAAATTCTGTTCAAGCAAAATCACATTTTGTTTTTCAGGCTTGCTGTTGTTGTTTTGTGCTGTTGTGTATTTAGAAACCAAGTGAGAAGAGAATAAATCCGATTAACTGCAACATAACTTCTTGGATGTTTGAATCGTGATGGTGTTTTAAATCAAGAAAATCCTTTAAATTGTATTTTCTCATCTTGCATGTTCCTTTAAATATTTAGTTTCCAAGAGGTCAAACACACAGGCTTTGAATCCAATGGGACGATGAGACAGCTGCTCTGTTTGTCAGAGGCCAACAATAAAAGCTGTGGTTTCAACAGGAAGCTCCCCAGTGTCTGTACTGAACCATTTTCAGAGTGAATGTTTTCCTGTGTGTGACATTATTTCGCATAACTGTGTGGGTTGGAGTGGAGTATTCTGCGAATACCATGGTGATGGAGTAAAACTATTTTTTTAAGTGACACCATGTTTGCCTGCAGTAGGTATTATTCCAAATAGCTGCCACAGCAGTGAGCAACCTTCTAGCCACAAGTCTAAATGTGGTACACTGATGAAACTGTGTGGTTAACTGGAAATAATGTACACCCGTGGACCATCTCTTAACGTTTGTCATCCCTCACCACCCTCAGGAAGCCTTCCCACCCCCTGCTGAACCCCTTCATCCGGCACATGAGTCAGAGAGGTCGCGGCCACTGGGATTCACCACTGGGTTCTGTTCCTCGTCTGCCCAACCACAGTTCATGTGAGATGGGAGAACTCACACAGACAGGTGGGCAAGGAACCAGATGTTTTTCTTTTTATCATCCACCACAGCTTAACCTTAACTTTCATAGACCAGTATTCATGTTTTATTTTATGCATTAGAGCCTTTTCTCCCTCTCAACCCTCTTTGTTAAGAAGCATTATCGAGTCCAGATGTCAGACAAACCATCTTCTTTCCATTTTTCCAGGTGTGGTGCAGCACCTGCGCAACGGGCAGCTCCTCCAGCAAGCCTACAAGCACCACACTTTCCTCCCCTCCAACTGGTCGCCCCGCCAGTTATGGTTTGAGACCACAGGTAAGAGCCGCACTCTCCAGAGTGGACTGGCCTTCCTCTATGGCTTCCTCCCAGACTTTGATTGGTCGAAAGTGACTGTGCGGCACCAGTGGAGCACGTTGTTCTGTGGCTCGGCTTGCGACTGCCCCGCCAGGAACAGATACCTGGAGGAAGAACAGAAGAGACAGTATCGGCTCAGAGTGAGCGATACCGAACTTGAGAGGACCTACGTCGATATGGCACGGACTTTGGGTCTGCCAACCCGCCAGCTCCGAGCTGCAAACCCTATAGACTCCCTGCTGTGCCACCTGTGTCATGGCATCTCGTTCCCATGTGTTCCAATGGGAGATGGCACCAGTGGGTGTCTGACAATGGCCCAGTTTGCTGTGATTCGCAGACAGCAGCTAGATGATGAGGTGGATCGGAGGAGAGCGAAGCTGTACCATAAATACGCCATCCTCGCCATGTACCCCTACCTCAACCGAACTGCCACCAAGATGGAGCGTGTTGCTAAGGACAATGAGGCTGGCAGACAGCCTCGCGCAGGGGGCGAGGAGGTCTTTACCGTCTCTTCAGGCCACGACGTGACCGTGGCCCCACTGCTGAGCGCCCTTGGACTAGAGGAGGCCCGCTTTCCACGGTTTGCAGCGAGGGTAGTCTTTGAATTGTGGAAAAGTCCCCCAGCCACGCAAGGACAAGCAAAGAAGAAAGCTGGTAAAGGTGAGAAGTCCAAGGCGAAAGACGGGGAACTGTTCATCAGGGTGCTGTACAACGGCGAGGATGTGACATGTCACACCACCTTCTGTCACTCCCACGCCCACCCCGCCAACCAGCCCCTCTGCCCTCTGAAGAACTTCCTGTCTTTTGTCAGGAGAGACATGTTCAGTGTTGTCAACGCTACTTCCTACCAGGAGGCCTGCTACAGGCGTGCTGGTTGACAGATGGAGAGGAGGGTGACTGAGTAAGGGTGCAGAGTTGGCAGATGGTTGTACTTGTTTTTTAATCCTTTTCCACTTTTGAAGATTGTGCACTTTTATGCTGCTCATAGCCTCAAACTCTAAAATTCCACATCTTTTAAATGTAGTCCTTTACATTCCTGAGCACAAAGTGAGTGGCAAACACCCACAGTACTGTACGTCATATCGTCATGAGCTCAATTTCTAACCTTTTACAAACTCGTTTTTTTGAATACTGTATTTTGTCTGAAGAGGATGTGCAAGAGAGGTCATTCAAGGGAAGTTGTATGGCACTTAGCCACTTTATTCCGACATTCCATAATACCATGGAATTTTAAAATTCCAGTATTCCCAAAATGCTTGCAAGAAAAGGGAATTTTGACGCTGGAAATACTGTACTGGAAATACTGTGCTCGTCATTCCTGGGAAATACTTTGTTTATAATAAATCTTTTCCATGAAAATTACACTTTGGGCTAGTTTTGGCCGCATTACTCAATATGACCCTTACGTCACTTTCTTTTACTGTTTGGGTTTTATGGGTTTTAATGTTTTTTTCATTCATCGTGTTGTCTGTTTAATAACAAGGGTTATTATTTCTGTTTTGACACATTGATTTTGTTCCAGTAAAACTGACTACGGTACTCTGTAACAAATTAGTTTTTTTTCCCATATATTAATTTACAGCTACAGAACATCTGTATTTATATTAATTGGTGATACAATTGATCACATTCCACTTTTTGTTTTTGCTTGTAGAACACTGAATTAAATAAAGGTTCATTGTGACTAGACATTTTTCTATCAGTTGTGACTGGTTTGCTGAGGAATGGTTTTCTGGTGGTATTCTGGTGTAAAGCATGTGACCTGAGGAACGCTGCAAGTCCATGTCCACCCATTAGCTGAAACATTAAAACCACTGGTGGGTGAAGTTAATGACATCGATCATCTCGTTACAGTGCAATGTTCTGCTGGGAGACCTTTGGTCCTGCATTCATGTGGATGCCAAATGACCCGCACCATCCACCCAAACACTGCAGACCAAGTACCCCCCTTCACGGTGACGGCACTCTCTGATGGCAGTGACCCCCAAGCAGGACAATGCACCATGTTGCACCACAAAACTGCTCAGGAACAGCCAGATTAATGTGAGAAAGACCTCAAGGCGTCAAATTTGCCTCCAAATTCCCCATATCCAAATCTGATTGAGCATCTTTGGGACGTGTACGTACCCCAGATGTCCTGTGTCCATGCCTTGACAGATTAGAGGCCCCACTGTGGATTGGACTTGGCTCTGACCTGTTGGTGCATGGATACAAGCCCTGTGTTGTCCTAAACCAGGGTGTAGACACCAGATCCTTTGAGTCCTGTGGGTTGTGAGATGGGATACCAGCGTGTCCCACGGATGCTTGATCAGATTGGGATCTGGGGAGTTTAGAGACCAGGTCGATGCCTTGAGCTCTTTGTCACGTTCCCTGGGCCGTTCCTGAGCAGTTTTTGCGGTGTGGCATGGTCCATTGTCCTGCTGGGGACACAGTGTTTCAGGGAATGCTGTTGCCATGAGAGGGGGAATTGATCCGTGATGGTGTTTGGGTGCATGTCAAGCGGTATCCACATGAATGGCAGCACCCAAGGTTTCCCAGCACAATACTGCATTATAACATGGTAATCAATGGTAATTAACTTCACCTGTCAGTGGTTTTAATGTTTTGGCTGGTCAGTGTGCTCATGTAGGAACATTTCTCAGCTGGTGTCTCTTCTTTTAATCTACCACTAGATGGCGTATTAGCTCCACAAACCCCATTCAAACCTCTTCTAACCCATCTGCTACCATCAGTTATCCACTTTGTCAGCAGTGCTGCAGGAGCACAGCACATAGTCAATACATTTATATAAATGTAAAAACCTTGAGTGCCTATTCCACCGCCACTAGACAAGTCGTGTGTCATCATCATTAGGAACATGATACAACGCTGACAAGATATCAATTGTACAGCTCATTTTCAAAAGTGCCCCAGCATGCTCGCACTGCTTTTTTTCTCCCAGAATCCTCAGAATCAGGAGAGTATTGACTGGAAAAATGCAATAACAAGAGTGAGTCGGGTAAATTACATTTGCAGTATATGGATGTTAAATTTGTCCTGGCGGTAGACGGCTATTTTCTAGTGAATAAGTGGGTAACGCAATTGATGCTGTAGACAGACTATAAATGTCATCTGCTGGGGCAGGAGTTTTATTTTGTTACACTATGAAGGCAGGTGCTGGATCTTTAGGAGACTGTGTGATTTGATTGTCTTAATTAAGGATCTCCTAATGAAGATGTTCATTGATGACCACAAGTGTGACGTACATTTAATAGTCACATTCATTGTATTGTTTGACAGGAGTGACACTAAAACTGTGTCAATTATGAACATATTTGAACTCAAAGACCAGCGGATTAAAGGTCACATTTCCCTCTGTTGCAGAGTCACACCCTAAACTTCAGCTCACATCTCAATCCTAAAGTTGAGGCAAAGCACATAAGTCGATGCAAATTTATTCCCAAACTTTCCCCGGTCACATCCAAACCTTCTCCCGGGCCATTTCCCATGTTATGCCATGACGTCAGGGTTGTTAATGATAGGAGCTAACCCTCCCCGGCCGACCCGATTCCTCCCCCTCTTGTCCTGCCCTCTCCCACCAACGCCTTGTGCTGCAGGCCCCGACACCCCTCTGCCACCCACGCCTCTGATGTCATCCCGCCAGACCGAGGTGGAGCAGCAATTTCCTCCCGCCGCAACTCGCTCAATCTTTGATGTTGTTACGCTGCCTCCGGCTTTGGCTTATACACCGGTGTCTCCTGGTGTGTGTGTGCTGTAAGGAGAGGGGTAAAGACGGATCAAGGTGAATGTATTGGGTGTGTGTGCGCTTTTGCTTGGCTCAGTGTTTACGTCAGCCTGTTTGTCTGGCCCCAGAACAATGTCCACTTGACCCAGTCTGGCTACAAAACCCTGCATATAGATTTCCAAACACACCCAGGTTGTCCAGCTTCAATAGCAGCACTGTGTGTGTGTTATTTGGAGAGACGATGGGAAGACAGATGACTGACAGCTCAGACAGTAGGAGAGAATCATTGTGGTCAATGCTGAGAAGAAGCAAAGATGGAAGAGAGGGAGAGGTTGCGGTTATGGTTCGACATTAACCTCATGGAATCAGCCCCGGACTCTCCTCTCTCCAAAACCGCAGTCATAGCCACTGGTTGGAGGAATTAAAGAGAGAGATTAGATTTCATGTTGTGAAGAGGGTTCGGAGGAGGAACAACAGCTACCAGACGCGGGGCGAAAGAAGCCAAATGTTGACCGGAGGGAGCAGCTCGGGTTCAGACTAATGCCACCACTAAAATGACTCCAGCTTCCCACGGTGGGTTCTCCCAGCTCCATTCCACTATAATTCAAAAGAAATGAGCCAGTAAGAGCATGTGATCACGGCAGGATCTCATCCTTGTGAGACTATTTAGGAACCTGGGATATTGTACTTTTTGCGATCCTGATGCAGATGCTTTCTCTGCCAGAAAACAGATTCCCCCCTCTGGGTTGGGAGAGAATTACTGCCCCAAGTGAAGGCGTTGAAATATCTTAGGGTCTTGCTCACGAGTGAGAGTAAAATGGAGCTTGCGCTGGACAGGCAGTTTGGTGGGGCATCCGTAGTGATGTAAGCAATGCGCTGGACTGCCGTAGTGAAGAGGGAGCTGAGCCAGGAGGCAAAGTTTTTGAATTACTGGTCCATCTATGTCATGTGCTTTGGGTAGTGACCGAAAGAACGTAATTGCGTATACAAGCAGCCTGAATAAGTTTCTTCCGTACGGGGGCTGGGCTCAGCCGTAGGGAAAGGGTGAGGAGCCCAGACATTCGGAAGGACCAGAGGCCAGTTGAGGTGGTTTGGGTATCTCTTTAGGATGCCTTCTTAGCGCCTCCCGTTAGTAGTTTTCTGGGCACGTTCAACTGGTAGGAGGTCCTGGGGTAGACCCAGAACACGCTGGAGGGATTGTATATGTCATCAGGCCTTGGAACGCCTCACAATCCCCCTGGAGGAGCTGGAAAATGTTACTGGGGAGAGGAACGTCTGGAGTACTTTGCTCAGCCTGCTGCGCCCGTGACCTGTCCCCGGATAGGTGGATAAGAATCGATGGATTGATGCCACCTCCAATGAAGACCTTTAAAGAGATATTTCCACATTTTGTTTGATGCACTTTTTTGCTTTCTTTGACTCTCATATCTGTAAGGTAAATGCAAAGCCACAGCTGAAGTACAGGAATTTGTTAGCTTAGCACAGCTAGCTTGGGACTGTTCAGCAGTACATTTGGACAGAGTAACAGCAGGCGTGTCACGTCGGCGGAGCAGAGCAGGGTTTCTTACCTGCTCTGCAGACTGTTTCTGCAGCTTGTGGTTGCTGCCAGCTTCACTGTGTGTGAGTTGTGCCAAGTGATAATGCAGTTGGTTAAGGAGGGTTTGGAAGTATATTGACTATTTTAACTGTTACTGACTTAATTAATTAATTGGATCATAATGACAGGGTGCATCAATCTGATTGATTGTAAAAACACAGTGTTGCTCTGCTCCTTCGCCTTGCTTCTGCCACAATGAAATATTCATTTTAATTAATGAATTTAATTTTATTTTTGTACTTTTACACAGTTCTATGTTGTTTTTATCTGTTGGAGGGGCACAGAGCTGTGCACAGGCGAGGAAAAATAGACCAGCCATACAAAAGTAGTTTAGCAGCTTCAGTTGATTATAATGGTTGTGGTCTGCTATGGGCATGCCACAGCTGATGTGTTGTGCCGCAACTGTGTCCATTGGCCGTTAGGCTAGCAGTTTGACCCTGTTTCCAGTCTTTAGCTAAGCAAAAATAATACGTTGCTGACTGTAGCTTCATTTTTAGTACAGACATAAATATTATGTCGTTGAAAACTGTTTCTTTCTGCTGTAAAGTTGGGCATTACCTGTATAACACTGAGGTCTATAGTGATTGACTGATGTCTGCAGCCAGCCTCAAGTGGCCGTTCAAAGACCTGCATTTTTTGGCATTTTGTTGGCTCACTTTTTCAGCCCTGGAGGTTGCTCCTTGGTAAGAAAGTGTATAAGCCTATTTCACAAAATGTCAAACTCTTCCTTTAAATCTTTATATAAACTACAGTAAGAACTCTACAGTGTTTTAACAAGTTTGAAAGCTAGTCAGACACTCCAAACCTGCCAAGCTAGGTTTAAAAGTGATACTCTGAGCAGTCATAAGGAGCCATATTTGGGAGATGAGGTGACAGGAGAGACGTGTGAGAAAGCGACCGAAAGAGTGTGTGTAAGTTTAGGGTCAGCTAATTGGGGTCTGCAGGGTGTGTGTTCTGTCTGTCAGTGTCTAGACTACACCGCCAGTGGGTTTCTCTGATGTTATGCTTTATTAAGCCCTTTACCTAAGCAAATAACCCGGCTACCATGCACGCATGTGTCTCTGTGTGAGTGTGTGAGCTGCTCGTCCAGTCTGAATGCGGGTTGTGTTTGGTGCTCCTTGTGGATGCACTTACCTGTGATTTATTGAGATGGGAGCGAGTTCTCGTTAGCTAAAATAATCAGGATTTATGAGTCTCTCTGTGCTGTAAGTGACGGGCCAGAGGCTTCGCCCCACACAGACGCACACAGCCGGGCTAATTGAGTTTGGTTATTACTGTCTCGTTCCTCTATCAAGGGCTCGTTCAGCCGGTCATCCATCACAACACACATACACACACACAATAAAAAAACAGTTTGTTCATTTTCTTTTCTCTGCACACAGTCTTTGAACACTTTCTCTTAAGGTGTGTGTTGCTGCTATTATTTTTATTTGTGTGTGTGTGTGTCACTCTTGTCGCCATATACCAGCCTGCACACACACCCTGATGTCCAGCCCGGCAGATCTTGCTCGTCTTCAGCGATATTTGTGTCTTTATTACCCCAACACACACGTCTTCATCCTGTATCTTTAGATGTCGCACATTTGTGTCTGAGTGTGTCTCTAGCATGGATAGCTGGGATTAGGAGTGTGTGTGTACGTGTGTGGCATCCTGTAAAACACCCCTCGAATGCAAATGGCAAAGGAAGCCCCCCCCCACTCCCCAATCATTCTCGAGAAAAAACAGAAAGAGGGAAAATGAGACGGACAGACGAAAGGAACAGACATACATACCAAACACGGCAGAGTGATAGAGATGCATACAAATGTACAGCAAGTCGACGACGGGTAGCGAGAGATGGAGTGAAGGAGGAGGGGGAGAAAAAGCGTTTGGTAAGTGGGTCAGGCCTGTCTGCCATCCCAGGCACATACACACAGTGTGCAGCCCCCAGAGAGAGACCCAGACTGTACAACATGCTGCTGAGAGGAGAGACGACAGGAGGAGAGGGAAGAAGACGGAGAGGAGAGACGAGAGGAAAATGTGATGAAGTAGAAGGTTGCAGATGGATCGCGAGGGAAAGGGGAAGGATGGAAAGCAAGAGGGACAGATGTGTTGGCTCTGATCTGAAAGGGTCAGTGCAGTCAAATCGAACAAGCAAAGCGGTATGTAGCCATGGCGATTGAGGTTTATCTGTCAGTCTGTAGTAATTCTGCCACCATCCCAATCCTGTGTACAGTTTTCTTTGGAATCACTTCCTACTAAAAATAATACATCTGATGTTTTCCATGTGGCTTTTGTGAATGATTTGACATATGAGTTTTCATTAACCCTCACTCAGAGTTCGGGGATGATATGGTTTGGCCAGATACGACTGTAGTTAATGAGAAAATGTGCTTGTGTATTTTGGATGAACCGGCTATTCAAGTTCTACTCTAACAGAGGAAAATCACTATAATGTTCCTGAATTTACTGAAGAGATTCGAAGTCAACAGTTGCCTCGTTGTATTTTTCAACATGTTATGACGTAATTCACTGAATCGTCTTGTTAGATACTCAGTGGGGGGTTTACAATAGGTGTTTTTGGACCAAGCAGTTCTGGGGACTCCCTGAGAGGAAGTGTCCACTGGGCAGCTCATCCAAGAACGACATAACGACTTTTTCTGTTTGCATTTGTGCCACCAATAGGAACGCTGAAGTGACGTAAGGTGGCAATTGAAGATTCATATAGTTTGCTTTCATGATTCAAAATTATGTAATATTTCCCTTATTGCATATGTGCTCAGTGAAGCCTGAGCAGCTAACAGGTTTTTTTTTTTTTTTTTTAAAAATGGTGGTTGCTGATGTTGCACTGGCTCATGTGTTTAACCAATTACTGCACTCTTACGTCACTCAAGGTTCCTCTTCTGCAGGGAGAGTTTCTACTCTGAAATAGGAGCTAAAAAAAGTCTCACAAAATGGCGTTCGAAGAGCTACAGTTGTTCATAGTTCTTGCTTCTTAGATCTATAAAAAAGTTCTGGTCTACAAACGCCTAATATGTCTTGAGACTTGGACTCAAAATCAGCCACATAAATGACTTGGACCAGAGTTGGACCAGATTCCAATGGAACTTTATTCTAACTCTGGACTCCTTAAGCCTGGCATACACTGTGGGATGTCGCTGTCCAAGGCAAAAGATGACCAATTTGTAAGAAACATGACGATATCTTTGATCGTGGCTCTAAAGCGGTGGTCCTACGTCGCACGGTGACAGAGGCTCAAGGATGGCTGTTCTCGCGGTCTCGCAATCAAAGACAGCCTGGGATAAAATTCTGACAGTTTCAGAAATTTGGGATGACCATCTCACTGTGTGACTGCTGTTATGACCTGTGTCTACAAACCAACCAATAGAAATGAAGCATGGAATGATGCATTGGGGCTACACCCAAACAGACAGATGTTTTAAATGAGTCTATTGTGCCCCCAAGTGGCGAAAATCCGGTATTACCGACTTGATGTGATTTTTTTGTTATGTTTTGTTTTTTTTACAAAAACTGGACCGTTTTTTTTGTTTGTTTGTTTGTTTGTTTTTTCATACTGACCCAACCCTACTTCACAGTTGGAGAATAACCTGTGCAGCATCCTTGCACACTCAGTATGGGAAGCTTTTGTATCGTACGTCATAGCCTGGATTCAGTAGGTGCTGTCACTGTACAGTCTGCATGCATCAAACTTGATGTTGTACCCAAATTTATTAGATGCATGTCACACAGTATAGCTGCACTAAACTTGTAAGATTGATAAAATCTCACAGTTTGTAAGCGGCTTTACAGACTTGACTCTGCTTGAGACTTGAAATTATGTATTTCATGATTAGACCCGAATGTTTAGTCACAACTTTGTAAGACACACTATTGAAAGGCAAATGTTAAAATGGCCAGTATTCAGAGACCTGACTTTGACATCTCTAAAGTAACTTTAGACTTGAGGTAACAGCAGCTCTGCTCTATTTGAAACTTACTCTTGCTGCAGTTCCAAGCTTTCCATTATTACTTTAACACCATCATCAGGAGCAGGTAAAGAAGTCAGGAAACAGCTGATAAACTCCAGGTGTGATGTTCCATCTGACAATCACTGTCGGCCTCTGACATCATCATTCGCATCAGGCCTAATTGATTCAATTGAGTAATCAGCTGGCACACCTGTGCAATGTCCAAGATCACTTGTGCATTATCAGTCATCGTCATTCTGAATCATAACTGACAGCTGTATTGTCGCACAGACGTTTGCATCGATAAAATGCAATGCATTTTGGGATTGTTCGGCATGGACACTGCTTTTTGTCATTCCCTTGGTGATTTGTTTTTTTTACGGGCACTATAGAGCATAAATTTCACACTCAGATAAAATGGTGGACAGTAAAGTCAGTGCACTATAGTAAACTGCTAACACATCCCCAGTATTTATTAGCTGCTGTCTCCCGACACCTCTACCTGCTCCTGGTTTAGGGCTAATGTGGTGGTTTAGAAATAAAACCAAAAGCTTGATGCTGCAGCAGTGACTCAGTCCTTTTTTGAACCAACTCTCCTCCTTTATCCACACCTGTTGCATCAGCCATCCATTCAGGCTGACGAAAGTATTCCAGACGTGTCTCTTCCCAGCAATGCTTTACAGCTCTTGCTAGGGGACCCTGAGGGTCTGCCCTGGGGCCTTCTACTACTGGGATATCCCAAGAACACCTCTAATGGAAGGCACCCAGGAGGCATCCTGATCAGATGCCCTAACCACCTCAGCTGACCCCTTTCTATGCAAAGGAACAGTGGCTCTACTTAGCTCCTTATCCTGTCTCTAAGGCTGAGCCCAGCCACCCCACGGAGGAAACTCATTTCAGCCACTTGTATCTGCAACCTCATTCTTTCAGCCATTACCCCCCTCCAAGAATCGGCACTTTAACGTGATGGAGGGCTTTGCTTCTACCCGTGATCCTTGGAGCTGTGTTGTCCAGGGCTAACAGGCAAAGGCAAAGTGGTCCCAGGGGAGGGGCCAGACTAAGAGTGGTCCAAGAAGACCACAATGAAATGGCACATTCAGGGAAAGAGTACCTCTGGGGCCAGACCTTGTGGGGGAGCGTCTGGTGGCCTGGCCTTGGGCAATGGGGCCTGGTCGGTCTCGGCCCGAATGAATGACATGGAGCCGCCACCTTGTGGACCCACCACCTGCAGGGACTGGCATCAGGACCCTGTGCATTGTGTGACAGCAGGCAGGCAGGGGCATCGACCCGGGCATGTTGCCCCCTGGTGTCGCAGACCTGTTGCTGCAGTACACATGACAGAATATGCCCCCATGTGGCTAAGACAGGCTATATGTGTCATTTTACATCCCATCTCTCCAGGTCCCTGTCAGCAACAGTGTCATTTTATGTCATCAGTATGAGCAGCGTGAGCTATACTTTAATATCCTACAATATTAAAAGACAGTGTCTCATAGTTTTTGTCTGTGTTGCTCTGTTGTGGCAGGATTTAATCAGCCTCTCCAGCATGAGCTAAATACTCAAGTTCACATGCAGTTTCCTACCAGCAGCAGCACTTCAGAAGTGTGGCATCACCATGAGTGATGAGTCGTGATTATGAATACTGTTATACTGTATTCTTCTTTTTGGCTGACACGTTATAGGCTGCTGTTTTACAATATTGTGTAGAGCCCATCCTGCTCTGTTTTGATGATACATTTTGCATTCAGTTGCGATGAAGATTACTTTTTGAGGAGGAAGGCTGACTGTGTGTATGTACAGCATCAAAAGCCACCTACAGTAAGCATCATCTTTTTTTTTTTTTTTTTTTTTTTTGTTAGAGGGAGAACTAAGCATTTCTGAGTGACAGGTCTTAAAGGAGGAAGCGTAGTTGGGTTTGACCTGTGACAGAGGTCCTGCGTTAGACTGTGACCCACGATGCAGAATGTGCTCCGACCTGCTGCTGCTGCACCGCAGGCCGCACCAGTCATTTTTTATGGTACGCTGCCGCCTGATGAAAGGACACGGTGAGTTTGTTTGCTGGACTGGAACTGCATCAAAGAAAAAGAGAGAAGAAAGGAGAACGAGCCAGGCTGTCACTGAAGTGAGAACTGCTCCATGGCTGCTTGGCTTGAACAGATGAAAGGGTTAATCTCATTTGACAACACACAACAATGAGTAATGACTCCAAAGCCTCTCGCTCCCTCCTTCACTCGCAACTTTTTTTTTTCCTGAAGCATGGCCTTATTTGCCGTACAGCCCTCTGCTATACACTTTGCCTTGTTTGCCTCCATTGTATGCGCAGCAGGCTGCTGCTTACCGTCTGTGTGCGCCTAGGTAAACACGTTTTGGGAATAGCAGCTAATCCATCACAGGCGTCACGCTGAAATGTTTCTCCCCCGGGCCCTGCAGTGCTGCGGTATCAGGTGGAAGAGTTCCACTTCCTGTCTTTGTGAGCAGGTTCCTGGCCAACGGGGACAATCTCCCAATTGGCCCCCGGTGAGTTGAGCATACAACCAGTGGGCGACACTACCTGTTCCACCACAGCCCCGGACGGCGCCACTCAGGGCCCTGTGGAAGGGTGTGCGTGTGTTAGTATGCATCGTGTGTTTCTGGGTAACAAGGAAGTAGATTTCTGCGGCCGAGAATAGGACTTCAAAAGTTTCACCAACATTATTTGCAGTCCTGCTAGTATGATTGCAGAAATGTACCGAAGCTGTGGTGTCAAATTTTGATTTGAGGAGATTGTACCGCATGACTGTGAACCATGAAGAAGGGTACATGTCAGTATCTCTCCCTCTCTCTCCCCCACACACACACACACACACACACACACACGCACGCGGGATGAGTGTTCCTCGGTGAGCTGTACAGATTTTAAATTGAATCTCTCTTGTCCACGCTGTGGGTGACCTTCCCATTCTGAGCTGAGGAGTGTTCCAGAAAGCCAATACAGCCACCGTGATTTCTTTCTCACAGAGCCAGACAGTGACAAGCAGGGAGAGAGATCCAAAGAGACAGAAGGAGTGAGACGCCTAGCTCAGATTCTTCACACACTCCTTTGTTCCTTTTCTGACCTCGTGTGTGATTCTAAAGGTTGCCCCAGAAGAGATGGATCAAAATCTTAATAGGTTATTAGTCATGCATTACATAGAAATGAGATATTTCAAGTTTAATCTTGAAGAAGAAGACGATATTGTGTATTTGTGTGTATTTCTGATGCTCTATTGTCTTTTTTTTTTAACTCAGAGGAATGTCTAAAAATAATTCAGATGTCAGTGTGCTTCAAACAAAGTGTTCGTCTGTACAACAATTTTTGTGAACTTTATTAAAGCAACAGTTAGATATAGATAGATATCTATGCCTGCTTTATGCAGCAACATAGATGTGATTAAAGCCTTGGACATACTTTCTTCATTGAACATCCATGAACAGCTGTGGTCATATACTACAATTGACCTTTCGCTAAGCCCCGCCCCTTCGTGATGGTCCAACAAGCTGTCAGAGTAAGCACTGAGCCCACACTGTAACTAACTGCACTCCCTGAAGAAATATTGTCATATTTTTGGACAAATGAAAGAGTGATTCCAGAGAGAAGCAGACAGAGGGGTCTACAGTCTGTGTTTGAAGGATATATCAAGGATGTCAAACTGACTCAGCAGCAACAACAGGTTAAAAAGACAAAGATAGTTAGAAGCTAAAGCCGAACTATAGGCTACAGATCACAGTGTAAAAGTGAACCACCACATCACTGCTGATCGCCACACAAGACACAAAAAATAGGCTGCACATGGATGTACACACAGGGCTACATGCAGACGTTCACAGGCCTGGGTGAATAACGACATTTACGCCATGTGGACCAAAGCAGGTGTTAGCAGACACATGGGTGCAGAAACTATGCATTGACCTTATAGGCAGGGGTTGAAATTCTCTCTCAAACTGTCTTTCACTCTTCACTCAGCTGCTTCTCTCACTTCTTACCATGTGCAACTGAATGTAACACCAAGAACGCCTTTGATGAGAAACTGTGCGAAAATATGCACCATCATCCACTTCTTTTAAATAAACAGCGCTTCACCCTCGTTATGACGACAGGCTTTCCATCCTACCTTTGTGTGTGGCCATCCCTAACAGCTGTGAACATTTTTCCTTGAGACGTGGTCAGACAACACTTTGTGCAAACTAGTTAGTGCCTTTAAGCATTTAAAGTGCAACGCAGCAAGGGCTCTGACACATGAGGCTCTGTGGTACATTCACACCAACGTGGCCCTTGAAAAACACATCAGAAGAACTCCCACCTTGGCGAGGAACAGCCTCACCACAGATGGCTCTCTCAACAACAGCGCACTGAGACAAAAGTTCACGTCTACCACTGTGGGTGGAGTGAGGAGGATGAATACATCATCATCAAAACAAAGGCTCCGAAGACAAGATTAATGTAGTAAAACAAAGATTGTCAGAGCAGTGCTACAGTACATAAAGGGCAACGGAGGGTATATTGTAAATGGTAGAGTTTGATGTCTCAAGTGCTATTTAACATATTTACTTCTGTTTTGTTTTTCAAGGAGAAAGAAGTATGATCCTATTACACAACAGCGCACAACGAAATAGAAAGCCACAAATGAAAGTGGATTAAATAAGTATAAATCCATTGAAGGTCATGTAAAAGAGAGAACAAAGTGAGCACTCTCAAAGCAATAATCTCCTATCAAAGCAGCAGGCTAATGGTGCTCGAACTATTCAGTCTTGACTAAACAAAGGAGAGACAGCACTTTAATGAGTGCCACTCACCAAGAGACAGCAGCGCCTTCACTCTCAAACAATTTACAAGTTACATGCTTGATAGTTTTAACTGCGCCTGTCTCACCTTGAACTCAGAGTGATGCAATCACCACTGATTATTGTTTCTGCCGCTTAAACAAAATACTTTAATTTATTCCTTGTAGCTGCTGTTGACCTTTAAGGCTCCTTAAATACAATTAGTATTATGTTGCCAATAGTTTTATGTCTTCTCTTGTGTTTGGTGAAGTTTTGTAATAATCTAGGATATGGTTTAGCTATGTTTCACAGATGTATATGTCCTGTCCTGGTCACACACCAGCAAGTGGCACAGCACAATTAATGGTGGTGTGAAGACAACTTGCGGGGCTGATTCTTGAACTACTGGCAAGCTAAATGCTAGCATGCTTGCAAGCATGACCAGCACTGGTTGTAACATTAGGCTCAGTTCCTTGAGCTTTGTTCTATTTTGTCTGTACTTTACGATTACTCGTTTTGTCCTCATGATTGTACATCATGTCAGTCAACAAGATTCATTGAAGAAGGAATGTAGTTCTCTGAGCTTATAAGCTTGTCACCTGCTTGCTAACTATTAGTAAGGAGCCTAAGCTTCTTAGTTTGGTTGCTAATGGACAATAAGTCCACACGGTTTCTTCAAAATATGTATTTGTACAATGAACTTCTGCCTCAAACTATTCTTGTGTTGCGAAGCAGTTTGATGGAGGAGGGTCAAACACAAGTGGATGGTGCAACACAGCTAACCCCCAAATTCCACCAGATGTGTGTGGGTTGTGTCTGCGCTCCGGAACGACAGCGGAGCCGATACGTTTCAATTCGTGAATTGATAGAATTGACTAGCAGCACAATTGTTATATCGCGCGATTATGCATGAATTTGCAAGATCTCGTGGGTCCCGTGACTCCCGCTGCCCGGGTGCACCGCTCACAGCCGGTGTGTTGACGGACAGCGGAGCACGCAGCGGATAACCAGTGCAGCTGTTCCGCAACAGACATGCATCCAGCATAATTCCAGCGTAATAGGTGACGTGAAGCTGACATTACGCCATGTTAAATTTTAGGATGGGGGCGCCGTCTTGTGAGGACCATGCTGTGTTACCTGTGCCTGCTACGGTGGTTCCCTGCTTACTCTTTGGCTGAAAAGTTCAATTTGATGGAAAAAGGAAAAGATGGAGAAGACAGACAAACAAAAAGGGACTCTGCCAAGTGAAACTGAATCGCACCACTTAGGCAAACTAATGACAATAAACAACATAGATCCATTTCACTTGGCAGACCAAGAATGGGTTACAGTAATCGTTGCACTATCTCCACTCATAACTAGACACTTTACTCTAAGTGCATCCAATTTCTGTGAGTTTAAAGACCAAAACATGCCAAACTGACTTTAGAGAACTACTGGCTATGAAGGTCCCCTGCTGTGCTGCCTGATGTTGCTGTATCTTTGCCAGAAAGTTGCACATTAACATATTGCAAAAACTACAGCCAACAGCCAACCAGCACGTACAGTCATGGAAAAAATTATTAGACCACCCTTGTTTTCTTCAATTTCTTGTTAATTTTAATGCCTGGCTCAACTAAAGGTACATTTGTTTGGACAATTATAATGATAACAACAAAAATAGCTCATGAGAGTTTAATTTAAGACCTAAGAACTATTCATTTTCCATGGTTTTCTTGATAATAACCAAAATTACTTAAATTCTTACATCAATAGCTATGGCATTGTACCGCCAAAAACACTACTTTTAAGCATTCCATGTTTTCTTTTCTGTTTGCTTTAAACACATGATACACACAAGAGTTAATACTTGATTGCATAACCATTGTTTTTGATGACTGCAGCCATGCGTCTTGGCATGCTCTCCACCAGCTTCTGACATTGTTCTGCTGTCACAGCAGCCCATTCCTGTTGGACAAATTCAAACAAATTTTCTTTGTTTTTGGGCTTGTGGTTCTCCATTTTGAGTTTGATGATTTTCCACAGGTTTTCAATTGGATTAAGATCTGGTGATTGAGCAGGCCAAGGCATGGTGCGAATGTTGTGGTTCTCCATCCAGGCTTTAACTGACCTTGCCGTGTGGCAAGGGGCATTGTCTTGTTGGAAAATCCAGTCATTCGAGGCAGGAAAGAGTTTTCCAGCTGATGAAAGAAGACTGTTTTCAAGGGTAGTCCTGTACATGACCTGGTTCATTCGGCCTTCACACAATTGCATTTGCCCTGTTCCACTCAGACTGAAACAACCCCAGATCATGACTGATCCACCCCCATGTTTTACTGTAGGGGCAAGACAGTCTGGGTTGTAAGCTTCTCCAGGCTTCCTCCTAACCAGTAAGTTGGCTGGAGTGGGCATCAATTCAAAATTGGATTCATCACTGAAGAGAACCTTAGCCCAATCATTAACAGTCCAATCCTTGTGGTCTCGAGCAAAGAGTAACCGGGCCTTCCTCTGCCTTTCATTGATGAAGGGCTTCTTGCGTGCTCTGTGTGACTTCAAACCAGCTTCAACAAGTCGGTTTCGAACTGTCCTTGCCGAACAAGTCACATTTCTCGACAGTGCCCACTCATTTTTAAGGTCCTGGAGGTCTGACGACGATTCCTGACACAGGAACGGATGAGTGCACGGTCATCTCGTGGGGTAGAAAGACGTTTCCTGCCACGGCCAGGTAGCAATTTGGTAGTGCCATGTTCAGCTTGTTTTTTTTTTGTGTAATGAACGGCTGTCTTGGAGATCTTCAGTTTTTTCGCTACCTGTCTCTCACTCATGCCAATTTCCAGCAGTGCCAAGATGGCTGCCTTTGTGGCTTCACATAATTCTTTTGTTTTAGGCATTATGTGAGAGCTGACAACTTCTGAGTTGTGCTACGGCTTGAATGTAAGCAGGAAACCACTCTAGGCCTTTGTATGTGCAGTGCTGCTTGTGACATGAAATGGCCTCTTATATACCCTGGGAATCAATTAAGCTTAAGAATGTCAAATAGGACATAAAGTATTATGTGACCAGCTGCATTTTTTGTTGTGTTCATTGTATTATACGTTTAGTGGTACCAGATATTAGAATGAACAAGAAATTGAAGACAACAAGGGTGGTCTAATAATTTTTTCCATGACTGTATGTTCTGCACTTGCATGAGATGATTCAAAAAGGGAAGCTGGAAGACCACCTTGACGCTAGTTAGCCATTTAGCACGTTACCAACACAATCCAGTGTTGAAAGAACATAGTATAGTATAGTTTAATGGCTAAAGAAACATAATTTTACATTATGTAACAAGTTTGTGTCATTCCCTCTTGACTTTAGCTCTTTTATTTTCCTTGCGTCTGTTTCTCTCGTACACTGAGCTGAACGGCCAATCAGAGTGTTTTTATTCACTAACAGGCTTTGCAGTCGCATTCAACGTGCTGAATCAGTGGAAACAAAGTCAACTAGCGCCGACGAGGGCCAACAGTGCAGGACAAGCCGCAGTGACAAAGGCCACAGATGCTCACCAATGGCTAAACACTGGGCGACGGCTGACCTTGTTGTGTCAGGGCCTTAAAAGTTACAAATCCCTTGAAGCCCAGGAACAATTTTGCGGTGGCTGGGTGCACCCTCAGCATTGTCAAGACAGCTTGCTATTTATTGGTCAAAGGCGTAAATTTGTGGGTCAGAATTCACAACGTTGAACTTGACACAAATAATTCATGCACGACTTTCTGTCTCCCCACCAGTGAATCCAACAATTGCAGCGATTCCACTGAAATGAACTAGTTTAATCTCAGTCTTGATCATCGCAATTTTAGAAGCTGGTGTGACTGTAGCGTGGAGTCCTCTACTGCGTTCCTGGAAGATTGGCTTATTTCTTATTCCTCCATTTATCTATTGATTCTTTTTAATGATATATGTAAGAACCTGTAGTAATAGGTTACTGGTTTTATTCGGCAAGATAGAAGGGTCAGGATTGTATATGGATGAAGACCAAATGGCAGAAAGAGTGAAGTTGGCGAACAGAGTGAAAGTTAAAGTGAGAAATAAAAACATGGAATAATGGCACAGCTCTGCATGGCTTGTTTCGCCCCCCTCAAATAAATTCTGATGCTCTTTTCTATTGTTGATGCCAATGAGAAGCGCCATGGGTATAAGATCAATAAGTCTCAATTCTGCCAGTGAGCTTGGCTTTACAGCAGAAATCTATAGCACTGTTTTGAATTATTATTACAAATCCATTGCTCTTGTTTTTCCCTGTCCCTGCTAAAAGGGGTGGGGAGGTTGTCCAAACAATGAGAGTAAATCAATGGCTACGGCAAACAAAGCACGCCCTGCGGAGCCCCCAGCATAGGTCAAGCCAAAAAAAAAGCGGTATTATGATTAGTATGATTCAATAGTTCCTTCTCTGTTTGCTCCTTGGAGAGGTTTACACTTCACCCTGAGTGGAGGATGAGATGGAGGGATGTTTCCATCTATCTTTCAAGAGCTAATGAAGTCATCATCCCTCGATAGATGTGTCCTGACCCTGTCCTGTCCTGATGGTGAGTCATCCGCCTGTCGCTCTGGCCACAAGCTGCACACACACACACACACACACACACACACACACACACACACACACACACACACACACGCACACGCACACGCACACACAAACAACATCTCTGCTTCCACATGCCCTTATTCTCTGTCCTCCCACAGTTTACAGCCCTATCATAACAAATCACTGTTATTAGACATAACACCATTAACATAGACATACACACTGCACTAATATCGTGGGTGAATTAAGAGTATAGGAAGGTGATGTTGAACGTACATGTCCAAACACACCACGAAGTTAACACTGCACACATGTAGCCTTAAGAACGGGAACATGACAAGATTTGGACTTTGTGTAAACGTATGTGATTTAAAGGAATTAGGCTCAAGTGGATGGAGTGTGTTTATGGGTGTCAGTGTACTTGTGGCCACCCTAGATTTAAATTGTAGCCTACACATACAGACTCAAGACTGTTAATGTCCTATAGATAATTTTCACACTTTGCAATCTTTGATAATAAAAGATGTGGCTTTGTGAAGCAGAGCTTAAGTGCAGCTGGTAGTCGTAATAACCACAAAATCACATGACAGAATTTGGTTGGTAAGTTACTTGAAAAATGTAATCAATTATTCATGCTTCTTATGCAGTGAAAAAGTAATTAAATTAGTTTATTAATTCCTTAACAGCAGAGAAAATTAGCAGCTACTCATTATTAAAAAAGCTGTCAGCCATCTTGTTACATTTCTTTTCATTACTTAGCCTAACAACTCCATCGCTTCCCAAAAAAATGGAAAGGACTCCTCCGTATTTAACACAAGTTGAAATAGAAAATCAGCGAGCTTGAGGTTTGGAAGTAATATTTAATGACCAACAGTGACTTCCCGCAGCACTGGGGAAGTCACACAGCCTCAAACTGGCCTCAAAACCAAGATAAATCCTGAATATAGAGTGACCTGTAGCTAACTAGGCAGCTAAGAGCACACAACGTGCTAATAAGACAAATCTGGAGTTTGAGACACTTCTTCCTGTTTTGTTGGATAGAGCTGCCACTGGACCTCTAGCCCTTGTGTCAAAATATGTGCCCTCTTCGAATTTTAGAAAAGTGAGCAAACTGATGAAACAACTGGGGGAGTCAATGTCTGGGTTTGGAGAGAGTTGAGTGACAAACTCTCCAAACAGCCACAGGAACATGCGAACAGAAACCAAGAGGGCAGAAGCAGAGTGGTTTACTGGGGAGCAGGTGAAGCAGGAGAGTCGGAGGCAGGCCAGGTCGGCAATGAGGAAGCAATCTGGGGACAAGCACCGGAGGTGTTGCATAACAATGGCAAAGAACATTCTGGCAATGAGAGTCTGTGAAGTAGGAGTCTTTCTAGAGGCAGGGAGTAATGATCCACAGGCGAGCAGTGTTAGCTTGATGAGGTGGGTGTGGTGGATTTGCAGGAGCGGGAAATGTGGACAGGTAGGTGTGGTGTATGTATGGCAGGTGAGAAGTGGACACTGTGACACCAAGTGTTTTCCATATCACTGCTATCTGTGGTTCAGATGAGATTAGCCTTAATTTGGAATATCATCAGGTTATGCTTAGTCTCAGAGATAAGAGGTTAGGGTTCGGATCAGGCACCCAGGAAAGCAGCTTAGCCTGGCTTCTAAATTTTCCCAGATGCCACACGTGGGATTGAAAAAAATCCTCTGTGGCCCCATAAGCATTTTTCCCTGTAAAAGGCCACCACTGTAAAAGAGATGTCTATAAAACTGTTCTCTAAGTGCAAAAAAAGGTTGATTATGACTCTTTCTAGTATGAATTTTTGATCGATGGAGGTTTTATATTGCCAAGAAAAGCAATTCAACAATCTGTGATGTCATCACAATGTAAAATCTACGAGCCCAGAACTTGCCAGCAGGAGAAATGCTGGTGTATGCACCAGACGAGCACTTTCACTGGACTAAAGCTAGTATCTATAGTCATAGTAAGGATGGTTTGAGGTTTACGATCACAGACAGTCAGGTGGGGATTACAGAAAAGTTTCATCACCCAACACCAGACTAGTCTCTTCGCTGAATCCACAGAGATGAAACTGATATAAAATCTGTCTCCCAAACCGCAAACAAGCCAACCCCCAGAATGTCACTGTAAGGGAGCTCGGTGATACTGGGGTTAGTAACTGTTTTCACTGCGTGTCAAATATACAAGATGTTACTGCCAAAAAGAGCTCACATTACTGTATGTGTTGCTCAGCAAAGCCATACTGCCCAACACCGAGCAGATCCAGCAGCGTACAAAGACACACAGACAGGGATTCTGGGAAAGCTTAAGAGGCAGAGGACAGCTGAAGTCTCTGTTTGACAGATGCCCTGGCTCTCAGAGGAACAGAATTAAATAGCTGACATAGTTTGGATGGAAGACTTTCATGCCCTTCTTTCTCACTCACTCTCTCACACACACACACACACACACACACACACACACACACACACACATACACACACAGTTCGCAGAGCTAGCTGTCTGACAGAACATAAACACGTATTAGCCGTATCATCTCTCATCGACACTTAATGCCGCAGTGCCGGGTGTTAACACGCCACAAGCCGTGCTAATGCACTGTGGCAAGCACAGTTTTAAGTAGCACCACTAATGTACGTTCATAGAGACACGCACACATATATGAGTTACACACAGAAAGTGTAAAAGCTGCAGCGGGGAGGCCCCAAAATACACAGAAAAAGGTAAGACCTGACCTCAGGGACGTGGACTTACAGTATCCTGTATGCATTACTAATGGAAGAATGGATATTGTATAATATACAGTATATCAGTGAAGCTAAGCTGCTTCCTCCAGATGGATTCAGTGTGTGTCTCTGATTTCTAATCCTATTTCCTCATGTCCATAGTGCCTGTTTAATTGCGCAGTAACGCGGGTTGGAAGGAAGGGTTGCACGAGTTTACGTCCACAGACGTTACACACACACACACACACACACACACACACACACACACACACACACACACACACACCTTCAACACCCGATTAATCTATGGCTCAGATGGCTAAGTACCTCAGTAACCACATGACACAGTATCATGGGTTTATGGACGTGTATCTATTCAGCAGGGATCAAAAGGCTTTTCATGTGTGTGTGTGTGAGCATGTTCCAGCAGCAGTGGTAACTTGTCAAGTCATGATGGAATCTATAATTGATGGACCGAGCTGCCACTTCAGTTTTCTCTCGCAATAAAAACCAAAGCTGATTTTTCTCTCTCTCTCTGGCCTCTCATACCTGTAAGGGCAGTTTTAGATTTCTGTGGTTATCAGCTGATACACTGTCTATCTATTTCTCTCATTCACTTTCTCCCTGGCTTCGTTGTCTTTGTTGACCTTGCTGAATTCCTCCTCCTCTGATCCAGTCTCTTCTCTAATCTCATGGCTTCTCTCTCCATCGATCACCCCCTCTCTTTCAATTTCTTTCTCCTGTTTTCCCGCTTCTCCTCGAGCTGCGTTTGCAGACGTTTTTTCATCGCTGTATTTACAGTTAACATTTCTTGTCTTTTCTTACTCTCTGGTCTTGTTTCTATCTGTCCAGCAACCGTCTCCCCGTCCGTTCCTCTCCTCTTCCTGAGGACAGGGTTGTATTGGTGTTAATTGGATGATTTCACGATGGGATACAGGTGACTGTGGCGCTTTGATCCCAATCTGCATGATGACCCTTTCCTGGATGGAGGCAGGGAAACACTGATTATTTCCCCCCACAGGATCTATGAATGTTTTGTTATGTTCTTTGTCTGGTAATTGATTTTCATTCTCAGTTCCTATTTGTGTTTGCACTGCAAAAAATGTCCATCTTTGACATAGACTATGGATGTCTCTAAGGCCACCTACTCTACCAGAAGTATGTACTGATTCGGCCAAAATGTAGCATGTTGTATAAGTATGTTACACAAACAAAATCCCTAGTGTGCATTCGACCAGTGTGCCTTACCCACTGTGTCCCATGGTGCAAAGCGCTGGAACAGTCATAATAACCAGTCATTGGTGAGATGGCTGACAACATCGACCCCGTGTCTTTGGTGGATAAGTGGCACTTTATAACACTTTTTTCTGATTTAGGGCCCGTCCCAATACCCCCCCTTAGCCCTGCCCCTTGGCCCTACTCCTACATTTGCGAGTTCCCGCGAGGAACTGGTGGTGGTGTCCCAATCTCTAAGGAAAGATTTCTAACCCTACACCTCGTTGCTTCATTTTGAGGGCCAAGGGGTAGTGGGCAAGGGGGAGGTATTGGGACTGGGCCTTAGTCTTGTGTAAGGAGAACAAAATCACAACTGACTTTTTTGTCACTAGGCGGAGCTATACAGAAGCAGTGGTTTACTATTAGTAGCACTGTTTTTACTCCCACTTTCAAAGCCAACTAAGCCCGGCCCAAAGAATGGGTTTAATGGTTACACTCTGTGATCAAGGTCGTATGCAGGGCTGGACACATATTTGTCGGCAGTATCTATTTTGTGGTTTTGAATACAGCCATTATCTGGTATGGAGCTTAAGACTTGCTCTTTAATCTTTAAATTTATGCCTCTCACACTGTCTTGGAGGCTGTGTTAGTCTACGTCGGATGGAAGTTGACTGACCTGGGAGGATCATCAACTGATTAGGGTTATGTAGGTCCTTAGGGCTCTGGCATATTAAGGTGATGATCGGCCACCAGTTAAAGTCGTGCTCTTGGTGACCAGCAGCAGACATAAATAAATGAGTATCATTTCAGTCAGGAACACTCTCGTCATAGATTGAACCATTTATTGCAACAAATGGAAAAAGAATTATGCTTGGTGCTGATGGCTCCACTTTTAAGATGCTCCCTGGATTCGACAAGCAGCATGCGAAAGCAAAACAGGGAGTGCATTGCAGAAATCCCCCCAGGGTGTACAAAAGTGGGCCCAGAGCTAGACATAAATACCCTCTTGACCTCTGAGCCATGTTAGGACTCTGAATTAGGAAGGTGGAGGCTGGGGTGGAGGAGGCAAAGCTTTGCCAGCAGCAGCAGCAGCAGCAGCAGCAGCAGTGTGTGGCAGCACTTGCGTAGCAGGGATCAGTGAGCAGGAGGCCATATTTAAATGCTGGTCAGCTGGTTACAGGTGGGGCGTATGACTTCTGTGTCCTGCATGAGCTAACGCAAAGCTTAATTTCTTTCAACATCAGTTTGTGTTGGTTACATGCTAACTGGCTAACTAGCATCTCAAATCCATTCTGTCCACCTTCTGGTTTAGAGAGTTATTTCCTCTCGTGCAGATGCTAGTTAGCTGTTGGCTGGAGTCTTTGTGGTGGTTACGCCCCGCCTTTCCGAAAATAGACCTCCATTTTTTCTAATGGCGGGGTTTCCAGTTTTTTCTAAAGGCCCCGCTATTCTGAATATTGGGGACGACGCCCGCAGTTCGTCAACAGGTGCCTCCAATCAGCCGCACACTCAATCACAGATCCGCTCCGACCAGCCTCCCCCTGCAACTACAGCTTCACTCGGCTTATTGTTGTTATGGATAGGCCTACGTCACTGCTTCTAGCTGATGATATGCTGTGATAAGGCTTTAAAATTGTAACCGTGGGTATACGCTCATGATTTCACAGTTAAGAAACAATCTGACTGACTGATTTCACCTTTCCGTTTTATAAATGCATTTAATATATTTACTCCGACCAGAAGGCAGATTATCACTAGTCTGTCTGTGTGTTTGATCGCAATTTTTTGGTGAAGATACAGGCAAAGGAACATTTTTATGAGGAAAAATTCAGAAATATAACCCGCTGACGAGCCCTTGTGTCAATAAAAGGCCGGTATTGCCTCACATCACATCAGCATGAGTCTGTATGTTTGACTACTTGACACATCGCTTGACACTTCTCTCGTTGACTGATTCGCCAGCCTTCCACAGGCCCCTGCTGATCTCGGGAGAATTGCTTATAGAAAGTTGGGGGTAGTAATTATAAGTTTGCCCTCCTCTCCATAGAAAGTTGCAGGTCTAGTTGGTCCAGTCATCTCTGATGGAGAGATAAAAGAGGAGGAGGAGGAGGAGGAGGGGAAGGCTTGATCTCAGCATACAGGAGAAATAGATGACTAACCAAATAGGAGGGCCCAGCCAGCCGTGACCACAATCAATGGGCTTTCTCTAAGTGTCTTCGATTTAGACTCACACTCCTCTCTCCGCCGCAATCTCTTTCTCCATCGCTCTCTCCATATATGTTTATATACTTTCATGGCTTTTCTCTCAATCTTTCTCTTCAACTTTTTTCTTTCCCCTCTCTCCCTCCATCCCTTCCTCGCGTATTTGTCTTCATTCTGTCGTCTTTTTCTCTCCATTCCTCATCCTTCTCTCGTGTAATCATTTTTTCCTTCTTTGCCATTTTCTGCATCTTCCCTGACACATACATTTTCCTTCTTTCTCTTTGTCCTGTTTTGCTCCATCCTCCCTTCTTCATTTATTTTTTTTCCCGCCTTCATCTTCACGTTCTGCACTCCTCTGCCCCTCTCCTTCCCCTTTCTTTATGTTTCCCGCTCTCATTATCACCCCCTTTTTTTCCCATGTCTTTCTCTCCCTTCATTCATCCGTCTTCTTCCCTCTGCTTTTTTTTGCCTTTCTCCCACACCTCCACTCTCTCCCAGCTCCCCCCTCCTGTCTCTGTGCAGACCCCCCCTCACTCCCATCCTGAGCTGGTATTGATTGAGTCCTCACAGCTTCATTAGGATTCTCCCGTTCACCTTGTTGGATGCAGCCCCGGGGCAATGATCCAGCGGGGCTCGAGAGAGAGAGAGAGAGAGAGGGAGAAGCGCGCTCTGGTTACATGTCAACGTTTCCCATATTTCACTTTTAGCGGACTTACTTTTGCTTATCTGCTCATTCCAGGCTGCTGAAAGTGCGCTTCAAGGATGTTACCGCCTCACGCCCCGTCCTGGGGTTTACTGTCATGAAGATGTGTCACAGGCAAACTGGAGGTGAAGACTTAATTTAGCAGTGTGTGTATGTGTTGGGGCTGCTTTGCATTCATTGTGCGGTCTCAAGTTCAGAGAGATGTTCTTTTTTTTCCTTTCACTCATCTGCTCCTCAGATCTTGACCTTTTGACCCCCGCCTTTGATCTAAAAAATTTGTATTTTGTTGACATGATAAGGGTGATAAAGTTTAATTTAGCAGCACATTAGGATATTAACAGGAACATAAAAGTGCAGCATTCCTGTAATGTCCTTTTTTAAAGTATTGTAGACAACGTTTAATGTTCAATTTTAAATTAGAAGTCAGTGGAGGGGAGTAAAAGATGGCCATTCACATCCGACTTGAGAGACTCTCTTTGAACAGAGCTCAATCCTGATATCACGCATGATAGATTTCTTTATGGTCATCTGCTCCAGGCACATTACTGTAAGTGTTCACTTTATGTAGCCTACGCTGCCTCATGTAGAGACATGCTAACATCAGATAAACACGTAACCATGGTTGCCGATGTTGTTGAGTTCTCCCCGATTTTGGATCAGATTCCTGCTGTGAGGATTTTGGTTTAGAAGTTTTTATTCATGATTTTCCACAGTAGAAAGTGCTGCTATTCTCTGTTACAGTCATTTACTCGGCTGCAGTGACGGTGCACAGACACTGTGAGATGAAGACCCGGACACGCTGACCAAACAGAGCAGGTGGGGCTTAAAGAGACAGGCAGAGTACCTGTCAGACAGAGGGGGAATTCAGGTGTTCCAGCACAGACAGTATGAGGAAAATAAAGCATTTTTTGGGGCAGATAAACGTGAATTAGAAGAAACTCAAATCACAAGTGTGAACATAAAAATTAGCAGCACATTCTAATCCGTAGTCGTCACATATCGCTGCCTTGTCAGTAGCCCACATATTATGTGCCAGGTATCCTCGTGCATCTGCTGTTGGGGTTCCAGGACACTGCAACCAACGCCAGGACGTCAACAAAAGCACATGGTTAGGTTTAGAAAAGCAACATCATGGTTTGGCTCCACATTCATACTGGAAGCAAACACTACTTCTGGGTAAAAGTCCCCCATCTGCTCTATAGTGACTATCCAGCTCCTTATATTACATTCTTCTTCTACCACCACGACAGGTGCGATCCCGCCACATTATGAACTGACACCACTCGTCCATGTATCATACTGCCGTGACAGGTGCCACTCAGCCGACTGCTAGCGTATCATAATACCGGAAAAGGTCACATGTGGTGATGTTACAAACTGCCACATATCATACCGCTGCGAAAGGCGGCTTTTCGTGTCAGATATTTGACGCCAAAATCACTGACAAAGCAGCGGTAATTGATGACTTCAGAATGAGAAATGAGAAATGAAATTAGCACAATAGGTCCCCTTTAAATTACTTTTAAAAATGATTATCTGATGTCTACCATCCAGTTGGCTACAGTTTTATTTCAGGCAGTGAAAGGTTATTTTAGTAATTGTCATTAAATCAGTCCTTAAGGTTCATAAATGTGTTTTTAAAAAAAAAAGTATTTTTCGTGACTTTGTGACTTTTACGCATCGTAGCATCATGCTCGTACTTTTTGTATTTTCTCTTTGTAGGCTTTGTTCCTCTAGGCTTCGTTTTGGATCAGGTCTAGCTCTGTTTGAGTCCATGTTGGGTAAGTTTTCTGAAAATTTACTGTTGAATGTCCAGTTTGGGTAGGGTAGGCCTTCCTTAGGTCTGTTTTGAATTAGGCTGGAAATATCTGGAAGTCCTCTACCCTGTCCACCTGTCAAAGTGTCCTTGAACAAGGCACGCCAACTCAGAGTTGCTCTTGATTCGTGTGTATGTGGGGAAAAGATGCAGGTTGCTTTTGACATAAGCATCAATACATGTAAGGTAAAAGTGACCCTGCTTTTGGTCCATTTTCAGATTTGCTTTATTATCATGACCAGATATTAATACCACCAAAGTTTGTTGCCCATCGCTACACTGACCAACACTATAGCGGCTATAGTGTATAGCCTGTAGAGAACCCAAACGCAGAACACAGACTTAGAAAGAGAGTGTAAGACTGGGGTTTTATTGCAGGGATAATGAATGTGGCCGTAGGGGAAAATCCAGGGGACAGAAGCTGATGGCAGGGAAGCAAAACAAGTTTGGAGGGGTTTGGCTGGTTGGGAGTGCGGCAGAAGGTCAGTCAGACAGGCAGGCAGGTAGGAGGTGATCCTATGACAGAGATCTCAACCCGGGGTATGTATCCACAAAAAATATACACAAGCAAAACTGTACGCTGATTCCCAATTCAACAGCGGCCTGAAGCATTACTGCACCACAGTGGTAGACACGATGATCTGGAGAGGACTGGAGAGGAGAGTTGGTGTTTTATACTGCGGGGTTGATTACTGGATGGTTCTCAGGTGAGCAGCAGGGAGCAGCTGAGTTGAATGAATGTAATCAGGAACCCAGAAGAGTTTCAGTCCAAGATCCAGCGATGCAGAATTAGATATAAAACAGATGCCACATTTCATGTAAAAGAGCCCTTATGCCCAGTATAGCAGCAGATTATTAATCTTTACAGTATCTCCTCCATAGCTCACATGATTTCTAATGGAAATAATTTTCAATCCGACATCTCCGCTCTTACTGAGCACTTAACAGCATGAGGATAACAACACTCACCCTGTCTCAACACTAAATCCAAATATAAGTCTCTATTAGCGCTGTTTTGGTGAACTCCGTCACTCTCAGCCTCCTTGTGTTGCGGCCTCGAGCTTTTACACTCTTTCAGCTAATGTTTCAGGCAGATGATTAGTCACAACTTTGTCTAAATATGTCAGATTGTGGCAGAGTGACACGAAGCAGAAGCAGAGGAGAAAGTGTTGGTCGTGTGGGAGTCTGACGCGGAGAAAGTAGAGACCCACATGACCAGAATACACCCACTGATAACCCACACACACTAACATACGTACGCCTCTAATGCTATCACGGCTATATATGTAAACAGAGTTGCATTAAGACCTTTATAAACAAACAGATTTCCCTGTCTAGTGACAAGCTGACATATTCCCACATAAAAATATCACTGCTCCGTTTTTTTCTACTTTCTCTCCACGAAAAACCTTTCTGCCACAGACTCAAGACATTACACAGACCCTGTGTTTGAGATGTGTGTCTGATATGTGCAACTGTATGTTTTCACTGGGCAGCTGCCGTCTTCCTTTATGTGCTGTGTAAACCACAGGATGATATATTGTGGCGCTGATGCATTTGTATGTAAAAATAGTGTTGGGACTCTGGGTTGAGCTCTGGCACAATACGGTGCAGACAGAGAAAAGGGAGAATGGTGTACTCTACACGCATACGTCAACTCTTAGGGTTAATAGAGCAGTCAGTTTTGTTCCCTGCTGATATCATGATACTATCAAAGCTACTTACATTCATTTAAAATGACTTTTAACTGTTTATTCATTCAGAATATCTGTTTTAATTCATTCACCTACTTTACAGGAATTGTGCACATTAAAAAAATATTACTGTAAAAGTGCACGAGTTAGCCAAAATAATAGTTTATAATGCACTAGTCACCCTAAAAAATAAATAAAAACTTGAAGCTGCACTTGTCAATGGTATTTTTTTTTTTGCGTGAAAGTAAAAGCCAACCCCAGATTCACTTTTGTTTGGCCCCAGAGGAAGATCTCTTCTCTGTCCATCCTATTTCTCCTAGACATAACTGAGTGTAACGTCAATATGAGACTCTGACCATTTTCTACTTCCTAAATTCAGCTCCAGAAAAGTAGCCTTCCTCTCGGTTCAGCCTGATCCTAGTTTAAAATCTTAAAATGCACTTATTCCTCTCTAACTGCAGTAATCTGTATTTGTCTGAAATGATCAGCTCTTAAGAAAACAGTAAAATCCAAAACCAGATCCATCAACCATAAAGCAGACAATCCCATAAATCTAACACATTTACATACCTGGGAAGCATTGTTGAGAAGGACGGAGCCAACGACAGAGACATCCAAACATAAATAGGAAAAGCAAGATCGTCCTTTCTTATATTAAGACCAATTGACCTATGGCTAAATCCCGCCTTCAAATGCGATGAGCCAATCACAGTGCGTATAGCCATTCTCTGCCTGGACGTACATTGAAGTGCATTACAGAAAGTCAGTTTGTTTGGTTTTATGAGCTTTTTCGGAGATTTGCAGTGTAAAACTGGTCAAACGGTGAGCATGGGGTACATGCAACTCTGACACAAGGTATCCTGAGAGGCTGGACGACCAGGTGTATTTTTTACCCTTTAAACCACATCTCAAGCGAGAAAAGTGTCTCCTTTGGATAAAGTTGTGTGGTAACGTTAGACCACAACATCAACTCAACGTGAATAAGATTAACAATGATGTCTACATCTGTTCTAAGGTAAGTCAACATTGTGTTTGAGGCAACATATTGTCACTTTGCTGGAAAGAAATATAAAGTTATCTTTAACATCTCTAGCTAACCTTAGCTAAAGTTAGCCTAACATTAGCTCCTAGCTGCGTTGTTCATCATGTCACCTTGTTTGCTGGGAGTCATTAGCCTGTTTTGTTCTAGTTTTGTACTTTGGTGATCGTACATCGTTGTTAGCTTTTGTCCAAAGGGCTCTAGTGAACCGTGTCTCTTGGCTGCCTGCTGCTTATGGTCTGGCACCTTGGGTCTCATTTATAAATGTTGCGTATGCACAAAATGAGGCCTGAAACAGGCGTACGCCACTTCCCACGGATAAGTTGTGATCTATAAAAACAGACTTGATGAGAGAAACTTTGACTTATGCTTACGAGCATTTTCGAGTCTGGAAATTGGCAACACAGATGTTTAGGTGAAAGCATGATTGCAGATATTGTTGAATACTACAATACTACGCTATTTTTGGCTTTTGTCTGTACGCACGTTTTTAGTATGGATTGGACCGTTTTGAGACGACTACTCTCTTATAAAGCCACAACCTCACCTGGGTGTGGGAGTGTCCATAAAAATGCCCCATAGCACAGGAAATAAGAGGAAAATAAGAAAACACAGAGGGCAGAGTCTCTGCAGAATAACACGCCGTCACACACATCAAGTGATGATTGAGACGGATTCCTTCAGAATGAGTCTATACAATGTTTTGAAAGAAAATCCTGCATAGTTCTTTAACAGTGGATCAAATGGTTGAATGTGGTGTAATGTCGGAGGGATCACTTGACCCTTTTGAAACCTGAGCAACCTCAGCTTGATTTCTTTTAAAAACATGGGAAGAAGACAATGAGCAATGAAAGAAAAGATCCCAATAATTAGTAAAAAAAATTAAATGAAATTAGTAAAAAGAGACAATTAAAAGAAGAAAATTAGTCTAAAAAATGTAAAGAAAGGCCATTAAAAACAAACAAGGAAATGGCCTGGAAAGACTCACTCAAGTTGCTCGTTCCTTTTTCCCCATAGTTTTTGAAAGAAATTGCACCAATATACTCAAGGTTTAAAGCTTTAAATACTCATGAAAGGCACCTGAAAGCAGCACAAGACAAGTGAGAAACCCACTGAGATGTACAAGCTCTGTAGTTTTCCTCAGTCCTCTTAACTTAAAAGCTTATTTCACCTCATTGTTTTAGTTTGAAACGCGGCTCTCATTAACCCTGTTTCCATTTCCAGCACTCAGTTGTTTCTATTAAAAAATCTCTCATACACCCAGCGTATGCTACCTGTGCAGAAACAAACAGGAGACATTCAGAGCTGGCAAAACATAACTCTAAACATGCTGCCAGTTCTCTGAGGTGTTTTTTTGCTTGTTCTGCCAGAAAAATGTGGCCAAAAAATATAATCATACAAAGCATTAATTAATAAATCACAGTGTTAATGCACACAATGAATACAATAAATGCCAGAAACTTAAAATGAACACATTAATCACACCCGGACCAACGGCACAATGAAACTGGAGCCACAATAAAAAGCCGGCCTTTTCTCACTCTGAACTTGTCACATACAGCGGCTTTATCAGTGATTTCTGCATCAGATAATGATGCACAAAGGCACCTTTCATGGCAACATGATAAGCCACCGGACGGCATCAGTTTGTAATGCCGCTGGCCAGCGTCAGCTTGTAATGCAGTCGGCAACAAGGTAATACAAAGAGCTGGAAAATCCCTAAAGGCCGGACAGGAGGGGAGGTGGATGGATCCAACAAACCCCGGCCTTTTAACCAGGAGCCGGCCTAACCATGTGCTTTGGTTTCACAGGGAAATAAGCATAAAACAATATTTTACCAACATTATCAGTGTATTTAGAAAAAGCCCTTAATGCATCTAATGAGCAGAAACTGTACATTTAAAGACACATGTAACAAGTGGAAAGTGACATGCTGTTGTACAACATCAACACCAGACCTAGCGTGTCATATGTAGACGTGAAAATCAGCTGACAAAGCAGCGATATCTGACAAGTTGGGATGAGAGAAAACATATTCATCCCATTCCTATCCCCAGGAGGTCAAACACCACCTCCTTGGCATGTGATGTCGACGCACCCTTTAGCGTCTTTATGACACACACTGCAACACTTGATGCTGAGAGGAAGCGACGGGGGATAATAATGAGAGCAAGAGAGTCCGCACAGGGACGGATGGAGGGGAGATGGATGTGGCAAACAAAACCAGATTATACAGGAGATCACAGTTTGTGTCCTGTGTGAAACCAAAATTCAGCGTTGTTTAAACAAAATTTTAAATCACAAATGTTCCAACATCACATGTGACACCAAAGGTCAGTGTTGTTTTTTTAACGTAAAGTTAAGTTAAGCTACGGCCTTCATGCACTGATCATTTTGTGATTTGTCTTTTAATATGACTTCATTTCAAACCATAACGGGAAAAATATATATTCTAAAAAACAAAGAAGACAAAGAAGAAAAAGGAGTAGGTAGAAGTAAAACTTATATGTACCTACCCCTTCTTTCTTCTTTTAACTCATATATTATTTCAACAAATTCCCAAATTTATTTACAGCTAATAAACAACTATCCCCAGTCTATTAACCACTCAGTTAAATAAATAAGTAATAAATTAAATTTAAATTGATTTATATTTGTGGGTTTTTTTTTAACTCATCATGCAGCCCCAGCCACAAGTCCATTCTACACACAGAAATATACACACATTTTTTAAAATTAAATTCTCCTCTTAAATTATAAGCCCCCCATCACAAAATATTTCTTGAATGTTGCCAAGAGGTGAATTAATTCTTGCTTTAAATATCTAAACACTCTGTAAATATTTTGTATCGTTTTGTGTTTTAATCTCCTTGGCATATTTTTTATTTTTATTTATTATTCATCTATGTATGTGTCTACTTGTTACTGTATGTTATAGTAAATAGTAAATGTGCTAGGCAAGCTGTTCAAGCAATTTCCCTTAGTGGCATTAATAAAACTTGTCCAAGTCTGAATCTGAATCTGAACCTTACTGCAACTGTTTAACAGCATTAACTACGTGTTTAAACTTTGTGCACACAGATACACTAAAGGGTGCCTGGCGCGTTGCTATAAGACGCAAAAGGGTGGGACAAAGTGTTGATATTTGAAGACCCGGAAATAAGAACAGTTTGTATTAAGAGAAAATGGAAATTAAAGAAAAGTCAAGGACATAAAAATAGGCACACAACAGCAAAATCTAAATCTAGATCATCGCGCTCCATCAGTCTGTGTGTCAAAAAAAGGTGTTGTGTCACATTATGGTCTAAAAGCTGAGGTCTTCTCATTGCAATAAGAAACAAAATGTGGAGACACTGATTCTTTGTGCTATTTTTGGTGGGCATAAAAGCGGTCACATATAAAGATACCATCATCCTCTCAGTCTAAACACACTAGTCGGTATCTGCCTTCAAAACCCATATCGCTCAAACCCGTGTATGTCTACATGTTCCCAGACATGTATGTACGCAAGTGCTGTTCAGTGTTAAGTGCCTCTCTATGCCTCTTGCTGCCCTCCGCTCCTCTCCTCCTCCACTCTCCCTTCCTCGTGGCTGTAGGGAGTGTAGAGGAGTTGGGAGGGCTGGTTCAGTTCTCCAGCAGACACCCTGTTTATTTAGCCTGACATTCCTCCACTGCTCTCCGAACGAGAGAGCCGGCTACTCTGCCTAGTCTCATCCTGACTCACGTCCGCCCCGTCAGTGCCAATGACATTTGAAATATGTGTGTAGGGAGAGGGTGCTTACACGGTGCATGGAGCAGCACACACACTGTCTGTCTCTGTGTGATGTCTGACATGTCATCATTACCGTCATCAGATCTTCGTTAGCGTGCATTATGGTCTTTACAGGCATGTCGGTACCTGATGAGCGGCCGCAGGAAGCCATTACACTTGACGACAGATTGCATTTGCAAGTCACCCTCCTCACGATGAGCTTCAACTGTGAAAGAGGAACCAAAGCGGCGGTTTGGCCGGTCTGTCCTGTCTCACCGCACTCTGAGTTTATTTACCCTTCACTTCTCATTACACCGCTGACTTTCGCCTGGGCATGGTGGCCATTTTAGATCGTTGAGTAGCCACAGTCCACAGGGGCCTCTAATGAGTCATTGGAGTTGCTGTCGATACCGCTCACGTGCACGTCTTTATTTGCCTCTGTTTAGGATTTCCTCTAATTGATATTGAGTGCTGACTCGCAGCTCGGTTCGCATGTGTTGAACTGCTTGTCACTCAAAATTAGCCGTCTTTACGAGGCGGCCCGAGCGCTGATGTGTGCAGTGAAACACGTCTTTATGGTGCGGTTAGCGACACGATTTACGATTAATTTTCTTTACCTAGACGTTTGGCTGCGGCGGCACATTCTCCTACCCTTTTGGGTCAACTTTCCATCTCTTTTATCCCTTCTGCTAAGCTCAATAACATATTTCAGTCCCACGTTGGGTTCGGAGCCAGAGTATTGGCTTTCTCATTAGAAAAAGCTCCAACTCCGTTCCTAAAAATCCCTCTCTTCATGCTTATTTATTACTGTGTGAAAATGTGTGTGCAGCGCGAGCGGGCATGTGATTCAAATCTGTCATGTGCTGTAGGTATGTGAGCGTCAGTGCAGCCAGTGTTTCTTTCTCTCCATGACCAGTTGCTTCTGGCCTGTCTCACTCGTTACCCTGTCATAACAAGCACTCCGCCGCTGTATTTCACCTTACATGCACACACAGCACGGCACACACACACATGCACCAAGGTCCAGCTTACACATTCTGACTTTTCCTCACCTCATTAAGCTGCAGAGGAGAGGAAGAGGAAGAAATAAGGAGCAAGCGAGCCGCGGAAACAGACAAAGTGAGAAGGCGCAGGGCTTTGAAAGCCTGTGTTTTATGTTTTTATGCCTTTCTAGGTCATGTTGTAGAGATGCAACCCACTAAGTTGTCTTGCGCTTTGAAAAACACTAAGTCCAAAGTGCCTGGTCGGATGCGTCAGCCTGCCCGGCAGAGGGAAAGTGAGTGGATGTGTGTATGTCAGGGAAAATGTGTGTATGAGTTCACTATAACGCCCACTGTGCTTTTCACATACAGAGTCATGCATGCATGAATGCACAGGCACACACATAGTGTATCATCCCTTCCGCCTCTCTGTTCTCACACACTGCTCAACCTTTAGACACACACCCTGTCTCTCTGAACCAGAGAGGTGATGGAGTATATTCAGTGTGTAGTGTGTGTGTGTGAAAAATCCAAAGGTCCGCTGTGATTTTACAGGGAATGCCTTTCAGCCTGGTAACTCAGTCTGCCTCCGTCTCTTTACAGCAACCGTCCCGTTCCATCATGCGTGGCCCGGGACACACGAGCAGTTGCTGGGTGAGAAGCTTTGGCAGCTGTCCCTCTCAGGCCAGGGACGCTCACAATGGGAATTGACTGCGGGGAACGCGATAGCGACCTTGTCTTATTACGCTAATACAGCCTCGGCAAACACAGGATGGATAGCCTGTCCGCGGTGGCTGCCGTTCAGACTGGAGAGCGCTGCTAAACGCATATCCTGTAATGCTTTTTTATGTTTTTTACCGTTTTTGTGGCTCAGAGTTATAGTGTGGTTATTGAGCGCGGCCCCAGACATGGGGAAGAATAGATTTCACTTGTGTAACACTGCAACACAGTCCAGCCCCAAGGTCGAGCACATGGTTCTTTCCCATTAGGTATGTTTTACTGATTGGGGGCAGAGTTAAATATTCCCAAGCATTCCCCAGGTAAGGTAGACGTGTAACATTTTAAAGGTTAAGTTCCTCTTGAGGTTGAGCATTGCTATGTAAGCTACCCAGGAGTCTCCTGCTGCTAACAAAACAACAATCAATGAAATAAGTCTGGCAAATCATAACTGCTCATGACAATTACCAAGGACAGCGAGGCACATATTTGTGGTTTGAAAAATTGCAGTGGATATATAGTGATTTTTTTTTTCTGGTGCCTTAGAAATAAGAGAGTAGCAGCTGTGAGGCTGTACTTAGGCACAGTGGTACTTTGAGCAAAATGTCAGCATGGGATTGTCTTTAGTTTTGCAGGTATTTGGTTGTAAATCATGATAAGGCTGCCCTCGACTATGAAAGTTTCTTCCCGACCAATAGTCGTCATGTAGGGCTATTAGTCGACCAGTCGGCCACTGTGCTACATTACAGAGAAATACAAACCGTACTAATGAACCTTCATTAATATAGGCCTATATTTTATCTCCAAGTGCACGTCACACACTGAGCGAGCCGCCTGTTAATGACGCTGTGGGCTAATGGGCATGTAGCTACTTCCATGTTTCAGATGATACGTCATGTTTGTAGTCGACCAATGAAGCTGAGTTTACATATCACCTTGGGTTCGTCCTTCACCTTCTCAAAATGATCCCACACTTTGGATTTCCTGCCCGACATGTTATTAACTAGCCTGTGGAATAACCGCAGGTACCAGCCCTGGAAGTTAGGGGCCGTACACATGCCGCGTCTTTAAGTTTGGGTGCTGGGCGATACACTTGTCCCTTTTTTAATACCAGCTTTCATGTGCGTGGTGGCAGGTAGCATCTGAGTTTGCTAAACAACCTTGACATGTACTTTATCGTAGCCTATTTACCTGAAATCCTGGGTGTGTAGGCCTGTCATCCATGGGACAGATGTGATGCTCGGGGTAGGCCTGCACTTAATGTAAATGTAGTCTAGGTTTAGGCAAGTGAAGTTCCATGTGTTAAGAAACATGGTGTAGATGTACCTTAAAGTGACTCAAAATTCATTTGGTTTCACACAGTTCCAGCTCTGCCTTAATATGCACATTCAGCACATCCAATGCATCAAAACATTGTTCTCTAGTTGGAGCCGCGCCTCATTTTCAAACTGTATGGTTTGACTCAAATGAACAATGGCAGCAATATAGTCCACGATGAGCAGCGCTCAGACTCTGACCAATCAAGAGCAGCTTTCTCACACAAGGCATTTCATCTGGTCCGCTTGTAAGTGCTGCCGTGAGAACACAAACCAACTCTAGGCAATTATGCAACTTTGTGACAAAATTAGACTCTGATTCAGACCAAAGCAAGACAACTCTCGGTCTGAAAGCAGCCTAAGATTTACACTCTAGGGAACATAATTGCAACATTTAGTGGCAATCCATCAAGATATGTTAGTACATTCTGGATGGATCAAGCGTCTGACATTGTCATCCCCAGAGCCATGCCACAAGCAGGAACATAATCAGAGAAAGACAAATTCTGTTTTGGGACATAAATACTCTTAGGTCCAAAATGTATCATGCTCAGAAACCTCCAAAAAGTGGAAACAAATGCTGAATTTAAGTGTCATTATATGAGAAATCTCACCGTGGCAGCTATGTCATTTTCTGTTGTCAGAAACTCAGCGCTGGTGTTCTCGCTGTCTGACAGGAGCCTGGGTCAGTGTGGGTTGAGGCTGTAGCCCCGGGGCCCGGATGCCAATGTGAATACGTTACCTGCTTCACCCCTGGGCCGCGCCGGCTTGACAGGCCTGGTGTGAAAACAACATATTCCCCCCATCCAGCCCACAGCTAGATAGATCTATCAACCTCAACCAGAGTTTGGTCTTGGCAGCGGCAGTGACAGACGTTTCATACTTCATCACTGTCAGTCAGAGCGGCTTTGATGGATGAAGAGCTGAATTGCTGTGATTAAATGAACTGTTAAATCATTAGGAGTGAGTAGTATGAGAACGAGCTGATCAGGGCCAGTGATGGCAGACACATGGAAATGAAAAAGTACAACACAACAAGGCATAAACAAATAAGACTAATAAGAACCGAGGGGACATCTTTCACTTTTGAATGACAAACAATCGCCCTCACATCCTCAGACCAATCCTCCATTCTGTCCTTCTTCCTTCTCTCCGTCTTATCCCCACTTTTCCCCCTTTGAGCGCGAGCAAGACCAGGAAGGAGATCCTCTCAAATTAAACTCCACATTTGCTCCCCTGGAATTCTCCACCTCGTTCCAATCATAACTACAGGAAAGAGAGGTTCGAGGTGGGGGGTTTAGAGGCAGGAGGTGATGGATGGCTTTTCAGCGCCATGTTTGTACAGTGCATAGCTGGAGCTGCTGATGGGAGGGGAAGCAACCAGCCACCACGGATGAAAACAGATACGGAAAAGTGGTAATAGTGTTGAGATATGTTATGAAGAGGCCTGCGGACAGCAACAACTTTGATCTTTAAGAGACTAAACATGAGACTTAGTCCCATCAGATCTGCTGCTTGGTTGGAGGATGTAAGTGGTGTGTGTTCTGTGTTTGACTCAGGTCCAGCTCAGGGTTATCCATCTCTCAGGTTTGGCCATGTGACGGGTCAGCGGGGGTCTGATGCGTTGGCCAGATGTGTCTGTACCTCCTTACTTTCACCTTTACCCTCATTTTACTGTCTTTTTTCTTTCTATCTTGGCCTGTTCAGTTGCTTTCGGTGACACAATATTGCCGATTGTTACAAAATCTGCACAAAGCCTGCAGCAATCATATTAACAAATGTCCTTTTTTACTCAAATGACTATCATATGCCTATCCTCATAAGAACACCAGTAATTTGACTATGTTTGTCTATGCAACCAGTTGGTGAATCTCATTCAGGGCGCCCTACTTAAACTGCTCCGGCCTGCCTACTGTTGCTGCTTCCTCTGCAAGCCGCTTTGCAACCTGCCTCCACCCCAGCTCCTCCTGTGTCGGACTTATCAACGTCATTTCTGTTTGTCACTGATGCTGCTCTGTTCTGTAGGCGCATGGAAGGGCAGAGAGGCCCTAGGACAGAGCCATACTGCCAAATATAATACTGCAAATGGAAATATAGTTTTTAGTCTTTGACGGAAGTGTTCCTGACTGAATTACAATCAAGGTGCTGGTAGCTTTAGGCACACTTTTCTATACACACAAGGTGTCTACTCTGCAGGACACTATTTATGATTATTTGGTACTTTAACTTTCTCTTTCTCTAACAACTATTTCATTCCAAGCATTTCACTTTTTTGGATTTGGCATCCACAGCTTACCAGCTAGGGAGACTCCAGCCAGGGAGACTTAACACTAGCCACTATTGAGGTTCGGCAAAATTTTGAGGATAAGGTGCCAGGAAGTAGATGTGTTATCCACATTTTAGCTGCTGAAATGTTAAAACTTTTTTTCTTTGTTTGTACATAGGCTGAACATTTTTACAATTGGAAAGTAAGAATTTCTTTTAGTCATTTCCGTATAATTTTTTAGGTCAAAGCCACAGGGAGCCACTGGAGAGGAGCTAGAGAGCCACACGTGGCTCTGGAACCACAGGTGGCCTACCCCTAGTTTAGGCAGTAAAAAGAAATGTTTAGAAAATGTGTAATCTGTGTGTGGATCTGGATCTGTGTCAAACACATGGCATGCAGGATATTTTTTTTATTTGATTCTAAAGACCAACGGGAAGCAAACCAATTGTGTGACATCACCTCCGCCACTTTCTGCTTGTCACTGTGGGTGTGTCAGTGTTTGTAAGCTAATGAGTTGCTTGCTCATTCGCAAACATTGTATAAATAAGCAGCCAATGACTTAACCCACTAATTTATGTGACTTTGTGCTGGACAGCAATTTTATTTGTCTTTGTAATCTTGGAGGAAAGGGGCCAAATAAAAAAGAGATCCCAGAAAATACAAGTTCAAACTTCCTGTCACTTCCTGTTTTTCTGCAAATCACTTTGGAGCCACCAGGGGAGAACTTTTAAAATGTTCAGCTTTTTTTATATTGCCGGTCAGTCTTGCATCACTTGGAATCCCACAGTGTTTAACTGGTGTCCATAGAAAATGATGAATAGCAGCAACCTTCACTTTGCGTCGTGCTCAGTGGTTCATCGACTATGGCTCAACTTTCTATCAAATGTAATTTACATATATTCTCGTGATTCTCAAATATCCTGCTAACCTGCTAACAAACAACAAAAGGTACCTTCTTTGGTAAAATTAAAACAGCATCTCTCTGTCTTCCTGTCCAGCAGGGAGCAGAGGGGGGGACAAGAGAGCAACATGAGGACGTTGACAGTCGGGTCTTTATATAGTCAGGAATGAATGAGTAATCAGAGGTCGTGAGGTCACAGCTCAGGAGAGGACTACAGGGTTTATCCACACATTTGAACTTGTTATGGTAAACCTCAGCCCATAAAAGTCCTGCATGAGTCACAAAGCTTAAACAATGGTGCCATAATGAAAGACACGCTTTGGTGTTTTGTGGAGCCAGTGTAGGAATGCAGCATGAGGGTTTTAATTGCCCTTCAAGAAGAAATACCATGATTTTATAAGCACTGGCTGCTTTGTCCCCATGTGTGTGAGGAGTGTATAGGCCGGGGCCGGGTGGTGTGTAGATGGGTTTCATATAGCACATGCGGTCAAAACAACTTTATGAAGAGAAACAGCTATTGATCTGAGCAGCGGGCAGCCATATGATATCAATGATGACTCTATCACGCACACACTCGCTCCATTCAACATGGGATCAATCAATTCTCTGCAGTGGACCACCAATTGATCACACTGTAGGGACTGGTACATCCATCCCACTGTGCATGTGCGAGAATGTGTGTGTGCAGGCTGAAATGTGAGCATGCAACCATATCTCCATTATAGCACAAACCGCATGCTGCTTGACATTAATTCATAGTAATTTCATATCAACATTTGATTTATGAAAAGGCATGTTTTGGCGCAGAGTTTGAGCCACAACACTTAATATGGACACATGTAAAGCACTATGTAATGTGTGCAGTATGTATAGACCGCTGTGCTTCAGTAAGAGTTAGCTGAACGTGGTGTTGCTGTTTATGTGGAGATGTGTCTCAATTTTTATCCGAAAGCAACTTTTCCTGTTTCCAGCTGAGTACAACCAAATTTGACGTATGACGGAACAATATTCTTCGTCAGTGCTTTAATGAAATATTACCAATCAATGCTGCAAGAACTTAAACCATTGTCTAACCCGATGCTAGTGTAGTGGCCGTTTCAACATACCAAAGTTCTTGGGCCACTTAGTTTGTGAGGTGTCGCAGTTTTGACCTGGGTTTCTGTTCCTTTTGTGGAGGTCCACAGTACTTACATAAGGCAGGGAAAAAGTGGAACGAGGTTTATTGAGAATGCAAAAATGGAAAACAAAACGGCAGGCCAAGTCCTTCCAAAATTACATTTCGTGCGGTCTGCTACTGACTCGATGTCCTGTTTCTATATATTCTCATCGTATTACCCGCTATTATACTTCAACACTGCATAACATGATCAAAAACTTATTACGATCCAAATCAGCAAAAACTTCACGTCGTCTTTTATGCACGACGTTGTCCACAGTCCCTTTCTGCTCACTTTAAGTTTACATCATAAAATTTGTCATATTGTAGCGAAATGCAACGATGCCGATGCGTATTTCCAAAGCGCTGTCAATCACAAAGGGGTTCAGCCTTTTAGACAATTCCTCCAATCATCATGCAGACACCGAGCGTCCTCTCCCGCCTACCGCTCCATTAGGTCCCAGGGAAGCTGATCCTCCCTGGAAGTGATGATTTTGTCGCATTTATCCAATGAGCGTCTCGCTTTGCTGCATGAAAAAACCTGCTCAGCGCTGTCTCATAGGAATGCTTGGAGGCTCCGCGTCCACCGTGCTGACACGAGAATGTATGACAGGGAACATCATAGTCGTGATGTGAAACGCATCCTAGCGCACGTTTAATGCAATGTAAATTCTTATTTTAATGTAAATTCAGTAGTGCATATTGGACCATTTCTTCTATGAAATTTTAGGGGAAGTTCAGCCTCCCTTGTTCTTGATTTATTTAATCTAGGGATAACGTGCAACCCCCCATCAACCAGTCGACTGGATAAATATAAGGTGGAATGTCAGTCGACTAAGGTTTTCTTTGGTTGACTACAGCTCTGCCTAGTTTTCCTTAAAGAATTCTTATGCCTAGCTGAGCTCTGCTTCAATTGTAGGTACTCTTTAATAAAACTGTCCAAATATATTAAAAAATTGATATTTTTTATGATATATCTGTTATATATTAAACCAAAATAGGAATAATTAAATGGTGACCATGAAGGCAGCGGAGCCACTTCATGAGTCCCACTCATTTATTTTATTTATTTATTTTACATACTTTATCAATCCCCGAGGGGAAATTCAATTTTTCACTCTGTTTGTCAATTACACACAGGGCCGAACACACACATGCACAAACTGGACCTAGTGGAGAGATGTCAGAGTGGGCTGCCCATGACAGGTGCTCTGAGCGGTTGGGGGGTTCGGTGCTTTGCTCAGGGGCACCTCGGCAGTGCCCAGGAGGTGAACTGGCACCTCTCCACACTCCGGGGACTTGAACAGGTGACCCTCTGGTTCCCAACCCAGGTCCCTATGGACTGAGCTACTGTCACTTCCCCTCTTGATACCTGCAGATAGTCCAAATTTTGCTTTCCTTTGAAAAACAGATTCCACAAAATCTGTTTTTCATCTATTTTTCAGCACACATGAAGCCATCATTTAGTCTCTTTTTTACTCTGATTTTATTTTTTCTGTTTTCATATCAGAGCAGAATCATGTTACACTCTGCTTCCTGACACTCCACCTGACATCCACAGGAAGAAATGGAAACTGAAATAGGGGACGGGGGTCTCTGGTCCAGACTATTTCTTGGCTAGGAGCAATGACTTCCTGGGGTCTCTGCTTTTTCATTCTTTGTTTATTGTTTCTAGTCAAGCTGTTTCTAGTCTTTATGCTAGGCTAAGCTAAACAGCTGCTGCTTTCATACAGTAGTTAGCATAAAGATATAACAGTTATAACTATATCTTCTTATCTAACTGTTGCCAAAATTTCAAACTTAAGTTTTCAACAACACGCCACTTATCGATAGGCTCATTTCGGACTGTACTGATTTTTTACTGATAATCATTTTAGCATGTATATTTGACAAAATATACTCAACATACAGTATGTGATGAGTAAAATAAGTAAAGACAGGGACTTCCCTCATAGTAATAGTCTGTAGAAACGTGAGAGTCAGTATCAGATTATATATATAACAAATGACACCTTTACACTGATACTCTACACCTCAGTTCTCAGTGACAGGGACTGTTAGCTTTTGTATTTTCTCCAGAGCTCTGTTGTTGTGCTAGGGAACATTGGTCAGCTTGTTTCAGCTCGCAGCAAACAATTGCACTTCTGACAGCACGTTAGCTGGAGTTTCTCGCAGTGTGGATGCACGATTAAGCCGGCAGCACCCCTCAACTTTATAAAAACACCTCGGAACAATATCCAGAGGACAGGAAATATCATCAAGGAGGTTGTTTTTTTTTTTGTTTTTTTTTTACCTGCACATGATTTGTTTTTCTATTGTGTCTCCCCCTATGCGGTGCACTTCCTCTGCTCTCCGAATGAGATTCTCGAGGTCTTGATTTGATCTCCAGGCCTTCATTTCTCTCCCCGCCATCTCCCTGAGGTGCATTGTCTCCCATCTGCTAACTCAGCTCTTTAAGTTGCAGCGCAGCCTCCCCTACTCCCCATAATTCACAAAGTTTGCTTTAAAAACCCACACACACACTTATTGCCTCTGTGTTCAACCTTGGGAATAGACTTAGGGAAGCAGGGAAGTACAGACGGAGAGAAGGTGGGAGGGGGGAGAGGAAAGGATGACTGTTCTCCTGTTCTCTCCCCTGGTTCATAATTACCTGGTGAGCGAGGTGTGTGTGTGTGTGTGTGTGTGTGTGTGTGTGTGTTTGTGTGTGTGTGTGTGGTGCGACCCATTGGGGTGGTCCTGTAGCCTTTGTGCAGATTAAATGCTGATGCAGAGTGGAGACAGCTGGGCAGAGTGGAACTCAGGTCATTAAGGTTCTACTGGCAAGAGCAAAAACAACTATCCACACACACACACACACGCACACACACACATTTACCGCACCTCTCAATGAGCCCTTTATTTTGGAAAACAAACAGAGGAGGCTAAAAAATGAAAGAAGGAAAACATTGCTGGTGACAGGCCCTCTATGGGGTCTCAGGATAGAGGGATGAGGGAGAGAGGAGAGAACGAGGGGGAGGCACAGGGAGGAGGAGGAGGAAGGGAGGAAGGTGTCTTGAAATGCTAGACAGTCGGAGAAGTGTGTATTTTATCAAGCGAGAGCTTTCGAGTGGGTCCAAAACAAAGTGGGGGATTATGGGAGATCAGAGGAGACCCTCTTGCCACCCCACCCGCTGTCTTGCTCCGCTCTGCCCGCCCTCTCCATCTCTCCCCTGTCAGCATGAACATCCAGCACACCCAGGGGTCCTGCAGGAACTGTAGGCCTTTGTGCTGCGAGGATACACTTAAAAAACTGACCGCATGCAAAAACACCCTGGTGTATCATTTCTGAAAGGACACTTACACAATCTGTCTTAAGTATAATGTTTGTTGGAGACTCTCCGCGATGGTTCCTAAACTTTTCCATATCAAGCACTGCCAGTGTTGGACCACAAACTCCCATTTGGTCATACGGCATCCCAAAGAACCCCATTAGAATTTGATATGGACTGGTACTCAATTTGATATAGCAGTAAAAAATATGGCACAAAAAAATCATCTAAAGGGCAGGAACACAATTTAGCGTTGAGCTTGATTCTGGAGCATGTAAGAATTATAATGTTGCGTCACGGCAGATCGGAATTTTGACCGAGTGTGTTCCAGTCTGGGCCGGTTGGTGTTGACAACTGTGAGATGTAATTACAGAGCACAGGAGTGATGCTAGTTGTCCAGTAGCTGCTTGTGTTGAACTGAACAGCGAAAAGTGATGTGCAAACAGTAAAATAAAGCAGTGCTACGCACTTCGTCATGTTTCAGTGCAGAACCGAAGCTCACCTGAAGACCATAGATGACAGTCCTTGTTGCTCTCCATCCACCATCTCACCCACAATTAGCATTCTTCCTTGGTAGTTTTTCCTTTTCTGCACAAACTGCATCATAATTTCGCAGCATGAACTGTTCTAAAGATATTTCTATTGTGATGCAGTGACATGCAGGAATTTGTGCTCTTGTGGGATTTGGGGATTTGCATTGGGACATGTCTCTAATCAGAGCTGTGTTTCAACATGTGCTAGTTTCTGACTATCAAGAAAGAGAAATCTGTGTCATCCATTCAGATTAATTCAAAAACAGTACATGTAGTATGTATGTCTAGTGCCATAGGTACTAGGAATACAATTCTTTAGGACTGGACAGAAGAATAACAACATGGCTCAAGAAAGAAAAGCTTTTTTTAAAAAATTTTTTTAAGGCTAACATATTTTTTAAATTCTTTGCACTGAGTGTGCCGCGCATTCCCACCACACTACAAACACCAACAGTGTGATGAGGCACTGAGCGCTGCATGTTTGGTGTATTTTTTCTGGTCGCTAAGAGTTGAAAAATTTTGGGTAAAACTCACAATGCAGGAGGGGCGGGACCGATAGCCTACCACAGAGACCAACCATCACATCTTACGTGTGCTGAACAACAACAACAATGACAATGGAGGAAAAATATGTTAGTATAACGTAAACTGTATATATTAATTTCTGTTTCCTCGCTGACAAAATCTTATGAACAAAAATAGGCTAGTAATTTATGTTTGAGTCAGATCACCAGGAATTGATGATAAAAATTATTAAGGCTGTCACAATAACGTGTTAATTTCGATTAATTTATCACAGAAAAAATAATGAGTTAAAAACGCAGATTCATCACGTTCCGCGGTGCCCTTTGACCACAGTGGCTTTGTCACATGATGAAGGCAGACGAGACGACGCTACTCGGTCCAGAGAATGTAAAAAAATTTACATTTCAAATATGCCCACATGGAAATGTTGATAGGAGCACCATTCTCTGCACTTTCTGCAGTAAGGAATGTTCATACCAGCGAAGTCCAAGCTAGGACAATTGTGTCCAAAGTGCAACAGCTTTACTATGAAAACCCTGTCAAAATTTATTTGAATCATAATTTTTCAATACTTTCACAGTAAAAGTTTGCAATTATTTTAGAATAATTATTCACAGGGTGTGTAATTAATTAGACTCATTTTTAATTGCTTGACAGCCCTAAAAATTGTATTAAATTAAATTTAAATGTTTTGATAAAGGAATATATGTTCAAGTACAGGGGGATCCATTGCTTTGGCTTTTACTGTATTATGAAATTGCATATTGAGAATCGTGGAATGTCACTGTTTATATCAACTACAAACTTTCTGGTATCATGACATGCCTTGTTTACTGAGCTGGAAATGAGTCAGACACAGAGCATTTTAGGAATGCCCCCTGCTGGAGTTCAAGGCACTGCCTGCTTTGTGCTTCCATTACGTAACATATATTATCAATCCAAAGAATTCAGTACTTGTAACTATTCTGTTCGCAGCTTTAGATGTTGTTTCACTGAGCTGCAAACTAAAAAGTAAAGTCATTCAATTTCCAGGATGTTCGCGAGCAGACCGTGAAGGTTCTGGATCCGTTCTCAAGGACCCCTGATTGTCCCCCAGCTCCACTTTGGGAACCACAGCCTTAATGATTTATCCGTCCCAAAGGGCGAGTGTTGCAAGCTGCGTGGCTGGATGCGGTTTTCCATGTGTGAATAGACGATTGTGTCGGGAACTTTCTTAAGAGGAGTCATCTCGGGCCGTGGAGTCAGTCAGGTGGCTGAGGTGCGCCACTGCGGCAGCTGTCAGGAGACGTGAAACAAACGCCCCCCCGGCAGGCTTCGCTCCCAACTTAATTTCATTAAATCTGTGATTTGTTTCTGTTTGTGTGCCGCAGCGTTGGAAGGGAGGACTGAGTGAGGGGACTGGGAGCGAGGGAGGGGAAAAAAAGAGGGAGAGATAAATGAATGAGTGAGAGTGAAGCAAAGTATGTGTGAGAGAAACAGAAGGCATCGGAGGAGCGATTAGTGCGGTGGTATCCATCATTGGAGCTGCGCTGCTCTGGTCGATTGCCACAGACACTGAGGAATACTTCATCTGGTCCCAGTGAGAGTGAATACACACACACACACACACACACACACGGATATCCATCTATTATTCTGTAGTGCGAAACTCCAACCACAGCCCTCCTACTTCTTTTTCAACCCACTATTACCTCCCTCTATCTTTTCTTTTTTCATTCCAGCTCTAATTATTTCCATCTTTTGTCCAAATTCATGAATTTTTTGCAGTATTTTACTACTTCTACACTTTTCTACCCTCTGACCCTCTTTCAAGCCCGCCCTCGTCTCTCTGAAAGCCCGTCTACAGCAACACCACTTGCCATCTCCATTTATTATGCTGACATGCATATTGCATCGGCCTCAGTGTGTGTTTCTATAGGAGCGCAGTTCTCGTGAGTGTCTTTGCAAGCCTGCACACATGTGTGTCGGTGTGTTTGCGTGCTCGCATGTCTACACACATGCACGTGTGTCTGACTTGACAGCTTGAGACAGATGTGTGTGTGTGTGCACGGTCATAAATATCATTAAAATTACAGCGCAGCACTTTGCACAGCTCACTCAGGCTATGAAAACAAAGGCAAAACAGACTCAACCCCTGATCTTTATTTCATGTCGAAGCTGTGTGTGTGTGTGCGTGTGTGTGAATGTATAATTCAATTTAATTCACTTTATTAGGGACACAACTCACAAAGGTTCACAGCAGATCGTCTGTGATCTACCTTGTTCTGTGAATCTTTTTTTCTGTGTTTAAGGGAAAGAAGAATGACGACATGGTTAGACAGTGTGTGTGCGACAGTCATGGCATGGGAACAATTAGGGATGAAGTGTGTGTTCAGCTGACCCCTCTGGTGAAAACGGAAGGATCAGGCCAGTTTGAAGCCATTAGCCTCCCCCCGTCTGCTGCTCTCTTTCACTCAGTCTTTCTATCCCTCCTCTTCCACGCAGTTTGGGCCCTCATCTTCCTCATACCAACACCCTAATCCGGTTTGTTCATGCATCGTGGAGGCACTGGTCGAAAGGGAGCTCGCAGCAGATGGCGAAGAGAGCAACAGCTAACAGAGTCAGGGAGAAAGACGTATAGATGTGTCTTTACTGTCTCTTAAATGGAGATTTTTTATGGTTCAATCAATTGGTGTCGGTGTAACTCAAGCTCAGTGCTGATCTCAGTATCACAAACCATTTAATGATCACCATAAGGCTAATTACTCACCAGTATGAAACAATATAATTATGTTTTTATAGACAATGATTTATCTGGACTTGTAATGATCCTGCTGTAAATAATGGCCCACAGTTTCAGACAATTCTCCGCCATGACCAAAAATAAAAATCTGGTGGAAAATCTGAATTATAATGGGATATTCTGCATGGTCAAATTAAAAGGTATTAAATATCCACAAAACATCAGCGGTTTCAATGCAGAAATATGTTTTGGATCGCTGTTGAAAAATGTGGCTGTTTCATGTTTTTTTTTCAAATTAAATTTTCTGTCCTGCTCTGCCAGAAGTTTCTACTGTAACATTCGTGCCAAAAAGTAACTGATGGATAATAAAGAGAGAGATAGGCAAAAGCTGAGAAGATGGAACCGATCCATTGCTCAAGTGAAGGGGAAACACAGAGGGTATATTTCCAAGTAAAGAAAACAAGAAGAGAGAAAAAGTTTGTTTGTTCGTTGGCGTCGGTGGCGGTGGCGTCTGAGAAGGATTTATATCCCATCGGGGGCCAAGCCTGGCAGAAGGGAGACGACAGAGGCTCGGTGGCGCTTTGGGGGCTCAGCGCCACGCATAAATCACCCACCTGGAAGAGCTACAAAGACTGGCATTGGATGTGGCACTGCGCCATCGGCCGACAAGCCGTTTGTGTGGAAATGAGGGGAAACAGGCGTGCTGATAGTGGCAAAGAAATCAGACTTTACTTTGTTTCTCAGAGCTCGACACACTACGACACAATTTACAGGAGATCCGACAGGAAAGTGAAGGATGGAGGCGGAGAAGAGGAAAGAGGGGTTAAAAGGATACAAAAGCAAATGGATTCTTAAAGAGGAAGAGGAATAGAAAAAGAAGTTTGAATCACAGGGGTGTTGTGGTGTTGGTTACACCTCAGCCCTGTGAGTGTAGCACTAGGTCAGAGATGTGTATCACACGAGACAAATGGACAACCATTAAAGATCTCACCTTCATGTGTAGCCAGTGTAATCAGTGCATGTGTGTTTTCACTAAACTTTTGCACCAGTCCCGTGAGTCGAGGCCTGGGGAGGGAAAGTTGGATGTAGCCGCTCCACTCGGTGAGTTTTCCACCTTCCAGACACCAGGGAATAGAGCTCAGCACAGACACATGTGGAACACGTCAAAATCCACCAGCGCTGCTTCGCCAAAATAATAAACACTCCAATTGATTTTAGTGCGCTTGCCTGATTATCAGGGGTGTTCACTTATTTTCTCATTTGCTAACTAACTTAAGTTTTCAAAGAAAAAAACTAACGATCCCAGTGCGGACGCTGCAGCGAACATTACTGAGCCACGGAAGAAACAGGATTTACTGTGGTGAAAGAAAAAGAGGAAGTAGTTAGAATGATAGCAGAACTGTTTCTGTTTTGCACACAGTTGCTAATTGTTGGCTGTGATGCTGGGAAGGTAGTGCGCAATGAGTTTTAAGAGGTCTTTTGCTGAAAACAGCTGCTTGCTGCATTTGGAAAAAAGGTCAATGAGAGCAGTGAGACTAAATTAAAACAGTGAAGTTGTGGCTGTGAAACTAAAACAGTGTGCTAAAAGATGCTACAGTGCTTTGCAAACATAAGCTGCAGATGTCACCAACCTGGTCTCACTCCCAAGTCATTGAATACTGCTTCCCGTATGATAGTATCTCCAAACCCTAGGCTTTTTTCCTGAACCCAACTACATGGGTGTGTTTGCTGTTGAAGGAAAAAATGTCAATTCGCAGTGTTGTACCAAAGTAGTGCGTTCATTTTGAAAGAGACTGCATGAAAACGATACGATTTTGCGTAAAAATGGAAGTGTATGAGAACAGACAATGCATGTAACAGACTGAAGTTGACACGGCATCCCAAGATATCAACAACCAACGCACCCAGGGTACCTTTCTCGTCATATCTCGATATGGAAAGTCTATGACCAAACATCGATATGCGACGAGGTCGGAGTGAGAATGTGTTGCCTTCACGATGCCCCTCATGTGATCCATTGTTCAAAAAATAAATAAAAGTACAGATTAGAGCAGCTTTAAAAATGCTATGATCACGTAAAAATTTATACGCACAGCACGGGCTTTATGTAAAATATTAATAAGAAAATGAAAACAATTTTTCAAGCTGGAAACCAAAAATGTCCCTGAACACAAGGGGCAATAAATGCTTGCACACACTAATACGTGCGTGGACCATGAATGCATCCATTCACGTAGATGCACAACATTCACAAATGCATGCAAACACACACACACATGCATCCACAATCTAGGAACTCCATTAACATTCAAGGGGAGTGGGGTCTGGAGTGGGTCTGTGTCAGCGCTGCACTAACATCAAAGAGACAAAGACAGAGGGAGAGAATGGCAGGAAAAAAAAGCAAGAAAGAGAGAGAAAGAAAGTGACAATGAGAGATGGAAGGGAAACGATTGAAGAAAGTAAACAGTGGAAGCTTTGATAGTTGGTGCGAGTGAGGCAGAGTGACAGGAATATGGGGAGAAGGGGGGATGACAGAGGGAAAGAAGCTGGGGAGGAGAAGGAGGGGTTGAAAAGTGACATTTGGATATTTCACAGAAGACAAACTCCAACCCAGGGCACAGCTATGACAAGCTCAGAGCGCTTATCACCACCGCTGTCGGACAAAAACTCACATCTGCAGAACGTTCCGGTTGGAGAAATAAAATATATATATATGAAAAAAGACTGATGGATCATAGCAACAATGAAGTCACAACATGGGGTTTGAATAGCTGTAATTACTTTTGTCTCGTCGAGCATCAAAGTCAATGATCACAGTCGCTGTCGCTCCAATTAGCAAAGTGAGAAATGTCACACTGGAGGGTATGAGGGTTTTCAGGCTGCAGCAGTGTTACATAACATTTGCCTTAGTGTGTGTGTGTGCTCTAAATATGACAGCAGACGCCCCCCCTCGGAGCCAGACTCATCGTCTCACTGTCAACTTGTCACCCAGATGACGCCACCTGTTTGTCTGTGTCTGTTTGTTTGTACAGGTGATGTCGTCTGTGTATCTGGAGGAGTGATAAAAGGTTCACTCCTCAGGTTGGAGTGAAAGAATCAATTAGCGAAGAGATGCGACCGGCAGAGTTTGACCTGTGAAGGGTTCAAGATTGTTTTGGTCCAGGTCAAAACGCATAACATTTGTATGTTTTATACGTATCATATCAAGGTTTGTAAAGTGACATAGTATATAGGCTGACTGTCATAAGGAAGTGGAGGAGGTGGTTGATGGTGTGACACCTTGGTGAGACAGCTGCCAAACTGCAGACCACTGTTTGAGACCAACAAACAACAAAACTGGTTGTGCTTGAACGAGTCATTGCTGTTTCTCCAGCAGCTTTTTAAGCCCTGTTTCCACTAAACACTTTCGGTATGGCACCTTTGGATCCCTTCAGACATGGTACCTAGACTCTAGCGTTTCCACCACCAACAGTCCTCTTAAATGTGGACGGGGTTGTTGTCACTCACTGCTCCGTCCAGCACTCACTGCATTTCTGTCAGTCTGCGCCTCGTTTATCGTCCACAGAACGAGGCTGCACGCCGACATTCTCATAACAAAATAGAACAGGCTGCAGTGAGAGTCTCTCTCCATGGGATCTTTAAAAATAGCAGGTTTGTGCATTTAGTCCTTCTCAGGCAAGCTCAGGGGTTTAGTGTTGCTGGAGCCCACAGGAACTAAGCTCCACGATGCTTTCTTTATATTTAGAGTGAGGATTAGAATATATGCAGCTCACACAAACCAGTCGAAATTAGGAGCAGTTACTGGCAAAAGGAGCAGTTACTGGCATTTTCATGAAAGTCTGCCCTCCACTAGTCAGTGTCGTCCACCTCTGATATTGTCAATCATAGCAACCTAAAATCAGAATACACTCCATACTTGCAGCCTGTGGCCGGGCATGTATGAGCCCTGGACTGTAGGACTCAGAAATGTATCTGCAGTGTGCAAGTGACGAGCATTTGTAAAACGTGACTTTAACACTACTTGCAATCTACATGTAAGCAGGGCTCACAAATCCCTCTTGGGAAACAGGCCCTGGCTTTATCATCATGTCAGCTCTGCTTGAAAACATGATCAACGCCAGCTCAGCCTGCAGCGACTCAGCAGCACAAGAGGTCAAAAAGTTTTTAAATGCTCTGTGTTTATCAGACTTATTGGGACTGGAAATGGATAAAAATGTAAATTTTCTTTTTCTTCAAAACTGTTGCCAGTGAGCTGCTTCCTGGTTCAACAGTGACCAGCTATACTCACCATATAGTGCAACCAAACAGTTTTACAGGTTGTCTACACAAGATGTGTTCCAGCCACGTTCTTCAGTCATCCATCTGTCTACACAGGCAATGTTAAACCTGGTGTTCTACCCAAACTTGTGCACGTAACCGTGACTTGAAGCACAAGGCGAACACAGCAGTTTCAGAGCGGCTGCATTACCTTAAAGATGGCCGCCACTAACTACTCTAGATACATCGATACTTTTGGGGTATAAAACATGAACCTTGAGGAAAAATGATAAAAGTGCTGTGTCACGCAGCAACTGCCACGTATTCAATGTGTGAGAATATTTCTCCAGACAGTTTTAAAATAACTGAATTGATCTTAAGATGAGGAGTGTCAGTGTCTGAGTCAGCTCAGCAGATGACAATGACTGATCGATCACAATTTAGTAATTAATTTTTTTAGTAATTAATCAAAGCAGACTTGCGATGTTGGGAAATGAGACCACCTTTTAATTTGGAAAAAGTAGAAGTAAATGTCTCAATTAGTCTAAGTCATGAGGGAATACAAAAAAAAACGTTTGATTAAAAAATACAGCTAAATGCTGAATAAAAAGTTTGATATTGATTATATCACTCTGTGGCTAAGCGCCCAAATATATCTCTGACATGCTTGTGACACATGAACCTTCTTGGACCCTGGGGGCAGCTGGGGCCGGCCTACTGACCGTCCCAAGAGTCATGCTGCGTTCGTTTTGTACTTGGAGGTCAGACGTCAGAAGTGGGAATGATGTCACCTCCGAGTTGACAACAGTTTTCGCATTCTAGTTGACGGCGGTGGACAAGCCGGAAAAAAACATGTAGCACAAACCTAGAATAACCTCTCAGATGCTATTTGTAATGGTGATTTTTTTTAGAATTGTAAATCATGTAGTACCTTTTATATCTTTTTCTCTTTATTCTGTTCTGTATCCTTTATTTTGTTTTATTTTTTATTGCTCTGTAAAGCACTTCGAATTGCCCTTGTGTATGAAATGTGCTGTACAAATGAAGCTGCCTTGCCTAAACTGAACTTGATTTAAATATCAGCACACAGTTGTTGATTGCATCGGTGACTCAGACCAGAACATATCATAGTGGAAATCTGGTAATGCAATGGACAATTAAGGAAGTTATCTGTGGTTTATTTCCAAATAAGTGGAGACTGGAAGTTAATCTGAGGATTTTTTAAATAAATATTGGCAAAAATAATCAAAGCAAGACCTTGGTTTCTGAATAACTGCTAGAACGATCATTTTTGTAAGAGTATTGAGGAGTGTTGGGCTTTAAATCCAGAAGGACCAAGCTCACAAGACAAGGGGAGGAGCCGAGCGGATATGATGATGTCAGTGTCGTCCATGTTAAAGCAACAAAACACCAAAAAATGTATTTGTGTGCCCTCAGCAGCTGACGTCATCCATCAAGCTGCCTGAGTCTCCTCTGATCCCAACAGGAAACTGCTGGATGCTGCTTCAACATACAACGGTTCCAATTTCAGAACAGTTGCAGATGGGCAGTGTGTGCGTGTATATATGTGTGTGTGTATATGTGTGTATGTGTGTGTGTGTGGAGGTTGGGTGGGTGAGGATAAGTGATTTTAGTTGAAGGGGCTTTGGGGCTCAACCAGCACATGTCACTCAGGCAGCTGCAGCTCAGCAGGGATCCAGAAATCTGCAGAACGGCTGATGGTCCAACGGGGTTTACATACACACAAAATACACACCTAAAACACACACATGCAAGAGTGCATGTTTTTCCATCCACACACACACACACACTCACACCATCCTTCTTGTCTTTATTCCCAGTCTGGATGTAGCTGATATTTTTCAGGGAAGTGTGTATAATTGAGGTTGCAGTGGTGTATGTGTGTGTGTGTGTGTGTGTGTGTGTGTGTGTTCGCTTTCAGACTAAACAGTAACTAAACACTCAGCTGCTTGTCATGTGTGTACGTGTGTGTGTGTGTGTGTGTGTTTCGATCTCTGACAAAAATCTGTTAAACCCAGCTCAGTCAACAGAGGGCACTCTCTCCCCTCCGTCTGCATCCACCTTCTCCTCACACACACACACACACACACTCGCATGCACACACAGACAATAACAAATACACACTGATTCCCTTTTCTCCCTAAGCTTCCCCATTTTCAATTCTCCATTTTTCCCTCTAGTTTCATTTCATTGTTTACTGAGGTGTCGACTGTATTTTTTGGGTAAACAATTCTCACGCGCAGACACAGTTCTATTAGCCAAGATTTATGAGGAGTTTTATATGAATGTAACACACATTTTTAAAAGGCAGGAAGCTTAATTTTGTTGACAATAGCATTTAGTGATCTGGCTTTATTTGTGCAGGTGGCGATAAGCGACCATCTCGACATGTTTAGTGTTGTTTACGGGCTATAAATAGCAGTGCATTAGCCGGTGGAGGGCTCTTGTGATGGCTGGGTGGACAGGCTGCACGGCTGGCTGAAAACACACTGCTGTTTGCACTGTTGCCATTAGGAGCACTTTGTGTGTGTGTGTGTGTGTGTGTGAGTGAGAGAGAGACAGAGGGAAATGTCTGCTTTTGGTCTACACCAGTGTTTGTCTGTTTCCACTTGTCAGACTCGTTCGGTGTGTGTGTGGTTGTGTCTATATATCCGGCGACATGTTTGCAACTGGGAGTAAATTCCACAGCCAAAATTTCCTGTCTCGTGGCGCATTATCACACCGCCGATCTGTGTATGTGTGGGTGTGTGTTTATGTGTGTGTGTGTGTGTGCTCAAGTGTTATCATGAAGTGCTCCTAGTCCCCCCCCACCCACCCACCTCCTCGTTTGTCGTTTCTCTCCAAACCGTCTCTCCTCCTATTCATCCATTGTGGCTGAGAGGATCCTTCTCCCTTTCCCCCCTTTCACTCATCTTCTCCCTCTCTCTTTTCTCTTTCGCTCCACAGTCCTAATTACCCATACTCCTCGGAGTGGCCCCTCCTTCAGAGCCTTTGAAGTTATTTTAGCACAAATTCTACTTAGCTACACTGCAGACAAAACAAGTAAGGGCTGTGTTTGAAGACCTCTGGAAATGTGTGTGTGTGTGAGTGTGTGTGTGTGTGTGTGTGTTTCTTTTGGGTGATTGAATCACCAGTGTCTCCTGTTTCATTTGTGTTTACATCTGACTGAATGTGTATACAAGAGGAACCAGCAGAGCGACTTTCTTTGTGTGTATCTTGGGTGAATTAGGGCAAAATTGAGTCCATACACACCATAGTTTGAGATCGTATCTGTATATACGTGTGTGTGTGTGTGTGTGTGTGTGTGTGTGTGTGTGTGTCTGCATATGGTATATGTTTGTGTGTGTGTCTCGGTGTGTGTGTAATTCTAAGGGCCATGCATGAATGCAGGCCTTCTGAGAGCTTGTTGAATGGTCCGACTGCCCGTCACGGTTGTGTTGGACTGAATGGCCAAAGTAGAGCTGCACAAAGCCACTTGCTGTCTCTCTGTAATTATCAAGAGTTGGTCCCCACACACTAATACACTCGTGCACACACAAAAAAACACTGACAACATATGCTTGAAAATAAAAGATGCCCACATTTATACACTAACACGTAAAATGGAGCTGTAATTTCAACTCTTCTGACCTTTTAAGTGAGGAAACATTAGCTATGATGCTAATTTTTCCAAAGTGTACAAAAAAACATTTTTGTGCATATTTGTGATTACAGCGTCCAAGATTTGAGCCTTTCCCAGAGCAGCAGACCATCATATGTGCTGCCAATTTAGCAACTTTCTCGATAGATTTGGTAACTTTGAAGGCTCACTTGGCAACATTTTTTAAAGCAGTGACAAACTCAGAAACTTAAACAGCAACAGAAACATAAATCATCTGTGAATATGCGCACTAACATCTAATCATTAATCCCCTTTTAATCTCCTTTTTCCTCCCTAAATGATTGAAATTGACTATTTAAGCATTTTTAATTCTTGGATTTCACATAGCAGTTCCACAGTCCAAGTCTGTAACAGCCTTCATAAACAGTTTTTCATTTTGTTGATAGATGTAGATGCGAATTGATGAGATTAAAGCATCTTGGAAATAGTTAATGATATTGGTAGTTTGAATTAGTAAAGCTCATCTTGACTTTATTACTTTTCTGCCTTTCCCAGAGCAGCAAACCATATGTATTGCCAATTTAGCAACTTTCTCAATAGATTTGGTGACTTTGAAGGCCCCTTCGGTAAATTTCTTTTTTTTTAAAGCATATACTGACAAACCCAGCAACTTGAACAGGAACAGAAACACAAATCAGCTGTGACAATGCACACTAAAACTGACTATAATCCCCATTTGTTTAATAAAGAGGAAAAAGAGTGCTGCAGGAATGAGTCCTAACACCAGGGAATGAGTTAACATTTTAGCCGGTGGGTTTTTGGTTAGATACCTGAAATAAGGTCTGTGTTTAACACAAGCTTAAAAAAACGTTCATATTTTGTTCTACAAGATAAAAACACGTCAGTAAATACCCAACCAGTGAATTTTGAAGCCTTGATGTGTCTTAAAAACATGGTTGCTAACAAGTGGCTAAATGAAACCACAGGATGTCATCACGTCACTCTGAACCTTGTTGTGGTGGTGACATTGAAACCACGCACTGTGGTGTAGTTTGATTCTCGCCTAATCTTAGCTTTTTTTAATTCTGGTGCATTTAGGCATCAAAAATCATAAAAGCGTTAATTTCTGAAGATCATTTTGCTGAACAAATGGAATGAGCATCCCAAACTTTTGTTTGCCACAGAGCTTATTTTCTGCCAAAATCCAAAATCCAATTGACAAAATCCCAGTGGCTTTTTTGTCAAGGGATCCAGGGATGTTACCTTCTGTGCTGCCCTCAAAAAAACCCTCATCTCTGCAGCATCCTGTGGCGGCAGACACACTGTCAACTTCCACGGTGCACTGCTGACTGCAGGCTAGCAAGCTAAGCTAACACGCATCACTCAGAAAGTGAAAGCTAGTGAGTCTAGCTTGCTGACGTTAGCGATGTTTTCCACCAGACGACATTACAAACTATTTCTATAGCCCTTCGACATAGGTGCTGCTTCACCTGTACAGTCAGTTCCAACAGCTCATCCTACTAACCTGTGCATCAGCGCTGAAAATGTAATGCAACTGAAATTTCTTCTTTGTGGTAAATACATTTTTGACCGAATGAGTATTTATTTTTAAACTTCCAACATTCACACTTGCGAAGACAATATGTGGTTGACACGGTGGGGCCAGCGAAGTGTGTACCTGCATGTGTGAAAGTGATATGCCGCATTTAAGTGTCTAGATTCTGTAACTGTCAAGCAGCCTCGAGACTGTTCTTCTCCACTTTCCAGACACATTCACAGCAACGCCTAGCTTTGTTTCTCAGAGCTTAGCAGGGTGTTAATTATTTCCTAAAGTATTTTAAGTGTTTTGTCTCTAGACAGCCTGGCGGAGGGAAACTCCAAGGAGGGAGAAGAGTAACACCTCTTCCTCGCTGCATAGAGAGATGGGAGAGATGAGGGGTGTTGAGGATGAGAGCGACGCCCGAGAGACTGGGGAAGAAGTTGTGAAACAAAGACAAAAGCAAAGAGGAAGAAATAGTAATGAGCGGGCAGCACACCCACAAGGGGCGAGGACTGAATGTCACCGATGGGAGAGCTAAAAGTGTAGGAGAATGACAGGGGGACGTTGGATTTACGAGACAAGTGCTGCGGCACGGGGGGAGTATCCAATATTTCCCATCTGACTCAGCCCCCGCCGCAAACCAGACTCAAATGAGAAACACAAACACTTGCACTGCAGCCCAGAAACTGTACAATGACGCTTGCTTTGTAGTCCAGGAGCTTTTCCAGGCTTTCTTTTTTCTCCTCTCCTGTGTCGCCTCCTCGAGCTGCGCTTACAGTAAGCTCACACACAGTGTCCTCAGACAGAACGACTGTGGTCGCGAGTGATTGAAGAGGACGTCCTGGTTCACCACACTAGATTATTGTAAAATGGTTCAGTCCGGTTGTGTACTGGGTGTGATGATGGGCTGTGACCCACCGCTGTGTTTGCTGCACAGTTGGCCTCTCCCAGCTGTTGGTGTAGGACGTCCTGACATGCCCCCCCTGCTGTGCGTTGCAACATATGGAAGCATGCACACACACAGACAGACACATCCATGTACGCACACACACATGCAGCTCCACCCTCGGAGGCAGACAAAAGCATTCGACTGATTAACATTCTCTTTCACACCCACTTAGGCCCATATGTAACCCACATTTCTAAGTTAGGGAGTTGGTTCTGAGCCACCGTATGACATGCTCGCTCCCTAATGCATCACAAACTTATAGTCTGCCTGTAATAGGATACAGATCTGGACAGGGGGAGTGATGGAGCTCTGCAGAGGCGCCAGAAAAGGTACAACACATGGGAGGAGTTGATTGTTGGAAGCTACACAAGACACACTGTTGTTCAGTCACTCACCATTTCAGCTGGTTCAGGCTGTCAGATACGATTATGTCACCGCGGCAGCCAAAAAGATTGAGCCAGGTTAGTGATTAGAGCAGTGTATGTCCCACATAAAATGGCAATGTTCAGTTTTCATGATACAGGCTACTCACGGAGTTATTAAACTACTCCATATGTGGGTGTGATTGATATATCACATCGATAAATCAGAACCAACTTGGTCTTTTATTAAAAATCCAATATGTGCCAGTCAGTTCAGATGTGATGAAGGTGCCTTTCGTTTTTTGTGCTTCAGGAGTGTCTCACTGTGTGTGAGGAAAAAAAAAATCTTAAATCAAAGTTTGGAGCTTTTTGAGCTTTCAGTGGTCGTTTTTAGGAGGGAAACTGTGACGCTGTCTCAGTTTAAATATCTTGTGACCATATTTGGCCATAATTAGCTATTAAGACCAAAACCATTTGGACATTGCTGCTTTTTTAATGTTGAAAGTGGTGATTCAAGTTAAAGGACCAGTTTGATATTTTGGGGAATACACTTAGTCACATTCTTGCTGAAAGTTCAGACTGGCTAACCAGGCTTTGTGCTAAGGTTACAGAATCTGCCTACAAGCACCTGAAAAGCTCACAAATTAACATATCTAATCTTTAATCTGCAGAAAATAAATGAAGTGTGAAGACGTGAAGTTGTTGTTTTGCAAGGAAATATAGGACTATTTCTCGGCCAGAAGGAGTGAGTTGCTTTGCTGATTGCTTGGCACGAGGTGACAAGACCCCAGGACTGTTTCCAGTCTTAATGATAAAGTAAGTTTACCGACTGCTGGTTGTAGCTTCATATTTAGAGCACAGGCATGAAACTGGCACCGAATGGGCAAGAATGTGTAAAAACATATTTACCAAAATGTCAAATGTTTTCCTATGAGATTCCAATTTTAGATCAGGTGATGATTCTTGAGCCACTTTTATTTACTAATGAGGACTGTGGTTGAAAGAAGTGGACTTTGAGTCACATTAAATCGGTGTGCAACTGGTGCAGGACACTGGGGCCCAGAAGCTGTCAGTGGGTTAAGTCGGAAAGAAATTTCTTGCCTGCAGAAATAAGTCTGTGAGGGTATAAGTCCAGTGCAGGCTGTTTAATTAGGGTTGATAAGTCTGGTGCTTCGGCTGCTGTCAGTGGTGCTGAGCAGGATGGCAGGGACGTCTTTCTGTTCAATAATGGGACGGCTGTTTTGCCTGGGACTGTTCGGGGGCCGTGTATTTTGGCCTTACTCTGCTGGGAGTGGTCGGCAGCTCACAGACCAGGACTGTAATGGCTCAAATTCAATCAGTGCAAACCTCAGTGGGGGTCTGATCCCGGAAAGCCCTGACTCTCTGCTGGATTAGCAAATATTCTGTTGCTGCTAGTTACTCAGGTTAGAAACAGCGCTATGCTGCTGGCCACCAGCCCACTGTCAAAGAGGAATTTGGATTTTATCTTCCTGGGAGCGCCACCCAGGCAGAGCCAAATGTGCCAGGACAGAGCTCGGGACAGCCCCACCCTTGTTTGTGTGTCTGTGAATGCGTGTGTACACAAGTGTGTGCTCCTGTTTAGGGCAAGGTGATAGCCCTAGACAAAATATTTTACTTCTTTTATACGGCTGAGTCACACATACTGGTGAATTATCAATGTCTAAGCTCAAAACCTTTGCCTTCCTATGTCTTCTGGAGCTGCTATCATACGATTTCAAGGCTTTTTAGCAGAAAAATGGCAGAATTTAAAGATGAATTTATGTAAAATTACCTTATCAAGAATACATTTTTACATGAGTCATACCATAAAACACTCAGTTCTTTGCATAGCTCCAGTCATTTATGATATATGCATAACCAGGAACTGGCTCCTCATGGTTTCCGAGGTGATTCCTGAGGAGAGTTCACCAGGCCGATAGCATCTTAACTGCAACATTTCATCTTTAACGACGCTTAATTTGCTCAATATGTCTGAGAGCTTCATGTTGTGCGCCTCCCAGGCCTGGTGTATGGTGTGTGTCGAGATGGAGGAGATAGAGGAGGATGAAATGCGTAGCGATAGCCCAGAATATATGATGTGTTAAAGGAACATTTACGCTCTACTTATCTTTCCTCTCTGTCCATATCTCTGTCTGCTGCTCTCAAAAGACAGCTGAGGATGAGACTGGATTTCAACGTGTCGGACAGAATCGTTGCTTCAGCTCTACTGGATGCTGTCGTTTGCTTGTTTTCTCAAATAGAAACTCTCAAACGCGCACAAACGCACCGTCAAACACTCCCCCAAAGCTCGACTTTCTTGTACTTTTAAAATCAAAATGCATGTAGATGCAACAAAAACTGAATTCTCGTGTGCATGTGGGCAAACACAGACTCACAGAGCAATAAAACACTGCTTCAAATGCACATGGACACACACAGTCTCGTCTCCCGACTGAACGATTACGCCGACAGCTTCCCTTAAATTTGTCTGCGGGTCTTTGGTTCTGTGATGAGTGAGTGTCTTTTACTGACAGCATATTCATCAGCTGATTCTTCGCTCACCATAACTGCACACAACAGGGTGAGTCAGACAAAAAAAAGGAAGAAGAGCACTCACTTTGAGGTTCATCTCTAGCCCTAATTTATGGCAGTCAAAAACTCAAAGTCATACGTCAGTACATCTGAGCTTTGAGGGCGAGCAGAGAAAGGGGCATCGAGTTCCTTTCCCCTCTTTCCCCACCTCCTCCTTCCCGCTCCCTCCTGTTAAATATGCAGATACAGCAGCGCATGAGGCTGCTCGCGGGTTTGTTGCAAGAATTGGGTCAGTGGCGACGTCACAGCGTTTTAAAGCGAGGCAGGGTTTCTTTAGAAACTCGCAGCGAAGGTCTGGCACTTGAGGAGGAGAGGAAAACTGTCTGCAGCTGAACTGTGGTCCTCAAACAGGGATGACTGATGTTGGTTTTACAGAGCAGAGCTGTCTAGGTTTAGAGGAGGGGATATTCAAAGCCTGATATCTTCACTCATCCTCAGTATTGTCAGAAATACATTAACATGGCAACAAGATAAAACCTAATATGAATACACAATCAGTTCGCTGCATTTTGAGACCGTTTTTGTCCGTATTTGTTTAGATTTTGTCAAAATGGCACTGTTGAAAGGACGCCAAATTAGCTATTAGCAGTTCCTGTTTGTGATGTACCAATGGATGTACAGACAGCTATCACCGGATTAATCTGGCACAGATGATCGTAAGGCAAGTTCTTGAGTTACAGGGAGTGTTTGTTCTATAATTTCTAAGTGGATGTAAAGACTTTCTCTTTCACCACACACACAGTGTATTTGCCTCTCGTCTCTTCACCCTCTCTCCTCTTCCAATTCTTCCACACAGTTTGAAAACCTTTCGAGAACTCAACATCAAATTAAATGTTTTACAAATGTTTTCAGGGGTGTCAAGTTTTGCTAAACCATATGGACGAACAAATGGACAAACAGACAGAAGGACGGATGAATAGACAGATGGACAGACAGATCAACACCTCTTCATCCCAAATATTGCTGCTTGGTCAGTGCACTGTCATGTCTACATATGACGTGCGACGTATCCTCCTGCATCTGTTGTAATGTTTCTACTTGTTAGTTGAATAAAAATAGACTGAAATAGTGGACATAGCTACCGTGACGTCACCCATTGGTTTGTGAACTCTTGAAACCTCAAGATAAGGCCTGTTTCCACCGCAGGAACTTCGGAGTAATTTTACGGGGCCGGGGCCGTTGGTGCGTGTCTCCACTGCAGGAACCATCACCGAAGAACAGAGTTCCTGAACTTTTACAGGGGCTAAACAAGTCCCTGCCTCGGAGTAGGTACTCAGAACGGCCCTGAGAAACTCCTGGCTGGGGTTTAATTGGTGCTGATTGGATATACTCAAAGCGGGATGTGACGTCAACAGAAAGCAACAAAATAGCCGGCATTTTTAAAACTCAGCAGACGAGGAGTCGCATTTTATAAAAAGATTCACAGTTGTACAATTGTCATGAAGGGCGAGATTAGCTATAAAGAACCAAAACATTTTTTTGTATAAGGCTGTAAATTTGATGGATGGATGGATGGATGGATGGATGGATAGAAAATGGGAATCTCTTGAGAAATACTTAACACATTCTCATGCAAATTACATGAGTCCTTCGTGTGATGTTGCTCTCTTACACAGCTTATTAGCACATTTTCTCACTGTATTAAAAAAGCACAATGCCACTACATCACATTTACGCTTAAAGACAATGTATAACATGCACACATCCCCCTTCCCACCCTGCAAAATCAATTATTTAATAGGTGACAAAGAAAAAATGTGGTTCCATTGTTACCAGTAACCCGAAGGCTCTGACTAATGCTGCTTACTCATCCCTGTTGTTTGTTCTGTCCGTGTAACATCGATCACCTCGTTAACAACTGTGACCCCGAGCGCTGACCTTTCACTGTAGATTACAGAAGAAAACACGTCTGTGAAGTACCACGATAAAGAGGCAGAACATCTCCTTCATCCTAAGCGCTGTTGATATGCTTAATAACAAATAACACTCCGGCTGTATTCCTTGCACTTGCTTTGCATACTTGCACTTTTGTACTTTATGCACTTGTTATGATATGAATTTCTTTCTCTGCACTTGCTTTGCTTGCTTTGTGTGCGTGTGTTGATGACGTCCTTTATATTCTGTTTTATGTTTGTATGTGAACCCTGGCTGCAAAACAAATTTCCTCTGGGGGGGGCAATAAAGGTAACCTTCAACTTTGAACCTTGAGAAAATATCGTCAGCATCAGCTTTACACTCTTTCCCACCCTGTTCTTCTTTGCAAACTCTCCTCATTTGTGTCAACTGTGTTATCAAAGCAGCACACAGTATGATACAGATCAACAAAATTTCAACCTTGCACTTTCCACCTCTGTCTCTGCAACTCCCTGAGGCTTTATATATCCCCAAAGGTATTGCTATCCTTTATTCGGATACGATTATGCATGTCAGACGTCAGGGTCAAATCAAATGTATCCAGTGAAGCCCCGACCTTAAAGTTTAGCATGACATGGCCCCTCAGCCTGTTGGTTATACTCAGGGGCGCCTGCAGGGATTTTGGGCCCCATGAATTCAAACATTTTTTTGATGCTATTTTACATGAAACTATGCATTTTGATGGTATTTTTGACTATCATTATCATATTTGTGAAAAAGAACAATCTCTTCCTCCACTTCCACATTCCTCCCTGACAACTTGAAGAGGATCCTGGACCTGGCTCTGTAGAGTGTACGTGACACACATAAATTATATAGTATTTCCTATAATGTAGCCTAACTATTGTAATAGTGTCATAGTCACCGTTTCAGGTGGCCTCCCACCATTTTGTTTTACTTAAAGGTGCTTTCAGTGATTTGACCAAAAATAACCAAAGAAAATGCGATTTTCATGAACAGTCCCCCACTGCTCACCGTCTCCCTCTTGTAGGTCTAATTTATCTCCAAAACTGTAGACTCACAGGTGGTGGCATTGGATTTGGGGAGAAAAAATACATATATGAGGCGTTAATCTATTTAATCTTGTGATTTCCAGAATGTGTAAACATTTCTCTGATTGGATTGAGAGCAGTCACCCAGTCTGCTGCACACACCACACATTTTCTCCTCTGTTCCTGCTGCAATTCTTCTATTTCAGTGATAGCTGAATTTTAACAAAACAAAAAAGTTAATGCTGCTGCTGCACTTGACGTATCTGTTCGGAACGAGGGATCATTTTGACAGAGGGGAGGTCAACTGACTGAATATGAGCAGCTTGCTAAACGTTTGACTGTATTGATTTTTTTAACTAAAACAACAGTGAAATGTAAAAATCCAGAGTTTTCCTCAGAAATATGAACTAACAAGGGGAGAAAAGTGAGCTAGCTTATTGACCACGGACTAAGTTAATATTCCATAACTTTCCATCACGTGAACCACTAACAAACCCACTTTGCTTTTTGAAATACTGGGTGACGTACTGTCGACCCTTTGCTTCTTTCTCCTCTCTTAGCTTCCTTTCTTTCCGTTTTTGGCTACCTGATTTTTGAGGCATATTGCCGTCTCCGCCTCCTTACCCGCTGTCTGTGACAAATTGGCGCACTGCAGCTGATCCAGTCGGACTGAACCATTTTACATAGAGAGGGGGGGCATTAATGTTTCCAAAACAAATAAAGTTATTGTTACCAGTACATTGTAAATAGAATATATTTGATTTGATTTATTAAGTTAGTTAATAACTTAGTGTCATATTATTTTTTGTCAGCATTATAATTTTATTAGGGGCCTCTCTGGGCCCCTCTTAATCACGGGCCCCTAGAATCCTTCTCCTTCTTCCCCCCTTTTCGGTGCCCCAGGTTATACTTCAGGTGTAACCAACAGGTTCATCCTGCACAGTTCATCTGTTGAGATGTTTGCTCTTAGTTGCTGTTCTCGTACCTCAGCAGTTCTGTCTGGCAGTGGTGTCTTGTTTTAGTTTCCATTGAACATGTTCAGCCATGTTCATGAGTGGAAAGCCAACAGTGCTTCTGGTTCTTATCACCACACCAGTGAGTCATACTGGTTTGTCAGAGTGGGGAACAGGACTGGGGAGCACAGTGACTCTCATGCACAATATAATCCCCATAACGCTCATCACTGGCAGGTAAAAACAGGCACATTTCTTTGTTTCGTGTTACTACTGAAGATTAAGGTCAGGCACAAGGAGCAAAAATGTTTTTGGAATTTTGTTTCGTTTGCATTTTGAAAATAAAGTTAAGTGTCAAATACAAAGTCAAAATGTCGAGAATAAAGTTGAACTTTCACCAGTGAATGAATGAATGATGAATAAACCAGAGGACATCATTATTATTGTTTTTGGGGGGTTTTTGCTTTTTGAGAATAAAGCTGAAATGTCGAGAATAAAGTCAACCTCTCTGGTCGGTCATATTGTGTCATGTGATACAATCATACAACATATTCTCTGCACGGCACACAGGTGTGATTATGTCCTTTCATCTGTCCATTTCCACCTATGTCACTTTGCTCCAATGCAGCCACCTCTTCCAGATTTGTGTGGTCCATCTGTGTTACACATGATGTGTCTCCTTCACAACATGCAATATTTGGCACAATCTCTTCAAAGTCCTAAGACTTATTACCACATTGTGTTTATGTGATTAAAGAGAAATTATTTACTTGTTTCTAAAACCAATCATGTGGTAAAATTACTCTAATTCATCTACACAAGGCATTTTTTCAAGGCAGCCATATGTGCTGATGTATTTGATGTATTCTCAAATGTTTGTCTTTAATCTTGAGATGTCAAGTTAATACATTTCAAACTTATTCTCATAATGCAAAATAAAAAAAAGAGCCTTCCTCCTCCCTTTTCCCCTGATGCCTCGCCATAACACTTGTATGTATGAAACAGGTGTGCATCACAATATAGATTAAAAGGAACACTCCATTCCTCCACACATAGAATTCAATTTACTAGGCATGAGGAGTATGACACTGTCTTTGAAAACCACTGTATAATGTCGTCTGTGATGTGGAGGAGCTTTGCAGGGTCTGGGAAACTATGATGATGATGTCATCAGGGTTGTCTTTAAATGGGGCTACACATTTATCTTTAAAAGTATTAGTTGCATTATGGGAAAGTGTTTTTGGCACTTGATTAAGCTTTGGTACTAAAAGTCATATTTTCTTGGCCTCAGATTCTGTGGCTTTCACCAGTCATCTTGACTCAATGGAAAAAGATTACACTTTTGGTGGTTATATGTCAAAGGTCAAAGTCACTGTGACCTCAAATGTTTCATCCTTGTGACGTGATATCTCAACAAAACTCTAACTAATGTTAGATTTTGGTGGTCAAAGCTCACCGTGACCTTTCAGACGTCTCATTCTCGTGAATGAACACTTGAGAGAATATCCTCAGATTTAGCACAAACATTCACTTGGACTCAAGAATGGACTGATCAGAATTTGATGGTCAAAGGTTGAGGCAGGGTTCGCACGGTCGTGGAAAACATGGGAAAGTCATGGAATTAGCAACAATCAATGAAAGTTTTGGAAAACTCATGGAATTTTGTTGTTTGTGATGAAATTAATTGTCACAGTAACCTACCACGTAATCTAACATACGGCAAATTTATTTATTATCTACATAACGTAGCTCGAATGTGTGTCAACTTAGGGCTGCACGACATATCATTTCAGCATTGACACTGGAATGTGCAATAGTTGCACAACGTCAAGTAAGGCAAATTAACTCAAACTACTTATTTGATGCTTGATACAAATAGAAAACTTGCTTGGTTCTTCTTTTCCATGATTTATACCGGCCAAGCCTTCTGCTTTTAGACGTTACGTGTATACGTGACGTAGTGTGGTGGTGTTAGTTACGGGAAGCGAGACTCTCCTGCATGTGTGAGTGTAGAAAAGGACCGGGCCGGCAGACGCAGCAGAGGCAGTGAGGTGCATGCTTTTCTGTAATTAAAAAAATATATATATTGTGGGTCTTTCAAAAGACATTGTAAAGTTTTAAAATTTTGTCCATGAAAGCTTGTGGAGATCCTGCTGTGACCTTCAGACTTCAGGTTTCGCACAAGAATGAAATGATTAGAATTGGTGGTCAAAAGTCACTGTGATCTCATGTAACATGTAACATACTGAATTGGTGACACTAATCTTGAGTGCCCACCTTATAACCGTGCTTCTGTAACACCAGGGGGAAGATGCATGTGAAGCAGACGAGGATATAAACTAAGTGCAACTTGGCTGTTTGCGGAGGCACACAACTGCGAGGCGGTAATTCTAGTTTAAATCTATCCCAGACTTTATGGACTCCATCATTCATGTGCTTCCTCGTCGGAGGGGGGTGCTCTGTAATTGCTTTGTCGTTCTTACACTCTATTAGTTTTAAAATTACAGTAATAAACATTTGAATTGGCATAATGCAGGTGACTCAGAGCTGCTCCAGAGTGTCTTGGTACGCCGTGCATTTGAACTGCTGAAACCAGCTGTTCCCCTGTTCACAGATGATGGATGTTAACTTTAACACATGCATTTTCACGCATCATTTCTCTCAAAGATTACAACAGGAACTCCTAACAGTGCCAGATGTAATGCACTTAAACAGACTGCCTTTGCACATGCTGTAATAAAATGTATAATGAATTAGAAACATGAACAGAGACATATTTTTGTGGCAAATATTTAAAATGATGCAGCTCCAAAACAACACATTTTCCAGTTATCTCAAGAAATAAATAAATAAACACCAATAAGATGCTCCAATGAATCATCTGACTTTCTGCTGGTTCTTAGTCGCTTGGAGCAACAGACCCATAAAACCCATGGCTCACCCGAGAAGAGCTTTAAGAAACGGTCTTTGCTCTATATCTGGCAGGAAATCAATTAGTCACCAACGCCGTGCTGCAGAGGTGAAAGCGCTGTTATTCTGCCGTTCTGGGGAACATTTCCAAGAACAAAAATCTCACCGTGTTTTGTCATCACCCGCCTCCAGCCGTGTAGCTAAACCCAGCACAGCTTTACAGCTCACTCCCCTGCCTAGCGTCTGTAAGCTCAGCCCTAGCCGCATGAATTATGGATCAGAGAATTATTCCTGGACCTGTTTTTAGAGCGCGCCGAGGTTCTGGACTCTGTCCGGTTCTTCAGAACCGACCCGAGGACAACCAGATGGTCCAGTCGGAGCCGGGCCAACCCAAACAGGACCCCTCTGAGTAGAACAAATCCAGAAACATATATAAATAAATATTCATCAGGATGATAATGTGCAGGGGCTTGTGCCAATATAAATAAAGAGCTGAGGTCCCTGGACCCCCTCTAGGTCACTGCTGTGGTGAATAAATAGAATGCAGCCTCTCTCTATTTTCTTTTTTTACACTTTCTTTCTCCCACTCTTCTTTTTTTTGCAGCTTCTTTTTCAAAATCTGTCACTCATGTCTCTGCTGCTTGTATCATCTGGTGCTAATCTTTCCTGTCCTCTTCTAATCTCATTGCACTCCAGTCTCCTCCCTCTCTCCCCCTCTTTGCTTCCCAGCTGTGTTGTCTTCCATTTTAGGTCCAGGGCTGGCTACCTGGTTCCTGGCTGACATTTCACACTGCTCAGTGTGTCCCTCATGGCCCCCGAGGCTTCTTTCAAATCTCCAGCTCCCGCTCCAGCAGTCTTTTATGAAATTTTAGAGTGGACACAGGTGACTCTCAAAATCTGACGTCCAAAGCTGAAGCGACAAAGATTTCTACCGCTTTCAAGTTCTACCTCCTGAGCAGGTCCAGTGGGTGGCACTCACTCCTGGCCAGGTGGCGATGATGGGCGGGGGTGCGCTGGCCGTGCATGGCTGCTTTGTCTCTGTGTTTATTTGATATCTGGTCTGACTGCATGGCCAGGATGAAAGAACAGGCGCAAAAGGGAAAGGACTGGAAAGAGCGTGAAAGGCGAGATGGGTGTGTTTATTTCATGTTTGGCTGGATATACAACAGGTTTAAAAAAAAGGGAAAGAAAGACAGAAGGGAGGCAAGAAAGGGAAAAAGGGAAATGAAAGACACACACGCTGAGACTCTGCTCAGGATGTCAAAACAGAAGTGTTTGAATGATTTGCCGGCTGAAAGAGAATGCAGGATATAATTCGCTCCATCAATCTAAACATAATGACTTCATATTTCTCACTCGTCGAGCCAGCTCATAAACAAGATGGGAATAAAACAAACACGTTAAACCGATTCCAAAATGACGAGGGGCCTCTTGTCTTCCCTCTTTGAAATCCACTCTGCTCGGGAATAATTAAGGCGGCTTACGGCCGAGTACAAAGGCAGAATACTGTTGAGTTGCATTGTGCTGTGTGTGTGTGTGTGTGTGAGTGTGTGTGAGGAAGAGAGGGAGGCCGTGGCACCTGCATGGTCGCCCAAAAACACGGACAGTGTTTGCATGTGAATGTTGTGTAGATGCACTTGTGCGTTTTCTGTCCATTGTGTTTTTACCTTTGCGTTTTACTTTCGCATAATTCTTGTTCATGTGTGAGACTCTGTGTGTGTGTGAGTGTGTGTGAGGGAGAGAAAGAGCACATCTCTGTCTGAGAGCATTAGCAGCAAGCCTGTTCTCTGTATCTCAATGAGAGGATTAGATGACTATTCATTAGACAGGCTTTGATAGGTGACTGGCCGAGTCCATCCACTGCTGCCGCTCGCGTAATGCCAGACAGAGGGGCCAGGGGGTAATGGAGGAAGCCCGTTCTCTAGTCTCTCTCTCTGTCTTCATCCCTCTTTGTCTCTGGCAGCTCTGTCTCGTCCCTTTCAACATCACTGGCAGCAGATTTTTTTTTTCTCTAAAATGATGCAGTCATTGCCTATCTTTGGCTTTACAGGAATGGAGTAGTGAGTTAACGTATCTGAAGTGTGTCGTCATCCATTTATTTTAAAAACACAGTTTACCCGGGGCATAGAAATCTTAAGTACATACTGGTTCACGAGAAACTCCAGAAAAACATGGTTTTTTTTTAAATTACTTTTTATTATTACTAGTATTTTTTTTTATCATTTCCAAAAGCAACCGATAAGAAACTGTAGATTCACTGGAAGGTTCCTGGAATGGACGATGTAATTTGGCTCTAATTATAGGGAAAACAGAGTCAGCGCTCAGTGGGTGCACCTCCAATTAATGAGTTCCAATTAACTGCTGGCATAATGTAGCGCGCTGCTGCTCAGCTAAACATGCAAAAAAGTATTTTGTCCACAGGCAGGCACAGAACATATATGAAGAATAAAGTTTCCAATAATGATGACTATAATGAACAGTGAAAAAAATATTTATTTGGGTTAAAGCAGGACTCTGAAGAAAATCAACTTTCTAGTTTCCCTTGTACGCAGTGCTAGATACTTTATTTCCCAGGGGATTTTTAAAAGATATAAAAATTAATATACAGCCTCACCAACAAGGTCATTCACTCTAAATCTTGTTAAGAGACTTTTGGGCCACTTTTTTTATTTTTATTTTTTCTGAGGGATGTTATTTTGAGCATGTTTTAAGGTACGGCACAGACTGCATGTTTCTGTTCAAACCCGACCTGAATGCAAGACAGCATTTTTTGTTTTTATGTCCCAATCCAACCTGAGCAACGTCCACTGGATCTGTCAAGTCAATGACTACGTTTACATGCACACCATATTCCCGTATTATTCGGAATATCCTCAATATTCCAGTTGTGCACGAGTCATGTAAACACGTGCATAACCCGATTAAAGTTGTTATGAAATATTCTGAATAAGACCCCTGGCATATGCCTGTTTTAACCACAATATTGTGACATGTATACACCTTAATCGGAAAATGCCGCGTACCGGAATATTCAGTAACATCTGCACATGCTCGAGTCGCAAGAAATCCTGGGTGGTCAGTGTTGTTATGGTTATGGCGAGCATGGAGAACAGCAGAACTGGCTTTGTACCTTCATCCACAGACTCCGGGCGGCTCTGGCTGGCGTGAACGGCATAAGCTGGAAGGAAAGGTCCATACACTCGTTCGCCTTTTCTTCTCGCTCTCGTCTTCTTGAGGACAAAATGGATCAGTAGAAGTGTTGTAGTTAAGTTGTGGTGCAAAAGCGTAAGCAGGACGACAGGGGTATGTTGGAAACAAACATTACAGCTTCTGTTCATTGTAAACACAACTTCTTCTTCTTCTTCTTCTTCATCTTCTTTATTTCCACCAGACCAGACGCCTATAGGCGTATTGCTGAAATGCAAGGTTTAGTGTTCCATTAAATAAGAGCTTTTCCGGTAGGCCAGTAGCTCAGGGTCTTTTCTGGAGTAGGCAATACACAGGAATGTCAATTAACATGTAAATGGAATATTCCAGTGTCTGCAGTGCATATAAACACCTTATTCAGAATATTACCTTAACCAGAATATTGACCTTAATCGGAATATGGTGTGCACGTAAACGTAATCAGTGTAAGCTGCTCCACCAGAAGCGCAGCGGCGCATCCTAGCCACGGCCTAGAAGCGGCTCGGTGCTCCGCTAAAAATACGCGCCGGGTATATTTTTGATGGACGCCACGCGACGCTGCATCAATATGCATAGACCAAATGAGTCAAACAGGAAGTCAGACACAGAAAAGACGAGAGTATCCGGTCAATTTTCAAAATAAAACACCCATGAAAACTCCGGATCATATTTCACATCGCTACATCAACATGACGTCAAAGTGGGTGGCCCCAGGCCTGAAGTCAAACATGAAGAGGGTATAAAAACTGGCAGAAAATCAAGAGAAAAATCACAAAATGGCCGACAGTGGTCAATGTCCGGCAGGCAAAGAAATCTTTTCTTTGTTTGTTGATGTCTTTATACCAGGGTTTCCGCAGATTATCACGTGACATTATGATCTTGCGACCCACCAATTCCAATCGTTCGCCTGCGTGCCGCTATAGTTCCAGTGGACATTGACGCCCGACACAGGACGGAGCGAGTCCGCGCCGAGGCTGAATTGGGCATGTGACGGATCCAGTGGACATCTGGCACGATACTGTTAATGTTGGGAGGACACTCTGCTCCAAAGCTGCCGCTTTTTTTTGTTCAGTGAATGCAATGCACCTCTGTCTACTACCTAATATCTCTATATAAAGAAAGTGTGCACCATTTTATTGTGTATGAGGAAAGATGTAATATCAGAGTTTCCATATCTGACTTGAACAGGGCAGGAGGTGAGGTGAGCCGCTGTTTTCCCTGCGGCCCTCTGTCACGTCCCTCCATGTTGAATCTGCCATTTTCTGCTAAAGTGACAGAAGCATCACTCCAGGAAAATGGCGATTGAGAAATACCCCCATCTGTCAGCGTTGGATGTTTTTCCTGACAAGCTATAGGCTTTGAATGCAGCATGGAACATCAGTGAGGCGAATGGAAAGATAACATTTGCCCGAGTAAGCCCGCGCTCGCCATTGATGGTGACATACGGTTTTTATTTCCTTACAAAAAAAATCCCCCCTGAAGTTTGCTGAAAGTACACACTCTGTTCAAAAGATGATACGGAGAGACAAGTTCATGTGTGGAAGAGGAAAAAATGTGACAACTTTGTGTGTGTGTGTGTGAGTGTGAGTCGCAAAGAATCTTTTAAAGCAGGCCACAGGGAAGATATTCATCCTCTCCACTCCTTTCTCCTCCTCCTCATCTCCTTCCTCATCCCCTATTTCTCTTATTTTCTCTGAGGGCTGAAGAATATAGGCTTGGGCCATGGGACAAGGAGAGACTGCGAGAGAAGGAGGGAGGAGATGCTGTCAGTTGATGAGGAAGAGAAGAAAGCAGGGGATGAGGAGAGGAGGGAGCTTGGGACTCGTTTTGATCCCTGCCTCTTAATAAATCTGTCACAGCAAGACAGAAAGAGAGCACGAGAGACAGAGAGAAAGAGAGAGATGGATCCGTCCGCAGAGGTCTTCACCAGGTGGTTTGAAGTGCAGATCCTTCTCCTCCTCCTTCTCTCCATCCTCCGCCTTGATGTAGCACTCTACGGATTCTCCCTGCATTCATTTACCTGTTGTTTTGAACTTCATGTGTGTGATGACGGAGTTTTGATGTGTCTTACCTGGTGGGCTCGCAGGTACATTTTTAGCTGTGTTTACAAAGTCTTTGCACTGAACTTGTGTCAGAAATATCACATTTCATTAAATCAATTGAATCTAAATTATTTATAGAACAGACTCAGTAGATTTAAGCATTTCTAGTCTCTTGGTCTCTTGTTTTTTGTCACATTGAAAAGCCATTGTATCAGTATTAATCTTGCTGAAACCCACACAGAGTTGGCTATTGTCTTTGCTTTTGTTCAGTTTCTTCCTATACAACATAAAAGGACACTCCATTGATTTAGTATTGCACTTCTATGGAGTTGAAGGACTTGTGAGAGAAGAATAAGAAGAAGATATACTTTACTAATCCTAAGGGGAAATTCAATTTTTTCCGCTTCTTTTTCACGTTACTAACTAACTACACGCAGGCCTGGAATTCAAACACACAGGGGCTGTACACATGCCAAATTTTTTGTGCTCTCGGATCCATCCTGATATCTTTTCCTTCTTCTGTAAATATCAGTCCGTGATAAAAAAAAAGCTCTGCACTCAGGATTTCAGGTGAATAGACTCAAAGAGGACCTCTGTGCAAATTTAAAGAAATTCTCTCATGGTGTTCTTGGGATATTGCGCTCACGAGAATGGGATGGACGGACGGACGACGTGGAAACAGCACTGAGCAGTTGGAGGTTCGAGCCTTGCTTAAGGGCACCTGGGCAGTGCCCAGGAAGTGAAGTGGCACCTCTTCAGCTACCAGTCCACACCTCCACACTTGGTCGGGATGGGGACTTGAACCAGTGACCCTCCAGTTACCAAGCCAAATCCCTATGGACTGAGTTACTGCCATCAGATGCAGTAAAAAAACTAAGAAAAAAGAAAAAAGTTCAGTTTAATATCAGAGCACTAACTTTCAACTAACCAGCTTTCTCAAGACTCCACTGTCTCTCATGTCTTTCAAACTTCAAACCTTGCAATGCAGGCTTTGTGCTAGCTGCACTAAACAATATCTAAACACACAGGTATATATATATATACACAGAAAACTAATCACAAGAACGAGACACAGCTGGAGTAGGTGGACACAGGCAACAGGAGGGAAATGGAGATTGGCTAACAACAAGGGTGTGGAGGGAACACTAGGGTGGAGCAAACAAGACTAACACACAACAGGTGTGAAGGGAAGACTCGGGGAACAGGGAAGGACTAACGAGACAGGTGTGACAGGAAACAGGCGGGAAAACACACAAAGACAGGAAGTAAAAGCAGATACGACACATGAATCTACAAAATAAAACAGAAAGCAGATCAAACATTGATGAATAACATGAAACAAGGAACACAAACAGAAAAGTCCACAAGATAACAGAATATAAACAAAAACCAGGATCATGACACTTAGACCCTTATGTAAACTTTCTTAGTTAATGAGAAGCAAAATTATAGCCATTTCCATGTTAATTTCCATGCAATTAATTAGCTTATTGTACAAATTAAGCAAATTGCCCAACTTGCAATTCTTGGCAACTAAGTTAAATTTCATCTATTAGGCTTATCATTGACATTTCAGTCATAAAAAAGTTAATGGGAAACATTTCTGGGTCCAAGAAATTTCCAGCAGACAATCTGCAGTTCTTCTTTTACGCTCGTAGGTTGCTGTTTCTTAAATCTAGCAGCGCTGTCTGTCATCACTTATAAGTGACTCACGACCAATGAGAAATGCTTTTGAGTAATGCAGCACAACATGACACACAGGCTGAGAGATGACAAATCAGAAGGGTTTCCTTCTATCTCATATAAATCATGCTCTGTTAATAGTCTAATCCGTAATATTTCTCTCCCAGAGATTTGAATTGATCCTCAAAAATACAGAACAAAGCGAGTCCTGTATCAGGTATTTTAGTTTCCTGTTCCTGTTTGGCAATACAAGTTTCCATGCTATGTTTACGCCAGGTCGTGCTGCTGTGGCGTGGAGGTGTGGTGGGATCCACTTTCTCTAGGTAACTTTTGTAAAACTTCAATTAATAGCCCGGGCTATTATTTGCTTAGATCACTGAAATCAACAGGCCTATATTTGGGACAGGCCTGTAATTGCTGTCACACAGAAATGTTGCTCAGATCTAACCAAGCTAACAATGTAGCATCTCCATATCGACAAGTTTAAACATTTATATTTATATGCATGATCTAACATTAGCTCCAGTGGGTAGCCAACAACCTGTTTTATACATCCAAATAACTGTTTGGGAACCAGACCAGGCTTTATTGGTCAAAATGTGTGGCAACACTGGGCCAGTAAAAGGGACTGGGTGTTAAATTGGTACTAGGCTTTTAATTGAATTATTTAATTTACGGTATTTGCCAACAAGCTAATGAATTTTGCTAATGACAGCTAACAACCTAATAAGATGATAACATGCTTACAGATTGTTCCGTTGCCCTCAACTGGCCAAAAACATCAATTAGCACTGCTTCAAAATTCTTAAGTCCCCAAGCCCAAGCTGAGATAACCTCTGATGACATCACCGGGGTTATTTTGTCAGACTTGTAAAAGCTCTGCAGGAAGAAAATCCACCTTTTTGATTTTAAAATCAGCACTAACAGCCTCTTGAACCCAGGTTTTGTGACTTTCTGTTCTTGAACTCCATGATTACTGTCCTCTCTTCATGATGGAATTTCAAATATCAATGGGCTGCTGAAAAATTAGACCAATTTGTTGACATTTGGAGATAAAAAGGTTCCATGTAACAGCAGGTAATGTGCTACTTTTCAATCACCTTGCACCACAGGTCACTGAATCAAGTAAAGTGGCGCTAAATGCAAATTTCTACACCCTAATAGAGTAATTAATTACCTCCACTTGTAAATGATGACTTCATACGTATTCCTGTCATAGTCATTTTACACGCAGCGTTAGTGCTATGCATTTGCTTTTTTTTTTTTTTTTTCAAATAATGGTTCTCAGCATCCCATGTGAGCCTTTCTTCTCCTCCACCATCATGTGTGACAAATGTTACTGTGTGTCTCTTTGTGTCTAAGTGTCTCGCACAAAGTGAGAGATAATTCTCCTCTTCATGTAGCCTCTCTTTGATTACTCCACTATCACAGATGACAAGTGTGATCTGCCAGTGCACTCTCTCTGTGTTTCTCTCTTCATCTTTTTTCTCCTCTCTGCGTGCCATCATTAGATTTACACTCTCCTTCACCCCTCCAGCTCTGCCTCCTCTTCATCTTCCCTCTCTCTTCTCCGCCGTCCTTCCTGTCGGCCTCCTCCTGCTCTCCCTCCTCTCTTCTTGTAACCACGTGCATGAGCAAAACGCGCAAATGTGTGATATCAATATACAGTATGTTCTAGCTCCCACAGCTGCATGTGCTCTATATAAAACCCACACAGAAAACATCAAACACTAATAAACTCAACAGAGAAACAATAAAAATACATGCTGCGGCCAGTAAAATATATATACACACACCACATACGTCGCTCCCCGCAGCCGGGAAGAGACTACATGTATATTTATTCTGTTTCCTCAATGAATTGTGTTTATTATTGTTTCATATCGCTGCTAGTTTATGGCGTCTGTGTGACACCATGACTCCCAGTTGGAGAGTTAACACTAGATAAGACGGATGTGTGTGTGTGTGGTCACGTGTGTGTGTGTGTCTTGTTATGGCACTTCCCGTTGGCAGGCCATATAACTCAGGTTAATGTTATCTTATTTCACACAGCTCCGAGGCAACCTCAGGGAGTAGATCATTTGGAGCGCTCTTATTACTTTTCATTAGGCTAATGTGACGGGTGGGGGGATTTACAACAAGGGAGGGCGACACACACACACGCATGCTGTGACACACTTTGCCACAGCCCTTGTGTGTGTGGGCGTTTGTGGTCCGTTTTGAAGCCGGAGTTTATCTCCTGTGCAGCCTCAGATAACACCGAACCTGCAAACGTCTCACCCACGGCTGGAATGCAGATTACAGTCACGATCAGGCTGCGAACACATAAATAACTTCCTAAACTTATTGATCAGGAGGTTTGTTGGTTACACCAGGGAAGCAGGGCGGCATTCAAAGCACTGCCGGCGGGATTGTAGGTATGACCCTTGACTCTGGGACTGCTTGAAGCACTGCAGTGTATGTGTGTGTGTCGACTTCAACAACAAGTGAGGACAGAAAATAAGAGCAGTCGTGAGCAGCTGAATGAATGTTGCTGATCTTTTGTGTGTAATCTAGTTATTCTAACTTTGGGCCAACATTCACAAGAACAGATGGATGAAGAAAACACAGCAAGGTGACGACATGTGAATCTTTGACCCTGAGTTTAGTTCTAAATTGGATTATTATGGGTTTACTTTAGGCAGTGAATTATTGGTAGCCATAAAGTGTGGAGGCTGAAGATAGAGTTGGCTGAATTTAAGTTTTCTTTTCAAGATGTCATCAGGTTCTTGATTTCTAATCCCCACTATGAGTTTATATTATGGCCAAAGCTACCACTGAGGTAAAGAGATCTATTTAGACATATAAATATTAATTGTATTTTGGTTATAATTCTTGGACGGCTGTGGCTCAGGAGGTAGAGTGATTAGCTCCCAGCTCCTTCTGTCCACACAGACTGCTGTTGCTCTTGATGGGCAGGAGATCACCTTGCAAGGCATGTGTATGAATGCTTTGGCCCTCATTTATAATAATAATAATACTAGTAATAAACTTTATTTGTATAGCACTTTTCAAAACACAGTTACAAAGTGCTTTGTGGGACAGACCAGAGTACGCACTATCAAGATAAAAAAAATAAGTAAACCATTTCAATACTAGTGTCCCAGGCTACTAAATTCTTAATGTTGTACGGTTCAGACACAGGTGGTGCACCTGCGTCTCCTCCGCCACCTGTTATGCTCCATTTAGAAGCAGATAAATATATAATATGTAAATGTAACATGTCTATTTTAGATAATATATAAGCTAATATTATTAATAGATGCAGGCCATAGGTCAGAACATATGAATGTATACATTAATTATTCCAGTCTCAGCTGGAGTTCAACTGTCCGCTGCAGTGCTGTTGACTGCAGCAGTGATTTCTTTCCATACTGGCTTCTTCTGACTTCCTTTGGTGCCACTTTTCAGGCTGCAAAATTAAACCAACTGGTTAAACTGGACCTGGGACTTCAGCGTTTCCATTGCTAGCTCAGAAAAGATTCACTTCTTGGTCGAATTACATTTCTCCATGTCTTAAACTCTGGGAGGCGAGGCCTGTACACCCAGACTATATGGGATATGTTTATTTTTTATTTATTTTTATTTAACCTTTATTTAACCAGTCAAGTCATTAAGAACAAATTCTTATTTACAATGGCGGCCTGGCAAAAGGCAAGAGCCTCTTGAGGAGAAGGGGACAGGGATGTAAATGACGTCTGTTTTCAGCGGCCACATTTATCAACACCTGATCATTCTGACTGGTGAGATGAGAGCGTTTCATGAGTCACACGTGAACCCTAACACTCTGATCAGTTCAAGTTTGCTGCAACTGTGTGAGCGTTTTGTCCAACAACACAATGATAACCTGGTCAGCTGGTCAGTTCATGCTGAAAGGAAAAGTCTGTAACATTGAAAAGCATCTATCCAGATGTGCTAATCAACCAGAGCAGCGACACACTGGTTTGTTTTTAACGTGTGCATCAGTGATGCTGTAATTCAAACAGTGTTTTACTTGTATAGATCAACTGCTTGGACTGCGTGTGTAGCATCATGAAACAGCAATTCCATGAATGACGTGCATTCAGTGAGCTTTAGAGTCAATTTGTCTTCCATATTTCATATTTTCACTTTCCATATTTTAGCTGTCAGAAGGGGGATGATACTCTTTTCTGGGAATTTGGAAGTTTAGATGAGTACTGCAGTTCAAAAGAAAAGTAATCTGTGATATTTTCAGATTTAATATATTTAAATGTTGCTGTTTCTCAAGCAGTAATCATGAATAGGTTGATAAATGATTCACCGTTTCACCAAAATACTTTTGGTGAGCCGAGCAGAACAGAGACAATTTTGAAACAACATATAAATATAGTTTTATAGAGCTCACGTTGAGCAGCGCACACAACCCAATTGTGGCAAAGCTCCATGGGAGCTGTAGTTGACTTCTCCCTTTATGTTTTCATGATCAAAGGCCCGACTTTATGAAAGAACTAGATATTTTGGTGCAAAGCCACACTTCCTTTTCTGTCTTTGTCTTACATCACTGTGACGTCAAATTATTTCCATGTTTGAGGCGCCCCTTCAAGGTCTGGTCCTTGGCCTCTGCGTGGAACCATGAAACTGACTCCCACTCCGCACCTCTCCTTTTCTGGAAGTTTCCCTCCACCTGTTGGGTGGTCTGCAACATCTCTAGGTTCATACACAGATTCTTTCCCTTTCAGATTTTGCCAGCAGAGAAACAATATTTCAGCTCTGCAAATGACCGACCTGCTTTCTTTCTCCCTGCTTTATTTGACTTTGTCTTTTAGCCGGTGTCTCTCGGCCTCCATCCTCCTCTCCATCTGCCGTCCAGACATTGAGGCCACTGACGTTTGTTTTCATCTTTTCTTTTCTCTTCTTTTCTTCTCCGCCTTACAGTAAACACCTGCGCACACTCCGAATGGAAATACATGATGAATAGCGCTGTTGAAAGAGTGGTGACAGCCCTGAAGAGATCCCTTTCACATGCACAAATACTGAGAAGGGCGGGGTGGAGGGATGGGGGGCGAGCGTGTGTGTGTGTGTGTGTGTGTGTGTGTGTGTGTGTGTGTGAGTGTGTGTGTGTGTAGGGGGCCAGGATGGTAAGCACAACCTTAATTTACATTCTCATTCAGTCATTATCGGTCATGTTAGAGTATTTAAATTTTTGTGGTAACTGCGTTTCAGCCTTTGTAATCCATCATAAGTTTATCATGGATAAAATCTTATTATTGTAGTCACTTTGTTCTATTTCTGTGTTTGACTTTAAAGTGTAAAGAGAGGGAAAATCCTGCAGTATATCATCGGACAAAATGTTGGTAATTTATTAGTACTTTTAATAAACAGCAGGCCCATAACCCAACCGCTTATTTAACAGGACCGTGCCAATGTTTTTACATGCTTCAGCCCATTAAGTACAAATCGCCTATGTTTTACATGCCTGCTGACTGTTTTCCAAAGCACACAGTAAGTTCTTAGAGTGATTTCCCACCCTCCAGGCAGCCGCTGGTTTCCATTCATTTCAATAGCAAAATCAACTTGAGGAGACGTGAAATTTACTTCAGATAGGTCATCCATCATTGTGAAAAATCTGTTGCCTTTACTTCTTTTTTGGCATTGTCAAGCAGCAGCGCAGTCGAGAACAAAGATTGCTTTGGAGAGTTGAAGGATACATGACTTATGCCCTGACTAGCGGCCACTGTGGCTATAAGAGGTAATAACAACTGAATTCCTCTTGATTTCCAAAGATTCTCTATTACCTATTTCCTCATCAGCGTCTTACTGTGAACAGCGGGGTCCTCAATAAACACACCATTTCCTGCCTAAATTAGAGCACTTGCAGTTATTTCTCTTGGAAAAAAAGGTATGTATTTGTTTTTGTCTCTTTTTATTGGTTTGAGGGAGTCAGGGCTCAGTTGGTTAAATATAACACCTTGCACTCCCATGTGCTAATTTGGATTCAGCAATATTGAAATCAAAATGTGCTGACTGCCGGTGGGTGCCTGCTCATGCTGCCAGCACTGTCAATCATAAAAACACCCACGCAGTCCTGATTAAGCAGATTAGCTGAGTGTTAAATTGGACTGTTGCTTATTAACTTGTGACTATTCCATGGTAATGAGAAAAAATCAAGTTTTCAGTGGCTTTAAAGCTCCAATGCTTCAGACATGGACACAATTTTAGTTTAAAACACTCTAAAAATGGAGTAACATTATTAACAGAATGAAGAAGAACAACTGGTGTTATATCAAAGACGTCTGTGCACTGTGTGCAAAATAAATATCCAGTCAATTTTCAAAATAAAATACTCAGTGTTCACGGTGGATCATATTTCCCTGCACTACACCTTGAAAACGTATAATGGGCAGAGGCAGGCCTGAAGTCAACAGGTCAGAGGTTTTCAGATGTCATTTCACCCTGTTGACACCTTGGACGAGGAGATGTTACCTTTGCGTGAATTCGCAAGATCTCGTGGGTCCTCGTGACTCAGCAAACGCAGCCCAACATGAGAGGAAGATGAAGTAGAGCTACTCACAGTGAACACAGAGGCTGCATTAAAATGTCCGCCCTCTGGACTTGCTGTGGACTGTGACGAGCTCACTGTAAACTCTGCCATGGGAGCCTTTGCGAGGCGATTACAATCAGTCTTCTCGTTTGTCCCTGTGGATAACAAGATATAAATCCCATTTATAGGGTTGTTTTATGAGTGAAGAAAATAAATTTCTGTGTGACATACAGACTGCAGGCTTTCAAATACAAAGATGTTTGTTAATAATGGGGTCAGCCTGTTAGTTACATCAGAAAAATCTTTAGTTGTTTATCGGCCACTTGCCTCTCGATTCCCATCTATAGCCTATATTTCTACATATCTCTGTTGTTGAATATTTTTCAGTCAAACACGTTTTAAATGTTTATTGCAACAGCAGAACATAGTTAGAAAGTGGCGTTTAGACTCCGGCCTAACCTCAGCCAGAGTCTACAGGTGGATGCAAGGGCTGAAGGAGCAAGCAGTAGTGCTGATGCAGGGCAGCAGTGGCATTGATGAGGCAGAGGGAGAGCTAGAGGATTTTTGGATTCAGCCACCGACTACATCCACACCAATACACTTTTGTTTTAAACTGCACGACTTGTTATAATGCAAGAGATTGCTCAAACTGTTCACAGGTAAACTTTATGTACTTCACTGGCGTCTCCACGAATTCTACCTTTTTCAGTGCTGGTACATGGAATTTGGTGACTTCACAGTAACAAGACTTTTTCGGGGAAGCACAGGTGTAAATAATAAAAGGAATGACGTGCTTCAGTTTCAGGGTCCTGGTATTGTTCATGCTGGCTCGCTGTCATACTGTCCTGTCTTACTGGGACTCTTAAATAGAACAGAGACATTGTTTGTGTTATTAGGAACACCTGTGCTTTCCCACTACGACGAGTCTTTTCCCCAACGTCGCTCCACCCCAATCAGCAGAGTAATTGAAAACACCCGTGTGAGTGGGCCTGTCAATTCAGTCCTTATCTAATAAATGCTCACCAACATTTGCGTGCAGCCTCGCAAAGTCCTCTTCTTATATATCAAGCTGATAGCATTTTTATTACCCACCCCTTTGATCTGCGAACGTGGGAAAGATAAAGAGAAAATAAATCTGACATGGATCCTGAGCTGAGGATTTAAGGTAGATTTGTGGAATCAAACCAACAACTTTGCAGGTAATTAATATCTTACGTCTGCTGAGCCAGGAAATCTTCAGCAGAGCTTTTTGACAATGCCGCGTTAATGCAAAGGTAAAGCTGCTAAGCAGAGTCCTCTGAAAGTCATTGTCATCATGAATCAACAGCGCCCAGATGCACACACATGCTCAGCTTGACACACTGGACAGACCCACACCAGCCTCCCTGCATCTTAAAGATGACTGCGGTGAACAAAGAATCCCTGTCATAAAGTATGAGATGTATTTGGGCCTGGGTGTGCTGAGTCACTTTGGTTAATGCTCCAATAGATGGACCCTGGGCTCTTATTTTGGCAGTGAGCTCTCGGTGCAGTCACTGATATGATATACAGCAGCTCTTAATACACTCACTGGCTCTCAAATATGTAATGGGGCAAATTAATGCAGTAGCCTCAGACAGAGACACCCAGAATTGAAAACCAATTTAATCAACCTTTGTCTATCTCTGTCATTTTTTCTCCCCTCTCTTTTCCATCAGCTGCCTTTTTTTTCCCTTCCTCTCCTCTTGCTCTTGGCTTTGAGATGGGAAAGATGGGACGGGGAGGAGGGGAAAGTGTGGACAGGACTTGTATAGCCGGGAAGAGCTCATCTTTAGCTCCGCTGCCTGGAATTCATTGCAGGATCATTTGTTAACTTCCTGCAACATTATGGTAATGCACTACAATTTTCATCTTTGGCACAGAGTCAGAGCAAATACAGGCCGAATTCTCTGCTGATAGTTTTCAATGTGTCGTATATCATTATTAATTGGAAAACGTTGAGTTCTGCGCTGGATCCAGATTGGATTTTCTTTATCCGAGTCCAAAAAACGTGATCCGCCTCCTAATAGCCAACCTCTGGAACGGATTAATATTAGTGAGAGATGAGGAGAAATCCTCCACAAATCAACGATTTTCTTCTAATCAGGCACTCACGAGGGAGAAAGGGTCGAGTGCTCAATCAGAGGATCAAAAGTTTGAGCCTTTTTTTTTTTTTGGTAGCGACCCAGTGCAGATCAGCTGAGCCGTGGGAGGAGACAGGAATGACATGCTGCTTCTCGTTCTTCATTCCTCGCTTCTAATATTCATCATAATCTCTTTCAGTTCTGTCACCCACATCACACACTTATCGTTCTAAACCCCCAGCTGCACTGTTCACCCCGCGCTCATTCAGCCCCCCCTTTTAGCATTTCTATCTTACAGGAAGCACATCTCATACAAGCTTGATGCCTTTCTAATAGCTTTAGTGGATTGGCATAATCTGGCTAGCCTAGCGTGCTACACGTTAATGGCATGTTGTACACCGACCCCAGCGGCGCTGTCGTATTATTAGTGTCTTGTCATTAGTGTGTTGCTGCCTGCCCTCCATCTGCTGCCCCACCCCCCTGCCTCTCCAGGGTGTTTCTGGGATACCGTCCCGGTGACCTCCGTGGCAAGGCTGAGCCGCTTAGCGTCGCCACCTGATGGCCACGCTCGGCAACGTGACAAATCTGGTTACCTGAAGGACATCCGTGCGTCAGTGCTCTGTCATCTAATCACACACACACACACGCAAGCCTGGATATGAACAACGGGCGTGTGCTGGGATACACACAGACTGACACACACACGGACAGAGGAAGTGTGCATGGCTTTCAGAGGACATCAATACGTAATATTGACAACATGCCCACAATATGCTCACATGCATGCAAGCACACACACACACACACACACACACACACACACACACACACACACACACACACACACATTAAGCCATGCGCTCTTGGACTTCACAAAGCATTCTCTTGAAGGCACACACATGCAAGACTGTAAACACAGACACACACACGTACACCAGCATTCACCCTTAAAGGGGAACTCCACCAGTTTTACACATCAAAGTCTGTTTGCAGGCCTCTGGGAGTTCGACTGCACACATGAAAAAGACTTATATGAAGTCTTTTGTCTCCAGAGGAAGCTGTGTGAAATCTGATAACCAGTCTCAAGTGATGTCACTTGAGTCGGCATCAGTCGGCATTTCAGACTAGAAGTGTGACATGTAGGGCACGATATGTTGAGATCTGGAAAGTGTGCATTCTGTATCGGCTTTTCCGCAACCTACTGTGATCCGTGACACCTTTCTCCAGCCATTTATCTGCACAGAACTGTAACACACACATTGCTGACCTAAAGTAGAGCCACTGACACTGTGGTCACTTTGTACTTTGTGCCTCCCGCAATCTTTCTCATCCTCTCTCCGTCACCTCTTAACACTTTCTTCTCCTTCTTTCGCTCGACTGAATTTTCTGCCTGGCACCAGGGCCTAAAATAGAATAGCAGCAAAACGCATTAGAAGAACAATCAAAGTACCTCCCACAATAATCTGTTTATACCCTCCCCTCCTCCTTTTTGGACTTTTTTTGTTTCATTGAGTAAGAGCTGTCGCCTCCAAGCGTTTCCCTCTGCGTCGCACCAAAGCTGCCTTCACAGGAAAGGGTGCGACTTATCTGAGAAACAGTGACAGAAAACTAAAACATAGATGATGAGATTAAGGGAAAGAGGAGAGGGAGAATGAGGACACAGAGACTGGGAAGCATGAAAGAGTTAGACAAAAAGGAGGAAGAGTGGGGATAAGAGGGATTTCCCAAATGGAAACGGAGAGTGTGTGGACGAGTGACGGAAGCTGGAACATCTCATCCCGTGTCCAGCCAACAGTGACAAATGGTGTTTGTTGGCAATAATGTATTTAGTCTGACCTTCTGAGGCATTTGGAGGAATAAATGCTGATAATCCTAATATCCTATACATATGTAGGACACATGTATGAGCATGATACACTTGTGAGTTTGCAGCTTAGCCAAGAGATACAGTTTCCATATGGGAAATGCAGTGTAAGTAATGTTAATCATATATTAAAATATTTTGTTTTGTATCATTTCTTTGTAGAATAACTCTTATTTTTGTAGCTTTACCATCATTTCTAATGGTAAAACATCTTTTGGAGATCAAATGTTGACCTCATGTTGGCACTTGAGAAGTTAGCGCATCACCAAGTCAGTATGCTTTATCCTCTGAGGATAAAGTCTTTTTTCAGCATTGGCAATATAAAAACAAAATCAGGATGTGCAGCAAAATGCCGCCTACCTACTTTTGTTTATACAGAATGTATCTTTTTCGGGGCAATGGGGGGCGTGAGCAAGTAACAAAACATGTAGCTCAGCATGTGACGTAAACAGTGACGTGGGAGGGAAGCCGCGGCTGGTCAGTCCTTCGGCGATTCGCTCGTAAGTCGGTCCGTCCTTCACCGTCCCCGTCATCTGACGGTTAATGGCCTCTTTGTTTGTGAGGACAAGGAGGGCGCGCAATTCCTTGTCTCCCCAGTTGCTCATCTTTACAGTGTCTGTCAGGTTTGTGTTTCCCTCTTGCTACTAGCTGCTCGCTGATTCCTGCTATCAGCTGTTTCCCGTTTATCCATCGCCAGTGGCTCGCACATGCGGCATCACCAACAGCTCCTCCCACAAGTCATCAACAACCCCTCCCGTGTCGGAAGGCCGCACCTTGGATCAACTCGCCAATCTGGCCCTGTGTGTCCAAATGCTCGCAGCTTGCTGGCAAAACGGTCCAACATTCACAGAAAATCTGGCAGTGTAAAAGGGGCTACAGACACACCTTCAAGACTGTTTTACATGCTGCTATGGAAATGTCCAAACGATGATTACAGTTATTGTAAGCGCTGTCATGTTCTGTCTGCTCATCTGTCAGATAACAAACTATAAATCCCATGTATAGGTTTGTTCTGTGAGTGAACAAAATACATTTCTCTATAACATACAGACTGCAGACATTCAAAGACAGAGATGTTTGTGATGAAGGGCTGAGCTATGACTAAAACTAATTGGGTAAACCTATACCGAAGAGGTGGACGGACTGACTGACTGATACTGCCGTCCATGGAGCCATGCCACTAGCATGACTAAAAACAGTTGGCTTTTTGCAACCCCTGATGCTGACATGTTCCCAGATCTCTCATCTGTGTGTCAGTAAATCTGTTTTGGTTGAGTAGTAGCAGGCTACAATTCAAGCTTTATCCAAAAGTAGAGTCATAATATACACTGTTTTTTAATCACAACCTTCTGGGTTCATTTTTACATTTAAAAAATACTGTATTTTTATCACAGTTTATACTATATGGCCAAAAATATGTGGTCGCCACTTACGTTTGTATACCTTTTGGTCTGGAGCTGTTCAAAGCCCCTATTTCCAAATAATTTCAATAATTCTGAAATAATATTTTAGACAATAGCGTATAGTGTGCAGTACTTTGACCCTCTCCTGTTTTGGTAACAATGTCCTTGTGCACAAAGCCAAGACCATGAAGAAAAGATTTTTCCAGTGAAGCATGGAAGAACTTGACCGGTCTGCACAGAGCCCGTAGCTTAACCCCATTCAACACATTTGGGAATGTGAGCCAAGCCTAACTTCAGTGACCCAATAATGCTCTTGTGGCTTAATGAGAGCAAATTCCTGCATCCAGGTTCCAGAAGCAGGTAATAAGCCTTCCCAGAGGTAAAGGAATTATAGCAGCATATTCTGGCAAATAGTTTTGGAGTGAATAGTTCAACAGAGGGTGTAATGGTCACGTGTCCACATACTTTTGGCCACATACAGTAGCGTAAACATGCAGTGACTCCTTGCTGTATATCTTTAAGAAGACACCAAACAGCATGGCGTCTTCCTGTCTTCCGTGCAACTTGACTTAGATATGAGAGGAGCTTCATCATTTGGGTTGGAGGAGTTTGACATTCTCCTCTGTCTCTCTGGTGTAGCTGTCATATTTAGTTTCTGGTCCCTGTGGAGAGAAAATGGCAGCGCAGAAAGAGAGGGAGGAATCTCTGAAGACCAAGCTGTCTGCTTGGGACCGGAGAGTGGCTCAGGCAGATAGTGTTACACTGCACCCGTGGGAGACGGGGAGATATGACCAGAGGGATGGAGGGATATGTGTGAGTGTGTGTCTGCAGAGAGAGGGGGGTTGTCATGGAGAGAAAGGCAGATATATGGAGAAAGACAGAGACAATGCATAATATGATATACAAGGTTAAGACTGTATAACCGACGTGTATGATGGCCATTTTGAAATTGTGAAATTAAAACATATCAGCTTTCGATGTCAGTTCTCAGAAACAGTTGTTATATTTCTACTTACCTGGATGTTTCGGACCACTTGTTGGCTCCCCCTGACACTCCTGAAATCCCTTTCAAGCGCCGAATGGTTCCCATGCTCTTTCTCTCCCTGTCTGCCTCCTCGTCTTCACAGAGTGGGTGTCAGTGTTGGTCTGAAGTGGCTTGTCTACAGTACAAATGAATAGCAACACTCTCCCCCGACCGTGAAAAGACAGTGATGGCATCGGACAGAAGGAAAGGTGGAGGAGAAGAGACTCTAGAAGGAGAAGAGACCGTGATGAGGGGAGAGATGCTTGAGAGAGTGGGCGAGTGGAAAGTTATAGGAAGGGTTTGGATTTAGAGGAGACGAGGAGTGCTATTAAAATGATTAAAAGGATGGGAAGAGAGAGGGTCGAGAAAAGTGGAAAGTATGAAGAGATGGGGGAGGAGAGAACTAAGGGTGAGGGGTGCTGGGCGGCTGCACACAGTGAGCTCTTTCACCATTTATTCCCAATTTATTGTAACTTCAGGCAGAGTACTTCATATCTATCACTTAAGTGGAAAGTGAGTTCTTATATTTATTAAAATGGGCCAGAATAACATAAAAAATGGTTGCTGAACACAAATCTGTCACGAGTATTTACTTACGCAAGTTAAATAGAGTTGTAAGAAAGAAGTGGGTGCTTCATGCCACAGTGGTGTAGGCACTACTGAGCTATTTCTGCCTATTAGTCAGAATCCTTTGAGTTTTGGCATTTCAGTGTTGCTTTTGTCTAATTCAGGGTCCGTGCACATTCACAGAAACTGCAACAACATTAACTTCAAGCTAATATGCAACTACACTGCCTGGGCAGGAACAATAAAAGCCACTAGCCCAACCTGGTCTCACTCCAAAGTTGTTGAATACCGATGCTTGGGCAGTGTCTTCTGGCGTCAGACACTGACAAAAAAGCTGTCTTTTCATGTCGGCATGATACGAGGCTGGTTGCAATGTGCCGTTCTGCAGCGTTCGAAAAACTTGCTGGTTCACACAAATGCAACTAGATGAGATGGTGTATCATCTCACGACTCCACTACTAACTACTTTGTACTTGCTCTGATTTGCAGCTTCTCAGCCTTATTTTGTGGCTGAATATAATTTGTAGCTTCTTAAAATATGAACGAGAATAGTGATTGTGAGATACTGGTTACAGATGCATTTGTAGGAGCGAGCAGAAGCAGTGACACACGGCCCAACACGGGCACACCGTAAGGACAGAAACAGAGGGCAGGGACAGAGCACCTGCCACAGCAAGCGAACATGCTGTCTGCGGTCATTTTGACTTGGCCAGCGGACTTAACTACAAGCCGACTGGCTGTAAAAACAGGTGATGTGCTTTAAGTTCTAAAACCATCTGTCTGCAATTTGACCAGCTGAGTTGCAGGTGACACCATCACGGTGAGTAACATAATCAAAATCCATTTTCTTTGTGCTTTGGGCCTATTTAAGAAGTTTAAGACTTTAAGAAGTCTTACATGAATGCACTGAGTAGTGGGAGCATTATTTGATAGGGTGTTATTGGACTATCAAAATATGCTACCCCTGAAATATTGATTAAAAATGTTAAAATGACATGTCTAAATATGCTGCCATTAATCCTACAGTGGCAGTGAGGTGATTAGTAGTCTTACATGAGTGCATTGAGTAGTGGAAATATTAATTTCATTACACTTTTTGTACATTGGACAAATGAGAAAAGAAAACACTTATTTTATGCCTTTATTGCATATAAAGATAGAAAACCATAAAGTAGCATTTTTTGATAGAGTAGTGTGAATCGATAGACCTATCGGTTTACGCAGTGGTAGCAATTTTCGAAAAAGCAGCAGAAATCGTCAGAACACCGGCTTGAGTCAAGCTCAGACCGGCCAATTCACACCGCTGCATCTTCTCTCTGCAACATTCGTCTCATCGCAAATCTTTTGTCTGAACTGGGCTTTATACTGCATTCCACACAAGTTTCTGAGCCCTTGAAGTCACCACTTCAAGTCACGACTCACAGCTTCATAGCTTTCCAGGCAAGTCACGGCAAACTGTCAAACCAGCATGGGGGACCGTGCGGGGTTTATGTTTGTTTACAATCACTTCTATCGCCAAAGGTGCCGGTTCCTTCCTCATCTGAGCGAAACAGAGGAGGAGAAATGGCGCCTGAGGTCACAGAAGCTATCATACTTTTTATTCTACGTTATCTGTGTGTTTGGAAACGTATTTTGTATTCATTTATTCTTGCACTGGAAACTAGCTGTTAGAGCGGCTGCCAATAATGCGTAACGTTACCCTGCTATAATACTCTAAATGCGCACTGCAGCATGGGGGCTGCCATTGTTGTTTAGAGGGCTGTGACGTCAGAGAGCGTAACTGGGAGAATATCGATCTGGTACGAGTTCACAGGTGGTAAGTTGCGGGTTTGACTGCTGTACCAGTGCACTTTCACAGGTAGGAGGTTGTAAAAACACGGGTTACGGGTGCCTGGAACGCGTCGTTAGTCCTTAAGCTATTCAGAGCTTTAAAAATTGGGCTGGTATGTTGGGAATAATATGTACACAGGCAACAATTACTAGAGTTGAAAAAAGTTACAGGAAGTAAGAAAATTATATTTCAAATTTACCTGAACTGGACTTATTATGATGACTCACCTCTAATTAAATCCTTTAATTCACTGTTTGATTTTAAGCCACAGCGGGAATGAATGATAAAACTCTTTCTATAAAATATTATACTGTTTTTCTTCCACCGATGCTGGGCTGTAAGCCCTTTCAGTGAATAGAGATGTCCTGATGACAAATTTAGTATAGGTCTCTACAACTTTAAACTACCCACATTACAGTTTCCACCCAACCTGATAAACTTAACAGGTTCAAAGTGTTGGCACACCATAAAAACAAACATGCATGAGCTACACGGACATATTTCACGCACTGCTGGTTAGTTTTTTAGCAGATAAATGATAAAATGACCTGTCGTAGTTGTAAAAACAGAGACGGGAAACTCAAAGAGGACACACATCCTTGCACACACTCGCACCCATCTGCTTGAGCTTGCCAGGCCCATGTGCACCGCAGACATGAGAGTCGCACATGCTGAGAAAAATGCCTGTAATATCAGATTTGGCAGGATGAGAGGAGGAGGAGGAGGGATGAACGAGAGAATATGGGAGGAAAGAGAGAAAGAAACGAGTCATTGTACCTTCCAGAACATTGCGAGCTTTCGGAATGGACTACATCTTCCCATCGGTGTAATAAGGGTTATGATTTTCCCTTCAGGGGGTGCGGAGTGTGACAACCTCCCGGAGCGAGGAATCTAACCAGCGGCTTCGCACCTACTACGTTCATTTTGTTTGTCTTCCTGTCATATTCTTTACTTCCCTCCCTCTCGCTCCGGAAGCTTTGACTCACTGTGTTGCTGGGTCAATTCCTACTAATTGGGGTCAATGCAGAATCGAATTGCGCTCATATGGGCTAATTTATATGTCTATTTCAGTTGACAGGCAGGGGAATAGGATTTTTGCTCTACTAATCCTTCTTGGTTTTTGTGTACTGCTAATATAGTGTGAACTGTCAGGTTTAAGCCCTTTCATTTTCTCTCTGGTGCACTACTTTACGATGTGGTCTCCTCCGTTACAGGCTATGACAAAGAGAATTAGTGGTTTCTGACAGTCTATCGGTTATTCCTTTTTTTTTTTTTACAGCACTTTCTCCTCCTCTGCCTCTCAGTTTGCACTTTCTCTCTCTACCTCATTACCTTCTAATAATCTTCCCTTTCCTCGCGTGCACACACACAATGGCTGTCCGACGTAATGCATAGGGTTTGTTTGGCGTGCGGTAGAGGCCATATGTTCTCTTTGTGGCTAAAGTTTCTCTTATCCTGCGTCTGCAGCGAAGTGAGAGGGGAGCCCGGGCCCATTGTCGCCCCACTCTCTGGAAGGAGGTGGGAGGGAGGGAGGGAGATGGATGGGAGGCAGGAGAGGAGAGAGATAAATTCTAACAGGGGGCCCTCCTATTGTCACCATGATTAGGAAATGAAGCAAACTAATTATAGTCTGTGTGTGTTTGTGCATCCTTGTCTGTTTGTTTCTGCCTCATCTCCCAGATGATGTAAGCGCTGAGCAGGCACAGCCTTCAGTATAAGTCCAAGTTACTTTAACCAAAGTCATCAGCACTCAAAGTTTCCCCTCCGTGAATGAAGACGGCTGGTCGTGAGCGCTCCATTTACGCTGCAGTTTGAGGCTTTTAGGCTGATGGTCTCATTCAAAGCATGAGAGAGCTTCAAGAGATGCTTTATAAAATGGCTCTTGAGAAAAATACATTAAGAACAAGTGATCACAGGAGCAGGAGGGTGGGTATAATGGTGAATAATGTTTTCATATTTCACATCTGCACACACTTAATACTGCATGTGTAGTTGAGTGTGTCAGTGTCACATTTGCTGCCTGCTTGCCTTTTAAATAATTCATGAAGCTCAAAGAGAATTAGTCATGAACTTTGTTTTGTTACCTTAATAGTTGTGTAATAGTGTTTGCTTTGTGGTGGAGTTTTAAAGGTTCCACTGTGTGTCTTTTTAACATCAGTAAGTTATCAGTAAATCTACAGAAGTGGGCATATTTATTGTAAACCAATAAGGACAACTATAAGATAATGAGTGACCTCTTGTGGTCTCTTACATTGCATTTTTTTAAATGAAGGGTTGTATTTACAGATACATCTTATTAACCAAGGAATTAGGTTCATACTGGACAGTCAAGGATGATTAGTACCAATGTGTTTCTTGTATCGTGAGATCAAATATAATGTTGTGGAAGGGTGTGTAGCGCATCTGACTTTCATGTGAGAGACCAGACAACTTTAAACTTGATATGCTGAACCTGTTGCGTACAGTTGCCCATTTACATAACCAGAAAGAGACACATGAAAGAGCAGTAGCCTTTATTTGGAGTCTTGGTTTGGTCGACCTCATGAATGTAAGTCCTTTATTTTTTTGCTCTGTTTTTGGGTTCCACCAACTCTTAAGATAAATGTCTGTCTCTTTAGCTGCTAACTGCGTCACTATGTTCACCAGCTGGTTGTGAACTTTATCTGCTCTTTAGTCGTGGGTATTTCAGTATCACTAAGCAACAATCTGAACATTTGTTTTGAACTGCTTGTCTGAAAATATGTGAAAAACTACATTTAAAATGTGCAATTTTAATTATTTTGCAATCCAATGCAACAAAGTCATCGTGTCAGGTTAGGTCAAAGTGCAAAGGTCAGCTGAAGTTGGGGTGAGATTTATAGTAGTGGGGGATAATCAATAGCATGGGGAGGCTGGGCAGGCTGCTTTTAGATTCATAATTAGCCTGCTTGGATGCGAGAGATTTCCACTGTTATTGAGATGGACTTATAAGTTTTAAGTCTCTTACCAGTGATAGAGTGGACAAGACGTGGACGTATGATTTGGCAAGAGGACGTGATAGTGGCTTCAGCTAAGAGACATATCCAAACTTTTAGCACACGCAGAAACAGCAGCTTTTTTTCTGTAGCTCTGTGCCTTTAGCGCTGAGTCGGAAATGTACAACATAGTCCTGCACGAGTCCATTTTTGAAAACCTGCACCCAGCCATACCTGTAAAAGCTCAGTTCCAGATGCAAACCGTTACCCGTCATTATCTCAAAGTCAAAGTTGCACTCACCCATAAAAGTCCCACGTTAAGATGGGTTCTCCGTTCTTGAACTTCAAACTTGCTGCGCTTGATGCTGGGATAGCGATAACATTTCCCGCAAGATTCTGCAAGGTTAGGAGACATTTTAGCAGGCTTACACCACCATAAAACCTCAAAAGGATCCTGCTTGGGTGTCTTGTTTCATCACTGGAGTCTTCCACGCTGGTGACAATGCGACAACGTGGTCAAAGGTTCGACTTGTGTCATTGACTTTCAAAATAAAATGAATTGTGTCTTGATAAGTGTTTTAGATGTCAAAATATTGCACATGAACTTCACATCTATTTGATTTGTTTTATTCTCAAAAATAAGAAATTTTTTTTTTTCTCACTTGCTGCCCATGTGGAGTTCATTTGTCCATACCAGTGAACATATATACATATTTTTACCTGTTACCTGGATATTTAAGGCTGTTGAGAATGAACCAAAACAGTAAAACATGAAAAATCAAATTATATAATAAACCCTGAAAAGCATTATTAAACTTCCCGCAGCTTCAACTAGAGCTGCAGAGTTGGACATCAGTCATCTCTGAGTCAGCAGGATGATGAATCCTTTCACATTAAACATTGCCACTTGATCCACTGTTATTACGAAAATATTGATTACTGCTTCTCACAGTATTGTAGATGGAGACAGGCTGTTATGTTGCTGACATTTAAAGGTGGTGCAAGATGCAGGTGGGTGTAAAGGTAAAAGAACGGTACAGGCTGTCACTCCTCCGAACTTCAGTCAGTCTTGTTTACAATAATTACACCCAAGTGTCGCAATTCATTTGACAATAATATAACGATGTGGAAAACTGCTCCGTGCACCACCTAATTACACCAAATAAATTCAGTCAATGAATTAGCCGCAGCCTGCGAGATGTGAAGGCGCAGTGAACTGACAGTTAGTCTGTCACCATCACCGTAAACAGACTCGAAATTAAGAAATGAACGGGTCAACTCACAGTGGCACTTTAGTAGCAGAGCCAGATGTCCACCGCCCACCTGCACTCTCAGTCTGCCTGTGTGTGTGTGTGTGTGTGTGTGTGTGTGTGTGTGTGTGTGTGTGTGTGTGTGAGAGAATATGGGTGGGATCAATCCGAGCTCAAGGGTATTCGATGTCAGAGTGTTAGCACTCTTCTGCGTGTCTGGGGAATGTGTGAGAGTGTTAAAGACAGCATCTAAATTCCACTGGGTTTACTCACATTGATTATGCCCGTTTATGTGCGCGTGTGTGTGCATAAGTTGCCAGTGGAGTAACGTGAGTGTATAAATGTGTGTGTGTGTGTGATACATGCATCCATCTGTATCTCCTTCTGTGTGTCCAGGGTGGCAGAAAATAATACCTGGAAGAGACGTGTCACAAGCGCTTCAACTCTATTTCTAATGTCCTTCCTGCTCAATGCAGCCATTGTTTGACATCATTAGCAACATTTGTCAAAGTCTCGTGTTTAGACAGTCCGCTGCAGATTTGGACATAATCTAAATTCCTTTAATGTTCCATCATCATCATCATCATCATCATTGCTCTTTAATTTTTCCCCCTCGCTTAGTTTACTCTGCTTCATTGGAAGCACCTGCCAGCTATTCACTCAGCCACTTAAGAAGGGGAATCCAAGCAGAGAATGACTCATCGTTCTCTTATTAGCTAGCAGCATGTGTGTGTGTGTGCATGTATGTGTGTGTGTGTGTGTGTGTGTGTGTGTGTTTGCGAGAGTGAGGAAGAGAACAAGAGCTTTGTGATTTATGTCCACACTCAGTGTCTCCCACTCTCAGATCTATGTGGGCCCTTGTCAACTCTCTCAACAGTTATGTGTGCACTTAAAATGTATATCTACGGCCATGTGTGTGTGTGTACGGGGGCGTGTGTCCAGCCGCTGCAGCTGCACGCCAATGGCTTCCAGATGTCCATCCGTCTTAAGGTAGCCCACGTTGACAGGTGAACTCTCCACTGTCTGCGAGGGACGCCTGCCATCATTCATTCCCAATGCCCGCCTGGCAATTAACTGTGACCACACACACACACACACATAAGTTGGACAAACAAGAGCCACATGCAAAAAAACGGCACACAACCACACATATATACATACATATATATATATATATATACACTTGTAAGCTCACACACAAATGTAGACGCATGCGCTGATGGACTCAATCGCAGATTTACACACACATAAACGGACACTTACGTAGCGCCAACCCCCCGAGATTCCCCCTCGCTCCCTCCAGCCGTCCACATGATGGAGTTTTACTTCATCACGTGTAGGAATAGCACGTCTTCTAACCCCTCCTTTTTCCTGAGCCATAAACCCCTTTATGTGAGAATAAGTGAGCGCCAATGGAGACCAATTCATCAAACACATTTTAGTGGGCCTCTGCGGAGAGAAAGAGCTAAAACCCCTCTTAGAGTTATCAGTCTAGTTTTGGATATGGGACAAAACTCAAGGTGCTAAACGTGAGTTATGGCTCGCTACGTGGCATTGTTTTAAAATTTCACCGGCCCCGGGAGTGAGTAAAAAGAAATGGATGGCGTCCTGTTTTAAAGACACTAATTTTGGTTCTATTTTACCACGCTCGTTCGCCTGCTAAATTTATTCCTTTGCTTTTTTTTTTTTATCAATGAGAGGAGGAGAAATCAGGCTCTCAATTGAAGCTGTGACAGAGAAAAAGCAGCAAGAGACAGAAAGTGAATGAGAAATAGAGAGCGAGCTATAGGGAAGGAGTGTGTGTGGGATGTTAGTGATGAAAGAACACATCAGCGATTGAGCGAACGGCTCGCCGAAAAGAAATAAGAGAAGGAGGGAAAGAGAGAGAGAGAGACAGAGAGAGAGAGATAGACATGGAGGAACATTAAGGAAATGAAAATAGGAGTGTGGTTGACAAGCTCTATGTTAGCTATTCTGACATAAACCACAATGAGAAGGCAGGCACACACAGAAACACACACATACACACACACACTGGTGGACGCTCACACTGCATTTGGAAAGAGCTGAAGCACACATTTGGTGGGACGCGCTGACTCTGAAATGCTCGCGCAGACACACACACAGCTCTCTGCACATGTGTAGGGCTGCGAGTGTGTGCTGCGGCAGGCCTGTGTGTGGCAGTGTGTACCCCACAGTGGCAGATGCCGCCAGGCCCCAGCCAAATGATGGAGACGATAGCTAATTGCTCAATCAGGCAATCTAATCTGGCCAATCTCATTTTCAGTTTCGTCTCTCACCCACTCCCTCCCCCACACCTCCCCCCCTGCATACATTTCCTGACCTATCTGCTCAGCAGCTGCCGGGCCGAACCAAAACGCAAAACGGGGAGGGAGAGCAGGAGGCAGAGGGAATATACTCGCTGGAAATAGAGGCGTGGGTTCAGATCCCTACTCATGACACCAACAACTTTTCCATAAAAACATGTAACAAACAAACAAGAAAAAAAAAAAACAGACTAAATAATGTCCTTAAATAACTGGACACTGTATTTTAGCAACTGTTGCTAGTGAAGTTGACTAAACTTGAGTAGTAATTTTGTGATGGTTAAAAACAAATAAACTGTTCTTAAGTGGTACTTAAATCTTTTAGTTATGTTAACTAAGTGAATTAAGATCAGTTTGATTGGAAAAGTTAGTTTGTTTGGAATCAATACAAAATTACTACTCTAGTTCACTCAAGTTTAAATTTTAGGGCAGCCCAGAAACTAACTCTTTAAAGTTAAAACAACTTTTTACAGTGTAAATAAATAATTTATTACCCATTAAAATGTCATGAATGACTATAAAAGTTTCCTCATTAGAAAGTGACAGGATGAACACAATCTTCTGCCTGCATTGTTAGGTTACATTCTCATTCAGAGCTGTAAATGTCATCATTGCAACAAATCATGTCTACACTTCATTTTCACTTTACTGTGATCAGTAATTCAACACAGGTTCTGAGATATTAAAATCTGAGCCAATGAATAAATAAATTCAACATCATTGTGTCTTTCTACAGCGCCTGGCTGTTCTCACTGGAGATAGTCAGTTGAAAAACTAGTCCCTATTAAAAAAACTGTACAAAGTGTGCTCTGTTAAATATCCAGAATAAGGCACAGGAAGTGCTCTGCAGGTTGCAAAAGGCGCACCACACCTTCTTATCCTAACTTTCCCGTGTTATCAGTCTACAGGTTATTTATTAATTTCTAATTGATTTCACAGTAATAAGTATCCAGTTCCTAACACGTTGAGGCAGAGGATACTGTCTGTAGCTCCAGCTGAGGGTGAGAGGCTGTTAGATGAGACCCTAAAAAAGAGGGTGGATCATGGGGAGCACCACCAGTTGGTCCAGGAGCTTCTCCTCCATGATGGCCGTTTCAATTACTGCACATATGTGCCTCCATGACTGCTGTTTTCTATTTAGATGGTAGTAACAGTTTGTAAAGTCGTATAGCTCTGGGTATTCAGCAACCGCTACCACCAGTTTCTCCTCCATTGTTTACCAACTGTAAACTTGTTATCGTGACCACCTCTCAAATTATCCAACTGGTCCATGGGAAAAAAGCACAGATAACATTGGGCCACTCTGAGTTGAAGATTTTACAACTCATAACAAAACAAATACAACGATCAGAATGTTTCATTCTCATTAAAAACAATTACAAAACACTTTGTGTGTGAACAGGGCCTTGTAAGATACTTTCACTGGAAAGAAAAAAAATCAAAGAAACTTCATTCACCTCCTGTATTGAGCTGGAGACTGACATCTCAGAGAAAGACGTCTCAGTACCTGAACAAATAAAACCAAAACTATCTGCTTGGCTAGATATCACCAGGGATAGGAGAGAAAATACGTGTTGACCCTTTAAGAAACTCATTTGACAGCATGGGTGACTTCATGTACAAACCTGTGTTCATGCAGTCATGTTTGATTGGCATGAGGAAAACAGATCATCTTGTTTCTGTTAACAACAGATCTCACAGTCCCATTTGACAGTATTTTACCAACTATGACCAGTTTCTCTGCCGGCGTTTCTCTATTTTGGTTTCTCATGAGGGCACCCTGTATTTTCTTCAGAGTGATTGGTTGGCTGAGGAAAAAGCAGCTGACCTCTCTCCTGGTGCTTTTCTCGTAAGTTGTACCAGTTGCACAACTTTGTAAGTGTTATGCCGTGCCAAAAAAGCTGCAGGGTCCAGGGTCTTTGAAAGACCATCACGCAGTTGTTTCCCTTCGCCTTGTATGTCAACCCGGCAGCCGCAGTCGGAAAAAAACACTGCAATTGGAGTTTGTATGAGTGAAGCACTCGATGATTGACATGAGCTCTTTACATATTGCCTCCACTTATGAAGTAAATATCCCATTAATGACTTGTAATTGTTTTGTTACATTTATTTTTCAATTTAGAGGATGGATTGGAAAAGTTTTAATACTAACCCCACCCCCCAATACACACACACACACCTGCTCTGATAAAGTGTGTGAGACCCTCCTTGAATGCCAGGTCTCTTGGGTGTATCAGTGATGCGTAGAGGGGCTATTAATTACCCACGTCCTGTTAGGTGTGTGTGTGTGTGTGGTAAACTCCATATGGGTGGGGAGATCGTGCGTGACCCTTCACATATCACCCAGGCACCCTTCTCTTGTGACCTGGGTTAGAAGCAGTCATGCACGTTAACCCAGCTCTCAGCAGATGCAAGGGGACCGTTAAACACACACACACACACACACACACACACACACACACACTGAATGGGGCACACGAGTTTGTTATATGTATTTGTTATATACTTTTTTTGGTCGCACACAGCTCAATTTATCACACAGGAACACACCCAGGAACATGAATATACACTGTGCTGTATGCATGTATTCACTGAACACACAGATTCATGCACACGTCCATGTGTCTACATATTGCTGCGCTAACAAGGCAACGGGGAGACATTAGTCAGTGGGATGGAAGACCCCTCATCGCCCAACACATGTCTGGGTGTGTGTGCGTGTGTGTGAGGACCTGGTCACACAGCGCAGAGCGGGAGAGCAGGATAATGAAGAAGCAGCACACTTTATAGTGTCAGAGCTCAGCAGTCGCCATAGAGATGGAGTGGGAACATGTGTGTGTGTGTGTGTGTGTGTGTGTGTGTGTGTGTGTGTGTGTGTGTGTGTGAGCGCATGTATGTATGAGTTTGTTTATTTGAATATGTTGGCTTATGCATGTACATGAGTTTTTAAAATTTGATTATATTTGAATATGTGAGTATATAGTATTGAATTATGCGTGAGTCTGTGTGCGTGTGTGCGTGTGTGTGTGTGTGTGTGTGTGTGTGTGTGTGTGTGTGTGTGTGTGTGTGTGTGTGTGTGTGTGTGTAGGGACACCTGTCTGGGAATAACAGGGAGCAGAGCGGGGATGTGATCAGGAGATGAGTGTTTCCAAATGCCGTTCTGTCAGTGTGCTGGAGGGGCGGCATACAAATGACATGTGTTCGACTGCGGAGGACAAGGAGTCTGGGGGGAAATCATCGTAGGTGTGTGTGCGTGTGTGAGAGCGGGAGCGTGTGTGTGTTCATGGCGTCCCCTGTGCCAATCTGCAGTCATGATTGTGTTTGTGTATCAAAGATTCGTGCCAAATCTCTTTTTGCAGCCTATGCATCTGGTCCAATGCGTTTCTCTCTCCTACACTATATATTTGCCTGCCAGGAAACGCTCTTCTGCACACTTGTATGTGGGGAATGTGTACAGCAGCGACACATATGGACCTGTAGTGTGACGCCTATAAGTGCGAGAGTGAGTAAGTATTTAGATTGTTGACATAAGTGTGATCAGAAACAGGAAACTCATCACTCTGCTGGTCGTCTTGAACTGCAGAAACACTTGCAATCACAGAGTGCTGTCATGAAGTGCTGTTTCTGTCTCTACAGTTTGTCGCTAAAGTTACTGACAAAATCAACGTTAATTACTGTCGCTGCAGCGGATATAATCTGCCGCTGGTGATGGTTTTTAATTTCAACTGGAAAAGTGATGGCTTTACGTGAGAAGTCTGCTACCTGAATGTTTTGAATTTGCAAGGTGGAATAATTTGAAAAAAGCTTAGCACATCTGGGTATTACGCCAACCCTGAAACTGATGAGATCTACTGGGACACAGCCCTACAGGTTTCTCAATACACTTTACGGATATGAAAAAGAATGACAACAGCAATTCTACAGTGTTTCATTGTCATTTCTTTAACCAGGTAAGACTCTTGTTAGGATTTAAATCTCGTTCTCAAGAGACATCTGGCCATGAGGGCAGCATGAAACACTGTTAAAATACTAAAAACAAATGATGTGTAGACTAACACAAATGAAGCTCTAGCGAAAGTTCAGTCAGGAATATCTTTCATGCTCAGGCTGTAAGTTTTCACTCCTTGCACACATGCTCACTCACTATCTAAAGGTGTAATTGTCTGGGCTGTCAATTAAGTCATCAGCTATTTTTCAGCTCGTTTACAATCAACCAAAAGCACAGCGACAGACTTTTTACAAATATACGGGTTCATCAGCCTCATCCACCTCAGCAGTCAGCAGCCTCACAGTCATCAGCCTCCAGCACCAACAGCTTCTAGACTCCATCGGGGGATTTATCTATCTTGTCCCTCGATCGCTTGTCCAGAACTCAGGACCTTCTTCCTGTATTTGCTTTCTTGCTCCAGTGTCCAATACGCGTTCTGAGCATTCTCACGTGATTCACAGAGATGGATTGTGGTTCGCCTGTGGAAAGAAACCAAACTAAGGGGAAAACGCTCCAAGTGCACATACTCATCAGCTGATTCAGACCAGAAGAAAATGAACTAGGTGTGAAAATGCCCTAACTCACCAACAGTAATCAGGCCTGGCCAGGACAGTTTGTAAGTGTTTCTATGCAACGTAATGCACCTTAATTCATACATACATACATACCCTTGTACATATCCCACGTAATCATCAGCCAGTAATTTGTGCATAACTAGTTTTTATGGTCAGAAATATTACTTTCAAGCCTTTATCTGTATTTGATGAACCAAACTTGCGTTTTGGTTTCAGCTTAAATTATGTTTTTTGTTTCTGTCTAAGGAATTTCTAAGAGGTTGAGAAAATTCCCTTAAAAATCCATTAAAGAAACTGCCTCCAGGCTAAAAGGTTGACATTTCAGAGATACAAGCTTCTTGCCTGACAGCTACAATTATCAAAATTGCCATCCATTTGCATTTATGTTGCCCTCCATTAAAGGTGAATAATTTTGTGATACGCTATAACAGTTTCCTGCTAAAGCACGGCAGGTAATCACCTGGTTTCATGTTGTGTTTAATAGAAATAATAAGAGGCTGATAGTGAACAACCTTTACATGGATTCACCTTCCATCACTGTCTGCTGCCAGCTGCTGAGGGATGAGTCTGTGTTTTGCTTCATGTCTCGACGCGTCACATGAAATAGATTTACTGTATGAATGTCCGGGCCCAGTAGATAAGGTTACTATTAATGACGGCTATCGATTCACACTATATTTACTTATGGCTGACGTGGGATCAGTGTGAGGACTGACATTTGATGAGCAGCCTCTCTGAAATCACTGGAGACGCTTGTTGTTCTTGGCTTCATTTCTCTTCTGAAAAGCACTAAATCATAGAGATGAGCTTCCACTGAGGGAAGTGTATTACCTTGTGGGGGCTTGACAGTTGTATATACACTGTGAGTGTGTTTGTCAGTCAGTTATTACACTTGGTGCGCTCTCAACCAAGTGTAATAACTGACTCTATTTAATGAATTCAAATCAAATATTTAATATGTTCTTAATTTGCTGCAAACTTAAAAGTTAGTCTCTGAGGTTGGTAGACTGTATTTCTGTATTAATAGGAGGAGGGCCGTATTAATTTGCTAGTATTTGCTTGAATCGTTGAAATCAGCAGGCCTATATTTGGGGCAGGCCTTTAACTCCTTTCACACAAAACTGTTACTCAGCAGAGTTCGGGAATTTAATCAAATTGTTTATTTAAACCAATATGAAGATTAGTTGTATAAAAATAAGGCTTCTGATAACATGTCAGTTATGAATCATTCATTTGATCAAGGTCTGACAGACAGAGCATCACAGTGAGAGTGAGATACGACGTTCAAGTATTACGGCACCCGGCATACCGACACAACTCCACTTTATCCTGTGAAAAAAATACTCATAACTCAGATTCATTTTTATGAAAAAACCTTTTGATTCTTTTGATCTGACGACCCTTACGGACTAAAGGAATATGAATAACTTACAGGGTAATTGAGGAATGGAGACATAATTTGAAGCAGCCAACAACCTGGTTTTATGCACCCAAAGAACTATATATGTATAACCCATGTATTTGGGAAGGCTGCGACCATGTGATCAATGTGCTGACGGGAGTAAAGACGGAAGCAGCAGACTGGTGTTAAGAACCGTGTGAACTTTGAATCAACTTTGAGTTTTGTTTTTGTTTTTTTTTAAGGTACGTTGTCACCGTAATTCTTTTCCTAAACCCGACCTTCAACTTTTCTTTTAGTGTGTAACGTCACTGGTTAGGTACTAATTCTTAGGATATCATACGGACATCATACATTGTGTTATGACTTCATTCTACAAAACAGAGGCAGGATTGCAATTAGCTTTACATTAGTTTGTTCACAAGTGAGTTTTTTAAAAATTGTTTTCAAATTGCAGTTTTTACAGAACATAACACAGGAACACTGTCAGGTCCATAGATCATAATTGTCATATGATACAGACATACAAGCACAAAACTGTAAAGGTGTAAAAACAGGCTAGAAGTTAAGCAGAATTAATTATACACACAAGGGGGTGGAGTGATGGTGGATATGGCTGGCATGTTGACAAAATAAAATACAGAGGAAAACAGTAATAAATGAATTTGAACAAGGAGAGAGTCAGACAAACAAACCAACAAATAGAAAAAGTTACGATGAGTTAAAAGGCAGCATTTACTAAAAAAGCTTTACAGTGGTCCCAAATCCCTGAGAACAGGTCAGTTTTGCCGTAAAGTGAATATCTGATCTTCCCTAAGCTCAAAGAAATCAATGGGTCTGAAACCCAGTGTGTAAATGGTGGAATAATTGTTCCTGTGGTAAGTGTAGCCAGGGCTACTGCCCCACGCTGGGATCCAGACAGTGGTGGGCTCACTGGTTAAGACATGGAGAGGGTTGGATATTTGCTGTTTGTATATCAGAGAGACATTTAAATATCTTATCACACAGTTTAGCCACTGAGGGGCAGGCCCAAAATTATTAATGGTATAAGGAGGCAGGTTCAGTCTTTTAAAAATTAGGTGCAATTACACTGAGCTTTGCTCTGGACCAGTGAATCCAGTAGATTAATTTAAACTGCATAAGATGGTGCCTGGCATGAAGGATGATGAATAAGATGTAGTGCTCCATCCCAGGTGAGTTCTACTAGGGAACCTAATTGGCCCTAAACATGCAGTTTTGTATCTGACGAACTGTAGGCTACATTTCAAACAAAATTAACATTTATGGATCTCTTTCCAATATAACATGCACATAAAATATTTCCTTATTTGGTCTTTTAACAATAATTTATGGTCATTTCTGTATTTTTTTTTTTTTTTTTTTTTTACTTTATATGTGCAATTACAGTTGTGGCAAAGGAAAGGGTTACCACTTAAATCATTTACAACAAAGATGGTTTTAATAAGGTCAAAGATGAGGAGAAAAAAAAGGGAAATTTGATTAATTTAGCAGGTATTATTTTACACACTGAGCACATGGGCTCTGCGGGAGGAAGCAAAGCTAATGTCAACAAAACACAAAGGTACACATCTCTGCTGAATGGAGACTTGTTCAACTTATTTCCATGAGCTAATCTACATTTTGCCCCTTGTAGTGCCGTCCCCATGAGTCATATCAGATTCAGAATGCACCTCAGCACCTCTCGCTCTTTATATATATATATATCTATTATTGTTGAGGAAAGCTAAGAATAACACTTATGTCTCAGCTTTTTCCCCAAGTGTTAAATCAACAAGACCAGACTGTTAGCACTACTGTATACATCCAGAGGTCTGCTCTGCACATTTGTTAAGGGAAGTCGGGGTGATGAGGGCGAGTGTGTGTGTGTGTGTGTGTGTGTGTGTGTGTGTGTGTGTGTGTGTGTGTGTGTCGTGAATATGTGTCAGCAGGGCAGGAAATACCACACTTCACTGGCAATGAGTGCTGCTGATGGCTTGTTTGCCTGTTGTGTGTGTGTGTATGTGTGTGTGTGTGTGCAGTCGTGGCTCATGTGCGTGAATATTAAAGTTCAGTGCAAATGTGCCTCGCATGCGTGAGAAGAAGTGCATGTCTGCGTCTGTGTGTTTTCCCCTCAGACAGCTGGCTGATCTCGCTCGTCACACACACTGTTCCCTGGTAAATACAAGTTTGAAGATGATTGATTATGGCGGCCTATTTCTCATGAATCAGGGTTTGTTTGTGTGTGGTACACAAGGCAACAAGCGGCGCGACGCTCCCATATTCTCAGCCACATATGGTGAAACCCCACGACACATTACAATCATTCACATCCCATAAAAATCACTGTTGAGCAATAATACTTAAATTAAAATCATTCCTCCTTTTTTTTTTTTTTTAATCTCGCGCTGCTGACAAGTTGCAAAACACATATTTTTTATTTCCTGTTACTTAATGGAAGGAAATCATCGGAAACTTCTTGTAAACAAATACATTTATTTCTGCTTCTCTTTCACTGATTGAGTTCATAAAAGCTTTTCCATTTGCTGCTCTTAAGACTCTGCAACTGGTGCATTTAATGTTAATGCTCTGTTTCTCATAAAAGGACAAACAGATCAAGGAGCCCAAACATTTCAACTTGCACTGTTCAGTTTTTGCTCAACTTTTTAGTTGAGCAGTACTCAATACTATTGTTTTCCAGCTCATTCTTTCTTAAAATCCTACTTCCCATTTGCGAAAAATCACCAAACTTTGCACAAAGGTCCAGTCCCATGCCAGATTTGCTCAGCTGCAAACACAAGTCAATAGTCCTGATGGTGGTGCTACAGCAAGCATCTAAAGTTCGAAACTGAAAATTCACAACAAATCCACCATGTGTGCTACAGCTGTGCAACTTTCACCAAAGTGTAGCCCCAACACCGAAGAAACTTTTGTACATTTAAAGCTATTGCAAATTATGAAGTCTATCTTCTTAAACCTATCTCCTCCTACAATTTTTGCTCAATTGACACCAGACTTGCTACAGACTGTCCTCCACAAATTGTCCTCACAGATTTTTGATTTGTCAAAAATTGAGCCTACAGTGCATCAAGGTGTTTGACTGTAAATAGTACTGTAAACAGATAAATAAATTTTCAATTTTCATGAAAAAAATTCGCAAAATTTTGGAGTCACAATAGATGATGTTTGGCTTATATCAGAATCTTATACCAAAAACTAAATTTTTTGACAGCATTTTGAATTCTGCTCTCATGTGAACAACCGGAGTCAATACAAGAATGAAATTTTTAAACATCAGTTTTTCACTAATGGAGTAAATCAATCATTGTTAAAAAACAAATTAACAACATCTCCATGCTGTCTAGATGCAATATGTGTATTTTCACATATTTGTCTCGATAACTGAATTTATGACAGCAGTTTGAAATCTGCCTTGACAGCTGTTGTCATCCCTGGTGACTGGCTTAGTCATTTTAAGAAGCCACAGATGGGTTGTCACTTGTTAATTTCCTCAGTGAGATAGAAGATGGTCCTGGTGTCAGAGGGTGTGAGTTCAAGCCTCAACTGATGCAAAATGTACATTGTAATGGAAACTTTCTTGTTGTCTTCCTATTCTGCCTCTTGTTGCTCAGAATAATATAATATAATAATATATAATATAATTCTTATTTTTGGGTCCATGTCAATGACAATTTATCAAAACAAAAAACACAGTCAACATCTCTCACACACCTCTCTATGCTCCACCCAATTCTCTTGTTAACAGCTTTACAGATGGAAAACTTTAAATTACCTTGTTAACGGCATTTACTGGTCGGCTTTGCCTTGCCGGCTGTGCTACCTGCTGGCTGGGTAATACAAGTACAAAAGCTCTCCGGCACTGCTGCCTGAATCTCTGCAGGCTGTCAGATATAACTCTGCAAGCAAACTACCTGCCTTTTAGCAATATTCTTTCTTCTGTCTAACTTCAGCACTCTCTAAACACACACAGGATTATTTACAGGTCACAGCACAAGCCATAATTGCCAACACATGAACTCATGGGGTTTGCCTTAAGTAAACAATTAACAGCAGCAGCAACCACAACAACAGGCTTTACTGACTCTGACTTTTAATGGTTATGATTAATACGTTTAATAGTCTGTGAATTGCTTCTGCTAATTCTTAACACTTATATTAGCCCACAACTGCTAAAGCTATTCACCACAGCTGTTTGCTAAGGTTTCCAGGACATAGACATATCCCAGCTTTGCATAAACTCTAATTTACAGTATTATCGACAACAAAAAAAGCGTTTTCTTAACAGGCCACGATAGCATTCCTCTCATTAATCCTCGCTCACTCACCACACATGCTTAGAAACATTTTTCTGTCAGCATCACACACCTATTTTAAACCTTCATGTCTCCTTTCATCTCCGTCCCCCTCCCTGTGTGTTTGTCCTTCCATCTCACCGACAGCATCACTCTGTAACTTCCTCGCTGACCCTTGACCTCCGTCCATTTTGTTGCTGACAGAAGCCAGGCCTCTCTGTCATCTCCGTCAGTCGCTATCTGAGCAGACACACAGCCAAAATGTAGACCTGTAAAAAAAAACAATACATCCACAGCATTTCCTGTCATTCTCCAGCGAGCAGAGGGTCAGTTAACGTGCCTAAAATGAACCTCACATCCTGTTGTTGCTAATTTATGTGAAGGCTCAGGTCACGCAGACTAGTTATCGTCTAATCTGGTGAAACTGTTAGATTTCATCAGCTAGTTTGTGTTACAGTGTTTTCCTGTGTGCCCACTTTTCCTCAACAAGCTTCTCTTGTTCTACAACCTCCAGAGAGAGTGATGGCGATAACATAGTCGGGGCAAAAGAGCAAATTGTTCCAGTCCTTTAAATGCAACATGTCTTCTGGTGCTGAAATGTGTAATACAGTCTCTTCAGCGGTTACTTGGTTCAAAATGGCTTCTCTACAAGGAGGCCCTACTTTTTGTTTTTATTTTGCTGTTTTCTGACTTATTTGTAGATTCCTTCCTTATGTGTCATGTCTGCCTTTATTTCCTGTCTTTGTGTGTTTCCCCACCTTCATTTTTCTCAGCCTCGACCTGATTAGTTTCACTCACCTGTTCTTACTCCCCCAATCAGTGCCTTTCCCTCATTTACCCAGCTACACACCTGCCCTGCGTTAGCCTCATTAGTCCTAATCCTCCCTGCCTGTTTCTCATCCTCATCACTTTATTCCCCTCACCTGAGCTTCTCCACCCTTCTTCTCCACCTGGATTTCATCCCCTCGTCAGACTAGATTGTATTGACGTACTTGTTTTAAATTCAATCTTTAGCCCTACTCGGACGGGATTAGTTTAACGTGGAGACGTGGGGTAAAGTAAACATTACCAGGGATTTTAGTACTGCGCAAACGCACCATGTCTGTAATCATTACGGATAATGGATGTGGTTACATGATGGCTTGGCACTGGCCATTTTCATTCCGAATTAGGTGTTTACAAGATCACTTTTAATAGGAATGAACTTTCATTCCGAATTAAAAGGGAATTAAACTGTCCATGTGAACGCACTCAGTGTCAGTAAAAATTACAGCGACTTTTACCTTCAGTAAAACGGTCTGGAGAAAATACCTCGGGTCATATTAATCCTGTGCAAACGCAATCCTCTGTAAAAATGTATGTAAATATTTCGTCATGTCCTGTTATCCATTTTTCCACATTTACAACTAGTTTTCCGCGTTTTTTCGATGATGGAGGCGCTTGAGGAAGCATTCGGTGTTGTCAGCAGTCGTGATAGTGGACATTCTTCTAATGATCGCATAGCCCCACGTGGGAGACCAATCAAAAGAGACGAGACAAGAGACTTCTGCTTGTGTTAGGTAGGGCTAATAAATATTGGGCTAATAAACGTAGCACATACAGGAAGCAATGTAGCACGCACATGCCGACAGGGAGGTGACACCAGGGCACAAACCGAGTTACCACTCCCATCTCTGGTAGAATTACAGAGATTTTTTGTCCCGTGTGAATTGGAAAATTGTATTTCGGACATCCTGTGGTAAACTGACATTAGTCCACCTCCCTGTGTAAAACTAATCCCATCTGAGTAGTACTTTTGTTGCATCATTTGGTTGTGTGATGTTCAGGTGCTGTTTCCTGGAATAAAGAGTGGTCTTTTTTAGCTCTTGTAGTCTGCTGTATCCTGCGTTTGGGTCCACCTTGTCCACACTGCATAACATTTTGCTCTTAACCTCTGTTGCAAATGACATTTTCTAGTCAATATCATTTTCACTGCTTGAGCATACATTACATAAAACAACAAACAAACCCAGAGATACAAAGGTGCGCTGTAAAAAGCTTTGTTGTCTTTCCCAAAAGGGCGGTCCTGCTGAGATCATTGCCTGCTGAGCTTCCATAGATTAGTGGAGCTTAATTAGTCATCTCAGGCCATTTAACCAAACCCTCAGACTAACTTCATGCACTGTGTCTAGAACTGGTTGGGTTAATAGTACAAGTGAGCAAGTGAGAGAAACCCCTCTGTGTTCTTCCCGCTTTGCTTAGAGTAGTGAATTTTGTCACACAAGAATAAGATCCCGGATATATAACGCTAGAGTTGATGGATAATAACGGTCATGGACCAGCCCTGTCCCCTATAAATTATGTTTATAGACTGCTAATATGAAAGGTAATTACTGAGAGGATTATAGTCATGGGCCATGTTTTATCCAACTGGACTTTAACATCAGAGACAGTGAGGTTCAGGCTATCTAAACACTTTGATTGAAGAGGAACTCAACAGCAGCTGCGGATCTTGTTTTCGCAGACCTTCGGTGGTTTAACTTCTCACCTTGTAGTGATAAAGAAATGTACTCCAGGTGCTTTTCATTCGGGGGCCAAGTCGTTTCTTAACTTCAGGAACAGGAAGACAGGAAGACTGTGGTTTTGGTTAAATAATAAAAGAGCAGTATTGAACCAAGATGAGAATTTAACCACAACCTTGACTTTAACCTTAAATGCTCTGAGTTGCCTAAACAGAACCATAAAGACATTTATGATGTTGCAGAAAACAAATTAAATACATTGTCAGTGATGGTTGTGAAGATACATACAGCACGAATATTTTGGGACTGCAGATATTTCTATTTAAATGTTTACTTGGGGTGCGCTGCCGGCTCAGTGGTTGACGTGTGGCCACAGTATCCCTGATTGGCTTTGGTGCATGTTTCCCTCATGTTTCCTGTCTACCTCTCTGCTGCAAACTGCAGATAAAAGCCAAAGCAAGTTTGCTTAACACTCAACTTAATCCAGGAAGCTTCACATTTTCTTCCTTGCTGTTGCTCTTACTATGTATACTGGGCAGTTGCTGAATGTTTATATGAGACACAATGATCAATCTTGTAACCCATGGGTGTGACGATGATAAGCCTCTGGTGGCAAGGGTCAATATACTGGGTGACCCATTGTAGCTAGCGAACACCCAAGCCAAGACTTCCTCTTTCTTACTCCAGTCTGCTAATCTCTGTGAACAGACACCTGCATATGATTGCAGAGACAGTTTTAAAAAGCTAATATAAAGCTGGGTTCTGAGATTGCATTTCAGCCAATACATGCCATCTCTCCACTCAGACTGTTTACCTCTCATTCAAACTTGACTGGACAATACTACCTGGACTACAAATGGATCACCACTGGAAACCAAAACCCATTGTCTCAACACGTTCTCACTTTGACCTCATCACATATCGAAGTTTGGTCTTGGACTTTCTACACTGAGATATGACGTGCAAGGTACCCTGGGTAAGTTGGCTGTTGATGTTCTGGGACGCTGTGTCAACTTCAGTCTGTTGCATGTATTGTGTGTTTTCAAAATACACTTCCATGTTCATGGTCAGTACAACACCACAAATTTTCCTTCGACAAAAAAACACAAGTGGTTACGTTTAGCCAACACATGCATGCGGTTAGGTTTAGGCAACAAAGGCACACAGTTAGGTTTAGAAAAAAAAAAAATAACAGGGTCTATGGGAAGCAGGAATTGGCCTCCCGGGTTACAGTTGGTGACTGTTGGACCTATCTGATACCCCTCCCACCCACCCACCCTACTCCTTTTGGACTCAACTTTTTGCCGCCTTAACTTAAATTGTTTTCTGGCCGTGTTTCCTCCAATGCTGTCGGGTGTCGTTACACACCGACAGTGCCCAGCTGCATACCATGCCGTCAGTGCAACACTTTAAATTTATGTTTTCTTCCCTCAACAACAAATTCGCACGGTGATTGGCCAACACACGCGCGGTTGGGTTTAGGATTAAAGAACAGGTTTTGGCTTTACATTCATCAAGGGGAAGCAAACACCGGCCTCCTGGGTGAAATTCGATGGGTTAGGGTTAGGGTCCGGCCATGTTTCCCCCCTGACACCACTGGGAACTGTTACAGAATAAGGGGGACAAGCCACATATCATGCCGACATGAAACGACGGAGCTTTTCTTCATCGTCCAACGCCAGAAGTCACCGACTAAGCACCAGTATTCGACGACTTCAGAGAATTTCTTTACAAAGATTACACCTACTAATTATCTTGGTCACAATGGTGTTGCAGCTGCATTTTCCCTGCCATTGATAAACTCTCTGTTAAGGTGTTTTAATATGTTGTGATTCATTCTGTCCTAAATCCATATACAAAACATACTGTAATTGCAAAATTATGGACAATATGAACACAGATTCAGGTGGCTCATGTTTGCCAACAAGCAGCATCTGTTGTAGGAGCAGAATGCAAATGTTCTTTTGCTAATACCAGGCTGCCTCTACGATGGAAAGAACATCTCGTCATAAACTGGGGTCTTGAAAAATTCATGTTCATATTACAGTAAAATATATAATATTTCAGGCGACAGCCAGCATTACATTCTGCATACATTCTGCAGCACACAGGGGAAAAAATCATTTGGATAGAAAAGTTCATGTTTCCTTTTTTTCGTTAATATTTCTGATGTTCACTTGTTCCAACAAGACACATAAAGCCCGAGCTAACAAGCACATATCTTTCCCTCGATGCAGAAACTGATCCCAGTGCTGCCAGAAAGTCGTCCTGTAAAATACTAAAAGATTGTAAATGGCCTTTGCTCACATTTGCCAACCCTCCTGCTTTCTCTCTCATGCTAACACGGTCCCCTACAGCCCATTGTCATTTCTCTTGTTAATACTAGAACAAATCGCCGAGGTAGTTAATCTTTGCACCAGCTGTTTGGACAGGCCTCAGCCCTCACACCGCGTGCTCCTTTGTGCCTTCCTACTGGACAGCAGACAGCATTAATGAACGAAAGTGAAGGAAATGTCAAGTCAAGTCCAGACAATAGTGCAGCAGGAAGCTTAGTATGTGTATTAGTGTGCACATACAAGGAAAGCCAAAGACTCACGATCATTAAGCTGCAGTAAAAGTGGACCGACTCACTCCTCAAAGCCAAAATAACAGTCGCTAACGTGTGTACAGTTGTTAATGATTCAGGAAATATGCCATCTCCCTGAATCAAGCCTTCTTGATTGCACAAAGGAAGGACAATCAGACCCAGACAATGCGTCCCCCTGTCACCAGCGGCAGCGTGCATCCTGAAACACTCCGTCATATCCCAGTAAGAGCAGACTGGCAGAGGAAAACCGAGAGCGCTCACTTTCCAAGTACAGTCGGATAATAATCTGACTTGGCAGCTGGGTGGCATGAGAAATAAGCCAACGATCTGGAGTCAAGTGTTCCAGTTTGGAGAGACATAAAGTGACTCCTCAGTGCACCAGGCTTCTCATTTCTTTTTACGCTCCCTTCCCTCTCGTCCTGAGCTTGACACGTATGCGCGCCCATAGGCGAGTTCATGCCCAGTGACACATGCAAATAGGAACATTCACAGTTGTGGATTTCAAGATAGGGAGAGTCTGAAAAAGAAGTTGCGAGATTGATCTGCTGCCACGTATGTATGAGCGAGACCGGGAACTGCCAAGGGCTCCAATTTGGAGAGACATAAAGTATAAACTCCTCCATACAAGACTCCCAACTACTTCTTTTTCCGTCTCTTTCTCGCTTCATCGCCATCTGCTTCACTAAACAGACATCTTTGCCCACACATAGCAAGAAAACCAGCAGTTTGGATACAAAAGAATAACTCTGCATGCTTGCATTCTGTTTATGTGAGGGCTTTGACTTCCTGTTTGGTCCTCACAAGTGTAGATGTACTGCGTAAAGCCATGTATGTTTGAGTGTACACTTCTTATAGGCACATAGGTTGACATGCGTTGCTATAAAACCTGCTTATGCCCTTTAAATAGAGTGTTTTATGTTTCACTGTGTCAGGGTCAGAGCACACAGAATTATGGGCCGTCAGTACAACAAGTCATTTGTGTGTGTGTGTGTGTGTGTGTGTGTGTGTGTGTGTGTGTGTGTGTGTGTGTGTGTGTGTGTGTGTGTGTGCGCAGGGAAGGAGACAGGGTTGTGGATGGCATTAATATTTGCCCAATTGATGATGCCGTTCACGATGATGGATGGTAGAGACGGGCTGAGGGAAAGTCTGGCAGCGTGCGTTAACCGAAAGAAGAGAAAATTAGAGACGAAGAGAGGGAGGCTTGCATAATTGGATTCAGGAACGTCTCCTGTCTGCACCTCACTGTCTGTTCGTCCATCTGTCGGTGCTGCGTCCAATCAGCCGCGTCCTCAGCTCGGCCCCGCGTCCAATCAAAGGGCCAGTCATGCCCTGTCTGGACGGGCAGTCGCTCCCTTGGATGTGAAAAAAAATAAAAAGAAGACAGACCAGAGAGCCAGGCTGTAATCATATAGGTGTTTTGGGGGTTGGCTTCCAGTCTCACACACACACACACACACACATGCTCCTACACACACACACTCAACATTGAAGAGTGAGCAAAGCCTGGACAAACAGCCTGTGATTGCCCATCAGGAAATGGTGCCGTGGTGCAGTCTTAACATTTCAGACTGAGCTCTTTCTTCTCTGGTTTCCTCTCTCTACAGCCCATTTAGGGTTTTATGGCGAAATTACCCCGAGTTATTGGGGAGCTTTTGTTGTGGGACGCTGCTTTACAGAGTCGTAACAGCAAGCCGAACAAAGTCTGTTTCATCCTCATGTCTCTCTTGAAGTTTTTGAGGAGTTGTTTTATTGATTAAACAATACAGTAAATACTTTATTCTCTTGTCATGTTTTTCAAAAGCTCTGGTAAGAAGTCTCCCTTTAGCTGAAGGCCAGACTGAAACTGCTGCACCGCACGGATCATTTTTAAATGCTTGCACTTTAGTGTGTGCCTTAAATTACATTCATGTGTCGAGTGCTGCTACAATATATGTTTGACAAAGGTTCAACACGCATTACTTACAATTACTATAATAGTGCAGGGATTGTACATGTTAATTTCCATCATGAGAAAGAGACATTTTACACTGGGATCAAAGACAAGTAGGAGATTGAAAAGAACATAAGCGTATAGCAGAATGAGAGCGAGAAAGAATTATTTTGGTTTATTACAATATGGATCTTATTTTCATAGTTTCATCCATTCTTATTGGTAATCCGAACATTATACTCACCAGCTGAACTGTTTAGATCTTGGCACACGGCGACTTAAGACGGCCTCATCAATACTTTCTATCTGGGTATCAACCCAGCTGGCACAGAACATCAATACGACATCAGACAGACATTAAATTTTGGTTGCAATGAAAATCATTAAATATTAGAGTTTAACATTGTGTGCACGTTGGCATTATGAACTTTTACAGATGTTTGGTTTTGTTCCCATATCTCTAGATGTCATTATGCTACATCAACATGACATGACATGTTTGGAAGACGCTGGAATGCAACTTAAAACCAACAACATATCAACGTCATCTGTCGTCAGTGCTCTACGTCAAATTGATGTTGGCATTAGATGTTGTTTTAACTCGACATCACAACGTGTATTCAACCAAATATCAACACCTGACAGTTAGCGGTGGGAATCACCAGAGGCCCCACGCTGTGATATCATCACGATACTTAAAGGGATAGTGCACCCAAAAATGAAAATTCAGCCATTATCTACTCACCCATATGCTGAGGGAGGCTCAGGTGAAGTTTTAGAGTCCTCACATCCCTTGCAGAGATCCAAGGGGAGAGGAGGTAGCAGCACAACTCCACCTAATGGTACAAGATATACAAGAAGGTGTATCTTTACAGATGAAGCACCTGCGCATGTGAATCAGTTTTTCTGTCTGTGATTGATTGCGTTGACATACATATGCATGCAACTTCCTCCATCTTACACAGCCTTGATTCAGTGTACGATGCATCTCTATGTTTTATTACAAATGCAAAGTCCCTTCCTCATCACTGCATTCGTTATGATTAGACAGGTTGGACATCACTGACCACTCGCAGACAACAGCACTGTTATATTTTTTATACGTAAAGCAATATTGGGCAAACTTCCAGCCGACCTCTGCTCCCTTCTCTGTGTCAGCTGTGGTAGTTAGCTACGCTCCTCCAGGTGGCTGCTTTTTAATGAACCCTGGATTTTAACACATCTGGGGAAAACTGTATTCTCCTCGTCTGCACCTTGGACATGGAACAATCTTCAGACAGATCCTAAATTAGAAACACTTATATCCACTGATGAATTTAAGGGCATTTTAAAGAATGTGGTGACAGATACATGTGCTTGTTCTTGAGAGGCCACTATGTTTGAATAGTTGTTGTTTTATTGTGGATTTTTTTATTATATGTTGTATTTGTTGCATTTTAAATGTGCTCTGATTGGCTGCTACCTCGGCCAGATCTCTCTTGTAAAAGAGATTTTCAATCTCAATTGGATTTCCTGGTTAAATTAAGGTTAAATAAATAAAATAAAATAAATCAACAGAATGATTTCCTGTCCGCCCCGCTGGTGTTTTTGTGGTCAACAACTTTCTTGAACTGTTTAATTTTCTCTGCATGGATGTACGCCAAATGACCATTTCCTGACTGCACAGTTGTCTCGTTCCAAACAGTGACAAGGGCTTTATTTTCATCCTCAGACTAAGCACTCGCCTCTTTTCTCTTTGTTTTCTTGAGACACAGTTGAAATATCTTACTTATCCTCACTGAAGTTTGACACTGAATAATGATGACAAAGCCCATCTGACGTCAGCAAAACCCGCCTGGAGGATGTTGGGCGTGCTTTGGCTCGATGATTCAGCACATCTTGGCACCATTAATTGAAATGCAAATCAACCCAGCATGGTCTGACTTGCTGTGGCCAAAGCTCCAATGGAAAAAGCCCTGCTGGTGGAGAACAAAACAGAGCTAAAAGGAGAGTCAGTAATGGACAGAAGCAAAACTTCGGTTAAATGCTAATGCTGCTCTGTGGCTGCTGGATAAGTAACTGAACATGTCGTTTTTATCACAGCTTGTTGCGATGCCCTCCAAGTGACCAAAGAATTAAGTAATGCAGGTTTAAATTTAGCAATACGAGTAGCTATAGCTTCTGCAATCAAAGATATCTGTTCCCAGTAAACCACTTGTCTCAAATTCCCTGGATCTCATAGCTCTTCGTCTTCTTCCCCGCCTCTTCTGCCCTGAATTAAAATTCTGTTTAAACTTTGAAATTAAATACAGCGACAGCGTGAGTCACAGTGAAAAAGGAAAAAAAAAAGTACAGCAGAGGAAGCATGATGACAGCGCAAATGAGAAGAGAAGGAGAGGGGGAGTGTAATAGATTAATAATGTGGCTGGTGGCCCTCAGGCTGAGAGAGAGAATGAAGAGAGTCAGAGACAAACACAGACAGATAGAGAGGCAGGAAGAGAGAAAAAAAAAGAGGAGCGCGAAACACGAGCAAAGGGAGGGAAAGAAATAGAGAGAAAAGACATGAGCAGCGCTTCCATCATTTCCCCCTCGTTCACGCTCCAGCGCAGGCCCGGGCCCTCCGACAGGGTGACGCGGCGGCGGCGGTGAAAAAACACCCGCTCCCACAATCAATGGCAAAGGAAAACAGCCCTGCCAATTTGTTACCTGACTCGCCGCGGCAACTCGTAGCCCTGCTTTACTGCACGCTGCAAACTGCCTTTTAACAAGCCCGCAGGGTGATGAAGTGAGAAGTGTGTGTGTGGCTGCGCTGGCGTACAGTATGTGTGCGGTGGTTAGTGCATGTGGGCGTCTGTGTGTTTTGTCCATGTGTGGTGTGACTAAGTGTGAGCGCATGTGTGTGTGCATCTGGTTTTGCTTGCTTTTTTTTATCAGACACAAGTGGAATACACAGTGTATACAGGGAGTTGGTGATACATGTGTGTGTAGGTGTGTGCATAAATGTGTGTCTCTTGCCTTGTTTCCCTCTAATTGCCCAGGCTTGTCTTAAGGGAATCTGATAGTTGACCCTGTTGGCCATTTAATGTCGCTGATCCTTTTACACTTCCTGGAGCTGCTACAATAACCCATTGAACTGCGTCTCACACACACACACACACACACACACACACACACACACACACACACACACACACACACATGCGCGCACTTTAAGATCCCACTGATAAGAAAGAAAAATCATACAGCCGTTCCGAGATCTTTATCTGCACTTCAATGAAAACTTAAAACTTGTACTGTAGGCGGGCGATTTAGGGGATGAGCAGATAAGCAAGAGGTGGAACAAAGAAGAAAAGGAGGACGATGAGGAGGAGGAACAGAGGGAGGAGAACGAACTCTCCATCTTCCACATTACTCACGAGTGAAATATGCGTTGGCTGGCGTGAGAGAGGTAGGGAGCTAACGAGGCGAATCACTGACCGGTGCCAACACTCTGCCTTTTAGTGCAGATGAAATTAAATTACTCCCCTCTCTCTTTCCCTTCCCTCTGCTTTCTTTTTCTTCTGTCTTTAATAGCGCTCGTATAGTGAGAGTATAAACTTCGGCACTGACGCGACACACTCGGCAAGTATCTTGTATTTCGATCCCTCTCGCTCCGAGGCAGTAAACCTGAGATGATGGTTTGTTCTCATTTCTCTTTCTGTGTTGTTTTTTTTTTTCTCGTCCACTTTCGATCCAAGTGCTGCTGCTGCTGGCAGCTCTGATCCAAGTTGTGTCTGCCAAGAAGTAGACAGTGTTTTGATGTCTTTTGAGGACTGCTATTGCAGTTTTTCTTTTTCCAGGTATGAAATTAATACCCTGCAATCCTGAAGTGGAGGGGAGTTTTTCGCTTTCTTTTTTTTCCCCCGTCAGTCATGTCTGGGGAAAGTTTGCATCTCCAACATGTCAACTGTGCTGAACCAAAGAAAAACCTTTTTGACTTGAGAATTACACACTTTTAAAAGATTTTGTAATATTCTCAATGGAAACGGCATCAAATAATCCTTAAAGGAATAGTTTGACATTTTACATTCTTTCTTGCCGAAAGTCAAATTAGAAGATTAATACTTCCCTCATGTCTGTAGAAAATATGAAGCTACACCCAAGCAGCCAGTTAGCTTCACATAAAGACTGAAACAGCACCTCAAAAGTTTCCCAGAATGTTGAACCATTCCTTGGAGTAAAAATGAATAAGCGTTACGTACTTAATGTGAAAGTATGTGTGTTAGGTTTCGGCTCCTTTAGTCCCGTTAGACACATTCTCACTCCGACCTCATCACATATTGATGTTTGGTCATGGACTTTCCACATTGATGATAAGCCTCTGAGGGCAAGGGTCAATATATTTGGCTGATCCAGTGCAGCCAGCAGATATCCAAGCCAAGGCTTCCTCTTCCATATGCTGGTCATTTCAGCTAATCTCTATGAACAGTCACTGTATATTAATGCAGATACATTTTAAAAACGCTAACATAAAGCTGACTTGTTGTCAGATGATAGTCGAAGGGTTCTGAGATTGCATTTAATACAAACTTGATTGGACAATATTACCTGAGCAACAAAGGGACCACGAATGGAAACCAAAACACCTCAGACACCAAAGTCTTGAAGACAGCACACAGTCTCTTTCAAAATAAACGCGCTACGTCGGTACAAAACTGCAAATGGATGTTTTTACCTTCATCAACAGGCACGTGGTTGGGTTTAGGAAAAAAGAACAGAGTTTGGCTTTACATTCATACAGGAAGTGAATACTGGCCCTCCAGGTGAATGTCGGTGGTTGTTTGATCCATCCACCATCCCTCCCACTCGCTCTACTTGCACTTCTGCAACCTTTAGTTTTTGTTGTTGTCCCGTCATGTTTCCCCCTCATGCCGCCAAATGCCAGAAAACAATAATGGCGACCGGCAACATATCACACCGATGTGAAAGAACAGCTTTTAGCGTTGGTGTGTGACCCTGGAAATCACTGAACAAGCGCGGGATTTTGATGAGGCCGGGTTGTTCTGTCAGTGCATTGGCCATGTGATTGCAACCCGCATGATTACATAGGTTATACACAAAGCACCGGCTCATGATTGGCTGGGTTATATATATATATATATATAAAAATGAATACATTACTTTTTGTAGGAATTCGTACAAACTGGTACCTGCACAACTTTATACCAACACCGAGTTTAGCATTTTGGCTGTGGTTGTTTTTTGGAGCCAGGAGTGGCCAAACTTGGACGAGAAGGTGAACTTTTTAAGCCTAATAGAATATAACAGGTGAGTTAAATGAAAATCTTCCTTGCTTCACTTCTTCAGCCCCAGAGGTTGCAGCTTGACCCACACCCACATCACCTCCAGATACGTACACACACAGTATTACACACATCCTCCACTGTACCAGCCAGATGCTGATAACTACACCATTTCTGGAGAACATTCTCTCCTTCATCAGCTGCATCGAGCCCATATATTTCCTGTAGATTGAGCTGCAATTAGCATAACAAAAACAAACAGCCCCTGATGAGTGTGAGGACTGTTTGCATTTGCCTGCTCACCGTTTTTCTTCTGCCTCTTTCCTTTCTCACTGAACTCCGACAGCATAAAATGTTATATACGTTTCCCGTCTGCGCGGTCACATCCTGTTAGCTCAGACATTTAACCAGCGACTGATAGAGAATTCACTTTGGAGCAGCAGTCTCTGAACGGGCCAGGTGAGGGGTCAGCTCCAATAACAGCAGCAGGGGAAAGAAATGAATAAAGCAGCAGGCCCCAGAGGAAACTCGGCGGCCTGTTATAGGGCTTTGTGGTTTTAGCTCCACCATTTTAACGAAGGGACAATTTCTTTTCAAAATGTCGGCTCAAAATCCTCCCAACATTTGGCTCGCAAAGTCACAAGAACTGGGTGCTGGCAAATAGACATCTGTTCATCCGTGCTGCCAATTCATGTAAACGAGCTAACGCTCTCGACTCATGTAATGTGTTTGGGCTCAGAGGGGACTCTGTTGGTATCAGGCTCGTTTCTGAGTGGACTTGATTGACGTGGGTGAGCGAGTTGGCCCCTCGTGCAGGTCCTGGAGCCTTTTTCTGCTGGCGTGCTTGTGGCTCCGAGTGGCTGGTAAGTAGTGATTACTGGACTTGGCCTGAGTAGCAGCTGTAGTAGAGTGAAATGTGGCAATGTGGCCCTGGAGAACCCACACTTAATGACATCAGGAAACACCGCCCAGGTTCACCCACAGCGCAGCGTCTGGAGCATGTGTGTGGGTGTAGCGTAGAAAAACTGAGAGAGAAAGAGAGAGAGGGAAGCGGCTGAAAATAGGCTATGAGGAAGTAACCATGTGTGTGTTTGCACATTATGACTATGATGATATTTGATTGTGTACAACAGTGTGTACATATCTATACGTTTTACTGAGTGTGATTGAATGGGTGCCGGGAAAAGAGCATATGTTATTGTAAAAAATGTATGTAGGGCTGCCCCCTAATAGTCAACCAAACGTTAGTCGACCACAAAGGTCATTAGTCTGCAAGATTTCATTGGTCGCTTAGTTGCAGAAAAAACAGCAACAACAAAAAAAACAAAATGTGAAACACTTTTACAAGCTGTCAATCTAAAACAAAACCTATATGACTGGACCATGTGGGAATTTACTTTGAAAGGACAGACGCAGGAAGTGTCCACGCTCAGCAGTCAGACAGGAGTCAGGTTAACTTCCAGGGCTGGTACCTGCAGTTATTCCACAGGCTAGTTAACAACATGTCGGACAGGAAATCCAAAGTGTGGGATCATTTTGAGAAGGTGAAGGATGAACCCAAGGTGATATGTAAGTCTACCTGCAGACCTTTTCTTTTTTTGCGACTAAGCGACTAATAAAATCTTGATGCTTAATGGTCTCTCTGGTCGACTAATACTAGGTTGACTATTGGAGGCACACACGTCCACAAACCAACAGGTGACATCTTGGTGGCTACATCCATTATTAATACAATTTATGTTCTTTATTCAGTGAACATTTACTATTTGATTTTTTGAATATTTTAAATGTTGCATTTTTTACAGCCATGTACAGCCTGCAGTCTTTTTCTTTGTTGCCTTTACTAGGGCCTTGCTTTGCTTCTTTACTCAACAACCTTCAATCAGTGGAATAGCAAAAACAGCCAAAACCATAGTGGGAATGTGTACTGCATTACCTGTGCATGTGCATATGCCTTTTTTTAGTGCACGCAGGATTCAAACAAAACAGGGACCAACTCATAAAAACATTGCTCCATAGCACGAGTGGTCAAAAACTCCACAGGGAACCTAAGAGTGAGTTTTAATATGAATACGACCGATATGTTATTGTGTGGAACGCACATAGCAACAGCACACACTTAAGTCAGACTATGTGGGAGTGTATGACAAACAAAGTTTCTGATAAACAAGGTGCCATACAGTCAGTATGAAGTGTTGTTAAGTGCTAAAGTAACCACAGTTTCAGATTGTGTTGTGCACACCAACACTGTGCAGCCATGCACACTGAAAGCAGTGTGTGTTTGACATGTGGGCAGTGAGTGACTTTGCGTGTCTGGAGCTGTCATTCCCTCCTCACCACTTTGTTCCTCTAAGCCGGTCTGGCTTTTTAATGAACGGAAAGAAACACTTAAAAAGCAATATGAGCAAGCAATTACCATTAACAAAATATAATCCTAATGATTTTTGGCTTCATTAAACTTCGCAGAGAAGTCTGCCATGTCACGAGTGTTTTATGGTGCTTATTTCTTACAGTTTTTTTTAAATCAGTGCCCATTTTTCCACCCTTGCTGATTGTTTTTTATTCCAGCCCGTGTCTCCTTGCCACAGTTGTTCTGACGGCCCGGAGCCAGAGAAGGGCCTTGGGTAAGCATTATCTGTATTGCTGTAAAGCAGATGCACTGCCAGCAAAAAACCCAAGAGCCAGCACGGGCGAAGGAAGGGAATGATCGAGGGGGACAGAGCATCCTCCCTTCCTCTCTCCTCCACCTGTCTCCTAGCCTCTATCGGAGCCGGCCTCAGGGAGCGTCGAGGCAGAGGAGTAGGAGTAAGAGGAGGAGGAGGAGTGTTTTCTTTTCTTTTCGGGGAAGGAAAGGGGATCGATATCTCTAGTAATCGTCCTCTCCACGTTGACATTTCTCTGCCTCTCCTCTGAGGCCGTTTAAGCGTCGGATGAATAAAGCTGTCACGGCCCATTCCACCCCTCGTCCTCTAAAACCTCTGCATCCCTGGCAGCCAGCCCTCGCTTCCCTCCATCATCCGGCCGCACCATTGGCTCAGACGGACTCAGACGGTGACTAATGGCACTTCGTGATTGGTCGAGGCTGGCGTGAGGGCTGATGGATTGCCTCTGTTGATTGGCCTCTGCTAATTAGAGACCTTTTGAGACAGGGTGATGGATGGGTTAGCGCCGCCCAGTTCCCTCCCTTCCGCCCTTGGTTTCGAGCTGCTCCAAGTGATTTGTCTCAGGATGTTTTCTGGTTGTGTTAGCCACTAATTAAAAGTACCTAATCAAATGATCAACATTGGCATGTCTGGGGGGAAATGGTACCACAGTATTTTTGCTCTTCAGGCTCTTCCAAGCAACCAAACAACATAAAACATTAATTGGATTAGATGTGATGCAGTGTTAGGCGGTGACCGCTGTCTGCCCTCCCTGTGGTTTCTGAGGTTTAATCTGCTAGATACACAACCTATGATATTATATCGTTATTGGATCTATAACTTACAATGCTTTGTGCCTTTGAAATTAAAAGGTTTTGTCTGATATCTGAGTGGTTTTGAGATTTGGGGGTTCACAGTTTTCACTTCTCAAATTGCAGGTCATGTAGTAAATTTCTCTTTTATTGGTTAAATCAACAGACGACATAGAGTTTCTCTAACAGTATCATTATCTGCAGATGGAAGAGTCTAATACTGAGGATTATTTTAAAGGATGGAAGAGTCTAATACTGAGGATTATTTTAAAGGAGCTCTATGTGAAATTCAGAGTGCATGAGTTTTCTGGACATGATTTCAAACATGGAGGTGGTTCCCAGTGAATGAAGTTATTTTTTCTCAGACTCCAGCTGCTGCGAGAGGCAGCAAAACATCATTTCATTTTATAGTTACTCTTTACGAAGACGTTTAAAACTCTCCACAGTATGAACAGTGGTTACATGAGCCCCGAAACTAGATACATCTCAGCCCTGAGCAGAGTGACCGTCCTCTGCTGACCAATCAGACTGCAGTGTTCACAGCTCCACCTTTTAGTACCAGATCTGTGTGCTAGGTGCCCCAACAGAGGGGGGACCAAACATGGGGACGCTAAGGAACAGTTGCATTGGTACCATCCACAACTTTTCACAGTGGAAACAAATAAAAGTGGACTGAACTGAACCGTACCGTACTGCTGGGTGAAAACGAGGCTTAAGTAACTTGTCAAAGAAGAATAACCTGCAGGCAAGTTTTAGAAATACTGAGATGATGAATCCAAATCCCCAAATATTTCCTGCCATTTTCAATAATTATGGACATTTTATGAACTCATGGATTAGCTGATAAAAGTCAAAAACAATTAATAGATTAATGGATAATAAAAATAGCTGTTAGGTGCAGCCTTAGATAAATATTTGTTCCAAATGCTGTTTAAAAGCATACAGTTCTGATGGGGAGCTTATCAGGGCCGGGTATTGAACTTCAACACATTTTGAGTACCAGCAGAAAAGTGGTCGTAGCACTGAGTGTCTTAAAGTGTGTCATGGAAGCTGGAATTAAGCGCTTTGTCTGATTCTTCATCTTCTTTACTGATTTCCTGACCAGGAACTTCTCCGAGATTAGATTTTTATGGGCTTGTTTGGGTTTGTTTATACACTGATTATAAACACACCTGGAATCAGCCAGTAAAGTATATGAGTTTTTAATTGTAGGATATTAACTCCTCCAATGCTGCTTTCACCCCCAATTCTCCAAAATATGCAGAGGGCGTGACCCCGGGGTCAACAATTTTACGGCCATGGTAACATGAAAAACTGATTTTTGACCAAACAGCCTGATTGAACCGTATAATTCTGAGGTCACAGCTTGTTCATGGGAAATAGTTTTCCTCCAGCATGTATAATGAAAAGAGGACTCTCTCGGCTCATTTTCATCTTTCTGCCAGCGTTCTGCTTTTTTGTCTTGACATGTTTTCACGAAGTTGCCAACTTAAGCGGATAGGATTACATTCCTCTGCAACTGGTAATATTTAAGTTATGTTACAGCGGCCGTATATAAAATGTAAGCAATACAGAATTTCAGATAAATAATTTAAGAATCAGGACATGTGCTGGCATTTGTCATCATTTCTGGCTGAAGCAAGCCCGTCTCTTTTCATGTCCACATGCTTTGACAATTAGCTCGAGTTAGCATGATATGGACCCTGTGTCTAAAAGTCAAACAGTATTTGCGGACTCTAATTGAAACCAGAGTGTTTTTCTTCAATACGATTTGGTTATTAGCAGATCATAAAGCCCTGATGACATAATGTGGTTAGCCTGGTCGCACTCTGGTTTACCAATCTCTCCCTCTCCTTCTTCCTCTCCTCCTTTCCCTCTCCCTCGCTCTTTGGTCGGAGTAGTGAGCGGTTGCATTCCTGAGCCGCCCGTTGCAATAACAGCTCAGCGCTTTAAGCAAACTCTCCTCACCGCAAAACTCCCGCCCTCCTCCTCCTCCTCCTCCTCCTCCGCCTCCTGTTCAGCCACAGTGCCTACTCCTCCTCTTCCTCCCCCCTCCATCTCAAATGTTCATTCCATCATCTCATCTCATCTGATCTGGGGGCAGTTTTTATTATAACCCAATCATAAAGAAGCAGCGTTGGCCGGGCTCCAGGAGCTAATGCCTTGTTTCCGACACACTGATAAGAAAGACAGAGAGAAGTTAGGCAATTATTGCCTAAGTGCAATAATTGTGCAACTATTTTTCTTTCTTCCTTTTCTTTCTTCCTTCCTTTCTTTCCATACCACCCTCGCCCACAAGAGGAGCTCCACCCAAGCTACTTCACCAGAAAGAAAGAATGAAGGAAAAGAGGAGAGAGGGGAAAATGCTTAGTGCCCAGACCATGAAAGAGCGCCTGTGGAGTATTAAGAAAAAAAAAAAAAAAACTATGTCAGAAGATGGAGGAGCCTGGGTCACACACACACACACACACACACACACACACACACACACACACACACACACACACACAAGTGCACACACTTTGCTGTACGAGAAATGAGAGGGCCCCCACCGTCTAGCGTGCAGAGTGGTGGAGAGCTGGGTATCTCTTCAAAGACCCCTGCAGCTTTCCCAGAAGACATCATCCGCGTGTCTAACTCCCTCCAGACCCTGCAAATGCTGCTGCCGCTGTGTGTATGTGTGTCAGTATTTGTGTGCACACACTTCAATGGTGTGATTAAGCTCCCAAAATTGGGGACAAATTGCTCTCAGGTGCAGATACTTTGGGATAAGATGATTTTTCTTCACCATCCTCCGCTCTGTCCCCCTCCGCAAACCGCTCGCACCCCTCTCGTCATGTCTCCTGTTTCCCAGATCCTTTTACTCCCCTCATATCCTTTTACGTTCTTACCCCGTGCCCCTCTTTTCATTCCATCACGCTCTCTGTTCGCCTCTGTCCCTTTTTTGGAAAGACTCTCCACTGTAGGACGAGTGCAGGGCAGGGAAATGGCTCTGTGTCTTTATAAGTATAGAATAGATTACTTCCAACTGGGCTTGGAGGGAACTCCTCTTCACCGATATCAAAGCCTGTTTGCTTCTTTTGTAGGGAGACAGAGTGGAGGAGCTTTCTCTCCCTCCTTTCTCTCTCGCTGACATAAGAGCTCCTTTATCCACCGAGTGTGGGGAATGTGTGTGTGTGTGTTCTTCTGAAAGTTTAGTGGGTAATTCTTGAAGTGGTGCTCATAAGGCATTAAAAGCACATAGTGAGTGCAGGGTAATTATATTCAGAGCATGATATAATAAAGAAAATTAAAGAATTTAAAGCTGCATTGGTCAACTTAGAGTGGTGAGAGGGCACTTTGGACTTTGAGGACATTTTTAGACTGTAAATATTTCTATGTAAGCTGCCTCTGTCACACTTTACATTAGCAGCTGTGTGTTAGCATGATCACAGACATTACAGTTCGTCTTTTGTTCATCACAGTGTCTGTGGAGACCAGTGTTGGAACATTTAATTAACTACACATTACATATTACTCATTAAAATAGCAATTACTTTACTAATTACCAAACAGCTAATTTAATAAGGTACATATTGACTTTCGTTACTTAGCACAGCTCCATGAAGCATGCCCTTAATTAGCTCCAATTCTGTATTATTATGTATATGAATAGAAAACTAGCTTAAAGAAGTACTTCAATGCTAATGTAACAACTGGTGAACCAGGTGAGACTGGACTCCAACGCACAAGAGACAGTTGAGGTAAGATAACACAGCTAGTCTCTACTGGTCAAAAGGTAGGTTCGAAACACAGAAAGACAATCAGTGGAGACAAACAAATCCAATAAAGATGAGGCAGAGACGGAGTCAATCAACAGGCTAAATCCAAAAAAAACAAGTAAAGGACACAGGGACACAAAAGGCTGGAACGCTAGAGACACAAGGAGCTGAGACAAACTGGCACTGAGAGAAAACAAGACACACTAAATACTCTGGTGAGGGGAAGGATAACGAGACACACAGGTGAGTCTAATGAAAAGGGAGGGAAAACACACAGGGGCAGGAAGTGAAGTGATCTGAAACAAAAATTAAATGGCCTTAAGTGGCCTTTTAATAAAATTAGGCTGTCTATGCAGTAGAAAGAAGCAAATACGTTTGAAATTGGTGTTACATGACCAGAGAAAACAGAGAAAAAGGGACTGTGGCCTTCGCTTTTGCTCAGGAGGTAAAAAACCTAAAACTACCAGAATGCACTGTGCCCCATTAGACCAATAAACGCTCCCACTGGTAGGTGACGTAACGCAAATTTATTCCCTTGACAAAATGGCGGCCAGCTGGCAACAAACAATCTTGTATCAGAGTTAAACGGGAAGCAAAAACATGTTTCTGCAACACAGTAACAGAATCTTGATTTACATTTGGCAGTTTGTACCATTTGAACTCAGTCCTCTCAGCCTGTGTTTTCAGTGAGCAGAAAACAGTATGGCACCCACTTCCTGTTCACAAACTCTCACCATTACAGCTAAACAGGGCACTAAAACATGTTTGGAAAAACATTTTAAGCAAGAAATAGGCAGTGCAGTGACATAATCTTGATTTATATTCGATCAGCACTGCCTGGTGCCTAGTTTGAACTTTTCTGGCATGAGTTTGTGAGAAAAAGAGGGGCTGGTCTGTCTGAAGACATCTAGGCACTAGTTAGATGGGGGAAGTTTACCATTAGTTCATTTACACATACCACACTGTTTTGATACAAAACTAGCTGATAAATGGCGAAGTATCTCTTTAACATTAGCCCTGGTAACTGTGTGTGGCTGTCCAAAAAGTCTAGTGAAGCTGCTGGTTCACACACCCTCCAACTCTGCAAAACTAGATGATTCCTGAATGTGTGCTTGGAGGTGGCTAACGTTAGCAAGGATATGTGACTTACTTCCCCTCCTCTCATCTCCAGTTAAATTCCCAGTGAGACAACAAACAAACTGACCCAGGAACTGTCAAAGTACCAGCGCTATTTATTGCTGAGAAAGTAGCTGTATTAATTAAAGCGTTACTGCCCAACACCTGCGGAGAGACGAATAAAGCAGCATTGATTTGTTAAACTGCATAAAATTTTATACCATATGTTTATGCTTCCTTGACAAGCAACCTCTTGCAGCTGGTGAACTAATGATTCACCTCTCTATGTAGCAAATGTGGAAGCGATTTGATGTTGTTATAGTGCAAAGAGAAAAAAATATATATAAAGGAGGAGTTCAGGGTGGATGTGAGACTGTGATTTCCATTTTGTCTCCAATCAACAATCAACGTTGGTGACCGTGATCCTGGCAGATCTGAAAACACAGAGGGCACTGACAGGCCTTATTCAATTCAATCATTCAATCGAACTTTATTCCAGACACAGGGAAGGTCCATAGTACAGTACATACATATAAAATAAATAACATAGGCAAGGTTAGGGTTAGATTAAATCAAGACGCCAATGGCTCCACAGTCTTGAGGTAAATCTGACCGTGCTCATTGTAGGATTCACTAAAATTGCAATAACTGTATGCTGTTGCATGACACAGACAGTCTACACATACATCTATACATACTGTACGGTTCCTGAGTACAGCAGGACATGTGGGTACATCAACAGTTACGAACAGATGGCTAGCGCTACTCCACTTTGAGTAGTAGCCCAACCATCATTGTATGCCAGTTTATTGTTTTGACTTTGGTTATATCGAATATAGAGGAAGCACATTCCTTGCCATACTTTAATTTCTCAAACTGTTCTGGTCAAGTTCACCTTTTATTCAGTCTCCTGTAACCTGCAGGTGCCTTGAATATTCTCTGAAATTCCTCTCCTTGGTCACTGAATACTGTAAAACTAGAAAGAGTTATTGCTATATAGTTTCTCCCGCCCACTCAGGCTGTGAAAAGTTTCTTCTTTGTGCAACTTTAATATAAGTGATAGGGGACACAGTCCTTGCTCTGTGTAAAAATGCAATTGTAAGTTAAACCAAAGTTGATATGGGGCCCTCAGTAAAATGAGTTTGTCAAATCAAGTGGGAATCTTTCAGAGTTACAGTCTTCAGAACAAACCTCTCCCCACTGAGGCTCAGCGAGGAAACATTGTCCAGGGAAACAAAAAGAGGACATTTCTTAGGCTACTTAAAAGACTTTAGAAGACTTGATTTGTCTAATTCTGATTGTTGAAGCCTCAAATTATCCTCAGATAAACTTTAGAATGACTTTGTTCTTTGAAAAAACAGGGTGAGGACTTTGGATTGTGTCCCCCATAACTAACTAGGCTGCGTCTATGTTGCACTAAGAGGGGGTCTTTTCACAGCCAGTATGGACAGGAGTCTCATTGTGAGGACAGACAACTCTCCCAGTATACACATGTGAATATTGTTTAACAGAAAGACAGACTTGATAAAATGAATATTGTGGCCTATATGCCTTCTGTTTCATTTGTTTGAACATGGTTTGATAAGGAGGATACTTGCTACTTGCTAAACTGTATTGCACAAGAAGTTCTTAAAGGAGCTAATAGCGACATCAACAGCATCGCTGTGATTCTGAGCTGGGATTGTCTCCACACGGTTCTCATCAGGGAGGTGGCCGAGCTGGCGACTAGCAGCTAGCGGTGCTAACTAGTGCTTACTATGTGAACAGTGCAGACAGAGCTAACTGTGTCAACATGTGGGGGAACCAGAGGATGGGCGTTACACCTCTGCGATGCAGCCGTTAGCTGCTGTCTTAGGTCGGGATGGTGTTATCAGTGGTAACTGCTGTATGAGCAAGGTGCAGGGCAGTGATTAGCTAGCCAAACATAACCACTTGCTTTTGTTGCCTAAACCTAAATACGTATGTGTTGGCTGGACGTAACCATTTGGGTTTTTTGTTGAAAGAAAAATACGTCAATTCACGGTGTTGTACCAAAGTAGTTTATTTTGAAAGAGATATTCCCTCTGAAAAAGGAATTGATTCTGAAAAGACACAATGCATGTAACAGACTGACGTTGACACAGCGTCCCAGAACGTCAACAACAGACGCACCCAGGCTACTGTGCACGTCATATGTCAGCATGGTTGACAAGGTTGGAATGAGAATGTGTGCATCAATATCAGGACTCGTAAGTACTTAATATCCCATTGAAGACAAACCCATACACATAGATGTATCCTTACGTCTGCACAATGCCAGTTTAAATCATCCCATAGTGACGTCTGTCACCTCAACCCTGTTCATCTACTGCTGCTGCTTCTGTCACTGGCTGACCTCTGACCCCTGGTGATGATTCCCCACAGAGAGGACGATGATGGCTATCGACTGACCGCAATGTGTGGTCTGTTACCAGGCAGCGCAGACCGTCATCTTCAAAGAGACTCTGTCTGCTTACCTCTAACCTCTCTATCTGGGTCCCCAGCATCTATCTGCACCTTTATCGCTGTTCGCCTGCCTCTCTTCTAAGCGATTAGGAGCTATTGAGGAGCCTGAATGGTGATTTTGAACAACAGACACACTCATATGGAGGCTGTGTGAGACAGAAAGCATATACATTTCTATACGAAGACTTCCAAGGGACTCTTTGAATATGTGGCTCAAAGGCCACCAGAGCTTAAAGGTTGAGTTTGATGTATAAGAGCTTCAGGCTTTTGTGAAATCCTGAATGAAATACTTATATTTTTGCAGGGCTTTGCTGTACATCAAATAAACACCACTGATGTTATGGATTTTTTTTAGCTGTCTTTGCACGGACGCACTGCAACAGCAGCTTCATTTTTCATCTCAGTGTGTGTGTCATTGTGTGTGTTCCGAGCAGCACGGTGAGCCAGGTGTTCCTGGGAGTCCCTCACTTCAGAGGCCAAAAGTTCAAAGGTCAGATACCTCCCCTGAATATCTCCATGGGTACGAGCCTCTTCTAAGGAATTGAGATAAAGTCACCATCTGATCCTCTGTGCCACCCGGCGCCTGAGCTCCGGCCGAGATGAAAGCGCAGAGGCTCGTTGAAAATGACTTTCTTGTCGTTGCTTCAACTTTTAATTTCCTTAATTGATTTTCCCTTCCCGCAGAGGTAAGGGTTTGCAGACACAAAACTAATTGATTTCAAATTTTAATCCCTCTTACCGCTGAGCTATCGAGGGGCCTCCCCGCCATCGATCTCCAATCCATCCAAACTCAATTAATGTGCTGGAGACCGATGAGGGGAGGAGGAGGAGGAGGAGGAGGGGAGGAGGAGGAGGAGGACCTCTCTTTCCTTAGGTTTCATTCTCTCTTATTTTTCTCTTCTGCAGATGATGCTCATTCCTGCTCTGCATTTGGTTGCACTTTAATCATACAGCCATGATGGATGATATTGTGCGTACTGTAAATCTTCAGCAATGGTTGTAATTACTCTGTGTCGTCTACTTTGCTACTTTATAAGTTATCTAATATTTTTTGTTATTGCTTTATGTCTAAAAAATGTGGCTGAATCGACTGGTCCTGTAAGCTCTGGCTACGTTACTGTTGCTATGGTGAGAACAGTATCTGATACAGCGACAAAGTGCCAGGGTTGAAAATTAACTTTTTGTCCACCTGCCAGTGTAGCTGGTGGATTCCAGCCACTCAAAAGATTGTTTTTTTGGCCAGTGAGTACAGTAAATCTACCACCGTTTGGCTGGTGGCTGGTGCTAATTTCCAACCATGGTAGGCTTGGATGTTTTTTAGTCACCTCTCTGTCAGCACCACTAAATTTGTGCTAAATTTAAGGCTCTTCTGTCTATTTTTCAAGTCTTGGTGGTGCCTTTTGTGGTTGGCTTTGGACGGTGATGGCATGTGGCTGCGAGTCACTCATCAGGATGAGGAAATCAGCTCGCCAGTCTGTAAACTCTGCTGTCGATTTCTAGCTAGCTAGCGCCTAGCTGGCCAGGTCGAGGGTTTTCAGTTGGAAACATCAGTAAAAATCAAGGAAAAGATGGAGAAGATGGACACCAGCTGAAGTAGCATCCTGCTACCCAGTAACTAGTCAGGTTCCAATTGGATATCAGTCACTGTTATATCCTTTCATGTACCAAAACTTTGCTAAACCCTGGACAGAGATATTCAACCAAGAGGGTCTTTTTCTATGCTGATTTGACAGCTGACTGCTTATCTGGCGAGAGAAAGTGCGAAGGTTTATGCTTCACAGAGAATACGGACTGGTGTGGGAGTGAGAATGTGAGGTGATGTCCTGTTCCTGCTGTGGATCAATGCTATACACCTTTTCGCAGCTGAAATAATAACTGTCTGGCAGATCTTATCGACTGCTGCTAGCTAAGTAAATTAATGCTAGCTCTATGGGTTGATTAAATAAAACAACTGTCTCTGGCTGACTTTTTTTTACTGATTCCTTTTAAAATGAAAACCACATGTAGTAAATGAGCCCTTAAATGCACATCATGGCTGCAGAATTTGCTAAATGTTAAAGGCAATTTAAGTGTAAGACGTTCCAGATTATTGACATTTATCTAAAGCTGAATATATTTACAGCTACAAAGCTGAAATGCCCCGACAGTTTGACCTAAACTGCTCTTTGCAAGGAATCTGTTCTTGATTTCACAAACTGGAGCAGGCCATTTTGTATCCTCACAGGCACCATAAACAGATGATTCAGAGTTCTGTGAGAGATTTGATAAATGTTTTGATATGCGACCCCACCCCTGGTCATTCTCTTTTAACATCACATGCAGAAAGCACTTGAACATGATCTTTTCTTCTAAAAAAAAAAAACCCTTTTCATTATGTTGTGTTTTTAGCAGGGCTTAATGTTATAGCTGTCTGAATGTTTTTGAAAGTCCTCGTGGACCTTGGCAGCCTTTGACTAAAGTGAAATTAAACTAGCTCTCTCTTGCACTTCCACTCAAACTTCAAAGCCCCCAAACTTTGGCACTGGAAAGCCATTGAAATGAATTGTTAAAAATATCCTCCCTCAGTAGTTTATGATGAACATTATATGTGTGTGTGTGTATGTGAGAGTGTGTTTCGGTGGGTAGGGTTGACATCAGAGCCTGAGGGAGAAGATTTATGAGTGTGTGAATTAGGGTGTGATTATGGCCCAGATTTAGTGGTGTGTAAGGGAGACACGGCAGATCCCCACACGAGTATCAGGTCAACCTGACCAGACATTTGCTCCGATACACGATGTCGACAAAGTATGTAGCTAGCATGATTAACTGAATTAATCTAATCTGATACCACAATATTAAAGATGGCTTGTTTCAACCTTAGATTTTGTGTGGCAGAGATTAATTCTGCCCATTTTATATTGACATCAGTCTGGTGGAGGGCTTTACCCAAAAGAATGACACATCACATCGTCGTTCCCATATATAATTCATATAGAGGAGTGATGCCTTTTTTGACCTTTTAACTCATTCTCTTGCATCCTTTAATTTATTTGATCCTCAACCCCTTCTAGCAAGTGTTTGGTTGTTTTAATCGCCTCACATCAGATGGTTATTTGTGGACCCTCATTGACTCATCTCCATTACACAACAGAACTTTGTTCATAGAATATATAATGTTAATTTCACCATGTGTGACCATTTATCTCACTATATAATGACGAAAACTCTGTCTGTGTGTGTGTGTCTGTTCCACGTTTCTCTCCTCACTGACTTGGTCAACCCATGTGAAATTTTTCTTTGTTGTCTATTATTTATTGAACTAACTGGAATAGTAAAATAAAATAAAAGAAATATAGTTTAAAAAACAAACAAACATTATTTGGATAGGCAGAAATGATGCACTCCAAGCAGAAATCAACAAAATAGAAAATATCCACACTTGTGCATTAATATTCCCCCCATGTGCAGCCCAGTTGACACATAACACTTTCACGTTCATATGCAATACATCAGAGTTTCTAAAGTGACATGGTAAATAAGCTGACATATTAATCGTGAGGTTGAGGGAATGGTGAATGGCGTGTCACTTAGGCGAGACGCTGGCCAAGCTGCTCATTAATCTGGACCTCGTCCCGTTATTAACACAGCCTCCAGTTTTGGAAGAAAAAAAAATGCAATATGTATTAATTGTTACACAGCTTTTTTTGAAAAAAATAAAAATAAAAAAAATAATAGTGTTAATGAAAGTTATAATAAATGTATGAGGAGTATAAAGTATAAATATGAATAAACTGTAAAATGTTTGTGATAGCTTTAAATTATGCAACCACAGTGAAAGATTTATGACTGCAGACTTATTATTATACGTTTTTTAATTGGATTTATTTGCAGCAATTTTCTATTTTGGAGAGCATTTTATGAAATTCTTAAATTGTTTTAGAGTTGACAAAAAGTGAGGGAAGAGAGATATGGGGAGCAACCAGTGTTGCACAAGCCACTCTCAAAATGCAATTTATTACATATTACTAGTTACTGTTATTTGAAAGTAGTAAATTACTTTACAATTTAATCAATCTATGTATAGAGTAATTAGTTACTTATTACACTACGCTTGCGTTACTTTCACCTCAGTATAACTAATGTTGATTATAAATGGATGAGGCTCATGGGCTGAAGTGGAGCAGTGTGGATCAGTGTGGATAGATAAAAAATGAAAACAAGAAACAGTTAATTTTGGGTGGTATCACATTACATGACACTGTGAATGTAATAACATTACCTGAAATCCTGTTTTTAACACGTTATATTACTTTGTTACTGCTAAAAAATAAGATATTACTGTAACGCATTACTTTTGTCCTACGTTACCACCAACACTGGGAACAACATGCAACAAAACGGCTGAACTCAAACCAGACGAACATCAACATCAACAGGCTGCCTGTAATCTTGTTCTTTTACGCTCTTAGGTTTAAAATGGTCACCAGTGGATTGGGGTGTGTGATTTTTGTTTGGTATTTTGGCATTACCTCTGAAACTAAAACAGCCGCCTGCTTGTTTGTGTGAGTTTGCTGCTAAACAGTGTCCAAAATATTGTTTTACATTGGTTTCTTAACAACACACAGTCGACCTTTCCTGGTGCAGTTTGTATGGTTACAGTGTTTAGTCATTTCACAACTGCCACAGTTTAGTAACCCTCCTGGATTTGAGCTTTCCATTCCCACAGTGTATTATTTTTCATTACGCTCCCTATACCCCTCTACTTATGGCTTTCTTTCTTCAGTGTTACACTGTTAAGGAATCTATTTCTGGAATGGTTTTTGGTCCCTGTGACGTTTTCCAAATTATTCTGGGTGCCTGCCAGGTTGGTGATCGCCATCCTTCCTTCTCCTCAGTTTCTTTTGGTGACGCGAGCGACTGAGCTGATGGATTTGAGCGGGGATTGGGAACGACAGGGCCATTTTACCTCACCGTGAAAGTGCTGTCTCCAGAACTATCCCTGTCCTGAAGGCTGAAACCACCGCTGACGGCGCACCAATGATATGAGATGAAGAATGACAACAGTAACAGCAGCGCGGGGTGTGCGCTCGGTGTTTGTGTGGAACTATTGTCTGGATTCAGTCATATCTAAAAGTGTGCGGGCATGCATGTATTCAGTTTTTCTCCATCTGCTCCAGTGTGCTTCATGGCAGGATGTCAGCCACCGTTCACACACTGATCCTGATTGCAGTCCCCATTATAATATAAGAGGATACCACTCATATGGAAGCCATCAAATCATGGCAGGACAGAACAATTGGCTCAAACTACGAGGCTGACGTTGATGGATCTATCACGACCCAAACTGGGAGAGAATTGGGGTGAAAAAAAAAAAATGCTGTCCTGGATTCCAAACTTTAAAAAGGATGTCTTTTTTCCTGGCTATTTGTTGGAGTGTAACTCAAGCTCCGGCTGCAGCAGACAGACATGGGCACACAAGGAATGTAAGACCTCTCCGGCTCGAAAGCCTTGTTGACAGAACTCCTGGGATCCAAGAAAACAAGACAGCGGACGTCTATGCAGGAATAACTGCCTGCCTCAGACTGATGATGGATCTCGGCCGAGTACATTGCAACCTCCACTGATGACGTTACTGGGTGTTCGTAGTCACAGTCAAGAGACTGTATGTAAATACCAAGACTCCTCGACTGATTAGGTTTCACATTTTATTTGGTATTCTTGGATGCAGCTGGATACAGTGTTTACATAAAATGCTCAATACTCAACACGGCAGTGAGCAAAATGCATGTTACATTACAGTTCAATAGGGTATAAAGATTCAGATGTCTTCGGACAGTTTGGTTAGATAAACAGCTTCAAGTTACTGTTTTTATGACTTTTATTGCTGGATTGGGATGTTATATCAATATTTGTCAGTGTCTGTTAATCTCTGTTTGGATGTTTCCTTATCAGAACACATCTAGAAGAAAGATGCAAACTAAAGTGTGTATGATAACTGCGTAACATAAATACAACAAAAAGTAGTTAATCAAAAACAGACATGCATAACAAAACTCCTCTAATAAACATGTTTGGCATTTGGGAAAAAAACCCCATTTAATAGCTTTGCTGTGCAGCGTTTGATGAGAGGATTAAAACCACTCACATCTGCGTGTTAAATATAAGGCTACAGTCAGAAAACAGCTAAGCATCAATGCAGGGAGGTAGTTTAAAATCAGCCTGACAACAAAGCTCACTAATTAGTTAGCATGTTATATCTAATATGTTTAATCCTTTTAAACACTGACACAAAGATGTGTATAGGTTTTATTTTGCGTTTTTACAGAGCCAGGCTTAATTTCCAGGCAATTTCCAGACTTAATGTTGGCTTAGTACGTTTCTGCAAACCACATGACATTTTTACATAGATATGTTTAAACTTTACGTTTCTTTATGTTTCAAAAATGCTTTTGTTAAAGTGTGTCTATGTTAAGCACAAAAAACACTTGATCATAGTTAGGAAAATATCATGTTTTGATTTTAAACACCTGCGTTTGGTGGTATAGTCTTGGCTGGAAGTGCCACCAAAGTCTAGTTAAAGAGCAACCAGTTTTGTGGTTTATTAGTCTCGAACAGTGCTCTGCAGCTTGGCAGCCATTTTGCCCAGGTGTCATGCCATCCACCATTCCCTCCACCTTCTGATGATTAAGTCAGCTCGTATACCTGAAATCAAAACTAGGTCACGTTGATAAGATGCGTATAAAATGGCAGCGCCCTGAGATAAAAAGAGTTCAGCTTTTGGAGCACAGCGCATGTCATGTGATCCATCAACCAATCAATTTTATTTATAAAGCCCAATATCACAAATCACAATTTGCCTCACAGGGCTTTACAGCATACGGCGCCCCTCTGTCTTTTAGACCCTCACAGCGGATAAGGAAAAACTCCCCAAAAACCCTTTAACGGGGGAAAAATGGTAGAAACCTCAGGAAGAGCAACTGAGGAGGGATCCCTCTTCCAGGACGGACAGATGTGCAATAGATGTCGTACAGAACAGATCAGCATAATAAATTAACAGTAATCCGTATGACACAACGAGACAGAAAGAGAGACAGAGACCGAGAGAGCTGTGATGAGGAACAACCAATCACAGCCAACAGATATCTTTCAGTTCTTCCATGAATATCAGTCTGTGATAAATACGAACCCGACCTCAAGTTTTCCAGGCAGTTAAAGACGCTGCATGTGTACGGCCCCTGAAATGGTGAACCATTTCTCTGAATATTTCATATCCAGCTTTAAAAAGCATCGTCTGTCATGTTGTCTATTTTTTTGGTCAATCCAGGAAATTACATACGTTTTGATGCAAAAATCCTGTGAGTCCGTTACTTCCATGATGAAATGTCATTTATTTGTAGCAACAGTAGACTGAAATCTTGGGAACGTTGTATTGCAAAGTTATCAGAGGGCTGACAAATTTCTACAATTCCTGTCATGGTATAGGCTACACTGTCATGCCTCCCAAACCTATTTCCAGTTGTGATATGAGTGAAGGTTTTCATCCCTGACTGACCTGAAAATGGCCCGAGATAATGACAACACCCTGGTGATAGAACTGTGGTTTTGAAAAAAACTACGGCAATATGCTGTGTCCTTGTGAAAACCACCTTTTTGGCTATGATGTGTTGTCTGATCTAGACCAGGCGAGGGAACGAGGGATGGGAAGACGTGGGCGCAGGGGAGGATGAGAGGAGAGCGGGAGAAAACGGAAAGGGCTGGGAGAAAATATGGGAGCTATCAACACTCACCTCAGCCGAAAAAAAAACCAGAGCCATGATGAAAGCGAAAAGTAGAGAGGAGGGGAGAGACTGACAGGCACAGACAGACAGACAGAGAGTGAAGGTTAAAATGACAGAGAGACAAGTAGATGGGGGTACAGAGAGAATGAGGGGGTGAAAAGTGGACAGCTGCGATGAAACAAGAGACTAAAAAGAGACAGAAGGAGAGATGGACAGACAGACAGACATCTCTAGCAATCAAACCCATGTGGATTCACCCTGGGGACCACCAGCTTACATGGCAACAGATAAGAGAGGGGGCAATAAAACAGACATCAGCTCTGAGCAGAGAAAGTCGATGTAGAAAACAAACCAAACGACCCGATAATACGACAGTGTTTCTGAGAGAGGAGGGCTGCTGAGCTGCAAGCTTCCCATTGCTGGCTGTCAGGCCAGTGGCTCAGCAGTCATTAGCGCTCATCTCTTAAAATGGAGGATCAGACCACAAGGACCACTTCACTGTCCAAACACTGCTGTCTGCACTGCCAGAGCAAAGAAAAACAGGGCCATGAACATGCTTCCATGATCACATGCATTGTTCTGGGTACTTTATGCCTTAAAATGACGAAAGGAGGGTTTACATGTTTTCTGACGGTCTTCACAAGAGTAGTAAATGCTTAGAAAAACAACCTATGGATTATTTTTTTTGTGTGTGTGCTTTCACATTTATGTTGTTGCGTCTGCGTGAATGTTTGAGTGTGTGACGTGTCGCAGAGAGCTGTTTTCACAGGAGGGCAGAACAAAGCAGCCGGCGATACGTCGACCCTCCACTTACGTGTACGTATGTGTGTGTATCTGTGTGCATGTGTGTGTGGTCGCCCCTTAATGATTATTATGGTTTAACTCCCATTTCACGGATAGAGTCATTACACCCCAGATTTTTCCATTCTCCTGGCAATGGAAAGGAAAACATATTCCCTTCTGTCGCTTATTGCTGAGACCCCGTCTTTTGCTCTCACACGAAAACACCCCCTCGTGCACACACGCACACACACACACACACACACACTGGCAACAGATGATGAACCAATATTTGGGTTTGCGTGGTGTCCTATATGGAGAGGGGTTGAAGGGTGAGACTCGTGTATATGAGAACGACCAATCTTAATAAAGACCACAGACACATACACAAACACACGCAAGGCCCGCTGTGAGTAACCACGGAAACCGACCGCTGATCGGACCACGCTGTATTTAGGGACAATCAATCACAGTGACAGGCGGCTCCGAGCACCTTGCGGGATATTTGGATGGGCGGGGTCAACGAGAAATGAGGGGGGGGGGCGGGTGGGTTACTCATAGCATGCTCATAATCACCATGACCTTTGACCCTTCAGAGGAAGGCCGCTCTACGTAAACAGTTAACCGACATTGATCACAGTGTATTGAACAGATCATAAAATGCCTTAAATTGAGCGCTGAGGTCAGAGTGCACAGTCGGGACGTGTTAAAGCCTGACCCTGCCGATGCTGTCTGGTCTGACTGAAAAGACACAGAGGACGTAACAGGAGTTAGATCTTCACTACGGATGACCTCAGGTTAGAGGTGAAAGGTCAATCTTGAGGCGAGGGAGGATTTCGAACACCTTCCGAGATTGCTTGGCGACTGGGCTCCAGCACATCCATTTGGATTTTGTTACTGGATGATTCTATAGCTTAACATTTTGGGCACCAGAATCACACAACTCAAAGTTTTTTGAGATGATAACATCAGATTTCAACTCAGGGTTTGTTTATTTAACAAGGTTGGTGGGGCCAGTGCTCAGGATGTATTATAATATCCAACTTTTTATGTTTCTGAAAGTATTCCAAAGTTAAGTGAACGTTCACACTAACAAGCGCCTCATCAACGTAGTTGGCTTGGCCATCTGGAGCATAAAATACATATTATATGAAAATAACTAAGTGTTGTGTGTTCGACTGGCTCAGACGGGTGGACTGCCGGCCCACTGCGGCTGGGTATTACATCTGTCAGCCTCTTTTTCCCAGCCAATTACTTTTGGTCCAGTCCTTTTGGACCCTCTCCCATGTCTCTTATGAGGTGACATTTGGAGAAACAGTGGAGTAGGAGCAAGATGGACAAACAGAAAGGGAAAAACATAAAGGTGGAGCTGAAAGGCTGAGAGTTAAGACACTGGAGTCCCTTGACGCTGATGCAGCCACATGTTTTAAGATAACGACTTGTTTATCTGGCGCTGTTGCCGGTAACAGCTGAGTGAGTCTCAAGACAAGGGAGAGCAGAGAGCCCAGTGAGCCCAGCGATACCAGTTCAATAAAGTCTGCAGCTGACAGAAAACAGTAAGGATAAGCAAGGTTTGGGTTTGGCTAGCCTGATTTTTCATTTCAATTTCTCATGAAGGTGATGCACACATCAATGTCAGTTTCATGAACCAATCACAGCCTGGATGTGTAAAAGAAGTTTGATGTGCTGCAGCAAAGTTTTAAACTGTTGAACTAATTGTTATGCATGACTATCGACAAGTTAGTTCTTAAAACAAATAAACTGTTGGTGGGCTAGTCGGAGTCAAACAACACGTTCTCACTCAAAGCTCGTCATATATCAGCTTTTGGTCAGTGGACTTTCACGTCTACATATGGCGTGTTAAGTGACCGAGATGACCTGTCAAATTCTGCTTGTTACATAGATTGTGTCTTCTCAAACTTTACTTTGGCTTGTACAGTTTATGCTCCATCCTTGTGCTGCCCATTACAGGTGTGGTGTCCTGTCTCACACGGGAAAAGCAGAGACAGGAGATGTTAGTTGTGTTCATTCAGCAGACCGTTCTCTGTCTTTATTAACAGAATGCTTCTCTTTTCTTTTCTCTGTTTTCACAAACTTTATTCTTCGCATCACAAACTTTGAGCTTTCAGCTCACAAGAATCTCTTATATTCACAATTTCAGACTCAGCGTTTACATGAACACAAATAGGTCCACAAAGTAAACCGCTGAAATAAATAACTGCTTATGAATGTGCACACGTTTGCATAGAAATATTCACGTTACGTATATTGACCAATTTTAGCAACAGTAACAAGCTTAGACACTGTTAATTTGGAAGTACTTATTTAAAGACATTGGGACTTAAATTATTGTTGACAGTAGTTCTTTATACTTACTGGGTCCTACTAATCTCAAATAGCCAGGAGAAATCAAAGATGCATATCAAACAAAAGTTCAGATCTCAGGAGAATATTGAAAGTAAGACAGCAAAGTTGTTACATAGTTTGCAGGGGAGCTAGCAAGACTCGACAATGCAACGGGCTGGAAACTTCCATGTTTTTACCTCAACCAAAACTACAATTGTCCACATCAAATTTAATCAAAACGAAACAAGGAAGGATTTAAGAGTCCTCAGGTTTGTGTTGTGATGGTAAAACACACAATGCTAAACTGTTTTACACAGAAAAAGCAGAGAGTTGAGTCAAAAGGTCTGGAGCTATTTTTTTCATTCCCTGTCCATCCCTATTTACCCATAAGCTTTTTCCATATCCTGATATGTGTCGATGCAGTGAGGTGACTGTTTCAATATTCTCGTATGTGCCTCATATCAAAATATTGCAAATGTTGCTGATAAAACTGATACATACATCAATTCAAACGCACTTAACTCTGTCAAACTCACACTGTTCATAAAATGTACTTATCATATTGTAATATTTTATGAGTGCCGATTAAACGCATCAGTAAGCATTATGTGCACAAGAACGGTTATAAAACAGTTCATTAAATTCCCTGTGATAACCCTCATGATGCACCACAGATTCAGTATGTATGGTATGATGTGAAGTGCTCGCTGTGGTATGTCAGCCCACAACAGCGCAGTTAATTGACTGTCTTGACTGCTCCCCATCACCCCCATGTTCCCTTTCAGTACGATCCAGGGGAAATGCTATTACAGAGCAGAGGTTGTGTTGACAGAGGCCGAGACAGCACCGAGCACAAGGCTGACCTCTCACCTCTCACCCTCCTCCAACCTCCCCCGAACTTGGAAACACAGGAAGAAAGCAAGGTCGCCCAGATGAGAGTGTCTGTCAGCACGCAGGGGGAATTGAAAGCATGTTCAGAGAAAGAGAGGGGAAAAAAGGAACCGGGGAGGGAAAAATCAGCAAAAGGAGGAACAGAGAAGGGTGCTGACATTTGTGCAGAGGTATAGAAGGGAGGACATTTTCCAATTTAAAGGCATGCTGAATGAATCAGGCTCGTCAAGCAGTTGGCCTACAGCTTAAACAGTTCCCTGGGAGAGTCCGGTGAGCTGCTCTCGTTTTTGTTCGAGATTTAACAGAAGGACAGTCATAATAGAGACAGCCGGTTGATTTCATTCACATTGATCTTGCTATTACACAGATGACTGCAAAAATGAGGCGGGGAAGGAGAGATCTGGGTTTGATATACTAGCCACCACTCTGCCGCTCTGGTTCATATCAAAGTCTGAAACGGTAATGGGGAAAGCAACACTGTCTGTTTTCTTTTGGGTGGCTCTGTCCGTCTGTGACTCCGCTACCGGTCCTCTTTCTCTCTTTTTTCCTTCAAACTACGTTCCAGACATTTTTATTCTCCTACAAAAAAAAGTTGGCTGCGTTGTCACATAAATTCAAGCGCAGGCAGGCATATGTTTATAGCAAATGACACGCCGTATACAACATTAGCAGCGGCCGCTATTTTTAATGCCTTTGGCTTTCAGACGTTTGATAGCATTGCTTGTTCTGTCTGCATTTGATGTACTGCTTTATAAAGTGTCCAGTGTTAAATCATTTGGCATGGTGCTAAGTCTTACCTCATGCCAACAGACGAGAATCGAGCGGAATGCTTCCAAAATCAGCAAAGTGAGCGGGGATTGAGTAATGAGGGTTGTAGTCAGTCTGTGTATTTTCATACCGCATTTCACGTTCCTTGTTTAACCAAAAGATCTACCTTTACCACATGTGTTTGTGCTGTACACCTTGTATACTTTCACTGTACTTGCAGGTCATTAGGGTCACAAGTGGTCATAGTCTTTCATACTACGAGCATGTCGTGTATAGAATATGGTTACATCGAGCGCATCTGTTTCTACTAGCCGACATGATGCTGTGCAGACCTCAGTGAGCAGGAATGCTTTAGTGTCTTAGAGAGGCAAATCTATACTGGGCACTTTCCCTTATCCCCATCCATATATGCCTTTGCTGTATACATACTGTAAGCTTATGTGTGTTTACAAGATCGGGGTTTGCATTGCTGTGGCGCTGTGATTAGATTTCCTGTATATGCTGCGTGTTATGGGAAGAAAGTGCACCGCTTCAATTTCATGTCTCTGACATGAGGGGGGGACGCCAGCGAGGCTTAGGAGGGAAAACAAACACCATGGTGGACCTGGATGCAGGCACCAGCATGGGTACACGCTCAGCCGCACACACATGGGCAGGCTACACACACATATCAGAGTCAGAGAAAGGACAATAGCAAGAAATGGCCCCATCTGTTGACCTGCATTTGTTTTCTATCTTGTTTTTGCTCAGTGACACCCCCTCCTCTCCTTGTGCGGTATCATTATAAATTTATAACCTCATTTACCGGCCTCACAGAACGCCCTTGCTTGCAAATGTCTGACCTCCATTCTCAACTCTGTCCCCAGCTACGCACAGTCCGACCCGTTCTCACATCCAAAACTTTCTGAGACAACAACACCATAACTCTGCCCACAGCAGCAGAAATGTCTTTTATTCAACGTCCAAAGCAATCCATGCCATCAGCTTTGTGGTTTCAACCTCCACCCCCTCCCTACCAACGAAACAAAACACAGAGTGATCAACATGAAGAGGAGACGTAGCAGGGGGGGATAAATCACCTCGCTGACAGCTGCCCTCTACTGTAGGTGTGGACGTTGGACGCAGCCTCGGTGACCTTAGGGGAGGCCGCACGGGAGGAGACGTTCAGTCAGAGCCGGGGCTAATTGTCCTGTTTGTCTGCAGTCTGTGTTTTCCTCCGCGCTCCATTGCGGAAGAAACCACAAGCTCTGTGACCCCTGAACCCTCAGAGGTGAGGTCCCACGGGGGATGAAGGCAGAGCGGAGGGGAGGTCGCGCTTCAACATGTGGTCGCCTCGTTTTGGGTGAGCCAAACAGTTTTTCTTTAATTGGCCGTGCAATCTGCCACAGCTGGGATGGATTACAGGGGAGAATTCTTCCCTTGAAAGGGAGTGGCGAGACTGGCACACAGCGGACTGTGGACTGGGAGGGTGATGAGGAGAAGGGGAGCCAGAAGTAGCCAAATCAGAGTCAAGACGCTGCTTAAATTGACTCGTATTTACTTGATTCTTTAGTCCAAACATGAGCAATGGAAAAGCTTACAACCACAAAGCAGCTGAACAATGATGATGCTTTCCGTCTTGCCAATATGCAAAAAATACATTCATGTACTCAAAACTTGGCAAAGGCCGCAATAAAACCGCATCAAGAGAACATCTTGACACCTTAGCTGGTTGTATTTCCTGTGGGAAACTGAATGCAGGGGAGGATATAACAGGAGGTGGGACTGTTGAATGTGTAAAGCCGCGGGAATTCGGCCAGAGAGAGGCAGTTTTATTTGATGGGTGAGATGTAGGGGAGGGAGTGCTCAAAATCTGTGATGGTTTTATGTGAATTTTTATGTGCAACCTTTAAAGCCCGATGAAGTCACCACTCAAAATCTTCAGTTTTCCAGGAAGTTCACTTAATGAGATTTTAAGAAGAAAATATTATTATTTTTTATCAGAAATGGAAAGAAAGAGCTGTCACAGTAAGAAAAATTACTGTGGACATCAGATATTGACACCTGTATGACACAGGTATGGTGTAGTGTTGTGGCTGGGGTGTAAAAATTAACGATTACGTATCAGAGGTGCGATGCAAGATTTACAGGCTAAATCAGCTCCCTGTTAAATCTGGGGGAAAAAAAGGTCTTTCCAAGTAACTCATCTCTCTTTCTCTTCTTCTAGCTTGCTGCTTCAGGCTTTCCGCAACAATCTGCAATTTAAAAAAGTGTCTATCATATACAATGCTGCCTAATCTCTACAATGCATTTGGAATCTTCAAAATATTAAGTTACTAGCTCTTTTTAAATAGGAATTGAGCAAATTTGCAGGAAAGCCCAATCAGTCTTTTTCCAGCATTGGCAGTATAAAAACAAAATCGGGGAGTGCAGCAAAATGCCGACTACCTACTTTTGTTTATACAGAATGTGCCTTTTTTTTGGGGGCAATGGGGGGCGTGAGCAAGTAACAAAACGTGTAGCTCAGCGTGTGACGTACTCCGAGGGAAGCCGCGGCGGGCGCGCAATTCCTTGTCTCCCCAGTTGCTCATCTTTACAGTGTCTGTCAGGTTTGTGTTTCCCTCTTGCTACTAGCTGCTCGCTAATTTCTGATATCAGCTGTTTCCTGTTTATCCACCGCCAGTGGCTCGCACGTGTGGCGTCATCAACAGCTCCTCCCGTGGCAGAATGGCCCAGTATTCGCCAAAAATCTGGCATTGTAAAAATCATTAAATGGGTGGGACTGAACCTGAAATTCATCAGAGGTTGCTGTATTTATCATTCATTAGAAAACCATTTACAGAACAATCTCAGGGTACGAGACGTCCGACTCAACCCTACTTTGAAGGACAGGCAGCCATACAGTGCTGGTGAAACACAACATTCAAAAGGATGAGTGAAACGGGAACTGAGGTAAACAAAAGAATAAGCAGCATTTCACTGGCTCTTCACCAGCCTTCAAACACAGTGCACTGTATTGTCACTCTTGTAATCTAAATATGAATCAAATCACAGGGCTTCACTTTAATCACTGCAGGTGCTTTTAAACAGAGAGCTGCCGGCAGTGAGAGGAAGGGTGGCACAGCTGTTTGCTGCTGTCATTGAAGTTTATGATGCTTTAACTTTTTTACATGTCACTACGGCTCATCATGTTACCTTCAGAACACATAAACTGCAGCCAGGTAAATCATACATGAGCTGATTTTACAGGTATTTGTGTCCCTCAAATTGCACATCTCACCTTGCACACAGACACTGGAGTTTGACCCGTGAGACTATAACTCGTGTCCCGTGTGAAACCAAAAATAAACAAGGAGCTATTTTAACTATGTGACTTTGAAATGTCATTTGACATTACATAGTTATGTACAACCTTTGTGCCAACCCATGATTTTTTTCCTGAACCTTACCATGTAGTGTTGGTTCAACTCTGACTGTTGCGACACATTGACCACGTGTTTAAGACTGCAGCAGATTACAGGTGACCTGTCATACAGGACCCATCCTGACGTTTAAGTACGAGGACATGTTGATCCCCTGCCAACAGGAGGGACGCTTATTTAGAAACTGCTTCTGTGGGCCGTATTAGAAAGTAGGAACAAATGACCTATGTGTTTTTCTGGGTTGGAGGATTTGCTGGAAACTTTACTTTGGCAACTTTGAGTGTTCTTTGTGAAAATCTGTTTTCTGTATGCTAATTCTGGGAGGACATCGCGCAAGACAATCTTCCACCATCCACTTCTTGCCATGCAATATGTGGTCAACATTTCCTCCAAGGTTTTCTTGGCCGTGCTCGTACTTGAGACGTAAGTAAATGCAAATGAATTGCAGCAACATCTTGAGGCCATTTGGACTGGGTCAGGGGGTTAGAACAGTGATGGAGGGATGGAGCGAGAAAAAAGAGGGAGCGAAAGATGTTTGTGTAAAGACAGAGACACAGAAGGGGGGAAAAGCACTGGGAGACACATGAGTTGGCACACTACGTGGCCACGAGTACGGAGACGACAGACAGAGGAAGGAGAACGGGATTTAGGAAATATATTGAGGAAGGTGGACAGATGTGGCCGGATGCCGACAGCAGGGCAGGAATGTGCTGATAGACCTCGTCTGGGGAGACGTCTTCATTTGATGCACTGCACACACACACACACACACTGTAACGCACAGCTGTGTGTCTTGCCATGATACTGATGAGCAGCTGGCTGCCTCTTGGTCTCCTCCCACTTCGTCACCACTGCATTAGCGACTTCTTTCCTTTGACCAACATGTTGAAAACACTGTTTTAAAAGAGGCAAGTGTTTCTGCAAAGCATACCACAGCTTATCAAGGTATTCGCCCTGGCTGTGTCCTCTCCTTTATTGGATCGCCCGTCGAGTGTGCATGCGTGACATTCCCAGCTGTCTGCCCATATCCCTCTGACAGTGGAGTGCACGCGTGCGTCTGAGTGCGTCTTCCAGGCTATGTGCACTTTATAATTTCCTGTGTGTGTTTGCGAATCCATGCGCCACTGTGCTAATCTATCCTTGATGTGCTTCTTTGGCTGGGCAGGTGTATCAACATCAATGTGTCAAATCTGTTTACTTCCTTTGCCATTGTGTGTGAGAGAGAGCTCGATGCCTCAATGAATCGGGGGGATGACTGAGAATGAGAGCTGACAGGTCTTCGAGTGTGTGTGTGTGTGTGTGCGAGAGGTTGTGTGGCTGGCAGGCTCTTCTCTATTACCCAGATTGATTAAGGAAGTGCTCAAGCTCCCACTTAGCCATCACCACTGACACTGAGGTGACCGTCTCATCACGGACAGAGAGAGAGAAGTGGTGAGAAAGAGGGAGACAGACAAGAGGGATAGAAGGATGGAGGGCGGCGGGATGAGAGATATGTCGGCTAATCAGTATGTCTAAGAGGACCCCCGCACTATTAAACTTGTGTCTCACATTTTTGTGATACACACGTTTGATAGATGTGTGTTTTCCAATGTGTGTGCAAGTGTCTCTCTACTCATTTTTACTTTCTTCTCCATCATTTCATCCGTTCATGCCTGCATCTCATCACCAAGCCCCTTCATGGATTTTTTTACCTTCAATTAAGTGATGTGAGAATATAATAGGTTCCTGGTTTTCATCCTGCTCCCTCCCTCTTTTCACCCAAGCTCCATCCCTATCCCTACCCCAGCACCGGCCTCAGTGGACATCGGCGTTCTTAATCCTGACAACTTTCATTAAAACTGGTGGGATAATCCACAGATTTCCGAGGGAAATTCCCGAAGATGTGCTCTTTTTCCCCCTCTCTTCTCTTGTCGCTTTCCCCCCGACTCCCAACATCCCTCTTTTGGGGTCTAACGTTTCGCTTGACTCTGCAGGAGCAGTGTCATTTACATAGTTTTCCCTAATCTTCCGTAAATCCCCGGTTCGGAAAGAGAGTCGGGGCCTGACAGGATGGTTCCCTGGGAGTGAAAACGGCATGCAGAAAGGTACTGGCGGCAAAGAAAATATTTCATTTGGGATTTGATTACTCCCGGGCACTTATGGGTGAAAATAAGCAAGGATCCCGCAGCGAAACTATCCAAATAAAGTGAGGGGAGCATCAATGTTTTGAGAGCACACATACAGTGAAGATCCTCGCCCCAGTGCTCTGTGTCGGTGTATATTTTTAATGACTCTACTTCAGCTTTGGAGGCTTATTGAAAAAGATTGTGGTGAGCCAATTCAAACCTGTTAGTGCAGGAGATCCTTTGACCTCCATTAAGCCTGTCAATATTATTGTGGTCAAGTTCAGGTGTTAGATATCATGAGTGTCTCAGTACCGTGAAGCTGCGGGGTCATGGTTCACCGTTTGGGAAATGATGGTCAGGAACATGTGTTTATCACAGGAGCTCCAAGCTAAGTAGAGGTCAAGACTTTGAGGGATTACTCCTGGACAGGCCAACACCTGCTATTCCTCAACAAAGAGCAGAATAGTTTAAAATGGCAGCTCTGTGCAGTATGGCGCTTATACTGTTGACTTCCTGGAGCACAAAGCAGCAGAAGGTACCTTAGAAGTAAAGCAGAAGAGGCTGCAATAGACCCCCTTTGGTTTCGGCTGAGCTCACATCTGTATCACAGATGCATCGCATCACATCTACAACATCTTTGATCACCGCATTTGACAAATTTGGCATGTGAAGCATATAAATGTGGTGTAGGAATTACATGGTGACTCCCTGCAATCCATTATTTGTGGTCTTTGGCAGATAAATCAATCTCCTGCCAGACTGTTTTGTTATTTGTCAGACATTCATTAAAGTTAAAGTTTCTACCCTTAACTCTTTCTCTGCAGTGCACCGCTGTACACTGTCTGATCATGAGCCAAATGAATTAAAGCAACAAAATGGCTCTGATCAAACAGGCTCCTGATCTACTTAATGCTACATTGCAGAAAGCATTTCGAAGGTAAGGACAAATTTGTTTGTGCAGCTAACACAAGTGGGCTGTGTAAACTTGAAGCCTCTGTTGCACATACACTGAGAGCATAGGAGGCATATTATTTGATAGATTCTGGATTTTTCCATGGAGAGGACAGAGTGAATGCATTTTTAAGATTGTTTAAACAAAGAATTTTTAGGCAGGTGAAGTTAATGTAGATTAAGTTTGGGCAAGTGAAGTCTCTTAAGTTAGGTTAAGGCAAGTAAAGTTATGTACAATTGGCTGAGACAATTAAGTTACATGGGTTAGATTTAGGCACTTAAAGTCACGTAGGGTAGGTTTGGGCAAGTTAAGTTATGTAGGTTGGGTTCAGGCAAACAAAGTTTTGTAGTCTAGTTTAGTTAAATTATTTAGATTACCTTTAAACAATTAAGTTACGTTAAGATAAGTTAGGTTTAGGAAAGCAAGTTACTTAGGTTAAGTTTAGAAAAATAAATTCATGCAAGTTAGGTTTGGGCAAGTAAAGCTACGCAGGTTAAGGTTTAGGCAAATAAAGTTTCATAGACTAGGTTTAGTTAAGTAAAGTTGCGTAGATCACATGTAGCCAATCAAGCAGCCCCTCCAGAAAAACGCGATCTTGCGATTGCAATAATTAACGCAAATTCAACTAAAGTCCGCAATATTTGCTGGGGCTTGCAATTTTTCAAGAGTCCTGCGATTTTTCCATGTTTTTCCGCATTTTCCAGCTGTCATTTGAAACGTCATCACAACAGCTTACATGTTGTTTTACCGTCACATTGTCTGGTTTGAGAGCGACAATATTCACTCAGGATTTTTTGCAACATTATTGGAGTACATGTTTTGAAACTAATTAAAGAAAACTAAAGAAGAGAACTATAATAAAAAAAAAAATGCAGCTATTTTTGTAATATTCAGTGTGATTATTATAGCAAGTGATAACAATTCTTTTTTTTTTTTTTGGAGGTAGTAGTTTAAAACATTTTTTTGTTCATCTTTTTGTCATTTTGCTGCAATTTCCCACAAAAAAATCACATAAAAATGTCACATTTTTTATTGCAATTTTTTACAAAATGGCCACAAATTCAAGTTTTCTTTTTGCAACGAGACCCTGGAGGGACTGATTAAGTTACTTAAGTTAGGTTTAGGTAAGTAAAGTCATGTTGTTTTGGTTTAGCCAGTTTAGTTATGTACGTATGCATTGTGATGTGTGTTGCACGTATGGCTTTACGGATAGACTAATACACGACTCACGAGTCCCTGCTGCCACAACTCTCAAAATTTCTACTTCAAGTGCTCTGTCAACTTGTTTTGTAACAGATCATGATAGAAACTCCACAGGATGTCTAAATGAATTTCTGATCTGGACTTAAAACAGTAAAATGTTGGAACTACCTGCTGAAATTATAAACACAACTGGAAATCTGACTAGGCAATCCATGATAACTCTCAGCACTTGCCAGTTTTCAATACTTTTTTGCTAGGGACACATTCCAGATGGTCTTAAAAATGTACTGAGGTTTTATATCCAATCCTAACAGCCCTATCTGCAAAATTGGTTGAAGTAGAACTCTCTGCCCAACATGAGTTATTTCTGATGTTTGTACTTGTCTCTATTCTGTGTTTCCTCAAAGTTTTGTATGATATCTTATGAATTAGCGCCCATGGATGACATTACGTTCTTAATGAGGTTAGGTTTAGGCAAGTAAATCTACTGTGGTTAGGTTTAGGAAAAAAACATTGTGAGGTTATACCTTAAAATGAGTTCACACAGTCTCCCGGGGGCACATCCTGTGTTTTGTGATCCCAGCTTACCTCATTATTGGACTGCTTGAGACAGCTTCCTTCTTTACACCTTCCAAAATATGTGTGTTACTGTATGCATGTATTACTGGCTCATCATAATGTGGAATATATTCCAATTTTGTTGTGTTATTTTTTTGTAGTAAAATGTAGAAACAGTGCATGAGAAAAGCCTGCTTTCTTTCTCCTGCCCTCCAACAACCACAGAGGCATGGTCTGGCATGGCTTCCCAGGTTCTGACAATGGAAATGGCCAACAGATGTACCAGTCCATGAAATAAAATATGGAGGACTGGTTCCCCCCAGCTGATGACCCCACTGCAAATGTAAGGGCACTAATGGAGGTACATCGGCTAGAAATGCCCTGCATGTATTCCACCCACCTGCATGCTGAAATGGTGAGAATGTGGTGAGAGTAAAGCAAAACATCACTGTGATGCTTGTTGGGAAAAGGCTGCGTGTACCGTGTGCACAACAATGACCTCCCAGTTCTACTGAGTGCCTGAAAAGTCTGGGATATCATATTTAAATCACAGGGATGTGTAAAAGTACCAAGCAGGCTTGTTACCTGGGTTTTCCTCATGTAGCTGTCAACATGTCTGAAAGTTTCAGTTTTTGGAAACATTAGTTTTCCTGCAAACAACAACCTGCGTCATTTGTTATTTCTCCATGTGTCCATATGTTTTATACATCACACATAACACAAATGTTCATATCTCACTGCCTTTGTTTTTGGTCTCTAACATCCTCTCTATTGTTCCACATTATTCTCCCTGCTTCCTCTGTCGACATGATATGGTGGACACGTGTTTCATGTTTGATTTGGCACATAAATAAATAAAATGTTTGGCTTGAAGTTTGAAGCTTGGCACTTGGCCTTTATGTGTTCTCCTCCCAATTTGATCCTTCTGTCTGCACCTCATTTCAGCATCATTGACCCTCCTTCACCTCTTTGACTCTTTGCCTCTGTCATGAATTTTTCTTCTGTCTTTGCTGGAAAACAATCTCTCCATTTCTTCAGTTTTTCGGTTTCTTCCACGATGCTGCCCTCTCAAAGATAAAAATTAATATAATTCACTCGCAGAGATAGCGTGCGAAACTGTACTTGGAAAGCCACAGAAGGTAGCTGCATAGTGATGCAAAGTCTGCTGTTAAAATGAATCAGTTCTCAAACATGCACCAACACACACACACACAAACACACAATTCCAAATTCATGACGCTCCTCTCTCCTTGACAGGCAGACAGAGAGGTTTAGGTTTTACACCACATGTTGGTAATTTTGCAGCATCATAAAACTCTCATTTTTATTCCACTCGCCCTCGATCTTAAAGCAATCCTGCGTAGCGCTAAAATGTCCAAGGGTGCTCATAAATAATGAAACCATCTGAAGTTTAAGTGTAAACACTCCTCAGTATGAGCCAAGTATGTGTCTGTGCATGTGGCCACTTTTCATGCAAATAAGCTCCGTAGTTCAGTAAGAACTTTTTTCCCAATTTTTTACTCCTGCTTTTTTTTTTACTCTTTAAATCTTCAAGAGATTCAACCAAGACAATGCCAACATCCACCTGCTCACTAATTTTTTTGTAATTTGCCACCAAATTTATCACTCCAAAAGCATTATTTCCACTGAGGATGGAAAAATTACACTTCCGTCCCTCGTTTTTTTTTTTTACTGTGTTCATATTGTTCAGATGCCCAAATCCAGATGAGAGAATATAATTTGTTATAAATGTATATAATGTAGATGGCACAGATGAGCATATATTAATATACAGTTTATATTGTTATCTTTTCCAGCTCTGTATCCAATTATTTTGTGCAAATAGCAATGAGTTTTACAAGCACTGGCAAGTGATCTGCATATGAACAGGTTCACACAGATCTAACCCTCTGAGTGGTGAAGGTTGTTGGGGTGCACGCAGGCTGACAGAAAGAGCTGCAGACACTATTTAGGGCTGAGAAAAAGTAGTAGTAGTTTTTCGGGAAAGGAAATCAATATTTGACTTTGATTAATGACAAATAATCTCCAAAAACACTTTAAGTGGGACAGTGCATTAATAGGAGTAGAGTTATAAGGGTATATTTTGAGTTTCAAGCTGCTGGTTTTACTTTAAAACCCTCATTAGGACCAGGCAGAGGCGTTAGGAGATGAGGGGGGTATACTGTAAATGGCCGTAAAAAGATGTGGGTATACCCTGAATACATACCCTCCACTACACCACTGCTGACAACAACAGCCAGCAAAATTAGAGAATACAATATAATACACTGAAACATACAGGCATTTAGCAGACAACAGATTCCTTTATTTTGCAGCAGCATCACAGCAACAACTTCAACAGGTAGTTATAAAACATATACAGCAACAACTTCAACAGGTATATATAACAAATATCCACAACAAAATGTAACACGAAGCCCAAACTAAGCTGCTACAATAAACAATAAAAGGCCAGATGAGAAATTTAAGTCGTAGTCCTATCTATTTGAAGTTCATTCTGCGTCTCCCTGTTGCATCGAACTGCCTCCAAATCAATTCAAAATATCGTGATGGATCTTTGTCAGTGCAGGTCCACTCAGTACCAGGAGTCCCATGGTTGCAGAGCAGGTGGATCCTGGACATGTAGCTGGCTGCTAGCTTTTGTCTTTGTAACGTTAATGCCAGCAGCAGTGACATTAGCAGACTCGGTGCTTCTACTGCTGCTCTATGTGTATTCTTCGCTGCTGAGGCTTGTTCGCTTTCTTATTTCAAAAGCTTGAAAAAAGCTCAGTTGTTTTTGTTTGCTCATTTCTAACTACTTTTGCTCGCTAACACACAATATAAGTAACACAGTATTGCTAGCCTAGCATCACAATTTAGCGGCAGAAATGTTCATCATACACTGACCCCTGGCCCGTGACACGTTCACCAGTCATTGGCATCCAAATGTATTTGCGTAATAGTGAGAGGTCACAGTCAAAAATGCATTTCAGGCACATTCATCCATAAAAACAGAACCCAAAGACACGATATGCTGCTTTTGTCACATTATTATATTTTCAAGATAGGATTATAAATCATTGAAAGAAATATACGCACAGTGTGTACAGGATCACGGCTGCCAGCACCACTGATCAAAACCAAATCTATACGCTAAAAATTTACAGTCTTGTTATATCACCCCTTTTTAAACGTGTGTTCATATTCATAAACTCTGATGAAGTGCACTTTAGAAATCCATGCGTCTTGTATACGTGGATGACTTTGATAATGATGGCGTGCTTTCTACTTTCCAGTAAATCTGTCTACGTGGCGTCCTCTAAAGGAAGACGTCCAAGGCGATTCATTGGTTCCCACTTGTCAGGCCAGAAACGCTGGGCTTGAACAAAGGCCTGGACTGTAAACACAGCTCTCTGGGTTTTAAACATGTCATAACTACAGTACGTCCATTCGTCATCATCTCGCACCATGTAGCACCCTGGAACACAGCGCAGTGTAAATCACATATCATGGCCCTTAATGGTACACGAGTCCAAACACAGACATCATACATGTAAGACAAATGGGCGAAGCAGAGGGGACAGGAGAGGTTTATGGACTCTAATGGTATCTGTTTTAGAGTAAATGAAGTGCATCTTTTGCAACAGAGGGCCAGTGACTCACTTTCCTTTTTTCTTGTGTTTACTCGCGCTCTTGAACCTTTTCCTGCTGAACTTGCTCAGAGGCCCCGTACAGCCCCCATCTGTCTTCCTCCCTGCTTCTAGTGCCTGTAAGTAGGGCCAAAACACACAGAGGGGTCAAGCAGCATCATACGCGTGGATAACCTCAAATGTAAATAAAGTGCTGCATAGGGAACATCTGATATGAGAAATGAAGTGGGGTTTGTGTTGATTTCTTGCAAGAACACTGTAGAAAACTGACGAGTGCAGCGTGGAAAGACAAATATTTCAAAGCAAGGCGAGAAATACGATACAAGTAAGAAAAAAAAAAGTAGTCAATTATGATGATTAAGCTGTTCAGGACTTTCACTGATGTTTAAAAACTCATATTAAAGCAGTAATCATTCTTACACTCTCTTTCACTCTGTTTTTGTCCAAATTAGCCCCAAGCAAAATATCTGGCTGTTTAGTGGCTAAAGGCTCCTTTCTGGTCCCTAGCTAGATGCTAACTGTTTTCTTGTGGTGCTGGACAGGTAATGTACAATAGGTTTATCAGAGTTTTGCTCTGAAATCAGCTTCCTACTGCTGTGACATTGAAGCAAAACTGAAAACTTGCAAGCCTTGCTACTAAAAGGGTGAGCTTAAAATATGCTGAAATGCTCCATAAAGAGTTGGGTGACTCTGCTCTGTGTGTTTTGACAATTAGGCAAGATAGCATCAACATTATCACCACAACCGCCAGTTCAGTCAGGACCACTTTTGCAAAAAAAAACAAAACTATTTACATTTGCAGTACAAAGATAAGACCAAAACCAGTTCAGCCTCAACAGCTGGAAGGAGATGGCTCTCAACAGAAAAATGTTGAGCAGGATGGTTGAGGCAGGCTGCACTGAAAGAAAAGGACCTTGCCACAATAGATAAGAGGCAACAAAGAAAGGATGGATCCACTACCAAAATTTATCGTGAAACTACCACCAAGACAACGATCCACAAACGCCTCCACTGTAGCAGAGCCTGTGGATCAAGGACTCTACATCCACTAAAGACCCACAACTGACCCGACCCTCCAACAGGAGGACAATCACAACTTCGAGCAATCATTGGTGATGATGTTGATGCAGCGTGTTTGCACGCCAAGATTTGTTTATTGAGTCTGAGTGTAGCTGAGGCTGCTGGGAATTCATTTTGCAAGTATTAGTCATAAACCAAAGTATTGAACAAACTGACATTCTGACCTGACGATAGATAAAAAGTAAAGATATAGTGATTGCAGTTCACCTTGAGGGGAACGTGTGTTTACCAAAATTCATGGCTGGCTAAACACATTGATTGGTCCAGCTTTAAGAACTTACACTAGTTTTCCAGAGTGTGATCATATCTTCGAGTCAGTAAGTTGAACTGACAGAGTTATGGAACCACATCCACTAAATCTGGTATTGATCAGTGTCTGAAGTTGGACTCCGTCTAGCTCCACAACACAACTCTCTCGCCCTAAACAAGCTGCTTTATTGGCTCTCACTGTGGAGAAGTGCTATTGCTCACAAAGCTGTCATTTTTACAAAGGTGAATGAAATGAAACATTCATGAATCAATTCTTTACTGTTGGACGAGGAGAGAGGAATCAATTTAAAGAATTGTTCTCTGTTGTTGAGACACTGGTTGGCGATTCTGAACTGAAAAAATACTGCAGTGGTTACAGCGCTGAAGCTGATACTCGCCAAGGAGAGACGGATCTCACATGGTGAAGTTTCTGACTCAGTGACGCTCATATATTTTGACTCCATTTCTAGTAATAAGTGATATATAGGGTGTTCCATATAAAACACAGACTTGCAGGATGCCGTGGTAATACCTCTCCCTCCCTTTGCTTTCTTCTCCCTCTCGTCCTCATGTTCTTCTCCTGACAGCAGCAGGTCGGTGTTCTGCTGACAGAGCCCATTTTGGACTCCCATAGACATAATGTTAATGGGAGACAGACTGCTCTCCTCTCCTCTTTTCTCCTCTGCCCCAGTCTCTCTATTTCCCTCCTCATGGATCCCTCATGGAGTATAAGCTGGACTGAGGGGAAAAAGGGACGAGGTGTGATGGACTGTCTCTTTCACCATTATCAGAGGTGGTCTGTGCGCTGTAGCTGCTGCAGCCTCAGTGCTGACATTATACGAGAATGCGCACACACAAAATAACTCACGCACACACACTTAGATGCACTTCGATATACACAAACGTGCTGCCTTCAAGTGCTTCTTGTAAACTCCTACATCTAAGTTTAGAGGCTGTTAATGTGGCTTTATTGTCTTGCACTAAGTGCTTTTGGAAATAGTTACAAATAGATCCTGGAACAGTTTGCTCCGTGGCTTGTTTTATTTTAGAAACCAAACAGCACTTATAGTTTCCTGAAATGAAATACAGTGTATCAGGCAAATGTGTATTTTACTGTGAAAGAGTTCTAATGCTAATAATAATGGTTATTAAGAAGAGTGCAGTAAAGCCATGCATTAACATTCATGTGCGTGACTGCTGACCCATCTGTCGGGCTTTAGGTTGGCCAGTGTGACTCTGCTGACCACTGCATCCTGCATACTCACCAGCTCAAACACTCCAAGGCAACTAAAGTTGTGTGGATAATGGCCGTTTCTGAGGAGCAAAAATGGAAGTAGCACAACATTTTTGGTGGTGTAAAACCTCAAGGGAGGGGTTGGTGTGGATGTACGATGTGTACGAATATGACACGAGAGATTCCAGTTCTCATCTTTTATACAATTAGTGAATTGTCACTTCTTTAAACCAGGATCTATGCCTAACATTAAAGCTGCACTAATCAATATTTCTATATCAACAATGGATCAAACGACTTCATGTAACATGAGAGGTTGCTCGTGGTAACAAACGAAAAGAGAATTATTACCCAGCTCTGCAGCTCCTCAGTTCTACAGAGCTTTTTGGCATCTGCGGCGGTGTGTCTGTGTTGCTCTGCAGTTACAACTCCAAAACATTCATTGACAGTGGGGCTTCTGTGAAGTGCTGTGAAGTCTGACTGATTCAAAACACACATAAAATATGGTTTAATAGTTCAAACAAAGGAGCACAAATCACTTCAAAACATGTTGACTGATGCTCGTTATTGTCATTTTTGTGTTAGATTATAAATTACACACTTTAAGTGTAAATCAGAAAACTCTCATAATTACAGTTTCAGGAACCGCTGACAAATTACCTCAAGTTGTTTTGTCGCCAAATGAGCCATTTTGTCTGGATTGTACACAAAGACTAGAGTGAAAACAGACTCATGCCCTACATTGGGGTCCACTTCTGAGATGTCTGGGATGTCGATGTTGGGATGTCAGCCTTCGACACAAAGTGCCACGAGTGCACCCACTGCAGCACCTCTGCAGCACCTCTGCAGCACCTCTGTAGGCCAGTAAGCATAGAATTGGCAAACAGCCTGTCGGGTAAGCTGCAACCCAGCACGGACAGCTTTAAGGTAAGCTTTGCAGCTGGGGTAAAGGTGCCTCGGTCTGGCAGCCTGTGCACAGGCGAACACTGCTACACTTCACATCTTCTTTTCGTTTTCACTCTTTGACACTGAAGAAAAAAATGGGAAGAGAACTATGGTTGCATAGGTGTTATATACCGTAAGTGTGGATATAAGAGGGTGGAGCCTTTACAAAACTCCATTTCTAGTCACCTCCGCGGCTGAATGAAGCTCCTACATCAAGGTGTGGGCTGTAACACAGTGGCATGCTTTGGGACACACTTCCCTCTCTGCAGTGGGAAAAAGAGCTGTTGTAATATTTGGTAACCATGAAGAGAAGTAAAATGACTTCCCTTATATGTCCTTTAAATGTATTTGGATCACTTTCATTTGATTTGTGCCGCTGTTAACCGGAATTTTGGTTGCATATATGATCCTTTTGCAAATAATATCAATAAATAAATGAATTATAAATAAATAATACATAAAATGGAATAAAACTTATACCATAGATTCATTGGTGACATTTCTTGTCTTTTACTCTTGTAAACATCTTATTTTTCACTCTGAAGCTGCTCGTTTTTGCAGCAGTTTCTGTTACACTTCTATAGAATAAATGCAGCTACTGTACCATTTTATAGAGACTAGAGAGGTGCATATTTGGTCCTAAATATAATGTAGCATTCAAGATGTTAACATCTGTACAGCAATATTAATGTCCATCTTAGTTTGAACAGTTTAAATTCAGAGGAGTAGTCGCATGGAGCTTTATTTGTACGGTGCTTCTTCTGTGACGAACACAGTTATGCGTTGCACATGGTCAGTAAGTCGATATCAGTGCAGGCTCTCTGTTGGAGGATTTTATAACACACTTCCACTCCTCACTAGTTGGTTTGAGACGGCACTGTGGAGGACACTCCACATAGAGAGGGTGTAGTGAGTGAAAAGGTCCTATATGTTGTCCTGCACATTATGAATGAGCCATTTTGTTTGGACTGGGTACACGGCCACGAGCATGAGATAAGCCAAATGGTCAGAGTAACTGCACAGACGGAGATACTGACATCCTGCGCAGGGCTGAGAACCTGAGTTCCTGCCGTCTTGCTGCACAGTGGGGTGTGTCACCATCCACTGTGAGCGCAGGGTACAACTAACCAGAGAAGAGAAACATTCTGCATTGAGAGAGTCTATTAAGAACACTTTAGTCTTTGTGTTTGATCTATAATCACTTCAGTGGGACACCAGAGCTGCTTCTGATATTTTCCACAAAGTATCTTTGTTTGTGTTGCCTTATTATGTTTTCCCTCCAGTGACAGACTCTAATTGGTTTGAGAGAAACACCCAAAAATAAAAACCCTCACACTCAAACTGTGTCTTTAGCTTCAAAGGGAAACTAGTCGTTCCTCCCTCTGAATTACAGACGCTCCATCACCACTTCCAGATCCTTCCAAAAGCCGTTCCACACCAGAGTGGGAAATTCCAACGAAAACCGTCACAGCAGGGAAGGGGCGTCGAGCCTTCGCAGCAGGAAGATGTACGTGTGTGTGTGTGTGTGTGTGTGTGTGTGTGAGATGAAATATCAAAACAAGCTTCAACAGACCCCATTTCCACAGCTCCCACCCATAATCCTTTAAAAGCGTTCATAAAAATTAAAAATGAAGTGTTTTTAAATGACAGCCCAAATGAGAAAAACATCACCAAAAGCAAACTGTGAGTGCTGGGGGGGGGCAGCGCCATACCGTAGCTCCCCGCGCGTATCTCGCGACGAGCAGATGTGTGAGTGGGCGAGCACAAGAGGAAAAACTGAAAGAAAATTGTGAAGAAAAAAAAAACAAAAACAAAACAATAACAGTTATTTTCGGGTCCCTCTTTTCTCGCCAGCTCCCTTTAGCAAAGCTTTTGCGCCCTAAGTGTTTTATGGCTCAGCGGCTGCCAAGAGTTCTTGGCCTGCTTCACAATGAAACTGAACAGAACCGAGCTCAACAGGCGTCCTGGGAGCAGAACAACACATCAGGTCCAATTAAGATCAGTAGGTGGAACTTATTGTAACCTGCGACATACTCACACCCCCGGTACCGCAGACAACAAAAAGAGAGGCTTTGTGAAAAACTTGGCCCTGCATGCTAACGGAAAGTGAACCTCATCAAATAAAGGAAAAAAAAAAAACCTGGTTCAGTGTGTGTGGGTGCCCTGAGGGGGGTCGTAAAATGTGATTGGTGGGTGTAAGGGAAAGGTAGAGGGGGAGGGAATCACAAACACTATCTATCTATGTTGGCGGGTGAGCACGTCTATGTTCCCCAGTTGGAAGATTCAACATGCTTGACCCCCGTGTCTACAGGCCTATAAACCCAGACCAATCAAGCCAATTCGCTGCCTACAAGACCCATGGGAAATGGAGTTGGAGCTGTAGTGAAAGAATACATGAATAAAATAACTGCTCTGTCTTTCCCGCTCTCTTTCAGCTACTCAGAGGGTCATGTTTAAATACGGTGGTGCTATCCACACTGTTTTTAATGCTAATTTCTCCCCTTTCCTTTTTACTCTCCTCTCTCTTCTCTCCTCTCTGTTCCTCCTACAGAAAAAGTGTGACTAGGGAATAAAGATATTCTGAAAGAATCCCATAATTAATCTTGTCTGTCCAGTATGGCCAATGAATAATAACACAAACAGACATATGACAGTGACAGCAACACTTACTTGAAACTGGATCCACCAGCATTAACGCAATCTCCAGCATATTATCTTTCTATGCCTCAGTTTCCTTTTGCCAAATGTTTTGGAGGAGACATTATAGCGGACATTAATATGAGCACTGTCATAGGTGTAAAGACATCGCCACCATGAACTGATGCAGAAAAATCCACCAGAATGCAAAAAAATTAGGTGTTTGTTGCATAAAATTTCCTGTAGGAGGACCCCAAACACCCCATTTCATATGTGTCCCTCTAATATTGAAACAGAAACCACACCCTTAGGGGAAAAGCTATTGCCTAGTTTTCTTGATCACAAGTCCAATAAAAAGATCTAAACCAGTCGCGTCTCTCTGCTGCGAACTTTCTGACTTCTCTACCGTGTAAGTAACACTCAGTCAAGCCCATTTGTTCCCACTGACACTGAATCCTTAAGGCCCAGACACACCAAACCGACAGCAAAGAACCAGCTGTAACAAAAGCCGAGTGTTGTGCCATGTCACATTAGCAGCGACTGGGCCAAAAAAAAGACCACAGCCAATGATCAACTAGCATGTATATTTTCCACCTACACAAGAGAACTTTGTATACCAGCAGGTGGCTGTAGCCTGTGTTTGTCATTCAAACTAGGATTACAAACTGTTTTTATGAGACATACGAACATTAAAGAAGTGGTTGCCTACTCTTTTACTCTCACTCACCACTTCATGGTCTTTAGTTTCATTCTAGAAGGACGTAATCAACAGTGCTATGTGTGTATTAGTGTTCTGTGTATGTCCTCTTGATTTTAGTTATTTGCTTGCTTTTCTAACTTCCGGTTCGCTTATCATGCACCGACTGTTTTGTATTTTCATGCACAGCTGGTGCAGAATGCTGCAGCAAGACTCCTCACTGGTGCCAGAAAAAGAGACAGCATCCCTGCACTGGCTATCTGAATCTATCAAATATAGGATTGATTTTAAGGTTCTTTTATTTGTTTTTAAAGTATATAGTATATAGTATTTTATAATATATATTATATATATATATATATATATATATATATATATATATATATTTATTTATTTTTTTACATATGTTATTGTTCTTACTGGGGTAATTCTGTTTTATTTTTGTGTACATTTTATATTGCTATATTTTTGTGTGTCTTTTATTTTGTTCACTTGGGCCAATTGCAGTTGTTTTTAAATGTGCTCTAAAAATACATTTGATTTTAACATGATTCGATTTGAATCACGGAAGCTGAACAGCCAATCAGAGAGATTTCAACAGGCTCCACCGCCGATTCAACATGGTAAAAATGGTGCAGGACACACTACAAAAATTTCGGCCACAGACAGCTGACCATCTGCCAACCATTAAAGACATGTCACAGGGCTCTGTGGCTGAGGGGTTAAAGAACCAACATCGAATCGCAATATCGTGTCCAGCTAAGGAGTTTTGCTGCGTGCCATTTTCCATCTCTCTCTTCCCCAGTTTCCTGTTATTTCTCCACTGCCAGCTATCCTATAAAAGCATAAACTGCTCACAAAATAAAATGTATAGCTGTTTTATTTTATTTTTTCCCCAAGAAGTTTAGTTTTTTTAGGTAGCTGAGAACAGAAATAAATTATGTGTTTGTTGGAGACTTTTTTATTATTATCAGGAAATTGTGTGACGATTGAATTCAAGAAAACTTCAGTGTGTTCATGATAATAAAGTAACATGTAACCCAGTGGAACAGTCTGGCTCAATGATGTGTTTTTAATAGTCTCTGGACAACAACTGATCTCTCTGGCACTGAGGGATGAGATATATCAGGTTTTGGATACAAACACGGGACTTGTCAGTAGAATTGATTGTTGGTTTCTGTCTTTTAATGAGATTTGTTGACCGTAAGAAAAATACATCCAGCTTCAGCCTAAAAGGTTAGGGTTTGGTTGTGGTTTTGTTTAAACATTGAAAAAGGTCAACCCGTCCCAAAATTTGTGGTCACTCTCAAGTTTATGCTGACTTGGAGCATGAGACGGACCACAAATCTTTCCCGAACCTTAACCAAGCGCTTTAAGTTGTCTACAAACAGAGCCATGAGTGCTAATCATGCTGCAGTTGGCGGGAGCAGATTTTTTAAGGGAAAACAAATGAAATATTCAGCAAACGCTCTTCCAGATTTTATTCAGAATGAACAATATTTTGCTTTGGCAGTGAGCAGACTGTAGACACATTAATATGAATTTTCCAGATATTAAAAAAAGCGAGTGGCACAATGTTTCCGACACAATGTATTTCCTATTTGAGGCAGTTTCCTGCACATCACACCTGCTTATGCATTTAATGCCGGTATTAATATGAGATTGCTGCACTTCTCTCACGCACGCAGACACTCCAGCGGGTGCACACGCTCACAGACTCATCTGTATTGCCCTCCCTGTACTAAAAGAGTGATGTCTTTATCACAGGGAGAGAGGTGGAGCAAATGGAAAGGGAACAGAGAAAATATGACAATGCTCACATGAAAGGGAGGCCTTTCAAACTCAGGGGAGACATGAAAGACTCTCTCTCCCTGTCCTCCTCCTCCTCTCTCTCCTCTGCTTCCTTTTGTTCCCTCTCTATCTCTCCTCCTCCCTCTCTTCCCCATCCCTCCTCTCTGTCTCATAATTGTACATTCAGACTCAAACTGTGAATGCTAACAAGGCTTTTAGCCACACTGAATTAATGTATCCAGTGCGTTTCGCTAATGTGCTACCTTTCAAATGTCACCTTTTATGTTGTTGCCGTGAATACATCTTCGCTACTGTGCATTAATTTTTGGGTTGTTCAGCTCAAATTGCCTTTGGCTGCTTTGCAAAGTTCACATGGTGACAGACATCTTATAAGCCCTCGTTCCTGCTGATAGTGGCGACTGCAGACTCTTCCTTAGTCTGTGCTCCGTATTAACTTGTATCAACTGTTTAAAGATGCAACATAATTTCACTAAAGCAACACCAGGTGAAATTTCAATGCGTGAGCAGAAAAGATGAAATCCCATTTAAAAAGTCATGTATTAAAAAGGTCCAGTGTGTCGGATTTAGGAGCGTCTATTGGCAAAAATGGGATATAATAATCACAACTACGCATTCATATTCATTCATCGTTGTACGTTTGTAACCTTAGAATGAGCTGTTTATATCTACATAGGGAGCATTTCTTCTTCAGCCGAGTTCTACATATTGTACAAGAATCAAGAACAGACCAACCAAACACTGGCTTTAGATAGACCCATTCACGTCTTTATCTTGGCCACTATAGTTCCCCTACACGCTGGCACAAGAAGTTTCACTTGGTTGCTAGATTCCACTAAACCCTACACACTGTCCTCTAAATGTCATCTTTATGAATTTTGCAATTGTTTACTCAGCTGTAGCTTTTGAGACTCTAGTTTGTGTATTAGATCACTTGTGCATTGGTTATATTTTTAAGATGTTTCTACAAATCTTTAATATTTTGTCTCCTTTATTTATGTAAATGAGGTGGACAAAATATTCATATGGAAACAGATGTTTAAACAAAATGCAGTCCAATGAAACATCACCAAAAAGCAGAGTCTCACAAACCTATAATATTTTCTGCTTTACTATGACATTGCAATACATCATGATTACAGCATTACAGATATTCCTTTATCTGGTCACAAGTCATTGTGTTCTTATAAACGGTTCATACATTTTCATATGAAAAACACCTGAAAACATCTAAAATTTGTACATATCCCATTTATTTTGAAAGGCTGCGATCACGTGACCACTGACGGGAGTAAGCCAGGAAACAGTCCCAAGCAGGTAAGTAGGAGTAGTGGATGGGTCACAAAAACATGGATTTTCCCCTGGAGACATGTGCTCAGGACTATGTAAAATACTTTGAGTTATCTTTGAGTCATTTTAACAGAAAGTCGTCACCATGTTTCCTTTTCCAAACCCTAACCACAGTAACTTCATTTGCCCAAACTAACCTCCATATCTGTACATTAATTACTTGACTGTATGATAAGGATTTATTGTCAGTAGTGCGACTTTGTAGTATTTCATACCTCAAACTGATCTGTACGAATACGTTGAATAATGTCATTATGTTGCTCAAATATCATTGTAGGTATATAGATGTTTATGCAGTTGTTCCATAAATCAACAGTTTTGATGAATTGAATTTAGGCATTTTTTATCCAGTTCAGTAAACAGACAGCCCTTTTCTGATGGGCAACTGAACAGAAAGTAAAACTTGTCTGTGTTCTCTTCAAAACCAGACACATTGACAAAAACAGAAATTTTACCTTGCTGTAAAGAGGAGCTGTTGGTTTATCACTGCCTCAACGGTCAGTTTGTGTTATTGTGTGACTTTGGTAAATCTGAACTAACAAAACTCACAAAACACCATCATTTAAGGGGGTTAGTGTTCCTTTAATCAAATACAGTTCACTCCTTAATGAATTAATAAATTCAGCTAAATATAATGCTCATAAGAGAATGGGATTATTGTAAAGGTTGGCAGAGGAGATACCTGCACACCAATTCAACTGAGGCTGAGATCAATGCCAAAAAAATGTGAATTTATTCAGAACATGCGTGCACAAAAAGAACGTGCTCAAAGTGCAAAACATAATAAAAAGGGATTTAAAACAGCAGCAGACATTTCAGCCCTTGGCTATCATCAGAGCTACTGACATGAGTGCTTCACAGAGCAGATACAGACACAGACAGATTCCTACCAGGTGTGATGAATCAGTCAGCTGCTGCCACTAATTACATGAGATCAACTCTGAGGAGCAGAGGCCTGACTACCAAATCACTATCACCTGTCCTTTAAGTACTAAACTATTCACATACTAAAATGATAGTGAATACAAATTTATAAAAACATAACTACATACAGACAGAAAAAATAAGAGAGAGAAATAGACATGACAGGAAAAAGAAATATAAAAGGCCGATGCTAGATGTTTATTATAAAAAGATACTAAATTATACAAAGATGGTAAACTATGATCACAGGTGTAGTAAAAAAAATATCTCAGAGCTTTTTCAGAAAGATTTTAAACACTAATCCATCTCAGCCATTCTCTGATGCTCACTGGGGTCAGCAGGGGCGGCAACAGGTTAAAACAAACACAGCCCAAGATATCTTTTCTCTGGCGATGTCTCTTCAGGCATTCCCATTTGAGACATCTAACCTTTGCAGCAATTTAAATCTGTCTTAAGCAATAAGAAGCTGTATTAACAACGTTGGGAAGGTGGGGGGATATTTAATTTAAAGATTAAAAAGCAAAGCCTAGAAAAAATAAGTGCAGTATCCTCACCTGGATATTTTAAAACAATATGTTTATTACACATGGAACAAAATGGTGGAAATTACAGTCACTCTGTTGTTGAGTAAAGAGCTGTTAAATAAATGGTTATTACAGCCACTGAATGAGAGAGCTGGGAACAAGCTGTGAATTTGGATTTAAGATAAAAACTACATCTTTTAAAAGCATGTAACTGCAGCGATTGCTTGTTGGACGCTGCCATAACGCTGGTGAGCCACGCTCAGCACTGAGCCTGAAGCTGCTGCTGTGTCTCACTACGTGGGCTTTGTGGACACACCGTAAATCTCTCAGGGGAAGTGCAAGTGTACCTTCAGGTTTAAAGAATGTTGCAAACCTGTATGACATAAAAGACATAAAAGAGTAAAGGTTGGGCCGAAGTCAGGAAGCCACACCTGGTTGTCACCTGAGTCCACCTGTTGAGGAAACTTCGACCCCCCTCAGGGCTTCACGTGATGAGTTCAAGGGTCAGAAATGAGCTAATGAGGGAGTAGAAGGTCATAGGTGAGAAGCTTCCCCCGAGGAAGGTATTGTTTCCTCCTCACTGTGATTGTATGTGTGGGAATATGCGCCGTCACAAGATGGGGATTTAATCAGGCAGTAAAAGTGGACAGGGAGAAAATGAGACGGAGACTGTTTCTCGACAGTTTTACATCGAGAAGAGGGCTGAGAAAAGATGAAGGGAAGACGAGGAAGGGGAAAAAAAAAAGGAAAAAAGCTGTTTTAATCTTTTGATCCCTTCACTTCCCATCAGGTCTCATATCAAACAAATTACCCAGAACGCACCCCTGCACACATCAGTCTCATTACCCATCTCCCCCTACTCGGAGACACTGGGTAAATAGCACTGGGAGACGAAGAATCAACAACATAATGAGACTGCTGATGATGAGCTCGCTGTTTGTGTGTACGTGCTTGTGTGTGTGTATAAGCGCGCGCGCGTGTGTGTGTACATGTGGTTTAACTGCTTTGCTTGGATTTTACTTGCTCAGATCAGGGTTTGAATTAGCCCTGACTCAAGAGAGCTAGTTTAGACTTAGAATGGCATGAAAAAAAAACACACTGCAAAAAAAAAAAAATATGATGAAGTAAAACCTTTAATTTATTCCTAACTTGTTTATCAGTTGCAATGGAAGCCATGTGGAAGAGTTGCGTAAGACATCCAGGCGGACTGAGATCCTGTATTTGATGGGAGCCGCTATCCCTGCAGTCTAAGCCTGGATTTAACTGGTGGATTCTTGTATTGTGTCGTATGTTGTTGTCTGAGGAAAGGACGTGAGTTACGTTTTTCGACATGACAGGGAAGAAAAGTATGCAATCTTTCAAAACGTCCCAAAAATAAATGAGGATTAGGTGCATTTCCTGCAGCTGGATTGAAGTAAATAAACAGCTTTCATATTTAATGGCTCAAAAATGTCTCCGAAATCTTGTTCCAATTCCCACATGAACATCTCCTACATTCCCCTCTGCTCGCTCCCCTCCTGCCTGCGCTCTATCTACAACATCCATCTTTTTAAAGTTTCGAGTCACAACCCTTTACAATCTACACCATTCTCCATTGTCCACCAATACAAGCCAGTCATTGTCCGTGTGACACGGTGACAAGGGGACCTCGGTGTCAACACCAACAGTATGGCAGCGGATCACTATGTCTGGCCACGGGGTTGGTCAAAGGGGAAAGGTCAGAGGTTAGGGAACAGTCGCCATTAAAGGAGCCTCCCCTGTCAACACGTTTGTATATAGCAGGAAGAGACAGAGCATTTCCCATCACTTTGTCAGGTCATGTGGTGAATGGCGAGCATGTTAATCATACGGAGAGAAATTAATGAAAATGGAATGATGATGATGGAAATGATACACAGCATGTACTGTAGACACTGTTTCCTCTTATCGTCCCTGTATCTCATACAGCGCCTCGTACATTTCACCTCAAAGATATATAACGTGTATATATTTTGACAAAACAATCTCCAGTCAAGGTCACATTCATTCTGGAGCTTTTGGACATATTACATAATATTTACTCGCAGATGCAGTTTGCCCAGTTGTGGTTAAACTCTAAATGTTACCGCTGTTTTAAGACTTCTCATTCACGTTGGCTCAAAAGCTGAGCTTCACAGTTCATTTTCGACCTGGGAAACAGCACTTGACAAAACAATTTCCAGTCAAGGTCCACTCACTCACTAGTTCTGGAAGTTACACACACATACAATTATGTTTTTCAGTTGTTGTAGAACTTTCCACTGTTCCACTGTTGCCTAAAAGTTGTGCTTGAACTCGGCTGGATTACCATGTGGACAAAGTAGACAACTGTGCAGGGACCCCAAAACCTTAGGAACCTCAAAAGTTGTATGTTTACTCCGTCATTACTGGTCTATTTAATTCAGTTCAATGTTTATTTATAAAGCCCAATATCACAATTCGCCTCAGAGGGCTTTACGACGTATGACATCCTTCTGTCCTTGGACCCTCGCAGCAGATAAGGAAAAACTTTCCAAAAAACCCTTTAACGGGGGGAAAAGAATGGTAGAAACCTCAGGAAGAGCAACGGAAGAGGGTGCAATAGATGACTATATCCACTGACATGATATCTGGCTTAAAGGTGGATCCTGCTGGACACCTGCACCTGATCTTAAGTGCCCTGTCTTAAAAATGGGGCTCTGTATTTGACAATTATTTCCTCACTTAATGCTTATATATTGCATGACCCCAAACTAAATTAATGTTCATTGAAATTATCAGAAGGCAAAATAAAATTGTGTCCAAAGAGTAAAAGGAACAGGGTGACAGCTATCTTTTAACAGGTTAACTGAGCCATGAACTTGTCATATATGTTCTATGTTTTTAATTCACCGTAACAACTGGTGAAACAGGTGAGAGTGGACTCAAATGCATGACCCTGGGAAAAAGGTAGGTGCAATACACAAAAGGACTATCAGTGAAGGTAAACAAATCCATAGGGAGGAGACAGAGTCTATCAACAAGCTGAATCCAAAAAAACAAGAAAAGGACACTGGGAAACAAAAGGCTGGAACACTCGACACACAAGGAGCTAAGACAAACTGGCACTGAGAGAAAACAAGACACACACTAAATACTCAGGTGAGGGGAAGGATAACGAGACACAGGTGAGGCTAATCGGGGCGGGACAGACAATCACACGCAGGTGAGGCCATTAAAAGGGAGGGAAAACACACAGGGGCAGGAAGTGAAGTGATCTGAGTTTCAAAGTAAAACAGGAAACAACATGAATGAAAGAAATAAAAAACATAACCTAAGAAACTGTTGGACGGCTGTGACAGTCTGTCGTTCTTTCTTGTTCTTTTGTGAAGTCCAGCTTCATACAAGTTACACTGTCGTTGTTTGTTGTTGGAATATACATTAAAATATTACTTTATCTTGTTGTTTTATGCAAATGTAGGCTTCAGAGGTGGCTGGGGAGGATGGCAGGTGTGCAACAAATCACAGGACCTTGACACCAGATTATGGCGTCACGAGACATTATTAGATTATGGACATAATTCAGCGCCATGGGCATTAATCTGCCTCCTCTCTGACGGGAAGACTTTCCTCCAGATGTTGGGACCTGGCTGCAGGGATTTCTCCCGTCGAGTCACAAGAGCATTAATGAGAGCTCGCTGGTGGCGTTCCAGTTCATCCTAAATGTGTCGGATGAGGTTGGGGGCAGAGCTCGGGCAAATTAAGTTCTTCCCCTCAAAATCATTTCTGTATAGACCTCGGTTTGTGCACTGTTTATTATATTCATCATATTCAAAAATATAATCACACTGTATGCATTTACGTTCCCCTTAATTGGAACTATGCAGGATTTATACTTATGCATCAAATTGAAGCTGTACCCACGGTGCAGGCTTTGTGTCGATGTACACACTGTACCCTACGTCGTAACCTACGTGCACCTCCACTAGAAATGTAACTACATGTTGCTGCGACGCAGACTTCCTGTCTATTTCTGTAAGCTGAAACTATTTCCCTCAGTGGAAACAAAGCTTTTATTTACTTTAATTTCACAGATAAGAGACAATAAATAAAGTAGAGGAAATATCCGCTCGTGACTAAGCTAATTTATACAATGTAAAATGCCATAGGCTTGTGCTAATGATGTTAGCATGTTGTATTTGTGGGGAAAATGTGTCCAGATAAAGACAAGTGTTTGTCTGTGAATGCTGCGAGTTACAGTGAAGCTGATTTGTGTACTTGTGTTTGAAATTGTCTCTATTAAGACATGTTTAATGTGTGTTTAATTTGGGTTTTGAATCAACTAAACTCTACAGCACTGCACAGAAACTCCACTAGGTTTAACCGCAGCAGATACACCACAAGTTTAAATGCTCACAATGGCCTAGGCCATGTGCCTAGAGCTGACGCACAAGTTAAGGGGCCAAAACCAGAAAACAAAAATACACTATCATCATTTATCTCTGACTTTAGTTTACAAAATCAAAACCTCTTTAAAATTTGCATTTTTTGTATCACTTTAACAACATTCTTATTATGGACATCTGTACCCATCAAGCCACTGAGTGAAACTAAGTGATGTCATAAAACAGGCTCCCAGAGTGCAGGATTGAAACATGTCTTACATTACTCCCTCCAGACTGAGAGCAGAGCAGAGCTGATGATAGTAAAGTGAGGACAGACCGCTGAGACTCAGACTGAGGGTGGTAGACAGAGAGAGGAGGGAGCGAAAGTGATAACCTTGTCTCTCGTTCATTGCTGTCTGCTCAGTGATTTAATTTGGTCGCGCCGTCACACCTGAGCTAAAGCTCATCCATCACGGGTACTGCAAGATCCCTCCATCGCTCGCTCTCCTCTTCCCTCCATCCATCCTTCCTTTCCTATACCTCTCTGTCCTCCTCTCTCATTCCTGTCTTTCTCCTCTTTCAAGGCTTTCTTAGTCTCTCATCGCCTATCTGTCCTGATCTGTCTTAAACAGGCTCTCCATCTCACTCTCTCTGCTTCGGTTCAGTCACTGTCACTTTCTCTGCTGTATGCCTCTACTCAGAAAATAAAGGTACTTCAGTTAGAGTTGTGTTTCTACATGCAACAATGCTGATTGGCTGAAACATCTCAGCATTCAGCAGTGCATAAATGTGTCAAGGGATATCTGGGGAATCAAACAAACAAACCTAACCCGTTTGGTTCACTTAAAACGAACTCAAGTCCGTTTGTGCGGTTAGTATGGTTCGGTTAGCTGGTGTGAAAGCTGTCAATCAAACCCTGATGCGAAGCAAACAACCAAACAGACACCGCTTGAAATGGTTAGCTAACCCTAACCCTAACCCTACTTTGTCTGTTCATTAAAAGTGTGTGACAGTGACCCCACAGTGTTAAGCCCTGAATCATTACTGTACAAGACGCCTTCTTTTCATCCTGTCTCTGTGTTAGCCATTATTCATAACATGAGATTGATTTGCAGTTTAATAATAGCCTCCTAATAATGCTTACAATCAGTTATTTCTCTATGGAGTCTTTGTGAAACCACAGATAAACACTTCAGAGGCATTAAAGTGCTGCTGCATAAACTACTGTCTGTCACCAGAGTTTGATTTCCAAATGTGGGTCCTGATGATGCAGGATGACAAATGCCAAAACTGTCCAATCAGCAAGTTACCTGTCAGTCAGTAGAACTTCATGTTTACTCCTCTTGGTTTGTGCAAAAAGTCAGTGCGAACAGGAACCGACCCAAAACTAAAATGCAGCAATGTGTCACTTTTTTCCTCTGGTGCGACCAAATGAACCAAACTACAGGTGTGAAAGTTGAGTTTGTGCATCAAAAATTGTATTCAGAATACTCATGTGTTGGTACTCCAGTATATAAGACAAGACAAATAAGGAAGATGACTTCCCCTCTGTCACCTCACCTGTATCTACTGTATACTGTTTTAATATATTGTAAAAATCTTTTAGTGCTGAGGAATGTAACTATTAAAAGTCTTTGGGCCTGGCTTGGATACACACCGTCTGTTCACCTTGACACAACAAATGTGTTTTACTTGTGTTTGTGTCCCTTAAAATGTCTGACCTTGACTATAGTGACTTGTATCTGTGCACATTCCTCTGCTGGAGAGGACAATGTCCTCTTAGATTTAGTATTCTGCTAATACGATAATGCCAATCACTGTCTAATATGGGAAACAAACATCAATGGGGGAACAGACTTCGACGTCACACCAGCAAAGAAACCTGAAACCTCTGATGCAGCGCAGACTTGTCAGTACAGAGAGCAGAGTTTGCATTAGCACAGACAAAGTTTGGACAGCAAACACATGAGAGTGGACTCTGGAGCTTCCTTCCACTATCTACCAAAAATCCCTCAGTAGCAAATATTATCGTATGTTTTACAACCATTAACACTGTGTGCCACTGCCAGTTAGCCTACAAGCTAACAAACAACATAAATAAATGACCGATTCTGACGCACAACATTCTCCCCATCTGAGTCTGCTGAAGACACAGACTCAAACACTTCCTCTGGTTGTGCCCTTGTGCTGTTTATCAGCAGGTCTCCATGTTCTGCTAACACAGGTTCACCCTCGCGTCAATTTGGTACAGTCCGCTGAGCTCCCAGCAGGCCTCCTGGCTCAGTCTGGGCCAAACTAATCAACGCATCTCGCGGGGAGCATGAGACCCCCCCAACCAGCACAGGAAGACCCTGCACACCTGAGCTCAGCCAAGTGGGCACACGGCACACCACGTGGACACACTCAAGTGCAATCAAACAGATTTATGGCTGTGCAAACAGCGCACTGCCTGTTGGTGCAGTGAGACGGTGTTTGCATGTGGATCAGATATCCTCAGCTGGAGACAAACATGGCAGAAATCCTGAAGTCCGTTTCGCTGGTCACTGCGTTTGAAAGGGTTCCAGGGAGTGGGAGCAGCTATTAGAAGTTCCTCACATTTACAGTAAAGTGTGTGTGTTTGATGACTGTAAATGGCTCACCGTGTCGTGCAGTGGCCTTCCCCATGTGACATAAACCTCTTAGCAGACTGGTTACCATGGCGCTGGCCTGTTCCGACCTCACCAGATTGACTGGGGTGCTGCTGTGTGTGAGGTTAAACAACATGGCTTCATCGCCATCTAAGAAGGATACTCAGGCGCACATTTATCTTTCCACTACACACACATACACTCACACACACTCTCCATCAAGCTACAAATGCCTTCTTTGGTAAAATGAGACAAAAGGACAGATTTATAGCAGCTTTGTGGCGGCACAAATGTGACACATTGTGACTTGGACACATGCAGTGTATTTATCAAACAGACCCACCAGGCTGGGTGCAGTTACACAAATGGATGGATGGATGGATGGATGGGACGGAATGGTACGTTAAGGAGGCAGGTTAGGGTCGTGGATGTTGTTCAGAGTCATTTTAAGGTACATTATCACCATGTTTCTTCTCCTAAACCTAACCACCGTAACTTTACATTAATCATCTCCATAACTTTACATTGATTCTGCAACTTTATGTCAAGTATGTAAAGTCGTCAGGGGCAGCAGCAGCTCAGTCCTTAGGATACTTGGGTTGGGAACCGGAAGGTCACTGGCTCATGAGCAGCCGCTCTGACATCTCTTCATTTAATGCATGTATAGGTCCTGTTTGTGTATTTTGGCTCTGTGTGTATATGACAGAGTGAAAAAACTGAATTTCCCCTCAGGGCTTAATAAAATATATCTTCCTATTATTCTTATTCTCCTTATTCCTGGGATGCTAATTCCAAGGATATCATGCCTTGTGTATAGTGTGTCTTATTGTTTCACTTCATCTCATATAAAGATGTTTATTGCCTTCTGTTTTTAAGATATTTTTTTGGGGTATTTTGCCTTTAATGGACAGGACATCCAAGTGTGAAGGGGTGAGAGAGGAAGAGGGGATGACATGCAGCAAAGAGCCACAGGCTGGACTCCAATGGCAACAGCCTTGTACATGGGGCGCCTGCTCTACCACTAAGCCACTGACGCCCCTGTTTACACATACAGATACACATTAAATACATTTTTCCCCAATGATGGTTTCTGTTCTTTTTGGCAGTTCTTATCACGCTGCTATATGTTAGAGTGCCATTTTTTTTTTATCCTACTATATAATGAGGAAAACTGTGTGTGTGTGTGTTCCACGTTTTTCTCCTCACTGACTTGATCAATCCATGTGAAATTTGGCACAGTGGTAGAGGGTCATGGGAGGATGCCAATGAAGCAATATTACATCAATTGGCCAAAGGGGGGCGCTATAGCAACCCATTGAAATGTCAAACTTTGAATGGGCATATCTCATGCCCCGTATGTCGTAGAGACATGAAACTTTGCACAGAGATGTCTCTCCTCATGAGGAACACATTTGCCTCAAGAACCCATAACTTCCGCTTATATAGATTTTCCGCCATTTTGAATTTCGATCTCTTCCTAGGAAGTTTGAGCGATCTGCATGAAACTGGGTGAACATAATCTAGGGACCAATATCTGAAGTTCCCTCTCGGCAAAAGTTGGAAAACTTACTAAAACTGAGCTTCTATAAGGCAATGAATATTGCGGAGGGCGTGGCTCATCACATAAAGGTGTATAACATCTCAAGGGTTTCACCCATCACCACGCAACTTTGTAGGCATATGACCACACATAATCTGAGGGGACCCCTCCATTATTGACCCCATCAAACAAAATGGGGGCGCTAGAGAGCTCATTCCTTATCTAGGCCTAACCGCCATATGGATTTTTACTAAACTTGGTAGATTCTGTCTCTCCCACGTTTTTCTACTCACTGACGTGGTCAGTGAATGTGAAACTGCACATAGGTGTTGAGGACTGGCATAGGTAGAAGGTGAAAAAGCTACCAATGGCTATGGACTAGTACATATATAAATTTGGTTATAACCCCTTATTTGAGGCTATAAAAAGGGATTTTGACCCCATGAAGTAGTGAGTGAATAAAGTATTTGCCTTGCTGCATCTCACTGATCCACAATCCCGTGTGCGTGTGCGTGTGTGTGTGTGTGTGTGTGTGTGTGTGTGTGTGTGTGTGTGTGTTTAGCATTACAGCCATCACGTGTGAGAAGAGGTTTTGGTATTGATCAGACGCCTGTAAGCCTTTGATCAATTCATTAACCGGTCAACTCTCAGTCCTCAGAGTCACCCTGACGCCCTGCACACAGCTAAGTGTTTCTTAATTAGCAAATACTCTCCAGGCATACACACACACACACACACACACAGGTCCTGTGTGCGTGTGTATGGGAGTTAAGTGTATGTGTATTTGCAGTGGCAGCAGCAGCTCATGTGTGTGTGTGTGTAGGTGACTGTTTGTATATGTGTGTGTGTTTAAATAGAGTTGGCAGGCTACATGGTGGGCTGGCTGGCAGGATCGTGACCTGGTGGCCTCGAAGGAGAGAAAGCTGGCATAGACAACTCTCTCCCTCCTCCCAGCTACACTCATGTTCCTTAAAAACAGCTCAATAAACAAGAAACCTGAAATCTCTGCATTTCTGCCGTCTGCCTCTCTACGAAGCTGTTATTCAATCAGTACAATGTGCTCTCACTTCAATTTATTTTAAATTTTAAAGGAATTTCTCGGCTAAAAATACTCCTCTTGTGTATTTTCTACCAAGTTGGATGTGACAGCCTTGCCAGGGCAAAAGCACAAGGGAATTTTGCAGAGAATACACTTCCTGAGTTCGCTAAAAAGACACAGCAAAACCCTTCATCTAGGAAAAAACATCTATAAATACATAGAAAAAGAGACATCTTCAGTACAGCATGCTGACTGAGGTCGTGCTGGTTTTCTGCCACACTTCGCCGCTTACTTAAGCCGCAGCAATAGGATTTTCGGACCGGAATTAGACTCCGATTTTTATCCGGAGGGGACAGTGGGATGGGTTTTTTTTTCTTTTTAAAATCCAGCCATGTCTTTCCATTCACTCGTTCTTTTTCAGAGGTGGAGGTGGAGGGTGAGCTGAAAGGGATGTTAGTGTCGCAGAGTGGAGGAAAAAAAAAACACCTCATCATCTCCACAGCCCCTCCTCCCGCTGCTTCCACCTCTTTTTATTCTCATTCTGCCTCTTTTTTTCCCCCCTCGATCCCGCTCACCCCATACCTTTTCCCCTTAGACAAGAGCCCCAGATAACCCTGCATCACCACATCAAAGAGGAGATGAGAGGAAGATGGATAGAGGAGGTGGAGTGGGAGAATCTCAGGGAGGCGGATCAACAAAGGTAGAGGTCAGAGGAAGAGAGGAGGGGAAGAAACGAGGGAGCAGAAGTGAAAGAGGAATGAAGAAGATGCAAGCACCTTGGCAGGATTGAGATATAACCAAGAGCAAGAGTGTATTGCTCTCTATTTATATCCCTGCGTGTCACCCTTAATCTCACCGTGTGTGTCTCCCACTTTTCCCGCTTTCTCCTACACACAAACACACACAGCTTGCATGTCCACAGCTTTTTGCGTATAACAGAGCGAACAGTTCAATTAGCCGAAGCTGTCAGGACCCTCCTCTCTATAGATGGAGGGATGGAGGGAAGAGAATAAAGCTGTCCATGAAAAGCAGGAACATCAAAGTGCTTGTTTTCAGTGAGGGTTGCATTTCTCTATGATGTGCATGTGTGTGTTGGGGGGGTTTAAAAGATCAGTCACCAGCCATACTGACCCATGTTCCAGCTAGCAAGCTGAGTGATAATTAAGCAAAAGGCTTTTGCTGACATGTTCACATTTCACTTTCTGCTGTGGGGATTGTCGCTGCCACGGGCTCACCCACATATGCATTCTATTTTATAAAATACTTTATCATATTTGAAGCTCCATGTCATTTTTACTGTTTGTCTCATTCACTTCTCCCCCACTCTCTGGTAAATCTTAATCTTACGTACACGGTTTACGATGTTATTTTAAGATGTGAAGGTATATTTAGATTTTTGCTCCCGTGAATGCATGTGGGAGCTCGTGCTGGGAGCAGGTGTGTGCATAAAGCAGCAGAGAGAGGTCAGAGAGCAGGGAACACAGATGATAAGACCGCCAACGCTGCTCCCGTGTCAGGGGAAGAATACAGGAGGTGAAAGGTGGGAGACCCAGGTAAGATGAGAGTGAGATGTGGAGGGATGAAGGGCAGGTCAAGGCAGAAGGGGGTCAGGGGAAAAAAGAGATAACATGAGACAGAAAGGGAATGTAGAGACCAAAAGACAGAGTTTGCAGACTAGTATATGATAGTTTCCATACTTCAAATGTCAAATAGACTCAAGATCATGACTACGTAGTATTAACAGCATATACAGTTCGACAACGATAGTATGAAGTGCAACAGAAATGACTTAAACCTGCAATAATTGATATTTTTGGCCACTTGGAGGCAGCACAACAAGCTGTAAATGCAACACTGACATATTATCGCTTGACAAACCTGATGTGGCAAATGCATTAGCAAAGAGTTGCTTAGTTAGTAGCATTCATTTGGAGTCATGTCTCTTTCCACCTGATGAATGCTATGTCCAATATTCAGTCTCCTTTTAGCTCTAATTTGGTCTCCAGCAACTGCTGAGGGAAATACCTTTAACTGCTAAATGCTCCAGTTTTCCCTGCTAGATGCTTACTGTGTCTGTCTGCTGACTGATGCTGGATGTGTAGCGTATATTGGGTTTATTAGATCTTTTGTTTTTGTTTTGTTGCTGAAAACAAGCGCTAGACATTATGCCATAGAAGCCAATTACAGTAAAAGTTAAAAAAATTAAAAAAAAAAACTATGATGAAAAACTAAAAAACTAAGACTATGATGAAAAGTTACGCATGACAAAAAAGTAGGCAACACTTAGAAAGGAAAATGTGGATGTGTCTAGTCAAAATTATAAGACAGTAAGTTCAAATTAAGTCAAAATTTTAACCAAAAATTACATCTTTCATATTACACATATTCACTTGATACACTTTAAGTAAAACACTCTTCAAGACAGCACCTAATTTATATGGAACTTTTGGTTGGTCACAAAATTAACCTTAACATACAGAAACATGTAAATCTCCTAGATATATTTCAAGATTAAACTCCCTCAAAAGCTATTTTTTTTAGCAAATAAATAAATAAATACATGGATAAATATAAAAAAAATCATAGTCACCTAATGCTCCCTGCTTTTGGTTTGTCTTTAGTCCCCTCCATGGGCAGAATATAAGCCAATGGGCCCCTGGGCACAGATATGCAAAATGCACAGAGCAAGACACACAGACTTTGTGGTGGTTTTGCCTCTATTTGTAATATTTTTGTGTCTCTTTAAAGTAATGTTGTGTCTTTTTTTGGTCATTTTGAGTCTCTTCTTGGTCAGTACGTTTTTGCAAGTGAAGGGCAGGGGTGCCTCCTGACATTTCAGGCATGTTCAGTGTTCCATCCACGTACCCTCACTCCTGTCCAAATGGAAAACCTACCTGAACATACTGTACATACAGTGATGTCCATTCAAAACTAGCAGCAGGCTGGTGCATGTGCTTCACAGTTCACACTCTCCTTCTCATATTAAAAACCCAACATATTTTTCTCCAGTGATGAGTCAGACACACCACGTGATCAGAGGTCAAAGCTCGTCCATGTGGATCCATTTTTATTTTGCACATACAGGCACAGACGCAAGACCCAGAGCAGAGACGTGACCATACCTGACCTGACTGAACTGAACTCAGACCTGGTCCAAGTCAGGTCTCAGGTAAGGTCTTGGTTGAGCTGACCCACGAAGAACTCTAACAAACATAACACAAAATGTCTTCTTGTTAAAGCAATGGAAAAAAATAAAGCAACTAGTGCGGCAACTAGTCATAAAATTCTTCACCGATAGTGATTTTGGATATCTGTCTATCTGTCTATCTATCTATCTATCTATCTATAACGTAAAAAGTACTTGTATGTCTACACCACCACACTGAACCACCAAACGCTGCAAACAAGAAAACATTAGTCCCAAAAGGATGGGTGGGAGGGCTGATGAATGGGTCCAACAAACCCCCCAACTGTCACCCAGGAGGCCGGTGTTTGCTTCCCGCATAAATGTAGAGCCTAAACCTAACCACCCGCTTTTGTTTACGCCCCAGCGTTGGTGGAGGGGTACCGGAAAGTCCACAGCATTCGCAAGAGGACACCTAGCACGTAATATGTAGACGTGAAAGTCCACTGACAAAGCAAAGATATGTCACGGCCGTGTTGTTATACGCATACTTGGCCAATAAAGCTGGGTCTAATTCTAAAGTATTATACAAAATGTATCAAAGCTGCCTTTTACAGCATATAAAAATCTAACAATTGCATCGGGGTCATGAGAGAGGCAGCAAAAAGAGGACAGAAGAGAATGAAGGCTAGTGGAGATAACAGAGTGTCTTGAAAACCCACCCACACAGTAATTAAAGCTTTCAGAACACCCCTGACCTTTATAAATATAAACTGTAACCCTAATCTAGCCCATTGTAGACATCAAACAAAATGTCTTCATTTTTTATTCTTCTTCCACCCCCCACCCCTCCACCCACTGATTCACACAAGACACAAGACTGGAACTAACACTAAAAGTGCACTGGCACCCATATTTGTTCCACCGGTCTTTCCAAGATTTCTCTCTTTTATACAACGTCAAGTGTTTGAACCGGTTTGTGTAGGATTTGGTCATGGGAAGGACCACTGCAGCTCCGCCAGAGCAAGAAAAACACACAGACTGAGAGGAATACTGTGTGCAGCTATTGTCACACTTGGAGTCCAAGTCATGCACTCGGTTCTTGCCTCTGATCTAAGGCCCAGGAAAAGCCTTGGCAGTGTGTGTGTGTGTGTGTTTGTGTGAGTTTCTGTGTGTGTGTAGCATAGAGAAGGTGCTGATGTGGGTGAAACAATGACAGGTTTGTTGCTTTTACACCATTCCTCCCCCTCTGTAAACCCCAGTGGTGGTGCAAAGGAGTTCTCACAGTGTGTACACACTTACACAAACACAACATCCACCCTATCATGCATGCACACACGCATGTTGCATATACAAACACACACACATATACACATAGCCCCTCTGATCCTCGTAAACCATGTAAACCACAAGAGGAAGCTGTCATTATGCTCCCCGAGGAGCTCGCAGGGTGTAATTTAAAAAGATAAGAGGACAAATTAGCTGAGAATTCATTATGTGTTTATATTCAGCGAGTGGGCATTATGGGAAGCTTTTTGAATGGCGGCTGTTGATGGGATAACTTCACAGGATGAACAGCGGCAACGGAAAATGTATTCCATGTCGTGTTTTCTTAACGGATCATTTAATCCAAATGGCATTTGTTTAACCCAAAATATGTGAACATCAATCGAATCCGTGCTCGCATTTGTTAACATATTTTGCACATGTACGTATAGTTTCGTTCATGTAACGGAGATTTGTTATGATTTCCCGTTTCTAGGAGAGGCAAACAGCTAAACCTGATCCGCCGTGGAAAATCAACAACACAGGCGGAAAAAGGTTCAGACACCAAACAATCTGTGTTTAGATCCATGTTTGCCCGTTCACTTCCATTTTGTTTGCTTTCTCTGCTGGCCTGTGTAGCATACGTGTGGGGGCTGGACTTGGCGGTGGGATATATGTGGGCATGGAGAAGTGGGGAGATGGGGGTGGAAAGGGCAGATGTTGGGATTAAATGAGTGGGGTGGATTTTGAGCTGGGAGAGTTAAGCTGTACGCAAAGAATGAGTTTTTTTAAAGGGATTTTGGTCAGGGTGGTGGCTCTACATGTAATGACTCACAGAAACCTCTCCTTCATTATAATAAAGAAAGAAACCTGCAAAGTAGGATAAAGGTTATTCCTTGTACATTGGATCTTGTTCACTACATAAAAAAAAACCTTAAAGTGATTGTGATGGCTGCTGGAGGACAGCAAAAACAAGCTGTAAGCACAACACATGCATATTATCCCTTACTAACCTGATATAGCAAAGCTGAGAGAGATTCTGCAAACCAAGAACATGCTACATTTTCATTTTCTATGTATCATATTAACATTTTATTAGATGGTGTGACAGCTGGGCAAAATGCCTGCCAAGCTGCAGACTACTGTTTAAGACCAACAAAAAACATCACCAATTGTTTTTTGACATGTTTGATCAGCTTTATAGCGACCAAATTTGGGTGTTTTCTATTGGCTCGTTGCCACTTTTCCAGGGGGAATAATGCCACGAAAAGCGACATCACTGCATTTCCTTCCAGGATTCTGCCCCCAAAACCAGGTATTTGAAGCCAAAACATGATGTAAAGTTTCACTGCATCTGTTACATAATAACGTGTATATGTCACGATGTGTGGTTTGCAAAAGCGTACAATGCCAACATTTTTCTCTGGCGATTACGTTGGAAAAGCTGCCACTTGCACATCCAGCAGAGTTTGTGTCCACCTGATGACTCTAACCCCAGTATTTGTTCTCCTTTAAACGCTGTTATGGTCTCCACCAACTCCTGAGGGAAAAATCTGTCTCTTCAGCTACTCCATTTTGCTAACCAGCTTGTCACTAACTGTCTGTCGGTCTTTTCTTGCAAGGCAGGGGCTGTAGGCCACAGATGGAGTGTTTTTAATGTCAATTTCATCAATGGCAACACATTCTCACTCCGAACTCGTCACATATTGACGTTTGGTTCTGGACCTCTCAAAATATGATGTGCAAGGTACCCTGGGTGCGTTTGTTGTTGACGTTGTGGGATGCCGTGTCAAATTCTGCCTGTTACATGCGTTGTCTGTTTTCAAAATACATCTCTATATATACATCGTTGGGTTTAGGAAACAAGAACAGGGTTTGGCGTTCCAATCATAGATATGGAAAGTGAACACCGGCCTCTCGGCTGAAAGTCAGTGGTTGTTGGACCCATCCACCACCCCTCCCGCCCGCTCTACTTGGACTTTCACCCCCTTACCTTATGTTGTTGTCCAGCCGTGATTCCCCCTGACGTCGCTGGGCCGGCCACGTGTCATGTCGACGTGAACAGATGGCTTTTTTTCTTCAGTGTCTGACGCTGGAAGTCACTGCCCAAGCGCCGGTGTTCGACCACTTCAGAGTGAGACCGGTTGACAATGACACTCATTAGAGTGGTGAGAGTGAATCAGAACCATACAGTCATGTGATTCGGTTGAAAACACACCTCTGTGCTCAGTTACAGTATACTCAAACAGACATGTTTCAGCCAGAATATGCCAAAATGTTTTGTACCTATCGCAGACACAATATGGGTGAAGTAACACTTTAAAGCTACACGAGTCATCTGCAGGTTAGTGGCCAAAAATGATAGTAATCTTGTAAGATAACTTCAGTAAATTGCACTCAGCAAACTTATTTCTATCAGTATGTCCCATCTGTGGTGATTCACACAGGAGAAAACCAGAAGAAAGAGGGAGGCAAAAGATGAAACACTGGTGAGTCCAGGTTTCTGAGGATAGAGTGCCACTCACTGCTGTTTCAGAGGCTGTTTGTGTTTTGCTCAGGACATTTGATGTATCACATGTATCCAGCGCAGCAATAGTAGAATTTCAGCTGGACAAATAGTGTCAATAACGTTGAGACTGGATGCTTCACTCAGTGGTACAAACTAATAAACCAGTGTATTTTTTACCAGCTCCCCAATTTCTGGAAGTATATAGGGCAATTTTATAAAAAGCAAGGGATTTTTTTCAGGGGACTGGTTGGCTGGTAGGGATGTTATTGCATTGGAGTGTGTGTGTGCGTGAGTGTGTGTGTGTGTGTGTGTGTGTGTGTGTGAGACCCACAATCCAAAAAACGACGAGGGGGAACGTGAGACTGGAATGCTAGGTTTCACTTAATCATCTCCTGATGCTAGTGTAAACACTGAATCTGATTTGAGCTAATTGGGTTTGTAGTCAGGGTAAATAGTGTAAAAGGAAACCGCTCGCACATTCAGCAGGATCTTTCCAACTCGCAGCCACCTCCTCCTCTCCAACTTTATTCTTTCATTTAACCAGGAGGACAAAATGTTGAAACTTGTGCCAGGTATTTTTCCCTCCTCTATTCCTCTGATCCGCTGTTATAAAAAGGCTTTCTTTCCCCTCAGAGTCATATGTAATTTCCATAATGTTGTTTGGTTGGACCGTGAGTTTCTCCTGCTCGGGTATTTGGGTAATTTGATTTTTGAGAAAATAAGGGTGCAGGAGGAGGAGAGGGAGAGGGAGAAGGGATGATATATATATTTAAAGAACCTTTTAATCGATTTCCTGGCTTTGGTTTTTGAGATATTTCACATTTGTGGTTATGGATCGTACCCCGCCACCCGCCCCCCTCCTTTATTCTTCTCCCCGCCTTTTGGCATTCGCAGCACAGTCTTGAAAAGTTTTTGCCGTCCAGCATCTTGTCACTCACATCTCCCCTCCCTTCCTCTCTCATCATACTCGGTAATGTAGTCACACTGATTGCATTCTCCCACTAATCTAATTCTTCCCTCTTTCAGCCCCCCAGAGACTTCAAGTGGATTCACGTCACATCCATTTCAATGATCCCCCCTCCCCCCGTCCCTCCTCATGACAGCACATACTAACTTTGGATTGAAAAGACCCATAAGCCTCGCCTGCCTTAACCACTCCGATCACATTACCGCCTTCACAAAAACAAAGCTCGCTTCGGCTAACTGCTTAGATCTCATTATACGTCCACGAAAACCAGCGGACTTCAGTGATCCACATCAAAATGAAACCCAAAGGGGATCCTGCCCAGCAATTAAGATAACATTTATTCCCAAACAGCAGATTCCCTTTATCGTATTGTTAATTTTACCCCAGCAAATGTCATTAGCGCGGGCTTCAAAAGCGGTGGCTATCGCTATGTGACACTAATTTGTTCTAGATTAGCTGGTCCGTTCCCACAAGATCCATATGGTCACATATTAAGCCCGCAAACATACAGAATAAGGATCTTTACAGGGAATCAAGAAATATCTCTGATCAGGGACTTCAAATCCCATGGTGCATTGCTAATCCCTGTGTGAGAATGATCAATGGCTCCCCAGGTCGTTAGGGTCAGAGGTTGCTGACTGGACTTGTTAGGGGTCAGAGTCCCTTTGAGCTAAAGAGACAGGCGAGACAAAACAAGCATCTCTCTCTGCCTTTGAGAAGAAAAAAAAGAAAAGGGAAAATCAAACGGCGTCTCCAAGACATAACAAATCAATCTTTTTCCTTCTAGCGAGAGATCAAGATTGATTATCTGGATGCACACAAGCCTTCATGTTTTTCCAAGTCTGAAATGGAAGGATAAACAAAACATAAAATTCAATAGTTTTCAAAAAATGGAAAGAGAGCACTTTCCCTTCAAAGAATGCGAGATGTAGTTACTGTATGTCTTCGCCTGTGTTTACAGTGTCTGCTTTTTTGAAAACACTGAACATCCACAACACAAATATCTGCTGCTGGAACAACTCGAGGAAATGCCTCTTCCAGCTGGGGCCTCTGCGTCTACACTGCCTGAGTGTGAAGGTCATTATTCCAGCACTCACATCAAACTCTCTCTGTCCTTCTCTCTCCTGTGTTGCCTTTTATTCTCCATCTTAAACAGAAAGCAGCTGATGGCGGTGTCAAAACCACCCAGACAGAGAGGTGTAAACACAGACACATTGATCCCACAAAGCTCCCTGTTTCTTCCACTCTCTCCTTCTCGAATGATTGAATGTAAATGAATCACAAACAATGATCTTCCCTCACAGCAGGAGGAGTGATGGTGTTTGTGATGGACCGCGACAGAGCTGATTGTTAATACGTGAAGGCAGCGGGAGCGAGTGTCGCCACGTTATCAGTATTTTTGCTGCAATCATTTAAATCACTCAAGGTGTTTGGCATTCCCCGCATCTGCTTGCCTTGAGAAGGAGCAAATGAAGCTTCATAACTAGACCTGCAATTGCACGGTAGGCGGAGAACAAGTGGAAGATGACATGTCGGTTATTTCTACCTGTGTTTATGATTACATGTGTTCATCAGTGTGTGCCAAGCGGGCCTGTGTTCATCTCAGTGTGTTAGGCAGCATGTGCCAGCCAAAGTGTGTGTTCCACAGTGAGCCTGACAGCAACCTGCTTAGTTTCAATGTGGTTTTTGCATATCAGGTATGTCCATACGAAAGTGTGCATTTTTTGTCCCGCTGAAAACCTGCGTGTCCTTCTGTGCATCTCTATACGAGTACACCTTTGTGTTTGTGTGTGCACATTTGCTCATTGTTGGGCGCCTGCCCGCCCGATGCCACAGGTAGCCGTGTGCTCAGTGGAGTGTGAGTCGCTACACCTGTTCTCCCCTCGGGGAGGCGCTGTCCGTGGCCAGCTGGCAGAGCAGAGTCGGGACAGAGGATTGGACAGATTGGATAAGCGGTGGGACATCGGGACGAGCAGAAGACGCGGCTGAAGGTGAGGGCAAAAATAGAGGGAATAGGAAAAGTACTGAGAGAAGAACAAAAGGTAAGAGCTGGGTTGATGATAGATTATGCAGCGAGCTTTGTGGAGACACTAAGGAGGGCACGTGAAGGGCAAATATGATTAAAGCTAGTATAATGAAGTACTGCCTGGACTCCACTTCATGCTTGAGGAAGCATGATCCAACTACATGACCTGGATTATGAAGATAAATAAAGTTATATTGGACAGAATTGAATATTCTGCATTGCCAAGAGAATAAGGCTATCTCTCAGGTGGCATGGACGTGATGACAGTTCTAAAATTAAGGGTTTCCAGCAGGATTTATTCATTTGTCTTACTTATATTTTATCAGCAAGATCAAAAATCTCATATACCAGAGAGACCTGGCCAAAATCACAGCATATTAAAATACAACATAACCTGAGAGACAGAGCAACCACATTCCTCCATCACCACAGTCTTTATGATTCCCTTAATGTAGTAGGTTTGTACTTTACTGCTGACATTGCCATCACACATTTCAACAATGGTTTAGGCTACTTGGTAATGGTTGCCTGTAGTCCACCTGTTCACTGACAGCATGACTTTCACCAAACATATAATAACAACAATAGTAAGAAGAAGAATTAATTAGAAGAAGAAGATGAAAAAGTGTTGTTTTATTAAGCCCAGTTTGTCGGAACGTACAGAGAAAAGTTGCAGCGGTGTGAACTGGCCGGTCTGAGCTCGACTCAAGCCGGCTGATGGTGTCACCTGCAACTCAGCTGGTCAAATCGCTGGTGGCTGGTTTTGGAAGGTAAAGCACGTCACCTGTTTCAACAGCCAATCGTCATGCTGCGGCAGGTGCTCCATCCCCACCAAGCCCTCTGTTTCCTCACGGGGTGTCGGTGTCGGGCGGTAGGTCGCTGCTACTGCCCGCTGTCTCTGCTTATGCCCCTCCAGCACACTCACACTGACACATTCATATATTATTGTGGCGTTTATAATGAATACAGTCCACCTGATGCTCATTTCATCACTACTACCAATGCAGCTGTAGCCAGTATCTCACCATCACTATCCTCATTCATATTTTAAGAAGCTACAAATTATATTCAGCCACAAAATCAGCCTGAAAAGCTGCAAATCCTAATGGAAGCACAGACAGTTGTTGCATAGAGATGATACACCGTCTCATCTAGTTGCATTGGTGTGAACCAGCAGGTTTTTATTATGTTGCAGAACGGTGCATTGCAAGCTGTTGCCTGTGTAACTTGTCTCGTTGCAAATCTTTAGTCTGAGCTGGGCTTTACTCATGAAGTTTAGAATGTGGAGAATACAATATCCTCTTTGACAACTGAACAATGTATTCTAGGATGTCCTTCATCTTAACTTGCTATCTTACTATATAATGACGAAAACGCTGTGTGTGTGTGTCTGTTCCACGTTTTTCTCCTCACTGACTCGGTCAATCCATGTGAAATTTGGCACAGTGGTAGAGGGTCATGGGAGGATGCCAATGAAGCAATATTACATCAATTGGCCAAAGGGGGGCGCTATAGCAACCCATTGAAATGTCAAACTTTGAATGGGCATATCGTATGTTGTAGAGACATGAAACTTTGCACAGAGATGTCTCTCCTCATGAGGAACACATTTGCCTCAAGAACCCATAACTTCCGCTTATTTTTCCGCCATTTTGAATATTTTGAAAAACACTTCAAATGGATCTCTTCCTAGGAAGTTTGAGCGATCTGCATGAAACTGGGTGAACATAATCTAGGGACCAATATCTAAAGTTCCCTCTTGGCAAAAGTTGGAAAACTTACTAAAACTGAGCTTCTATAAGGCAATGAATATTGCGGAGGGCGTGGCTCATCACATAAAGGTGTATAACATCTCAAGGGTTTCACCCATCACCACGCAACTTTGTAGGCATATGACCACACATAATCTGAGGGGACCCCTCCATTATTGACCACATCAAACAAAATGGGGGCGCTAGAGAGCTCATTTCTTATCTAGGCCTAACCGCCATATGGATTTTTACTAAACTTGATAGATATGTAGAACCGAAAATTGGCAACTGGGTGGCGCTATAACAACAGAAAAATGCTTCAAAATGGCTATATTTTATTTTAGTTTTTTTCCTGATTTTTGGTATGGTATGCTGTACATAATCACGGAAACTGTCAGTGTGTCATTCTGTCAGTCAGTCATTCCACCAGTGTGCCCCACTTCCAGGTCAGTTCAACATATAAACACTTTAACTATCTGCCTTTCAACTTGCTACCCCAACTACAAAGGTTTTAGCCCACTAACTATCCCACTATTGGCAGCGGTGCTACTGTACTTTCAATAAAGCAGTCATACTGTCAAATTCACAAAAACTCTGTCTGAATACATTGCTCCTCTTAATGGGTTCAGTTGACTATTTAATCTGCAACTTCCTATGACCTGTATCCCAAACACACACCATGTGAAACTGTACGTGGGCAACTGTGCACTCAATGGGTATGGACTAGTATGTATATAATCAAGATATTCTACACTGTTAGTGTCCTATGATAGAGTTCTCTATCAGGCGATAGCACTCATGTTGTGAAACATTGTGTTCCAGAACATTCTGTTCAAGATGGTTTAATAAGACATTTTAAATCAAGTGTGATAGTGCTAGAAAACAAAATATGAGGAAAACAAAGTATTTTGCCTCCCAAATGATGTGACTCCCTACCCTTCATATGTGCCAATCAATGACAAACATTCACCCTCTTCCGACCTGTAATTGTAACACCCACACTGATGCCCAGCCTGTGCGGGGAGATCAGTCATTTCCAAAATGTCACATCACAGTGGTGAGATGCCTCACCAAGATTCACCACAAGCAACGTTTTAGCAGAGAGAAGAAAATGACTGGCAGAGTGAGGGAGTCTGGTGCAGGATCCAAATCCTAATTTTACTATGAAGGACAAATAAAAAAAACACATAATAAAATATAAAATGCAAATATGTCTTAAAGTGATAACTACATCAGGCCTTTATATTAAATATCACAGTAGTTTGTACAGTGTGTTATCATGGTAACATCATGTTTCTATCTGTCTTTGCTTGTATCTAAAATATTTGTCCTTTTTGTCCATCTCCTTCTTTCACACACTGTTTGACGCATTTCACTGTCTGTAACTCCATCGCTCCCACTTTATGTCTCTTGGGTCTAGTTAGGACGTGTGTTCATATGTGTGTGTGTGTGTGGTGTGTTTCTTATGCGTGTCAGCTTCCCTCTGTCCTGCCTCCAGGCTGAAGTGTCAGACAGTGAAGTGAGATGTCTCTCTCTTCCTCCATATGCAGTTATTAGCTAAAATACTGCCGCGCTGCTGCAAACAGCCGAGGGGGTCACACACACACACACACACACACACACACACACTCGCACAAATACACACACACACACACACACACACACACACACACACACACACAATTGCAGTGTACTACACAAACAATATACTGTATGAGTGCTCTGTATACATGTCAGAAATACACACACCTAGGCAAACACACAGATCTCATATCTCATTAGTTGGCAGCTCATTGAGCGGGGGAGAGTATGTAGAGCTTACCGGGCTGGGACCACACACACACACACACACACACACACACACACAAACAAAGAGAGAGTCCCACATGAGTATAATTTCAATAATGTACCCAGTCTGTTTGCTCACACACACACACATACACAAACAAACCCATATGAGCATAATTTATATAGTGTAGTCATCCTCCGTCTCTCTTACTTTGAAACACACACACACACACACACACACACTACCCTCTTTCACACACATACGCACACTGCACTTGCTATCCATAGGCTCAGTCCACTGGGAATATATTGCCACAGAGGACGGAAGGTAAGACAGGAAACAGAGTGAGAGCTGAAAGTGATAGTGGGTAAAAGATAGACGTGGGCTGAGAGGTAGTGAAAGAGGAGAAGAGAGGGAAAAAAGGAAGAGAAATAGTAGAGCTGGGAAGAACGAGGCAGCGAAAGCAGTGAAAGGGTGGAGGAATTTGAGTAAGTGGGGCCAAGAGGGTACGGAGCAGAAAAAGCAAGGTTTGAGAGGTATGGGAGTGGGATGGAGAGAACAAAAAAATTGTGCCAAGTACCTCAGAAATGAACTGCCAGCTACAGAGAGAGCCAAAGACACTTTCCACACACACACAATTTGAAATTGAGCCGAACTCAGCCCCGCGTTTGAACCAGCAGCTACACCCAATGTAGGCCATTCCCAAACACTTTTGAATTAGGTCCCGCTCTCCTCTCGCCAGAAAAGAAAAGCGTGAAATTGACCAAGTCAAAGCTGCAGCCTGAGCAAAGCTGATTTTCTGCCATTGTACCAGAGGCAGTATCTATCCAATGTGATTCTGCTGTTGTGATCTGGGACAGTTTGTCTTTCACCCTTGAAATTCTTTATGAGGCTTGTGTTACATTTTGGATCAGGCTTTTTGGGGGTTGAAAGCCAGACAGTTTGTGAAATGAAAGCAGCTCAATTACGTTTGAATATATGGTTTTGTAGGCTTATACTATAGATTTAGGATTTTTTAACTTGAAATTTGGTGCCAAAAATTAAACAAATAAATAAATCACTGTTGCCGACATTATTTAACCAGGTCTTTTTACCTTAGCAACATAACAGATAGTTTATCATTGCCTTTTTATTTGAAATTAGATCATCCTTTTATTAGATCATTTTTGGACTCTAATGAGTTGTTGGAACTTAAATGGTCTACTGACTTATAAATGGTCTTGTGCGCTGGACTGTTCATTTTGAGGTAGTTTGTCTTGTTATCTGCTTGACCGATTGCATGTCCTCTTGACCTATCAACACGTGTTAACGCTGGCAAACAAAGTCGTCCTGAGCTATTTCGGGTAGTATTATTTTGGGTTCAACACCAAAGATGTAAAAGTAACCAAGAGAGTTTATCATCGTCAAACACAGCTGTCTCTACAGTGATGACAAAATCTGCAGACTCACCTGCTAACGTTAACTTGCCATTCTAGTGAGGCAGTGGAGACGCCACTGACAAGTAAAACGATGGCAAGTGTACAACCTCATATGACTGCTGCTAGCTGATACACTTTACCATTGCCAGAAGCTCTTGGTTAGAATGCTAGAACTGCCAAGATGGCTGAATTTATGACTCAATGACTCGACTGGACGATGATGATGAGCAAGATAGCGGTGTGTATTTGTGCAGCGACTCTCCGCTCTCCAGTTTGATACCTTTTTCTGGCATTTACCTGGTTTAATACCTGCTGTATTGGGCCATTGGTATTGTTTTAGGAGAGTGCTTTCAGGATCTTATGATAGAACTGGAGCTGTGGTGGGAGGATTCAAATTCATTTGATCTAACTGTGTGTCATTTCAGATTTGCTGTACCTTGATTTTTGGGCAAAGTGTCAGCTCTATTGCCTCCCAAAAATTGTGTTTCCTGATATGGCACTTGTTCAACTTATTTTTTTTTTTTTCTTACTTGGCTTTGCTGCAGCTCTTGGCCACATCTTGTGGCCTTCATAAATGAATGTAGTTTGCTTACATCCAACGCTAAAGACCATCCATGAACAGAGATAGATGTTACGATGTAACATGATAAACTATCATACTGTTATTTTTGCACCTACAGCAAACAACAAAACAAAAACAATACAAAAGTGTATCCTTGTTGTTTTAATACTGTCACCATATTGTGACAGTAACAGCAACAACTACAATCAGATAAGAGTTTTGAGGCACCTGTATCTTAAATCTTAAAATGTATCCTGTATCCTTGACTTTGTTAAAACACTTGCTGCTGCATTTTGGACTAATTGAAGACGGGATAAACAGGACTAAGTAATACCAAAATATAATGAGCTGCAATAGTCAAGGCAGGGGAAATGAAGGCATAGATGACTTTCTCGTGTCAGAAGTACAGAGAGTTGATCTGAATTTGGAGATGGTGCACAGCAGCATGAAACTTAATGTTTCTTCTTGATTGATTTGTTTGTCAAATTTCAATTCCAAATCAAATATGAAGATATGATATGAAGATTTTTAACTTGATTTAACAGCGGGGCCAGTGGGCCAAGATGAGGAGAAATATTCTGGTCAAGAGCTGTGGTCCAAATAAAATAACTTCAATTTTACTCTTATTGAGCTGGAGAAATCTGCAGCCATCCATGATTTGATGTGAAGACAGTTATTGAGTACAGTTAGTTTGTTGATGTGGTTTTGCTGGAAGGGGAGGTAGATCTGTGTGTCATCTGCATAATAGTGAACATCTATAAATAAATGGAGAAGAGGACTGGACCAAGAAAATCGTGAGATCAGTAGAGCATGTTGTTTCGTAATAACAATTGAATCATAGCCATGAGAAGTAAGCAAACCTCATCCAGATGAAGGCTACGAGATGTGGCTGAAAGCACAGAAAATAACTGAGTAAGTGGTTAAGGTTAGAGATATGTAAAGGTACAGGGAGAAAGTTTAAGGGAGTCACAGGTGAAAGCATCATCATAGACATGGTAAAGTGTGATGCTGTGTTTGTGCACAGGTATTGACACAGTATGCATTCTGTGTATCTGTTGCTCCTGATCCACACCAGCCTCAAAATGCACTGGCACTGCCTGCGTCTGAGGGTAAATTTAATACACCCGTGTTGTCACATACGATATTTAGCTCTTAAACACCCTGGTTCTGAGCATCCCTCCTCTCCCTCCCATCCGATTCTGTTCTGGTTATGTTTGGACGCGATGAAAGCCAACTCAAAACAGCTTTATCTATGGCGCGGCGGGGACGGAGTCTGTGAAATGTGGCCGTGGTTTTGGACCCACAGGAAGGCTGAATAGATGAGAACCAAAACCAGACGTGCTTATGAGAGAAACCGGGGAGGAAACTGGATTCTGCTCTTGGAGAGGTATGCGCGTTTTAAAAAACATCAGCTCTGTTTTGCTTTTGCTGCATTAAGACCTGCTGCTTTGGCACGGCACACACACACTCACACACACACACACATGCTCCAACTTACTCTCCCTGGTGTCTCCGCACTGCGTATGGTTTGCATTGGTTCTGCTGCTGGCTTTTGTAAACAGCGTTAACTGCTTGTGTATGTCTGAGCCCTGCGAGTTCTCAGACTTCTGAATGAAAGGCTACCTCTATCTCTGTGTGTCTCTCCCTCTCTTTCTCCCTCTGTCTCCATGTCGTTCTCTGTCTCTTTGTTGCCCTCTGACCTGCTTTACCGTACGGGCTGTCACAAGCGTGTGCTCTTGTCACGCGTGTTTAGGTAAGTCTGTGACATGTGATCCCTGCAGGCCAAGGGTTACACACATTCAATGTCGTCCACTACTGTTGACTGTAAGTCGGTTGAGGACAAAGAATGTGTGTGTGTGTGTGTGTGTGTGTGTGTGTGTGCGCCCATTAAGTTTGGCCTCGCTCATTTCCTGCTTTGAGTTTCTACCTTGAATGCACAACTTTTTTGTGGAATTTTGTGATGAAAAGCTTAATCTTGGTCTTAAATTTAATCTTCTTTAATCAGACGGAGACATGTAATGATAATTTGAGCTGCTACAATCAGAACGGGAACATTCTGTTAATTAGTCAGGTGTTATTCTCATATTTTTGGTCATGATAACATCTTACCTGTTATCTGTCTTACAAAGATTTGAAAATGCAGATTCTGGCAACATTAATTGGTACAAGGCATGCAATGTTTCTACAAATTTCCCCTGCCCAAAATGAAATCCAACGGATACTGTAGGACAAACAACTTATTAGGCCGCATCCACACTTTTTCAGCATTTGAAGAAAAAAGATCTCCCTCCGTACACATGAGCATTTTAGCACCATTTCAGAATAAACCACATTAACACGCTTGAAAAACACAAATCACATGGCCATTAACACACACTGGTGATGTGCATGTGGGTTTAAACAAAAAGAAGATTGTGTACTCTGCAGTTGGTTTTATTGTTACAAAAAATACTGTGCAGATGGCAAAAGGTAAGACCAGAGATTAATTTGCTTAAACCAAAAAAAGGTGAAACTGGGAATGAAAGTAACATGAGTATGGTGGTCAAAGCAGCGGACAATGGATTAGGAGCCATTGCAAAGCAAATACAGTGACACATTGGAGTGGTACCGCTCGAGCGCATTATCCATCGCTGGAGGAGGCCATGGCGACCCACACAAGAATGATAAAAACACAGAAGGTATGTAGACCTTGCTTTTATGTTTAGACTTAACAAGTTCTGACTGATGAAACTCGATGTGGAAGCCATCACACGTGCCTGCGTCATAATTAAGTCTCCATTTGTTTTCAAAGGTCTCTGCTTTAGGGGTTCAAGTATGCAAGAATATTGTGGACACTAGGCATAAACGCAGCAATAACAATGCATTCTCAAAAGAAAACATATTAGTGTGGATTTAGCCTCAAATGGTGTCCAGTGACACTACACCAGGATGCTGAGAAAAGCTCAACTTTGTGCAGATGTCCTCTGATGCAAAGTGAGGGACAATTAGACGTCAATCACTGCAATTTGTGACTTCACCAGAAGTGGGAAGCACAGTGTTCTTTTCCACTCACTCCACTAATAAAGTGAGGATGTTCTCCGACATACTGATCAGTTGTCCCAGCTTGGGCATCAATGTTGTTTTAAAATAATGTGTTTCAACTATAGACTGTGTAAAATAATGGACATGGCCACTGTAGTATCAGTCACTAGTTTGTGGACTCCCATTTGGAGCCTCAAGTTTAGCAGTTGCCATTTTTGATTTTTGGAGCCAAAACTAACCATATTTGGGTAAGAGGGTGGAACAGAGAAGTGAGGGGTGAATGTGAGTCACAGATCGCAGCGATGCCTCGCAGACAGCCTGCCACTCAAAGCAACCCGCCCTTAATTATGCATAACTTTAAGCCTTAAAATTTAAATGGAGAGTATGTAAAGTAGGTGTTCAGTTCAACACACCCACAGAGCTACAGCTTCATGAGAGGTCTTGTATCTGTATGTGTTAGAATTCAGCAGAAGTAAACACAGATCGTACCCCTGGAAATTTTAATTGCTTGGCATCATTCAAACCAGCGCCCCCAGGAATTCTGGACAATTCTGCAACCACCATTTAGTGTGAGTCCTGTTCACAGTTTTCTTTTTCACTCTAACCATCTGCCCTTATCCTTAGGTCTTTTAGTTGCCTAACTTCAACCATACCGTAACCATTGTTCATTTGCCATAACTACAATATTTCCCCAAATGTAACTACTGTATAGTTGCTATTTGCAGATGTTACAAAAAGTGAACATTTATCAAACTTTGGCACTGAGCTGAACAAATTGTCTCATATCAATATGACGTTAATGTTGCATGCTGGGTCTGCTTCCTGGTCAGCTTGCTATTTCTGATATATTTTGTGTGCATGCAAGAGACCTGGCATGTGTCTGCACGTTTCTCAACTGCAGAAATAAAACGATCAGATCATTTGACTGTGCATTAGCTGCCTCTGTATGGTAAAGATAGACTGCAGTTGTGTCTGACTGCTTTATAAATTGCCACAAATACAAGAGTCAAGACAATCATATCACCTACACAGAGCATATTTTGAAAGGGGTGTTTCCAGGGGACTGCTGTGTGATTACTTTTGCTCTGACTCAAAGACAATGTTCAAGACAATTTCTGTTCAATTGTAGTTTTTTGGAAAATTGTAGGAAGCTTGTGCTCCTTCCCCCAATAACTGTCTTTGTTGCTGTTGTCCACACTTTCCAAGCCTCTGCAACTGCGGGGGTGAGTAAAGAGTTGTTGTGACAGTCATGGTCACAGGCTGTCATTTTGGGTCTTACCTATGGTGAACATGTCTGAGGGCAGACGGCAGAGGAACAAAGGTAGCAATAGGAACACATGAGAGTACTATGCTACAAATAGTTGAGTCAATTTTATGTCTATATCCCAGTGCTTCCTCAACCTTTGACATGTCAAGGAACATGAAATTGATACACGTTAGGTCATGAGCCAGCATTTGCTTCAGGGACCTCCATTTGAAAAGAGTTTGGTTGTTAGATATGATTAAAAACTACATTATATAGTTGTCAGCTACAGTTGAGGAGATACTCACGGAGGAAATAAAACCTATGATCAAAGCAGACACGTTTATGACTATTAACCACATTGAGCTCACTTCTATGGTCCATTAAACGGTGAAAATAAGCAATGCTCCATTTGCTGGTGACTCCCTGGACAAGGACATCTGGGGGTCCCTGAGCCCTGGTCCAGAAGCAGTGATGCAACCAAATGTCACATATTTGCCTCAAGGGGCTTTATAATCTCTCAGACTATCACAGGGCTGACACATAGAGACAGACCATTCACACTCACATTCACACCTACGGACAATTTAGAGTCACCAATTAACCTGCATGATTTTGGACTGTGGGAGGAAGCTGGAGCACCTGGAGTAAACCCACACTGACATGGGGAGAACATGCCAACTCCACACAGAAGGGCTCCCCCAGCCTGAGGTTTGGATCCCCCAACCCTCTTGCTGTGAGGCAACAATGCTAGCCAAGATACCACCGTGCCACCCACACTTGAGTTACATAAAAATTTGAATGCAGAAATCATGTCAAGAGTGTTTTACTTCTCAATTGTTTTATGTCAGTAAAATACATAGAATGTATAAATAATGGACGCAGCTTCCGTGATGTCACCCATTGATTTGTGGTAATTTTGAAGTCTTGAGCATTTCGTCTGTCACCATCTTGGTTTTTTGAAGCCAGAGGCGACTGTATTCGGAAGAAGTTGGAGCTGTGGAGGAGCAAGAGGTAAACTGGAGCAACACCTCATAAATATGTGTAACTTTGGCCATTAATAAAATGTAAATAGGTGAGTAAATTAAAAAAATACACCCACCATACAGTTGTCACGAAAGTCAAAATTAGCTATAGAGACCAAAACTTTTTTTCTACAAGGCTGTAAGTTGGGCTATAGTTGCTATAGTTGGGCATTTTAACATTGTAGTCTATGGGGATTGACTCGCTTCTGGAGCCAGCTCCATGTGGCCATTTGAGGAACTGCAGTTTTTGGCACTTCCATGTTGGCTTCGTTTTTCAGGCCCAAAAGTTGCTGCTTGCTACAGTCCAAAGGATCAGCCGTGATTAAAACCGTGAGGTATTAAAAGGAATGTAATATTAAAGTAATTGTATTACCTTTGGCGTGACTACGACCCATACACATGAGGATTAGATCGATGTTGACAAATACAGTCCTCCTGTAAATGAGAAACAGAAAATATTCACTTTTATAGTTTGTTGCTTCCAAACAAATAAACACTTCCAGACTGACGATTAATACTCAGCGTGCGGTTTTGATTTTTAGCCCTCTAATTTTTTTTGTTTTGATAAATGTAGCTGTCACAAAAGTTTCTCTCATAGGGACGATAAAGACAGAGTTACTGGAAGATGATGTGATTATGCAGGAAATTAAATCAACACAAAGACACACACACACAACAAGAAAGGGGAAACAGATCCATAAAATGGTGATGATGTGTTCAAAATACTTTGCCAGTGCTGTTTTTGATTCTGATAATTGAATGATCCTAATAGAAATGTATTGAACTGAAGTTTGAGAAGTTACAGAAGACGCACACTCTGAGGCACGAACGCAGATACACAAACACACACATCTTGACCACATTAGGACAGTAACCCTACCCATGTCTACCCCTCATCCCCAGCCACAGGAAGTGAGGTCAGCAGAGAGACAGCGTATGTGTGTGTCTGTTTTGATGTGCCCCCCCCCCCGGTGTCTCTTTTCTCTGGGAGATTAGGTTTCAGCCATCACTGAGGCTTGCTAATTAATGTCACAACCTGCTAGCCGTGTCAGCACCAATTTACTACACACACACACACACACACACACACACACTTGGAGTATGTGACTCAGGCCTATACACACCTTTGCCCCTATATACACACACAGTTCCTCTCCTCACCTGTCACAATTAATGTCATACTTTTGCCTCTGACTTTTGGGTTTCTCTGCTTTCCCTCCTCTCTCCGTGTCACTCTATCCGCACAGTTTGCTTCCTCTCCTCCAACATATCACCATCTTTCTTTCTGCAGTTTCTCCACCCCTGTCCCTTTTCACCTTGCTGTCACTACCAATTCTCCACCTCTTTCTTTCCCTCCCTCTACCTCGTCCCTTCTCTCCTTATCTTTCCTTGTCAGCGGCCCTTCTCCCTTTGCTCCCTTTAGTTTTTCTTTAGTTTTTTTTCGCCTTCACACATCTTTCCATATCCTGCTGGAAATAATGCACTCCATGTCCCTCGCATTCCTCTTTCTGTCATTTACCTCCATTTGTCATCATCTCCTGTTGATCCACTTTTATCTCAACACATAAAAAATATGATACAGCCTACAACAAATCTCAGACGTAAAGAGGGAGTCCACAGATTTTACACATTATCACGTCAGTTGACTTGTCACAGAGAGTACAACTCTGGAGGATGATGTGAAGACTTCAATTTTTTTTTGTAGAGAGCCTGCATTAAAAACTGGAGATCCAGATTTTGAAGAATAAGGGGGTTTACAAGGCAAGGAAGGTCGAATGAAAGCTGCTGTCATGTGGCATTATGGGAAGTGTCGGACCCTTTGTTGGTGCTTGATCCATAATAGGGACCTAAAGCCACTACACACAAGTTTCTGTTCAGTTTTAAAACAATGTACATCATGATTTGTTAACCAAGTGTTTCCTTACACCTCGTCCACCTCAGCCAAGTTTAAACCTTTTTGTGATATTTTAACTTCTTTTCAATTTCCATATTTTTATGAGCAAATATGGGAACATGTGCCTTAAAACAAGTGGATGGAAAATGGATGTCTTTTGCATTTGCCCCATAGTATGAAAGAGTCATACTGAATCACTGGAATGCCCATTTAAGATACCAACACAACCAAGCCAACGGGATCAAATCAAAATGTATTTAAAATTTCAAACATTCTGACTTTGATTACTTTGGTTTTTAATTTACATGAGATGCCTGGAGTCTGTTTTTAGATTAGCTAAGATGAAGTCCCCCATGAGACAACCAGGGTGTTGCAGCTGTAAAAGAAATTATTGCACAGAGAAGAACAATTTAAAAAGGTATAAGGAGGGAAATAAACCTCAAGTGGTTGTTACAATATGACTCCAGAGTGTAATAAAATAGATAAATGAGGAGCATATATAAAAATGCATAGAACAATGCATAAAAACAAGGGATCCATAAAGAAAGAAAATTAAACAAGAAATATAAAACATAAAAAGCAGTGTATTTTACCAACTCAGGCTGAAAATTGAAGCCAATGTGGAAGTGCTAAAAACTGCAGTTCCTCTACTGGCCACTTGAGGCTGGCTTCAAAACAGTGTTAACCTCGATAATGCCCAACTTCACAGCAGAAATAAACATGTTTACAGCCTGTTACAAAAAATGGTTTTGGTCTCTACAGATAATTTTAACATCCATGTACAGAGGTGATTTTTTTATAACTTACTGGAGGATGGTATTTGTCAACCTCGATCTAATCCCCATGTTTTTGTCCCATATGAATATTGGTAATAGTCACGCCAAAGGTAATACAGTTACTTTAATATTACATTACTTTTTAATACCTCACGGTTTTAATCACGGTTGAGCCTTTGGGCTGTAGCAAGCAGCAACTTTTGGGCATGATTTTCTCAGTTGCATGTAAACTGAGACAAGGACAGAAGTCCGATTAGACGCCAAAATCGAATTTTGAGCATAGCTCGATTAAGCTGTGCATGTAAATGTACTGAATGTTAAGTGGTATCACAGAAGCTTTGTCCATTGTTTATACAGTCTATGTATTTTACTAATGTAAAACAACTGAGAGGTACAACATTGTTGACATGCCATAAATATGTATCTATTGGCATTATTCCAGTAACTACGTCAGTTGGGTTACTCAGTTTAACTCAACTGATTGACAATAAATTCATAAAAATGTTCACTTTTCAAACACAGACACCAGCTGACAGCTGGATAGAAACAAACTGCAGCTAGTTTCAGCTCCATGACCCCCACACACACACACACCAAGATGGCCACGTGTAGCTTTCCAATAAAGTCATGTTTAGATGTGACCTCATGTTTAACCACATCATTCCCCCTGCTGGCGATCGATAACTTGTCCAGCCAGTCGGACAACCTCACTCACCCTGCGATGATGTGTAGGCTGTGTCGCTGTGTGTTCATGTCATGGTGTGTAAGTATGTTAATGTGTGCCTGTGTCTGTGTGTGCAAGTGTTTGCCCTCATCATTAGCCTTAATGATTGACAATGTCCTCCCGTTTCCACCCCCCACCCTCCTTCCCTTCCTTCCCTTATTGACCCTGCTGTCAGCGGCCTGTCACCGTGACTTCCTCATGTCATCAATAGAAGGACTTTATCTAGATGGACAGTCACCCCCTCTCATGTACCTTATGGCTTATCTGGGATACTGTATCTGACAGGGAGGTAAATTGAGTGTGTGTCTGTGTGAGTGCATCCTTGTATTTCTCTCTTTAAAAGGGCAAAATGTCCTCACAGGAGTAGAGAGGTGAGGAAAGAACATTTTGCTCCTCATTCCTCGGGGTTAGATTTCAGGGTTAGGTTTCAGAGAAAAGTTCTCCAAAAAAATCACTCACACACTCTGTCACAGCTAAAAACACTGAGTGGGTTTGTATGCCTAGACTAAGTTTAGGAAAGTGCAAACTATTACAATGACATTATCATGTAGAGCTGTTTTAGAGCTGAAATCTCAGAGTGCAAAACTGGCAATTCTCCACATGCTCAGGAAGAATCTTGTTTCTGGTGTTCAACATGATGGTGATGTATTCAGGCTACCTAAAGAAAATGACAAATGGATCTCCTGTGTTGAGTCTTTGAAGTGTAACTTATATAGATTTTCCGCCATTTTTAATTTTTTGAAAAACACTTCAAATCGATCTCTTCCTAGGAAGTTTGAGCGATCTGCATGAAACTGGGTGAACATAATCTAGGGACCAGTATCTAAAGTTCCCTCTTGGCAAAAGTTGGAATACTTACTAAAACTGAGCTTCTATAAAGGCAATGACTTTAACTATCTGCCTTTCAACTTGCTGCCTCAACTACTAATGTACAGTTTTAGCCCACTAACTATCCCACTATTGGCAACGGAGCTACTGCACTTTCTATAAAGCAATAAAGCTATCAAATTCACAAACGCTCTGTCTGAATACATTGCTCTTCTTAATGGGTTCAGTTGACTATTTAATCTGCAATTTCCTATGACCTGTATCCCAAACACACACCATGTGAAATTGTACGTGGGCAACTGTTCACTCAATGGGTATGGACTAGTTTATTTTTATATGCAAGTCCATTCCTTTTTATTTATTTATATCATCTGTATGATGATATGATTAATATTCTTTTCATCACTTATGCCAGTGTTGCAGTTTCTCTCTGTTTTGCTGTTTTACTGCAAAGCACTTTGTAACTATGATATAAAATTTATAATTTTCTAAGATGGGCATGTTTTGTCTAAAAATTGATTTTCTCATTTGCTCTAACATTGTGTCAGAAAATTCATTTGGGAGTTTCACAGTTTGCACATATACAAGACGATCATGAATTACATTCAGTCTATTGTAGTTTGCTATATTTCTGTTCAACATCAGGTGTGAAGGTGTCCTGGGGTCAGGTCTTGCACAGGTCGCGCTGTGGTTTCAGTTGGCAGGTTGTTTGGACTAAATACAAAAATAAGAGCTCAGCAGTTGGAGCAGCAGTCCACCATGACGAAAGAGACAAAGAGCATCACCTCCAAAAAATCTGGTTTCGTCATCCAAAATAAATCCAACAAAAAAAGGCCCTGCATTACTGACCACACTGTACAGACCACTCGTGATGTGCAGTGCAAAACACCACAGCAAAATCAAAGCAAGGATTATAGTTATAGGGCATGATGCAGTTAGCTCCTCACAAGCACAGTATTCCCAGTGAGTGTGTATGAGAGCGTCTGTGTGTCTGATGTCAAGGGTGTCAGATTTTGGGGTTCTTTCCGACAGTAGTTCTAAATCTCATTGTTTGACATGAGCTCTGAGACTCTCCATCGCTCCCCCCGCCCTCCCGCTCTCCCCTCATGTCTCTTTTATCTGGGGTTTGGATTTTTACTTCAGTCAAAAGAGAGCACGGAAAGAGATGATGACGGAGAAAGGCAGAGGAATAGAAAGGGGAATGCATGAAAAGGTTAAGAGGTATTACAAGGAGAAAGAGAGAGAAGGGAGGGAGGGAGAGAAAAGTGAGAAGGAGAGATAGGGGAGAATGACAGATGGGCCCAAAGAAGAGAGGGCTGCTGGGTTCAGCACTGCGGCAGAGCTGAGCATATGACAGCTTTACAGTGGGCTCTGTGTGTGTGTATGTGTGTGTGTGTGTGTGTGTGTGTGTGTCCTGGCTCTCCTATACAAGTGTGTTTGTCTGTGTTGGGCTGTGTGTGCAATGTGCAACCTGGCCTTTTGCACAAGCGTGTGTATTGGGAGTGTGTGTGTGTGTGATCATGCACGTGCTCATGTTCGTGCTTTGGCGTGGTGCCAGTGTTTACCTAGGGCATTTTCTGTGTGTTGAATGTAGCCAGAGGGACCGTTCCTCCACCTGTTCCATCCTTCCATTCTTCTCTCTCTCTCTTCTCACCAGCTCCCGTCATCCGTCTCTATATTGACTTAACCAGTGATAAATCAGAGCCCATGCGTACGTGTGTGTGTTTGTGTGGGAATTGCATGTTTGCTTTAGCTGCGGCACATGTTGGCTTAGGGCTCAGGGAGGATTTCTCACCCATCTTAAATGCATTGAAATTTGTTTACAAGTGTTGCTGCGCTCATTTGCTCATCGGAGCTTGTTTTCCGATACATCATCCTTCCCGGTATGCGGAGGACTCCAGAAATAGGCCGCGCTTTGACAAACATTACACAATAAAACGCAGTGCATGTGGATATGGTTGACGTCGTTTGCGCTATTTTTCTTCTTTATGCCTCTTGCTCTTTTTTGCTCCAGATGAAACCCCCGTTCTGCCGCTCCCTCCTTCCCAGCAGTCGGCCGTTGCCGCTCCCTCTGATCGTCCTCCTCCTGCCAGTCGTAATTTCTGCACATCCTGTTTCTCTGGCTTTGGCTATGATGTCTGGAGCCGAGGTGAGAGGTCGCGAGGACCAGGTGCGCTGGAGCTGGCATCGACTGATTCGCCTGCTCCGCTACCTTTGTCTCTCCTGCTGTTAATCTGGCACGGAGCAGGCACATTTTGTTCTATTGTTCTCTGCATGAATTAGGTGTTATGCTGAGCTGTTTCGTCTGGCGGCCACAATTTTATGAAATGATGTTATGTTTGCAATCAGCAGCGTTGCAGCGCCGGTGTCAGGTATAAAGCAATGATAATATCATTTAATAATAAGTCACCTTTTACAGTACAAAGGGTTCATGAGATGTAATAATGCCTTTATTAAATGCTCAAAATGCCTTAATTAAATGTTCGGTTAATTCATTAAAGGTCAGTTATAAACCCTGGTATATCTTCTGGGTTGCCAGGTTGTGAAAATCCCTATTCAGCAAGTATAAGTCACATTACAGAGTGAAAAAAGTTAATGAGTTTGTCTTGCCAACAGAGGAGTGTAAAAAGAGTTGTTAAAATTGTCAAACATTATGAAGTACTTTAAAACAAACATTTACTTTGCACCTCAGCGTATGTAGGTTTTTCTATTGCAGGATGTCCTTGTTTTATGTCGGAAACCTGTGAACGACTTGTATTACACATTTTATGAATGTGTCCTGCTTAAATAAAGAGAAGAAGATTATAAACTGTGATAATTGACTCCATAAAAGAACAGGCATCAGTTTAAGACTCCTCGGTGAGATTTAATATCCCATCCTTTGTGCACGTATCTTCAATCTTGGCTACACTCTTTTGTACCTGAACCTTGCAACATAAAACGTCCGTAACAGAGCCGTGGCGCTCGCTGTAACAGATGTCAGTGGTGTTTTTTTATTGCTGTAAGGTCAGAGCTGCGCCTCTACTTTGGGATGAGCCAGGGAGGGAAGACAGAGGCCGGCGGAGGAGCAAAGGCGTCGCGGTTCGCCTAAAAATGGAAGACGTAAGATCGTGACTGTCACACGTCATTGATCTTGAGTCAAGGGTGATGTTTGCTTTGAAAGCATGCACCGCACGATTTGCTCGTATGCATGCCGGACACACATGTTCATAAACACGCGAATCCGGTGCCTGCAACCTTGTTTCCAGGGCAATAACCTAAACATACAGCGTTAATACACAGCTGATCTGGCAACGAAAAAAAGGACCAGAGCATTAAGGGTCTTTGGCTTGTCTTTAAACTGCTGAGGTGGATCACAATAGGGCGCAGGGTGTAATGAGAGGCCAAGCAGAAGGGCCCCGTAAAGCCGGCCAGGGATTTAACAAGGGCTGTGGGAACGCTGTGGAAACATTGGATCAATGTCAGAGGAAAGTTGACTCAACGTTGCATGTGAGCTGGGGACGTGTTGTTGTCGTACGGAAGGTTTTACAGGGTTTAAAGAGGGTCAGGGACTATGGAGGAAGATCAGGGAGGAGAGGAGGAGGAGACAGACACAAAACAGTACCAGAGACGGATTATCACAGACATGAAGAGGAGGGAAATAAAAAGAAAGAAATGAAGAGAGACTGCCAGACATTTGGGACCGGAAAGGGGAAGTCTGCATGTGCTAACTTGTGGCCTGTGACATACCATTTGTCATAAGTCAAGAATGACAGAGGGGGAGCAACAGTGGAAATCGCGATGTGATCTCTTTTCTCCTTCATTCACTCTGGGCTGTCATCCTGCCTCTCTATCCTCTGCTATTACTTTGTCTGCTTAAACTGTGTGCGTGCATGTTGTGTGTGCGTGCGTGCACGTCGGCAGATGTGCATGGGCTCATTCTCTTGGGTTTATCTATGGTAGCATACTAAAATGTATGTGTGCTGTGGCAGATGTGGAAGCTTTTATTTCCCTTGATAAATACGCCGTGGCCTGTTTGCATAGGTGTGTGTATTGCAGTGTCCCAGAGCTTGTGCTGAACAGTATGTAAATGCCAGGCCATGCTGAGCCTCGGGGCAAACAGGCCGCATAGGGGAGAGGAGAGTTTAGCAATGACTTTTCCGCACGCTATTTCAGAACACACTCCCGTCTGCTGCTGCCGTCGAGGCTGACTCTCTAGTTACACACACACACACTAACATACAAAGCATGCACTCCTCCTCTACAACCCACCCCTCACTCACACACACACACACACACACACACACACACACACACACACACACATCATGTGACAATCATCTGACATTTTTATATGACAAATATCCAATTAGGCCGTATAGACCACCTTTTGAAGAGTTTGCCCCCCTGAACCCTCATTGATTGGTTTTGATTTATTAATGACCTTCAGTAACTGATGGATTTTTCTCCATCAATGAAGAGAAAGACCAACAATGAATTGATCCTTTGATCTACTCACAAGTATGTGCGCCACCAAACCCTGATAGAGCTTCTTCTTCTGTGCCACAGAGTCCGTTATTGTCCAAAAACTATTAAAAACATCAATGAGCCACTGCTGCACTGGGTCACATGTTCCTTGATTACCATAAACACACACTGCAGTTTATTCTGAGTCACGTACGCTGTCCTGCTGCCACAAATTAGAGGACTGTATGGGTCCAACCCAGGACCTGAGTCAGACCAGGTCCCAGATTATACAAAGTGGGGTCTAATCTTTGTAAACAGATCTGCATTTGTGCGCAGAATCTGTGGGTATCGGGACATGACATGGTATCCAACATGTTTTGGTTTCCTTTACTAGTCCAAGTGGTATTGAGTGATTACATTTGAATAGCTGGTAAACATCTGTGTAGAGACGCAGAATGCATCGTCCAAAGTGTAGTTGTAGAACCCCGTGGCTGTCCTGTCATCTCTGATTGGGTAGACCTGGATCGGGTCTTAATGTCTCTAGGTTCCCTTCAGATCAGGCCTTTTAAAAGACAAAACACACCGGCAGCGAACGCCACACGTCAAAAAAAAATACGGCCCTATTATTTTCAATGTACAACCCCACACTGGTGGTAGCTAGAGGTGCGTCGGCCCTCCTGGACATGCCACTTTACGCCCTTTCCTAATTCCAACCTTGACACTCCTGGAATTAAGTGCACTTGTCCCCGACTCACTCTCTGCTTGTTTGTACCAGCTCCTGCAGCAACTCGTTTTCTCTGCTCCTATGGCAGCTCGATTCCTGTCCTCACCATTGATGTATAACTCTGTAGCCATTGCTGTGTCTCGCGTGTGACAAAGAATAGATGAGGAGAGACTCATCCCCAATCCCTTCCATCCATCCCTTCCATCCATCCATCCATCCATCCATCCATCCATTTTCGTAACCGCTTATCCTCTTGAGCGTCACAGGAAGGCTGGAGTCTATCCCAGCTGACATTGGGCGAGAGGCAGGGTTCACCCTGGACAGGTCGCCAGACTATCACAGGGCTGACACGTAGAGACAGACAACCATTCACACTATAATTCACCCATCATTATAAAAACAATGGCCAAAAAGATATTGTCAGGCAAATCACAGCCCTGGAGATTGGCAGGTCAAGTTTAATAAGGGGCTGTCCACACATGATTCTAAGCACAGCTGGAGGAAGTACAGATCTTTCAGTAAAAGCAGTAATAACCTTGCGTGGTTGTCTGTTGACAAGCTGTAGCACGACGCGTCCGGTGTGTGCTGGGGGCAGCACTTGACACACATCACTCTGCAGCTTAAAATAGCCCCCAACAAATGTTTTAATTGCTCCTCTTTGAGTAACACTTCCCAAAAACTGCAGTGTCCAGCTGTTTAAAGAAATCATTTAACCACTTTTAAAAGTTTAAGTACATATTTATGACTTATTTTTTTAGATTCATGTCTTCATGAGGAACTATTATGTTTGGTGCTGAGAGCCACCGACATGCTGGGAAAATAAAGATAGTATATAATAGGGAGGGAACCTGTGATAACAGCAGTTATTTTCTCAAAAGGAAACCAAAAAAATACAAATAAATTTGAATTAAACCAGAAATTATAACAAAAGTAGACTCTTCCTCGTCCTGGAAGCCCTTCAAGAATTCCTCTTTGAGAAGTGCTGAAACATCTCATTCCCTCTACAGAAAGCACATGCTCTTGTATCAGCACCATCCTCTAACTCTGCAATCTCTAACTCCCCGCAATGTTTCGCTCACCTGTTCCACTTAACCAGTCTCAATTAATCCAGGAAGTCCCACAGAGATAAAGGATCTGCCCCATCTCGGCAGCCAATTGTCACTCTCCTGACGAATCCACTCACCTGGTTGGCTAGATTGCAATCAGTGTGGGTTGATTGAGAGGCAAGGACACAAAAGGACAAAGACAAAATCACTTAGGCAGCCTATTAGGCCTGGAATGGTGTGCCCATTCGCAACAATACAGTAGGCACTGATAATCTGCTGCTGATAAGGCGGAGAGTTTGCAGACCTCAGGGGGGCTGTCAAGAGGTGTGTGTGTGTGTGTGTGTGTGTGTGTGTGTGTGTGTGTGTGTGCATGTGTGTGTGTGCAGAAGTGTGGTGCTCTGCCATATGCATATGTATTGAGGCAAATGACAGCCATAAAGATTTTAATCTTTGCAAGTGAATACCTAATTGTGAAATTAAATTACATCACTGGTAAATTCTTAATGTTAACACCACTGAATTTATAGCTCCATTATATTTTACTATGAAAATCATCTATCTGAACTTATATATATTCTGGAAATAAAAATAAAGTTTTTGAGATTGCACAGCTTTAAATTGACTTCTGAATATGTCACAGAGAGGGATTCAGACCACAATCTTAAGGATCAGTATCTGAGATCTGGGTATATTTTAAGGGACTGGTAATTGGCCTGAATTAAAAAAGTGTTTTTTTGTTTTGTTGCACATTGACTTTGAGAGACACACATGAAAACTCCAGTGTACCTGTACTGTACCATGCCTGCACACATGGGAATGAATAAATCTATTGATCCTGAGCAGTTGTTTCCAAACTTTTTGTACCCAAGGCACACCAAATGGTGAGCCAACATCTCAAGGCACACCTGTATTTATATCACAACACTGCACAACAGCCTCTATAACATGTGTTATCACTCTTATCACGACATAAATGGGTTTTTTTTATTTACTAAAATCAAATAACAATTGACAACCAGCTATTATTCATGAAAACATTATCAACAAAATGATTTAATAAATAACTTTTAACTTTTTAAAACTGCATCAAAGAAGAAATAAAACTTATCTAAACTAGGTAAAAAGTGCCTCACAAAGTGCATGAAAATAACATAACAATAAGATTACAATGAGTTAAAAAATGTCAAGCGCTAAGAACAATAGTGTGTACAGAGGCAAAAATAAAGCAAAAGGAACTAAAGAGCAAAGTCACGAATCCAAAGTACAAATCAGGCATTTAAAGGGAAAGTTTTCCGATAAAAATCTGTTTTAATTGGGGTGATATGTAACCTATGATTCGTCCCAGTTAAAATATGAGCTACAGCATTCTGTGCTAGTCGAAGCCGAGCTAAGATTTACTGAGACATGTAAACAGTGTGTTACAGCAGTTGAGGCGCAAGAACACAATGGAAAGAATAAGCTTTTCTAGGTCAGGAAAAGACACAGCTGATTTAATTGTGAAAATATGTCGTAGGTGAAAGTAGCAGGATTTAATGACATTATTGACACGTGGTTCAAAGTTAAACTGAGAATCAAAAGTGATGCCTAAATTCCTCGCTGTAGGTTATATATTAGTTGCCAGAGGACCAGTACATGGTTGTAATTTACTTGCTAGGTGATCATAACATTTGGTAATGATTAGCTTTAACAGCGCTGTGTGGTCATCTGTCACATGGCACTTAAACAATTTAAGCATATTTGAATATTGGGGTGGGGCTTGGTATTGACTCATGTACACTTAAATTTCAGCAAAAGAATTGAGTTGTGATTAAATTTAAGTTGCTTTTAAGATTTAAATCCTCATGGCCATTATTTTCGTGCACCATATACTTCCGTACATCTGTGCGTATATTTGTGAATCATCTGTGTGTGTGTGTGTGTGTGTGTGTGTGTGTGTGTGTGTGTGTGTGTGTGTGAGCCCATGCTCTCTCTACTCTAATTGTGGTCTTGGCCCTTGTTTCATAATCAGTGTGGCACTTGGATTACCATAATACACTTCCTACCACCAGATTCTCATACAGTACAATACAGTCAGTTTAGCCAAAACCTCAGTGAGCTTAAAGCTTAGAGGGCCTGAGTAGAAACCCTATAGAGGATTATGGTCCGGCCTGAGGTCCCTCATTTTAGAATAGAGGCCAGGAATGTTCTACATCACTAACGCTCCTTTAATCCTACACTGTACCAATATATGGTGTGTGTGTGAGTGTGTGTGAGTGTGTGAGTGTGTGTGTGAGGGAGGAAGAGGGCACAGTCAGTGGCTTGAGAATCTGGGCTTGTGTATGCATCAACAGTCAGGTGGAGGTCAAATGGGTCTGTTAACAGATGGATTGACGCAGGGATCAAAGGGTCGCCGTGTGCATATGTGTCTGAGTGTGTGTGTGTGTGTGTGTGTGTGTGTGTGTGTGTGTGTGTGTGTGTGTGTGTTGTGTGTGTGTGTGTGTGTGTGTGTGGAGGAGGGGAGGTGTGTGAGAGGAAGGAGGTGTCCGGTAGCTTTTAACAAATGCCCTGCGACTGATTTCTAGGTGAGGGTTAGAAAAATAATGAATCTGTTTCGGCGCCTTTTTGCACCCTCGATATGATTCGCTTCGTAGCTGCCGCAGCAAATTAGATTTTAAAGCCAGTTTAAACACGGCACATATGAGTTTACCCAAATTCCCAGTGTGGATTGTTGATGTTCCAGGGTGACAAGAGGAGACAGCGTGCAAGCACACAGACGAGGCATCTTTTTCATCAGCAGGGGTACAATAGTGTGTGGCATTCACGTCTGCTGGCATTGATTTGTGTTTGTGGATATGCCTTCTCTGAGAGGTTAAATCCACCGCTGTCTAATGATGCTTTCATGTTGCCTGTCTCTTCATCTCGCTCGCCGTCTCTGCCTCCATCCCTCTCTTGTCTAATAAAGAGAATGGGGCAATATGCATCAGACATCAAACGACATCAAAGCCCACATACTGTTTACCTCCGATGCTTTCTCTCCTCCGTGCTCTCGCGTTCCTTTTTAGTGTTTTTTGCACACACATTACCTGTCTGCAGACGCTGTTTGATGTGGAGCATCCGCAAACACTGTATGTGTGTGTGTGCGTGTTTGTTTCTATACACTAAGGCATTGTTTCTGTCTAAGAGGCAAGTCAGTCCACAAGTGGATTTTCCACACTTGCATCGCGCCTATAAACAGTTAGTGTCCTTTAATAATGTTAGAATTAGGAGACTCCCAGTCAGGGGTGGTCATAGGAATGGAAAGCAGAGGGCAACATGCTTCTTTGGCTTCATGCTCATGTTGCTCAGCCGACCACTTTGGTATATATTTATATATTTTAGGGGGATTTTATGATCTATTTCTGCCGTCTGCCAGCATCAGCGTCGCCACCAAACAGGGACAGAAGGGTTTCCCTGTGAACCTGTGAACATGTTGACATGCTGCACTAAATTTAAAAAGCTCTCTAATGCCGTTTGATCTTGTGTGTGTGTGTGTGTGTGTGTGTGTGTGTGTGTGTGTGTGTGTGTGTGTGTGTGTGTGTGTGTGTGTGTGTGTGTGTGTGTGTCAAGCAGGGTTATAAATGTATTACCTGCAATGAATCCATCTCTCTAACCTTTACCAATTTTGCTTTGGGACGTTCTGAATTTATAACACAGCACACAGCTAAAGACTCAAACTGTACTAATGTGAGTTTATAGGGTTGGATGATACAGATTATAAATAATATTGTAATATTGTTAGGCTATATTGCAATACATGATGTATATCAATAGTTTAAAACCTCCTCTAGACTATTGTAGACTACTAAAATACTAAAATACTAAATAAAGCGCTTTTATAATAAAGTTAAATTAAGAAGAATGTGATATTCTGTCAAGATTATTCTCATATGCTTGTGTCTTTATTTTGAATTGTGCTCTCATTGTGTTTGGTGTTTCTCTTTCTTCCTGAGTTTTCCCGCTTCTGTGAATTACCTCATGTGTTTCAGCTGTGTCTTGTTCCAGTCACCTGTAGTTAGTAATCAACAGACTGTCACTGCTGCCCTGGTGTGTTCATGCTCTCCAGCCTCTTCCTCATGTTTGATTCCCTGTTTTTTGACTCTGTTGGATTTATGGACTTTGCTTGTTCTGTGATTTCCCTAAATGGACTTTCCTGCCTTTGCTGACTGCCTCCACGTGTTGACCTCTGACCTCCTGAGTAAAGATTTGATAAACTGTTCTTGTGTTTTGTGTTTTCCTCTGCATTGTATTAGATCTATACAGAAGAAGAGGAGGATACTTTATTAATCCCAGAGGGGAAACTTCACATTTCTTTCACTCTGTCGTCATATACTGTAGACACAGGCCCGGAATACACACACATGCACAAACAGACAGGAGCCCTGAGCAGCTGGGGGTTCAGTGCCTTGCCCAGTGGCACCTCAGTAGTGCCCAGGAGATGAACTGGCACCTCTCCAGCTTCCAGTCCATGTTCCACACTTGGTCCATATGGCAACTTGAGCCAGCAGACCCACAGGTTCCCAAGCCAAGCATATAGTAGCTGAGGTTAAATCATATAACCACATCAACAAATTAACGATTGTTTCCTATTTAAAATTAAATGCTACATTATCATTAATAGTGAAATTTCAAAGTGATATGGGTATGTCCATTATAGTTGCATTTGAACTGCCCATTTCGTTGTCTTCTTGGTGTTGGGCTCATCCTTCTCATCATCTAAATTATTTAATTCTTCCGGTGTCACCTCCTTGTGCCGTTTCCCCCTCTTCTTTTCATTCTCTATCCTCTCTTCTTCTGCATCCCCTTCATCCAAATTATCAAATTCACCAAATAAATTAAATGAAACGATAAAATCACTCATGATGCCCATTGTAATCCGTTGCCTCTGCTCTGAGTCTCGTTGCTATGGTTACAAACTAGCAGTTGAGCCAGCGCGATAATTTAGAGCCTGTCATCAGGCAATTTGACCGGATCGTCTTTTCAGCTGTCCTATAACACCTTTTAACGGACAACCTGCAGCCAATCGGAACTGAGTATTCACCCAGACCATGGTATAATGGTAAATAAAATAAAATGAATAAAATCAAAGCAGAACAACTGGTGCTTTTATTCTGAAGCACCCGGCCCGCTGAGTGTGAGGGGGAGAGAGTGAGAGAACCAAATCAGCAAAGCGAGCCTCAGGCTGGTGACCTAAATAAAATGATGTGACATCTTACACTTGATGGTCACAATATAATCATTTTATACATCCCATGAGGAACAAGCTGTGATTTATTGAGTATAATCGATATACCGCCCACCTCTACCTACGTTCAAAAAATGGCTAAATGCCTGTGACTCATTTTTAAAGCCTTGTACACACATATATTTTGACAAATGATATTTTCCCCCTCTGTTAAAAAAACTAAAATAAAATCTGCCAACTCGACCTTTGTTTTACAAAATCTCTCAGTCCACACAAGAGTGCAACAAGGCTTCCTGCAGTCTCCCCTCATCACTAAGGTGGTAAGTGTCCAGGCTAACATTACCTTTTTCAAAAACACATACAGAAGAGCTCATCACCGTTGAGTTCCCTTTGATATAAGGATGGAGGAGCTCACCTGAAGATACAAGTGATGCTCTCTGCTTGCAAAAATGTTCCACTCTTCATAGACATATTTCCACTCTTGAAATTGTCCCTGCATCTTCTGGTTTGACCGGACCAGATACAAAACTGATTTTTCTGGCGTGACGCAGACGTAGACTAAATAATATCGAGTGCAACAGACATCTCCGTTTGTCCATGAAGTGGTGCAGTAGTGCTGAGTTCAAGTGTCAAGAAGTCATGATGGTAGTCCAGTGTTGTTGTTGTTGTTGTTGTTGTTGTTGTTTTCTAGAGCATGCTCATTACGCAAAGCAATAATGGGGAGCCACAAATTGAGGAAAGATGACATCATTGTTTCCCAAATGCTCTGTTGTCCATATCCACATGCAGGAAAATCTGCACCTTAAAAGGCATTTTTAAATTTCCCTTTTCAGTGACCGAAATTATTTTTAACTTACATAATATATTGTCTATCACAGTGACCAAAACAGCTCAACATACCATAGGAGCTACTCCTCCCCGCTGAAAGGATGTTTAGGTACTAGGACACAGCAGACCAGCACTGAGAGGCTCAGGAAGAGACACTGTCTAAGACGGCCCAGTCCTACATATATTCATATTTAATCAGTCTTTTTTATTAGATAAACCAAAGGAACTGATGGGATCACACGTTTTCAACTAAACTGATTTATTCATTGAAAAAAGTTTTGACAGTTCCTCAGTTTCCCTCGGTCTCTGTATGGACAGAGGTTAACCTGGGGTCAGTCGGTGAATAGAAATGTATAGGCATGGACGTCTTTGTCTGACTGTTGAGTGATTTCTGAGGTGTGTTTGGGATCAAAGAGTGTCAAGGGTGTTTTCGGGAGTTCGGCACTGACAAAGACGTGTGCGTGCGTGTGTGATTGTGATGAAGTGAGGAGTCCTGTCCTCCTCCAAGGGCCTGTAACTCAGGGTTTTCATCAATCAGCCGTGCCCCTTCCTCCCTTCGCTGTCCTCTCACTCCTTTAATTCTCTCTCACCCTGCTTCTGCCACATTCCTCAATCAAACTAGCTGTCCGCCGTTTTTTTTGGAGCTGTCTATGCCTTCTATGTTTCTGACTGTCCTCGTCTTGCTTTTATCTTTGCCCATTTATTTCTCTTCTCTTCCTCTTTAGCTCTGCCTCCCTGTCTCCCCCATCATACTTGTCCTCATCATCCTATAGTTAAGCTCCAGGTGAGTCCCGTTGTGGCTGTGTAGCGTGTACAGTGATCTGCCAAGGCCTCCCCCCGAAGCCATGATTTATGAGCGCTTTTACACGAGGTATGTTTGCCTAACAGTCACCTATCAAGGAGAAATCCCTCCTCCCAGCTCTTCATTTCCTTATAGACTTTTTACAGACCCAAGTGTCAACTCCAATGACCCCTTTTTAAAGAACAGTCCAAATAACAGCTTGTACACCACCACCCACACACACACACCTCCACCTGCGTCTTACGAATTCATTAATGTGACTGATTCAGGACGCTTGGGGTTTTCATCTGCGTGTTGCTCTGCTTGAAAAATTCCTTTCAACATTGTTGTTCTTATTTTGTTCACCAGGGTGCTGATATCGCACTCCTATGCACATATGCTTTGTGATATATGAGTAATAGCTACGTACAGCTGAGAGGACGGCTGCCTGTTTTTTGTTATGGCTCTGTGAAGCTGATACAGGGCGCAAATCAAACAGAAATTCTGACTTTTGTGTGTGTGCGAGCAGATGCCAGTTAGAAATCAGCCGTCTTCGGTATGTTCTTGTTTATCCTTGCATTTTTTTTTACCTCAGTTTGAACTGTGCACAAACTCAAATCCCGCCCACTATACTTGACAAAAAAAAAAACACAATTAGTATTCCCCAAACCCTCAGCGTGAGCTAACTACTGAGCATTAGTAAGAAAAGTTGTCCTGCTGAGTTCCCTTGCTAGCCTGGAACAAAACGCCGGCAGGGGAGGTTGAAAGAACTTCAGTGTAACGTTAGAACCGGTGTGGGGCTAGAACTGTTTTTCATTTGCATCCCTGAGTAAAGTACGGGGCGAGAGAGCGGACGGAAAGGGAAGGGAAAGAAGGGAAGGATAAGGATGAAAAGTTGTTTTGAAGGATGTTGTTTGGAGGGAACGAGATGTAAGGATATGGCTTTATCCTCCAGAGGGGTGTTTGCTAGCTTTGAGGCCTTGGCTCTTGAAGCGCTGACAGACATGTGCTTCATAGCACATTTAGCAGTGTGTTGATATAAGTCCAACAGCAGACTCCCAAACAGGTGGGGAGAGACGGAGAAGGTGCTTGTCGTATAAAACTGAGATTTGTTTGAATGTCGGGTTGTGAAACTGTGTCTGATTTGCCATTTGCATGTGGAAATGTATATGTTATGTCTAGGTGCATTCTCTCGCTGTGTCCTCCCCATGTGTTTTGGAATGTGCAGCGAAGCCGTGTTCGCGCTGCAGGCCTCCGTGTTCATTTCCACATGCTGCTCATATCAGATTCTGATAAGTGTTTATATCCATTTGGTTGTAAGCCGTATCGCGTTTCAGTGCGGACTGAAAAGACACGCTCGAGCAGCAGTAACAAAAGACGTCACATCTGTTCTGTTACTGCTGCTTGTTTCCAACACAGTTCGAATGTGGTCTTTGAAATGGAGCTAATCTGCTGGGCCTTCTTCCATTGTTGAACAAGAAATAAAGTCCAACAACTTTTTTTGCTGTACACAGCCCTACATATTAAGTGATATAAGCAGCTGCTTAGGGCCTGTTGGTGGAGAAATTATTTACTTAGAGCTACAGTTGGTAACTTTTATAAAGAAAATAATGTTTTTGATATTTGCTGAAACTGTCACTATATTCACACGGCACTAAATGAGACAGATACGATCAGAGCTGTCAATAATGTCAGTCAGTGCTCTTCAACTGCGGTCAGACTGTCAGACTAGGCAGCTCTGATCAAATATGAATTAAAGATCCTGTGACTGCATTGCCTGTTTCTCTCCTCAGATGATTTCACTGACATATTTTAGTGACTCTTTTGCTGAGAAAGTGTGTGACCCAGCCGCCATGTTCGATTTAGCACCACCCACCAGACAGACCAACTTTTTTCATGACTGACAGCTTTGTGACCATTTTGGCAAATATAAAAATGTATATATAATATTATATTATGCAATCTAAAATATCATATATTAAATAAGATTTTATATAATTGTATCATTATTACTATGACATTTATTTAACCAGAAAGTCCCATTGAGTTTGAAATCTCTTCTACAACAGAGAACTGACTAAAATTCACAATAAAACAACAACTATTCAAACACAGTGGCCTCACAAGAAAAACACATGTCTCTGTCACCACGTTCTTTATAATGCCCTTAAATTCATCTATGGATATAAGTGTTTCTTATTTTAGATATTTTGTTGTTCTTTCATGTCCAATGTGCAGAGTAGGAAAATGCAGTTGTCCCAGATCTATCAAGACCTGGGGTTCATTAAAAAGCAGCAATGTATCTTGAATGAACAAGAGAAAACAATAAAACAAAAACTGAACTCCCTAAACAAAAACTGCCACATTGTGTCACACACACAAATTGTGACCATAAGTTTAGAGACAGCTGAAATGAACAATTTAGGTATGCTGAGTTATTTATTGTCCCCTTCAAAACAAGCGTCCCAGGGACTCTGTAATAAAAGAAATAAAGTAAAATGAAAAATAAAATAAAAGAAAAATATAGAGTTAGGGCATAATTTACAAATACTCTTTACATGCGTATTTATGTGCTTAAAATAATATTTACAAGCTGGTTCAGTGCCATGTGACTCGTTACAATGAGCGGGGCCCCCATACTAAATCCTGCCAAGGGCCCCCAAAAGTCCAGGTCCAGCAACAGTTCACATAATTAAAGACGATCATCTCTGTGTCACACGTGAGGGAAAACTGGATGAATCAGATGTGAAATAGACCTGCAACTAACAATTACTTTCTTTTTTCCCTACAGATTATTTTATTGATTAATCAGTTTTTAAAAATGTGAATAAAATGCCAGAAGATTGCTCATGTTATTTGAGCAACACTCTAAAAATATTAACTATGCTATTAAAGAAATGATTGCTTGAAAAAAAATAGACCTAATCCTTTTATTGTGTGGGGGAAAATAATAATCTAAATATGTTACGGTCAACAAACAGGAAAGAATCAGTAAAACTAATGACTCAGAGAATTTGATAAAAAAAAATTTTGATAACAATATATGAAACATTTCCTTACTTACAAAGCAAGACATTTGTTAACTTTCTTCACGAAATGCAGGAGTTTTCACCTTCTCTAAACAGTCCTAAATAATATTGTTGTATATTTTGTAAAGGCAGGTCCACTTAAACTTGCTGTAAGTTTGATTTCATTTTATTTGACAGTTTAATCCCCTTATTTTCCAATCTTCTCCACATGATGAGGGCAATTTAAGTGTTTGCTTCCTGCACATGTAGTTCCTGAGCTGCGCACACATGGTGCTGGTTTTTATTGTCTTGGCATCTTTTCCTCTTATTGCCATCATCTGAATCCACTTGCTCGACTGCGTCTTGATTGACTGCAGGTCTGGATATCCCAGCTTGAACTTTATGGATGAGCCGGGATATCACTGATCATCTGGACTATCAAAGTGGAATTACACCTCTGCAAAGATGCACATAAAAAGTCACATTTCACACTGAAGGTCATGAAAGAAGGTGACAGAATTTTAAGGAGGAAGAAATTTCAGTCAGTATTTCAGACAACTCAGAAACAGAAACTGGTAAAATTAAACATTTAATTAGCCATCAGAACAGTTGCTCATTATTTTCTGCCGACTGACTCGAGTAATGAGCGAATGAACTAATCTTTTCAGCGCTACTGTGAACACAGCGTCATTGTTAGCATGTGGAGTGTGTGTGTGTGGACTGGAGTGTGTGAGCATTTGTGACCTCTCATGTGTGGTCAGCATCTGTGGGACTGATATCATGGTTTAAATCTTTCTCTCCCACTTCACAGTGTCACCTGAGACGCTCGTGTCCCCGCCCACTTGCCCCGAGGCTTCAGGTGCACGAGGCCATTCATTACCTGTCGATCACTTTGCGCATAGCTGCCAGTCGCATCACTCTGCCCGTCTTCTATCTCCATCTTTCTTCTCCTTTCTTCGCCTCCGAACAGGCCCCCTTTTGTTTCAGCTTTTTATGTTCTCTGATTACTGTTGTTTTTCAATTTCATGGCCATTTCTTCCCCATAATCAATTTGCACAACATGCCCATTACTTATTACTGTTTGCCTCAGTTGCAATTGTCTTGGTATTCAATAATCATTTTCGTTCTTTTCTGCTTGGTAATTGAGGCAGTGGAGTGTGTGAGTGTGTTTTTCTTCTCAGTCTAGTCAACTCTGTCTGTCTCTCATTCTCTCTTTGCTTTGTGTGTGTGTGTGTGTGTGTGTGTGTGTGTGTGTGTGTGTGTGTGTGTGTGTTGTGTAACCACAGTCGCGAAACTGTGCACAGCTTGAGCATGGTAGCCAATAGAATGACGCATTAATTACACTTGATAAAAACACGACGAGGCGCGCGCACGCTCGTACGCGGGAAAGATGTGTGCGCGGTGACACAAGAAAGGAAACGCACAACGACACACTGTCTCTGTCTCAGGCATTTTAATTAAAAGCCAGAACTCCCAAATGTCGTGAAAATGACACACACAGGCAGCGCCACTATTTACAATCCGATGAATTACATTTTCATGCTGAAAACACAACACTAATAAATCACACTTTTCACATTTAATGCAGGATCCGGTGACAAAATATGACAAAGTTTTATGCTGGGTTTTTCATTTCCTAATGGTTTAGGCCTTACTGCTCTCATTCATTGCTTTTTTTCTTCCTTGTCAGCTTCCATCACTGTCCTCATCTATCCTGGGCTCCTTTCTCCTGCCTCCACCTCCTGACTTTCCTGCCAACGTTACTTCTTCCACCTCTTTCCCTGCTCCTTTGTCCTCTGTTTTCTTCTTTCTTCCTCTCTCCTGCACCCCCACATGCTTCTCTTCCTCCCCTCATTGGGAATAGGAGGTAATTTAGAGCGATGTAGGTTAATGACAGCGGAGACTTGCGTCGGCCACAGTGGCCTGGTGTCTGGGAACACGCCTCGAATCCAGACTAGGACATCTGACATCCTCTTCCTCTCTCTGTATGCGCTGATGAGCTCTGAGCAACTCCAGCCTCATATTATCCTGCTTTAAGCTGGATAAACCTGGAAAACGGTGCTCTTAAGTGCCCTATTTTCTTAGCGACTTGGAACCGCCATGGCTAATAAAGTTCACATATCTTTTCCTGCTGCTCACCTGATACCAAAACAGAGCACGGCCCTCAGGCGTATGAAATATTCAGACACTTCTATAGGTGACTCCTTCCCAAAGCCCTCTCAGCGGGCTGGTGGAGACTACCCGGCCCATCTGTCAATACAGTACATAAGAAGGCATTAATCAGACAGCTCTTGACCATGACAGACCCCCTCTCAGCTCCCCAAACACCCCTCAGTTCTCACACAGTTGTTTGTTAATGTCCAGCTCGCTCTGCAGAGACGACACAAAACCCTCCTTTGTCTAATTGGCTCTTTAAGACGCCCCGGCGATTTAAAATCTCCCCGGTGGCAGCAGAGGAGGCAGCGGCTATAGCGTCTCCCGCTGAGCTGTGACAGGCTACTGTTTACCAAAACTCTCCCTGTGTTCTCTCCCCCCAGCTCCATCATCTTTGCTTTCTCTCCCCGTGACTCTCCCACACAAAGGGAGGCTGCTCGGAGCGAGGGGGAAGCCCTAAGGCAAACAGAGGCCCAGGCAGGAGGACAGAGGGCCATTGATGGCCAGCATATTGACAGGGTCCTGAAAGACACCTCGGATGGACGGGAAGGGGAAAAAAAGAAACGGGGAGAAAGGAAATGGATGATGCATGGGCATTAATTAACTAAACACCAAGCTGAAGTGCCTGCAGAAACATTTCAACACAACTATGTACAGATTTAAGTTTCTGGAAACAAAGTCAGTTTAGGGAAAACACCTTTACTGAATTTTCTGAAAAGTTTCGTTTCCTCTTCAAGATATTAGTCTAGAGGTAAAATAACATCCACTGCGAAGGGACTGGATGTATGAGGAGTAGTTAAGATGGTTCCATGACCTGCCACCTGCTATATAGACTTCAAATTTATGTTCACAACTATTTAAAAGCACGACAGGTTCAGGCCAAGTTGTTGCGACAGTTATTAAATTAAAACATTGAAATATCGTTAAACCCCAAAGTGATAAATCTTCAAGTTTATTGGGACACTTTGCTGATTTTCAACCTTTGTATTTCAATAGTGTAGGTAATATGTGTAAATGAAGTGTCCGTCTTAACAGCACCCAAATCTCCCTGCTCATCTCTCAGCTCAGAACCACTGGATGATGTCAAATATGTCATATTTAGCATCTTTTCTAGTCTCTGAACCACTCAAAGCACTTTTTACACATTCACCCATTCACACACATATTCATACGCATGTGGCTGAGGCTACCATACAAGGTGCAACCTGCTATTCAGGTTTTAAGACTCTCACACAGCCATCGGGAGCAATTTGGGGTTCAGTATCTTGCTCAAGGATACTTTAACGCGCAGACTGGAGATCGAATTGCTGATTTTTCGTTTAGTTGGCGACCGGCTCTACCTTCTGAGCCACAGCTGCCTCTGTATTTTAGTGCACTGTTTGGCTATAATACAAGAATTGTAAATTGGAAGTGTCTATCTTATATAACTGTTTCCTGCACTGTATTAATGAAGACTGAAAAAAAAGTGATCAGATATGATCCAAGATTCTGTCAGTTGCAGAATTTTCACCTCAAATGTTTTCAGAAACATATTCTAGCTTATCCTTTCACTGTAACATGAGATTGTATGTTACTACTTGAACACCATGCGTTTCCTGTGTCAAAGCTCACACTATATAACCCACTAGCATGATTGTTTTTGGTCTGATGTGCAGTGCATTCTGGTATTTGTAGGTTTTCTTGAGCAAAGCCAAATGATTTTTCTTCTGTTTTCTCTGGTCATGTAGCACCAATTTCAAAACTGTTTGCATCTTTCTGCTGCATACACAGCCCAGTTTTATGAAAAGACAGTCTGTCCAGCAGTGAAATAATTATTTAAGATGCTACAAACCTGCATTTATGTTATACCGACAGGATTTTGTAACTCATTATCATGGCAACAGTCATTTTCTCCCTTGTCTTGACTGCGTTTTCAAAAGGGCTGTACCAACTAATCTATGCTTCATTTCATTTAAAACATTAATATTCAAATTCTAAATCAACATTTGCTGTGCAGCTTTTATTTTTTATGACTGTTTTTCCGTTTAATTTTGGTATTTCTGCACAGTTGCAGATAAAAATGAGGCTGCAACATTATTCATATTATACTTTTGGTAAAACTGGATCCCAGTGTGGCTGTTTGATTGCTTCAAACTTATGTGATCCAAAAATTTCCAATGACTCCAGAGCATTGTTCAGTCCAAAAGTAAAATAATAAAAACATATTGAAAGAAAGGCAGATATAATCATTTCCAAAATTCACAACATGTTTTTATCCAACGAAATATCGCTTTAATCAATTTATTCAATAAAGTTGATTCAATACAGAAAGATTAACTCAATGAATCTGATAAATCACTTTATTCAATTTTAAGATTTTTTTAAGTATTATTATTTTGTTCCTGAGGGTGATGACATCATAAAATTAACAGACATGAACACCACCTTAGGGTCAGATATTGATCTTGGTGAACTGGTAAGAAATTTGACAACGTTCCCAAAGATGCTGACAGTTTTTCTGCTGCAATCATCGGGAAAAAATGCCGTGTTTATCCAGTCAGGTGTGTTGTAGGAAGGGCTCATGTTGGGTCCAGTTATCTTCAGTTTAAAAAGTTTTAAACATTACCTGCCCAAAGCAGACGCATTTCGAGGCACCATCCGTTATGTAAAAATTCTAAGCTAATGCTGAATACTTCCTGATGTGAATGCCGCAGACGTCTTTTCATTTTCCTCTCTGCTCTTCACTGTAATGCATTAAATTGTGACTCACTCTGGTTCAGCTGTGACAAGTGCCAACACCACGAATCATCCATTCTGAGCCGGGCGGCTGGCAGGCGGAGGGGATAATCTACAGCAAATATCTGGCCACATTTTTTCCTGTAGTTTCATAGTTTTCACAGAGTGCATATCTGCTATTTCACTGTTTTTGCCTGAGGCAAATTTGAGGCGTATTATCTGTTCAGCAATTAGCAGGCAATCTGCTCATTATCAAGCCAATTATCCTGCACTAATAGCATGCTTAATCAATCTCATTTCATCAATTATTACCGTTTAAGGAGGTGAGTGCTAGATAATGACGCAGTAATTTGAAGTCAGAAAGAGTTGGAGAGATAAGAACCAAGTTGTTTAGACTGTGAAGATGTGTGTGTTCTGTGATTGAGTGCATGTGTGAGCGCGTGTGTGTGTGAGCATTAGTTGCATTGGAGCATTGAGCTGTGTGTACTTCTAGTACTTAATGTGGATGTGTGTGCACGTTCTGTGTTTATAAAAAGTCTGTTTGTGTGTGTGTGTGTGTGTGTGTGTGTGTGTGTGTGTGTGTGTGTGTCTGCATGTCTGAGTGAAGTTGAGCATGTGGAGATGAATGGGAGCCTGTGAAGCGGCAGGAGTGTGTGAGGTGGTGTGTGTTGTGCCTGTGGTGGCAGCTGCTCTGAGTGCAACATTGTCCTCTGGAGATAAGAGGACGGGGCCGCGGTCACAACTGTAAGACTTATCAAAAGGGAGCACGCACCATTACACAGCTATTCTGACAGGCTAAACCCACCATTACACACACACACACACACACACACACACACACACACACACACACACACAGAAAGGATATAGACACACACAGCCCATATGGATGCATGCTTGAAATGATTTGCTTGAGCATACAAAGACAAACTCTATATGCACATATGGATGCATGCATGAACAGACTCAAATGCACACACACACACACACACACACACACACACACCACACACACACACACACACTCAGGAGACTCTGTTCTCTTTTCCAAACCACAGTCATTTCTACAATAAACCCCTCATGCAAGTAATCTTTGTATTTCCTTGCACAAACACAACTCTAAGTCCACACACACACACACACACACACACACACACACACACACACACACACACACACACACACACACACACACACACACACACACACACACACACTGTTTCCTCGCCATTGCCCATGGATGCCCAGGCGAGATGCCCTGAAGGGGGCATGGAGGACAGGGTATCATTTTCAGAGGGGACCCATTGGCCCGTGTAGCCCTCGCCCCACAGGGCAGGGTATGTGTGTGTGCCATGATGAGGAGAAGAGGGTGGGGTCGGGGGGCATTAATTACCTGTGTGCTTCGCCTGCTGAGGGAGGCACAAAGGTCGCCCCTGCCAAGGGGCTAATTATTAGGAAAAGAGCTTTTTAATTTACCGCTGTCTGCTGCCATTCCAGGGAGGAAGAGAACCATGTCATTCAGCGTTGCTGAATGTGCACGTGTGTGTCGGGGCAAAGCACTAAAATGGCACACCCAGCCCGCACAGGTGGCCCTCGATGTGACCCCGTGACCTCTGAGGACAAACACAGTTTATCTGGAGCCCTATTGTTTCCAGGATGCTCACAGCTGCCAGTTACCTAAGGTGAAGCGCTGGTGGGTTGAGCAACAGAGGCCTGCTGTTACAGTACGTGGATGATGCAAGGACGCAGGTTTTGTTTCAACACCGGGGGTGACAAATAGAAAACAGTAGGTGTAGGGGTCCTCCGCCAAAAACTTTTCACGAACAAACACTTTAGTTTTTGTATTCTGGTGAGATTTTATGCATCAATTTATTGTGTAAATGTCTGTTTTTTTGTTTTGAAAGTCCTTTATTTTCATGTTTTTGTTGAGGGGAACAAATGCACGTGTTTAAATACGTGGGGGACGTGCATCTACCCTGAAATCTACACCTATGGGATGATGTAATACTTGAGAGGCAGGAACAACCTTGTATCACATTGTACACTGTGTGTATACAGATACAGTTATAAGAGAGACATCTCTTCAGTGTTGGACAGTTACTTATTTCTTTGCCCCCTTTACAATAATGTGATTGCATTTCTCAGTAACGCTAATGAAATTGTAATTCAGAGTTCAGTAACTGTTGATTCATCTGCAGTGCTAGCTGTGGAAGATCAAGAGTGTCACCCGTATAAAAATTGCTGAACTGATGAACAACATTTTTAAATGGTCTTCAACATATGCAATGTTAGGCAATGTAACAGGGGGACTGGTATCAGGTCAGAGTAGATAATTACAGCAGGTCAGGAAAAAGAACAGTGCCTCATTTCCTGCATTCAAGAACTGTTTTTATTTATATTTATATGGTCACAGATACACACATGGCCCCATTATCTCTCCTACAAATGAGTAATACACACAGACTTTGTGGTGGTTTTGCGTCTTTGTTATCATCATGCATCTTTATGTCATTTTGTGTATCCTTGTGGTTGTTTTAAGTCTCTTTGCAGTCCCTCTGCATCTTTTTGTGGTCAATTTGAGTGTCTTCCTGGTTGGCGTGGTTTTATTTGAGTGACATTTTGCAAGTAGAGGCCATGGGGGCCCTGACACTTTAAGTCTTTGGGTCTGTGCCCAGTCGGCTCATTCAGTTATCCATCCATGGGTGCATGCTACTTGATGATGAGGAGAAAATCAGCCATTTTAAAACATGGTAGGGACATGTCTTGAGTTTCAAAGCCAGATTTAGTTCAACGTGAGCAGTCAGCAGGTCTAAAGTTCAGCCAGCTTTCAGTTGTCTTAAATGGCTCCGAACTTTAATGTTTTCACTTTTTAAACAAGTAATAAACAACAAGTAGTTGATTTTATTACCAGTGTATTTTGCCCAATGTTGATTAGAACTTAAAGTATGTATAAAGAAGTTAATATAATCTAATTTATTGCGGAGCTTTGGGGCCAGAGCAGTGATTAAAATGTCACAGACATAATAAATGTTTCTCATAGAGTGTTTTGCTCATTAGGCCGATACATGACTTTTTTTGTTTTGTTACCTTAGTGGAAACTTACTTCAGTCTTTTGAGAATGATCATTGTTTCTCTTCCTTTTGCTTATTAAAATTAAAATAGTGGGCATCCACCTCCAGAGGGTAAACTCGTGTGAGGATAATGAGAGAGGAAGAGGAGGAGAGTTGAAGAGGTGAGGATACTGGATCATTCAGCAGCTGCTTGATATTTAGAGTTAATGATAACCAAAGTCCCGACTCATTTTTCAAACCTGGAACTGATGTAAATATTGAAAAAATAATTGTCTGCTGCACTATTTCTTCTAGTGTGAGCTCATGCGAACACACACACACATCATCTCACATTCCCTTTGACACCTAAACTCACCCCATCCCACCCCAATTCGTTGCCAGTCTTTTAACATGCGCCACCACAGCTGCAGCCGCGCCGCAGAGGGGGGTGGATGGGGTGAGGGGGCTCTGTGGATTTTTCAATCAGCACCGCCTCTATGAGCTTCTCCTCTGTTTGAGATATTCTGTCAGGTTGCTCCCTCCCAGCTCTGCCTTCCTGCAGTCTGTCAGATCCTGCTCCTTCTGTCTCCCCGCTCCGTCTGCAAATCAGTAAACCCAAGCACTCACCCGCACCCCTTCCCTCAATGCACCCCCTGGCTCGAAAACCAGCATGGGGTCCCAGTTTCCTGACACAGAATGATCTCTCAATTTGAGGGGAAGTAATCCATTTAGTTTGTGCACGCGGCCTCCATATTAGTGCTTTTATCGCGACGCCCCCCTCCTCCCCTCTGCTTTAGCCTTTTCAGTCAGGCTTGTGAATAAGCCAGGTCGATTTCTGTTACATGCTCCGACATCTGCTGGATAGGATTGTTTGTCTTGGAATGTGTATAATATGCTGCAAATATGATATTCAAATTAGAGGTTGCTGAGGCGTGATCACAGTGCAGGTTTTTTATTTGCCTTCTACTTTTGATGTCTGTGTTTTGAGACCTCTGTCTGTCTTGTTTTAGACATATGTGCTCTTCATACTTTCCACTGGACTGATGGTATAAAAAGCATATTAAATACACAACCAACAAAATAGGTCATTGTTCATTGCCATCCAAAATGGCGCATACTGTTTTCTGTTCTCATGCCTCTTCAGCAGGACTCTACCACCTTCCAAAATGCATTCAGCCATTACAGAAAAATAACTTGCATTACCATTTCCTGATCTGCAGTGACTGTGACTGAGGTTTTGTCAAATTTAGGCACAAAAACTACGAGCTTAAAGTCAGTTAAAGGCCACTTTTGTGTTTATTCTGCTACTTCCTATCTCCAGCTAATGTAATGATTTAGCCCAGCCAGTTTTTAAAGCTTTTGCATTTGCTGGTGTCTTCTGGGTTTTCCTGGGATGAAATAAGTCTTTGGTGCAGAGAAAGTCATGACTTCACCTTTTTTGCTTTGTGTGAAAGATAAATAAGGGAAGCCAATTGGTTTAATGAGCAGTGATACTGAAGAAGGACTGAACAGAAGAAAAATATGACAAAGAAAATGTGCCATAAACAAACAAAGCTTACAAATTTCTGTAAATCTTTTGCCCCTGGATGATCTGTGCGTAAGATACCGACACACACAGGCACCTTTCGCAGTGGCATAACAAGCACCAGGCAGCACTTTGTAACACTGTCAGTAACAACATACTACAAGGAAATGGAAAGTGCCTCAGGTCGGTGGGAGAGGAGGTGGATGGGTGAAACAAACCCTGGACTTTCACCTGGGAGCCCCCTGTTCACTTCCCATGTGAATGTCAAGCCTACCCAGTGTTGTTTTCTAAACCTAATCACATGCTTTTGTTGTACAAGGAAATAAGCGTAAATATGAGGTAACAAGCATAAATTGACACGGCATCTCAGAAAGTCGAAGACACAGGAAGGACGATTTAGGATTAGAGCACGTTGCATAACAATTATTTTTTTGTTATTTATTAATTAGTATTCAAGTCAGTCTTTGTCAGCAATTTTAAGGACTCTTGCGTGGCTAACATTGACAAACAACTTGACTCTAACTTGATAGTCACAACTTCAGATTTGAGTTTGACTTGAGATAGATGATTCGAAAAAGTTTTTTTTTTTAATGAAATATTTACATTTTTCTAGATATTAAAGAAGCTTTTTTTGTTTGTATTTGATTTTTAGGATTGGGCCATTTTTAGTGCAATGTCCGCAAACCTGGCAACCAAAATTTGGATTCAAAGATTGTGTTATCAGTGGCTGCAGTAAAATAAAACACCAGTATGCAAGGTCTGCAGCTCAAATATCACTGATGGGAACAGCACAACATCCAACTTCATCAGTCACTACAAAACCGACAAAGAAAGGTACACAAATTATTTTTTTAAGCTTTTTACCTACTCGTTTTTTAGCAATGACTAGACTTGTATAGCTTGACTTATAGCAGCAACTTGACTTGCTTGATTCCCAACACAACATCTTGGACCTTGCTCAACACTTGAAGGTTAACACTTGAGACTAGTGTGTGACTCCCTCCCACTTTCAGTATTCGTATGAATTCCACATAGGTGACACTTTAGTTTCAGCACATTTTCACTCCGAACTCATCACATATCTATGTTTGTGCATGGACTGTCCACGTCGGGTACAACTGGGTGTGTTGGTTGTTGATGGTTTGTGACGCCATGTCGAGTTCTGCTTGTTACATGCATTGCCGTTTTTAAAATGCACTTCTGTTTTCACAGGAAATGTACCGTTTGCATACAGTCTTTTCAAAATAAAAGCACATCACCGCGAATTGGCGTTTTTTTTTCCTTCCTTCAACAACAAATGCATGTGGTTACATTTAGCCAACACACGCACGTGGTCGGGTTTAGGCAAGAAGAACAGGGTGTGGCCTCCTGGGTGAAGGTCGGTGGTTGTTGGGCCCATCCACCATCCCTCTCGCTTGCCTTAATTGGACTTTTGCTGCTGTCCTGCTGCATTTCCTTCTGACACCACTAGGCACCTTTAAACAATACCGGCGTATCAAGTCAACGTGAAAGGACAGCTTTTTTTGTCAGTGTCCGGCGTTGGAAGTCACTGAACAGGTGCCGGATTTTGAAGACTTCAGAGTGAGACCAGGTTGTAAGTTTTGTGAAAAAATTTTGAAAGTGCATCTGTGCATCTGACATCCATCCTTTCATGCACTCATACTGTGAACTCAGTGTATACAGTGTCTTTGTTCACTATCTGTCTATACAACAGTATTCACGCTTGTTGGTTTCAATCCATGATCTGATGCCAGGTGTCACCGTTAAATCCGCTGTATGTGTCAGCTGTACTCAGAATTGCGAGCAGTAAAAAGTTGCTCTAACTGCAGTGCACTAAGTATCTGAGAGAAGACCTCAGAGCTCAGCAGAGCAGAAGTAATGTTTAATGTCGGGGAAGAAAGCAACACAAAATCTCCTCTGAAATGAGAGCGACTGGTCGGCCCCAGCCTCTGCAGCGAAAGCTAACCGGCTAAAGGTGTCAAGCTAAGAGGTCACGACTCACACACACATACAATAAGTCATACACAAGCGCATACACACACAATCCGAAGATGGCCCACTGTTGCCATGGGAACAACCTGCCAAATCCTGTGAGTGAGATGTATTTAAATGGAAATCTATCCGCACTCCCCCCCTGCACAAATCCAGATTCATTTCAGACACCCCCGTTAGTCCCTCCTCACCCCCCCTCCTCCCTTGTCTTGGTGCGTTTGGCCATGGCTGGTCGCACTGCAAAGACAGCACAGCCCTGAGGTTTTTAAGAAGATTATCGAACCCGCGGCGACACTGGCGGAGGCGGGTGTGTGTGGAAACTAATAAACACGGGGAAAAAACCCAACAAAGACATTTGAGGAAAGGGAGTGAGAATGGGAGGAGGTTTGGCGATGATTTAATTCAAATTGTCATGTTCCTGCTTGAAACGGAGACAGACTAATTCTAGCTTTAATATGGATTTACAAAATGATACCGAGCCATTTGCAGAGGGAGCTGGGAGTGGGCGCGAGTCCAAGGGGAAGAAAAAGTTGAGACTTGAGGATTTGGCTGAGGATATGTGACAAAACCTAAGTGGCAAATTAAGGCTGAAGTTTTTCCTCTCCATTTCTTCTGTTAAAGCCAGTGTGGAATAAAGATGTTGGGCCCGATGTCGAGGAAAAAAAACCCTGGAGAAGAAAATAGGACAGGACAGGAAAAACAAGAGAGGAGAGAGAATATAAGGGTTTTCTCTCTGGCAGGATGGTTTGTGAAAAAAGAGGCACATTTGGCCTAAAATAAAACTGTACAGGCATCTGGTTGATCCAGCTGTGTGTGTCAGAGAGGGTTTGCATTTCACCACCTGTAGCCCACCTTGTCAAGGCTGAAATACCAAGAGAGAGAACAGCCCCTCCAGACCCTCACAGCCCTGAGATTCAGCGTAGTCATTTGATTGTGGAAATACAGTAAAGTAAAGGTAATCTACATCACTAAAACAGCATATACATTGAAATGGTGAGACCCTTTAAAGCCCCTGACATCTTGGTTTCAAAATGTTTACGTCTCCACACCAAATATCTGGGGTCTGATTTGATTGACACCCTGGCAACATAAGCAACCACCCCACAACTTTAGGAAATATTTAATTTTAATGCTGCAAAAACATGACTGCAGCATGAAAGAATGTGACGTCACCTTTGTCCGACTCAGCCTTCAAACTGGTGAGAAGAGCTCAGACAAAACACAATTATGTGCAGCAACCAAACTGTTCTAACTTCTTTACATCAGGACCAAATTCCTGGTTTGTGTTACAGTCGCTCTGTCGCAGCTCACAGCAAGAAAACACTCTTTGAGGCACAGCTTTGGAAGATATCCACTTGTTTTGTCTAGCTTTGAAGGCTCGTATTAGCTCCGGCTGAACTTTGAATTCATTTTTAATCAGAATGAGAACTGTGTACTTGAGAAAAAAAATCTCAATGAAAAAGATCCAAAGTTTACCGAGCTCCTCTTCCTCCTGCTATCTCAAGCGAACCTGGAACAACATAACCTGCAGACGGCCTCTTCCTTCACACAAGAAAAAAAGTGAAGCCCACACTGCAGCATTGTTTTTCCTGACCTGGGACACACACTGTTGGTTGTAAATCTGGCAGCTTTGACTACCAAAGTTGAATACTGAGGTCACAATGCAAGGGTCTGTGATCCAAGATTTTTATAGTTAAGTAAAACTTAAGAGGGTTTCTGGTTCGAACCTAAGGTGAGGGAGCCCTTCTGTGCAGATGCATGTTCTCCTCATGTCAGCGTGGGTTTCCTCCAGGTGCTCCAGCTTCCTCCCACAGTCCAAAGACATGCAGGTTAACTGGTGACTCTAAATTGCCATTGAGTGTGAATGGTTGTCTGTCTCTATGTGTCAGCTCTGTGAATCTGGTGACCTGTCCAGGGTGAACCCCGCCTCTCGCCCAGTGTCAGCTTGGATAGACTCCAATAAAATGTAAGATTTAGGTCATCTAAAAAAGACTTTCTAAGGAGTCTGATGTTCAGCTTTTCTGGTAAGTTTGTTTTAATGGTCTTAAGCCTGTTTTTTGCTACCAAATATTTGCATGATCACAGGTAACTATAAGCTGCACATGCACGGTGCTAACCAAGCTAGCAGCTAGTATTAGGGTTAGCTCCACCCTTTTGTCCAAATATGGTCACTCCAAAAGATCCAAGATGGCGACAGCAAAATGCAAGGCTTCAAAACAGAAGTCCACAAACCAGTGGGTGACGTCACGGTGGCTGCATCCATTATTTCATAGCATCTGAGGTTACAGAAAGGGAAAGGAGACCAAGTTTAGAGCTGAAATGATTAGTCAATTAATTAATTAACAGTCAATCAAAAGACAAACACCTGGCAACACTTTTTAAGATCATTTAATGATTTAAGTCAAATGCATGAGAAAAAAAAAAAACCAAGAAGACATTTTTAAAACACTAAAGCACCTGGTCGAGGGATTAAACCAACAATATTCCAGCTTGCTATCAAAAGTCAAGACTCTCACTGTCCCAGGAGTGTGTCACTGATATGTTGCCACAGCTCAGTGTGTATGTGTTCACCACATATGTACAAAAAGTTACTGCATGCCTCTTAACATCCTCCATGGTTGCAGTGTAGACACTGATAACTTGGCCCATTAGCGTTAGCCTCGACCAGCTTCCTCAGGGAGTACACAGTATGGGGGACGATCCTTCTTGTTCTACCGGCTCTGCCGCCCACAACTTGGCTCTTTAGTGTTTACCTATATATTTTACTCTGACGGAAGGAACAAATTAATCAGCAAGTGCTCTCTGTAGCACAGTGCAAATGTGCTGTTTGTGACTAATGATAGTTTGAGGTTAATTTGTACACCTCCAAATGTGCCTCCTGTGGAATGAGAATGTGTGTGTGTGTGTGTGTGTTGTGTGTGTGTGTGTGTGTGTGTGTGTGTGTGTGTGTGTGTACACACTTGCTTATGTTACATTTACTGCACTCCCCTGGGCTAAGAAAGTGCCGTTCCTCTGGAGGTATTAATGAATCACTTAGCTAGCAGTTACAGCTGCTTTAGCCCATATAAATAGATACTGCAGCCTGTTTTACATTTTAATACGCATCATTTACCCTTCTTTTACCTTCCTCACACTCACATGAAAGCACATAAGGGCCCTTATCCCCCCATATCAGTTGCAAATGATTGAGGATCAAACATCTTTTTACTACAACTACTCTTTTTGGCTTCATGACTCAGCGTGTGTGTGTGTGTGTGTGTGTGCGTGTGTATAGTGTTTCAGAAAAAGTGGGTTGCATGTAGAGTAAATTGCTGCATGGAAAGGTCACACAAGTTACTTTATTTCCCAAGCGTGACACAAGGAAAGAATAAAATGGATAAAAGACAAGAAGAGAAAATATTCGAAAAATGTCTCATGTTTACACATAAAGATACAAATATTTGCATACTAGAAAATAAAAATTGATTAAAAAAAAAAAAGGAATAGCTTGATATTTTGGGAAAGTTAGATAAGAAAAACAATGCCACTCTCATATCTGTATGGTAAATATGAAGCTAGAGGCAACAATCAGTTAGCATAGCTTAGCATAAAGATTCGGGGGAAGTGCTAGCCTAGCTTCACCCAAAGTTAACATTATCTGCCTTCCAGCATTTCACTAAAGCTCACTCACTAACTTGTTATCCCTTTTCTTTGACCCATAAACACATTAATTACAGTTGACAATGTGCTACTATTATTTCAACACTATTCTGTGTATTAAAGGTCCAGTGTGTGAGATTTAGAGGGATTAAGAGACATCTAGCTTCTCCTGGTTAGAATTCCTTCAGTGTTCATTGTCTAGGAGTTTTTTACTGGGAGCTGAACTATCAGCAGAGGCCTTTTCTTCTCCAAAACAAACTGACTAGGTGATTAAAACTAGTAGAAATACTAAATAAAGCAGTTTCATGTCATAAATCAATGTTTCTCCTATGAGAAACTGCACATTGCAGCTAGCTATGTTCCCTTGCAGACACACTGGCAAATAAGTAAATAAGCATAAGATGTCAAAATAAAATGTGAAACTGCTCCTTTAAAATTCTGCAGCCTTCTGTTTGTATATATGTGTGTTTGCATTTTAGTATGCAAGGTGGGGTTCAAAGCTCAGCATTAGATCATCACCTCTCCTTGAAAGTGGCACGGTGGCACAGTGGTTTGCATTTTAGAGCGGCGCTAGATTTATGACGGCAGGTCCCGGCACCAGCGTGACACACCGCTGAGCTCATTATGCAGGCAAACCTCCATTTAATAAGCATAAATCTGCATACGAGTTAAAGGAAACTTCCACACGTGTGACCTCATCGTCTATCACCTTTCCAGGAGTGTCTGACTGGATTTAGTCAGCTGAATGACATTATGTGTGCCTCTGTAAAATAGTCATCGTTATGTCATGTGATCTTGACCGGTACAGTGGGACGGTGTTAAAAGTCTGTAGGCGTTTTATGGCAGGACAATGACGTAGCGCTACTGTACCGAAAAGTCACGCTGAGTGCATCTGTCGCAAACTTTAAAAGAATCAAGCAGAAAGAGAGAGACAAGTAAACGTCTAAGCCGCTTATTTTCACAGACAAAGGAAAGACATTTGAGAAATGATACATTATGAATGATTTGATTTTCCCCCTGAACAATTCCAACCCAGATTGCTGAAACTAACCAGAAGAAAATAAAGTGGTCTCGCGGTTGTCTCTGAGACATTTCCCACAGCTTTGTTGTCTTTCCAGACGTTTTCTCCCAAAATGATTTTCCCTATTATAATGCACCCCTGGGTTCTGCTGTGGATTCAGTGCGTAAGATGTTTTCATGTGTCCCCTGCCAAACGCTCGCTCTCCGCTGAGCATGTTAACGACCACCCCAGATGGACTGCATCACTTCCTCTGAAGGCAGCCTGTGACTGCTCAAAGTGAGAGAGAAGGACGGGTAGACAGACAGAAAAGTGAGAGCAGTGCCTGCCAGGGGGAAAGAAGAGAGAGGATCACTGGAGAGTTTTCCATTTTACATCACAGCGCTGCAGGATGTTGACGAACAGTGACGTGCGGGAGGTGGCCAAGTTCAACACCAACCCTCCAGAAAGTAAATTTTCAGAAACATGACATTATGACATTAACACATACTGCCAAACACGGCAACCAGCAGAAGAAGTAGTGATGAACTGATATGAGTGAGAAAGAGATGACTGGATGCTCTGTATCCTCAAACGCTGATCAAAACATAAGGCTGGGTGCTCATGGGAAACAGAGAACAACAGGATACACAGGACAGCAATCCAAGCACTCCGAAATATATAAAAGGAGGAAGGAAATATAAAAAGCCTTAATTAGAGTGGCTAAATCTATGCCCATAGGCTGAGGCACAAAAACCAGTTGGTTGCGGTCTGGACAAGTTCATGTTTGGGCTTCAAAACCCAGATCTGGCTGTAGAAGTAGTAGATAAGTAGTAAAAGAAACTGTGAGTGGCTAAAAAGCCGCAGGAAACACAGAAACGACTCTCTTAAAACCAGGCAGTTTTGTTGTTTGTTGGTCTTGAGCAGTGCTCTGCAGTGGTCTGCAGCTTGGCAGGTGTCTTACCTTGGTACCACGCCATCCGTCAGTCCATTACCCCGATGACAAAGTCAGCTCATATATTACGTCGCTTTAGAAACATTGATATATAGATAGATGCCAACGCCAACATTTTCTTCTGGCAACCGGGCTGGGTACTTCTTCAACTGGACTGATCAGAGCTGGTGAAAGTGTTGTGCAGGAAGACAGACTGAAGCATAGAATAGGAAAGTAACCTAATTTTTAAGGGAGCGTTATGGTTTCAGATCCTCTCATGACCACTGATTTCACATTTGAGTATTTTTAGCATTGATTGTATTTGATTTACAGTGATATGGTGCCACTTTGCCAAAGCTAAATAGAAGTGAAAGAATCAAGAAAAAATTTTACTAACTGTTTTAGGGCAGTTGTGTGTGTTCATTGGTCACCTTCTTACAGTATGAATACATAAGCTAGCAATGCTATTAAAAAGTTGCCTACTGACACCTTCGACTCCCCTTAAAGGTTGTAGTCGTCTGTAAGAGTTTCCCACGAACGGCATATCATCTTTTACATTACACTACTTTTATTTAGCTGCTTGTTTAGATGCTTTTACCCAAAGCAACTTACTTACAGCGCAGTGGTGCAGTGGCCCTGTATGTTGTTTATAATTTCTGTTTATTTCAGACCACTGGTAACACTATTCATTCCACCATCAGTAAAAAGACATTATTGCATCAGCCTCGACCTAAGTTATGTCCCAAGTCTTCACCATGTCAGAGTCATATCTAAAGGGTTACTCAGCCAGCCAAAGTAACATCCAGGAGGCAAGCTTTCCCTCTGTTACGTGGATGCAACCCAAACATTGCAAGAAGCATGCAAGTACATCAGTTTCCTCAAATACGCTGAACTGCTTCATTTAGAAACAGATGAGTTTTCAGTCTGCGATAGAAGTGTAGAGTTTCTGCTGTTCTGATGTCATAGGGGAGCTTGTTCCAACATTAAAGGAGCCAGGACAGCAAACAGTCATGATGACTCTGTTGAGCAGTAGCTGCACCTCCCATGTAGGGAGGGAATATCAAGCCAGCGGCAGTAGCAGAGTGTAGCTGACAGGCTGGGGTGGACTGTTCGCTCTGGATGTAGGATGGACCTGAGTCATTCGCAGCATGATCGGGAAGTACCAGTGTCTTGGATTAGGTTCAAGCAACTTGAGTTGGTTGAAGACCAGCCGGGTTGCTGCGATCTCAATGAGCTGCGGAGCCTTTTTGCACACCAGCCAAGAACGCATCGCAGTAATCTTGAACTTCCTGGTTCCTGGCGCTTTTCTGTCCAGTTAGGACACACTACAACATTTTGGGTGAGCTGATGTTTACTTTACCAGGAAATAACGTGGTTTAGATCATCTAGATTTTGGCTTAGTGTTGGAGTGTTTACAGCCTCACTGATCACCTCACCGCTTGTATCTTGGCCTGTCAGACTTTATTGTAGTGATGCATCAGTGTCCCAGATCTCAGCACGTTTTCTGGTGAGTGTAATGGAAAAGTAGCTAAAACTATGGAAACAAGACCAAAGCTGCAATAAACCGGAATAAACTTTTAATTTTGGCGTCACACACTGTGAATAGAACATGCTCTCATACACCTACATAAACACACCCTCGCCATTGTTCTACCTCTCTAGAAGCCTGAGAGTAAAAGTGAACGGTGTAGAACCAGACACTCTCTGAACCATCATCAACTCACCTCCACCTCCAGACACTCCCATTGTTCCCAGCTGTCGCACCCAGAGGGACAGACCTAAATTTGGCCTCGCACAAGCCTGAGTCCTTGCCTGTGGGCCTCCGACCTTACTTATCACTCTGATGTCCAAGCCAGGGTGCAGTTGGATGTATGTCAAGGTGGAGGAAGGCCAACCTCCAACTCCCTGCTCCTCTCTCCTGTCCCAGGAACTTGCTGGATGGATATCAGCCCCCAAACAACTCCCTCTTCCTCATCCTCCCTCGTACCGGTCCTCATATTTCGCTTCTCACATGTGGGAAACCCCTCCATCTCTCACCCAGAAACCTCATCTCTATAGGACCTGCTCTCTCCTGTTAGCGTTGCGGTGGTTGCGGTCCATTTTGTCTAAATCAATAATTGTAAAATGGAGAATAGATTGGATCATTTTGACATTTGGATCTGTTTTGTTTTTTTCAGGATGGCTCCTCAGAAGGTCAGAGAGAGAAAGAGAGATGTGGTTCCATGTTTAGTTTGGATCCGCTCTGACAGTGATTTGCTCGGCTTCTGCTCAATCTCACATTGTTGTAAGGTAATGGGATGTGAGTCACAAGGTCAGTTTGTTCAGCACATGTGTGTATGTTTTCTCTATTTTTGTGTATCCTTGTATGTGTTTATGTTTTTACATGTTTGCGTTGCTTTCTCACTTTGCCTCCCCGTCCCTGTGTGTCTGTTACTGTGTTAGAGCGCTCGTGTTTGTGTGTGGTTAGTTGAGGTTGATGAGAAACCCAGCGTTTGGCAGGGGAGCCATTGTGGCCGCTGCTCTGTTTATACAAGTTTCTGGCACGGTCTTTGTGTAAAGCATACCGTCCTCCTCTGGCCTTACAAACAGCAGCACACACACACACACACACTTCTCTGTAGCTTTCATTTTCACATCATTCACCATTGTACGAATCTGCTGTAAAACCGGAGTTAAAAGCCAGTCGGATCAGGGTGAAGGAATTAGAATTAATCAATCTTGTAAAACCGCTTATGCTTCACACAGCCGCAGGCCTTACTCAGCGAATGAGTCACTCCGTTGTTTGTTTGATTCCACGTAAGCTTTACTGAAAGACCGAAGCTGGAGAACAATTTAACATCTCCTACATAATAAATTACAGTATGGTACCTAGCTAATTAAGTAATGGTCAAGTTTGAGTTGTGCAGGAATCAGCGTGACTCACATGAAAGATTTTAAAGACCCACTTTGAGTTTTGGACGAAGTGGAATGTTTGGCCTCAGATGAAGAGGAGATCAAAAAATAAAAACTTCGCTATTATATTTTCCATAAAAAAAATGATTGCTGTGCTTTCCATAGTCATGTAAGTGAAACAAAAAAAGAAATAAATGTTAGGAGAACAGCACTAACTTGACTTAACCTTCTACTGTAGTTATTATGTCCAGTAAATGCAGTGTGGCTGTGGCTCAGGAGATAAAGTGGTTTGAGCCCCGACTTCTTCGGATACAGAACCCTAAATTCTTCCAATCTGTGTGACTGTTACTGTTTTCTGTTTTGTATTGGGATCTTCTGATATTGTATCAATCAAGAAAATGGATCAGGAATGATTTTTTTGCCTATAGCACCAAAAAAGAAGAAAAAAAATATTCCTGTAGATTATTTATTCGATAAAAACAAGTTACATATACACCATAAAAATTCGAACATGTATACAGTCCTTTGTCTCGTCCGTACAGTTCAGATCATTAATTACAAATATGGTTCATGGTGAGCTTCACCATCTTTTAGGAGCATATTTTAATCAGGAGAGACTCATCCTGATATTATTTAAATGTGCACAAAAGCACTTTGGCGATTAGACCCCATCGTGATGTCATATATTTTAATGGGGATGATGGAGCCATCGAAGAACAGGGAACCCCGCAATTAAATGTAGACACGGCTGGTGGTGGTGGATGTGATGAAATGAAGAGGGTGCTGAAGATCTGGATGTAATGAAGAGTGGACTTCTGATGAGCTCGACCTGGGCACTGGATGTGATTAATGGAGGTGAATGGGGTGAAGGAGAGCGTGACGATTAAAATGACCAGCTGATGGCAGAGAGGAGAGCCGGGGTGCGCTCAGAATCTCATAATTTTTCTTTTTACTGTAAGAAGGAACTGCAGCTGGCCCTAGAAAGCATGTACTGTTGCACACAGTATGGACTCAATCAAGACATATTACTTTCTTATAACATTACACCCTAAACTTTGACCCTCTTGCACATATATCTGTTACCTTGGATATAAAACAAAATGCTCAGCCCACTAGAGATGGAGATCAACCCAGAGAGGTCTGCAGCTGTTACTTTGCAATGTATGGAGTTTTACTTTTAGGTCATGCCTGCAGACACTGTAGATTCTTACATATTATATTCAGTGAAATTACATATGCATTTCTGTCATTGTTATCTTTATAGTTTTGTCTTTTTGTTGTTGGTTATATTTAAGATTATTTTTGTTCATTTAAACAATTAATATTGCTATTATTACTATTCAATAGTTTATCAGTCACTTGAAATGCTGTTGTCCGTCATTGTGACTTCTGAGAGCTGTCGATCGGTTGTCAAGCTGTAATTTGTTGGCTGCTCAGTCGATGTGACGTATCTTCTGCTGTGATTGTGGGTCTGAATAATTAGGAAAGCATGCTGGCGTGCATACTGCAAAATACAGCTGGATGTAGTAGAACTTCCTGGTATTTTTGGGATATTTAATATGACATATTGTGCATTGGGACATAAATCTTTTTCTGTCATACTATATAATATGTTAGTATGGGCACTGAAACGCACAGCACATTTAAATGTTTGACACCAGCAACATGATTGGCTGATAGAGATCTTAACAAAATTTGAGGCAGCACAGACAAGATTCTTATACGTGATTGGGTCATGTCCCGCCATCCTCAGTGAAATTATACCCCTGCTTATAGAGCTACGCTGTTCTCTGTCTGCATCACGCATGTTAGACTGTAATATACTGCCTTCACATATGTGAATCGACTGAACTCTTGCTCCTGATTCAGAACACTTCAGGTTCCTTCCTGAGAGTTGGCTCCCTCTCCAGCTGGCGTGAACACACATCTTGCACTGTATCTGGTTAGTGTCTAGCTAAGCTGAATTACATTTTCATTTGACATTCAAATCTGCCTCCAACATAGTCCGATTGGATTTTCTCTTCCTTTGCCAAAACACAGATTGCTGTTTATGTTTATTCCCTCTTCTGATATTTACATGCTGTACGAGCGCCAGTGAACGCCCTTGTCTTGATTGTTGCATTATCCCAACAATCCATTACTGACGAGGATGTTTTGCTTACTAAGCTGCCTGTCACCTGGTCGGATCCACACGACAAAGCTTATTTCCATTTACACCATGACACCAAATGCATCAATGTTGTGCTCAGCAGCTGATTTGGCTGATGAGTTGTTGGGTGCATCTTACGTCTGGATTTCATGTCATGTTTGTCTTGAGGTCTGAACGCAGTCCAAAACCAAAATAAACTGTTTTTCCATTCTTTAGCAGTAAATGTCTCGTTCCTGGCTGGAAGCGCTGAGAGGAACATGCTGTACATCTTTCTTCAGCTTACTGCCCCAATTTGGCCATCACAAACAATTTCCTAGATTAGACAATGACGGTGCTAGTTTGACCCAGTTGCAGAAGACATTTGGAAGCACTGATTATGATAAAGAGATTGTTGAGTATTACCACGCAAGCGAACGGGGTCACCAACAAATCATATTTAAGCCGCCTAAAAAACATCAATAATAGCTTATCTGTACTTTATATTAAGAGTATTTTTAACGTTTTACCTTGCCAATCTATGCACTTCTCCAAGCCACCAGACTCCACTGACAAACAGTCATTTTGGCTGCTAAACACTGGAGCTGGTGGGCTTTTTCAAATGCCAAAGTCACAAAATGACGAACAAACTAAGTGATTGAGGCTGAAGGAGACAGCAGCTTCAGTGATGTTAAATCACTGTTTTTGTTAATGGAGTCTGGCTTTGAAGAGAGTGATATAACAGTTTCAGTTACCTCGGAAGTTGCTGTCTGACACCAAAGTTGATTGGTAAAAAATACTCTAAATATAATGTACATATAAATGACTTTGATTTTTCAGATGGGATTTTTTAAGGCAACCCGGTCTCAGTCCAAATTCATCAAAAACCAGCGCGTGGTCAATGACTTCTGGCATGAGATACTAACAAAAAAAGCCATCCTTTCATGTCAGTATGCTGGTCGTCATTATTGTTTGATGGTTCCTGGCAGCATCAGGGGGAAATACACCGGGACGATGACGAAAGTTAAGGCAGAAGAAGTATAAATAAAGTGGGAGGGAAGTTGGAAGGGTGACAGATGGATCCAACAACCACCGACTTTTACCCAGGAGGCTGGTGTTCGCTTCCTGTGTAAAGCCAAATCCTGTCAACGTCAATTTGTGGTGTTGTTCCAACAAAGTTCATTTATTTTGAAAGAGACTGTATGCAAACTGTACATTTCCTGTGAAAACAGAAGTGTATTTTGAAAACAACACATGTAGCAGGCTGAAGTTGACACAGCGTCCCAACGCACCCAGTATACGTTGCATATCATATCTGGATATTGAAAGTCCATGACCAAATGTTGATATGTGACAAGGTCGGAGTGAAAATGTGTTTTGAAGGTGACTAAAATATGTTTTGCTGCCGACCCTCCACAGCAGTACACTCCTTAGCTTTCCTTGCAGTACTCCTGATTCTCGAATCTGGGGGGCATGCCAACTGACATCTACTGTATGTGATGTACAGACAATGCATAAGCACAATACAACCACATTTGATCCAAATTGTCCCTTTGAAATAATACATATTTGATTTGTACAATGTCTGACATCTCTGTGCCTCTCACTGACCCAAGTCCCGACGCGAGACTAGCAACAGTCAACGAGAATACAGCTTAACAAGTAGAAGTGTGAGGAGAAAGAAATGCTTGTTTTGCATGTTATACCAACATAAAGATTGGTGTTTTCATAATGTTGGACATCTGCGTCATGTGTCAGTTCAAGGAGGAGCCAAATGCAGGCTAACAGGCTGGTGGAGGTTTTAACAAAAAGTCAGCTTTAATACAGCCGATAAATTGACATCCAGATACAGCAGGTAACTAACGTCCGAATGAAGCAGAACAAAAAATAAACTGAAAACCAACGGGGCAAAATATGATGAAAAAATCGGGGGCAAAATAATCCAAACACAAGACATGAGGCAGGATACGGAGCATGGACGACATCAAGAACACAAAGATGAGCACGGGATGAACACAGACGAACTGACCAAGAACAAAGGGAAACACACAGGTATATATACACAGAAAACTAATCACAAGAACGAGACACAGCTGGAGTAGGTGGACACAGGCAACAGGAGGGAAATGGAGAGTAGCTAACAACTAGGGTGGAGCAAACAAGACTAACACACAACAGGTGTGAAGGGAAGACTCGGGGAACAGGGAAGGACTAACGAGGCAGGTGTGACAGAAAACAGGCGGGAAAACACAAAGACAGGAAGTAAAAGCAGACACGACACATGAGGAGAGAATCTACAAAATAAAACAGGAAGCAGCTTAAACATGAAGGAATAACATGAAACACAAACAGAACACTCCTGACTCTTACTTTGTTAAACTGTCCGACAGCCATTGTGTCAGTCTTAATATTTTGTGATTGGTGAGTGAACTCTTTGGCCCCTACTCTTTCCTCTGCATTATTATGTTTTAGAAATCATCAAGTACATCACACAGAAGAACAGAGAGGACGGCTGAGAGAGGCCTTCTAATTCAAAGTGGAGGGTACGAGAGACACACTGATGAAAGTCGAGTCTTCTACAGTTTAATGCTGATGTAATGTGCTACTGCAATTTGAAAGCTCACAGCAGGAATACATCATTCAAATCATCAGTGACACAAACTGCCAAAAGCACATATTGTCACCTTAATGACTGCAGAACAAATGACCTGATAATGCAGTTTCATAAATATTCCACGACCGAGAACGACAGATGCATTATATCTTAATCAACAAAGGCAGGGAAGCAGCCTGACAGTCAGTTGTCGAATACTGTACATCAAATCAGACGGCAGGCTTACACACTAAGGCAGCATTTGCTGAAAAGGAACGATCTGATTAGGCTGCGAGACAGAGTGCCGACTCCACTGTATGTAAATAAATGTGTCTCCATCCACCTGTTTTTAAGTGCGTGTTCGACTTCCGCCTAAAAATAACAGTGGAAATGTGGAAGGATTGGATGGAAGTCAAAATACTGAGAAAAGTTTTCACGCTTGACTGTGATGGAAAGTCGGTGCATAAAGATATAAAACAAAATGAGACAGATTTCAAAAGAAACAGAGAAATAAATCATCAAAGGCGTGACTTAATTATCCACTAAAGCTTCCACTGAAGAGACAAAAAATAGCAGTAGACAAAAACATCAGTCCTGGTGACAAGACTGTAACCTTCCTCCAATATATGAAACAAACATAAATCCCATATTTCTTTTAAAATTTTTTTATTTGTTTGAGGTTTGACTGGCACTCCTTTAATTACAACATTTTATTGCATGCTCTTCCTTTGCGATGGTTCATTGGCGCCTGATTTTATATTCATGCATTCCACTCGCAATATTCACATTACAGGTTGTAAACGTGCATTAAATCAAATTTTCTGCTTGCAGTTTCCTGGAAATTTGATAAACATTTGTGCAACACTTGGATGGAAACCTGGCTTATGTTATCAGTACACATTTTGACACGAGATTAATTTAATTGTAGTCTTTCGATGCAAATGCATGTAGTATTTTTGTTTTACTCACAACATTGTAATCAGTGTATTTTCGTTCTTCTTTTGTCAATATTCAGTATCATTTATGTAAACCCATTATTTCCATACTGTGAACGTTCTAAGTGGGAGTACAGAGATATTTGTTGTGTACTATCACTGTGGTTGCAGGCAGCCTCAGGAAAGGCATTGTTTATTTTTTTTAATCACATCATTTTACAGTTCAATATGTTTAGTTCATAGATTTGTCACTTTTTTCTTTCTAATATCTGGTAAAAAACAGTGGTGGGCAAATTACCTTCAAAATGTAATGTAGTACATATTACATATATTACTAGTTCTCTTCATTTGAAAGTAGTAAGTTACTTACAATATTATTCTCAGTGTAGAGTAATACGTTACTTATTACACTTCTTTCGTGTAACTTTCACCTCAGAGGAGCTGATGTTGATTATAAATGGATGAGGCTCATGTTCACAGCAGCTCCAGTTTATTACAGTTCATTGCAAATCCAGTGCTGCAGGTCTGACCCATTCATGCATTCTCATACAGTGGTTACACCTTTGAATAAGAATCCCCTGCCTATAGTAATTATAGTGTGATTAAATATAACAATATGATGATATAGAATAATTAAAAAGCCTAGACCATTTACGATTAAGTCACTATGATGCGCACAAATTAATACACCGGAGGTGGAAGACCCACTTGGCGGTCTCCATGTGCCGGTCAGCGACAGCAGCACCAGCGTGAGAGCTATGCATAAGAACGGGACTGTGTGCCGGTGTTGCTCTGCAGGTGTAGGTGTGAATGGAAACACATCCAACATACTAACATCACCCAGATGTGCCGATCACCAAGACAAGGAACAAACAAACCGGGGGCCAGCTTCTGTTTCCCTGCTGCAGAACGGGATACGTTGTAGACGTTGCAGGTATATTAATAGAAATTTTGGTTGGTAACGCGTGACTTGACACTATAAATGTAACAATATTTCCCGAAATCCTGTTGGTAACATGTTATATTTGTTCGTTACTGCTAAAATGTAATATATTATGTTACTTTTGTGACGTGGTGCCCTCAACAGATTAAAAATAGCTAATACAGAGGAATCGCCGGTTCATGTGCAGTTTGAGACCTCTGTTGCAATAAGGAAAGACAGAAATATCTGAACTGAAATTTACCGGACGTGTCCTCGTCTTCACAGATCTCTAGCTACATTATTCACGACAGTTGAAAGGTTCAAACGTTTTCATGAATTAAAGAAAAACAAGCACATTTAAAATGTGACTGATGTTGAGCTGACAGAACCAATCAGTTGCCTCTTTTTCCTTATTAATGATGTTGAGTTGCAGCAACAGCAAAGTGACTCCGCCACCTAAAATCTGACCCCGACCGCTTGTACATTAAAGCAGAAGTTACAGTCGTAATTGAACTGGCGTCCACCCAGCCTGGCTTTGTAAAAGTGAAATAAGCTGAACTTATTAAAACGAGTCAGTTCGCTCCATGAAACACCCCCTCGTGTGCTCAGTCATGTAACGATCCCCTGCCTCAGAAGCTGCTGGCTCCTTTTTTTTTTTTTTTAGAAAGTCACCTTTCCTGCCCGTGCTGCTGACACACCTGTTTGTAATTGGCTCTTATTAGGGGAGTAATGTTTTGCACCTGTGCCACTCAGCGACGCTCACTCATCCAGCCAATAAGCAGCAAAAGTTGTAAAAGTCAGCCTATGAGGGACGGGGCTTGTAAAAGTCGATTAGACATGAAAGAGGAGCTGGGATTGATGCCGGCCCTTCAGGGGAGGATTTCGGTGAAAGGCTCTCGGAGCAGAACAGCTTGGATTTATTCTCGTGGTGAAAAAGATACGCAAGATGGGACAGATAAGTGTTTTGTCAGATGGATGTAGCTGAAAACACGATACTTGGCTGATATAATATTTCATATCAGAGAGTTCATGTTTATTTCTCTCTTTTTCTGTGAGTAACTTTCAGATACTGGCGGCTTCTGTGTCTGTCCTTTCTTTCTTTCCTTTGTGTGTGTGTGTGTGTGTGTGTGTGTGTGTGTGTGTGTGCGCGCGTCATTGTCTGAAGCAATGACAGCTTGGTGACAAGACTCAGTTTGACTCATCTAACTCTCACTGTGATCAGCAGACATTGTAAAATACACACACAGAACAGATACTTTATCATCATACTTCAATGGACCTTCACCCACACAGATAAAAAGGGAATGTCTCCCACACACACACACACAGACACACATACACACACACTCCCTCCCTTGATACCATGCAGAGTTCTAGCCCCTTCCCTCCCCCTCTTTTCTCTTCTTTCCTCCCTTTCCTATTCCTCCCTCGTTCCCTGTCTTCCCCCTCAGGACAGGTTCAGGGTAAGGGCAGCAGAGAGGGGCGAGGATGGAGGGATGGAGGAAGTGAAAGTATGGAAGGAGGTGCAGCAGCAGCAGCAGCAGCAGCAGCAGCTGTCTGCTAATGAAGTGCCTGGCTCCCACTATAAACCAGTACCGACAGATATAGCCAGAGGACGGCCGTGAGGGGTGTGTGTGTGTGTGTGTGTGTGGTGTGTGTGTGTGTGTGTGTGTGTGTGTGTGTGTGTGTGTGTGTGTGTGTGTAGGGTAGAGTTTACATGTGCATGAGTAGACACATCAGCAGAGAGGGAGGAACATGAGGAACTGCACAGTAACAGTGTGGTCGAATGTTATGGGTTAGAGAAACATGTACGTTGTCATGCAAGTATTTTCTGCTCTAATGGTGATAACATGTGGAGCGTGAAGGTTCATTCTTGACCTCGGTGACAGTACTTCATGTCACTTATATCCTTTTATCTTATCCTCTTTCAGAACCATGTTTCACTGTCGTCATCGGCTCCGATGTCTAAATCATAAAATGCTGCCGACAGACTGATGAACAATAATATCTTAGTGCTAACTCATCATTTAAGGATTCTTCAACTTCAACTCAGAAATAAGAAAAAACATTTTCTAATTTTTATTTTTATTTTTTATTTTTTTTCTAAATTTTATTTTAATATTTGTCACACTCACTTGTCACCAAAAGAATTTACAAAGAATGAATTACTAGATGGGCCACTGTCCTTATCATATAAAAAAAGCCTTTTATGTGTGGCTTTTGATTTACTTAGATTTTGGATATTCAACAGTGCTTAATTTTTATTTAAATATATATCTAATATGAATTTTTCATACAAATGACACATAAAGAGCCATTTTATTTATTTATTTATTTATTTTTTCTGAAAAAGAACACCTGTCCCTTGGGGGTTTTATCATTTTTACCACATGCTACAAAATGTAAATTAAAGGATTTATTTTTTATTATTTTTTAGTATTTTAATTTTTTATTTTATTTTATTTTATTTTATTTTATTTTACTTTATTTTATTTCTTTATTTATTTTTTGAGGTTGAATTTGAGTTTGTTTACCTGGTGCATAGATTTATCAAATGGATGCCAAGATGGCGCCTGTTCATTCTCGCCTGGTGCGTATGCCAAAAAATTTTCCAACTTCTGCGTTTACTTCGGCAGTATGCGGCCCACTGAATTTATGCAGTAGTGAGACTTCCTGCTCGGCTTATAGTCTTTACATTATGATGACATCATGGATTTTTAAAGAACTTTTCTCAAAAAGTTTTACATATATAAAACCTCCATGGATCAAAAATTTATAATAGAAAGAGTCATAATTGACCTTGTTTGCAGTTTGAAGCGACCTGTCAACACTTTTATAGATGTTTCTTTTTTGTGGTGGCCTATAGGGATAAATCTCTTTGGGCTGCAAGTCTTTTTTTCCTGCTGCAATACTGCAAATGTCCACTGGGAAGAACTGTCTGCAACGCTGCGCAGCAAACCTGGGGCCTCACATGGTGACCACAGTAGTCATGTGACGGGCGAGCACATGGCTTAAGGACAGCTCTAAGAAGTACATTTCCCAAACTACTCGTATTGCCTTTGAATGTACAAATAATACAAAAAAGCAAAAGTTTTATCATGTATTTTGTGTAGCCTATATTTAATGCTAATGCTAAAACTGACATTAGCAAGCTAACATATCAGGAGATTTCTTTAAAAATGTGACAAAATGTCATTTTCATAACACTCATTTCCATCACTGTGATGAAATACATACAGTAATGGAAATAAAAATGTCAATGTTATATTACTAAAAGCAGTGTATCAATACATTTCTCTAAAGATGTCTCATCCTAAAGAACTCTGATCAACCAATTCAACCATAAAGAGAATGACGTTTATATTTAATGTGTTGTCTGGAATTTCTGTTTATTTGTGTGAAACCTGCCATGGGACCACACACACACACACACACACACACACACACACACACACACACACACACACACACACACACACACACCAAAAAAAAAAAAAAAATCCTGGGCAATAGGACTGAAATCGTTATCTTTCTAACAGTGAACAGATGCAGAGACAGAGGATAGAGGGCAGAGAGCAGAGGCACTGTTCTTACATTTGTGATTTCACTTCTTATCGTATCCTGGCAAAATTGTAGGCTAATGGAATACGGCCCGGAACGAAAAATTTGGACCACTTGAAGCGCGTTTGACTTGCCAGATGCCTGAATGGCCTCCAAAGTGGACCCACAGTTTGAAAGATTTGTTCTTCTTGTGTGTTCAAGAATGAAATAGATTCATTTTCTCAGGCCTGCTCCTGATCAGAGAAGAAAGGGGGGGAAGTCTCGTTGGAAACATTACCACAGAAACAGAAAATTTAATTTTAGGTCTTTACACGACTGATGTTTTTTAAAACTGTTCCAGGGAAGAAAAGGTCACACGGAGAGTCAAGGAGTTGAACAAAATAAATAACAAAAAAGATCATCTGCTCCTGTGTAAATAAAGAGAAGCACCGGAGCTGATTCTGCATATTTTCTCCCCTCGCAAAGCGAAGGAAAAGACCCAGAAGGGAGGTGATGGAAGGCAGAGCGAGGCAGACGGAGAAAGGGGAGTCACATAGTAGTGGAAGGGTGTATCTCACAGCACTAGGTGCACTTGAAATTTACAGCGTGTGGTCTCCGGCTCTAAACGCAGATATTAAAATCATTACCGCTGTGTGTTAGCATAAGCTCTCCTTTGCTAGAGCCAAAGGGCTGTGTTTTATGGCTCTTTTATTTAGTAATCCACAGCACTTTCTATGAGGCGCAGTTTCCCCTCTCAGCCTCCCGTTCTGACTGCGTTCCTCTTATCAAAGGAGGCCATTGTGTACTTATTATTGAGCCTCTAATCCAGTTATCAATCCTGGCAGCAAGGGAAAAAGTACATACAGCTAGTTGTGAAGGTCGGCTCACATGTGAACTGATTTAGAGACAATAGCAGACAGAAAGAGATAAAGATAAATGTTAAAACAAATATTTCCAGAGAAGGAGGCGAAGTTACAGAGATATACAATATGTACAGAGCAAAAACACACCCATATGTACACTCACATGCCCAGACTACTTGTCCTCCGTTTAACAGCCATGTAAAGATTATAAATAAAATGTGACGAATTTAAAAGCTCTTATTGCCTTGTGTGTGTGTGCTGGTGTGAGATGGCAGTCATCTGATATAAGCAGCGGCACAGACTCGGGGAGAGAGCGGCTCCGTGTATCTGGCATTCCAGCGCAGGGTAAACACTGAGTCAATGCTATGTTTTATGTCAGGCCAGAGAAATTCATTACGTCTTATCACACATTCAGGTTTCAGGGTCAGTAGCAGAGCATAAACCCACACATGTACTCAATGTTTATTATTGTGCACTTACATTTATTACACTCCTACGTTTTCATAACTCGCGTACGGGGCAAAGGCCCAGGCTGAAATTCAGTGTTTATTAAATGGGCTGCTATGCTGGAGTCTGCATGGAAAACTCATTGCTGACTTTTTCGGTGCATAAACAGAAGTAAAGCAGAGCAGGGAGAGAAGAGAGAAAAAGGCAGAGGAAAGTAGTAGTAAAATGAAAAGGGCTTTTTTTTTTTTTTTACAAAACTACATGAAAAATAACACGGCACACATATTGTCTCTTTCTATTAGTGGTATCGACTGAAGCCATGCACATCAGTTTGGGGCTCTTTTCCACAGGTTTTTAGATATCTGTCTCTGAAAAACCAGCCTCCACCCCGACATGATGGGGGATGAAGGGAATTGCCAGCAACTGTCGATCAGTACGGTGAAACCAGCGGTGGGTCATGTATTGCATTACCTGTGTGCTCACACAGATACAGAACGTGCACTCTCTTGCGCATTCAAGAAAGAAACAAAACAGTGACTCACTCTTAGAAACACGGCTCTGTAGCACTAGTAGCAGTAAAAACTTCTGCTGGGTACCTCCAGGGTTTGGTTAGGGTTAAGGAAAGATGCTGGTTTGGATTAAAATAACTCTTTGGATAAGATTAGGGAGCGACTGTGTTCAAGGTTTTCGGAAACCAACACTGGGCCTCACATATTAATCGTTCACATGTAAAGACTTGATCTGAAATTGTGTTTGCAAACAATACTTTTGTGGCATTCGTCAATACTTGCATACTTCCTGCTTGTTCTTGGGTAAGATAAAATTTAAGGGTTCCCCAGACCAGCAGTTCCCAGCTGGTCTAAACTCAGGGTCCAGATTTCTGCTGAGTTCAAGGTCAGCACAGTTTAATAAATTCAGTGTCATACTCGTGTTTGGCCACTCACTCTACAGCAGGAAACAGCACTTTAAGATAAAAGCAATGTGCCAGAAAATCACTGTACTTAAAACTAAAGTGTGTGTTTTTACAAATCTGACATGATTGCGACCAACTTTTGAACCACGACCCACCACTTGGGAACCACTGCCCTAGACCACATCTAATCTCTAAGTTACCCTATAGCCAGACAATGATGAGCACTTCTTTTCATCTATTGTCTGATGCTGTGTCTCAAATCGCGTACTTCTGTACTTACACTTAATATTTTGAGTGCATAAGTGCGTTCAAACTGAGAAGTATGGAAAAATGCAGTGCACTCACATTCGGCATTGTACAAATACATGTGTTTTTTGCACTAATCACCACTATACTGTTGTCGGGTATAAGCCAGCAGTATGTTTGTTGGGTTAATTTAGCAGTCTGTAATGATTTGGTACCGCAAACGATAACGCGAATACTAATGCTAGTTTGCTAACTAGCTAATTTGCGGTCGTCATTTCTGGTGAGTGCACAACGGCCGTGTTTGGTTTGAGACAACACTACCCTGTCGAAATTCGCACACTATGCCAATGAGTACATAGTGCACATAGTATACTACGTGGAAGTACTGACGGAAGTATGTGATTTAGAGACACACCATCAAATGTCCGTAGCTTCTTGGTTTGTGGTTTACACACAGCACTTAAATCTGCTGCCGTTATTTGGGTTTATTTGGGTGTTTTCCTAAACAAATTGCCTGCCACGCACATCAAATTTACTGTTAGGTCAGACACAATTCATCAACGTTCTCAACAAGAATCATACGTCCAACCCTTGCTGGAGGTTTTTGTCGTTCGAACATAAAATGTCAGCACTCACTGGAGCAACTGATACCTGGCAGGCTAAAGCAACACACTGGCCAAGCTCTGTCTTGATTTCCCTCTTCCTCTGGGCATCGTGTACCCACCACTTGCAACTTATGGCAAACATGGAGGATCGGTGGAGTCTGAGAGAAACAAGTCAAACTTGAATGACCTTTCAGAATAGAGTTGAGCAGCAGAACTCCTACAGGGACAACAATTCTGGAATAAACCTGCTGCTTTTGGAGGTCTTACATGTTTTGTTTTCAGTGTTGTGGACACCACAAGCTAAGTTCCAGTAACTCAGTATCGCAAGGCAGCAGAGGCAGATCTTACAGAGATGGATATCTCAGAACCTGGGCAAATAAATCAAAAACTATCTGCATGAGTGGACTCCACTCCTTGTAAGTAAGAAAATAGTTTCGTAATTTGGGTTCCCTGAGCCTTGAGGGAAGGAAAAAAGAGAGAGTGGGAATGTGAGATGTTGAGAATGTAAAAGACAGAGATCGTTTACAGAGAGTTTATTTCCCAGAGCATTCCAGACGTACCTGTCTGCTACCGTCTGCCTCGCTTCTCTTTATTGTTGCCTACAAATGGTATGCTTTTGATAACGGCGAGGCTTTCAAGGCCACCGGAAGAAAAGACAATCCTCAAACTACATCTCTCCCTTCCAGTCGGCCTTAGCATTTTTTATTTGCTTTAATGATCAAAGGATGCCTGCAAGCTCCTTGACCGGTTGGTTTAGCACAGCCTTGTCTTCTCTGGGTTGAAATACTTTTGAGATATCCTGCATTGATGTAATGGATTCAGGCCTTGGAAGTTTGAAGGCCAAGGAGAAGTATTGTATATTCAGATTTACTGCATTATTTGTTTGGACTGGCTGTTGCATGAGCTAATTACCCCTCAAACCACACATTACGACCTTCCCACCCTCACACGAACGCACACATTATTGATATAAACTCTTTACCTTTCTGTCTCACTGCCTGCACGCCAAAGCTTCCTCTGTTTCAATTTCCCTTGCACACACCGATAACTTTCTTGGCCTAGAAATTAGTTTGCTCTTCTGCGGATAGAGGCTCCCTTGTGTACAGGATGGCTTTTCATCTGACTGTAGCAGATACCCTTGGCCCAGTTCATCCGCAGCTCATCACATGCACGTCAACATGGCAGTCGTGTCGGCCGTTTCACGTGCTGTTGAACATTACTGACTCACTCGCTCGCCTGAAAAAAAGACCAACGTTTCAGACTGTTAAATCACTCTGTAGTAGTGGTGTTGAATGAAAAGGTTTATAACTTGCGCAGTTCAATGCTAGTGACCTCCTTGATGTATTCGTTAGCTGCTAATTAGTCGCTATGCATTTTACACTGCAGTGCATCAGTTACCAGAAGAGCTGAGTGTTACAGGGAGTGGAATTGGCAGAGATCTGAAGCCGCAGAGGAAGACAGAGATGAGGTAGGGAGCATTTCTGTGAGAGTGCATGACTGTGCATGTGTGCACATGCTCCTCGATGTGTGTTACTGTGTGTTCGGTGTGCTGTGCTGTGCGGTTTGCAGCTTCGGTGACTGATGTTCTGTTCTTCCTGTCTGCTGGCATGGATTGATGTGCCCGACTGCACCATACTCAAGGCCGACACTGCTCTCCCCCAAGCCCCTCCCTGACCCTCCCTCAGCCTGGCTCAGCTCTCATTAGCCCGACCTGACCCTCCTCCGCTCTGGTTGACACTTGCCGGCCTGGCTTGGCTCTCCTCAGCCGAACCCGACCCTCCTCAACCTGCCCTGGCCCGGAACAACGCAGCTCGCCTCGGCCCGGCAGCTCTCACGGAGGGGAACAGGGGGAGGCTGGACCTTGGGGGGCCAGCAGATATACGAGCCCTAACTGCATTTTCATTAAGCTGACTGTCAGTATGAAAAAGCCCTTTCTTTTACCTTGTTTTCCTTCCCCCCGTCTTCTCCCCTCCTCCTCCTCCTCCTCCCATGACCTGTCTGTCTCCCTAATACTTTTACGTTCAAGGACGGAGCAGTCGTTTGATGCTTTATGGAGGAGAGGAGCCGGGCTGAAATGAAGGTTTGTTCTACTTTGTGTGTGTGTTCGTGTGAGAAAGTGCACTTCGTGCGGAGGAGTCGCAGAGCTTGAGGAGATAGATGACGAGAGGGGGATGGCCATTGTGAGGTGATGACCTCAGTGGTGTGGAGATTTAGTGAAGTTTATAAGGGCAACACGCTCTTTTGACAAATGGAGCGGTGTGCATTTCAAGTCATTAGACAGCACCTGCTCCACCACCACAGAGGAAGAACAGAGTGTGTATTGTGTTGAAAGGAGAGTCCTTGATTCATACTTTGCTCTTTTTCAAAAGTGCACAAGCAGCCTCGCTTCACTTTCAGTAACTTCATCCTCTGCATTCCCCATTCCAGTAAAGCTGATGATTTTCAGCTCAAATATTTGATTCAGAGTCGTGTGCATGTGTGTTTGCTTGATTTATTCATCGATCTAATTGGATGTAATGATGGTTTGATGAAAACCACACACGTGCAACGGCATCCGCCGCAAATGCACACCTCCTCATCTCCGGTCAGTCCCCTCTAAATTCACCACACATGCGAGGCAGACAATCCTCCTTGACATTTCTGACATGCTGCGGCTGTATAGCATTTTTATTTTCCTTCTGTCCCAAACAAAGCCCATAACTCAAGCGCCCTTTCCACTCCAAATTGTAAAGGCGGGGTGGAGGGAATGAAAGGCGAGTGGCTGTTTTACAGCGGGAAGCGGGATGTAAATCCTTTGGGTCGTCAAAGCGGGGGCGGCTAGGCAAAAGAAGGCCTCCACGACTCTGGGGTACAACTCTGAACAAAAGACGTCTAGCCGTCATTAAGACCCCCCGCAGGTACACCTTTATTAAAGGGCGGATCACACCCGCATATGGTGCACAAGCAAGCATCTGCACCGAATGTGAGTGTATGCAGTCTAGTGGCGACACAGCAAAAACATTATATCATCCTAATCTTTGCTTCAAGTGCATCTTCTCTTCCTCCTCATCCCAGCTTCTCCCCACTTCCTCTGCTAACTAGCCGTGTTGGGTGACCGTAAGTGCTGAGAGTGTGCTATGCTGACGAGTAGAGTGACTGTATTTATGGCTCTTTCATAGGTCCCGCATGAATTATGCATGAGGTCTCATTGTGGCGCGCAGAGGAGCGCTGGATGTAAATCGATAGGTGTTCACTTCGACTGACACAAATGATATCTCCCCTAAGCAGCTCCCTCATCTCTCTCTTTCCCTGTGTCTCGCTGTCATTTTACACCTCGTCCTGGGATAATAATGTTTACCAATGCAACATCACTCGCACTTACAAAAACACATGTGAGCAAAACACAGGATTAGGGTGGCTTTGATGAATGCATTCATGTGTCGCTCGGAACGGATAAACAGATGAATAAGTAAATTCTATTCATTGCTTGAAAGGGAAAGAAGGGAACAAGCAGTGACTGGAGCTCTCTTTTTTATTTCTCTCACTATGAAAGTGGAGTGTCTCTTCTGAAAGGGGCAAAACTGATGTAATGGCATGTAACAACACTACAATCTCTGGATGACAACAAAGACTAAAAGTTGTGCCTCAGAAGCTAATAACAGTTAAAAGCACTCACACGTTATCATTTATAGAATTTTTTTTTTTAAAGACGTTTTCTCTTATATCTTGACCTCTGGTATTCTCCACAGGCCTACAGCTCGTGGCAACATCTGAAGTGACTTGATGCTCCACAGTCTTCCTCTCATGCACGTTGGCTATGCACTTGTTTGAGTCTCTTATAACACTTAAAGCCACGTGTCAATTTTTAATGTGATTTATGTAGCGTCTTTCAAAGTGCTCTGATTCAGTTCTAGAGTTCTAGAGACTCCCTGAGGAGCGCTGAAGGGACGTACTTGCAAGCCGACTGACGGCTGGCGTAGCAATGTTACTTTTGCTTTGATGAGTCAAAATTGCAGATATGCTCAGTTGGGCCTGAACCTCACTGTCAGTCAATTTGTCCATATTTTCTTCAGGTTTTTTTTTTTTCATTACGAGTTGTTTGTTTTATTATTTTGTGTTGTCTGTTGTTTACACCACTAATGTTGTGTTCACACTGGATACGGAAAAAAAAAAAATTGCACATGTCAACATAAAGACATGATTAGACGTGAATTCCTGCTGGGCAACACGGTGGACGCCAATGACGTGACATGAATGATGCAAAATACAGGAATTGACCTATGGCTAAGTCCCGCCCTCAAACGCAATGAGCCAATCACAGTGCATATAGCCATTCCCACACACTGGGACTCTGCCTGGACGTCCATTGAAATGCATCACAGAAAGTCAGTTTGTTCGGGTTTATGAGCTTTTTCTGAGATTTGAAGTGTAAAAATGGTCAAACGGTGAGCATGGGGTACATGCAGCTCTGACACAAGGTATCCTGAGAGGCTGGACGACCAGGTGTATTTTTTACACTTTAAACCACATCTCAAGCGAGAAAAGTGTCTCCTTTGGATAAAGTTGTGTGGTAACGTTAGACCACAACATCAACTCAACGTGAATAAGATTAACAATGATGTCTACATCTGTTCTAAGGTAAGTCAACATTGTATTTGAGGCAACATATTGTCACTGTTGATGGAGATGGCAACCAGATGTGGTTCACAAGCGTAACACTGTGACCTGTAAATTTTGGCTTGTAATTTAAGCTTTTCATCGGCTTTCTTAACAATAAAATGATGAATATATCCCTCCAATGCGTAGTTTAGGCCCTTTTGGTTACTTCTCAATGACATCTGATCGTTATGTCCCCCAAAATCATCAGATGCCTCCTGCGAAATGTCATGTACTGTGACACCTGCCAAGTAATTTGCATGTATGAAATGAGTCAACACAAAATATTCTGGCATTCAAACTCACGCAAGTAATGTGACGCCAAAATTTGCATCTCGTTTTGTGTGAACATAGCATAATGTTGTTGTTTTTTTTAAAAAAAAGGCGGTTACAGGTGCTGCATTGGCTCATATGCTTTCTTGTGCTGTGGACACAATAAACAGGGTGGTTCAAAAATGCCTTCTGATCCGACCGTTTTGAGTGTGCTGACCTTTAAGGGAATGCAGACCCAATGATTATCTATCTTTATATAACAGTTTAAATACTGCACTTTTGGGGAGCAGTTTATATTGTATGGTTTGTAGACAGTTACCAAACTCTCAAGAGAACTGTGTTAACCTCTCGATTTTCTCTCCCCAGGATGACAAAGCATGACCTGCCCTTTTCTGCCTGTGACTGGCTAGTCACTGCCTTCGTTGGTTGTGTTTGTTATGTTTTGGCAAAGGGATGAGATTGGTTAGGGTTTGGGCAAGAATGTTAAGGTAAACCAGAATTAGAGTACAGCAGGCCATGCATTCTTCATCCTGTGAAAAATAAGTTTGCATCCAGTTAGCTACCGAATTAGCTAGCCTGCTCATTTAGCAAGCTATTTTCTGTTCACAGTAGCTTGCCAAAGAGCCACACAACTCGCTGTGTTACCAAGCTTCCAACACCACCCATATAAAGAGGACGCACACATGAATCAGTGTCACATGTTGGTATGACCAGGGCTTTTGGCTGTCAAGTAATTTCCAAGTATTTCTTTCAAGATCAGAGAAACATTTCTCAGTCTATTTTAAATGTGACGTTGTTGTGGAGCTAGATCTTTGAGCAGTTTCTTCTACTGGCAAGGAGTTTGTTAATAAACTAATGCACTTATTCAATTGCTGAACAAGAATTAGGGTATGTTCAAAGGGCCAGTTGGAATTTTGATGAATACTGCTGGATTTCTCAACATGTTTACAGCATATCTCCACTGCCCAAGCATCGGACTGGGGTGGTGCCTCTTATGATTGGTCTTAGATTATTGACTATAGCAACAATTCAACAGTGTTTGCACAACAAAAAAAGTAGGAGTCAGGAAATGTTCACTCAGCAGGTCTACTGTAGTTCATGGGATTGCATAAAGTAACCCTCCTCTTCACTCCGCTGAATGTTCTCCGGTTTCTTCAGTTTACTCAATGGAAACTTCTTTTCCACTCCACTGCCATTTGCGTCCTTTTCTTGAGATTGCAGTATGTGTTTCTTAGTATCATCTGCCTCTATCATACAAAGGAACTCTGTAAGGCCTTGCTGACACACCTGTTTTGGAGGTCAGATAGGTCATGACCTCAGTGAAGAGGCAGAGGAAGTGTGTATCTGTGAGTTTAGTGCCTCAAACCAGACCTCAGCCCGTGCAGCCAATGTTTAGTTCCTCTGGGTTCGTTTTTCTCAGGATGACTGAGTCACATTTTATTTTTCACGTTTTATTTTCCGTGCAGTGCCAGTGGTTTGCTGTCTTTATTTTTCTTTCTTTTGTTTAAGGCGGCATTTTTATAACTCTGCTTTTGTTGTGTATTTCTATTCTGCCTCACACACACACACACACACACACACACACACACACACTCCTACTTCCTTAAACCCATTTTGAGCATTCTCACAGAGGCGAGTTGTCCTAATCCACCTGGCTTTGGCTCTCAACTTCCCAAATGCCGACATGAGAGCTGGTCATAACTCATCATAGACACACACACACACACACACACACACACACACACACACACACACAAAGTCACACAGCGGCCGCTACTCCAGAGGCTTTCTTTGGTGAGCCATCGGCGCCGTATTACATTAAAGGTCAGTTACTGAGTTTCCATTTCAGCTTCGCCTTCCGCCGGTAGCACGCTGTGAGCCAAATAAATTGGAGGATTGTCTGTCAGGCTGCCTGTTTGATTTCCTCAGATGACTCCGATTGTTTGGCTTGGAGGTAACCACTTCTGCCACCACCCACCCCCCTCCCGCTGAAGTTACATTTTAACGCCTGGCATGGAGAAAGTGTCATTATGTACGGCAGCTTAGCTCTTAAGTGTGATCGTGTCAGTGAGTATGTGAGGAGTGAAATATGGCTACACTGATGTGATGCTGTGTCTACATACAGTATGTGGTGCTGGTTACAAATGAAACATCCGCTGCGTAGTAGCTACTTTCCATCTGCGACATCAGGGATGCCGGAAACTTGGAAACTATTTTTACTGTAGAATTAATCAACACTTGACTGGTTGTCTGTGAGTCAGCATTAAGATGAATTCATTAGATTTATTATGAGGCAGATTTTAATGGAATCAAGTTATTTAGTACTTGAAATTAATTATGATAATGTTATTGCAGAAATAATTAGTTGATTAACCGAGGCTACAGCAATGCTAGCAGCTGTGTGAAGCTGTACTGCAGAACATGTATACAAATACAAATGTTGGCTGAATGCTAATGTCAGAATGCTAACATGCTCACAAGGACAGTGCTAAAATGCCCGTGTTTAGCAGATAAGTGTTTCGTTTTGTTTCGTTTTGAAAGGACAGTGCAAATTAATAAATACACTTGGTATAAAAATGCCAGAATTAGCCATATTGCTATTTTTCATCTGTAGTTCCTTGGCCAAGATGTTACACAAGGCTAACTAAAATACAGCAAAGCCCAAAAGAACAAACGAAAAACAGCACAAAATTGATTTTAACATGATATTTTTGGTCACAAGAATGAAATGATAATCAAATTTGTGATTCAGTGCTGCATGCTAATATTAGCTAATTAGCACTAAATACAAAGTATAGCTGAGACTAATGGGAATGTCTTTAGTTTTGCAGGTGCTTTGGTCCCAAACCAAAGTATTGGAGGAGTGAAAGTTTGACCTGATGATGGCGCTATATAAAAAGTTAGGGCATCACTAAGTTATTACAGTTCATGCAGTGGGGAGCAAGAATCTCTGACATTGTAGTGATGCTACAAATTTGGTACAAACAGTCAGTGGAAGAGGATTTGCTGCTTTTTTTTAATTTTGGACCTTAAATTACAAATTGGCTCTGGGAAAATATAAATACTTATTTTCAGTCTGACTTTTTAACTTAATAATTTACGAGATAATAAAAAAGGTAGTAGGAAAAAACATTATGGATTGATAGTTTCATTGTTGGGATACAGAGCTGCTCTGTTTTGCCCCTCAATTGAAAATGTTGAGAGAAAAGCCAGAGGTCTATTTTTAAGTGAACTGAATTCCACACAGTGAGCACACTCTCTTCTTCTCTTTCTCCCTCTACTCTCTGTTGTCCCCAACGGACATGTTAATCTCCACTGTTTCAGGGACTGAGTTACCCCTGCAGACACTTTATTTAGACTGGAGAGGGAGGGAGAGGGAATAAGCGAGGAGGTCGAAGGGAGGAGAGCGTTGTGGGTGGGGGAGGTGAATGTGAACTAAAATTTGCTTAAAATTCATCACACTGATTGATCGATGTATGTCAGGTGTCGGCAAGTTTTTAACAACTTGAGAAAAACATGCTTGTTTTAGTCAAGTGTATCCAACATGGATTTTGTGTGTGTGTTTCATCAGCTGTAAGGTCAGAGGCTGTTCTTGACCCACAGAGGAACCACGTAATCCTTCAGATGAGGTGAAAAGCGACACGGTTTTCACATGACAACAGAAACATACACAACCTTACACAGAGAGCCATTAACAGTTTTACTGTAGATCCAGCCCGTTACCCCGGCTGAACCCAGGCCTGATTGTAAATTCACATGTAAAGTCAACATTAAGTGTTGTGTGGTAACTAGTTCACTCTAAACATGCCACTGAATAGAAATTTAAAAAGGAAAAAAACTATGCAGGAGTATTTGGAGACACAATTGCAAATATGGTTTTGAATAGTAAAAACCTTGGCAACAGTCTGTGGAAAACTTCCATCTTGGGGAAAACATTCTGCTGAACTCGACACCACAACAGTACAGCATGATTCTTTTACAGGCAACAAAGTGGTGTCAGCAGCAAATCCCATCTCAAGTGAATGCAGCAAAATTATTCCTGCACACTGTCGACTCCAGCCGAAGCACAACAGGGAGCATGCATGTCAGGGTCATCATATAACGCTGACGTGCATAAAGGGATGTAGTCTGTGACAGGTAATGTAATGCCAGTGTAAATAAGATGATGTGGATATGATGTCTTCTATCATGAGTTTCTACCTTCTTCCCAACCATTCTGACCTGACAGTAGTAATTAAGGAATTACTTCCACTTGCTCAGGGAGGTGTAAATGTTGAGTCACATCTTAACTCTATATTGTAACCAGTTTGTTTGGTGCAGCCTGCTTTTGCTGGCTGAGGTACATTTGAATTTACACATTTAAATTCAGAAGTGTGTGCTTGCAGCCCATTCTCACACTTCCAACACACACCGGACTTTCACCTGGAGGCCGACTGTTAATTACTTGTGTGAAACCAAAATCAGTGAAGTTATTTTCATAACAATATTCATTCAATTGTGTAGCATGCTACGGAAGTGATGTATGTCATGACATATGTCACGTGATGTGACTTTACATCGGTAAGAACCGTACGCCAAGCCACGATGGGTTTTTTTCTAAATTGAACCACATGCTTTTATTGCCTAATCTTCAGGAAACAAACTTAAAACAAGCTAGTTTACCTACGTCATGAGTTTATTTGAAAAATGAGCAGAATGTATTTATTTCCTATGAAAATGGAAGTGTATTTTGGAAAGACACGATGCATGCCACAAGTGGAACACCAGCAACAGACACAGGGGTACCTTGCACGTTATTTTAAGACGTGGAAGTCCACTGACAAAATGGCAATATTTGACAAACTGGGATGAGAACATATTGGTGTGTGTGTGCATTTGTTGGAGGTAAAAAAGTAAGTGTGAAGGGCCTCCAGACTGGAGTGATGCTGTTTTTGACTCAAATTAATTTGCAACATCCTTTAGTTGATCTGTCCTCTGTAATGAAGGATCTGGAATACTGTGTGTGCGTGTGAGAAAGAGACGGGTCGGGTATTTTTTCTGCCATGTTTCCGTCCCCACTTGAACCCTTCCTCAGAGTTTTCATTTGAAATCCAACCCTCGTCCTCACACTTCATTGGCGAGCTGCAGTTAAGCAGCCTGTTCTTTAGGAAACATCATGAATGCCCCGGAGACAGAGCGCGGCCTTTGGATGAGAAGGAAATCTAAGTTATTGGACCTCCATGTTTTGTTAAAGCAGGTTCCTTGACCCAGTTTAATTGCCAATTAATAAGAGGCAAGACTTGGGTTTCCATGGTGATAGTCTAGCCATATGTTCCCCAGATAGGTCCATCCAGTAATGATGGTCGAGGTACAGCAATAATAGTTATTAATAGGTACTGAGCTTCGGGGTTAACAAGGACCGAAGATGAAGGATTCCCTTCTGATAATCAAACTTTAAATCTTCAGGGATGGTGGATTTCACTTGGACTGATTTGTCTCTGTATATTTGCAGGTAAAGCTTTTTTTCTGTATGTGTTGTGTAACCCGTGCCATGTTTGCTGCTGGCCTTTTATAGCTACTTAATGGACTGTACAATTAGGTCAGGGGTTCAAAATACGTTAGCGGGCTGACCGGTGAACCGAAGCACGCAGTTCTTCATTCAATTAGCATAACTGTAACCTTATTAGGACCAAGCCCTGACTCCATCGTACGTGTGTGTCCCACTCAATTTAAGTCAGCCGGTCAAATTTATATGCAAAAACACACACACACATATTCCCACACTAAAAAGCTCATGTAACGTACTGTCGGGATTTGAGGGCAGACATGAAAGCAACGCTGAGCTAACCCTTACACAAACACACACTCACTGGAAATACACAAACACACACTCCCCCAATATGTACACCTTAACTAGTCAAAAGGCCTGCTATTTTAAACTTTTATACCTGCAAGCACATTTTCTCACAAACATACACAAACACACTCTGAGTCATTCCTGCACACATATTTTTACTGAGTCTCCTGGGCTGATTATACATGCGCACACACACACATGCACACACACGCTGCAGCCGACTGGCCAGTCAGCCTGAGTTGTTTTTGGACTCAGGAGTCTAGTTAGCAAAGGCTAGTATCAATCATTTAGCCAGTGGAGAGCGGCTCAGTCGATGGGGTCGTGTATGGGTGAGGAACCCGGACCAGCCCCAGAATCCCTCACTCCGAGGGGGGCTGAGGAGCCGGGGCGGTGGGGGCCGGAGTTCAGAGATTGAATGATGTCTTAAATAGCATGTAAGGAGGCACGCTGAGCAAGGCTGGATGAAAGGGCTGCAAATAAATATGCAGGGAAATACCAGCCCTGCTTATTACACGGCTTTATGAAGTACTCAATTTTCACTGTCCAAAGAATGCATGCTGAGCTTTGTTATTTCTGAAAAACACGCTCCTGCTTCACATCGAATTATATCACTCTGTGTGATCTCTACTTCAGTGGTTCTTGTTGATTTCTAATCAGCAGAAAATGGTGAGGAACATGGCAGGAAATGCCAATTTATTAAGCCATTAATTTCCGATCATTTCATATGCTAATTTAGAACCGCTAAGGAGCCGGAGCCAATCCCAGCATGCATTGTGCAGCTGGAATGAAAACACCCTTGAGGTCAGCAGTTTGTCACATAGTTTAGACAGACACTGTAAAAATGAGTTATTTAGACTCCCTAGTTAATGTAACCTGCACATTTTTTGGATTGCCTGAGGGACCTGACAGCAGCAGAATCCAAACCCCAGTAAAATGGATTGGTAACCACATTAAAAGCTCCATTAAAATATAGGCTTTATTGGTAATGATTCAGCCAACACTGATCTGCCTCAGGCAAAACTTTTTGCTTAAGGGCGACCAGTAGTTTCAAAGCTAACACTCAGCATCGTTTCGTAGGAGAAGAGAAAATGCTAATTGATTGACCTGAATATGGCCTCTAAATAACATGTAGGAAAGCTTGGCCTAATATGGAAAAGCAAGACGAGCTGATTTAGTTTACAGCAAATTCATACATAGAGGCAATTAAAGTGCTTTATGTGTTTAATATGCAGTTAAAAACAATGGAGACACAAAAGGTTTTAACCTGCTTTTAATATGTGGTTGAAAATGGGAAGCATATTGTATTATCTATTGATGTGCAGCACTGAGGTACATGGAGTAAAATAGCTGCCAAAATATAATACTGGTGCACAGCTGTGACAATATATGACCAACAGGACAGTGGCCGTGTAGCAGAGGTGGAGTCACACGGTCAAAAGTAATAATAAATAACCGAAAAGCCTTAAAGTGCGAGAGAGTGGAGCCGTCACAGTGGGTGGTGGTGGTCAGGAGCTTGTGCAGATGGCAGTCTACTTGGTGTGGAGGTTAGTTCCACATGGGATAGGAGGAGGGGCTGGGATCAGACTGGAGTTTAGTAGTCAAACAGTCTAATATATGGAGTTAGCCTCAGCTGCAGGGCACTGCAGGCACCTGCCAGAGGGCAGCCATTCAAAGGCGCCATATAGGAGATGGGTGGAGTCCTTTAAAATGGATTAAGCTTTACGAAACGTACAGAGAGCTAAAAGACTGGAGGGGGGTGTCATATGATTTTAGAGCAGGTGTTCACTGAGCTCTGGGGGGCTTCTTTACATTGTTTGTGATAGAATTGAATGAGCAGACGATTGAGAGGGTTGTTATGCTTTAGATGAAGTTTGTTTGCCCCTCAGTGTGGTTCATATGGGCAGGTGTGAAGACAGCAATCACACTCAGGTGTGCACCAAAACAACCGGACCGAGACCTTCTTGAAGAGGTGGTCTCAGTCCGGTTACAAACAAACTCTGGTGCGGTTGGTTTGTGGTGAGAAGGTGTTCCGACCTGGATCTGAACCAACTGCAGTCACTCGTTTTCAAACTGTATGGTTTGACTAAAATGAACAGTGACAGCAATATAGTCCACGATGAGCAGCGCTAAAATCAACCTGCGTAGTTGTCCCTCCATTGTGACATTAGAAAGTGTCCCATTTATCTTGCAAGTGTTCTCTTCTTCAACGTTTGGTTTACTTCCTGGATTTTTCCCACATGGAAATTCTGACCAATCAAGAGCAGCTTTCTCACACAAGGCATTTGATCTGGTCCTCTTGTAAATGCTGCTGTGAGAACACGAACAAACTCATTTGCAATTATACAACTTTGGAACAAGATTAGTCCCCGATTCAGACCAAAGGAGACGACTCTAGGTCTGAAAGCATCCTAAAAAATATTTTCCACCAAGAAACAAACAAGTGACTTTACACTGCCACCTTTAAGTGAACCTTCCACCTGTTTTTATGCTATTTTAGTTCATTTCGTTTTTTCATTTTATATTTTGTTGTCATTTATTTATGTCCTATGTGTCCTGTAACTAGTGGGTTGTGTGTATTTCGCTTTAAGACTCAATAAAACCAAACATATCCAATAGTAGTATTAGTATCGGAATTTCTAGTCATATTAATGTTGTAGTTGTAATACATTTTAATGTGAAATACAAGACCGCATTATCTCTTGTTAACAAAACTCTGCCGGGCATGAAATGCTACATACAGCCGAGCTGAGCTGCCTCATACTGTATTCCTCTATTCATGATCTTATCACACAATGTTGAACTATGATCCCCCGGCGTGGGCGCTATTTTGATTCCATTCTCCGACCTGCTGAAAACTGAGGATTAGGATTGTGTGGATGTTGTGTGCATATACATGTCCTCATGAGTGCGTGCGCTGGCTTTCATGTGTTGCAGCCCACATGTGAGCAGCGATAGGAATCTTATTGCTGTCAACAGTCCAAAGGCCAAAGCTGCTCTGAACAGAGAAAATCCCCGCGCTCGAATCTCACCGCGGCGTTACCGAGCTCTCTGTCTCCTTTAATCTACACTCCTTTTTCTCACCGTTGGGCTCAAACCAGCAGATGATGGATGGCCGTTGTGTCACAGGGTGCCTTTTGTTTCTTTCTTTCACTCAATCATTCCCTCTTTTTACTTTTTTCTGCCCCAACTTTTTAAATAAAATAAGGTTAAAAAAGGGCTTTGGGGCCAATTGCAAAAAGTTTGAATTGAATCACCTGGCCGTCTCCCAACTTCTGCTTTCATCTACAGGTTTCTTTTCGTTTCTCTTTTCCACTTTTCCCCTCTGTCTCTCTATATATACATAGCTGTCCGTCCATCTCAGTCCATCAGGCAGTTATCAAGGGGATTTTGAACATTGCTTTCAGTGTGATAACCAGGTTTCTGCTTGAGCTGATAGCCTGCCGGACCTTCATCAGGCTGCCATCCAGACAGAGGGGGAGGAGGAGGAAGAAGAGGATGGGGGCTGACTCGATTTAACCTTCATCTTGCTGGCAGAGATGGAAGCCAAATCCACATCACCCACTCGCGCATGCACTTTCACTGCTTAACCTTCCAGTGTGTGAGCAGAGGAGTCCAAGACCTGGTGGCTCGGGAGAGTGGTTTGCACTAGAGATTAGCATGTTTGTGTTTGTGAGTGAGGATTTGGCTCTGGTGTGCATGTGTGTGTTTGGTGAGGTCAAAGGTCAGCCTATCAGGTGGGACCAGCAGTGTGGTCGGTGAATCTGGATAAGGAGCAATTGAGTGGTCAAGTAGGTGACCTCCCATCGCCTTCATTTGGGAACGGGCCACCCGCCGGCACCCTTTGGCCCGGAGGTGAGATTAGTCTGGTGGGGCTGATAAAGTGCCACGTTCTCCCAACAGACCAACAGTCAGTGGGGATTATGGTCCTGGAGAGGGACGGTTTCCCACACAAAGCAGGTGGGGAGAGATGCAAAGGCTTATTTAAAGGCTCTTCATGTTGTTGCTTTGGTGTCTACAGCCTTGAGCTGAAAAAAAAACATAGCAATTTAGGTTTGCTGCAGTCGTCACTGACAAACAATGATTTTGTTTTTCCAGAGATGCAGCTGCAGAATGCGTTGAGTGTTCAACCAGCGCATTGTTTGGCTTCACCGCAAATGTCTCAGTTTTGTCCTCCTAACCTTTAGACAGATGTTCAGGACCATGACATGTTTGAAAACAGCCATGCTTTATGAGGTGTCGAATAGTCAGTCCATAAACAGAGGAAACCTCCCCGACACTTCATCCAGATCTCCCCCGAAATCCTTTTATCATCCCTCCATGTCCAACTTGCCATTGCAGAACAAGACTAAGAGTCTGCAGCCATGGTAGAAGCTGTGAGGTCGTACACAGCTGTGTTTTGAGAAATACGGTCATAACCAAAATACTGAGCAAAATAAGTATTTGACCTGATGATGGTGCTACATGAAGGGTCAGAGGATCACAAGGATTCTTTTCTTTAGATAATTTAGATTAATCCTCTGTGGACCATAGAATTCTGTTCAACATTTTCCAAATCCATTCAATAGTTTTAAGGCTATTTCGATTTCTTTTTAATTCAAGAAGAGTCAGTGGTTCATCCTGTTGAAAAAACAAATACTAAGTACTGAATTTCAGACCATCCCATAGTTGTCCCGACATCTCACTCAGCACCACAATTGTCACTAGTGGCGTAAGAACGATAATCAGTGGATCACTTAAATCATGAGGACACATCATCTGGAAGCCATGAACATCAGTGCCAAAACTCATTGCAATCTATCTATTAGACCAAATCACACATTTGTTCACAATAAATTCTGGGTAGGAAGCTACCATGTCATGTACAATACCTCGTCTACAGCCAGATTTTGAAGCAGTATCAGATAAAGTACTCTATCATATTGTTTTATTCTAGCAGTCCTCACTGACTGCTATTCTACTTTATTCCAAAGCCCCTTTCACACTGCCAGATTTTCGGCGAATGTTGGGCTGTATTGCCGGCAAGCTGCGAGCGTTTAGGCGCACAGAGGCGGATTGGCGAGTTGATCCGAGAAGCCCAATTTTCCACCTCGTAGGGTAGACATATTGGTGGAACCCTTTTAGTTTAAACAGACCGAGGTGGCCTTCTGCAACGGGAGGAGCTGTTGATGATGCTACACGTGCGAGCCACTGGTCGTGGATAAACAGGAAACAGCTAATAGCAGGAATTTGCGAGCATTCACTGATAGACACTGTAAAGATGAGCAACTGGGGAGACAAGGGATTGCGCACCCTCCTCGCAAACGAAAGGCCATTAACCGTCAGATGACGGGGACGGTGAAAAACGGGCCGACTTATGAGAGAATCGCCGAAGGACTGACCAGCCGTGGCTTCCCTCCCACGTCACTGTTTACGTCACACGCTGAGCTACATGTTTTGTTACTTGCTCACGCCCCCCATTGCCCCAAAAAAAGGCACATTCTGTATAAACAAAAGTAGGTGGGTGGCATTTTGCTGCACTCCCCGATTTTGTTTTTAAACTGCCAATGCTGAAAAAAGACTGATTGGGCTTTCTTGCAAATTTGCACAATTCCTGTCTAAAAAGGTTGCCATGAGTTTCCTCATGGCATATTTTTCAAAGCTCTTATATGTACACTTCATCTCTCCCAAAGTGTACAAAATTCTTAAATCAATATATATAAATAAAAAATAAAAATCTAAATAGCAAGGGAGATTATACCATGTCTGTCCTGATGTATGTTGTGATATAAACACCTAAAAAGAGGTCCCACAATGAATAAATAAATAAATTTAAAATAAAGTAAATTTAGATTGTGAAGTGTAGAGGATTCTCACAGCTTTACCTTGCCATTGTCCAGCCCTTTCCAAGTGGGAAGTGAACCTATGTCAGAGCTTCTGGTCTACTGCTGCCTCAGTTTTATAGGCTGTGAGATAAAGCAGAGAACATTTTCCCAGTATAGCATACACTAAAATTCATCGTTATGTATTTATTATTTTTTCTAAGGTGGCTAAAATACGCCAAGCTACACAGTAAATTAAAAAAACAGCAGAGACGTAAGATAGGTCAGACCTCTGTGTGTAACAATATATATTTATATATGGCTGAACATCAACAGAAATAAACAAGGTGGCAAATTACACATGACTCCGCAACTGAAATGAATTGCCAGTTGTCGAATTGGAAGTTATTATTGTTGTTAGCACAATGTCACAGTGATTCGGTCTATAGTTAGTCTGTCTATCCTTTTTGTTCAGACAGAAATAACTGACCAACCATCAGACCTGTGTTGTTATTCAAAGCACCATGCTGCTAGTGTCAGTAACAAAGTTTGAAAGGCAAGACATACAAAAAAAAAAAAAAACTTGACTTATAAACACCAAAAAATCTTGGAGGACATATTCCCTTCTGTCTTTTATTTATTTCTCCAAGTTACCCTTGTAAAAGAAAACAGAATCTCCTCCGCTTTCTTTGAAAAGTTTTCACTGAAGATTCTCATATAGACATCTGTTAGGTATGTATTTTTATTACTTTCAAGCATCCTCTGGTAAATGCTCTCAGATCTGCTGCCAATTACTTGTGAAAAATCTCAACTCAAACACGTTCTCGGCTTTGTCTCTAAAGTTGCCACCCATCAATCTTCACTCCCCTTCCTCTCCTTTATCTCCCTTTTCTCCTTCTCTTTGTCACGCCGACTCAGAGCTCTGTTTTCTCGTGTTTGTTTTGTTCTCTGATTCTCATTCGTCTCCAGTTTACTTCCATTACTCACAGGAGACTCGGAGGGGGGAGAAAAAGTTGCCTTTAGGCCAGGTTGCAACCAAGAGAGGGTGCTTCTCCCATAAGTGCTTTTTCATGTTGTCGGGTGTTTGTCTGCGATAGTTTCTGCCTCTGGTGTTTGCTAAACCAAAGCTGCGTTTGACGGCTACACAGACGGCGTTTGACTGTGAACTGATGGATTTCAAACGCGGCTAAATTAAGACACATTCTGTCATGCTGCCAGAATTTGCTCCTGTTTTCTTCAGACGTAGGCATTTTAAAAGGCCCTTTATGGGTATCGGTGCATACGTGTTGTCCATCAGAAGTCCTCAGAAGCGATACCTCGCAGAGCAGACACAAGGTCAACTCTATGCTGGAAGCCTCTCGATCAATATGCTCAGACGTTTGAGAGGCTCGGCCCAGCTATTTTCCCACTGATGCTTTCAGCTCTTGTTTTCTTCCCCAGCTTCTCTTTTATTCCCCCCGTCAGATATTTCCCCGTACGTCATAACAGCACTCAGTTTTCCTCTTGAATTGGCCTTCGCCGCAACAAAAATGCCAACCAATCACCTGGAGGGTTAAGAAAAGAAAACTCTAGACTCAGAATTTGCTTGAAGCATCTGGGGATTAAGATTGAAGTGTTTGGATTATGGATTATCATATTGTTTCGATTTAAGGACGTACTTAAGAACGACAACACAAAGGACAGAGTAATCATGATGTCAGTGTGAAGGGTGGCGCCCCATTGTGATTGACTTAGCGGACAGGCCAGGAGGGGTCTTATCTCTCGAATCAGGAAATTGAATTATGAAACAAAGTGACCCAATGAAAAGGGTTGCAGTGACAGTATGGAGCTGCGGGGGTTAAGCCAGTTTGAAGGGCTGGCACTTCAGCTAAAGGTTTCTTAATTAGATTGGCTGACAAAAGCACAGAGGCTGCTCGCGGTGCATGTGAGTGTGTGAGAAAGAGAAAGTGGACTTGTAGTGGTAGGACTGCCCCATTTTGTGGCTATGAGAGAGTTAGTTTTAAAGTTATCTTAAAAAATACTTCAAAAATGATCATTTATATACCGGTTACTTACTGCGTGTCAACTTGAATTCAGGATTACAACTTTGTTGTTCTTGCACGTCTCCACAGTGAATGGAAAATCAGAAAAAGACAGACATTCCTCATCAACTACATCAAAACATCCGTTCACAAACTCTCACACAACTCGTGCAGTATGATCCAAGTCTCACTTATCCAGTCGTATTCTCAGCACTTCCCAAGTTCTTCCCCCAACAATTCTCACTAAACCATGACAATTTAAAACACATCAGTACAAACAGTCTCAACCAGCATGCCTGGGCACATTCCCAGGCACACTCAGGGCGCGCCACACGTAGGTGGAAGTGTTTTATTTTGTAACATTTAGCAAAACTGCATGTGTTAGGGAAGCCGAGCATACGGCTGGATAAATGAGACTTGGATTACACTGCACGAGTTGTGTGTGAGTTCGTAAACAGATGTTATGATGTAGTTTTGCTGTTGTTAAATGTGGAGCCTGATAACTTCAAATCATGACGAACATTTATTGGATTCTCTATCATGGAGGTATGCAAGAAAAAAGTGTTCTTGACGAATTCAAGGTAACACACAGTGAGTAACTGATTTACAAGTGGTTTTTCTGCAAGTGAAGTGTTCTTTTAAGGAGGCCACAAATGCCAAAGTTTGTTCATTTCTACAAATAATAAGCACAAAGTTTTGGACGATTCTATGAAACCCTGGATCGTGTTCACGGTCAGCCAATCTTTTTGAAAATCATGTTTTCTTGTACTTGGCAACTGTGGAATGGTTAAGGCTTGGGAAAAACTGTGGCAACGGCAAATAAACTAGGGCTGCGGTGTGGTTAGAAGGGAATCCAATCAAATTTTGGGCCTTGATTACGACCCAAGTCTTATAATATTGGGTGTTTGCATGTGCCGAGTCAAATCTCATGTTCAAGCTACAGGCTGAAAATATAATCAGATAGAACTTCATCCTGAAAGTTATTTTAATGATTTTATTTGTGATTTTGCATCAAGATGCATATCAAAATCTGAAAAATATCCATTTCAGTGCATATGTGTGCATTTATTCTGCTTTTTCTTACTTTAAGAAAAATTTAAAAGCCTTTGGTTTGATCTCAAAAGTATGCAGATAACTTGTACATGAAGGACAAACTGCTTTCAGCACTAACTGTGAATGTTGGCACTGAAACTAAAACGTAAACTGCAAAATGGTCCAATATGGCTGTAATTCCTACAGTACCAGGCTAACATAAGCCACATTACAAACATTTCTGTGGATCTGATTGTAGATCTGAAGCTTCACATTAATGGCAACTCAGCAATTATCCACATACTGGAAAGTCTTTTTTTTTTCCACCATCTGTGCTGCATTTTGACCCCTACAAAGGATCGTGGGCTGGAATGCCTGCGAGACCACTTTCTTGGGCCATCTACCCGAGCAGTCGAAGTCAGAGGAGAGGCTTTACTGACAGAGGTGTTGGATTGTGCTGATTTTGTTAATAGAGGGGCCGCATTCCAGACAAATCGTGGCCACTACCTGAACTTTCAACATGACTCTGCTTACATAGGTGAGCCAAGTCCAGCAGACAGCCAGCTTTTCTTTTCCGTGTGACCTGCGCTCTCACACTCCCCCAGTCTGGCTTTCTTCTTCACACTTTTATGTCCTCCTTTTTGCTTGAAGTCACAGCTGCATTCAGTTCTTTGTCCTACTCACCCTCCCTGTTTATTTCAGCAACACACCCTCTTCTTTTACGCCATTTTAGCAGCGTCCACAGATGATGAATCCCAGCGGCTTTTCATCCCTTCCTTGATTTTCCTTTTAGCACTGCCATGAGGATGACATTTGTGAAATATCTTAAAAAGCTTAAGTTGTTTCCCGGGTCGAGAGTGAACATACATGCTTAAATAACACTTGTGTACATGCAAATGCATTATTTTTTAATATTCAAATACCATACCAAGTTTCAAAAATCTAAAAGAAACCCAGCCGTTCTCAGACTGGGGCAAATTTATCAAACTCGTCCTCAATAATCTTTTTTTCATCTTCCCTTCTAAGCTTGCCAAAAATCTGCGAAGGAGGCACACTTTCCCTCCGAGGCCGATAAACATCTCCCACTGCAAACTTCAGAGCTTTAATGTATGCACGCCTTGTGCTGGTGATTTCTCAGGAAATGTGTAAAACGCCATTTGGCTTCAACGTTGAGCTACAGCTCCGTTTCTAAAACTGTCCTTTCTCCCTCCCCTCTCTCCTGGGCCCTTATCAAAGACTCAGGACAATCAGTGGTTTATCGCTGCTGGAAGTGAGTGCAGGAAGCAGATGTTGTTCTGATTAAACACACACACACACACACACACACACACACACAACACACACACACACACACATCGACACACACACATAACGCACCGCGCCAAGTGAGCAGTGCTCGCTGCTGCTCCAAGGCCTGAGAGGAGTTGCGGGGCCAAGTATTGGAGTCCAGAGTCATGATATCTGCTGAGCATGTGCTGCAGAGGGGACACGCTGCCAACAGACTGGATTTGAAAAAAAAAAAAAGTCATGTGTGTTTAGGTTACACAGAGCGACAGTGAAAAATAGAAAGCAAAAACGAGGCCAAGAAAGTGCTGGATGTGCTACCTTGGCCTCCTCCTTCTGTTACATAACCCCTCCATTATGTGCAATCATATAATGTAGTAATCAATGCATGATAGTTTGGTAATCAGCTCTCCTCTGCAGACATAATGACCGCAATAACTGATGACAATGCCGATGGCCTTTGCATCAGACGCTGCCAGTGTATGTGTGTGTGTGTGTGTGAATGAGAGGCGGGGAGATTTTCATATGGTTTCTACTTTATTAAGAATGCACTTTGGCACCCCTTTATTTTCTTCACTTTAGGCTATTATTTTACAAACTAGATATAAAAGGACATAAATAAATGACATAAGTTACATGTACCTAGAGCTCCTTGACAAAAACAAAATAAAACAAGGCCAAAAAACAAGAAAAAAAACATGATCATGTCCAAAAAAAAAATGTACAAAAGAAGATTGAGAGAATGTTAGATCTACATGGCTAGATCATATGGCATCGGAAGGCATACAATGACAAACATTAACTCTTGCGTTTTGTTAATTTTTTTTTTCTTTTTCTTTTCAAATCGTCCAACATTTAAGTAAAGGAAAAAAGTATTTTACAGTACATTCTGGTTTCCATCTCCTTCCCAACATGTCTTGCATATTTCCAAACAGGTCCTTTTTTTTTCGATAGATAAAACCCAAAAGAACATTGCCAAAAAAGGAAAGAGCAGTAGAGCTGTATTAAGGACGGAGGTGTTTTTGTAGTATATGAAGCGTCATTTAGGAGTTCAAAAACATTCGCATAAGTATAGTTTAAAGAGATAAAGGAACAAAAGGAATATAGTCCATTGGGTTAAACCTGTAGCTGTATGATGTGCTCTGGAAAAAATAAAAATAATCAGTTTTCCCTTTTTAAACACCCTTTTCCTCACTTCTCTGATCCTTTGTAGTGTACAGGTGCGTCATTTCAAACTGCTCCCATTTTCACAGAGAGAGACGGTTCCCACATGTTCTCCTTAAATTGTCACGAGCTCGGAGAGTCCAAACTCTCAGCGTGTTTCTATGCACAGGAAGGTTTTAGTCACACTTGTCTGTGTCACCGTGTGTCCATTTTGCAGGCCGCTGTTACTGCCAAAGCAGAATTGCGTTGCATTCCAGAAAGCTGTTTAATAAATGCTGTTGCTGAGTAGCGGGGTCGCACGACAGGAGCAACACACCTCACATCGTTTTTTTAGACGACACAAAAGCAAAAAACAAAAATAAAAACAGGTTTTTTTCTTTTTCCATGTCAAAAACAATACATCTCTGTTATCTTCTCTTCCTCCACAGTGGCATGAAAACAGACACAATTACTGATAGTACTTCAAAGACGTTGCCACTCATACAGCGAGACACACACACACACACACACACACACATTCGTGCACACACATCATCACATTCGCACGCTCAAATCAAACGTTTGTTACTTTACATGCAAACAAAACAATGATAAACCCCCCTCAAAAAAAAAAAAAAAAAAAAATCACAAAAGTAAAACAACTTTCAAAACAAAAGTACATTATCCGCTGGAGCAGGGCTTCTCGATTATATTACATTCTTCTTATTGTCTCTTTTTTGAGCTGTTAAATCATTCATAGTAATTCCAGTACATCGCTGGACAGCCACAAGAGCGTGGTGGCTAGTTTGTCAAGTTGACACGTCGTGACGGTGGACGTCCCAGACGCTCGGGGATGGACTTGTCGTCTCGGTGTTGGAGGAGACTCCAAGGAGAGGAGGGAAAAAGGAGGAGGAAGACAAAGAGGAAGAATTCTGGCTGTGGCGAGCAAGACCGGGATCCTGTTTGTGATGGACGGCAGCAGCTGGGGAGAAAGGAAAGGGGGAGGGAGAGAGGGGGCTGCATCAGTCATGGTGGTTTTGAATATAAACAATTTCTGCTTGGCATCCAGTCCTGACCAACAATACTGCTCTGCAGCTCCAGTCCCGATGGAACATTCGACTCATCTGCTAAACAAAGTCGAATGCCAGAGCCGGAGCATCCAGAGACTGCGAGCGGCCGCCCTACAGGGGGAAAATATGGATTCTGTGGCAACGATGTATTAACTTGTGTGCACCACATGCTGCTGCGTGTACAGAATATATGAAACATGCCCTTGACTTATTGGCACACATCAAACACACACCAACACACAGTTAACTGGCTTTTGTGTTAGAGGAATGCTGTATGTATAGATTCAACAGCCAGTGCGACCGCACAGTGCTTTGTTATAATGCAGAAATATGACAGGAATATGATTAACTGTAGCACAGACACAAGCAATATTCAATAAATCTATTGTTTCATGTAAAGAAAAAGAGCATTATACTGCATTTTTTAAATCTGTTCGTATTAAAGGAAGTCAATGTGTTATATACTGAAATATGTTCTGCTTTATATTGCTTTTATGCAGTTTTTTAATACTTATTCTGCCCACATTGATCAGAAAAAACATCAGAAACAACTCTCAGTATGATGAAAGGCTGCTCGACAGAAAATTAATTTGCAACTATTTTGCTTCTTGTGCCTTCCAAACAAGTAAAAAATAGCTGCCCACAGACGGCAGAACGGGAGATATGTCGCATTAATAAAAAATTAAAACAAAAATCCCCAAACTAACATTCCCCAAATAAACAGGCCTTTACAAAAACAACGTTCAAATCAATGGGGTAATAAAAGACAATAAAAACTAAGATTAACCAAAAGCACGGTGGTTAAAGACTGTAACCTTGTGGCGTCTTACACGCTCCACACTCAATTGAGCACACCTGCCTTTAACATGCCACATTAAAGGTTCCTGAGATGCCAGGTCAGGTGGTGCATTAGAGTGATTCAAAAACACAATAGGAAACTAGGTCTTGCTCGAGATGGCTCGAACATGATGGTCAACTATTTGGCGTCTGCAAGTTTTAGCTTCTTTAATGTGTGGATGCCTTTAGTTAAATCCGCCAGTGTACATGATAAAGAAAAGAAGGCATAGAGGGTGTAGGGTGCGTCCCTGGTCTGACTATTAATGTTAAATAAAATAAAATAATACAATAAAACATTTGGGAAATGGTGGAATGGAGTGCAGGTGAAGAGCATTAGAGCAGAAGAACATTAAAAGCCAAAAGCCATCCAGGACGCAGCACAGAAAGATGGCGGCTAAATTTCCAAATTTGCATGTACCACATTCTCCAATTATTTGTTATTTATCATCAGTTTGTTAGCTAAGTTGTATTTGTGTTATCATTAGCTCTTGTTGGGGGAGTTATCTTGGGCTCTAAATAAGCTACATCTAGCACTGATCATATCTGATAGTAAATTTATTATCTCTGGGTTTGGGACTCTTGGTCGGATCAAAAAAGCTATTTGAGAACATCACAGTGGCTCTGGGAGGTTACAGTCGGGGATTTCTTTTCACTATTTTCAGACATTTTGTGGAGGAAACAATGAAACAAGAGCATAATTAATAAGGCAGATTAATTTGGATAATTGTTAGTTGCGGCGCTACTCAACACAGTCATAAACTAACAAATTACAGCCTCCAAAATAACAATCGAATTCAATTTGAACCTGAAACTGCTGTAGACTGCATTAGCTGGTTATACAGAACCTAACTGCTGAAAATATGCATCAAATAAATCAATGCCGTCACATAAATGAAACCAATATTGCATGTGTTAACTGAGAAACCTAAACCTGTGCACATCTTTTACTCCGGATATCCAAAAGTGGAAATCCAACCATGGATTTACAATCTAAGAGAATATTAGCGTCTGATTTAATTTAAATAAATTAACATGAGAGCATGACTTCTATCCGAGACCTGCCTGGTACCATGTCAACATATTGGAGTCTTGGCTCAAGAGAAAGCGCCGCCCCAAAGCACCTTCCCCTCGTTCCTGGAAAGCGTTCCCGAGCTCTGGTGGGCTCTGTTTGGCTGATTGGGAGTCGGCGGCTGATTAATTCTTCTCATTAACATGCCAGCAGCATCAGGCCCGCAGACTGATCACAGACCAGTGGCTATTGATCTGCTCTGGCTGCCTGAGGTGGCGCAACCCACTTGTTAATTAACACAGCTTCTGGAGCTGAGGGGCCAATGATGAGAGAGATGGGGGGGGAGTCTAATGGATCTTTTAGGCACTCTGCGGCGAGACATAGATGATATTAGCAGCATGCTGCAATAATAAATGGTGCTTTAATCCAATATCTTTATTTGTTTTATTTAATAGGGCTGTTTCTGCTGAGTCTTAGTGAGACAAAAAAAAACAAGAACACTATTGATCCTCACCTTGATGACGGTTTGAATAATCCTCCGTGTAGTTTCTTTGTTTGTTTTCTTGGCGATGATGATGCTGATGATTCTGATTCATTCTGCATCCATATTGCCTTTGTTACATCCTTTTGTCCAAATAGATCCTGGCAATGAGTTCCTTTATTTTCACGTCCAATTTAACAAGCCAATTCAACTGGTCCAAACAGCTGTCCGTCAGAAGTGGTGAGGAAGAGTCGGAGGCTCCGGCAGTGGCGGGGGGGCCCGGGGCTTTGATTAAGATGGGGAGATGAATGGAAGAATCCAAATTGTGTGTTTATCTGAGGTGTAGGAGGGCATTTTTGGGAAGACAGGGGAGTGGGAAGGCTCCTCTGGAACATCAAAGACATTCTCAGCAACGTCCTGAGGGCAACAAAATACAGCGTTCTGGGAGAAAAACAAGGCCAGAACAGAGCAAGAAACACAAAAAGCGCTCCGATATAAGCCCTCCCCTGCACCGCTGTCTCCCCTCGGAATCCAACCCTCAACCTCTCAGAGATTCACTGTTTACACATGATGGTCAGGATCTTCCATTTTGTCTGTGAGATACCAAACAGATCCAGCTGAGAGAGAACAATGGTGGCCGGGGCAGCCTGCGAGTCCCACAGAAACAATTCATGTACAATAAACACAGTCACAGGAAATCAAAAAAATCTGCTCCGCGGATTATTCCAGAAAGAAAGTTCCAGAAACAACACTCTGCCCAAGAGGAGGAAGAAAGGTACGGTTCCCCCTTCCCTCGCTTTTCCTTCCAGACCATTAAAGGCACTCCAGATTAGCCTCTCGGAAGCACTTTTCCAGCCGTCCCTCCATCTATCCGTAAATGCTGCAGACAGAAGCGTCCCATTCTCCAAACAAACAAAAAAAGGGCAAGGTAAAGGTCTGATTTTTAAAAAAGTGCCATTTTCACCACTTTTTTTTCTTCTTCATCAACATCTTTTCTTTTAGATCCAATTTAAAGTGCATGGATGAGGTAAACTATTTCTTCATAGTTTATTTGTCTTTTTTTTATATTTAATCTTTTTTGTTATTTATTTATTTTTTTCATAAGAAACGAAGTCGCTTTGTCTCCTTTTTCCATATTCTTTGTCTCAATCTCTCTCAGACGGGAACCATTCTGCCTTGCATCTGTTGCATTTGGGACAGCATTCCCTGGACGCTGGTCAGGATCTTGTTCTGGTGCGCTGCCGAGGAGATGCCTATGCGAGCCATGTCCCTGAAAAGGATGAGGGGAAAGAGGCCTTTTAGGACCGGGGACAACAATAACAAACACACGTAGGCCTGATCCACATGATGGATTTTACAGCCTTCCAGTGGAAACTGGCCTGACAGTTTAACTGCTGTATAAGGAATTACACTTGCCAACACAGCAATCCTAATCCTGTAATCTCAACGGCTGAAAAATGAAAACAGCAAAGACAAGTGACAGAGACTGAGAAACATTTAACACATGTAGACTTGGCGAACGAGGTCACAGATTGATTCTGCTGGAATCATAAAGGGATAGTTTGACATTTTAGGGAATACACTGAGCCTAGTTGCTTTCTTGCTGACAGTTAGATCAGGAGATTCGTCCCACTCTCATATCGGTGCACTAAAAATGAAAACTACATCCAGCAGAATAGGAGAGAGCGCTCCAGGAATGCATCCTAAAACCTGGAATTGAATTAGCATTTTACAACTTCTGGTTCCCTCATCTTGAAATCAACGTTTTTTTAAAGAAAGGTCTGTGGTTAACACAAGTTTAAGAGACTTTTACGCTTTGCTGTATGAGATAAAATACGTCAGTAAATACCCATCCCCTGAGTTTTGAGGCTTTTACATATCTCAGAAAATGGCGGCTGCTAACAAGTGGCTAGGAACTTCATCATGCCGAACATGGCTGTGCAGCCTCATTGTGGTGGCGACATTAAGACACGTGACTGTAGTGTAGTTTGTTTGTAGCCTAATGTTAGTTTTTCACTTCTAGCTGTTGCATTTACGCTTCAAAAATCATCAAAGTGGTGATCATTCGTGATTATCGTGCTAAACAAAATGTGAAGGTGTCAAATTTGTTTGCCACTGAGTTTATTTTCTATAATCAGCGCTAGCTTCCATGTCCATGTTCTTTTGTAAAAATTTTACAAAAGAACACAATCTGCATTTTGCTATGCAGATTATTTACCACAGGACTGAGCCAGGCTAGCTTTTTCCTTCTGTTTCCAGGTTTAATGCTAAGCTAAGCTAACCTGCAGCAGGATGTAGCCTTATATTGAGCAACCAGAGTGGTATTAATGTTTCTGCAAGACAATAAATGTGTATTCCTCAAAATACTCCTTTAATGAGTTTCACTTTATTTCTAAAGTCTTCAAAATGGTGTTGTTTTAAAATTGAATTACTTATTGTCTTGAAAAAGTCAAGAATCCTGTGTTACCCACTCTTATTTTTAAACATGTAAGTAAAATTTTATTGTAACTCTGTTATTTTTTAGCTACTGAGTCAAATTCTTCTTTAAGTAGGTGTAGAAAAATCAGCATATAAATTATGACAAACATTAAACAGACATAGATAAAGATATACTCATCAATTTTCTGGACTCCTAAAGAGAACTAGAGCCCAATTCTTTCTTTAACCGACACTTGTTAAAGTTTTAAGTGAGACTACAATAAAGAAAAGGTCCAACTCTATTCAATGAAATTCACTTTCTATGAGAAAAGTTTCTTGTTGCCTAGCTTGCACCTTCTGTGTTTACTTCTTGTTTCTCTCTCATCTTCTCCCCTCCCTACTCACTCTTGTGTCATGTGGACCACGGCCTCTGGAGTGGTGTAGCCGGCGGCGGTGAAATTGTCGCTGTATCTCTCCATGCCGATGGCCTGCAGCCAATCCTCCACTGTGCCCATGGCCGAAGACGCCTCGGGGCTCCCTGGCTCCAGCAGGGTGGTGTTAGGCCTGGTGGTGGGTGGAAGGGAGGAAGAGGAAAATTAGTTTCACGAGCTCGAGTTCTTTTTAGTATCAACAGATGTCGTCTTTACTGTCAGTGCAGTTCTGCATTTACAGTCAGTGTTTGATGCTCCTGTACTTCAGTCCAACACATCATGATGTGCAACTGTGTGTGCAGACAGACAATAAAAGTTACATTCTGTTTAAGTGCTTTTGACTTGAAAGGTAATGATCCACTTTCTTACACAGCCTGGAACGCCACTGATTCATGACAACAGGAGCATCAGCATTACAGGAATTGGAGTTTCCTTATTCCTGTCGATGATGCTGTCGTATCAAAAGGCGTGACGCATGAACCCTGTGCGATGACAGCGAGCTACTCACACGCTGTAAACTGCGCCATGCTACATTTCTCTCCAGCTCGTCTGTTGGGCTCAGATGTGTTTTTGTTTCCCTGTTTCGTGGGTCCTGCCCGAAACGGGGCCAAGCCAAACACGGTTCCTCCTGGGTGTGGCCGACACACTTAGTTAATCCTTATTTTACAGAAAACACACACCCCCGGCACACCTCGGTGAATTTTACCGCACGGTGGAATTCCCTCTTACAGTCAGATATTCATCAGCGGAATTACCTCCTTCTTTTTTCACCTCTTACTCTCCCTGTTTTTCCTATCTTTCCTTTCTGTTGAGCGTTGCAGCAGCGCCGTCGGCCATGAAACATTTACATGGGGCCGGTGAGTCTGAGTCGGTGGCGGCCTCGTCACGCTCTGGTAACTCTCTTATGCACACACACACACACACACACACACACACACACACACACACACACACTCTGTCTTTATCGCTCTGTCTTCTTTAAAAAGGATGTTGAGCTGAAGTGTGAGAACAGGATGTCAGACTCTTTAATAAGTCATCTCTACTCAGTAGGTGGAAAAGATTATGCATAGGATCCCCTTTCACACTCACACTCACACACACACACACACACACACTTTCCCCTTCCCTCTTGTAACTGTAAAAGCTGCATTTATAGGATTCTGTACCACTAATTACTCCACGAGGACTCCCCTCTTGCTCTCGCTGTGTCCCATTAGGTGATTCTGTGTTTGTGTGTGTGACTCGCTTGCACGCGCTCACACACTCATTAAACTCAAACAGACTCCCAGCGACCTGCGTCGAGTCTGTAAACACACGTAGGTCATTCTTAACACATTTACCCGCTCGAGAGTAATGGTGTTGGAGCTGAGGGGTCATGTTTGTTTTTAACTCGCCGTTACATCGTAATTCTCCCCCCCCCCCGTTAGGGCGCCTACATTCCTGAGTGTACAGCACCATTAAAGCTAGTTCGCAGAGAAATCCATTACGGAGGGTGTTTGCGGTGAGAAGAGCCACACGTTGCTGGTAGATTATGTTTAATGGTGAATGTAAACACCGGCTAGAGAATAGGAGAGTACGTGTGTTTGCGCGCGCGCGTGTGTGTGTGTGTGTGTTCATGTTGGTGTGAGAGGTAGAAAATTGCAGGTGATGCATTGTGCATTAAATTAAATAGGCTGCATATGTTTTTTTTTAATGCACATTAGTTTTTTTTAACACAACATATTTGTGGTTGCCGCTGTGAGCTTAATGTGAAACTCCAAAACTTTTCCATACTTTTAAAGACAGCTGCACGGTTATAATGTGTTATTTTTAGGTTAGTTTGCAGTAGTTCAGTCAGGCTAAAATCACACATAGTGATGCAAAGAATGTGTGAAATAAACTTGTGTAATAATCAAAATCCTGAATAATGTGACACCTCTCGAATAGCATTTAATATGATGAAAATTCTCTATGAATTTATCATATTAAAATGTGTCACAAAGTGGCTCAGTGAACGTGACAACTTGGGAATCCACACCAAAAATTTACCTAAGCAGAATTTATCAAACTAAAATTAACCAGTGGAGTGTGCAGGTCAGCAAAGTCAGTTGGCTGCAGGAAGGGAGAGACCGAGTGAACACATGAGGCAGCTTTTATAGCCTGGAAGACCAGGTGAGCCTAATCAAGGCAACGACCCTCCCTTGCAGCCAATTACCTGATGAGACTGGCTGCAGCGTTCTCAGAGACAGTGGGAGGGGCGTCACAAAAGTTTGTCACAGTTGCAACATGAGATATTTTCCTGTTATTAACTGTGGTGGTATAACCAGTTTTATAGACACAATTTCTTCAGTCAAAAGTATTTTTTAATAAAATATTTATAGTGTTTTCTGTGGGCTGCGACTGGAATTTGGCGCTGGGATGCAGCAAACAGAAACCAGAGCTTTCTGCATGTGAAGTGAGACAATATGTTTCCGTGATCTGTGTGAATTGACCCTTTAACACCACATCTATCTGGCGTCTGTGCGCGTCATGCCCTCTCACCTGACAGCGGTCTCTCCCCCAGTCCTCTTCAGAGTGTTTGGGTTGCGGATCAGCTTGTCCAGCATGTTGACGATCTGTCCAAACTTTGGCCGGTCGGCCCTCTCTCGCTGCCAGCAGTCCAGCATGAGCTGGTGGAGTGCCACAGGGCAGTCCATGGGCGGGGGCAGCCGATAGCCCTCGTCGATAGCCTTGATCACCTAGACAGTGGATCAATGTTGATTTAAGTCACTTTGTGTCTGAGTTTGTTTGTTTGTGTGGATAGAGTTGAACTGAATTAAAAACTGTAGGCAGTTTGATTAAAGCAATGTTGTTTTCCCCCCCAATTTTATACCCATAGCAGTTTTTAGTCACCTTAATTTCGGCACCTACGCCAGACATTTGGTTACACATAAATTAAATTCTTTATCATCATTAGTGCCACTAGAATTGTGAATTTAACACGTAATTAGAAAAGGGAATATACTGCTGCTGTTCTATCACCCCAGCAGGTAATTTGATTATATAACCAAGTTAAAATGATGAAGTGTTTTTAAAAAAATATTTGACAGTACGCGTGCAACTGGGAATTATTGCTCAGCCTCCAATATTCACACAAATCATTCAAGCTGTATATTATTGATGTTTGTCTGCATTTAATTAAATTTCTTCACTTACATCTTGGTTGCTCATGTCCCAGTATGGTCGCTCGCCGTATGACATCACCTCCCACATGACAATGCCATAGCTCCACACGTCGCTGGCCGAGGTGAACTTCCTGTAAGCGATGGCCTCGGGGGCCGTCCAGCGGATGGGGATCTTCCCTCCCTGTAATTGAAAGATGGGCTGATTAATGAAAGCTGACAAAGCCGACAAGCAAGGTGACACACGGGCGGACCACAGAGTCAGTCGGACACATGCTCGCCCACGCACACACGACTCACCCTGGTGGTGTACGCAGCCTCGGGGTCGTCCTCCAGCACTCGGGACATGCCGAAGTCGGACACCTTGCACACCAGGTTGCTGTTGACTAGGATGTTGCGAGCCGCCAGGTCGCGGTGGACGTAGCTCATGTCTGACAGGTACTTCATGCCTGATGCGATGCCGCGCAGGATGCCGACCAACTGGATCACAGTGAAGCGACCGTCGTTCTTCTGCAGAAAAAAAGGAAAATATTTCAATATTACGTCTTGTTTCGTTTCACTGACATCTTAAATGTTTTGGAATGTTTTTAACATTTAACTGCAGCTTTTTCCAATGGCAATCATGATTTTTCTATTAAGAAGCCCAATACTGCTCAGTTATGCATGAGCAAATTCAGTCTCATTTTTAATAAATGGTTTTATAAGACACTAAAATGGGGCTATAAAAAATATGGAGACATTTCTTCACTTATATTACAGCTTAGGTTGTTTTGTTTCATCCAGGTTTACATCTTTATTAATGTATTTTTAAATAATTATATAAAATGTTAAAGAATGCTTGATAACAAAGTATAATGGAGCCGTATGAATATACAAACACATCCTTTTAATGTGCTGTAAGGTATTTACTAAAACTGTGGTTGGTAATTTTTGTATAATTAAATAACTTTTGTCATATTTTCTGAAACTGTCGCTATATTCACACAACACTTAAAGGTCCACACGGTGTTTTTTCTCTTTCTCTTTTTCTCTTAGCGTCTTTTTTCGATTGTTCTCAATAAAGAGCGAGCATATGGGCTGCGTGGGACCATCGAGAGAGAACGCTGCTCCGAGCACTTCAACTTCAACTTGAAATTAACCCGGCAATGTCTCTGCTGTTTCTTTAGCAAGGTTACTGTCTTCGTAAGTTGACTGTGTAGTCAACCCTCTGTTCATGTAGCATTATGTTAGCTACCCAGCTAATGTGAGTGTCAAGATATTATTGTCACAGAAACAAAAGCTATGCACAGCACGTTGTTAAAAAAAGTGCCCAAAATAGCCAATCTGAGCCATGGAGTCTCTGTCACAGCTGTCAATTATGTCAAATGTGAAGATTCTGTTACTGTATGGCCTATTTCTCTCCTCAGATGTTTTCAGAAACATATTTTAGTGCACTGTTTAGCTGTAAAATAAGAGTAAAATGTTTCCAACATGGCTGCTGGGTTACAGTCTTTCTCAACGTATGTTTCTGAAAACCCTTAAGGGGGAAAAATAGGCAATGCAATAACATAATCTTATCTTTTAAAGATTATTTTTTGACAGTTTTCCTTTATTGATAGTGCAGCTTAAGATAGGAAATATGTGTGTGAGTGTGTGTGTGTGTGTGTGTGTGAGTAGATGGATAGGTTGGTGGCAGGGGGGCAGGCGTTAAAGGCCCACCAGTTGGAATCGAGCTCAAGCCACTGCAAAAGCCTCGATCTACATGAGACGTACACTCTACCAGGGGAGCTAAAAGTCACTCGACAGTAACAGAATCTCCTTGGCTCTGGTTGTGTTTGGTGAGCTGCATTCGATTCTTCAGTGGGGAGCAGGGTCATGAATTTTTTCACAGAATATCTGTCTCATATACTTCCTTTAGAATATAGTGACAGTTTCAGCAAATACTACTATTGTGCAACATGATTTAGCACCACATGTTCCCTTTTAACGTTCCTGTGTTGCTCTAATACTGCGTAGATTCCCTGGATAAAGTCGCTAAGCATCATCTAAAACCCAAAGTGTAGTGAACCCTGGAAACACCGAGGTGAAACCTGCGCCAACCTCCTTGTCGGAAAAACAGTAAGTCGATCGAGGGGGGGATAAAGATTAGGGCGAATGTTTGTGAGCGAACGCTTGTAATTTCAGGGGATGACATTACACAGATAAGATGGGATCAGCACGCTATGGTCGTATCGCGCGCTCACACACACGTGTGCAGACAGAAACGCATGACTGACCCGCAGGAATGCATCCAGCGATCCGTTCTCCATGTACTCCGTGATAATCATCACTGGCTTACCTAGAGAGAGAGAGAAAGAGTGAGAGAATGAAAGTCAGATGATTATAGAGGTAAACGATGCACATCACAGCCCGACACAGCAGGGGAGGGGTCTCGAGGGAATGTGTGTATGTGTGTGTGAGTGTGTATTAGGCCATCCATCTCTGTCCCGTAGTGATTTAATTAGCTCAGTGTTACGGTTGCCCCGACATTCCCCTTCTTTCCCTGCACATGCAAAGGCATCTCCACTGAAACACAACACCACTACACACACACACACACACACACACACACACACACACCATCTTGTGTTTATGCAAATATGAACTGACGTTGGACGCATTATCCAAAGTCTCATCACAGCCACTCACCCAGAATCCCTCTGACTAGCTATTTATGTCACTCACTGTCCCTTTGCCCTCTTTCTCCTCTGCCAACTTTCGACGCATCTGTCACTCTCCTGCTAGCTCCTCTCTGTTGCTTTCTTTTTTCCTCCCTCTGTCTCACTCTCTTTCCCCCCGATCCCTGCCACTCCTCTCTGGCCTTTTTCACCTCATCCCTCTGTCTTCCCCTCTCCGTCTCTCTTGGGGGAGCGTCTGTGTCTTTATCTGAGCCGGGGCAGGCGGTGGGGAGGGTGGACATTCCCTGGTGGGTCTCTGTCTGTCTTTGTCTCTCAGGATGAGGGGGGATAGCGGTCATGAGGAGAGGAGAGGAGAGGAGAGAAAGAGAGAGGGGGAAAAAAGGAAAGGAAGGGAGGGTGGCTTGTTTTTGTCCCGAAATGGCAGCAAGCTGGTGCCTAACCAGCCATGGCAACAACACATGCTGAAAAGTGCTGCCACGAATTCCTCCAAGAACGGCGCTGCTCTTTGCGTTCCATTTCAAGTGGCACAGTTAAGGTGGACTTAAAAGCTTATTGCGTTGAAGAGAAGTGCTGACTTAAAGCTAATGCCTAGCGGGGAGGTTGTGTGAAATCTCTTGTGCGCTCCAGCAGAATGCCGAAAGCAGCAGAGAGCCGGCCGAGCGGTTGGCAGCTGAGGTCTTGAAGGTGAAGTTCCTCCACTCCACAGCAGGCCTCTCGCGCTGCCAAGAGGCCGTCAGTCACCGCCTTACCCGCCGCGTGATTGGCACTCCATTAATTACGGGGCGCTCCGGCGATGCCCCAAAAAGAGGAAGTGGAGTTAAAGTTGGGGGAGAGCGGGGGCTTTCTTTGTCAGCCATCTTTGTTCCCTTTGTTGCTTGCCTCTGCCCCGGGGCCGCCGGTGATTGACAGCTCCCCAATCAAGTCTGAGGAGCGTCTGACCTGCGACCTTAAACTCTCGCCTTCCCAGCCCCGCCCTCTTCCTCCCTTCCCATTTGCATGCTAATTCCTTGTTTACTGAATACGCCCTGCCGCCTTTGGCAATGAACTCTGGGCAAGGGCCCCGCCAGTGGGCCGATTATCACCTGCCAACAAAACAGGGGAAGGGGAGAAACGCAACAGGGGGACAATATTGGGGGGACGTTGGGCAAACGCTCCTCGGAGGCCCTGGCGTTTGCAGCGGACAAAGATGTGGCTTTTAAACGCGGATCTTTTTTAAATTAGCACGCTCTTACTTTATGTAAATCAGCTGTTGAACATATCACGTCTGATTCCGAGCTCTAATGGAGGCTGGATTTTAATTACACGCTAGCATGATAGAAACATTAAGTCTATACGGGCTTCAAGATGGTGGACTTCAGCCAGCAAGTCCTCAGTGAGAAATTTTTGCACATTTATGTATTTCAGTGTCTATTTGGAGTTCCTCCATAATTAATAAGGCTTAATTGGCTCAGTTGGACATGCCAGCAAACTGAGGCCAGATTGAGAATTCCTTTTAACTTGATTGTAATGGAGAGGGGGGTGCAATTCAAATAATGGATTTTTAATAGATTCCTCTGACACACTCAAGTGTAAAGGACTAATTTGCCCAAACCTTGTGTCAAGCTCTCAAAAGTAAGAGTGGATGGAGGTGGAGTGGGAGTACTCGTGTTGATCTTCTTACTTTGGCTCGCCGTCCTTTCATGTCGGCTCCTGTCACTGCTGCGTAGCTCATCTGCTTTCGTCATCGCTCTCCCTCTGTCTCGCTCGCTGTCTTTCTCTTTCAGCCTCCGGTTCAGTAGTCCTACCACCCTCTCCTTTCTCTCTCTGTCGTTCCCACTGTTGTTTTCTGTCTTTCATCTAATCCATCAGCTCCTAACCGCCTTCCTGTCTCTCTCTCTTTCTCCCCGCATCTCTATTTGCGCCTTCCCTGTGTGCTACTTGTCTCCAATTTCTTTTCCTTCCTCTCGTCCATCTGTCCGCCTCTTCTCTGTCTTTCTCACTCTGTCTCTGCGAGGTCTGAGAGGTCATCCCTCGTGGTGAGAGGTGTGAGAGGTGATAAGCAATTCTGCCTGTGCTGCTGTTCACTTTCAGCTCCGGCTGGGCTAAGTGTGTACGTGTGTATCTATCCGTATGTGTGTGTGTGTGTGTGTGTGTAGACGGTGTACAACAGTGGGAGAGACGGTGTTATCTAGCTCGGATAGGGCCAGGCTGTTGTGTCACGACACATTAAGGCACTTCATCCATCTAACCCGAGCCGAGGCTGGCCATCAGCTGTGGTAACACTCACGCACACATGCGTGCAATCAAAAGGTGCACAGACGCCGACATGTGCTGACAAGACATTCGCGCACACACACACACATATACGCCTCCAGCCTAACAAATAGCACCGGGGGAAGGTGTAAAAGGTAGGGAGAAACAGAGAGACGGAGAGGGGAGAGTGCCAAGGGCAGAGGGAGGGAGATTTGGCCGGTGTTTTGTGGCCATGCAGCAGCAGATAGAGCAGGGATAGGGTATCACTCCCTAACCCCAAACACATTTACAGCTGACACCATGATTAATGAGCCTGGTGTCGCGCTACAGGGCCTGTTCCTGGACCCATTAGACCCCCTCCCAACTGCCCAGCTACATCTAACTCCCCCTCAACACCAATGCTGGACCCTTTCCATCTGGACAAAGCCCACCTGGGGATACCCCGGATGACACCCGTGTGCACAATACTAACAAAGTGCGAAAACTGGTCGCCTAAAACAGACGCAACAATAAGTGGGTTGTATAGTTTTAGTTACTGAAGGTATGTAAGCATTCAACCACCCAACGCTAAAGATTGGTTTGTCCCTACACTCACCTTTCCCCAAAGTCACCCAAAACCGCAGACGTAGTTTGTAGTGATTTATTGTTACATTTTTTTAAGGGAGAAAGGGGACAGCAGAAATGAATGTCCTTTCTGTGTTATTAGAATATAAAAGTCATTGTGTGTGTAAATGGGTGTGTGTGTGTGTGTGTGTATGAGTGTGAGAGAGGTGAGTATTATTGCAATTTCCTGCGGCAATTTCATTTCTCGAAAATAGTTTAAGGTCTCCCCAAACCAAATTACATCCACCCCGTCATTTGAGAATGGAGCAACTCTCATCCTACACCTACAAAAAAGTAAACAGGATCACATGCTTGACATACATTTGGTGACCACGCCCTCCAGGTGGATGATGTTCGGGTGGTCGAACTGGCCCATGATGCTGGCCTCGGACAGGAAGTCCCTCCTCTGCTTGTCGGTGTAGCCGGCCTTCAGCGTCTTGATGGCCACGCAGATCTCCCTCTTGCCCGGCATCTTCAGGCGGCCGCTGCAGACCTCGCCGAACTCCCCTGCAAACACACGCTCGGGTTGAAAATGTGGAATGATGATACACAAGCACTCTGATACTACAGTGTGCGGATTATAAATCACATCAAGAGCGAGTGTGTGTGTGTGTGTGTGTGTGCAGGTTATAAGGGGTCCACTTTAAACATTGATCAGGGTCTCTAATCCCTCACTCCCCTCCTCCCCTCACCCACTGGAGCAGGGAGAGAGGGGAAATGGATATTGATTCTTTCTCTTTATTATTTTGTCATTGGATGACTTTTCTGTGGCCACAGCAATGGAACCGACAACATATTTAGCCTCCTCTGATTTTCATTTATTTATTTTTTTACTTGCTGACCTCTCTGGAGACACACCAAATGTTACTGTCTGGACAAACAATGTTTTTTATTCACAAGGAGTGCACATGAGAGCGGCCGCGCACCGACATGAATCACTGGGAGAGATATGCCGGCTGCAAAATATTTGCATGAAATGAATACCAAATATACTATTATCCCATTAGGTGGATGCTTTTATCCAAAGTGTGTTACAACATGCCTTACTGTCACAACACTGCATTTATAGTAATTGATGAAAAATGGCAGAATGAACTGAGGTCACTGGATTGAAAACAAAACGCAGCTCCTCACCGATGCCAATAACTTTCTCGATCTTGATACAGGAGGCGTCGATCTCTTTGGCGAACTCACGGACAGCTTGGTTTGGGTCCTCGTAGGTAAAGGGGTCAACGTATATCCTTACTCCTGTGGAAAAAAAAAGTTTGGGAATAAAGGAAGGAAAGAAGCAAAAAAAAAAGGCAGTGAAAAATGAAGGTTAATTCATTCCGGCAAGTACACTCCATCTGTTCTTTATTTCCATCATGCTGCAGGCTACACCGCCTTCCTCTGTGGAACCTCCTCCTCCTCTTTTCTTCTCCCCACAGTTCGCTCCACACTCTGACTCCATTGCTTTTCATGTCACTACGGCTGACTCCAGTGAAGATGGAGCTCATTAACTTGAATTTTCTTTTTTTTTTGTGGGGCGCAAATAACAATGCTGATGACTTGATAATGAGGTGTTTGGAGCATGTTAGGATGCAAGAACATTAACTTCAAAATAGTTTGTTTTTCTCTCCCCCCTCATTTTATGGGCTTCATTTGCGGTTTTAGAGTGCATGCACATGAGCGCACCTGACAGCGCTAATGCTTTTCAATTATAGAGTGTGTAGGTGGAGTGTTAACTGTGAGTTACCTTGATGTAAGTGCTTCTCTTCATCAGAGTCCTGCTTGGCCTTGCTGTATTTACTCCTTCTGGGGGCAAAGACAGCAGGACGGTCAGTCGCAGTGACAACAACACATGGAGAACTTTAAGTTTAAAACATCAGGGAGGATGTGTCAGGGGGAAAAAAGCATTTGCATGTTGTGTAAGAACAATATATAGATATAGCTATATATATATATATATATATATATATATATATTAGTAATAATAATAATAGAACACAAGTGTCAATTCAGTAAACCCTAATTAAAACTTAAACTGGGACTCCAACCCACTTATACATCAATTAAATTAAGTGAAGTGGCGACACAATCACTGATTACTGATCAGACATTGATATTCGTGTTTGATATTAATTATTCATTAGAGGGGAGCTCATTACAAAGACAGAAACTGCTCTTGAATGCCAACCTAATGTTATTTTTAGATATGGTTTGTGACTCTTAATAATTGCTCTCAGTAGGAGGACAAAAGACTCAAAAGAACAGTTTAACATTTTGGGAAGTAAGCATAAAAGCTTCCTTATTTCATGAAAAGAATCAGAATCAAAAGACTGATAACACTTTTATGTTTGTCTATTAAATATGTTATACTGTTCTCATGCACTGTTCATAAGTACACCTAGAAAAAGTAATGCAATACAGTTTGTATATAACCCACGTTATTGGGAGGGTTATGATCACGTGAACAATGTGCTGGAGGAAATAAAGAAGGAAATGATTATGAGTATAATGATTGAAAGTATAATGATTGAAAGTCAGCCTGAGGACACAGGTTGGGGTAGTGGATGGGTTTTAAGGTACATTGTCATCATGTTTCTTTTCCTAAACCTAAACTATGCCACTCTACTTGCCTAAACCACTCATAACTTTACTTGCCTACACCTAACCTACGTAAGTTAATTGCCTGAACCTAATCTTTTTATCTAATTTGCCTAAACCACACATAACTTTACCTGCATAAACCTAACCTGCATAACTTTACTTCACAAAACATAACCTATGTAAGTTACTTGCCTAATACAAACCTACGTAACTTTACTTGACAAAACCTAACCTAAGTTACTTTCCTAAACCCTAACCTACGTAAGTTACTTGACAAAACCTAGCCTATGTAACTTTACTTGCCTAAACCTATCCTACATCAGTTACTTGCCTAACCTTACCTACATAATTTACTTGCCTAAAGCTAATCTACATGAATTCTTTGCCTAACCCTAACCTATGTAAATTACCTGCCTAAATCTAATCTACATAAGTTACTTGTCTGAACCTCACCTGTGTAACGTTACTTGCTTAAACTTAACCTATGTAAATTACTTGCCTATACCCAGCCAGTGTAACTTGTATAAACCTAACGTAACTAAAACTAAAGATGCCCAAACATGTTTTTTTTCCCTAGACCTAACCTTCACAACTTCACCTTAAGCATTTTGCAGCATATTCGGAGTGCTAATTTGTTAAACAGCATACAAGCCATTGTATGAGGATATGTTAAATATGAAGCTACAACCAGGAAAGAGTACATTCTCATGATTGGGTACATTTATTTAAATAAACTGAATGACTTTACTTGTAATGGGGTGTTTTTTACATTGTGGTATTACTGCTTTAAGCCAAAAGTGTCCTGCAGCACTGAAGGTTTCTGAAGGGCACCGACTGAGCATATAGCAGCAAATCAATCTGGGAGAAGATGCACTTAAATCCCTTTCGAATCCCTCAGGCAGCCTGACACCTGTGCTTATATTGATGTGTTGGGTCAGTGGTGGAAATGACCAGATGTGCGAGACATTGTCCTCCTCTATGGTTGTGTAATGATGGTAAACGGCTACGTGATTACAGTCCCTCCCTACAATCACAGGATGGCCGCAGCAGCACAATGACAGTGGCCGTCACATGCATATAAAAAAGGCTGAGACAACCACCTGCTTGGCTGGGGAGAGAGGCAATCACATGGAAAAGAGAGGACACACACACACACACACACACACACACACACACACATACACGCATACACAATCAACATCCCCCTTCAGTCCCCATCATTCTCAACACCAGTACACACATGCAAACAATGATTTGCTTTCCATATAAAGAGGCACACTCACACATAAAGGGATCATCGCATGCCCATAAAAGGTACACACACACACATACCATTAACACCCCCCCCCCCCCCCCCCCCCCCCCAGTGCCACCACACACATGAAAACAATACTTTTTTTTCCACAGAAGGACGTGCACACGCATATACGTCCCCGCCACACACACACACACACACACACACACACACAGGGGGGCGTGTGGTTAACACCCTGAGGTGAGGCAGCCCCATCTGCATGTAATCCCATCTGTGTGACGGTGCTTTGTCCTGCTCGCTGGTTAACACCCTGAGATTGGGTCACTGCAAATCCACCTGATGCCTCTCAGTCTCACTCTGTCTGTATTCTATCTCCTACTTTTCACTGCCCGCTTATCTCATTGTCCACCCTCCTATCCCGCTCCCTCTCTCTTTTTTCCTCCTCCTCTCTCTGTCTCTCTCATTCTCCGCACGGCGGTCAGCAAGGCGCAGCAGGGGAAAATAACTAGCGGTCGGGATTACAGCCACTAGCCGAGAGATAGAGGGAGAGGGATGGGAGGATGCATGCAGAGGACAGGGAGCGAGGGGTCGCTGATTGCATCTCTTCAGCTGTCGAGGCTGTCAATCACGTCTCCGGTGTGGCGAGTCATCACTCATCCGACGTTAGCGAGTTGCACTGGCTGTCTGGCTCGGCGCATGTGTGTTTTGTGTGTGTGTGTGTTTTTTTTTTTTTTTCAAGTGGCGTCCATCTCCTGACAGCTACTTTTCCCCAGCTATAAGCAAGACATCCCTCATCTGGGAGGAAAGAGGGACAGACAGGAAGCAGAGGGGACAGAGCAGAAGGACGACGCTCACCTTCGGCTGATGACGAAAGCGCTGATGAGGATGATGAGGAGGACCACGCTGCCCACCACTGACACCAGCAACACTGTGGAATTGGCCCCATCGCCGATGATGGGAGCTGGAACTGAGGAAAAAGGGGGGAAAGATGGGAGAAAAGAAAAGAGAAAGAGAGGACGGGTAGACAAAGACAAAGGGCAAAGTCAATATCCCCGTGCTCAGTCGAGTCGCCGCACATGAAAGAGCCCGTATACGCTGTGTTTGTCCGAGTCACTGACCCCCCTCACACTTCCTCCCTGTGTGTCTCTTCCTTTTCCACTGAGACAATGACGGCCCATTAGGATGTGTGCTTGACCATGTCATTATCATGCGCTGCTGTCCCCATCTGCATTACAAAGGGGACACCTGGGCTTACAGTGCGCCTCTGTAGCCGTCTGTGTCATCATCTCCCAGGAGCAGCTCATAGCACACAGCATTTAGTTATTTACTGGAGGAAATCAAGTAAAACTGTGAAGCTTAGGCTTGTTTGATTACATATTATTAATGAACTGATGAATTGTTGAGGCTCTTCACCTGCATTAACTCCTGAGCATTCTTTCTTTCTTTCTTTCTTTCCCCTTAAGTAGCTTTAAAGTTGTTAAATCACGTTATGCTACGCTGTTTGATAAGGCTGCTTGATTATGGTAAAAATTATAATCGAGATTATTTGGTCAATACTCGGACCACGGTGCATTAAACATAAAAAAACCTTTATAACAGTGGATTTTCTTGAACATTAAAAATAATTCAACAGTAGGTGTCTCATCGGCCCTTATTTGTATTGTAGCAGTTACAGCACTCATTTATATGCATTAAGAAAAATAAATAATATGAATATCAACAATGTAACTCTCCATCATAAAGCTATGACCTATTAATAATTATAATAATAATCCACATAATTGGGTGACGCCATGGTAAATTAATAGTCAGCAGACACCCTGAGAGCTCCGCCACGTAATCTAATGACACTCTGATACTATTATCTATATTTTGTATTTGAGCCTGTCCCAAGATGTTGTGTTGTTTGTGGGCTGCTCCATTGTGTTGAAAGGAAATATTTGGAAACTTTGGCATCTCCAGTAGAATTTAAATTAAATCCTGTGTGTTTTCGTTGGCACTGTTACTGTTGTTATCTTTAGGTTTCTGGCGTAAACACTCATTCTTTTGCTTTAAAATAATAACATTTAAAGCTACTAGCACGAATCAAAAAGTAGCTATCAGCAGTTGCCAACTAAGAATCTCAGAAATTGTATCATTCTTTAAAAACACATATAGGTTGAACCCTGGCTGGTGCATCTACCGAGGCTCAGTGCAACATGGATAATGGAAACTACTCAAGTTGCCGGTCAGATGCTGCAGCACAATATCGTTTATCTTTTATAGACGACAGCTTATTTATTAATGACTCCACAATGAAAGACACAAACTCGTAAAGGATGCTATCATTATAGGATTACGCAGAAGCTGGCCGTGACAGAGCTGGCACCGAGCCTCTCTGGCCCTGCAGAGCACTGATGTCATCAAAGCACGCTGAACTCACCGGAGTTAGTCATGAACTCAAACGGGCCGCTGAATTCTCCGTAGCCGGCTGCCGTGCGAGCACGTACGTGGAAGACATAGGAGGTGAGGGGGGTGAGACCCTTGATGTCGGTGTTCCTCGATGAGGTTTTTATGATTCTGTAGCTTCTTTCATTTTGGTCCTGAGGGATGACAGATTATGGTGAGACAGAGAAAGAAAGAGAGAACAAGCAGATGTGGTTTTCTTACAGCCTGCTGAAACATTGCTATTGTGGAGATTCATCAGCAGACTACATCACCCATGGGACCCCTCACCTTCTCATAGTACTTGACCTCATACTCCAGGATGACCCCGTTGGCTCTATCCGGTGGCTGCCAGGCCAGCGAGATGGTGTGCCTTGTGATATCCTTCGCCTGGATGGAAGTCACTGGAGAGGGAGCTGGTGAGATGATCAAAGAGAGGACAGAAAAAAAGAGAGAACAATTTTAGCCCACTGCTTTCTCCCAGTCCTCCATGTTTTTTCAGCCTTGGAGACATCAAATCTGTTTTATGTTGCTCTCCTGAATCCCCCACTCTTTGCTCCTGCTGAGAAAGTCAAACAGCGGGCCAGGCCACAAGGCAATCACTTCCATTTGTCTTTGAATTTGGCCTCCGTTCAAAATCAGAGGCGTTACAGAGCTGTATGGCCACACAGCTGAATTGCCAAAGCTAGAGTGTATGGCAATACTCTTCTTCTGAACTAATGGTTGGCATCAATAAAACTGATCCAATTTCCCCTCGGCTGACGCTAGCGTCTCAGCCACTTTTCCTACAAGCTGGCAAAATAATGTCTAACTTCATTTTCTGCGGATACCCAGGTCACCCTGGGAAACCTCCCACTGCTAGTAAGTCCGTCTCGGAAAGCTCAGAATGAGCTCAACGCCTTTGCTTCTTTCTTTTTTTTTTGTCTTCAATAGAGCAAATCAATTGGTTTTCATTAAAGCTCCAGTGAGCGATCTTATCTCAAGCCCTTTCTGCTGCAGCTGATAATGAGGCCATATTTCAAGCAGCCGCACTATCTGCGTTCAGACGCCTTTAACATGTGAAGGTTAAAGCACAGATAATGGCTTACACTCGTCCCCTCCCTCCAGTGTGTCACCGCTGCACAAATCAAACCTCTATCTTCGGGGAGTGTGACAACGCTAAAATTGGGTCATACACACTCTTGACTCTACAAAGAGAAATTCATCGGCATGAAAGAGATAGTGTTGTAAACAGCAAAACACTCATGTACAGATTGAGTTTTGAGCACACGGGAGGATATGTGGTCGAGCAGGTGGAGTTATGGACCAAGGAACAATAGGACACATGGATGAACACACAAGTCAAGGTATAAAAAGACCTAGAACACAAACATGTACACGCACTTTGGCAGTTTGGGGGTTCTAGCATCTACAGAGCTTAAACCCACATTCAAACAAGCACCCTTGACAACAAAACAACCTCACTCGTCTATTCTTCTCAGAGCCAGAACAAAGCAACACACACACACACACACACACAACACATTTCCTCTGATGCCCAGGTAGCGTTTCATTGTGGCGTCTGCTCTTACAAGTTCACAAGGAGTGAATCTTTGACCTCTGGTCCTCAGTGATACTGTAACCTTACTCGTTCCAGACCATCTGCCTTTTAAAAAATTACAGTGGGATGATTAATGAGGGGTTCGCGGTCCACCGATTATGATTGGATTATCTATGACATTATAGACATTCTCATCACTTTGACCAGGGGCTCCAGGGAGCGTAGCCTTCGAGCTAAGGCTAACAAAACCTTGCTTTTAGCCGGAGATTGAGTTCAAACGGGCCTGGAATTCAAGCACCAGCCTCGGATAGAGTTTCAGCGGGGTGAGCAGTCGGAGGGAGGGCGGAGGGTTTGTGACTGGTGGGGGTCTTGATGGAGATGGAGAGGGATGGGATTGCAGACATCTCTTGGTAAATAGATTAACCCAAGGTTGTGTAATCCTGTTGGCCTAATGTGTTGCGTCTCCGTTAAACAATTAGATGGCGGCCATTTGTATCCCTCCGATCAATCTTACCCGGCAGCAAGAGCCAATTTGAAGGCCCTCCTGGGGCCGAGCGGGGACGCTCTGGCTCAGAAAGAAAACCCCTGAGGGGTCGCCGGCCTCCGTGCCCCAGAGGTAATCCACACATCCATCTTTCCTCCAAAGATGACAGATATGGTAGTTTAATCGCATTCGCCTCCTCTTGTTGCGTTTTTATTTTTCCCCCGACTAATGTGAGGATAAAGATGAGTGATTTTCTGAGTGGTCCCTTCTGAGATTCCCTACGTGAGACTGCAAGGTTAGAAACAGCCAGACACAAGATAGGTGATCCATCAAGGCCAAGTCTTTTTTCTTTCTTTTTAAAGATAAATTAGTCAGTGGAACGCCTCAAAAGCAGGCTGAGAGAGAGAGATGCAAAATATTGTCAAACCCTGCTTGTACAAAGTGTACAGAGCTGATGCAAGACTAAACCTGACATGTCTATCCTGAACAGAGAAAAGTTTAACCTGAGGCTGCGACTTGGGCAGACCATGCTAGACTAGCTGGCACCTCTGTAGATGAATTTAAATATGTGGGGCAGATCTGTAATTTCTTACTGCCTCCTGAACGCGTGGGCTAAAAATGCTGGTGGAATAATAAGTGTTAGACGCAATGAATATTCAGATCTCATTTCAGAATCGTGCCTCCCAAAAAAACTCTTTCACAGTCTGCGACACTTGTACACACACACACACACACACGTACAGAACACACACACACACACACACTGAGATTCCCAGCAACACAAAGGACCTCATTACACAAACAGAAAGATAGAAATTCACTTAGAAAAACACACACCTAGTCCCATTATCTCACACAGACAGCAAAAAACTCAATCATGCCACCTATGCATACACTATAATGAGTAAAAACCTGGCACAGGCACATAGAGTTCTGGGTTTGGTTTGGAAAATCACTCCCCGGGGACAATGGTGGAGGCTGCGTGTCAGTTTTTTGCAGACATTTGTGAGGTTTTCCCTCTGCATGGGACACAGTTTGTCAAGTGAGTGAGTTTGTCTTCGCCAGCGTGTTCATCACAAAGTATTTGTGTTGCAAGGAGCAGCTGTGGTCGGCGCGAGCAGTTGCGAGAATATGCGGTCGATTACAGTTTGACATTAAAAGAGACAGGGGCCGGGGTGCACATGTGGTTGCCAGATTGGAGACTGGTTGCCAGATTGGAGTCACTCAATTTTGCTGCCGCCAAGGAAAAATAGCCGAGGAGGGAGCCGTTTTTCAGGGTGTCGAGAAAATGGCTCCTGCGTACAAGATCCTTCCCCCCCGCCTGTGAAGCCCGCTTCCATCTCCCCGAACACATTTCCACATGTACGTCTGTCCGATTTTGCCAGAGAGATGGAAACTCACACACATGTGCGCTGACAGACATGCCCACACACACTCTCTCTCATGCACTAATTCACTTTTAGACACCTAAGCCTGCCAAGTATTTTGTATCGAGACATAAACACCTCTCTCTCTGACTCTCTCTTTCCCTCTTTCTCACACATACACACATGCACAAAGTGCTTGATCCCATAAAGGGGAAAAAACATCCATTTACAGCCAGGGGTCAGTTCAAAGCTTGGACGTCCCCCCTTCTCTCCCCTCCCTTTCCTCATGCAGTCCGGGTGAAAGGGTTACACCCCGGCTGATTTACGACAGTGGAATTGTTCATGGCGAGACGCGGAATCTGACCTCTCCGTACACACGCACACACACACACACACACACGCCTGGTCACAGATGCATGCACATGCAATCAGCAAACACTCAGCAAACACTAATTTTTGACTCGCGGCATATTTCTCCGCCGCACCTTCATCCATTTTCCTCTCACGCAAAAATACATAAGCGCTCCTCCCTTCCAACCTGCCTGCCTCACTTCTTCCTCTCTAGCCGAAATTTGAACTTTTATGGAAAAGGCGGTGGCAGGGGTGTCTTTTCCACAGCACTTATAAATCCTAATAAAGCTATCATAATAAATGTGTAATCCACGGTGTCTGGATGAGGGGAGGCGATACAGAGAGAGGGACAGCCACAGATGACTGGCTGGATTACCAGCGGCTGAAACCAGAGCTTCCAAAGCCCCTACCGAGCATTAGCAGGAAGAAATCCAATCAGTCTGGAGCTATTCTCTTTAACACACACACACATACGCACACATATGCACACAAATTAGAAGAGACATGCACACACGGAGACACATAGAGGACATTGTTTGAGAGGCAAATGTAGATCATCTCCATCCACGGCGTATAAACATTCTGCGTAACACATTTTCTCACTTTTGGCAAAGCACGCAGTCAGTTCTGCACATGTCCAAACACACACACACACACACACACACACACACACACACACACACCATAATAGAGCTTCCAGCTGCAAGCTTCATATAGCTAATCCTGGGGAACAGTTGTGAAACATGCACCAGTGACGAGCCAAAGGCAACATCATCTATATCTTACAACTTGAAGTCAGCAGATTAGCCTCGAGCAACCTCAGGGGGACATCACTGTGTGTGTGTGTGTGTGTGTGTGTGTGTGTGTGTGTGTGTATGTTATGTCTTTGTTTGAATCTAAGTGTGAGAGTGTGCACTTTGGAGTTTTTGCGCAACTCTGCGTCCGTGCGACCACGTCGACATGCTGTCACGAGCCCTCGGCCTGGACTCCAGGGTGTGCTCCATTACAGCTCCCACACATGCCTGTCTGGCAGGACTCGTAGCTCTCCCACAGGCAGCACATCCATTCATCTCTATCTTCCTGACCCCAGCTGATAAATCAAGTCACTGTGCCCTTAGATTGCCGGTCCGAGCCCTATTCAAGATATTCGCTTTTCCCAAGGATGGAAATTAGCGATAAAAAGACGACACAAAAAGGCACTTAGCTTGCCACCCAAGAGCAGAGCAGTAAAGAAGACCAAGGTAATGATCGGCTATAAGTGGAGGAAAGCTGGGAGGGGATGAAGAGAAAGGGCCAGGGTCGTAAAATCCATTTGCACAACAACCGGTTACAAAATGGCTAAATGACAAAACAACGGGAGGCTTTGAACGCACCCCCAGGCTAGAGGGCTCTTCTCCAGCTCTGGAGGAGAGGCTGTATTCATGGGTGTTTTCTACTAGAATAATTACACACACACACACAATCCAACAGCATTTGTAATGAAGCCTCCACAGATCGATACAACTCATCTAATTCATTAGCTTGTGAGCTAAATATAGCACGTTGCCCCTATCTTCAGCCTAGGCTTCTCATGCCTAATTATGCAAAAACTCAAGTGAAATATTGCAGAAAATAATTTGCCACTGCAGAGAATCCATCATCCTCCTCGGTAATCATCCAGCCTTAACCCAAATTATTTACAGCTTTAATAAAACATGTTGTGGCACGCACATTGCCCCCAAAAAAGTACTTCAAGCGCTCAGTGTAACGAACCTGTGCTCTGCATCAAATATAAGCCCCCCGCACACACAGCAACCAACATGCACTTCTCATTGCAACCTCACACAGACAAGTCAAGAAACTAACTTGGAGTAGCAAGTAAATCATAGGAGATGTCAATAATTAATTCAAGTAAAGTCTGATTTACGGCACGGAGCTCGACACTTTTAATCGCCCAAAAGAGATGACATACTTTACACAGAAAAAGTGTTGCTTGACATGTTGCTTTCATGTCGAGCACCTGGAGAATTCTGTAACGTTGAGGGCACACCAGTAACTTTCAGGCTGTTCTCATGCACTGTTTGTACGTATACCTAGGTTAAGTAATTCATCCAAATTTGTATATATCCCTCCTAATTATGAGCCAGAAAATTTTGTATACGCCACGTATTTGGAAGGCTGCAATCACATGACAGTGCGCTTACGAAAATAAGGAAGAGAGCAGTGCATGTAAGGAGCCAGGTTGTGGTGTTAAATGAGCTTTCCCCGTGAGACCGGTGTTCGAAAAGGTGTGCAACCAAGTGAACTTGGAGTCCTTTAAAGGTACGTTATCACCATGTTTCTTTTTCTTAAGCTTACCAAAAGGTTTCATTGCTTGCCTAAACCTGACCTACGTAACATTACGTTAATAATGCAACTTTCATGAGGTACATAACCTCGTTCACGGGGCGCTAACTTTTCAATATCATCCAAACTGTTGTATGAGGGGACGTTGTAACTCTACATAATGTCTAGACATTTAAAAAAAAGGAAATTGCATCTCCTTGTTCATGTCCCGCATTTGTTGGACCAGAACATGTTCACTGACCACTTCCTTTCTTGCGTTCCCGTTGTCTTCCCGGCACAGGTAAGTTTAAAAACTCCTCTTCCTCTTCAATTTACTCACTGATTTCATCAAATCCTTCCATTATCAAAATGCAAAGGGATACAAATACAAAACAAACAGCTGTCACAAGGATATATGCTCCGATCAGAATGATATACTGAAACTAAACAAGCCGACTGGAGGTAAGTGTTTGGTTAGCATGAAGACGACTGGAACCTTTCACCAAAGCATGAATTAAAAACATTGCGTGACTCTATAAATTCTGTCGAGCGACATTCATCAACAGCATAGAGCGCCCGATCGTAAATCAGGGAAGATTTTACAAACAACAGCTCCAACACAGCTACTGAGTGGAACTTGTATTCGTCAGCTGCTGTTTCTACTGTCAAGAATGTACGTTCATTACCAATTTGCTAGGGTTTGTTTCACTTACAAGAGTTAACTAATATCTGCAGCTACAGGTAACCATGGTAATCATGGTGTAATATACCTTGTGCAGTAATGCTGACTGAAATGTTATGTTTAGTTACTCCCATTTTCCTAACTAACTTTTTACGTAACTGTAATTGTGCGGTAATTGTTGGCCTGGTATAAAGCCAAAACCATACATCTTGCATATGTTTGGTAGGGTTTAAAAATATATATTGCTATGTCAATATTTCAGGTTAATCAGTGTTGCCCCCTTCTACTCAGATTGACGTAACACTTACTTATCCCTGGATTAATCAATGCTACACTGGTCACTCTTGGGAGGCCATTAACCTTCTTTGACTAGCTCTTGGATTATTGCATAAATATCAGCTAACTAAAGCTGCACTTCAGGGCAAAATGTATTGATCCTGAAGGCTACTGGCAGTCTGACACAAAATCTTTGACTTTCTTTAGCTGTTGGAACTTTTTCCACTATCATTTCCTGGCCACGAACACAACCTGCAGCACTCAAACAATCACTGGGCGTCTTACCGGCCTGGTTGGTGGTGACGGTCACGGACACGGCCTGTTCCGGCCCGGGGCTCTGAGGCGAGACTCCGTTCACCGCCCACACCTCGAAGGTGTAGTTGGTGTGGGCCTGCAGCTCGTTAATGGACACCCTGGTTCCCTTCAGGCTCAGCTGCTGGGGGCTGAAATGGATGCCGTTACCGCAGGGCTGACAGCGCCGGCCGTCGGGCCCGCAGCGCTTACACACCACGTTGTACGTCAAGTCCTGGCGTCCTCCTGAGCTCCGCGGCGCGCTCCACTCCAGGTTTACCGAGGTCTCGTTCACTTTTGAGATGAGGTTGGCAGGTGCCGACGGAGGGCCTGTGGAGGAGGAAGAAAGAAGGAAGAGTTAATGATGTTAGCAGCAGTGGATGGAATTGCTGAGCAGGTACAGAGTTACACTAATATCTATTATAGTAGCAGAGAGTGGGAGACATTTATTTCTGTGATCTCATTAAACAATAAAGAACACATTAATGGTCGTAATATTAACAAAAAGCATTTGGTGAGTACTGCAAAGAAACTCTCTGCTCGGTCGGGGGACTGATTCTTTCCACGCATACATATAAGAATGATGTAAATGTGTAATTGACTGGGTTGTCCCTTTATTGAGAGCTGAGGCTTCTTGAATTCCCTTTTAATGTCTTGTCCATTACAGCGAGGGAGGATCCAATTTCACCTCAGTTAATTCAGCACGTTAACTGAAATCCAATAGGCCCGCAGCTTTCTTTCCCATTCATATGTCGAATCAGCTGGAGGTGGCAGAGCGCCCGAGCCCGCTGCTAACAGTGGGGCTTTATGGCACCCACTCAATAACTTTAGACAAAGTTTGCTTTGGACCCTGTTATTAAGTTCCTGCTTTGATGTACTGCTGCAGTTTTATATGAAGAGCAGCGCCACAGATATGCGACACAAACTCCCCTGCTCATCAGTTTCAATTTACATGTCAGCTCTATTGTAATTAATGTGTTTTTTTGCGTTGCTTTCAAACATAAGCGACGGTAATTGACTTAACTCTCCCCTCTTTCTCCCTCTGCCTCTGTTTTCCCTGTCTCCCTCGCTCTCTCTCTGACTAATGAAGCGCACGCGAGCGGGCTGGGGGGATCGATGCAGGGTGAAATATGAAAGCTAGTCAGTCCACAGACGAATCATTTCACAACGGAAATTAATTATCAGTGTTATTTTTGGAGGAGCCGAGTGGCAATGAGTGATTTCACAGAGACACAGAGAGCAGCGGAGGGGACAGTGTGTGGGAGTGTGTGCACGTGGTCGCCCAGGGAGGAATAAGTGCGCTTTTGTTGGCGCATTAATGGAGACGTGGAAGTACAATTTTACCCGTGATGCATGCGTCTTTACAGAGCGCTCATGCTGCATGTGTACGGACTGGACTCGCGTGTGTCGGCATTAGTCTGGCAGATAGTGGGGAGAATACTGACGGGAAGCTGAGGCTGTGAGGAGGGAGACGGAGAAGGACAGGGGGAGAAGACAAACACCGTCTGTTCATCCAGGAAGCACAAAGTCACTGATTAGTATGGAAGGAGCAGGTCTGGATGGATGGAGGGAAGAAGGGGACAGAAATGGATGGTGGAGGAGTGTCTTTAACTGAAAATGACCTGAAGAGTCACTAACAACACTAGCAGGGAGATAAAAGGATGCAGAGTGTGTTAATATTAGCATCACTTGACTTCCTCTTACCATCCGCAGCCTTCGATGAGAACCTATTAATAAATTCTCATTAAAAATTATGATAAAGCTCCGTCTCCCCTCCTTTCCCCCGCTTTTTTCTCCCCTACACCCACTTTTCCTCCCTCGCTCTTTCACCTCATTCACTCCGTTTGCTTCTGAGACAATGAGAAGAAGTTACAGATGGGGTTTCTAAATTAAGGTGCCTACACCCAACCGTCATTATAATAGTGCCTTTGTCAGTGCGCTAGGTTGAACCAACCTCGACTCCCATCCAGCACTCAATAATGCGCTGTCTGAGATGCACCATAAAGCTATTACCTGGCTGTTATCTGGACTCATGGAGCCATAAACTTAACAGGACAAAGGTGATATTAATGCTTCCAGTCAGTGTCTGAGAATGTGTGTGCTTTTGTTCTTCTGTTCTTTTCTCGCAAAGATAAAAGATGAAAATGTCCGCCCGATTGAAGAGATTTGTTAATTCACACCGCTGTGCGTTCACTGGCCACCTCTGGTCATTTATATGAGGGGAAGGTGGCGGAGGGGAAGCAGCCTCGAACAAGATGGTAGGGGTATGACGCTGTTGCCCTCCATGCGAACGTGCGATTTTGCTGTGTCATTAAACTTCCCAGCCAACATTTGTATGGAGGGTCCATGCGGGTACTACATGGGCTAAAAAATGGGATTGGTTCCATATTGCCCCATGCCAATTGCACCCATGGGTGAGTTTACCCAAGTGGGCTCCACATGGCTGCCTGGATAGCAACTGTGTATGGGCCCAAAATGGGCAACTGACATGGGGACAATATGGAACCCATGAACAATCCCGCATACGGCCCATTTACTACCCACATGGGCCCTGCATACAAATGTTGGCTGGGTTCTGGTGGTTGTCGCCTTGCTTTGGCCGATCACGTAATCGGCATCACAGAAACAGAAATAAAACAAGATGGAGGAGCTGATAATGTTGGTGTCTGGATACTTGGAAGTATTTCATCTGACTAGTAAATTGTCCAACTATGTAGAAACCCCTGGTAATTTCGGTGATTTCCGTTGTCTCGCTCCAGTGTGCAGCTGCAAGCTAGCTTGCAATTCTGCCAGTGATATCTGACGCACTTCTCTGTCATCGCAGCTGTTAGTGACCGTAGCGACCGCTTTTAAAAATGCTATGCTTTTTAGGGGACGCTCTCGCAGGTTGGCATTCGTCACCATGACACGTTGGGACACTGGCCTACTTGCTTTCTCGCTGAGAATTCGATGACCCTGATTGGAAACCCCTAACCTGCTGGTGAAACAAAACCTCCCCCTGCTCTCAAGTCTCTCTATAATCTTTTATTTTTCTTCTTTTTATTGAATGTTTTGCTTCTGTTTATTTATATATGTATAGCAAATAATATTCATGTTGTGCATCCAAACTTGTAAAATGATAAAATGATACGTGTAGCCTGTTTGTCTGTGTCTGCTTGTCTGTCTGTCTATTCATGTCCGTTTGTTGGTCTGTCTTCCTGCCTCGTCCAATCTCATCTGTCTCATCCGCCTTTTCTATCTCGTCTATTTGTCTATCAGCCCATGTTCCTTCCTGTCTGATGTCGCCGAGTAACATGATACACGCGCAGGTGCGGGGTGGGGGGCTTGGGTGACTAAATCTGTTTTTTGATTTTTATTTGTTTGTTCTAGTTTTGTTTTACATTTTTTGTTTGTCTGCTTACACACTGTCTTGGTTTTGGAGTGGTGATGCCTGTCTGTAAATACATACGTTGAATAAAGAGGAAAAAGGACAACAAAAAAGAAAATTTGATGAGAGAATTGACACCATTCACATCAGTACAGTAAATATGAAGCAATGAGCCAGGACACGATTAGCTGAGCAAAAGACTGAGAGTATAGAGAAACACTTTGCACTTGTACTTTCGTGCGGCTTTAACAAAGAGACGGCAGCATGTAAATTAGTGAGTTTTAGAGGAATTTTAGAGGCATATTTTTACTTCCTTCAGACGGAGCCAGGCTAGCTGTTCCCCTTCTCTTCCTAACCAGCTAAGCTCACCGTCTCCTGGCTCCAGCCTCACAGTTAGCACACAGACATAAGAGTTGTATTGATCTACTTATCTAACTCCTGGCAAGAAAGCAAACAAGTGTTAAAGTATTCTTTTTACATAACAGCATTGTCCTCAATAATATACTAAGATAGGTGTGTCAGCATGTGTGTGTGTGTATATGTGTGTGTGTGATCGCCTCAGGAAGATTCCTTTGTTTGTTTGTTGCTATGACAAAAGTTGCAACAGCGCTCTCTAACTTTATGACTGTATAAAGTCTTAAACACATTCCACCATATGTCAGTATTCCCCCCTGCATTTCACACACATACACACACATACACATACACACAAACTACCTTTGGCTATACCTGTCGCTCTCCCAGAATGCACCAGTGGGAGCAAGGGAGAGCGTGGGAGAGCCGTCAGCTGTGACTGACACCCGGTAATTAATCCTAGGAGAGAGAGCGGCGGGGGGAGACGGGAGTGCAACGCTCACAACCTTCGTACAACGTTAGCTCAACATGGCCTTAAAATTCACACTCCTTACGGGTGGATTCCAGAGGGAGAAAGTTTCTCCTGAAGAAAGTTAGTGATTTCTTTTCCCCTCCTCTCCTTTTCCGTTCATTTACGGCCTCGCAATTTGCTACAGGCCTTATTTCTCCCGTTCCTGTCGCTCCCTCGCTTCCATCTCCCCCTTCTTTAATCTGTCTTTCTCATTTTTACTCCACTCCCATCCTCCGCCTTTCCTCTCTGCATGCTCCCGCCCTCTCTTCCACCACTCCTCTTTCATCCCTCTCTCCTTCTGTCTCTTTCTATCAGTAATTGTTAGCCGAGTGTTGTGCAGGGCCGAGGTAGAGAGCAGGCTAAATTGGCCAGAACATCGACCCCGCTATTACGATCCGGCTGGGATTCATTCAATGCCCCCCTTGAGTCCTCCCCCGACCCGCGTTCATTCCTCACTCCATCCCTCCCTTTTCCTCCACCAAACCGCCGCTAAGAAAACTGGGCAAAATCTGAGAAACACATCAAGGGCGAGCAGAAACCCCAAAATGGAGAACACCGCCTCTATATAACCTGAACACAGCGGAGCAACCAGCTCCCACGGGTGTCTGTCCCTGGTCCTCATTACTGCCCTGTGTGTGTATTTATACTCACCCACATTTATTCATGTGTATTTCCTTTTTTTGCCCTGAACATATTTTAATATTAAACTGTATGCTTATGAACAAACCGAGCTCCAACCTGTGTTTTGGCAGTAGTTTCTACCTTCTCAACTTCATTAAAACAAACTTAATGTTGTATGTTATGCTAAAACCTTCCTATAAACTATATGCACTATGCACATTTTTATACAGTTGCCTAAGGATCTCATGAGACCTAACATTCTTGACCCAAAAAAAGTGGTCCACAAAGAAGTGCAAAGCAACAAATGCAACAAAAGTAAGAGAGCAAGCCCGGAAACACAGAAATACACTACAAAAAAAGTGGTCAAAAAAGATTGTTACAGCAAAGACTGTCTAATAATACAACAATAATATAACTCATTTATCCTGCCAAAATCCTCAGGCAGATTGATCCTAAGTGTGGGAGGTAAGTGTCCCTTGTTTCTAATCCCGACAGCAATTGTTTCGATCAAATGCAGCAAACATTAATTGCCGATCAAAAGAACAACTGCTGCAAACAAGCGAAGATGCGAGCGAGGCGCTGACGGATAAAACGGAACGGGAGTAACAGGCCTGCAAACAAACAGCCGCACAATGACGAAATTACACAACATCCAGTTTTAATCATCATCTTGCATCGCTAGACTCCGAGCTAAGAGGGGGGAAAAGCGTTTTCAATTACCCATACACACACACACACACACACACACACACACATACACACAGACCCAATTACCAGAGATGCTGGCTCTTTCCCAGCCTGACCTTCAGCAAGGCAAACTGGGAAATGACTTTAAGAAGGCCGTTTTTTTTCCCTTCATCTGCTCTGTTCGTGACTCTGAGTGGGTTTTTAGAGACGGAGAGCGAGAGAGAGTGAAAACAAGATGTGGATGAGGAGGGATGTGTGAGTGACAGCTGTAATTACAGAGCTCTAACATGTGGGTGAGAAGTAAAAAAAAAAAAAAAAAAAAAAAAAAAATTGCATGAGGAAGGAAAACAGCAGACGACAGACGGGGTGACGGTTCAAAGATCAGATGTTGACTGGCTGACGAGGCGGGGCAAAGGTCGGCGAGGGAGTCCAGCTAATGTTTAGTTCCTAACTGTGGAGTCGGGGACGTAGAGGAGACGGCATAGCTCGGCCCTGTAAAATAAGCCAACTAATGAGCTTTGACAGCTGTTGCTTGCAGCAGCCGTGCTCAAATGCCACACTGACTAACAGGACAATAGGGATGAGCTCTAAGATCAGGCATTAAAACAGGAGTAGTAACTTAATATATTAGTGATGGGAAAGAACAGTAAGGTCAGACACGTGTCATATGGTATTATGTTGAATATGATTTTATTTTCATTCAAAAATATATAGTTTGTGTTGTTTATGTGTTTTGTAACCCCTGTGTTTCATGTTCTACATACAGCTCCTATAAAATAGATTTTTTTTTAATCTCAGTGAAGCGCCCGATTAAATAATGATTAACTGGAATAACCACCTTCTTCCACAAACCACTCAAGCTACAATTACAGTTTACGACTACGTCTAGCCACAGTTATGTGCAGTCATAACAGTTAACAATACTTTAAATAAGGATGTTGCTGCATATTCTAAAACATGGATGCTTCACACACATCTTCAACCCGACAGCACAGAGGATCTGTACAATCAGCAATTTGAAGATTGCCACCCAAGATTAGTGTCACTCGTCAGCTTTTGAGCAAATGTCCTCTCTTCTGTTCCTAAATTATGATGCTGAATAATGGCCAGAGAAGCAGGACGCAATTATGTCACAGTGAAGCTGACCTTTGACCTCTTGAATATAAGATGTCTCACTTCAGCATTTTATCCTGTGAAACATCTGTATCAAATTCTGTCATAATTAGTGCATGAATTCTTCAGTTATGGCCAAAAATGTGTTTTGTGGGGTGACAATAATCTTCACCTTTGACCTTTGACCATCAAAGTAAGTAAACTAATTGGTTTATTTGGTGAGTCCAAGTGGATGCTTGTACCAAATTTGAGAAAATTCCCTTAAGGCTTTCTTAAGAATTACACTCTGAGATGGACACAAGTTCACAATGTCCTTGACTTTTTACCACCAAAGTCTAATCCGTTTATTCTTGAGTCCAGGTGGACATTTGTGCCAAATTTGAGAAAATCTCTTTGGGTACTCTTGAGATATTGCATTCAAAAGAGTAAAGGGGATGAGGCCACAGCAATTTTGACCTTTGACCATCAAAATCTAATTAGTTCATCCTTGAGTTCAAGTGGATGTTTGTGCCAAATTCGAACAAATGCTTAATATTTTCTTGAGATTTCGTGTTCATGAGAATGGGATAGATGGACCGACAGACGTACAACCCCAACACATAATGCCTCCTCCTGCTAAATGTCTTACTTTGCCCAAAAAAACGGCCTAAAGGCCAAATATATTACTTTTTTTTTATGTAAAACAAAAAAGCTGCAATTTCATACATTGAAAACCATTAAATATTTGTAATTCCTGCTTAAAACTGACTTAAAATTTAATTAACTGATTCATTTTCTGTCTAAATTATAAGTCTACTAATTGTTGCACATCTACAATGTTGTTTTAGTGTGTCCTCATGTAAAACAATGCTCATTTTGCTGCTTTATATTGCCAGTTTATAAGACACAAGTCCAATGAGTTACAACAGATTAATAAAAGTGTTTTTATTTGCCTAGGTGAACTATTTTACACTTCAGTTACACTGTGCAAAAATAACCTTGCAATCAGCACTTAGCACCAAAGATGCAGCCAAACTTTAACAATCAGTGGTGTTGCAGATTACCATCTTGTTCAAGTAGGACTCATATTCCTGATGATGAAAATATTCCACAATAGACATTGTTTATGATGTTGCGTAGAGGCCGTGCAGCGGGGGAATAATTAGAGGCCGTTCAGTTTTGTTGCTGCCTAGACAGTGAAGTGTTATGCAGGAGGGGCTCGGCTGCTCGTCTGATTCAATAAACTGTTTTGCTGAGTGATGAATCCACAGGAACTTGACAGATCATTGGGGCCAAACGGTGAGCCAACTATGAGCTAAGCAACTTAACAGATGTTTTGGTTGTTAAAATTGCTTTATGACACATACTCAGTCACACACGAATGTCTGTCATGTATAAGTACGAGTGCCGTGATTGTCCTGGGAAACGAGCACGTAGGGCTTTGTGTGTTATGCGGGGTTTTTTTTCTGTTTGTTTTAAGTTTGTGTATATTTCTCCCAGTATGAACTCCCAGTTCCGTGACTCACTGAGGGAATGAAGTCTAAAAAAGGAAGAGGTATCATTAGACAGTGAGATTGTTAACAATATTTGTTATCACAGGCATGGTGAGTCAGGGGGGGAGATTGGAGGAACAAGATTCACTGGCGGTTGACTCACACAAAGTGCAATCACACACTGAAAAATAAACCTCAGGTTCCTGCATTTAATTCTCCTTTCTTTCTCCTTGGCACCTTACCCTCTTTCTCCATAACATCTTATTCATTCACTGCATACATCTCCAGCTTTCAGTCTGCCCTTGTTTTTCCACCTTCTTCCTCACTTCCCTGCGTCTCCACTAACATTTTATCTCTATTTGTCTTTCTCTACCATTCTCACCCTCCTCTATTGTTTTGCAGTCTCTCTGTGGAAGACTGAATCTGGGATGCAGCGGTTTATACCCTCATTAGTTCTCTGTCACCGTGACTGATCACTAAGTACCACCTGGAATCAAAAGACACCTATTAAACCAGCAGCCGTCTGCTTTATGTGTGTGCAGAAAGGCTGTCTCTGCGTGTGTGAGGGGGTAATTCAGTTTGACATTGCAAGAGGGAGAGAAAGAGAGAATCCATGACCACGTTTAGGCAAAGGCAATCACTCTGTGTGTTCTCTTTCACAGCAATATGCTGACTTGTATACAGTATACAGCAGCATACTTTACAAAATCACAGCTAGTCATGTGCATGTGGATGTACTTACGGGTGCAAGGCATGGACGCTGGGTCTGTTTCAGAGCGGAAGTATCCCTTGTCACAGGCGCAGGAGGTGGATCCCTCCCTGACGGAGTAGCTGTGGAGCGGACACTTGGAACAGGAGCCATCAGTGGCCAGAGCGCGGTAGTAACCAATCTTGCAGGCTGAAAGATAGCAGACACAGAGGAGGGTAAGCTCGGTTAGATGTGACGTCAACATGAAAAACAATTATGTTATGCACAGTTCTTTTATAGAGACGAAGGTTCTAGAGACTGCTAACATGCTGGAGTCAGGGAATCGCCATATCCATTAGGCTCTGGTCGGACAGAAGGAGGGAAACAGAGATCTGTGGGGACCCTCAGAAAGAGATGAAATCCCAGGAAGTACGGTACCACCAGCTGGTGCTACATGAGCTTCACCTGGATGATGCAATTCAAGGCTTATTTTAGGATGAGTCTGGGACAACTTGACAAACTGTTGTTAATCATTGGGCCTAATTACGGTTAATAAAATGCTACAAAGTACTTGAGGTGACAGTTTGTTAAGATATGTCTTGTAGCTTGTTAGCATCACACAAACTGTACGCTGCTACTTGTTGTTATTGCCACCACAACAGGCATCTCAGTTTACCTAATTGGACGATGTGAGAAAAACACCAATGACAATGAGAATTTTTTTCTGCTCTGACTTGACGTTTTTTTTTAAGTTGAGGTGTTCAGGGCGCTCTTGCAAAAACGCAAGGCTCATAGAGTGGGAAAATGTGACGGAAATGCTTCACTCTCATTGAAAACCATTACAAACTTGGTTCTTTTAAGGGTAACAACCATATTACGTCGATACTACCAAGTACCAATTCACATTAAATCAATCAGTGATAAATTTCGGTACTTAAAAGTGTATCTGGGTGAGCACGCCGGGTTCAGACAGGAAGCAGAAGCAAAGCATCTTGAACTTGGGAGGCCACCTGCGGAGCATTGTGGCCAGCTTCCTTGCTATGGGGTGCTTTGCGGCAGTGAAAATGGAGGTCCACCATGCTGCTGTGTTTAGAAAGGAAGTGGAAGCACTGCAAAATGCCCCGAAGCCAGGAAGCCAGCCATGGAGCTCCGCTGCTTATTAACTGCAGCTTGTTCAAAAATTATAATTTTGTTACTACAGAATTAGTTAAGTGCCTGGAAAAAGTACTGGTACAAAGTTCCAGGTACAGGAACGGGTTCAAATGTAAATGGCTGCCAACCCTACTGATCGGATCCTGAGAGTACTTCTTCTCGGAAACATGAATGTCTCTAATAAAAATCCCTGGAAATTTGGACGCTACTTACATCCAGAATATCTATCAAACACGAAGTTGACACAAGTGGCTGCCTCATGCTTTGGTGTTACGGTGATGTTGCCATAGTGTTGCACTTTACATAAAATAGTTGTTTTCCAGTGGAACATAAGAAGAGAACTCTGTGATCTTGCCCATTTTCACCCAATTAGCAACAAGAAAACAATACGCCGCCCCGAGGCTTGCACGTCTCTCTCCCTTTGTTTTCATTCTCCATCTTCAGTGCTTTCTCCCCTTTCTCCTCTCTCACGAACCTGCATTCTATTATCAAAAACAACAGAGCAGGAGTAAAGGGCGCTATTTCCTCTGACAAAAAAGAGAAGATCAAATAACTACCTCTGGTCTTTCTCACAAATTTAAGCTATGCTCAATTGGCAAGTCTCGGAGCCGCAATGAAACCAGAGCCATTGGCATTTCAGACCATTTAACAAACAAATGCCACCACACTTGGCACACCGGGAGCTCTGTCACTCTCTCCGGGCTGTTTCTGCCTAACACACACACACACACACACACACACACACACACACACACACACACACCTACAAACACACACCTTAGCCTGAAATGGTAACCTAAGTGACACTTTTCTTACTTTTGGCGACAGTGCTCGCCTTTCCTTTGACTGACAGTTTGATTGGAGGGCTCGTGTTTCAAGGAGTTTCTCCCTCGTCTATCGGTTTCTATAATGGCCAGGGAACCCTAGCAGGGTTACGTTTCACCCTCTGAGCACTGAACCAGAAGAGGAGGACAAAAGAACAATTCTCTGAGAGGTGCGGCGCAGACAGTCGCAACACCGATTGGACCAAATAACCTGTCAGTCAATGAGGCTGCCATGTGCTCGGCAGTGGGCGGTGAATGGTATTGGGGCCGGAGGGTCGGTGGTTTGGGTTTTGGAAGAGTGGGCGTGTGAATGTGTGTGTGTCTGTCTTGTTATTATGTGAAAAGACCCATTGGAGACAGATGGGTAAATTCATACCCAATATAAATCAGATAATTACACACTTATAGTCTGCGGGGGTAAATTGGACTCCCCCACGTACACGCAAACACACTCACACATAGTCTTGCGATCCTCTCAGGCACATACACAACCCAGATCTTAAAGTGCATTTGAGAGGCATGGATTCCGATGCCACAGTCGTAAATACATCAGGCGATCCTACATACAAAAGAGCAGTCACATAAACAAACTCCCACATGTGTTCACCACACTAGAAATCAAATCAATGCCTATCCACACACACACACACACACACACACACACACACACACACACACACACACCGCAGTGTGGAGGAAGTCCATCTTCCAACAAAAACACACATTCCACCAACCGCCCGACACGCTTACACTTACAAACAGAAAAAGAAATCCACAAACCCCCTAAAATACCGGGAAATCCCTCTCTCAGAGGCGTAATAAAGTCAGGCTCTTTGCCCCACAGCCGCTCCTCTCTAGCAGCTGGATTAGGGTAGCGTGGCGTTAACTGAGCCGGGCTAGCTGCTACCTGCTGAGCCATTCTTTGCCCGTTCCCACTCAGTCAATCAGGGCTAAATCTCTGCCGCTTCACTCGCTAACGCTAAGCTAAGGGTCTCTTTGATTGTGGCCTGCAGGGGTGCGTGAAGCCTCCGTTCCTTTTCTTCATGGTTGCCAAAAAGCAGGGGGGGGGGATTAGTCAGGAGGCGCTTTGTGTTATCTCTCTATCTTTAAAGCAATCTTTCAGCGCCCAGTCTCATCGCTGGAGACAGAAGGACACCGGGATTTGTGGGTATTGTTTAAGAGGCTGTGACCGCTTCAGGTGACAAAACACAAAGTTGCTGTTAGGGTTTGTACGTGTGCGCTGACCAGGAAAAGTGTCCAGAGTTGAGAGAGGGGTCAACCAGCTGTTAGAGACGATGCCCCCTTGCTAAAAGCTGAAGGGAGAGTTAATTGAGTCCCATGCTTCACAGCCTTTGGGCCTGAGCCTCTTTAAAGAGACACAGTCTAAGAGGGCTACCTCAAACTGTGCACGGTTGATGAGTTTTTCGCTCGTCAATTATTAAGCCGTCCCAGGCTGAACCCAGAGTCCCCACAGGCTGTCCCAGAATTCCTTGCCCAATCCCAAATCCCTGTCTGCCATAGACATCGCTCTAGCATCTTCATCTGTGGTTTGAAACTCCACATTTCAGAAATTGTGTTTGAAAATTTGATGTCAACATATGAGGCCTTGTTTATAGCAGCGACTGCCCCACAGAAAGGAACAGAGGAGGGAAAAGAGAAGTCGATATCCAAGTAAAGCCGGGGAATTTGCTTCCTATTAGGAGTGTGTCTGTGTGTGAGGGACGAGACCACAGTAGTGGGTGGTCCAAGAGACCGTGGCTTCAGAGAGGAATCTCCCTTAAGACTTGCTGGATTTATCACTGTCCGAGCCAGCTCTGGCAAACCCACATACAGACGCAAATACAGACACACATGAACACACATGTATTTAGTTTTATGGGATGTGAGCTGAGAAGCCCTCATCATATCCTCTCATACAGCTCTCAAAAGTCTAACCCAATTTTTCCACACCGTCTTTTTTACACTGTCTCCTTTCTCGCCCCGTCGCTCTCTCTCATTCTCCTGTATTATTTTTTCTCACTCTCATTCGCCCTCTATCTCTCTCTCCCACTCTCCTAGGCTTTCGCTCGGCAGGCCTCCTTTCAGACAGAGAGGGGTTTGTCAGGTGCCAAATCCCTGAGCTGAGAGATCAAAGGCAGACAAAGAGACTGGTGACTTACTGTTCTATTCTGGAAAGGCAAAAAATGGAATCCCTCATAGACCAGGACATCGCATTCTTCCCCCTTTTCTCCCCCCAGCAGCTCTTTCACTCATTCAATCCTCCTCTCGGGCTTTAGTCTTTTTTTCCCTTTTGTCAGTCTCTCCCCCGCCCCATCGCCATCCCTGTTGTCTCTAAGCTGAAGCACGTTTGGAGGAAAGGGGGCAACTAGGGTGGAGGGAGAAGGTTGTGGGAGTTAATGAGTAGTTTTGTCCGTGTGGTGGGGATTCTGCTGGCTGAATTGGTTGCGCCGCGTGAGGGGAGGGGAAAAAGGGAACTTCTGTTCAAGACAAAATCGTCGACGCAGCCATCTGCAAAAAAATAGGAGTGCACAAAAGCTAATGATACAATGATAGCTACCCACACGTGAGCCAACTAAAACCCAGCTAAGTTTTCCTCTGAGTGGCAACAACCTACACGCCAGGCTTTGAACAGCCGAGGATGCTCCCTACGCTGCCGCCAAATAAAACCACATCTACCCACACACCCACCCACTGCAGCCCACCTTGAGTGACCCGTATGCAAAGCCTGATAGGCAAGCTATTCTGTAGCCTACACAACAAAGTATCCAATCCACTCGGGACTGAAAGCATGAGAGCAAACTTGCGCTACAATAGCCGTCCAAAAACCCCAGGAATATAACACCCAGCACACGGCGCACAATAACTAGGCCTGCCCAGGCAGAACAATTGCCTCTCTTATAATCAGAAAAAAGAGAATTAAGTTCAAACTACGGCATTTTCCCTCCTTTCAAGCCTGCGCTTTATCTTCTTTGGGTGATGAAAACTCGGTCACTCTTTCTTAGTCATAACAGACAGTGAGCGCTCTTCAGAGGAGCAGTCAGAGGCGTCCTCACAAAGACGCTCTTTCAAAAAACGAAGCGATCAGCTTTCAGGACCTGAGGGCAAGGAGAGTCTCTCCTTCTCCTGCACCTTGAGGAGCCAGCGATCTCTATTCAACCTGCCTTTCTGACATATCCCTCTGCCTTTGTGTTTCTCCTCTCTCTTTTTTTCTCTTTCTCTCCCTGTGGAAAGCAGTGCGTTGCTCAGGTGAGACTCCTGCTAGAAAGGATTACTATTCCAAGAGTGCTTTGTTTACCCCCCAGCTGCAGCCTGAACTGAGTTTAAAAAAAACAATCACTCAAAGTCTCGGATGTATATACTGTCTACCCACCCAGACATGCATATAGATAATAAAGCCCATCCACATCAATACACCTGAGCCACTGGCATATTAGCAGGGATAACTAGCTGCTGACCGTTAGCATCTGTCGCTGGAACAGCAGGAGAGTGGAGCAGGTTAACTCATTAATTCCGTCACTGGGGGTTATTAATTACCTCCGGCCCTGACTGCGACACGCAGCCACACGGCCAGCGAAACCCATCAGCGTGATGGATGAGGGACACACGGCCACCGAAACTGATCACGATGATTGATGACATACACTCGTCTCACATCTTGACCTTGACCCGGGGGGGAAAAGGTCCCATACTTGCGGTACCGTCCTTTAAAATGCAAAAACCAAGAAAAAGTCGGGTAGTGACATCTGGGTTGACATCCTTACTAGTGTTAATGAAGGCCAAGAACAAAAGGCAGCGAGGCTAACGATGTTAATAACACACAAGCCAACCTTGCTGACAATCACGGCGGCTTTACTAACGGTGGCCGGTGCCAGGGGGTGCGAGAGCTGCCAGCAGTTTGTCTGTCAAATGCCGGATGATTTATAACTGTATTTTCAGCAGCACCGATCCATCACGCAAGAGCCACCCACGACACTGCCCTAATTAAAATGTCCGTACCTGACACATAGGAGCACCAGCCAAAGAGGCAGATGAGCAAAACATGTTGTAAAAATGAGAATTATAACAAGTAGACCCTGAGAGCAAGCCATTGTTATATCCAGTAACATATCAAAGCCATCAAAATGACACCAACAGTTCCTTTATGCTGATTTCTTCCCATTTTGATCCAAGTTTAACACCAGCGTGCGGCTTGAAATGTTATAATTGACAGCATATTATATGTTCAAGTAATTTCTGAAACAGTTTTTTATAGAAAAACACCAGGTTTTCTGTTAACACACAAGCCTGTTCCTGCTCAAATATATTTTTGTTAAAGGGATACTTGAGATCTTTTGAATAGGGGCTATTTAAGTTACTTATCCAAAGCTGGAGTACTACACACAATAGATGTCAGTCAGCGCACCCTCAGTTAGGAGAAGCTAAGCAATGTACTGCTGTGGACGGACAGCAGCAAAACGTATTTTAACCACCTTAAAAAAAGCCCATCTCAAAAAAGTGCATGCTATATTGAGAATATTTCGACTGCTTTACCTTACGGTCAGACTCGCAGATTTCCAACGGGGAACTGAAACCATTACGTCATCCTCTTCAAGCCAGACTCCGTAGAGAAAAACAGTGATTTAACATTGCTGAAGACAGAAGCTGCTGGTCTACTACTGCCTCAATCTGTTATTTTGCTCATATTACTGTGTGACTTTGGCATTTAGAGAAGTTAGTTTGGATTCACCAAAGATGCACAGTAACACAAACTAACTAACTGATGTAGGCAGCAGTAGCCCAGCAGCTCCAGTGTAAGGCAAACCAAAATCACAGTTTTTGTCAAAGGGGTCTGGTGGCTTTGACAAGAGCATAGATAGGGAACTGAGGACTTATACACCTTCCCCGTCGGAGCAGGCTGTTTGACGGAAAGGTGAAGCGGTCAAAATATTCTCAACAGATGGTACGCTTCAACAGTGTTTAAAATACATTTTGCTGCTGCATCCCATCCACAGCGGCACATTGCTTAGCTTACTTGTCAGCGCTCTTGCCATTTTTCCAAACTGTGGGCATGCCAAAACTGGTAAGTATGGATCAGTGCTCCATACAACCTCTCTTCAAAAAATCCAAACTATCCCTTTAAGAGTTCAGTGCGGTGCCACCTATATTGTTACTGTTTAGATTGCATAACTGAAAAAACCTGAAATATTGTTCTGAAGACTTCCTGAGGACCAAGGTCTCCGCGTTCTTATTGACACGTAGGCCTCAACTTCCTCCCTAATTCCTCGAGCCTGGCCTTAACAAGGAATATTAGCACAATGGCTATATCGCCGAAATCTAAAGTATTCCACCCAGCCACTTCAGAACGGACAAGACCACTCCTTAACAAATGGGACCAAGGTACCGAAGATGAATGTGAGGAAAAGAGTGAGACAGTGAGGAAAGCGAGAGAGATGGACAGAACAGGGAGAGGCAGCAAACAGATCCAGTTTTGTTTGGTGAAACACTGTTTGACTTGGCCAGGCTGGGTGGGGGCCACTCAGATTCCACTTTTGCACCCATGCCAGATCCGCAAGGGTGGCACCACCCAAAGCCGGGCATCGCGCCAACCCACCAAGGACCTTTTGTGACCTAAGATTTGCACAGCAGGTGGGTAATGGACTATAATTCAAGGCAAACAAGACAGAGATGTACACACAAACAGAGGCTTACCAACCTCTGCACACCTGCACACTTTCAGGTATGCACACAAAGCCCTTCAAAGGCCCTCTGGACTACACAGATGCATTTTGCCATGCCATGCATGCATGCAAACACACCCACCAAACGGGCTTTGTGTAAGCCAGGTAAGTGCGGGAACACGAGCACAGCAAGGACGACGAGAGGTAAACAAACTCAGTCAAGGTATTGTCTTGGTCCAGTTTCCCCAAGGTCTCCAGGCTGGAGTCTCTTGCTGGACATGTGTGTGTGCGTCTCCATATGTGTGTTTGCGTGAGCAGGCGGTGTATCTAGCATGCTTTCCTGACATTGTTTACAATGAAAAGAGCTGCATTTCAATTCAATTATAAAAAAAAAAGAGGCAGAGAAGTGGGAGGAGGGGGAGTATGCTAATGTTGTTGTGCGAGGGGACGCTCACATCGGCACACACCGCTAAACAATTGGGAGAGCTAAACTATTCTACTCGCGGCGAGTCAAGGAGAATGGGGCAGGAAAAGGGAGGATGTGTGAGGAAAACACACACAAACACACACTAAGAATAGGTGAGGAGGAAGAGGAAGCGATAGGGAAGCAGTCTCAATGGGGCCTCATATCCAATTCTGTAAACAAGTGTAAACCACGTGTTGCGCTGTAGCACAAATACATAACAAATCACTAAAATCCCCCACAATGCAACAGCTTTGTCAAGTTAATGTGTGTTAAATGTAGTATTATTTGCGTTTGCTCGTGTTGTACAAATTGTAGAGGTGGGAAATAAATCAATCTCATAACCATACTGTGATACAACATCATGTGAGATTCGGTTATTGTACACTGGGACATGTTGTATCTTATATAATGGGTTTAAGGCTGCATTACAACAGGTGGTAGAATTTTTTTTAACTTATTTGAGTGTCATAGTTCAGTAAAATGAACAATCACTCGACCTCTCTGGTCATTATATTCACAAATACAAAATATTAGAGCAGATCCTCACATGGTATCATTAATATAACCCTTTGCTAGTTTTTAATCTCATCATCTAATAAATCAAACTGACATTTTATCTACAAAAACCAACACTGGACCCACTAAGTATAAAGCAGGGCTGCAACTAATGTGTTACCAGACATTAAAAAATTTAAAGTGATGTCATCAATTTGAAAAACCACAATCAGAAGCAAATTCACAGCTGGATGTCACTACTAAATTTAAAAAAAAATAAACTATTAATCCTAAAACTATTATCGAAATAAATGCAGAGTATTTTTACTTTTATCAGATCTAATCAAAAAGATTTAATCAAGATTATTAGAATAACCAATTAAGCATTTACTGGAACAGACTTTTTTAATACATTTTCATGCATCACTGAAGCATTTCTGTTCTCATGTTGCCGCACTGAATTAAAGAATGACATATTAATAATACTACACTGTTTGGTTGATTAGTGGCAGTTTATCAACAGTTACTGAAAATGGAGACACACATAAATTTACATTAATCTATAATGTCTATTACTGGCAGTGTTGTGTACTACCGCAATTAAGAGCACATGTTCACTGAACAGGCTCATATTTTGGGTAAATGACGAAGTGAATGCATCAGTTTGCAAGTTGTGAACTGGAACATGAGCATTTACTCTCATCACGACAGTTGAAGATGCTGTTTTAAGGAGCACCTGAGGATTTACAGCACTCGGCATGTCGACACAACACTAGTGGGACTGATTACCCGGGGAACCAATGGCCAAAGCCTGGAATAAAAAGTTTAGATTTATTTGCATTTATTTATTTAAAAGAAATAATGAAAAGAAAGCAGATTGACTTTGTGAAGGGAAAAAATAAAGAAGAAGAGCAGGGGCCCACAGAGACTGCTCATGCATAGGACTCAGAATCTGGTGCTAAGCCCCTGAACGCCTCTCAGTGTTTCCACCCTTTCTGATCTGCTTCCCACAGGTGTGTGACCTCAGGTGGCTGCGGTGGTATGATGTCATTACCACAAAGCCATCACATACACCTTAAAGTGAAAATAAGCCTTAACTTCCATATCACATAGCCTGGTATCCAGATAGATGTGGATACACAACCGGTAAACAATGGCCTGCAGATAGGAATGTACCTCAGGCAAACACACCAAAATGAAAATCAGTTGCACTGCCTGCTGGTCAAAGCGGGTTTTTGTGGCTCTGCTACGTCCCTGTAGTAAATAAAATCACAAAGCAAAGCACATTCAAACCCACCTCACATACACCAGACATAGCGTACGTCACATTGGAGTGCGCACACGTGTCAACACTTAGCTGTGCAGAAACATGCATGCAAAAACTTTAATTGCCTAGTCGTCTGCGGGCTCGGGGGCAAGTTTAACATCAACCTTGCCGGTTTCTCAGAAGCGGCTTGGTGGGTTATGAGGAGGGGCTGGAAAGGGTCGACTTACGGGTGAAAAGGAAGGTATTTTTAGGTTGTTTGTTTAGGTAATCTACTTGTAGCTCCCAGACGACAGCCTGTCTGGGGCCTCAAAGCACCTTCCATTGTGTGTGTGTGTGCGCGTGTGAGGGTGTGTGTCCCTGAGAACACCGCGCACACCACAGTGTCCCTGCATTGTTTGTGTGAATACATGCAGTCATATGCGCTGTGTGTGTGTATGTGTGTGTGTATGTGTGTGTGTGTTCAGTCAGGGTACATAAAAACTTTCCTGGGTCACTAGCTCTTCAACAGCTCATGTCAGCCCAATGACGGTCTGCTGGTCTCCACTGTGGCTGTCACTGCTTCGACCCTTGACCTCTCCGGTGTCACTCAGGCCTCACTCTCTCCAGACCACTTTCCCCTCCTCGCTCTCTCTCGAAACAGGATCGAGGTCACTGCTGTCGTTGAAGTGACACCCCCTCCGACTTGAAACTGTGTCAGCTCCCGTTCGCACGGACACAGCGTTGCATGACGTGCGCGTGCATTCCAAAGTTAGTAGCATGTGTCCACAAACTTTGCAGTTGGGCGTATGCATTGCCCTCCCTAACCTCGGGCTAGTTGAACCTGGCCTTGCGGGGGGCTGGGGGGCCACAGGGAGTGTAACAGGAGCCTGGGGTTAATGGCTGCCGCTTAGACAGGGTTACTCTGCTAATGTGTAATGTTCTAGCCTTTAGCTTTGATGTGAGGACAGACATGCAGGCACAGTGATGATGGGAAGAGGCAAACAAAGGGCAGCGAGATTCAAATGCACAGTGAGCTTTGAAGCAAGTGTGTGGGCACCACTGGAAGAGGGCCAGAGTTGAGTTTCTGGGTTACGTTTTGTATTTCTTGGACTCCTCGCCTCCTTTCACTCCGAGTATGTCTACTGCTCTCTTCCTGCCTTTTCTGTTATCTCTCCTTATCTTTATGGTTTCGTTCACCACTTAGGGTGATGCTTCATACTTGGCAGCTTTGTCGGTGATTCAAGCAGTACGCGATGCCCGGTAGAGCTGCTAAAAATATGTTCACAATTGCCTTTATTCTCTGGCTAAATACTACCATTGTCCTATCTTTACACACCAAGCAAAAAGAATCTACATCACACCAACAATTTTTGTGATTTAAATTCCTAAAGGTGGGACCATTTATTTTGGCTGGTTGCACATGTTGATAGGTGACACAGTAAACAGTTTAACAGACTGCACACCAACCAGGTCGGGTGGGAACGAGCTGGTGGTGCCGCTCATTCGGCACTTACCGCTAGTGATGCCTGTGATAACACAGTAGGCTACCCACACCTGGCATTGTGAGCTAGCACCATTAGCAGCGTCAGCACAGCTAGTGGTACTAACATAGTTTACAATGCGTAAGAGGTTTTGTGGCTCAGAAGAAAGCCGCTTGCTCACCAGTGAAGACTGGAGCAGGCAGTGGACGCCATCTTTCTGCATGTTAACATAGCCAACCAGCTGTCAGCAAAGCCAACAGAAAATAAAAGGAAACACATTTACATCCTAAAACATTAAAATTTCACCACCTCATAATGGATAGCACTAAAGCGTATTGTAAATCATTTCACTTTTCTTTTTTCTTAAAACTAACTGATTGGGTGTCAAGCTGCTGAAAGCAAAATTAACTACAGCTGACCTCCCATACTGTAAAGGTTAATTCTGTGTACCGGAGTCATGGATAGTGTGCTCTCAACACTTTACCTCAGGACTCTTTCTTCAGGAGAAAGTAGTTGCAAGGAGAACAGTTCAAAGTCAGGTGAAACAACCCCACAATACACAGCAGGTAGTTATATTGACGGTAATATCTACCGCAGCTGGCAGAGGTTGCGACACGACCACGCTAGGCTTGTTCAAAGAGCGATCACCGTCTGTACCCATAACCCCCCACTTCACCTTTCACATCTCCAGCCGTTTATCAGGGCCACTAGACAGGAGTCAATTCATCTTCCTCTCTCCTTTACTCTATTCACACACTCTCTCTCTGTCACACACATTCACGCTCTACTTAGATACCTACGTGCCTCCTTTTCATTTCAATCACTTCCTTTTATCTCAATCTCTATCCTCTCCGTCTTTCTCTGTTTTCTCCTGTTTCTTCTTCCCCCCACATTCCTCCGTGATGTGAGCCTTCAAGGGATCGCGTCTCTTTATTTATTTTTTTCTTCCCCCCCTTCCAGCAGTATTTGACAGCTCGCTGCGGATCAGGGGAGATCAAGGTTTCTAATCCCAGAGACGTGCCCTCGCATGGACACACCTCCGCCTTTGGCTGGAGATCTGCAGCTTCGGATCCCCGGTGCCGCGAGGCCTCCGCATCCCCAAATTACACTTCGGCTCTCCCACAGAGAGGTTACACCTCACAGGCAACCCCATGGTGCGTCGGATACACGTGTAGTTTGCATGCCGGTGCGCATACACATGTATTCACAGCAAGGGGTCAGCTACCTGATCTCAAAGCTCTGGCCTGAAACCAGCCATACATGCATGTATGTGTTGGAGTTTGGCAAACAGAGTTGCCAAGCAGTTCCCGCTGTAAATTCCCATTTCAAAGATTTCATTGAAGGGAAAGTTCCCTCTCATGTCTGGATGCTCAATATAAAGCTGGAGCCAGCAGCTGGTTAACTTATAGAAGCACAAAGATTGAAAGCAGCAGGAAACAGCTAGCCTGGCTCTGCCTGTCACAAAATCTGCCTAACAGCAGCTCTGAAGCTCTCTGATGAACATCTTATCAGTAATTGTTTTTGATGTGACCAAAACTGAAGTTTAAAAATGGCAAGTTGTTTTACGGAGGGTTATGCACCCTAAGTTATATAGGTATAAGTATTAGTCCATTGTCAGGCATTGCAGATAGTAAAGATGTCACAAGAACCGAGTCTTCGGCACCAAGTAGATGCCAAAATTCTGAAAACATGACAGTACTCCATTATCTCCTGTAGGTACTGGGGATACACTTTTTCCTGACCTGACGGGGCAGCATACACCAACATGTGTTCTAGTCTGTTGTTAAATGCCTAAGAAAGAACGCCTACTTGCAACAACAACAGCAGCAGCAAGTGCAGCTGCAGCACCAGCTCCTCATCGACTCTTCATAAAGGAAAATGTTTTTTGTAGTTGTTTGTTTTTTATTTTGTTTCCTGAGGCCAGCATATTTTCTAACTTTTTGCAATGGCAGTGCCACGTTTTTACACTACGCTACAAACGCCAGCAGCATGACGAGGCACTAAGCGTCTATTCTGCATTGAGCGCTGCATATGAGGATTTTTGCCTGGTCGCTGGGAGTTGAAAAAGGTTCAACTGTAGTTACAATGCTCGTACCCAGCCGTTGCATCACAGTGGAGGAGGGTTGGTTGCCTTTTCTTAATTTGCTCAATGACTAAATATTACATACATTTTAAAGTATTAAATATAATGTCTCCATCTGCTGGTGAGCCACCTCGATAAGAGTAAGCGTCCACAATATGATGTTAATTCCACTATAGAAGAGACTTGATGATCACTGAAATTACGTAGGGGAAAAAATGGACATATTAATTGAATTGTTACATATTGGATCGGCAAATAATCCAACATCGTGCATCCTTAATTACTTGCATGTTGACATGCCTAAGTACTATGATGCCCGCGAGCCATGAGCACTGTTGCTACTGAGAAGTAGCCAGTGAACTAATGAACAAGTTTACTAATTTAAAAAGCTGATTATGTTTGCATGTTTCTGCAAAGCAAAAACATGAGCGGCACACCCAACAGAGTTTCAACCTCTGCTGCTGGATGTCTCTTCCCTAAAATGCAACTTGAAAGTCAACTTCTGTCCCTGTGTTTTTGTGTGCACAGCCTTGTACCTTCAACTCTTTATCAATGCATAAGTTATTTCACAGTACAGTTGTTCATGCATCTTCTGTGGTGATGATTCATCCGGGAGAAGCCCTGAACTGTTCCAGACTCATCTACCACTGTCAGGCAGGTAATGAACAGGACTCTTCCTCCAGCACCCTAGATACCCAAAATACCTTCTCCCACTTCACAACTCTATTGCAGTGACAGATGTTGTCCACAAAATTATGTTTCCTCACAACACACTGCCTGTATTCCTCATTCTTCTTCCTACACACAGATCACACTCTCTAAGTCTGTGTGTGTCTTTCGAGGAAGAATGAGCCAGTGTGCCATTTCCTCCACCACCGTGATTAGAAAAGGGGGATCTCTGCTCATTAAAATGGGCACAGCGTCCAGTCTCAGGGCACATCAGATTACAGAGCGGCCCTTTATTGCAAGGCTTTTTGTCATAACCCCTAACTGATTGCCACGGAGCAGCCTTTGATTTGGCCACTGAACTCTGCGCCCCCTGAGAAAAAGGATGACGAGGAAAGAGAAGAAAAGACCACCTACCATCGGCTCGGCAGGATGGAGGGAGCTTAAGATAGAAATCAGCAGGAAAAGAGAGAGAGAGAGTGGGAGAGATAAAACATTTTCAAGGTGTTTGCAATCAGCCTGCCATTGTGGGATGCTGAGGGAGAGTTGGCCGTCCATCTGAAGAGCTGCTGGGCTGCTTTGTCTCCGGGCTCAGATCGCGCAACGCGATTGGAACGTTAATAGAAGTTTATGATACAGCATGTGATACGCCGGCCGCGACAGATGCACGGAATAAATATAGGACAGATAATAGTTCAGACACACACAGGCACACTCTGTCTGTCCACACACACACCCAGTCCTTGCGATCAGTAACACATTGCCCCAGATCAAAGGGATTTCCGTGCAATGGTGAACCGACGGATGAAGTGTAGAAAAAGCACGGTTGCCAGACTGGAACTAAATCTCTTTCCACTTCACTTCCCCCCATGTTTTTGTCTCTTTTTCTCTCTCTACCTCCCTCCCTGCCTCCTCATCTCCATCTCCTCCGCTTTTCTTGGCGAGAGAGGTCTGTCCTCCCTCCCTGTCAGCACAAAGAGGGTGGCAGAGACCCTCTTTCTCTTTCATAACCTCTCTCTCCGAAACAGTCCACCCATGCCCACTTGATCGCTGTCCACTTCTCCCTCTGTCCGTCTTTCTCTGCCTATACATCCGTCCATCTCTCTTTACAAACTCGGCCTCTTCTCTCGCGCCGTCAGCTGAGGGAGCGACAACGGCTTTTGGAGGAAAGAGGGGGAAGAAAAAATTTTAAGTGAGTGGAAGAGAAAGAGAGGGGCAAGAGAGCAAGAGGGAGAGTGTGCAGGAGTGCGGGAGAAAATGGAGGGAGAAGAAGGGAAACAGCCGGAGGAATGGGGGAACGTCAGGGATGGATAGAGGGAGAGGGGGGTGAAAGGACTGCAGGGTTGTGTTGGTAGAGAGCTGGGGTATTGATTCAGGGCCTTTTGACATGCTAATTTGCTTGCTGACTGCTTTAATCGCTCCCTCTTCCCATCGCAGGCTTCAAAGAGAGGATGCTTTTCAGAAAGATGAGAGAGGAGAGGAGAGGAGAGAGACATTTTATCATCCTTTTAAACCCCTTTTTGACACTTGCACAGCTATATGTTCCCGACACCAGCTGACAACCATGTTAGGGGAACTATAACAGATCATGCAAGCAAGATCGTGTAAGCTGTCCTTACTCCACATTAACCAACAACAGCACATCTCAACTGTCTTTGGCAGAATATACTGTTTAGAAGGTGGAGTGACCATGCTGTCCGACGGAGGTGTAGCATTTGGCGGACGGCGCAGGGGACACGTCCCCCTCAATATTTAGAACATATGCATTTGTCAACCCCCATGGTAGTAACAGAGGACTTTTATTTTGACAATATTAGACATTTACACCATAAACCGGTGCATAAAATTCACCAGAATGCAGGAAATTAAGTGTTTGATGCTAAAATTTTCTGGTTGAAGACCCCCTAAACCCCCACTTCAATTGTGTCCTCTCAAATGTCCGACTGAAATCTATGCCCCTGCTGTCCAGTGACAACGTCCAATTTTTGATATTTTGGATTTTTAACATGAACTGAAAGCTGTCCTTTTACATGGATACAAAAAAATATCTAAAAATCCATTAGATTATCTCAAAAACGCATGATCAAAAAGCTAAAAATGTTCTCCATTGCTCATCAGACATTTTGGAGATAAACAGATTTCAACGGACAGTGACAGGAAATTAAATTAGTGTATTTACTTTGCTGCTTTCAGAAAAGACATGCACTAATACAGTCAGGCTGCAGCCGTGGAACACTGGTGCACTGTCAATTTGGAAACAGAACAAAAGTATTTCACTGATATCTTTTTCTCCAAGATACTCCTGCTGCTGTATCACCAGTAGTCACATTTTTCGGTCAACAGTGTCCCTCAACAGCAAAATTTAGCAATTAATACATTTTTTTAAGCTCACTGGCATCCGTTTAACTTCTCAAATAAACAACTGAATGACAAAATCAAAAGCTGCTTTGTAAAATGGAGCTAGGACACAGCTTGATTTCTATTCTCATTAAAAAAATAAAAGCCAGCTATTAGTAAGCCAATTTATTCAGGATCATTCACAATCACTATCAACTGATTTCAATAATCTCAATGACACTTGTTGCCCTTTAACTCCATCTGAAACTAATGAGATGATCTCACGCCACTGACAGTTTGGTCACTCAGTGGGCAGATTATAAAGTTTTCATCCTAACATATTATTTAGTCTCACATCCAGAACCGAAATCTTATTTTCCAAAAAAACATTTGAGGCTGGGATAATTCTACTTATTTCTGATGAAGTTTGACATGCTTCTGGCACTTCCTTGAAACCAGTGTCAGTTTCTTGTAGCAACGCAAAACAAAGCACGCTGCTTCAAAAAGTGCACAAAGGGAACTTGATTTTCAGAGGAAAAAATGAGCTTTAAAACTCAATCGGAGATAAATGACTTAAAGATGTATATTCGTGGCAGCGTGTTTGTACGCTCTGGCGCTGTGGGAGCACTGCTGCGGCCACCAGCCCCGGGTCATGCTCGATCACCGGTGGCTTCCTGCCCTGAGCAGGGCACGGCGAGGGGAAGGAGAGAGGGGTGATGAGTGTCGAGAACTGCAAAGGGAACAAACACTGAAGCAGGACGGCAGCCCGGGCAGGAAAAACATTTCAGCACCTCAGCTAATGACGGCTGAATTACCACCCCCCCTCACCTCCCTCCTTCCTCCACCCATCCAAGGGAGGATTTGTGCGTGTTGAGAGGACTCTTTTTTTTCATCAATTGAGGAGCAAAACAGGAACAGAATATAAAAAAATGCTTTAAGCAATTATTGCAGCAGGAAGGGGAGGGTGGCGGAGGATTGCTCATGAGACATTTTGTCCTCCCTTTCTGTATCTGTTGTTCTTTCCTGCTCTCCGTTGGTAATAGATTCCTCGTCTCTATTCAGCAGCACAAAATGAGCCTCTCTGGTGGCAGGGAGAGTGATGAGTACATTCACCTCCATTCTGCCGTGCTCTGCTCAGCTCTGAGTGTGTGTCTGTGTGTGCACAGTGCTAAAGCTTGTGTGTGCGTGTGTGTGCATCTGCTATACATATTTATGAATGTGTCTGTGTACTTGAGTCTATTACTTAATATGTCCTTTTGTACACGTGTGTGCCTGGATTTTTGTGTGAGCCCGCGTGCACGGCTCTACATGTGGGTGCGTACACGCACGTATTGATTGCTGTCACCTCCTTCCCTGCATGTGTGATTTTTATTATGCAGGTCTGTGTGCACACTCACACACTCGTGCACGCGCCCGCATGTGCGCGTTTGTGGGAACAATGATAGGTGATGATGTTCCGTGTGCTGCTCCTCGCTGCCTCCCTCCCCAACAGTGAAGGTAATCTCATTATTCAGCCCACTTCCTGCTGCTGCCACCAGAGACAGGCTGACGAACACTAACCACCTCGACGGCCGGAGCAGAGAGAGGGAAGAAAAAAAAAGAGAGGGGGATAAAAAAGACGGGTGAAAATTGCTAACAGAAACTCCACAGGAAAATGGAGGGGGATAAAAGGAGAACGAGATGGATGATAAAAAGGAAAAATGCTCATCACGAGTCATTAAAGCAACAGGAAATATGAAGAGACACAAAACACGGATAGAAGAAAAGAACAAGCGAGCAACCGAGAAGAAGATGCAAATGCTTAATTTGTGTGTACGCAGAAGAGGCAGAGGAGATGGAGGAAAACAGGGGAGGGAAAGGAAGAGCAAGGGACTGAGTCTGTGTGTTTAAAGCCATCGGGGACCGGCGGGCTAAATAGAATTACGTGGTGAATTTAGAATGATGCTCCCAAGCGCATATTTAACACTGTCAACAGAGGGAGGGAGAGAGAATGGAAGACCCAGATACACACACACACACACACACACACACACAGTGAGTGGCACACAGGAGAGAAACTTCATCCTTAAAACCTCTTAATCCAACATGAATGAGAGTTTCCAGCTCAGCAAAGACTGCTGGGAATAGAGAGGGCGGCGGGGGGTCTCAGGTGAGAAAATGCTACGATCACACACTGACATCACAAGCAGGCTAAGCCGTTATCCACATACATGCAAACAGGTTTGGGGGGGAAATGCAAAGTGGAGGAAATTGCTCTCTTCAGGGGAAACTTAATACAGCAAAACAGGAATGCATTAGTGTTTTTATTAAATAAATGGGAGCAAAATGTGCAGGTAAAGCGCTCTGAAACTTTAGTGATAACTTGGTCCTTGTTTTTGAGGCAATGTTATCCCTCTTTTGCACCAAAATTAGTATACAGATTTTTTTTTAACATGAGTAAACCCCCTAAAAATATGCTATAGACTCCTTTCACATTGCCAGTAGGCCAGAGCTGTGAACCCGGCTCTGCAGCTAACAGGTGTGCCTGTCTGTGTGCCTGTTAAAACTTTACTTTGGTTCCTTTTTATATATATATATATATATATATATATATTCCTTATTCTTAGTCTCTTAGTTACTTAGTCTCTCTTTCAAACTTGGTTCAGACTCATTTGGGACGATGTTAAAGCGCTGCTGGAGTGGAGACAGGCGGTATTTTGTGGTGATGCGTCATTGCATCTCGCCGGTAAAGGAGCTTAATTTGTGCATTCACCCAGGTGTTGTGTGTCCATCAATGCCACTCAGACCTGGAGCCGATACATACCTGTGACTACTGCAGAGTCATTTGACCCAGGTGTGAATGCTGATTGTGACCTTTTCCGTTACATTTAAAAGCCAGAAGGTGTTAGCAGGTTTTTTGTGCAGTTGAAAAGGGGCTATAGCTACTATGAAAGAGAGAGAGAGGGTGTGTGTGTTGATTGGTGGTGATGATGGGTTGTAGGGTGCCGGTTCACAGCTCAACCATGAACCAGCATTCTTAAGTGTGAAAAGTGTCACCTTCACGCCCCAACCGAGCCGTTTCCACAACAAACACACACGCCAACAAATTTAACTTGGAGGACACACACACATCTTGAGATCTGCTGATTTACCGGAAAACACACAGAACTGCTTTTTGCAGAGGTAAAAATCCTGCCAAAGCACACCATCATTCAAAAAAAAAAAAAGTTGAGGTACTTATCATTTCCCCATAATGACGTACGTAGTTTTCACTAATCTTTCCCTCTCAACTCCTCATCAACACCCCCACCCCTCCAACAGTAGGGACCCTCTCACCAGATGAGGAGCGAAGGGACTCCGTGACCCCCACCCTTCATCAACAAAACGTGTGGGGGGAGGTGGTTAACAGGGAAAGGGATCCCAAATGCAAACAGACAGAGTCCCCTCTCCTTAGACCAGGAGGCCCCTTGGCCCTCAGTGCCCTGGTAGCCCCTCTTGCCTTGGCCCTGGGTGTACACCCTGGCCACCCTTGGCCCGCCTCGATCACAGACACACATACACACACCCCCGCCGCAGCTGTCAAAATCCTGACGTCTTAATCAATCCTGGATCCACGACCCTGTCAGGCGCAGCAGCAAGATGGATGCAGAAGGGGATGACCCCTGACCTCTGCCAGGGGTGGAGAATACAATCCCTACGTGCCCCATCAGCCCCCCCTTCTACCTTCTCTCCCCCCCCCGAACATCGCCAGCCTCAGTCGGCTCCGCTGCTGCCCCAAACAATGATGGAGGAGAGCCCATTCATCCTGGGCTGGGAACCAGGGGCCAAGGTGCCCTTGTAACCCCGCACGCACACAAGACAAGCACAGACGCACAACTATGCGAACACACACACACAATTGGGCTTGTGTGCAGCATAGAAAAGCTTTAAAAAGGAAGGTTTTGAAACAAATCAAGCCGTATAGTATGAGCAAGGGCTGATTCACTCTCGTACACTTGTTTAAACTTTTTAAAATGCCACAAAACTGTTAAGACACACCGTAAACCACAACTCTGCCTAGATACTCACCCCCCTACTCTGAAAACCAGCTAAAGTCCTTTGGTCAACATGGTCATATAGGAGCAGAGCCTCTCTCCTATAGAGCCTGTCACACGGAGGAATATTAACCAGCTCATCAGTGCACTTGAAGAGTGACAGTGGCCAGCACCTTTTAACCCTTCAGTCACTGGATCTGACCCACGCTGACGCCTCAGGCAGCCATGCAGCGTCAAACCCAATGTGCTTTATCCAGTTTCCAATTGCAAGTGAAATGCTGAGAAACTTTTTAAACTATGTAATTGAGGCTAAAAGTGAATGGAGTGGATGCATTGGCACTGTAAACTTAAACAAACCAAAGCAGATGCAGTGATATGTAAACTAAATGGATATATTGGCTTGAAAAGTAATACTGCCTGCTCAGAGGCTGGCATACGCTCCGAGACTGCATTAGTCATATAAAAGCAAGGTTTCCAAGTCCTTTGTTGCCTTCTTTGGAGAGTCAGAGCCATTTATCTCAACTGGAATTAAAGGGAAGCGATAAGGAGTCAGTTTCAATGTTTGAGGAAAATTAAAACTATACAGTATGAGATCAGGGTTCTCATTCTGATTTGAAAAAAGAGAGGTTATTATAGCAAATTGCATAATAGAAAGCCAATCCAAGATTACACAGCTCTGTCACTAGCTACTTTCTGGCCTCCCCCCCAGCTCACTTGTACCCCTTTGCCTCCCCACCCCCAAGCAGCCAACAGCACCCCTAAATCACCAGACCTGTTTGTCACGCAATTAGTCCTCCAAGATAAAGGCTCCCTCGTAAATTAGGAGAGGTGTAGTGGTCCGTCCCCCCTGTTAATCACCCGTGCCCAGCCTCTGACCCCTCACTGCTGTGACTCGCTGCTTTTTGTGTGCGATGGTGGTGGGTGGCGGGTGGGTTACACCAATAAACCATCGTGGCAGAATTGGCATGCCCTCGCCTGGCCAGCTGACAACTGCGAGCCTCGGCTTGGCAAAATGCTGCATGTGTTCCACAAAACAGCTGCTGGATACTACGAGATGCCATCCACAATACACTGCTGCATACCATAAACTACAACCTACTGCGTGCAGTGAAACAAGCGAGCTGAATTAGGGCGGCATATATCAAGTGGCATTTCTCCTAAGAGCCTGAGTTGGGAACATCTGAAGGCAAAACTCTGCAAAGTTCCATTGGCATCGTTTAATGGGCATTTCTAGGCAACGCTCTGTATTCAGCAACATGCTGAAGGCTCTATCATGCCCCTGATTTTAAAAAAATCTGAAAGGAGGCCCTCTGCACTCACCTTAAAACCTCATCAAACAGCCTGGTATAGGATCACGGCAAGCTGAGACTAGAATAATCGTCCACGAAGGGCTATTCCCCCCCTACCAAATAGCACTATTTCAACCCCATCTCACAGCTGTGTATTTTCACCCTTCTCATACCTGTTTGGAATGATAAACTCTTTCTCTCTCCTTCCCTCCCTCCAAAGCTGTCTATCTCTTTTTCCCAGCTTCGGTTTCCATTGGGAATAAGGGAAAGAGCAGGTGGGGGTGAAAGACACAGCGGTGGTGCGAACCAGTTGGAGCTCTACCCTCATCTCCCGGTGTCACCTATTCTCCAGGGATGCATCCCATTGCACAACACCTCCCAGTGGGTCCGCTAATTACTCCATTTACAATCATCATTGCTTCTATCACCCAACCAGGCACTGGAAAGAAGACTGTAGAGAGAAGGATAGCGAGGAGTAAAAAATATCCGACAGAGTGCGAGGTGGGTGAATCGAGGGAGGGAGGGGAGGGAAGGACAAAGAGAACGAAACATGGGGGATAAAGACAAAGAGGCAGAGCAAGAGGATGGGGGGAAATTAAAGAGTTGGGATACTGTAGGGACTGGCAGGGTTTGAGGGGAGAGAGTGATCTATAAATAGAGAGCGTAAAAACAGTCAGCCCCAAAAAACACAAGACAAATGTCAGTTCTTTACCTTGGCATTCTGCATTGCGCTCCTCGTATCCGGGGTTACACAGGCAATTCCCAATGGGCACCAGCCACTCTCCATCAGCCCCGCAGTACATCTTTGGAACCTCCTTCTCCTCCGAATTATCCACGCATGAGCCACGAACTTCCACAAGTGAGGACGTATCCGCTCCAGTGATGGTATCAGGAAACTGGGCCAAGTTACGCACCGCTAGAGGACATTTCTTGTAGAAGACCCTGACGGACACAAGCGCAATGCACGCTCCAACATCCTGGAAGGCCAAATAGAAGCCCTTGCGGGTCAAGGCGCCCACGTCCCGGACCTCTGTGTTCAGCTTCATGATGCGGTCGCCGATGTCCACCTGAGTGAAGCTCTCGTCTGCGGCGATGGTGTCGATCTTGCCAAACTGGTTCTCGCGGATGTAGCGCTCCTTGTCGTTGTTGGACTCGTAGTAGTAAAGATTGAAGGTTTCCTTGCAGGTTCCCATTACCCCCGGGAGGCTGTTGCAGTCCCGCAGGGTGAACTTAATCTCAATGTAGACACGCTGGGCACCGCCTCGGGGGATCCAGTCAGTGCGGAGCCAGTTGTTCTGGTTTGGCTCCATGACGTTACACACCTGGTACGTCCGGATGGGAATGTTCTTTTCATCCATAATACTCACTTCCTCCCACTGGGGAAAAGACACAACAATAAAAAATGTTACAGGGATATTCTTAAACCTCTGAGGTTCAATCAGCAGCTTAATTACCTTTGTTGAGTTCCAAACCAGTTTGAGGACATTCAGAATGGTGGGAAAATGCTACAGCAGCGTCACGGCTGAACTGTTAAAGGTTAAGGACATCAGAGAAATATAAAAACTAAACGCTCTCTTAATTAAAATGGACCATGTAAGTATCACACATGACTGGGGGCCAGTCTGTGCAAAGAATGAGAGATACTGTGCAAAAGAGCATGCGGGGAAGATTAGTCAATATTTGAGTCTCTGCAGAGCAATTAATTGATGGCTAAACTTAATGCATATTTTATGAATGGCACCTAATAGACTTGTTAGGTCCTAATATAGAATCACAAAGATATTAATATTCATGGCTTCCCCTCAACTGCGAGAAAGGAAATTTGCAATTAGTTCTATGCTTCTGTAATGCCTACACTTCAATTACTTGGGGAGTGGTATACAAAATCACACACACACACACACACACACACACACACACTGAGAGACCAGTATGACTCGAGGTATTGGAGAAGAAAGGAGAGAATAAAAACACCAGATCATGTGGATGCAAAAACTCAAGTTCTGGAATCAATGCTAATGATCTAATGTGCGCCTGCTTTACATCAACATACATGATGGGGAGTGGGAGACAGGCACACATGTTCGCTGCCGCTGTTAGTATGAACTCATGGGAGAGAGAGAGAGAGAGAGAGAGAAAGAGGGAGACGCTGACGTGGGGTGCATGGATTACGTTATCCGAGCTTATTTTTGCCAGGAAGGAATGTTTGTTTTACTTATGATAAAGTTCCCCTCTGAACAGATCACCGCGGAGCAAATACAAGCATGTCTTTAGAGGCTCAAAGCGGTGTGTTCCCTTAAGTTTCCTCGCCGTGTGTTTTAAATAGAGTCTTTGACTGAGCTGGGCTGTAAACAAGAGCAGACAGGCCTTTGGCTGCCGTAGCTTCAACCATTTAGAAAACTGTATTAAAAAAAAAGTCATAATGGAACAGTGGAAGATATGGGTTATACTGCCAGATTTGATTTGACGCCTTATCATAAACAATCTGGTTTAAAGCTTTATTTCCCCGGAGGAGAGTGGGATAATGCTAAACATAGCTGCGGCTGTATGATTCGAGAAAATGTCTATCATTCCCCGCTGTTCCATTCCACTCTGCTCTCTTCCTTTAGCCCCCCTTTTGTTGTGGAAATCAAGCGGCGCTGAGATAAGGCCGCACCTTTCCCCGATAGCGGGGAAGAGGGAGAATAAGGCCAATTGGTCGTAATGAGAGGGTGAATGCAGGCTTGCCGGGGCTGCCAGGACCCTGTCAATCACTTGTTTGTGATAAAATGGCCGAGGGGAGGACCTGAGCACGGCGCCGGCCAAGTTCATTGAGCAGAGCTTGCGATCAGAGCCTGGAACAGCTGCACAAGGTGAAATTCTCCTCCCTTGGGTGCCTATTCATTAGCTGACACGACTGTTGCTAATTTGTATTAATTTTCATGAAACATTAAAAGGGTCGCTTGTGCTCATCATCACATTTCTGTGAGTAGAACAAATGAAGGGGTTAATGCTGACTGGCAAACACTGTAATTTGTTTAACATCAACAATTATTCATGTAGCTCAACACTGACTTTCAGATGCATTTTTGGCCGTGATCAAATTGAGACGTGGTTAAGGCATGGCATGTGCCTTACCTTCCCTTAACCACCAGTGCCCGTGGCCACTGTGGGGCCCCTATTCTTCCTCTTATCAGGGCCACTGCAGATATCCCAATTAGACTGAGGGATCGTGCATTTGGTCGACCCTATTCCCCGCTGCTTTACAGCGAGATCCAGTCATCCTGCGGCAAGAGCTAAACCCCTCTGCACTTTCCCCCTTATTCATCCATTCCAGAGGACCCTCTCTCAGCTGCCAAGTTCCTCTCTCTCCCTCTCTTCGACTCAATGGTGGAAAGGGATATAAAGTTTCTCCACAAAGACCGATTCAATCCACCGTCTATTCAGGAAACCTGACGCCCGCTGCAATATCGGCCCCTGCATCTGACCATTACAGAGTGGTTAGAGAGAAGGGAAGCGAGGAGAAAGGGGAGCAGGGGTTGGGGGGTGGAGGGGGGTGCCTATAGACCGGTGGTTCTCAAAGTGGATTCCGGGGACCCCATGGGGCCCTGGAGGGTGTTCCTCAGGGCCTCTATGCACAACAAAATTCTAATTTACCCATATTTTCGTGCAGGATGCTGGAAATTACGCCTTGATCTCACCCTGCGCCCAATGCTCCTACAGTGCAGACAGCTGCACAATAAATCATCAACAATGATGCCATAAAGGGCTCACCAGGACTAAATCTTATCAAAGAGGGCTGTGTATCTGTTTGGCGGTCCACTCCGGAGCTCTTGCCAATAATGGATATTATCTCTCCATTTTTTGTTCAATAGGGGACCATGCGTCCTAACAAGGGGACACTTCTTTGCACTACTTACCCCTCCTTCTGTCGGGTTGGCGACCCATCCCAGCTCCCCCTGTACAGATCTGGAGTCCAATAACGTGACTGGAAAACAAGAATGGGAGAAGTGAGCACGCAGCCTCAGCCCGTCCATACAACATCAGCATTGGCATGTATAATCCACTTAGGTCTGACACGCCGAGAAGGGAAAATGGGTTCCTGTTTTTCCCACAAACAAAAGCTAAATGAATGGGCTTTACTGTTAAAGCCATTTATGGAGGAGGAAAACGCTCTCATGATGAATGTCAGAGCACTCAGAGAATAAAAACTGTAGGCCAACGAGTCCTGTAAATGTTTTGCTATGTGCAATTCCCTGCTGCACCTAACGCATGTCGTTGTGATTGATTTTCGTTAACATAGAGAATTTCTGCGAATGACAAATGTATTTCCCCAGTGTCTTTAAAGTAGGAATATTTCATTTTCCTCAGCGTCGGCCCGAAGCATGTTTGATGTGATCGGAATCAATTAGGGAGCCGTGTGCATAAACTTGGAAGAAAAAGCGCATTTAAAATGTCTGCGACACACAGACACGCTGTCTTATACAATATTCAATCGAGGAAAAGGTAAAACATTATGTCTGTTAAAGAAACATGTTCGATTAAATTAAATTGCTTTGATTGTTATATTTATTTTCAGGGGTTTGAATTCGGTTTGAGTAAAATGTCCAATCGGCTGCTCAGCATAAATTAATTACAAAGCCTGTTATGTAAGTCCACAGTATAAATTATTAGGCACAATACAGACTGAACCATTTTAAATTTGAAGCATTTTTTACATATTTAACTTCACACAGCCCGGGATGCGTCTTTGTGGACTTGTTGTGTCGTACAGCTTCGCAGAACAGACACAGAGACGTGATTCTGCAGGGGACTGACTCCGTGTATCCAATACGATGGTTTGAAATATAATTAAGTACTTTATTTATTTGTGTTTGCACTGGAAAGTGGGCTTTAACCTGTACTGGGCCTAACATTTTGAAACTGGATACACTGCGCCCCGGGACCCCGAGCTGGCAACTCCAGTCCCGAAACCTCCAGAGCTCTTGTTTTGTGCAGAACACGCCGTGCTCGATTTAAACATCTCGCACTTCACTGGTCAGTAAACCTAAACCTTACAGCGCACAGAACCGAGGACATGTTATTTATCACTGGGGGCTTTTCTTTAATTCTGCGTGCATTTATTAAACCGAGCTGCACAATTTAACTTTCGCAAACGGCTTATATGTCATCTCCATAATCACCGTCTACCCAAACCCCGCTGTGACAGCAGGAGCGACCACTGTGAGCAATTCTGAAATTGATAAATAAAGAGCTGCTTGTGCCGATCTGCGAGTCTCCCACTGACTCGTCTGTGCACTTCATTTCGGTTCTACAAGCCGTCCGTTTACAAGATGCTGCGCAACATTAAACTTCTTTTTAGGGAAAGACCGTCTTGACCTTCCCTCTAACAGAGAAACCAGCACGTATCGGAGCTGGAAGTATCCCTGCTCGGAGGCTTTACAGCAGCAGGCACGATCCCCTGCCCGAGCCGACACCAAAACAGCCGATGCGCATTTGGACAGCCACTTCTCATTCCACTTGCGTTCTCGTAAAACCCCGCAAAAGTCGCTGCGTAAAGGTGACCGTCGGTGTTTTCCACCGTTAAACTCATCCCGGCTCCACGCACTCGGAACTAGGGGCCACGGAGTGAGGCTCCGCGGCGCAAACACGCAGAGACACGGAGCGGGGATGAAGTCACAAGTCCGCGGCATTTATTTTTTTCTCCCCAACAACCTTACCTTCATTTGGGGGGTATATCCGTGCCGGCGAAACAAATGTAGAAATCCCAAAAACAAGAAAGGTGGCCGTGAACAAAATCCCTGCCATGAGTGCCATTTGTGTCGTTGTTCCGTTTCTCTCTCCTCTTTTTCTTTCGTTGCTCTTCTCCCAGGTCCTGCTCTCTCTCACTCCCTCTCTCTCCCCCTTTCTCTCTTTCCCAGTGGAATATGGGTTTGAAGCGGACAGTGGGAGAGAGACGCAACGAGCGCACCACAGCCAGGAGGCGGGTCTACTCCGTGCGCTCTGACGCGGACCCCGTCAATCCATATAGGAAACGTAGTGGACGGGAGGGGGGGAGAATAATCATTAACTAGCCCCCCTGCACCCCCCAAACAACTCACTCTCGTATTTACCAGTGGACACTTTAGTTAGGGACACGAGGAGATGGTGCCAGTGTGAGGTGGCGCTTCTCCTCATGCAGGTAAACGCGATGTAAAACTCCTGGAGACTGCGAGTCACCGATTGACATTACACGAATAAACTACGGGGTGAAATGCCCTTTTGGTCAACAGGGGAAACAAACTGGAAGCGTGCATGTGTGTGCGCGCGCTGCCTAGATTTCAAGTAGTTTGTTAAGGGGCTGAAGTCTGCCTCAACCGCTGCTTCCTCAACTCTAAATGCAAGACAAAAACTGCTCCTCAACTATATATTAATTTGAGTCAAATGCAATGCGTCAGTGTGTGTCCTCTGTGTTCCTCAGCGCGCACACTGTGCTGCTGATCCTGCATGTAGTCTGGCTCCAGTCAAGCGCAGCGCTGTCCAAGGTGAGCCGCACCAGACCAAGGTCGCCACCTAGCGGAGATATTGACGCCTGTTCTGCCTCCGAAATTGGATTAAAGAACAAGCATGAGCATGACCTCCCTAACATTACATGGTATTGCACTTTGTGAAATTGACAATGCCTGTTTTGTGATTGGTGGCGAGCTTGTATTGGATTATTGTCACTTGCTATTATTCTAATATTATCAAGGCTTTATGGGTATTTATGATGAAATGTGCACAGAGATTCATCCATCACTACAGGGTACAGAGCAGACCTGGTGTTGTGGAGCTGCAGAGGTGAGTGGTGTGCAGGAATTGATGTTACTTCTGCTGTTCTTTCTTCAAACAAAGGCTGCATTGTCTGCGTTTGAGAAAAGCCAGCTGTGCCCAGGTTTGGGGTTTTGCCCAGGGTGCTCTCACTCTTTTATGTCCTCCCACACAGGTCCTCTATTGCTCCCATGAGATGTGCCCGTAGCACCGGCAGGCAGGCAACCTTTCAATGATCTGCGGGGGAGATTGTCACTGTGTGGGCAGGTTAGGGCGTTCTGCATCACCACACACTGCGACCAGTGACCACAGAGCTCTCCACAACCACAAGCAGCACCTTTATAATAATGTGTCTTCTTTAGAGTCCTTAGAAGTCGCAACAGAACTCATTCATGATTATTTCTGATATGTGAAATCTATAATTAGTATTAAATGAAGCAGCTGCTGTTTGAATTTAGACGGCTTCATTTCTCAAATTCCTGTTTGTGATGGTGAGGCAATGCAGGCTATAAGAAGTTTTCCTCACACTCAGCAGGTGCCTGAATGCCCCTCTTCCCCTCATCTCATTACAGAGTCATAAGACACACATGAATGTGTCTTTGTGTGAAAATATTGTCTGTAGCCTCTAGCATTCACGTTTGGCAGATTCCAAGCACTCCAGTTCCCATGCCTTTTTGTAGCTGTCACACCAACCTCAGGCTTCCAAGACTTGGCTACGATAAATTTATTTCTGCCCATACAAGGAAACATCTAGTAGTTTTCTCATCGGGGTGATCTCACTGCGAATAGACCTGCCATTGTTTCAAATGCTTCTACAGACATAGTGTGGCTTTGTTTTTTCCCTCGCAGATGCCGCTCAAAGAAAGAGGGAGTATAGTGGGAGATTTTTCTTTATGGATAACTGGTCTGAGAGGGCAGCCATGGAGTCCTGATCTTGGATTGCTCACGGAAACGATGTTAGGTCCAGAAGAATGAGGCTGATTTAGAAATAGGAGAGGTGTGTGGGTTTATGAGAGTCTCCTGGGACGGGATACTGTGCCTTTGTGGGGTTATGGTCCGTCCGGTCGAAGTATCTTTACCAGCGTAATGAAGCAGACAAAGCACCTGGTGCTCTACAGAAATTGGCCAATTTACCCCCAAACATTGATTGTGCAAAACGACATCTCCTGATGAAGGCTGCTTTCCTTCGCTTTCTCCCCTGACGACGAGCCTGGCAACCCTAAAAAGCCAGAGGGGCACCTGGAGGGCCGCTTTTGATCTTTTCAGCCAATGGCAAAAAAAAAAGTTTTGCAGACCGACAATGGCGGACGACGATGGTGGTCAGGACAGGGTGGGAGTGGGCGGACTGTGTCTCTTGTCTTTCTTTATTTGTGTCACAGTGTTTTTGATTGATTACACTCCCATCGTTTCCTTTATCTTCCTGTCAAACCCTCGGCTTTTTTTTTTTTTTTTTGTATATAGAGGTGGGGGAAGTGGCGTAGCAACCCCTCCCTCTCCCCATCCCCTTCCTCTAGCAGCCCACTCCGCTTTCTCCAGATGGCATCTGCTGCCCACACATCTGCATTGTGTGCCAATCATGCACACCGACTCTAAATCCTTTGCTTAACACACACACACACACACACACACACACACACACACACACACACACACACACACACACACACACACAAGCTCACTGAAATAAACACACACAAACTTGTGTTATAGCCTGATGTGCTGATATTTGGGACTCCTATCGCCTTTGATATAAACTGGATATGAATCTGTTGCATCCCGCTCTGACACAGTGAACGTTCTAACTTTTTCACTCAGGGTGTCAGTCTGTGAAATCGTGTCTGAGGCTGTTATTAACCGACATTTTAGATTTTTTTTTTCTTCTAATTTTACAAACAATGCTTATAGCTGGGTGAAAATGAGAGGCTGTCTCTTACAGCAGCCTGACAAACACCCGCTGCTATTAGTCATAGCTGCACTGAATAGATCAGTTCTTCTGTTCAGATAGTTTTATTGTTATTTTTGTTAACGGACATTTCGACTGGTCTGAACGTGCTAGTATTTGTGTTTTTCTAATGTGCACTGTCATTAGTAACCATTTGATATAATAATAAGGAATTTTCTCCCAGAGCCAGAGTAGTCAGACACAATTTCATGCAAGATAAGTGGGAAAAAAAATGCTGAGAAGCAGGAATAACTGCCATATTTACAGTATTAACAACAGTTTCTAAGCATAAACACTGACACTTAGGAGAATGACACCAAAAGGATGAATTCAAGAATAGGAAATACATTACTGCAAAATAAGATTTGCCAAATTAAGACATATTGTTGCTATGAGTTCTTGTCGATTACGGAGTAGTCATGTGTAACAAAGAACACCATGTCTTTGGAAGTCTGTCCGTCCTGGAACAGGGATCCCTCCTCAGTTGCTCTTCCTGAGGTTTCAACCATTTTTTGTCCCTGTTAAAGGTTTTTTGGGGAGTTTTTCCTAATCCGCTGCAAAGGTCCAAAGGACAGAGGGATGTTGTATGCTGTAAAGCAAATATTTATTGTGATATTGGGCTTTATAAATAAAATTGAATTGATTCATTTACAAAATGGCACTTAATGCTAAACTACAGTCTCATATTTATACACGATGATCAGTTTATCACTCCTCAGACATTATTCAGCACTGCAACAGAGAAGCAATTGGCTGTTTTGAAGTAGAAAAAGTGATGCAGATTATCACTAGTCAGAATCCAGTTGTAACATAATCACAGACCAGTTTGTTCTCCTCTCGTCTTTGTTTTGCACATAAACCTCAAACTGATCAAACTTTGTCTTTGTTTCTCTTTGTCCATATTGTAACTAAAAGAACAGGGCCTCATTTTTTTATAGTCTGACAACAGCCGTGCATGTAATTATTATTTTTAATGCTGTTATCTGTAATCTCATCACAAGTTATCTGATTCCCTTCAAAGCTTTCTTTCTTTATAACTTGATTAAGCCTATTTAGGATTTTTTAATATATGTGTTATTGAAGCTACACATTCACATGGAGACTGATGCAAGTATATACGTAGTGAACTGTTAACTGTTGATCACCCTGGGTGGGTTGGATGGTTAACTCCACCTGTCATCCTAGAGCCTATATACACCTGACAAAGACTCAACTGGAACTGAAATGTCTGTTTAAATAAATAATATCATGGTTCAGATTCAGTGTGCAGGCGTTATTCTTTTTATGCATGCTAAGTTCCAATAACTTTGCACCTACATGGAATACAGTGTGTCCATAGCTACGGTCTTTCTAATTATATCAGAACATGCACCATCGTGCTGATCAGTTAAGCATCAGTGATGAGAGACACATTGAGCTATTGTATTCGAGCTAGATCATGTTAAAAGTATGGCGTCCTCACAAACTTTGATACATGTATAGCAGAAAATGGGAGCCAATCAGGGCCGAGATTTGTGACTCGTGTTTGCTGTAGGCGGCGATAGTGACTGGAAGCTAAAACACAAAAGTTGTCAACTGAACATCGGCACAATGATCAGCTCCCAGCCTTCAAAAACCCATCAGACAGCTCCTACAACCGAACTCAATGTGTCACATCTCTTCAGGAATCACACCACACATTTATTGTTGACAATGCAAAACCCTCCAACACCCCCTCCCCCTCTCATCTTCTCCCACCTCCCTTACTACAGTTTGGGCTATTGTTTCAACTGAATTCCCTAAAGCCCCTCCTGCTGGCCTGTGACCCCCCTCAGGCTACACGCCCTGCCCACCGCCTCCGGAGCAGCTTCACGTGGTGCTCCTCGGGCCCGCAGTGAGGAGGACAGTCCCTGGAGGTCAGAGCGAGTGGGAGTCGGAGGAGACCGGAGCAGAAAGGGAAGAGGAGATCAAAGGAGCAGCAGGAGAGAATCTCTGAACCAGAATGTCAGAGATGAGATGAAATCCACTGGACTGGAAATATTGCTCACACAAACACACAGATGCACTCGTGCACACCAGCAGTCTACACTTGCTTTGTGTTTTGCAACATGATGGGACTTGTTTTCATCTTCGTCTGTGATCTTCCAAATCTCCTGAGGGTGTTTTGCAGTCTCGTAAATCTCTCGTTAATTCTGCCAACTAATTTTATATCCATAAATGACAAAGTGAATTGCTGATGATCCATTTCAAACTTATAAATCTGTCATCAGTGTTACTGTATTATCTCAGAATTCTCTATTAACTGCAGGTCTTTCTAAATCCTTTTCTTGAAGTCTCCTCGACATCTATTCTATTTCAAGCTATTCTTTTCACACTGTCTCGACTCTTTCGCAGTTACAGCACTCTTAATGCCCACTGCTGTTTGCTCTTTATCTCCACAGGACAGCTTTTTGGAAATGTTTACGAAATGTAAAGTCTGACTTGCATCATTACTGTGTTTATCTCCTGAACGGCTGCTTGACCAAGCCCCTTCCTGTTCAGCATTTACATTTAAATGTAAGGCTTTTTGGTGGAAAATTTACAAACCTGTTCTCTTGTATTCGTGATTAAGACGCCGTCACTTCGACTCAAGGTAGACATTTAGAGGCAATCAGATGTGCTGCTCTCTGGGTATTCCCTGTGGAGATAAAAAAAGAACATATCTAATATTTTCTTCTTCCAGTCCAAAGTTTCTTCCCGTGACATTTCTAAAGAAACTAACTGAGGCAGGCTGAGCAGGTGCATCACAACTGGCCACTCGCAAGCTTTCTGCTCTCATATAATGTCTTTGATAATGGTAGCAAATTTACCGCTCAAGATTTGCGTCTTGTTTCTTGTTGGCTGAAATGTTGCTCGCATATTTTATCAGCTGCAGCTTAAGCTAATACTCAAACTCTAAGCTGGTTTCAAACTCTTTCTCCTGCTGGCTTTTTAATGTTGTCAGATGATTCATATCAAATGAAAGACTTAAAAAAAAAAAAGTGAAGCTAAGGCTGCACGTTTAAGCAAAAAGAAAATAAAGAAGCAGCATTATAGGAGCCGTGCACATGCTGCGTCGCTACCTGCCTGGAAAAAGTGCGGTCGAGTGCTGGGTGCTACTATTGTGCCTTTTTTGTGCCAGCTTTCAAAAGCGTGGTGGCAGGTTGCATTCGAGGTTGCTAAGCGACTTCATTCACCATATCAGAGCCTTTTTACCCGAAATCCTGAGTGCAGAGTTGATCTTCTTTCGTGCGCTGTTTATAAGCGTGTAGACCTATCGTCTATTGGACAGATGTAAAGCTCTGGCAGCCCTGCAATAACATGATCAACTTCCTATCCACATTCATCACACATCACATTTATCTTTTATGGAAGAAGGGGTAAAAATCTGTCGGCTGTGATTGGTAGGTCCGCGTCATGTGACATGTGATGCGCGCTGCTCCATTCTGTTTATATCAGGGCAAATTTTGGTTAAAGATGATGATTTATATCATATTTTGGTCAACAAAAGAATGATTTTATGTTTGACATGTTCATTTATCACTTTTTATTAACATTTTAACAACTAATGACATCATTGAATAATCAATAATAGTATAAGAGGCTACCTAACAGGTTAGAAGCTATAAATATAGTAAGTCTGCTTATCTCTACACAACAAATGCACCCACACACACACAATAATGGTTAGATTTTATTACTATAAATATCATAGTAAGGCTGCTTATCTCTACACAACAAATGCAGTAATACATAGTAGTTAGCTAACTAGTACCTATATTGTAGTTAGCAAAAAACGCAGCACGTGTACAGCTTAGTCATAGATTGTATAAAAACAATCCACTTAGCCACCTTGACATCGACCATTGGTCTGTGCACGATTTGAAGCCCAGAGTTTGCCATCTTGGATTTTCAGAGCCAGAAGAGACCAAATTTGGACAAGAGGCTGAAGCTGTGAGGGAGCGAGGGGTAGATCTGACTCATTTATTGTGGCTACGCTCAGCCTGCAACTCAAAGTGTCCGTGCCCTTAATAATTCATAACTTTAAAGAGGAACTAAGCCCATTTACAAAACTCATACATGTTATTCCTTTGGTCAAAAACAGTCCAAAAATATTGAACAACTGAACAACTCTCTCCTTAATCAAAAATAGAGTGCTAAAAGTCAAATTTCTAATCTCATAACAGGGAATTTACTCACTTTTGGGGCCAGCCTCAAATGGCCATCCGAGAAGCTAGCACTTCCGTAATGGCTTCATTTTTCAGCCCTGGAGGTTTCCTTTTGGTTACTGTGCAGGTAGAGTAATGGTCTGGATACTTTCTGTGGAAAAACAAGCAACGCAGCAGTTGGTTATAGTTAACAGTATGATTTACTTTTACGATAGAAAAGATGGATGAGGAATAACCTTTGAGTATGGCTAACATGACTCTATTTAATACAAGTTTGGCTGGATTATCTTTAATTTAATCTTCTCTAAACCAAATACAAAGCCAAACAGGGCCTCCGTCTTAAGTCTAGAGTCTAATATTCTAGTTTGCCTTTGGAAATAATGCTGTACTGCAGGTAGTAAGTTAGTTAAACTCAGTTTAATCCATTCCTTACACTCTCTTGTGTTTTTGTCTTCGAAAAGGTTTAGATACCAGGTATCACTGATTACAGCCCTTTACACACCACACAGAGAAACCCAAAGCCTGACAGGCCTGCTCTGCCTAGTTATGGTTGCTAAGCTGTGATTGGACACTCATTGTTTGGCAGTATGATTTAGTGATTGTCTTTGGCACTCTGAATAATGTTGGCACGCACAGACACAGTGATAACATTTTACATGACGACACCACAGGAGCAAATGCGTGACACAGCTGAATAGAAAGCAAAAAGATCACCACCACCGACAGGAAAGCTTTCTGCAGCACAGCCACGTTAACTCTGAAACCCTCCAGCATCCGTCCACACGCAGCCTCCATCCCCATGCCCCCATGCCACGGCGCTGGCTGTTATCTGACCTATTCTCGCCCCTGCCACCCAGCTCTTTACCCCCTGACGGCAGCGTGTCAGTCAATAAGCATCACGGCAGGTCCGGCAGTGGCGCCCAGCAGGCGCGAGCTCTCCCTGTGATTGTGGAAAAGGAAGCGAGCTGCAAGAGACCCTTTGTGTCATTTCAGAATCACCTGTGGGTTTTCAAAGCAGACCGTTGTTGCGTCTACCCTGTTGTTTACCACCCTTCATTTTCCAGTCCTGAGTTGTTGTTCTGGGAAATGCCACTGGTTTGAGACCTGACAGCAGGAGGTATGCATTCACACAGAGAGTTTCTCTAATGCCACACTGTAATAGAACTTCCCTGATCACGACACATCGAGGTTACATGCCTTCCTCTGGAAAGAGCAACTGAAATGTGCGCTGTATAGAAACCTTTATCATGTAGGCTGTGACTAAGGTGTGTGATTTACAAGTTGCCGTGTCTTGTTTTATGAGGCGTAAAGGTAGCGAAGTTGTATCAAAGTCACAAATTACTCTTTGTAACCACGAGAAAACCCGCTTATCCTACTGTTTTGTTGCAAAAGCATCATTTTCGGTTGTTAGGGGGCTGGGTAACGATCCAGCAAACTCTCATCTGCCTGCCAGATTAAGCTGCTGCCGTTAGATGCATTTAGATGTCTGTGGCGCTGCAGTCGCTCAACGCTCGAAGCATCAACACAAGCTACAAATCAGCTCCAACTCTAGGCAGCTTTAGAATTTTTATGTAAAAGATTACACGCAAAAGACATTTGGCAGCCGCAAAAGGGAACGAGCACTCCAGGGGAGATGATTTAAGGTGTTTCAGAGTTAATTTATGGCGTGGTGTCATGCACTCCGGAGCACCTTCTAATCATCATACTTAGAGGAAGACAAGGAGGTGGTGCAGAAACAAGCGTATGTAGGTGGAAGATATGGAGGGAATATATGCTTCCACGAGGGACATCACCCAAAGCCTTGGTGTGTTAGTCAATGAAGGTGTCCATGGATTATTTATGCACTTAAACATGCATATATTTCAGTCGCATTGCATTAATAGAAGTCATGCACAGACCTTTTTTTCCTCCCAGGCTGAGATGTTGTTTTAATTGTGAGCTTACAACTCAGAGCACAGATGCAGACACGCGCGTCACAGTCACACACAAACTGACACTTGGCTGAACCATCGAACATGGCGGTGTGAGCTGGTGATGGAGTTTGTGTTCCAACTGATGTCATCTCCTAATTTAGAGAGAATCAAGAGAATGCACAGAAGGTAGTGGGAGTTTATCAGCACACAATGAGCATTTGGCCCTTCAGCTGCTACTCTCAGACAAACTGGTACAAATGAAAAGTGCTACGTGAAGAGCGTTGGTTTCTTAGCGTGATTATTGTAAACAAATCAAATCACGGTCAGTCAGTAGACTTATCTCATGCCAGTGGTAATAAGGATGTTAAACTGGTGGTTTACAAAAGTAAGACCACATTTTCCAGTCGCGTCCAGTCACAGACATTGCTGCTAACCAAAAAGCTTCGGCTACATTTGAGGTGGAAACAAACGGCTCCCTCTTCCCGTTTTCAGCCATAAAACAATCAAACTTTACTGCCAGATAAAACCCACTGTCACAACAAGTAACATGCATAACTGGCACGAGCCCAGCAAATTAATGAGGTAATGATTTATCGATGTTAGATGGCAACACATACCGTGCTGTCTTTAACTGATTGAATTCATAAATTTGCTTGTTCATTAGACAGATTGATGCCAGTGATGGGGAGAAAAAAATCAAGATGACAGAAACGGGAGGTGTCATCTTATCCACAGCCTGAGACCATCAGGCAAGAGGACAGTATACTATACAAAGTACAGTATGTTGGGATGCATGGATTAACACAACTGTTTATGGGCTGTGATGTTTTGCCTTCTTTAATAAAGCCCCGTTTCCACCAAAGCCTTTCAATACGGTACCTTTGGAACCAACAGTAACCCTTCAGACATGGTACCTAGACCCTAGTGTTTCCATTGTAAACAGTCCTCTTAAATGTGGGCGGGGTTGTTGTCACTCACTGCTCCTTCCAGCACTCGCTGTATTTCCTCATCAGTGGTGACACAGATGGAAGTCTGCACCTGGTTTATCGTCCACAGAACGAGGCTGCACGCCGACATTTTCGGAACAAAATAAAACAGGCTGCAGTGAGAGTCTCTCTCCTAAATTAATATATATAAACACTTAAAGATCCACTCATTACCAAAAGTGTCTGTCATATAAAAACTAAAGTGATGGTCAAAGCTGTCACAGTGAAATTTAAGGTGTGTTGATAGATTCTCGTCATCAGCTCATGCGTTGAGTAACATTACAAATTAACCCTCCACCTTAAAAGTCGCAGTCGGCCCAGTGAATGTTATTTTTTCTCAGACTCCAGCTGCTGTGAGAGGCAGCAAAACATTCTTTCATTTTATAGTTACAGTCTACTAATAAAACTCTCCACAGTGTGAACAGTGGTTACATGAGCCTCAAAACCAGACACAACTCAGCCCTGAGCAGAGTGACCGTCCTCTACTGACCAATCACACTGCAGTGTTCACAGCTCCACCTTTTAGTACCAGATCTGTGTGCTAGGTGCCCCAACAGAGGGGGGACCAAACATGGGGACGGCGAGACACGGTTCCATTGGTACCATCCACAACTTTTCACAGTGGAAACAGAAAAATGTGCACTGAACTGAACTGTACGTCACTCCTTGGTGGAAACAGGGCTTTGTATTGTAACATTTATTTGGATAATTATTCTGGTGGTTGTGATGTGTACTTAGATCAGCCCAGAGGAAAATGTTGGCATTGTATGTTTCTGCATGAATATGTTACATTTGTATGTTTTATATGTATTATATCAGTGTTTGTCAAGTGACGCAGTATACGAGCTGCCTTTGTCATCTGATGAAGGGGATGGTGGCTGATGTGACACCTGGGTAAGACATGTGCCACAAGCTGCAGACCACTGTTTGAGACCAACAAACAACCAAACCGGTTGTGATTTTGTGAGTCATTGCTTAGTTTCCAGCGTCTTTTTCGGCACTGGGAGTGGTTGTTTTTTCACTAAGACATTGCTGCTTTTTCTGCTGGGATTGTGGCCCCAAAACCAGGTGTTTTTTGTGCATGAACCTAACCACGTGTTAACCACAGTTTGGTTGAAATGCAAAGTTTATTTGCTACAACGTGTAAATGTAGCATAACTGTGGTTTGCAGAAACATACTTTGCCAACATTTTTTTCCTGGTGGCTGGATTGTTTAGATTTAATACAGCACTTTGTGTTTAAGCAAACTGTGAAATGACAATAAAGGGAAAATAAAGATGCAATTCAGCTTGGATAGCTGTGTTAACACTGGTATCTGTAATGTGTTATGAATTAGTATCTTTCTGCGTGGTAAACTATGGTTAAGGACACAGACAAGTGAAGACAGAGCCAGCACACTTTAAAGATGCATTTCACACTGTGTCTATATTTAAATGCACCAATATCAAGCATAAGCCAAATTGTATCAACTGTATTTCCTAGCTGGGGCATTTTCTAGTTTTAAAAAGTGTGATTCAGTCTTTCTTTGCTGTAACTTGTTGCTGCTGCAGAGGCTGAGTGTGGAAAGTTACAGATTTCAGCTTTAATGTGTTTGCACAGACAATAGCTGCACCCAAGCTGCTTAAAGTCACCCAGAGGGCTGGGTATCAGTCAGATGTGACTGATCCACGTAATAATAAAAATCTTTGTTTCTGCTATCTGTTTCTTTAATGAGTCACTGTGGTTCTTCTGCCTCCTGTAATGTTTCATGGGAAGGTATGGTACAGATGGGAATGCTCCTCTGTATTGGCAGATATCAGAGATAGAAATGCGTATGCAGAGAGAAACGGTCACTTTGGTGCATCCCTAGTCCCTGGACAACATGGGTCTGATTCTTAACAGAGTGATGGTGTCATTTATCCTCCACACTTTTAGATTTTTCTCTGACATCTTGGGGAACTTGGGTCAGAAACCTTTGGAGCTGTGGGCATGTAAAGCCCACGGAGACATTGTAGGTGTTGGTGATATAGGGCTTTGGTTTCATTTGACTCAGGGTCTCAGTGTGCATCAGGAGAGTTCACACAACTTGTCATTTAACCACATCTAACAGCAAAACTGCTGTGAATGGCTGCGCTTGAAGGCGACACCTGCTGTCACCGACAGGCCAAGATGTAATGAATATTATATAAAAAGAGATCTTTTAGACGGTCTCTTTAGTCGTCTTTGGGCCCACTTTTACACCTCCGCACACCTGGTCAGTTGCAGCATAAGGTGGGCATGTTTGTCAAACTGTCCTTTAAGATATTGCAAAATGTGTTGGATGCGGACCTTCTTTATTATGCAATCAGAAGGAGATGTCAAAGACTTCTAAGTTAGATGATGCAACACGTGCTTTGTTTTAAGCATAAAGGTCTTTAGTAGGTTTGAGCATTACATGATCAACTATTCAAAAGGCCTGTGGGCTCATATTCAGTATAATACTGTGTTCTGTTTTTCAGTGTAAGGTGCCTCCCTGCAGCTTTTAACAACTCTTTACAACAGTGCCATATAATTACAATATATTTAGTGTCAGCTATGCATATTATCACGTGACTCACATGTTACCTGCGAAGGTAAAGACACATATTAGAACCTCCATCTGCTATTTACCTAAGATGAGCTAAACTGACCTGCTTTATTGGTTCAGTCCAAAGTGATTCAGACACTTTGCAGCATGGACCACAGAACGAATCTGAAAAAGAGGGGGCGATGATTTCAAGGCACGACTGAAACCAACCCATTCTCATCCAAGGTTGTCAAATACTGACAAACTGTCACGTCCCTCTGCATCTTACAGCGATGCACAGGCCACTGAGACACATTGTAACACATGGTTAATGTTGTAAAATGGTTGTGGTTAGTTTTAGGCAACAAAACTACTTAATTAGGTTGAGAAAAATTGTACATGACGTAAATACATCAGTTAAGTGACATCATTGCACAAGGACTGTACCTAAATTACGTTATTTTAAAACAACACCTGAGGTTGACTTTCTCGCTCTTTATACTGCATCAGTTGCATGCAGCAAGACAAGAATTTTTGGAGATGAAGATGCTAAAGGGTTCCTCCTGCATCGATATCAAGCTGAGGGGCGTGATGAAGCGACAGAATTTGAAGCTCTGGGAACGAGAATGGGCTGCTGAAACAACGTAGAGGACTATATCACTGATGTATGAGTAACATCACAAAATGCTTTAGTCCAACACCACACACCACCACATCTACACGCATGATGGGCATACTGAAATACACATGAGCTCAGATTAACCCCTTCTGATCCGACACTACAATTCACACACAACAAACCGAGCCTATTTACACATAAAAGTAAGCATGAAACAACAGCACACAACAAACATCCAGTCCACAACCAAAACACATCCTGCTGCGAGTCAATCAACATCATATCCATTATTATCAGTGCTCAGGAAATAAATATCTCACACACAGAGACAGGCGGGGTGTGTAGAGCCGTGCAAGCACCCACACACTTGAGACAAGCGCAATGAAATTAAAAGTAGTCAGTCAGTGGAAGTTGGTGACAGTGACCAATATTGTACGGCTCATTTAAAGTACAAGTTTTGGGGGAAAAAAACATGTTTTAATTGATAGAAATATTATATCTGACACTAAAAGTTGCCCTTGGACCTTTGCTTCTATGGTCTGTGTTTTGCAGGCTCAGAGAGGCTTCAAAACATACACAACTTATCATTTACACTCCCCAGTAAAAGTAGAAGAATCACTAAATTTGACAGTGTGACAAGATATCGGCAAAAATCCACAATACAGCAGCCTCTAATCTTGCACAGAGATGAAGAAATGCTCAGGTAAAATATTTTGTTCAGACCAGCTATTCTTTTCCTCTCCTCTCTCCTCCTCCTCCTCCTCCTCCTCCTCCTCTTCCTCCTCCTGGGGGTGGGCTGTATTTGCACCATGGGTGTTGATGGAGGAGGTGGGTGAGGTAGGGCTGAGCATGGTAATCACCTAAAGGTGGGCCGGTTGCTATGGCGTCCCGCCGCTGAACAGTGACAGCAGCGAGAGCTTATTGAGTTGCACAGAGGAGGAGAGAGCTGTCGAGCTGTCGAGACCACTGAGGATTACACACAAGTATTCACACACACACAACACAGTTTGACTTACTATGCCAGTGAAGACCTTCCATTAGCTGCATTAAACCTCAGACATGATTTATAACCCCAGCGCAGATCGAAACCTTAAGTTAGTCCTTTGAAAAAAATTAAGCGGGACCGAAAACAATGCGTCACAATATGTATCTTTTCTTTAAAATGTCTATTTTTGTTCAAATAAAATGGTTCTCATAAGGACAGGAGTACAACAACAACACACACACACACTGAGCATGGGCACACTAATGGCGAAGTAGGCACGCAAGGCACACGCTCCAAAAACACATGCAAAGACAAAAACAAACTCATTCAAAATAAACATATTCGCCGAGAAACAGAGTCATCCAGAGGAACTGACAGCTGCCCACATATTTGCTTGAAATAAGCATATTCAAACACACAGATGGGGAGAGAGAGAGTGAACGAGCGAGGGAGGAGGCGAGATCCAGTCACACCAACCATCTAAAACACACAGCAGCACGCTTGCAGCATGGGACAATATGTGCTGATAACAAACTGCGCCAGCCCAACACCAAATATCAAGCTGAGGAGCTGTGGGCTGCAGATGCAGCCTGCTGTCTCCCACTGGACCCCAAACCAACACAAACAGTCATCGAGACATGTGCCGCAAATAAAAAGAGGAGAAGAGAAAGAAGTTCATTCTGTCAGAACCTGTGCACGCTTCCACACATGCACACATGAATCCCTAATAAATTCACCACTCTTCCTTTGATTTTCATTCAGATGATCCCTCCTTGCACACACACACACACACACACACACACATACACACTTAAGCACACAAACAGGTAGCACCTCAGTGCCAAAATAGCAATTACCCATCCTGTGCTGTGAGATAGGAGCTGCTGGCCCCCGGAGCAGCCGCCTGTTATTACTTATGTAAATATCGCATGGCAGTGTCTCTATCCAATTTGGAGAAGAATGACAGAATGTATGTGTGTGTGTGTATGTGTGTGTGTGTGTGCAGGGGTTGCTTATCTGCATAAGGATGAAGGTAAGAGTAGAGTGTGTGTTTATGTGTTCGTGTGCTGTGTGCACACTTGTGAAGACAGAAGGTATTTCAAGTCATTTCAGTCTAGTGGAATTGGGAGGCAGAGAGACAGCCAAGATGTGATGAAGGAGATCATGGAGGAGGGATCCATACATTTAGAATAGAAATGGCTCGTGTTATTGAAAAAAAAAAAAACACTCTGAAATGGTGCTTTTCACATCAGGAAGGCTGGCTTTACGAAATAAGGAGAAACTGAGGAGAGATTGGATTTCACAGTGACAACAACTGGTATGTGAAAGAACAAAGAAATCCCACACACTGACAATCACCTGTAGGCTTTTGTTTTAATTAATGTCCTGGTCCATGTACTTATGACCAAAGCCCAGTCAGATTTTTGATCCAGTGCTCCTGTCTGTAACAATTTCGCTATGCAAAAACCTTGTTACAACTACAGATGACAGAAAGTGCAAAATCAAAGCAGCACTAAATAATGCTTTTACATATTCAGTCCTTTCAGATATAAAAACTCAAGGTAGACGGTTGTGGAAATGATACATGCAGTTTAATAAGACTGAGGGCCAATTCAGAGTTTCTGCGTCCGCTTTGTTCCATGTGACGTAAATGTCCAGATGTTTGTGTGCAGCCCATTTTTTTGTGATGGCGTCAATAACACTCTGGATACTGAGATCGTCCCAAAGTCTGACCACAAGGAGGATGAAGACACTCACATCCTTATTGTGGAGGGCTTTCTGCTTTACACCTACAGACCTTTGATCGACGTGCTCAACCAACGCTACTTTATTTCCATCCCATACCAAGAATGCAAAAAAGAGGAGGTGCTCCAGGAACTACATGGCATCAGACCCCCCAACGATGAAATCTAATGCAGCGGAACTCCAAGTAGGGCGTGTGGGCGTCCCAGGACGTCAACAACCAACTCACCCAGGGTACCTTGCACGTTGCATCTCGAAGTGGAAAGTCCATGACTAAACACTGATATGTGACGAGTCCGGAGTGAGAATGTGTTGTCTTAGTCTCACTCTTACCTGGTGTCGACAGTAGCAGGATGGTAAGCTCGCCTCCCACTCCTCCAGTTTACTGTTGGCGCTGAAGTGGACCGTCAGTTGTACTATGAATAGAACAATATGCGCGTCCCGCTGACCACAGCTCTCTGCAGAAAGTATGTCGAAGCCTTAAGTGTATAGTTAGTGTTAGCATGCCAACACTTGCCAACTGCTGCTAAACACAAAGTATAACTGAGGCTGATGGGTGTCATTAGTTTTTTAGGTATTTGTTCATGCACCAAAGTTTTGGAGAATATGAAATTTTGACCAGATGATAGTGGTAGATGAACATTTGGGAATGTCTTTCATTGTGATTCATTCAATAACTGTTGACACATTTCGCTCCAAACCACAGATGAGAACGTCATGGTAGTGCTAGAGTAAAAGCTGGAGGATCACCAAAGTCAGAAGGAGTCATTCTCTTTGTGACAATGAATGTCTGCGCAAAGTTTAGTGGCAATCCATCCAACTGTTGAACTGTTCTAGAGATATTTCAGTCTGGACCAAAGTGTTGGACCAGCCGACTGACGCTGTATCCCTGAAGTCATTCCACTTAATGTGGCTGACGACCGACTAAAAACACCAACATGAAATCACACAGTGTGTACACTGCGAGATCGCATTAACGACAAGCAACAAAAGCTCACAGTATAAACTGTTCTCCCGCACCTTCCACACTTACGGTTTAATGGATAAAGAGTCAACAGTAGCTGACTAATAATTGACCGGCTCCTGTTTGTCTTAGCTCAGACAGGTGGATGATAAAGAGATAGCACCCTCCTCCTTTCACCTCAGCCATGATCCCGTGACCTTTCTCATGCGTGTGCTGCATTACCAAATCATGTGACTGTCCTCACTGAGCAAGCCAGACACGCTTTTAAATGAAACTGAATGTGCCAATAAGTAACCAACTGTAATTCTTAACAGATCAGTGTTTTGTTTTAAAGCAGAAATTAAATCTTTCTCTCAAGAAAGAGGTATTTCAGAGATGTAAACTGCTCTATAGCAGTCAGTGCATGCCATCATACTTTTTCAGTAATAAAAAGTGTTGTACAATAACCCAAAAACACTTATATCAAGAAAAATATGTCAAAAGCACATACAGTGAGACCGACACAGTCCGGCACACTGTGAGGACACAATCAGAGGGCTCGGCGGGGACGAAGCACCTGCTGCAGCAAGCGTACACACTGTCTACTGTCATTTTGACTTGACCAGCAGACCTCACTACAAGCCAGTTGGCTGTTGAAACAGCTGACGTGTTTTAAGTTCTAAACCAGCCGCTATCAATTTGACCAGCTGAGTTGCAGGTGACATCATCAGCCGGCTTGAGTCCAGGTCTGACTACCAGTTCACACCGCTGCAACTTTTCTCTGCAACGTTGTAGAACAGTTTCGTCTTGTTGCGAATCTTTGGTCTGACCTGGGTTTAAACCTCATCCATACTCCTCACCAAACTTTTAGAATCATCAAGATAAACCTACCAATATATGTAAGTTGGCACTATGATACTGGTTTATTACATGAATATTTTGCTCATTGTTTTGAAGGCCGCAAGTAAGTCTCAAGTCTTGGCTTTAAATTCTCGTCCCAAATCAGGTCCAAATGCAACATGTAATGTCATTTTTACTTTCTAAACAGACTCTACCAGGTAAGTGATGGCCGTGCCCACAGCCACACAAAAGGTTGAATGATTCCCATCTTTATCCACACCATTACCGCATGTTCAGCTACCTTTAAAATTTAAAATTTATCAGCACTTTGACAACATACTCTTTTCTAGATGAAGCACACACATTTAGTTTACATTGTTTTGTCATTTTGTTATACTTTTGTGAGTTATTAATTCATTTGTCGTTGTCTTTGAGTTACCTGAAGTCACTTCCTGGTTGGAGTTGGGCAAAAACTGGTGCTGAGGGCGGAGCTTGCTTTTATGCAGAAGGCCATCCCACAGACCGCACCAAGAGCTGTCACATCATGGGGGGGTTAGGAGTTTCTTTGTGTTGATTTTAGTTGTTGTCTATGTAAATTCTCTCCCTGGTGTTTTGATCCAATCAGCCAGTGCATATATGTTGCCCTACCGTCTCATTCTGTGAGGTCTGTTTGTTGAGTTAATGTCTAGTTTTGTTGGCCTTTTTTTCATTAGAGTTATATTTTGTTCACGTCTTTTAAGGGCTTTATAACTCAGAGTTTGTTATATCTAGTCAGTTGCTTTGTAAATTTATGTTTTGGGAAAATAAAACCACCTTTTTTGAACTTTAAACCTGTGTTTTGGTGCTTTGCCTTCTTGGTCCAAGACAAAGTAGTACATTGAAGTGCAGATGCACCTCAGTATGTTACAAGAATTCCAATTATATTTAAGTTTTAAATTACTCTGCATGTTGTATTTTGTGCTGACCACAACATATTCTTTTAATACAAATGTGATAGCTTGAGGTTTCACATGTATCTGCTGGTTTTCCCCGCTGAGCTCACCTGAGTCCTTGCTATGTGACTTAAGTCCACAAAAATGAAACTCACAGTTGATAAGTTGACACTGTCGCACACAAAAATGTTGCGCTTTGCACATCAAAGCAAAAATAAACTTGTGCTTTACGGTAACAAGTTCAGCTTAACATATTAGAGCAATACCAGAGGCTCTGATGGAGAGAACACTTTATAATAAAGTTCAATAAATTAAACAAATTTTCTGTTACATGCTAAAATGTATGCATGTCATATTTTGGCAAAACAACGCATCACCCCAGTCCTATTTTTAGCATCCTTGTATAGCCCTCTGCACAACCCTGCCATCTCTCTTCGAACAACAGTGAGTAAGCCCTGCATTAAGCCACTTGAACCGCACTGAATCCACTTACAGCTAAAAGCAGGTGGGCTTCCATCCATCTCACCACTATATGTGCGGATATACCTTTGGAGTGGAGTCCCCTGTGTCCCCCTCGCAACCTAACCCCCGCAATAACCCCCCCCCCCCTGTCCTCCTCTCCAGTTCCCCCTCAAAGGTTGCAGGTAAATGGGGTAATCTCCTGGCCCATCGCCCCCTCTCTCTGGATGGATGAAACTCAAGCCCCCCATCGCAGCGTTTAGACCCCATCCTGCCCCCTCCCAACAAGGCCCACCTATTTCTCCCTCTCTCTTCCTCTCTCCTTCTCTCCCTCTCTCTCCCTCTCCTCCTATCTAATCACAGTCCATTAGCCGCCCCATTAAAATTCTTTTGTCCAATTTGGGAGGAATGCTACCCTCGTGGAAAAACAGAATGAAGCCACAATAGGGCCTTTTCAAATCGCGCTCGACTTTTATTACTGAGAGTCGCTGAGGAGTGCCACCCACCTCCAAGCACCACTATGTCTTCTAGTCCCCTCCTGTTTGCTCTCAATGTGTGTGTGTGTGTGTGTGTGTGTGTGTGTGTGTGTGTGTGTGTGTGTGCATCACAGTTTGGTTTAGAGAGAGAAGAGCAAGTATTAGAGAATTATATTCATGGGAACACAACGTAGAAGACAATATAGTATGTCATGAGGCACAACTGACAGTATATACTGGCTCCTTTATTTCCACCCCAGTATCTCCTGGGCCACCGTACTTCCACCAGAGTAAGGATATTTTTGGAGGGGGGGGATTATAGAAACTAAATGAAGATTCTGGTTCCTTGGGTTGAAAAGCAGGTAAGGTTCCTGAGTTCCCAAAATGGTTCTTGGACATATGGAAAGCTTTCTGTGGCAGACGACAGGCTAAATGGTGATGATGACTCCAGAGTGGAAAGACCAAGATTCTGCCACAGTCTGTGGTCATTTTTCCAAAGTAGGAACATTTCTAGGAACCACAGAACTTTTTGGGAGACTTTCCCATCAGGAGCCTACGCCCAGAGTTGGTTCCTGGGCCTTAATTCCTGCCAATCCTTGTCCCTAATGCCTCGTTAATGCTACATGACTTTAGCTTTGATTTACCGCTCACCAACAGTTTCTGGAGCTCCATGACAAAAGCGCCAGGTCAGAGGCAAATCATCATTGTCTCAGCATTTGTAAATTGACGCTGAGACAACAGCTCACCAATGCATCACAGACACTCCCCAGATATCTAGCTCGCTAAATATCCAGACCTGCCTGGGCATGGTCAGTGAGCTGCAGCTAATGAAAGCACAAGACACGCATTGAGGACAGACACAAGCGGTGCAGCAGTGCTTTCCAAGGTCTGTGTGTTTGAGAGGGAGACAAAGAAAGCGACAGAGAGAAGAAAAGACGGTGGAGGGTGGACGATTGCATGCAATGTTTTTTCTAACTTGGAATACTGCAATGGCACTTTTGAAATTTGACATGTTTTAATAAGCCCCGCCCTCCCCGACTCCCTGAGTTGTAGTTCCACCTTTATATTACATGACATACTCATCTGAGATTCCTCCTGGTAAGAGATCTTGTGGTGAACGGCCCCTGTCGCTGGTCAGTCATGAGTGTAAAAACCACGACTTCAAGACTCTTGATTACAAGTCAGTAATGGTCAGTTTATACCGAGCAGCAGCAATAACTTCATTCACTGGGCCGACAGCTGGTGACTTTTAAGGTGGAAGGTTAATTTGTAATTTTTCTCAATGCACGAGATGATGACGTGAATCCATCAGAATCAGAATCAGAAATACTTTACTGATCCCCGAGGAGAAATTATTTGCGTTAACACGCCTTAAATTTCACTGTGACAACTTTGACCATCACTTTAGTTTTTATTGTCTCTCTTGGATGACTCACACTTTTAGTAATGAGTGGGTCTTCAAGCATGAACTGCATATATCCCAATCCTCACTCAGAGAGAAAAAAGCAGTAAAACTAAACCCCTGAGCTCGCCTGAGAAGAACCAAAAGTAACCCTTCTGGGTTCTTCCAAAGGTAGCCTGAAAGTATTGGTGTGGAAACTGGACTCAAGATGTTTAGTGTGAATGTGATGACTCTGACAGTCATATAGTGTAAACTTAGCCTAAGGCAGTATGTTGCGATAGTACAGGAACCATCATGGTGGAATTTGCAAACTTGACTGCTGTTGAAAAGCCTCCAGACTGCTTTAAATAAATACATTTATTCAGACTTTAAGCAAGCACTGGATGTCTCTAGTATCAATATTGGGAGTTGAGATGAGAAATTCTTGTGGTGAAGTTTAAACAAAGTAGGCTAGTCGACTTTTCAACTCTTTCAAGTCAAAAAATATATGGAGAGAGACAAGACAGAGAGCAAACAAGAGACACACACAAAAAAACTAAACTTAATTTAAGTTGCAAGTACAGTTCCAATGTAGTCGCAGACTGAGGCGGAAAAATGACTAGAAACACTGCAGATTTTCTTTACTTTAGACATGAGTATCCTCTTGTTGTTTGTCAAGTCTCCCTTCCCACCTCTGTGCTTCTCTTTTTCAACATTCATCTGCAAACCAGTGAATTACAGGAACAACACAGTAACTGTGTTTTTGTCTCATGTCTGGCTCCTGAGTTCCTGGTGGACTGCGGTACATTGCTGTATCCACTCCATGACCTTACATCCTGCCTCCTTGATTAAAACTGACTACAGTGACTTGTCCCTGTTTTTCAGTGACACGGAATCAACATCAAAAAGCATGCTGCCCAAAATCACTCTTCATCGTGCCCTGCATCAAGTAGCTGTTTGAATTGTCGGGCCTTATTTCATGCTCAGTTATGCCATCAAACACTGCACTGAATCGATGTCATGGTTTAGTGAGCGTCTTGTCTCCGTGCTACAACTATTTCTACAGTGTGACATCTTACAGTGTGTCTGTGTGCGTGTATTTATAAGCATGGAGTCGTGTTTGCATCCATGTGTTAGACCTCAGTGGTGAGAGTTTCTCTGCTCCTTTTTGTTTGTGATAAGAGTGCGGTCGTTTGGTCAAGTAGCTGACCAGCTCATTGAATTCTAACTAGTGGGAACGAGATTAACCCAGCAGAACGTGGGAACCCCTTCAAAGTGGGCGAGCATGAGATCCAAAAAGCACACACACTGACGCTTGACTGGCACACACGCACTCAGGCTTATCTGTCAGCATTCTGGGACACAGGCTGCAGACGACAGGCAGGTATGACAGGCCAAGACATCCTGATAACAGATAGGTCTGGCCATTTGACAGATGGCATATGTGTGTGTACGTGTGCGTTTGACAGACAGAGTGGCTTGAGGAGGAATTTCACCAAACCACACTGTGCATGTAACAGTGCAGACAAACACGGGGAAATACAGATTTATATGCACTGATAGGTGTTTGAATGTGTGTGCAAGTGTGCGCGTGCCATTGTGTGCTGCTCAGGGGGGTAGGCTTCCATTACACCTTCCACACGGTAATTACTAAAATGAGGCCAGCACTCATAGGAGGGGGGCTTTCCATTACCAGTTCCCTAATATGTAACAAAAGGGTGCGTGTGTGTGATGTGTGCGCATGTGTGTGTGTGTGTGTGAAGGCCTATCATAGCCGCTCTGGATGGTGTATTTTCTGTCACTAATGCTCAGCGCTGTAGGTGTTTTGCTGTTTGTCCATTAAAATAACACTTACAAACAGATTATAACAAGTATGCATTAAGTGGGAGAGGAAATAGCTTGGGTGTCACGTGTGTTCGTGTGTGTGTGTGTGTGTGTGAGGGAGCACGAGTGGGTGTGATACAGCAGTCTGAATAACCCTGATGTGAATGCGAGTGGGTGGGAAAGGTGGAAGGAGGGGAAGCCAGCGTTGAGAAAAAGTCTCAGGATTTATGCCTCTGTGTGTGTGTGTGTGTGTGTGTGTATGTGTGTCCTATATACTATAAGCCTAGATGTAATCCAGAGCAGGAAGCAGGGCAGGGCGTTACAGTAGGTGTTAAAGCTCCACTGCTTCCCTGAAACACTGCTGTTGACTGTTTCACTCAGTGCCCGCTAATATGAAGCCCCTATTGGGTTTCAGTGCCGCAGCCCACTGAGCGCCTCCAACCGTCATCACCGGTGCTGAAACCAACCAACCGAACACTCAAGGTCGCTCTGCGCCGAGACGCAGCAAATAAACGAGTCGGGTCATTTATGAAACTGTGTGCAGCAGTGCAGAGATAAGTAAACAATAGAGCAATGTTTTCGCAAAGTGTTAAGAAAATAATACCATTGAAGAGTATGAGAATAAGAGAGTAAGAGTATGACACAGACACTTGAGTACTTAGCACATATGCTAATTCTAGTATGAAACATGTCTCCTCGCTGACTGAGTTATCACAACATAAAAGGATTCACAGCAGATGTTTGGAGCTTGCGTCAGAGATCAGAGTTGGAGCTCCATATGGTTGTTTCCCTACGACATTTATCCCAGTTTTGTCCACTTTTGACGATCAGGAAATTGCTTGTCATGTTATTTCCCCCAATCTGAGCGCAGTGCTGCTGAACCAGTCCGAAAGAAGACAATGCGACACATCACAACATGTCAAGAACTTCCTGTAACACAACTGCGGCGTCGTAAGAGATGCTCATTTACTTCCTACACCGACGGCCGCGACACGAGAACCTGGCTGTCTCTTCAAAGAACAAGACACGTCAGCACCAGTTCTCTGACAGGCCTGTCGGACAGGGTCTGGCCCATCGGGCAACTACCTGTCAACAAGATCCCAATGCTTTATCACCTTCTCCTCCCTTTCCCAGACCTCCCATCCCCTCTTCATTTGCTGATAACGACCTCAGAGCAGTGTATTCATACGGGGGGGTGAGGATGAGAGCGAGTCTGTTGGTGCTACTTTTCACTCTCTCTGACGATCCTTTACATTTTAAACAGGCGGTGATTCGTGTTTCTTTGTCTTACTGGGCCAGACGTGAGCTTTAGTTTGTATCTCAGAGGTTTACGATCCAAATGTGTGACTTTAGGATGTTGACTGTGTGAAATTAGGCTATTAAACTAATCTAAGAGCAGTTTTTACTTTCCCATTTTACCCAACCATAAACTGATATATCAGCAAGAGTTGAATGTGATTTCGAGGTGCATTTATTTAACTTGAGCATTTCCATTTTACATTACTTTATATTTCTACTTCACTATATTTAAAAAGGAATTATCGTACTTAAGACTCCGCTATATTCATTTGGCAGATGTACTCATTGGTTACTTTAGGCTAACTAGCGCCTTGAATCTGTCGTGTCAGTCTTCTGATTTCCCTTAATTAATAATGAACACAGACTTCTGGCGCTTACTGGTATGAAGCAATGTTTCCTCTCATGCAGGCACAAAACATCGGCTGTAGTCTTTGCAGTGCATTCGAGCACAACTTTTCACCAGGACACAGGCAGCGTAAGGTGACACAACAGTCAGGCCTCCTCGCCTCTAGTCCTTTGATGTTGTTTGATGATGTGGTTTGGTGTGTGTGGGCCTTTAGTTCCACCTAAAAGACATTTCACCTCAAGACTTCTCAGATGGTTTTATGAATAATGGCTTGAAACCCAAAGAGGTAAAATTGTCCAGTATTTCACAAACAAGCAAAAATAATGGGAAATATACACAAGTTTGTGTGGTAATAAACATCTCAAGACACTTACGGTTTATCTTGTGACCTTTGGAATGGCTCGACCCTTTGGTTGGACACCACTGGACAAAACTGCCCAACTGTATCTAAAATAGTTTAAACTAACCACAACAGTAAAATGCTGCTTACCCATTGACTCATCATTATTTACTATCAAGTGGTTAGTCACAGCGTTATAAAGAGCAGAGGACAGACTTAAGTCAGAGGCTTCATAAGCCTCACAGCCTCTGGGAAGAAGCTACAATTAAGCCTCACTGCTGCCTTGAAAGATGGCGGCGCCCAGCAGTGCAGCGGCTTCTCAGCTATTGGTGGCTGTCGTACTTACTAACTTTCGTAAAGTGTGTGGTGAGGTACAGTTCGACTGAACTTCTTCGACTTGCTGTTCCCAGCATAGTGATCAAACCAGAGCTAAAAGCAGTGTTGGGTATAATGCCGCTGCACTGCTGCGTGCCAAAGACAGGAAGGCGGCCTGGCTTGCTAGTTAGGCTAAAGGCTAGCAACAGACCCAGTCTTCCAGTGCTCTTCCTGGTTAACATCCGCACGTTAGACAACAAGATGGACCTAATGCGACTCCGACTGAGCAGCTACAGAGAAATGCGGAGCTGCTGTGCATTTCTCTTGGCTCAACAAGAACACGCCGGACTCAGCTTACCAAATCGATGGGCTACTCCTCAGAGGAGACTGTAACTAGCGGTCGGGGAAATCTCGTGGCCTGTGTGTCTACATCAACACGGACTGGGGCACAAGCCACTTTATGGACTGTGACTGCTACTTGGTTTTTTAACTATGTGTTGTATTTATTATTGGTCTATCTTAGTGTTATTTATTCTGTACACTGATGGACCTGGGTAATGAATCTCATTCCCTCATGTTCTTTAACAAGCTGAACCTTAAACCTTGATCCTTGAAATATAATAATGACCTACAGGGGACATTTACCTTATTAACTCCTGGTACTTTTAGTACAGTTTGTTTGTAAAGTTTATGTTCTTTAAATTAAGTAGGATAGGTTATTTTAACATTCCACATATGTTTTTTTAATTAAAGGATCTGAATACTCCACCACTGAAAATATCAGTTCCTCTCGGATATGATGATGGTGGTTTGGTTACAAAGCTATTATAGAATTGATCGTTCTCCACTAGTTTCCTAATGGATGACATCACTTAGTAATATGTTGAAGCTCAGCCTTCCAAAACTCAATGCAGGCTGACAGAACTAAAGCTGGCCTGATCCTGGATCACTTGCTGTCAGTGGAGCGTGAATGCAGGGTGAATAGAGGCAGTTGGTGGGTTTAGACAGAAGCTCTCGAGAATCACAGAGGACTAACGGCTTGATAACGAGCTGAGCTTTGGAGCTGGTGCAAGAGCAGAGGTGGGGGGTGTTGAATCGCTCGGGAACCGCCTGACGTGTGGTTGTTTCTGGGGTGAAGCTGGTCTGGTGTGAGCCTGGTACCATCCAGCCCCGAGAAGATGCACGGCGCACAGGAGAAAGAACAAAGTCAACACTCCTGTAAATATTACGATACTCTATTTAGAGTTTTATTAAAGCAGAGCTGCGTCCTATCAAAGCGTTATAGGAACAATGGAAGTACGTATTTGTTCTCCCATGGTAGACAGTGTAACCTTCTCTTTGCTGCTGCAGTGACCCACTTCCCCCAGAGGGATGATTAAAGTTTTATCTCATCTTAACTGTTGGAAAAAGTTGCTTTGAAAGCATAATATATAGCTCATTAATTTTCAAAGAAAATACACCAGATTACAATATCTTTTCTGTGGAGAGCGGAGTATGAAATCAGCTTTTCTTCTGAGTTATGTGCAGCCAAGTGACTGTTACAGAAGAAGTATGTTGGTCATTTATATTTCTGTTTCCACTACGAAAATATCAAGCGCCATGACATCATAGCCATTCGTCTTTACTTTGGAGTGAGTAAGGGCAGACCAGGAAATATATAAAGCAGATTAACAGCTCGACTTTTATAATTTATTTGTGCACTCATCCCACAATAACCTTTTTTTCACAGTTTGCTGAATCTGCTGTGTTTCCTCTTTCATCCATTACACTTTCCTCTCTTAATGTCGGTCTGTTTATTCATGTGTTTGTCAGGTAAGAGACAATCATTTGAAGATGGTGCTCTCACTTCGGTGTCAATACACACACTCAGGCTGGCTGAGAGACGTCAGGACGGGGGTGGAACACACACACACACACACACACACACACACACAGGCATGTGGTCTCCTATACATCTTTGTCTCTTTATCGTCATTTGACTATGTGACCTCAGTCAACAGCACATGCAAATGTTAATGGCATGCCTGAAACATGATTTACCTTTTGTTTAGTCTGGCACACTGCTTTAAATATGCTGAAATCTATTCCACTGACAAACTAACAAAGGGAAAACATGAATGCTAGGTATTTATTACAGATATATTAAAGGACTAGTTAAAAAATTCATTATTTTGTGGGGGTCTTTTTTTACCCCGACTCCTATGCAAGGAAAAAAATACTGGTAATAAATAAACCCAAAGAGACCAGCTACAACGTGTCATTTTTTTCTCAATGTAGTATCCAAAAAGTTCAATTTCCTTACTGGAAGCAAGAGTGTGCAGCTAAGCATTGAAAGCATGAACAAGGTATAGGGCTCCTGCACATCCAGCCACATATACGGCATGAACCGGGGCCTCAGGCTGTGGATTTTCAAATCAGGCTTTGTTATTGCAGGAGGCCGCGAAGGAGAGCAGATGCTTCGCTCATTCAATCATGCATGTCACGGCCCGGATCGCTCTCTGGCTGCCGAGCTCAGCCTCTCCACTGTCACCCCTCTCTCTGCCGCATGCAGTCTCACTGGGTTTCTGTGACGGCCCTTACTTAGTGTGTGTGTGTGTGTTGCAGAAAAGATACATGTGGCATCGGGTGCTAATCTAAGCCAGGTGGTGGAGGACCCATCACTGTTGTCACGAATGTGACAACAAACTGCCAGGAACCTCACACCCCACACTGACCTCACAACAAGGAGGAAATGTGTGTGTTGATCTCCTCTCGTGTGTGTGTGTATGTGTGTGTCTGTCTGTCTGTCTGTGTGTGTGATTTTTTTTCTTTTCATTGCTCTACCTGAATGTGTGTCCGTGTGTTTGTGTGAGAGACACAAAACCAATGTAATAAAAGAAAGAAAGATATTAACACTTGCTTTCTTCATGTTTGTGTATGTGTGTGTGTGTGTGTGTGTGTGTGTGTGTGGGCTCGTGTGTGTCCTTGATCTTCCTATCCACAGAAGCCCACCCGTAACTCGGCACATTGAGGCGATCAGGGTCCTGGTGGAGTGTCAGCTGGTGACAGAGGGCTGTTTACCTACCATGACGGATGGGAGTGGGGTCACCAGAGAGGCAAGCATTTCATCTAACATCACCTCTGACCAGCGCGCACACACACACACACACACACACACACACACACACACACACACACACACTCACACACATAAACACAGTCAGTCTTTGTCCGTCTGCAATGTCTCTTTGTGTTCAGGTTCGAACTATAATTCATTAATTGTTAAAAAGTCTGATTCTTTGTTCACATCACCCAGTTTGAAAGTATTATTAATACAAATGTAGTCTACCATATTGCTGAGTGTCAATCTTACTCCTTAGGCTGATTTAATTGGAAAGGCTTTAAGGCCCTGACACACTAAGCCAAAGGTTCACCATTGGTCAGTGTTAGGCCTACAGTGAGTGTCTGTCGCTCTAGTTGGTGCAGTGTATCCTGCACCGTTGCCTCTCGTCAGCCCCCTTCAGCTATATTTTGGCTAATTCCGCATGTTGAATCTGCGACGGGGCTGCTCGTCTTGAATTAAATCACTCAGCTCGGTGCACGAGAAGAGAAACGAAAGTGAGGAAAGTAAACAAACAGCAAAGTCAAGAGGGAGTGAGGCCAAAACAAACATAGGGTAAGATTATTTTTTATCTCTTTAGCAGAAATGTTTCCTGATGGTTTGTGATATTGTTCACTGGCTCACAGAATATTCTCTATTCTTTCAACATTAGATTGTGTTGTTAATGTGCTAACTGGCTAACTGTTATTAAGACGGTTTCCTGGTTTCCCTTTGACGAAAACAGACTACCGCTGCCTGCTGGTGTGCAGAACTATTTCCTCTTACACAGATGCAGAACGTACATGCTGGTTGGGCGTCAGCTGTAGTCTCTGCAGTGTGTTCATGTGCAACTTTTTGGCCAACACACAGGCGATGTGAGGCGATGAAACAGTTGGCTTTCGTTGCTGCCAATTCTTTGAAGTCGGTTTGGTGTTTCTGGGCCTTTACATTTAAAGATGAGGGAAAATTACGTGTGTGTCTTCTCGCTTAGACTTTCCACATTTTCCTTTCAGGACACAGGATGTTTATTATTCATTGTGTTTATTATTGATGTGATAAAAGTTAACTTTGTTTATTATGGAAGTAATATATTGCATTGCCTTGTATATGTTATCATATTTTAAATCACAGTGATTGTGAACATAGACACTATCTTTTTGGATGATAGTGGTCAATTTCATAGAGGAAAAGAGTCGATTATAGATTCAATCTCATATGTCTTCTCTGCTAAATGTCATCACATTAAACATTGAAGTTAATATAGCAGCCGTGTTGGCAAACATTTAAGCATCCATTTGATAGAGAACAACATTGTCATTCATTTGGATTCATGTTTCTGTCCACCTGATGAATGTAATTCCAATATTTACTCCGGCTTTATCTTTGTTTTGGTTTCCATCGAATCCTTTGAAATAAATCTGGCAGCTAAATGCTTCACTGTTCACCAGCTAGCTGCTAACTTTGTCTTCACTTTGGTGCTGAGCTGGAAGTGTACAGTGGGATTATAGAGCTTTCTCACTGCAAACAGCTGCCTGCTGCTACTGAAGACGACACTGATGAGAGCAAAGTGAAGCAAAACTTTAAACAGGGGGGACCATAAAACCAAAACAAGTCGCTGAAAGACATCATAAAGGTCAGTTTGGTAATAATTCTCTTTGGGTTCATCGCTATGAGCAACCGCTTTCACATAATTAAAAATAATGAAAACAAATCTAGTTCTTTGCATGAGGTACAGTTCTCAAACCGCATAATTATTAATGTTCATTCTATGGAAAATGTAATATTACGGTATATGATCAAGGTATTGTAAATATGAAAGTGGGTTAACATAGCCTACGGAGACGGGTTAGCATTATGGAAACAACAAAACTCAGTAATACGCAAGTTGTGCTGAAGTATCCTGTCATTTTACAGCATCTGTTTGTAGCTGCTTTATGCATCAGTGACACCAGAGATTTGACTGCAGGCAGTGCTCACTGAAAAAGAAGAGGTGCACTGCTTATATTTGCATACACTCTGCACTATATGTACTGTATACTGTGTGAGAAGCCTCTGACAATGTAAAAACATTGAAAAAAAAGCACCCTTGGTTGTTTTGCTCTCCGCTCCATCCCCGATCACCATGCTGACGGTTAACACACACATGCAGGCATGCTAATTTAGAGCAGTGCTCCCCTGTTCTCCGTCCCAGCTGGGTCCGGCAGAGTCAATGCTGAGAGGTGAAAGGCTCTCTGGGCATCTGGCCTTGGAGACAATAGAGTAATTACAGAGGATCTCAAAGGAGGAAGGATCCTAAACCCTGTCAGCTGCACACAAACACATGCATCTGTAAACCACAACGCTCCACAGAATCCTAGAGCTGGTCTTAACGGCTGGTGCGTTTGTATATAGGAGGAATGCCACAAAGCCACATTAAACATGCAAAAAAGGCAAAGCTTCTCCTTGAACTTACTGTACTATAAAAACATGTACAGTACTAACATATAGGAAAAGATGACAGAAATATAGGAAATATATTTTTAGGGAGAGGGATTCATGTAACCTCAGGCTCAGAGACATAGAGGGAACATGTTGCAGCTAATTATGTCGACGTCTCCACTGGTAGTGTATGTAATACATAAAAACTATAACCACTTCGGTGACCACTCACATACTGAGAGAGAGGCTACACTGCCTGCAGAACGTTGCCAGATTCATTGAAAAGAAACAGATGGAAATGGACACTGTAGTGTGCTTTTACAAGTAAAATCAAAAGGAATGTGCTCTACCTCTTTGTATGAACGGTGTGTGTGCTGGTTCCGGTTCAGATGTGGTTCTCATACTCTATTTTTTACCTGACACAAAAAGTAACAATTCATAACTTTCTCCGTACGATAATGTGCTGAGTGCTTATCATTGAGGAACAAGTGTGTGAATGATTTCAGACAGAGTAATAGCACCGGGTTACATAAGTCAGCTGCCCTCTTCCTGTTGGCAGCGCTTGTTTCTTTATCTTTTGAAAAAAAATGTGGTTTCAAGTCCAGTGCTGTCGCACACAACACAAGTTCCTCTGCACTGGCGTCAGCAGCAGCATCCAACAAAAACTAAGAGTCCACGGTGAAACTCCCCGCAGCACCGTGACTTAGTTTGGGTTGGCATGGCGGGCAATGAAAGCACAAATACTCCGGGCTCTCTGTCTGCAACATCCTGACTAGCAGGGCTGCTGCTGCTGTGGTGGCTTCCAGCCAGGCAGCAGCACAATGAGCCTGTGCCTGTGACTGAGCTGTATTAACTCAGTGCTGCTTTGACTTTGATAACAAAAAATGTGGAGCAATCTCTGTTGACTGTGCCTGTTTATTGGCAAGTTGATTAGAAATGCAGTTCTTTGCTGTGATAGCAGGCTGAGCTGTGGTGACGCCTTCGGGCTGAGAGAAGGAAATAAAACTAATCTTTGCCTAAACTCTACCGAGTATTATGGTATGTTATATACATGCCCTCTCGTGATAAATATGGAAATAAATTAAGTGTTAAGTTAAAAGTTCCCTCAAAACTTTATAGCCAGGGCAACTTATAGCTTTACTGTCTGTATTAGCTGCTGCTGCTGCTGCACATGTAGTGGACTTGATTTCAGAGTTCTTGCTTTTAAACATAAAAACAGATCTGTGCTTTTCACCAAAGACTTTGCATGTTGACCTTATATTACATGCAGTTAACATTTTAACACATTTCTGGCTGTTCTTATGCACCATTTTCCTAAAAGTAAAGTAATTTTGCACATAAACCATATGATGATGAGACAGTAATTCATGAAGAACCAAAATATATTTTGGGACAGCTGCGATTAGGTGATCAATGTGCCGACAGGAGTAAAGATAAAAGCGGTCCAGCAGGGTTTCCTTTACCCAGTGACAAGTGTTCGGGACCATGCCAACTTAGAACTACACTGCCTGTCAAATCGGGAAATCACGCCGCTACGTGTATGAGGTATGATTGCAGAATACGGGGACAGAGTTGTTTCAGCCCTGAGCTGGGAACAGAGGTAGTAACAGCGCCAAAACAATGTCTGTATACACAGTAAATGGGACAGCCAGCAGGACGGGATCATGGGGGGCACGGGTGTGACAATTTGACAACGTGTTGTGTGTGTGACCCACCACAGGAGATTTAAGAGGTAGCTATTAGCCATTAAATATCAGCCAAAAGGCCGAGAAGCAATCACATTAGCACAGCGGTGCAGTGGTTAGCATTGTCGTTAACACTTTTGAAGGTATCTACATAAGAGTTAAACGTTTATGACTGCTGTCAATAAGTGTCATTCGGTTTTTGTAATGACAAGTTGACATAATGATTATTATTGTTATGACAAAGATATCTTCTGGTAATGTCATCCTGGTTATGTCACGTTGTCATTATAAGGACATCCCAAACAAATTTAATGACAACTTGTCATGACAAAGACGACTTCTGGTAATGTCACTTTAATTAATGTCGAGTTGTCATAATCAAGACAACCTAAACAATGTCAACCTGTTATTACAAAAACCAAATGACACTTAATGACAGCAGTCATAAACGTTTATGACATGTACATAATGTTTATGACAAGTTCATGACAGTGTCATGTCACCCTTATGTAGATACCTTCAGTAAAGTGCTACCACATTGTCATTGTTCAAACCCGGAGTGGGGGGTTTGAGCCCTTCTGTGCAGAGTTTGCATGTTCTCTCTGTGTCAGCGTGGGCCCCCGCACGACCCCTCACAGGATAAGCAGTCACAGCTAACGCAAAGAAGAAAAAAAAACAGTGGCAAAAATGTCTGCAAATTAGGAAAAAAAATAAGGTCCTGGAGTTTACCTACCGAGCAGAGGACGAGATGGTTTTAAAGGGCTACTGATGCATGTCACATGTCACACTAGAGGCCGATGCAGTTGTGTTACATGTCACGCCCGTCACGTCTCTTTTGATGCCGGTATGCAGTCTAAAATTACACACAAGAGAGGAATGATGCCACAGTTATTTGGTTCTGTGTAAAAATGCAAAGGTGGCATGAAGAAGAGACTTCGCAGTGGCCCTGTAGTGCGATATTGATGAAAAAGGGCTATGGAGTTATTTTAAAGTACATCCTCACTATGTTTCTTTTCCCTAAACTTAACCACAGTAACTTTACTTGCCTCCATCTCACACTGACTTTATGTTAATTACATAACTTGACGTTACATAATGAAATAATGCTAATGTATTCAAGGATGCTAATTCATAAGACATCATTCAAACTGTTGTGTGTGCATTTTCATAGGATATCATACAAACCGCTGTAGGAGGATTTGTTGCACATTTATGTCCATGTAAAGACATAATTGCAGCACATAATCACAATGTTATACTGGGGTATTTTGTCCAATACCACCATTTCTGCTAAAAAGGCACCATCAAGGAGCTGATGCTTGGCATCCGGTGACCTCGACACTCCCCACAGCATATGCTTGGGTTGTGACAATAACAAAGTTCTCCCATTAGAATCAGAGCCGGGGTTGAGGTGAGGTTGATTTAAATGCTTAATGAGTTGCAGCACCAATGATTGCTTCGATGATTACAGTGAAGCACAAACAACATCTTAAAAGAACAGCTAATTTGCAAATGGTGCGCTGGTTATGTGATAAAGAGCGTGAAGCCCAAGGTCACTCCAGTTCTTACACAGAGGTCACTAAGGTCACACCAGTCTGGCTAAACCCCAAAACCAGCAGTCTGTGTGTTTGTGTCCGGCCACAAGCCCTTATTTTCCAGAGAGTCTGTTTGTCTTTCCTCTGACAGCTCATGTGCTGTGAGATAAATCCAAATCCAAACCATTTACGGTGTCTAAACACACCTTCACATACACGAGAATGGTGTCTAAAACACCCATCATTCACTGTAAATATATGCACTGCAAACGCTGTTGTGTTTTTCAAGCTGTAAAAAACATTTTAGCAGCTAAAAGAAAGGAAGACAGACAGAAAGAGAGGAAGAAAGAAAGAGAGAGATTGTGAACTAATCTGTAACATTTCTCTAATGTGTTCATTATAAAGAAATCATCACTTCATTTGCAGCAGGACTGTCAAATCTCTCATCTGCTAATAAGAGCTTTGGAGATGATGGCCAAACAGAGATGACAGCCGCTTTGTGTCTCTAAACTGCCTCCCAAACAAATCCGACCGACTCTCCATGAAATCCATTCATGGAGCCATTAACGTAATTGTGTCGTATGACATGTATGAAATCAACAACAATGCTGCGCTGCCTTAGCCTATTGAGACAGTGATGGACTGACAAACTGATTGGGGATGGGGACGCCGGGACGGGAATGGGAGGAAGAGAAGAAGAGGAGACAGCCGGATGACAGAGGTTTATGTGGAATGAAGACAGGTGGGTAACACAAGGATAAAGGAAGGTTCGAGTGTGTCCTTGATGAAGACAAGAGTTCTGTGACAATGTAATGTCTAATTTGTTTGAACAAAAGAGTCTAGCTGCTCTGAAGCCGTTTAGGGACAGTGGTGCTTTGAGCTAAACTCTATCATGCTAATATGCTAACAAAGACAATGCTAACATGCTGATGATTAGCAGGTATAATTTAATCAATTAATTTAGCATCTCATCGTGATAACATAATCTTATTTGCACTCATTTAGCTAAGATTATACAGGTTAAAGTACTGCTGAGGCTGGTGGGAATTTTATTATTGCATTAAAATTTTGACCTGATGATGGTCCTAGATGAAAAGTCAAAGGTCTCCACAGTTATGACAGTTCAACCTGAGGAAGACTGTCTGTACGTAACCACCAATTTCATCCTGCCAGTGGTGCAAGAGAACAATCTCCAAATTCAGTAGGAGTTATCGTTTAGGGAACATTGGGGAACCTGAATGTCGATACAAAATCTCACGGCAGTCCTTCAAGTATTTTCTGAGATTATAGATGTCCTGAGACCATCCTAAGGATCAATATCAGGGCCAGCCCGGGCATATTTCAATGGATTGTGTCAGCTTTCTTTTGCAGCACTTGCTGGTCATAGACGTTGCTGTACTGATTTTAATGTGGTTTGTACAAGTATGTAAGCTCCCTTCATGTTATTGCTTTCTTTATTTGTTTTCATGAAATATATAAAATTGCTGCAATATCTCTTAAATTGCACATTGTTATTGTAACTACACAATCTGAAGGAGATGAATTTTATTTTATTGAATAGTTTTGATGATAATATTGTTTTATTCATCAAACAGAGCACAGTATGGTAAATGTAACAACTCTCACTAATTTTCTAGACCCTTGAGGAGAGGTGTGTTTGTGGAAAGCTGGTCATGATAAGTTGCCGTACTGATTTTAATGTGCTTCGCACACAGAATAAATCCCAATGGTCAGCAAGGCAGAGGTTCCATTCTCATCAGTCATGAGCACAACACAAACCAAAGTGTCAGGCCAGACTGGTTATACTTGCACTGTGAGAGAGACGTCTAGAAATAAGTGGATACATTTTTTTAAGCATCACAACCCCCGTGAAATGACTCACTTCACTAACAGATTTTGATCCATTCAGTCTGATAAGATTTTGAAAGTCTAGAAGAGCTGCATTATTACATAAGTTTATCTTCATTCAGTTTAGCAGAGCGCTAAATCAGAAATTAGCCCGGTTAGCCAGCAGAAGTCATTTGTGCCCATGCTCTGTAGGCCAATGGATGTGGATGATCCAGTTGATTTTAGACCAGGTAAGTTGAACTCTTTGGGTTTGTGCGCTACCCCATATTTTGACTGAGTAATTTGAAAACAAGCCAACATCAAACTCGCTCCAACTGATCGTGTCATATCTCTGTCAGGAGTTGGAGCTGGATCATCCTTGAGCTGAGCAACGTTAGAAGAAACGACCCAAAAAATTAGCAAGCAACATAATTTTAAAATGTAATCAGAATAATTATTATAAAAAGTTTCACAAATTTCACAATTTGTGGGACATTTCTCATCAAGTTGCTCATTGCCTTCCCCATGTTTCTGAAAGGAATCATACCAATTTGCTCAAGGTTCAAAGGTGTAAATGCTTCTGAAAGGTGTCTGAAAGCAGCACAAGTAAAGTGATCTTGCAACTAACCAGTAGACTGACATTGCCCCTCATAGAACCATGCAACTTGCTCAAAGAAAGTCGAAGGATCAAACCAAGTAGGGATTGTAGAGTCATATTTTAATTGTGCAGATTTTAGGAAATAATGAAGGGACTTTGAGGAACCATTTTGAGTATGATTGCATGAGGAAACATTTTCTGAAAGGGTTTTCATGGGACCAAACAATTCTTTGATAAGCGCTTACAGAACCAAGTGTCTGATATGGCATGAGAGCATTTTGTACAAACAGCCACTGAGGAAACGTGTGTGTTTATGTGCACGTGTGTCAGCATGTTTTCATGCACTCACGGTCATGGACATTCCTAAACTCATGGACATGCACGGTACATAAATCCAAAAAGCACAAAAATAAGAAAACCAGCCAACCAAACAGCCGAGCTGCCAAGGACGCAGCTCCTCCAAAACGACACAAGGTCAAAACCGTAGCATACACATCTCACGTCCTTGTCATGTCTGTGTCACGGGTTAGAGCTCTGACAGCAGCACGACGCTGTTGCGCCCGTTAATGATAACCCAACTCTCTCCCAGGGTTGAAGTCATTTACTAAGCCCGTTCTCCTGCCTCAGTCCTCAGTTACAAAACACAGCCGCCATCCCTCAACGGCACATAACCCAGAGTAGTAGAGACAGGTCATATTTATCACACCAAGCCGATGGTAAATGACTCGGGCCAGAACACACTCTCACATATATACATGCACACTTTTCCAGTACATGATCAGTGAATGCAGGAGTAGCACTTGTAAAATGTAAAACAGGGAATGTCTGGCACGGCGTGCAGCCTTTTTTCTTTTTGCTGGAGTTTTTTCTTTTATACTGTTGCAATAATTTAAGCCTGTGAAAAAGCTGTTGATTTTATTGCAGGGAGAGTAATAGCAGCATGCAGGAGAAGCATACGAATGGTTCACAGCTAACAGGTTTCACAAATAGGTCAGCTGCAAGCAAATCAAGTAAAGAGAAAGTATTTCAACATATTTATTTGTGTCTGTCTTTGCAAAATTAAGCTTTACATCCATCACCTTCCGTGGTATTTCTTAACTGTGTGTAAAATATGAGAGGAAATTGTGTCTTTTGTTTTATTTTTGTATTTCAGTAAGCTGATGTTGCATTTCAAGGAGCTTTAAATAAGAAATGTGTCATTTCTTTGCTATTTTAGGGGTCAGATGAGTTCAATTCAGTGTCTTTGCAACCAGTATGAAGATGATTCTTGTATTTATCTGATGGCGTTTGTGGCTTTGGAGGTAGAGCAGGTCTTACACTAATCAGAAGATCGGCTTTCAATCCCCAACTCCTTCCGTCCACATGTTAAAGTATCCTTGGGCAAGATACTGTCACCTTGTATGGTACCTTTGGCCACCAGTGAATGAATGTGTGTGAAAATGCTTTGAGTGGCTGCTAACTAGAAATGTACCATACAAATTCATTTACAATGCATTTAGCATGCCATTATGTTTAGTCTAGCGAAGCACAAAGACTGGAAGAAGGGAGGAAATGGTTATCATAGCGCTGTCAAAAGTAAAAATAACACTATAACATTAATAATGGCTCTGTTCCAATTGTATATGCCATTAAGCCATGTCGGTGAGCCAGCACAATACTGGCATGGGTTCACATTAATTTAATGCACCCAAAACTGATGTTATTCTAGTATACACACATCTGACCTGCTAGAGATTTAGTAGTTCGCTCTCGTTTTTATGCTACAGCGGGCCAAACGCAGTGATATCAATCATCTCAGGTGATGTGGGTGAATGTAAAGTGTTTGTTTGATTTACAATAATTTTACTCATACCTACCAACAACCACTGACTTTCACCTGGGAAGCCGTTTTCGCTTCCCGTAAGATGCCAAACCCTTTTCTTTTGTCCTAAACCCAACCATGTGCGTGTTGGCTGAACATAACCACGTGCATTTTTTGTTGAGGGAAGAGCGGTGACTTGCGATGTCAGAAACCAACAAAGAAAGGCTGTGACGGTCACTGACTCAGAGCAATATGAACCCAAGTGCATGACAAGAAACAGTCAGTTCAATTCAAAGTCTAAAAGGTTTAATCCAACAAACAGACCAGGGTCAAGACCAGGAGATCAATCAGAAAGAGCAAACTTAACCGACAGGGTTGAGGCAGGGAATCAGAGTCCAATTAATCAGGCGTAGAGTCAAGGGGAAATGGGCTAGTATATATACTGAGGAGCTGATGAGGGAATAGAGTGCAGGCGAGGATGGCCGTGGAGTATTGAATACTGAGTGAATACTGAACACAGATTCATGACAAAGGCATCCTTTTTACATCAGTATGATATGCGACCGGTTACAATTACAGTTTAATGGCCTCCGGCAGTGTCAGGAGGAAACGTGACGGGACAAAAATATAAGTTAAGGTGGCAAAAATTCCGACTGGGATGGTGGATGTGTCCAACAACCACCAAGAGAGCGGTGTTCGCATCCTAAGTTGCCTAAATCCAACCATTTTTGTTTGCTGTTGAAGGGAAGAAAAAAACATAACCAACCAACAACCAACACACCCACAGTACCTTGCACGTCATATCTGGATGTGGAAAGTCCATATGACGATATCGAAGAGAGAATGTGTTGGGAGAAGATCATGTTACATTAGTACATTTGTGGTAAAATATGTGACATACCATGACGTAGTTACATGAAATAGGTAAGTATATAAAGTTAAAATAACTCAGTGTTGTCTTTTGGTTTCACACGGGACATGAATGGTGAAAGTCTCCTTCCTACGTGGACGTTCTGGCTTTTTAATTTGTGTGTCCACCACGACAATTTCTACTTAACTTTCCATTGGTTTTGTCTCCATGGTGTTGGCACATCATTTTAACACATTGCTTGCCTCCACCGCGTAATGCTGCTTCATGTATTTCTGAGACCACGTTGACTGCATACGTGGCTGTAGACTCTTTGTCTTGTCTCAACATACGTATCCTCTTTTCAACTTGTAGATCTGCCAGATGAAGCCATTTCTTTCTTTCTTTTCTCTTGTATTAGATTCACTTTTAGGAACCATGCAGAAAAATACTGCTGTCAAGCAAAGAGAAGAGATTTTATCAAATTATCCCACAATTATTTGCAGTTTGGAGTTCAAGAAGTTGTTACCCAGTATCAAAGAATTTCTAACTTCTTTCATCCACACCACACTGTTGATAATTTCTTCATCAATAATTCCACTGGTTCCCTCCTGCTGTTATCAGAGCATTATTACACCCAACCACACTCCACTAACACAGACTTCAACCATCACCAGCATATAAAACATGTTTCATCTTGACAAATCAGAGCCAGTGAGCGGCTCTGATTTGTCAAGATGAAACATTTTTTAATCATGTAATGTGGATGGTGATATCACTGGGAGCCAATATGTTACTGTGTGTTTGCTCTCGCTCTCTCTCACACACACACTACTGTATCCACATGTCCTGTCACTCCCTTTCCATGAGGCTGTTACAGTCCTATATGTCAGTGTTAACTGTAGCCATATGGCGCTTCTTAGAAGAGTGGCTGTGGGTGTCAGTCACACAGCAGCCGTTGGGGACGGACCCAGGGGCCACTGACAGATGACAATTACCCGCTATTAAAGCCCATCGACAGAGACAGGAAGACAGAGGCAGTGGTGGAAGCAGAATGAATCTTTAATGTTCAGGGAAAGTGTGGAGAAACATGTGCATCATGATGTATAGGTACCAATACAAGTGTGTTATGTGTTTATACATGAAGAGAGAAAACCTCCCTTGGTTAGGGTTTGTACTCTGTGTCCTCACGACAAATGATTCTTTCCAGCACCTGGAAGGTTCAGTGCAAATGTGTAAGGCCAGCATGAAGGGTTCCTTTGTTCAGAGCAAGCATTTTCCAATCAATAATGTAGGTATTCATTTCACAGACTGCAGAAAATGTGTGTGAAAAATGTGCACCAACATGTGTGTGTGATCACAGCTCCTTATGGTCCACCCTCAGGACAGCAGAGGAACAATAGCAGCCACATCTTCCTTGTCAGAGGCCAAGCGTTCCTTATTGACATCTTCTGCATCTTCCTCCCTCACTGTCACCCTGCTCCCCCCACTGAGCTGCATCTCCCAGCCTTATTTAACATCAGAAAGGACCCGGCGTCTTCAGTACGTTACTTGGAGTCTCACGAGCCATCCTCTGTCACTTACCAAACACTTAATCACGTTTTGGGATGTCGACCCTCTCCACCCATATTACTAATCCTCCCCAAGACACATAGCTTTTGTCTCCTGCTAAGACTGAGGCTTAGCGAGGCTTAGAGCCTTCCTGAGAGGCAGAGGCCAGGTCTCTTGGAGTCAGAGTCCCCGTGAGGAGTAAACTGTTCAGGGGTTTCACAGTTATGAGCCGGAGCCTGGCTTTATTTAGCAGCATGTAAGTGGGGCTGCACATAGATATTCAGAGAGAGCAGAGGAGTGTGTAGCACCCCAGCATCATGCAGAGGGTAATCAGTCTTAATTGGTTTGGTCTGATTATTATTTATTATTATTTCCTCTAAAGCCTTTATCCAGCAAGCCTCTGGATACACACTCAGGAAACAGCTCCTAATTGCTAATGGATGATGACAAAACGCCAGGGTCAGCCAGGGTGTGTGAGTGTATGAGAGAGGGGACAGAGAAACAAAGAAAGAGGGAAGAGAGTGGCTGTTTTCCTATTCATCAACTCATTTCTTCCAAATTACACTCCATGTTTCATGGTCAAATGTAATTCCTCAACTCAATGAAGTATGTTCTGTTTAACTCCTCCCAGATGTCGCAGAGGGAGATTTGAAACGTACGAAACCAGACATGATCTGCTGTGTTCCTCTCCTCACTAATTCATGACATCAATTCTTTTGGAAAACTACAAAACCCATTCTCTTTGATGAATAAAAGAGTGAGAGGTTTGATAAATATTTCGTCTTTGAAGTGTTGGCTTTTAGATGTTGTAAACTGAAACTTTAATGATCCTCAACAAAGAAACAAAAGCTACAGCAAAAATCAGAGAACTGCATATAAGAAAATGCAGAGAGAGCAGTAGTTTGAAATACTGCAACTTTGTCAATCAGTCCACTTCTACTTTCCTTATTACTTCTTCACCCGTACTCCCCAGTAGACTAAAGATGTGCTGTTCTTACTTACAGTGACAGAACCTATTGCCCAACTCAAAGGGATTTGAAACTTAATTATTGGCAAAGATAGCACATAATTGAAGTTTTCTATTAAGCTTTGGGTCGGATGTTTTAATTTGCTGTGCATGCAAAGTACTTCTTATGCAAAGGCAAAACGTTTTAGTGCTCTTTGTGCTGCCATATTCCAACAACATAAGCAATGTTGAGTGGTGAGCATGCAGCAACCTCTGGGGCTAAAAATAAAGCCAACACAGAAGTATTAAAACCTGCAGTTCTCTGAATGGCCACTTGAGGCTGGCTCCAAAAGCACGTCAGTCCCTGTGGACCCCCGATGTTAAAATGTCCAACTCAACAGCAGAAATAAACATGTTTACAGCTTGGTACAAAAATGCTTTTGGTCTTGCTAGGTCATCTCTTCACATTTTATTAAGACTTAAGGCTTTGAGTGACAGGCTGTCTGCAGATAGTGTCCTCGGCTTGTCAGTCAAATCCCTCGCTCCTACATAGCTCCAGCCTCTCACCCAAATACGGTCACTTGTGGCGCCAAAGAAACAAGAAGGCAACGGCCCAATGCCATGCTCAGGGCTTCAGATTGGTCTTCAAACCAATGGGTGACATCACAGTAGCTACGTGTGTTATTTTTACAGTCTATGGTGGTGAGTAATGTGAGTTTAAAAACTGACAATGCTAAAAAAAGTGATTGAGTATTGTTGGTAGTCCTTGTTACTGCAGCCTGTTCTCATTCCAGAGTTATTGTCAGTGATGTCAGCATCAGACACCTGATGCCAGACGGTAGGCTTCAGTTCATAACACGGCTGGACACCACCTGTCGGTATAATATGCCCCTGGTGAGGGGCAAATAAGAAGAGAAAGAAAATAAAAGAAAGAAACAAAGGCTTGAACCACCACAACAGTAATCAGGTACACACTCCCTCCCTGTCTCCCTCTAACTGCATTAAATTGTGCATAGCCAGCAAAATACTTTACATTCAGAATGTGAGCAAATAGGAGCTAAATGAGTCTCAACTCCTGTACTTGCATTATCAGACATTAGGAAATAGGCAGTTGAATTAGCCACCCATGAAATGATTAAACTGTTGAAAAATGATGACAATTCAGGCTTCATAGAAAAATGTTTTTAAATCAATCTGTGACGCAGTTTGTTAAAGAACAGAAAACACTTCTATTCATCCATATTATAACTTTCCAACTCATTAAGGTGCCAAATATTTGAGCCTGGTCTCACTCCGAAGTCGTCGAAATTAGGCGCTTGGGTAGTGACTTGCAGTGTCATTTAACGTCGTCATAACAGCTGGATGGTTGCTGTTATAGTTTGACGACACTCTGCAGCATCAGGGGGAAACTCAGCGAGACAAGAACGAAAGTTAAGGCAGTGAAAGTCTGAGTAGGGTGGATGGGTCAAACAAACACAGACCTTCACCCAGGAGAGCGGAGTTTGTGTCCCATAAGATTATAAAGCCAAACTCTGTTCTTTTTTCCTAAACCTAACCACATGCGTTAGTTGTTGGAGAAAAAAAAGTCAATTTGCATTGTTGTACTGATGTAGTGGCATCCCAGAACGCCAACAACCAACACATCCTTTCACGTTGTATTTGGACGTGGAAGGTCCATGACCAAAAGTCCGAAATAACAAACATTCATTTAACACATATAGGAACTCAGCAATGTTACACACTCCATGTCTGAAAAGGGTTATAATACAATAAGGCCACGAATCCAGAGCTAACAACAGAGCCACCACAGTCCAAGCCTCATTCAAAGGGGTGTTGCGCTCTCAGGTACACCCAGGGATAGCTTAGGGACACCCTGCCGCTCCGTCATTAAACATCCCCCCACCACACATTCTCCTCTCACCCCACTAAAAGAGGTTCCAGGCAGTTGGATAGACAGGCCTGCTGGGGTGCAGGAACAGTAGGAGGAAGGGGGATGCTGATTGAGGTTGTGCGTGGGTGTGTGTTCCCACCCAAGTCCCCTGCAGCTAAAAGTACATGGGCTAATTCTCTGTCAGCAGTCCCCCCCTTTCCTCACCTCCCACCCCACCCCATGCACATGTACACAAAGAGCCGCATGAGCACAGTCACACACTTTTGTGTCTTACCCTAAAGGTATCTTTATATCCCCTGGAAGATGGGTGTTAAACTGCCCATTGATTTGTTCTTGCTTCTCCTTCAGTGCACATCTTAATTTAGCTGCTCTGTTCGTGTGTGTGTGTGTGTGTGTGTGTGGGTGTGTGTGTGTGTGCATTCCTCTCATTCGGAGAGATAAGAGTGGCCTCCAGACATTCTTGATGCCCCCCTGCCTTGCTCTTCTTTAACCCAACTTAAAATCCATCTATCCCTTTATTTCTGCTCCACATTCAGTCCTCAACACACACACACACACACACACACCACACACACACGAGCAGTGACTATGGTGTTGCATCGTTCTTTTCCCCCACTCTCTTTTGTTCTTTCTCTCTTTGTTTCTTCATCAATTTGCACTACATTACAGTTGCCTTGATCCTCTGGCCCTGGAAAAACACCATTTATCAAGGCAGGCTGATGTTTGCACCTCTAATTCAAACAGGAAAGTCAGACTGGGGCTGAAAAATGGCATTCCACGCGGGAGGGACATGAGTGTGTGTGTGTGTGGGTGTGTGGGGGGGCATGTTGTGGCTGTTATGTCATGATCCCATCAAGCTCCCAGTCTCTCCCAATCTGACCTGTGACATAAAAACACTCACAACCTCACGCTGAGGAAGTCACACTTGTGCACACATTCATGAAGTCTCCGACACGTATGTGTATGCTCTCACACACACACACACACGCTGTAACGCATATAAACTTACACACGTTCTCTTACAAACACACACATTTGAACGATGCATCGATCCACTCCCACACACACAAACACCCAGTGTCCAGGTGCGGAGGCTCCCAGTGATAAAGGCCCAGCAGGTCAGAGGGAGTCCAGATAGATCTGCTGCCTCTCTCTAATGGATGTGTGTGTTAACATGGGAAGTAACACGGCTGTACATCTAAACATTTACACTTGTGGCCACAAAGGAGAGATTGATCGCTGCTATTCTGCCCACACTCTGAGCTGCTTATCACAGGGAGTTAATTAGAGATTGACATGTCAGATGAGAAAGGTGACATCACAGCTCAGGTCGGCGTAAATCATTGAGATTATATTGAAATGCATCACATCAGAAAGATGAATTACATTCCTGACAATGGACTAATTCAACAGATATTACATCACTGGAAACATATAATTAAAATAAATGTTGATTGGAGTAGATTAGATCTCAGTAGATTAGATAAGATCCAGGCTCTAGAGCAGGGGTTCACAGCTGGTCCAGCCACAGAGTCCAGATTAAGCATTTGTTTAAGGTCCACACAGTTTAAAACATTAAGCATCATACTTGTGTTTGGCCATGTCCTCGAGCTAGTTTGCTGTCTCTGTCAAGCAGCTGCGTTACTGTTTTGATTCACTGTCACTGCTGTCATCAACTTCATTTCCAGCTGCAGCAGGCATCAGTGCAAAAGCTCTAAAGCTCTAAAGAAATCAACCTGCCCAGAACCAAAAGAGAGACAGACAAAGTTAAGAACTATAACGCGACTTTCAAAGTTGTCACATCACCGTACTGTTCACACGACACAACTTGCTGTCTTGTAATCATGAGTCTTGAGTTCATGGTTTTCACACTACAAGATCTTTCAGCAGGAGGAATCACACATGAATGTACAGTATATAACACACACAAACACATCTTGGAAAGCGTCGCTCTTTGGGCTGAAGCTAGCCAATAAAGTCAGGTCCAGATATATGACATGCTACATATCTTAGGGAACATCTGTGATGCATCGGTGAGCCTCTCTGCTCACGTCTTTGAATAGTTCATACATAGTGCTTGAGAGCCAATTTGCAATCACAGAGACAGCAATGATTTATCTCTGATGTAGAGCTCCAAAAACTGCCAGAGAGCAGGGAGTCAGAGCTGTAGATGTGTAGTGTGAACTATAGGTATACAAAGCCAGATATTTACCTCAGGAGTTGGGAAATTCTTACCCAAACTCCAGTTATAAACATCCAACACACACAAAATGGTTTCTTTATTTAAATTTGACAACTTACTTATCGTTGTGCACATGCAGTTTTTTTTGCAGTGAAGGATTATTACAAAATCCCTGGATCCCCAAAACAACTGTCCTATAGGTAGAGTCCAGTATACCCTGCTATATGTGATGTTTTCCAGAATTTAGAATTAAAGAAATGTATCTTAGTTTAATCAGGACTGAGTAAAACTGCCTCACAAACTGAGCGTCCCTTTTGACTTTCCACTTCTTTAACCCCGCAGGGTTGCCAGGTCTGATCTGTGTCTGTCAGCGGTCACTCAATCATTGTGTTGTTTTGACACTGGCATTCATATTAGTGGTTTGGTAACACTGTCCCATTGAGATATCACCTGACACCACTGAGGGGGTCAAAGATCACCTGATGAAGGAAGAAGATACCTGCAGGACTGGGTCAGTGGAGGTAAAGAGGTGAGAGGTGGCAGATATGGTTTTGGGACGGGGGTTTAGGGTGGGTAACTTTTTTCATGTGTCTTGGTGCTGTGGTGTGGAAGGAGCAATGTCAGACCACCCTCTCTCATCAGACCTAATTTCCTAACTTACCACCAAGCGTCACCTACGGCGCAGCGGCCATGTGTGGGACACAGAAACAGAGAGTTGAAGATGTGTGCTGGTGATTTTCCAGTTTGCGTTCCAGTTGTTTTTCACATGTGAAATGTGTGGAATGCTCGCGATGAAAGACTTTTGTCAGAGCACCAAGTGCAAAATAATGGAAAACGTTTTCTCGCCACAAACCACTAAGCATGCCACAGTTTAGTTCTCACACACTTACACTTACTTACATGCACACACAAACCTCAAGCAGAGACTGAAATAAAAAAAAGCATGAAGAAGAGCAGGAGACCTTGCCATGAGTTGATTCTGTGACTTTGCTCTGAGCCCATCCCATGCCAAGCTGCACCTGTGATCCTGCGGCTGTTTGCTGATGAGCTGACTGATAAGTAAATCATTCCTGCATCTTATCCTCCCTCGGTTAGAAAGACCAACTGTGTATCTCTGCACCTTGAGGCCCCAAATCACTGGCTCTGTCACCCTTTCACCTCTGTCTCCCACAGGATTTCAGCCTGCTCTAACCAACTGGACAGCCGAGTCTGAGGCCAAGACGGCTATTTAATTGACCCTTCTGTGAATGAATAGGGCAGCGGAGAGGAGCATTGCTCCGGTCGTCAATAATTAGGACAGCCTCTATTATCAGCCATTGATTATGTGCGAGTCATCATCTGAAGCCGGAGCCAACTCTTGTTCCGCTTGCGTTAGCCCATTGCCCTGGATTGAATGATGAATTACAGATCGATAGAAACAGTTTGATAAATCCTCAAACGCGACGGCACCAAATCTGGATTTTATTTCTTAATTCCCCCTGATGTGGTGGTAAATCTAACTTTTTATGGGCTCTTTTTTTTTTACATCCTGTAGCGGGTGTTTCACTTCAGTCTTGGCAAGACTGGGTACGCTGTAAAAAAACAAAAAACTGTAAAATACTGTTTAAGCTGTAATGTTTATAAATAAATAATTAGCAAAGCACAGTGAGGACGAGCAGGGAAATGACTGTAATATTTATGACGCTGGTAAAAACGTGTGAAATATCACTATGACGACATGTGAGCAGCCGATTCATTTGCTTAAGTGATCTGTGAGTTGAAGATGAAATAGTGTGGCAGCGGGTGGAAGTCGGACCCCGCCAGGGGCCCTCGCCGCCCACTGGTTTACCCACAATTCCTGTAGTTGATTAAGGCACCCCATCCTCCTTCATTACATTAGCTCTTGAACTATAGGGCCAATTAGAAAAATTAAAATCATAAAAGCGCCTGCGGCCATCCTTCTTCTTAAGGTTTAAGCAAAATTATGTTGACCACGGGCGCAAATGTCCTCATTAAAGCATGATAACATTAAGTTCCTGGATGCCTTCGAAACAGTTCAGGTGGCACCACAGTTCCCTCCATGCCCTCTCCTCCTCAAGGAGAGCCTGGCCCCAAGCATGTAAATGTAATTATCCAAATGACTGAGGTAACCTTTAACATTGGCATAATCATGTTATGGGTGTCCCATTTGTACAATTTGTATGTGGTAATTACATATTTAAATTCTGCTTGCCCTTGGATGCATAAAGCTACAGATAGAGACATTTCCTGCGGGCAAGTGTGTGTGTGTTTCAAGAAGAAGCAGGAAAAGCTTCATCCAAAGCATCCTTCCCAGCAGGCACAAATGTAAACACATTCCAATCCTTTCTCCTACGGGTACGCTCCAAAGAGAATAATTTCAATCTTTTATTCATGCTGTTTAATGTAACCCTTTAATCTGGGTGGGCGCCCAGGGGGCCTCTAATCCAGGAGTGCCAGCCGCCCGGTGTGTGCTGTACACCGCTCTGAGTACATGAGCCCCTATTGTGGTTCCAATCAATCACACACTCATTACACCAGCACTATAAATGCCAAGGCATGCCAACAGCCATGCCCGAGGCCCCAGTCGGCAGCTCTTCCAGATCATGTTTCTGCCAGGCCTGCCAGTGTGTGGGCATTGATTGCCACCTTGCCAACCAAGCTATACTGCTGTGTCAATATGTCCTGAGTGTGCCAGTGCTGTATTGTTATGATGCATGGGCGCTGTCTGATGCTGCAAGGCAATGGCACACAACAGTGCTTTCAGGCTTTAAGAGCCTTCTGGTAATGCCGATGTCTGTTCCAACCACCTGTGATTATTCATTCTTATTTGGCTGCCAGCAAGCTGCTGCATGAATGGACAAATGCACAATGGAATGATATTGTCGGATTCGAAATGATTGGTGTCTTTATTCGTGAGGTCTGTTTCTGTAATTCAAAAGTAAAGGCAGGCTCCAGCTCCGGGTTCATTTGCAAAGGCTTTCATTTCAGCTGGCGAGGCGTTTGCTTCACAAGCAAACTTAAAAACACTAAAACTTCTTTGGCTGCTTCCTGTCTGTTGGCTGCGGTTGTCTCAAGGAGCATTTGACAGAAGTGCTAGCGACACATCACAGTAGTTAACCTCCTCCCTCTCAGCTGGTAACGACCTGCATGGTGTTCAGAGGCAGGAGGCTGGTGGAAAGAAAAGGACAAAAGGCCAAAGAACATTTGGACCTACCTTTACCTCCCACAGCTGTCTAAAAGAGGCACACTCTGCCTAGTGATGACCTTTAACCCCCTTCCTGGTGAATAAGAGATGTGCACTTTGTGAACAGTTATCAACTTTAAAGCGTGATTTTAAGAAAAAAGGCCCAATCCATAGTGTTGTGAAGGAAATAAATTTGTTAAGGTTAATAGAACATTTTGTTTCCTGACTGACCCTTTGTTAAACCCTGCCCACTCTCAGGTACTGTTGGCACATCTGTCAAGCTTTTCAGTCAGTTTGCAGTGGCACTTGTGGCAGATTTACCACTTGAAATTCTTGGCAGTGTCTGAAACAATGGATCCTTGACTTAACAGTGATAAACAAAAGGCAGCTTCTCGTCTCATTTATAGCCAGTGAGCCTCAATTTTGCAGCTGAAACGACAGCTGTCACTGACAGATTTAATCATCTGAAGCTAGCTGATTAACCATGAGTTAAGTTAAATTCCGTCAGTTGGTAGAAAATCCTTAAAATGGAGTCAGTGCTGGTCAATGAAAAAATAGTTTCAACGTTACATGATTTTACTGCTACCTAAAGGCTACCAAAGCGCCCCTACATGTACAAGCAGCAAGTTCCTGGGGTGAAAATGAAGCAAACATGACAGCACAGGTGGTGAATTTTTATGACTTTTAACTCACCTTTTCAAATTTTATCAAGACTAATTGTGTAGACGCTTTGAGTGACAGACTATCTGCGGATAGTGTCCTCATGCGCTCAGTCAGATCCACCCCTGACTTGTCCCTCTCATACAAATATGGTCACCTCTGGCTCCAAAAATCCAAGATGGCGACGGCCAAAATGCCAAACTTGAGGCTTCAAAACAGGACTCCACAGTCCAGTGAGTGATGCTGCGATGGCTACACCCATTGTTTTCATACAGTCTATGTTACATACACATAATAATAAAAGCCTGAACATCATGTCATCAACAGGACAGAGCTTCTAATATGCTCAACTCTGATAGCATTTGCAGTGGCGGGATAACAAAGTGGATGTGCCAGTACATCTACTGTGATATCTACTGTCACTTTTAACTGCACAATATGATTTATAGTTATAGTCGTGTAGCTTGTAAGCTGATTAGCCAGGTATGCTAACATTTACAGCTCACATCAGGGCTGACAAACATACTGTTTAATCCATCGATTACACTCAACTCCTATGATACCAAGTATCACCCTTACCAGAACCCCAATCTCACCATATCAGCATGCAGAGAAAAACCTTTGACAGGCCTGATGTGCCTATTTGACCTTTCCATTGCTGCATGGCACAATACTATTTCACAGGAATGGTTTCACAAACAGTTAGCTGTACTAAATGAACAGTTAAGCTATGAAAAATATAGCATTAGCAGTGAAAGCCACCACATACACTGCACACAGAAATGAGCTCTACCTACAGCCCACAAAACAAGAATAAAGGAAGAAAAGCAATAATGTTATCCACTCTGTTTGAGTGGCCAGATGTGTATATGTGTATAAGATTCATGTCTTTGTCCAGTAGCCTAATGGGCCATTTTCAGTGCATTTGTACTTAAAAAATGATGTGTATGGTTCCTACAAATATAGAAACTGACATTTTATTCCCCTCTAAATTTCACTAAAGGAAGCAGCAGGTTTATTAGTGTCCAAAAGCGTAAATCGCCAACAGAATATAGTCACGACATTTCATCTGCTGAGGCATGAAATTGTATCTCTGAACCATTGGATCTGTGCACAATTCATGTGGATGAACATGGTGTACAGGAACAGGCTGCCGCAGTTTGTTTGCACTTAATTGGACAGTCAAGGCTTAAAGTATAATACAGGAAGTTAGAGAATGTACAGTATACTAATGCAATAGCTTTCAGGCTGTTCTTTTTTTTTTTACAGCAGAGTTAATGGTGCACCTCAGTGACAACAATTTAAATGAAATAGGAAAGAGTCCAACAATGCATTTGGGAGTTTAGGATCAATGGGGGAAACCGAGGAAGGCTGACAAAAATTCCCTGAAAAGCTATAACCTCCACAATCAATATATATAAACCCATTAACACAATTTCTATTACTGCCATTTCCTTTTTTCCACATTACAGTGTTGTACATCTTTCCTTTTCAGCCTGCAACCATGGGAAATGAGGTCACGTACTGTATGACTCACATTCTTCTGCTCTTGCTATAGTTCATCTTCCTCCAGCTGTCCAGCTCTTCTCTGTTTCCTGTCTGCTCTGGTCACCTGTAGCTTGTCACCCCCTGGAGGCCACTTTGGTCAACTCACACACTGACTGACTGTAAATCCCCCCAATATAAGAGAGAGTAAAAACAAGCTTAAGAGGAGGGTTATTGTAACACTCAGGGTAATCACACTCACACAAGCTTCATTAAATCGTAATAACTATTCCTTAACTGCTTCACTGTAGCAAAGCATGTTCAGCTGGTGGCATTATGGGAGAGGTGTAAGGCTGGCACGCCACAAGCCTCCAGAACAGCTTCCTTCACATGGATTCTTTGACTCCATTTTTCTGAGAGAATCTTATATTTGGTGTTTTGATGATGTCGGTGGAGAGAGCTGTCTAACACGTCCAATAGGTGTTTAGCTGGGTCGAGATTTGGTCACTGTGACGGCCATGATTACATCATTTTCATACCCATTGCCTAAGTTATTTATTTTATGTATTCATGTTGCATTTTGCAAACATTTCTTAAAAAAAAAAACCTCCACAAAACAGACAGAAAATAACATGTATACAGATATACTTTCAAAATACTTAAAGTTAAATTGATTGATGGTAAATTGTGCATGTACATAACATTACCTGTAGGAGCCAGAATGTGCATTTAACGTCTGTTTATTATTTGTTTAGGCTGCACACATTCTTTTAGACGCTTTCACTTCTGGTAGTTGTAATTGGCACAGGGTGTGTGGAAGTTTTTGGCTCTGATATTTTCTGTTGACCATAGTATCACATAATGTAATATTACATTTAATCTTTTCCCTCAGTTATCCCAGTTGTTTGTTTAATAAACCACCATAAAACGCACATTATCTGACGTGCAAACAGTACACCAACATGCATATCCATATATACCTTAGCATGAACTGGTATGTATGTACAAGCAGATGCAGACGTACACTCGTTACTTAGACATGCAAATACACATACACGTGCACATGCACAGATGAATCCACATATGCACACACACACAAGTAAATGTCAGCAATTATTAGTTTGAGGAAAAATAGAAACAAGATAAGCTTTAGAACTAAAATGGGAAAACAAACACAACTAGAAAATGTTTTTTAAAAATACTATATATAAATGCACACATGCTACATATATACATACACATACACATACACATACACACTGTGGCTGCAATTAACAATTACCATCAATATCAATTTATTTTCATGATTAATCGATTCATAGTTTGGCCAAGGGCTGGATAATATATTTAGTAAGGTTTCCTAAAGCCAAAGATGATGTCATCAAATTGCTTATTTAGTCTGACCAAAGATATTAAATTTACTGGCATACAAGGCTGCACTGAAAACTATGAAACGTTTGGCATTTCTTTCTTGAAAAATGACTCAAGTGATTATTCAGTTATTTAAATAGTTGTTGATTACTTATGTGATCATTGACTACTCGTTTCAGCTCTAATACACATGTGCACATATGCACATGTGCAAGCCATTACATGTTGCAATTTGACAGAAATGCCATCATCAAAAACGTTATGTATGAATTTGTTGAAAAGCTGACATGGATATTGATGGTCGTGCCTCTAGAGTGGGGGTCCTGACCCTCTGATCATAAAGTTAAGGCTGGTAACAGCGAGCAGCAGCTGCTTAGAGGATCTAAGAGCGTGCTTATAGCGTGTCAAGGGATGTGTTGCATTTCCGGGCCATTTGGAGTTTTGCTTTCATAGTAAATTTTTGCAATCACTTCTAAAATGTATAGTAAGCTGGTGCAGTGACAGGTGTGATGTGGGCTCTTTTGCTCTGCCTATTACAGTAAAAGCATAAAGTATCGGAAAAAAATATAATATTTAAATGTTGTTTTTTTTTTTGTTAATTGGTGTTTTAAAAAAAATGAATTTTTTTTCACATTTTTCACATGATTAGGCATTGGCGCTGCCAAGGGGGGGCACAATTACTGGCACCGCTTCTGGCCCATTCTGGCAAAAATAATTGGAAGCTGATATTATTGTCTCTAAGAAGCTGTGGTGTGCCCAGTTTCAAGCTAGCATGACATGAGGGCTATCCTGTAATACTAGACAAAATTAAGGCATCATTTGGCACCAATTATGTTAGCATAGCCTGCAGGATGGGGGCTAAATAACACTTCAGGAATTGGCTAAATTTTGACCGGGAAAAACTGGCATGGCCATTTTCAGCAGGGTCCCTTTTAACTCTCATCTCAAGATATCTGAATGAAAATGGGTCCCATGGGCCCTTGACATAGTTTTCAATTAGCCTATTTACTTCTATAGCATAATAGAATTCCTGAATTTAAGTTTAGGCTTTTGCTTTTGGTGTGACACCCACAAAATCTTCAGTGGCCCCATCTGGCCACCTCTATGAAACATACCTTGGGGTGCCACTGTGATCAGTCAGGCCTCTGTGTCACTGGCCAAATCAAGCTAGCATAAGCATTGCCACCATTTACTTGTGTATTTGTCTTGGTGGCCAGCCAAGCACTGGTCCCACTGAACTCCAACACACACATTTGGGTTGGAGCACCACTGCAGAGATCAGCCACAAAGCAGATGACTGAATTAACCAATAAAAATGAAGCAGCTGCACACGAACAGCAATGTGGTTGATAACACTGCACTTATACAGCACAGTGCAGAGAGCGGGGCCCCTGAGCCAGTCGAAAACTAGAGGCCCACGTGTTCTTCCCTGGAGTGCCAGTCATATTGACCTTCCAACAGTGACAGAGATTATTAGGATAAGCACGGCTGCGGTGCTAAAAGGAACGCTGTTAAGCTATTTTGCTCCCAGCCTGCTGCCATAGAGGGATATTGTGGGACAATTCATTGACATTGCTCTTTCCTTATTCATGCCTTTAGGACCCTTCCTGATTGGCACTATTGTCTCTAAAAACGCCCGCTGAAACTGTTTTATCATTTCAATTTAGCTGTTTCACCTCTTGTATTGTGTTTAACTGCAGCTGGGAAAGTGCCTCGGCTTTGCCAGGGGAAATCAGTTGAATTCCAATATTTCTATCATTCAGCATGAGACCGGCAAACGGCTGAGGTATCAAGGGTACAGACAATGTCAGCGGAGTTGTATTGGCAGCATCCTGCAAGCTTGCCAAGTCTTAGCCCAGCTTTAATGGGTTTTCGCTCAATAACAATGAAGAGACAGAGTACCATAAAGACAGAATCAGCCAATCCTTTCTGAATCTTAATAAGGATGGATGCATTTTAATACGAGCTGTTGTGCGCATAAGCTTGCGTTCTGTGTCGGGCTCTCATGCGCTGCCAATCAAACAAGTTGCAGTCATTTACAGTCTGGCAAGAGTTTGGGAAAATAGCCCAGAGGAGTTAGAGTTACAGTATGTGTTTGCTATACGAGCAAGGGAGCAGAAAGGCTTTTCTAATTACAGTCGCTGAGGAGGAAAATATGTCCCAAACAAGTCAGCGCTGTAATCTAACCCAGAGCAGCCACACCCAGCCACACCATGCATGAACAATCAAAACATTCATGTTATTTTTCATGCTGTGGACGACATATCAGGCCCGGGACAATCAATCATTCCAATACATCAGTGCAAAACAGCTCTTAGAGGGGAGTGAGCATGTCGCTGTTGTGACTCACATAAAACTATTTGTGCTTTTTTTTTTTTCTCATACACTCAATAATTGATGTTGACACGGTTGGACAGTTGTGTGCAAACTCAGAGCACTTTAGCAGTTATGACATGTGGCATGTAAGACACATATAGGATATGAAGAGTGGACAAATATAGGCAGGCAGGTGGTGTGAGCTGAACAGCAGATGCTGCATTGCATGGCCAAACCATGGGCTGCTGGTGTGCTTTAAAGTGGGTTAGTGGGTCGGAGGCTCACGCTGATAGGTAACATATACTTTTCACACGCACTAGCTGCTCGTATAGATTTTATTTATTATCCTCAGCTCTCAGATGTTGAGTCAGCGCGCAACATCCACGGGGCAATAAAAGTTTCACACACAATGGTGGGAGAGAATTCAAGTCTTCAAGCTGGATTTTAAACTGTAAAAAAAGACTTGTACTTTTGCTTGTGTATTTTAAAAGAGTATAACACAGTAAAATCAAAAGAGGGGTTATAAATTGCCACACACATATTGCGTCTTGGTAAATGACTCATGTTTTTTCAATTCGGGGGTTGATATATAAAAAGTTCCCCTGATGCTGTTGTGGTTTTTAAGGCGAGAAGTTCTTGCTGACTCACTCACGGGGGCAAATCATCTGACAGGCACACTGTGTTGAAGCCTCGTCAGCAAGGATGTACGGTAAGCTGGAGCCTCCCAGGGATGATATAAGCACCGGAAGAGGCAATCATCAAAGTGTGACACTTGATTGAGACCCAAGGAAAGTTTGCCTCTCTCCTTCCTGGGAGGTCAGATCTACATTTTCAGCTACTAAACAACATGTTCTTGCTCTGAGGAGTTACCACCTTGCTGTATTCAGTGTGTTTTTATGTGATTAAGTGATTCACAGTGATTTGCTTTTACTGTAAGGCCAGTTTTTGCTACTTTTACTTCAGTTTCTGGATTCCTTGTACCCAGAATGCAGCCACACCTCCCATTGATAGCACAACAATGGATTTTTACTGTGACTGCTGAACATCTGTGCAAAGTGGTGAGTTTAGAAAGTTTCTAAGGGACTGGCACCAAATACTGACGTTTAGAGAAGATGTTTGAGGCAGATTCGCTTTTTCTGTTATCAGAATGCACAACAACAACATTGATCCAGTAATGCAGAGTACGCTGGCAATGTTATTTATGTTCTTTTCCCCCCTTTGAATCAGCACCTTGAAATTCAGTTGTTGTACAACGTGAGGCTCGAGCCTGGAACTGAGTTTTTATCTGGCATGCATTTTTTTTACTATTATTTCTCCTAGCTACTGTATTTGACATTAGTTGGACCTAATAAGTGTAAAAAAAACACTACACACTGTCATTGAACAGGAAGTTTTCCTCATATAGGGACAATGGGTGCATTTTTTTCAACCCGGTCTCACTCCGGTCATCATATACTGGTGCTTGGGCAGTGACTTCCAGTGTCAGACACCAACAAAAAAAGCCGTCCTTTCGCGTCGGTGTGATACATGGCCACTCACCGTTGAGTAAGGTGGGTGTGAGGGGTGGTGGAGGGGGGTGGATGGGTACAAGAACCATCAACTTTCATCCAGTGTTAAGGTTTCATTCAGGAACGGACCCAAATGCAAATTCAACAGGCAGGTTTTAAGTTTTTAACAAAAGGCGAACTTTAATGTAGCTGATCAAGGACTTCCATTAAAAGCAGGCAACTCAAAAACCAGCTGGGAGCAGAACCAACCAGGGAAAGACATGATGACCAGGGATGGATGCAGGATGAGCCAATGACGAACACAGAAGGTACGCAGAAGATATGCAGATGGACTGACAAAGGGAAACACACAGAGAAGACTAATCAAAAGAATGAGACACAGCTGGAGAAGGAAGACCTGGGCAAAAGGAGTGAAACAGGCAACACACGTGGAGCAAACAGGACAGACTCTGGGAACAGGGAAGGACTAACGAGACAGGTGTGACAGAAAACAGGCGGGAAAACACACAAAGACAGGAAGTAAAACCAGGCACGACACATGAGGAGAGAACCTACAAAATAAAACAGGAAGCAGATTAAACATGAGCTAAACAACATGAAACCAGGAACAAAACAGAAAAACTCTGAGACAAATCCACAAGATAACAGAATATGAAACCAAAACACAGTATCATGACATCTGGGAGGCCAGTGTTCACTTCCCATGTGATCATAAAGCCAAACCTTGTGCTTTTTTCCTAAATCCAACCACTTGCATGTGTTGGCTAAATGTGAGCACGTGCGTTTGTTAGCAAACAAACATAAATTTGTGGTGTTGTACCGACGTAATGCACTATACACTTTACACTACTGGCTTACCAAACGACAGTCAGTAGGTTATTACAGAAGACAATACCTGGTGAATTTGGCCGTCACACCGTCACATACACAGTTAATAGCTTATTTATGTAAAGAGTGTGAGGGGAATCAGTGTGGGTGAGAATTAAATGTAAAGCGCCGCTCCTTCCTCCTTTGTTTCCCTCGTTTTTTTGTTCTAAAATCTCCTCCACCTTGTCCCTCTCCGTCGTATGCTGAGGGCAACAAATTGCAGCGAGACCCATTTCCCCAGTGTTTGTGTTTCTACAGCGAATTGCCTCATCTGTTAAAAATGGGTAGGTGATGCATCTGGAGGGATGAAACATTTATCGGAGGACGATTTTTCATTACGGCAAGGAGAGAGCCTCCATCAATATTTCAATGGCCCTGCCTGCCCTCAGTGTGTCGGTGTGTGCAAGCCTCCGTGTGTGTGGGTTCCTTTACAGTTTAGAATGAAGCAAAAGTGCTCATACGATTAGACAAAGTCCTCCAAAGTAAGAACAATTCGGCAATTCTCGCTTCTTCAAGAGGCTAGGTTAGTAAGACGAGATTTAAGCACAGACGATTTGCATAAAAAGATACAGGAAGGCCTGCACTCTTATCCCCCTTCCATGCAGCTGACTATATCCTACCATCTCCCTCATGATACAGATGTGTGTGTGTCTGTACGCTACAGTTTCCAGCCTCTCGACCCTGCCATGTTTCTACACGCTCACGTGCCGTCTCTCTCCCTCTGCCTCAGACGTCTCTCAGAGCAGGCAGCTCTCCCTGCGCTCTGCCTCTGGATGGCTGTTGTAAGCCGCTCTCCTCCGAGCATTTTCAGCTGTCACACTTTTTCAGAGTTCACGGAGCTGGTTTTAGTCCCCCGCATCAAATATTCATAGAGGGAGAGACAGGGGAGGCAGGTTGGCCACGTGCTCTTCTGTCCTCCACCCATCTCACTTCCATCCCTCTCTTTAGATGCCCCTTAGATCTCCCCGATTCTCTGTGTCTCTCCCTCTCCTCGTTGTCCTTGCCTGTTGTTGTCCACAGCTGGGTATGTATGAATGTCTGTCATCACCAGGAGGCTCCTGTGTAGACAGAAAGCTGGAGAAAGAACCATGACTAAAATATTCTTATATATTCCTATAGGGACTCAAAATGTGTTTATGATGCGCAGTTTTTAACCTACTTTCTGTAAGAATTATTATAATACTTGTATGAGATTCATACCATGGTTTATACTATGTCTCTAGCAGTGTTGGAAGATATATGTAGTTGTTTGGTAACTGGTATTTTTGGCCTCTTGCAGTGGATCAAGCTGCAAACACAACACTGGCATATTATCACCTCATGAAGTTATACTACACAGTTCAATATGGATTCGTCTTTTACCTCTGTTTTGGTCTCCACTAACATTTCATGCTTTATTCTCAGCACATATTTGGGGGTTTTATATTCAGCAAAATGTTTCCAAATCTTAAATATACAGGACATCAATGGACTTTAACCCTTTGAAACCTGGAGCATCAACACTTTTCTTGTGCTGCTTTCGGATGCCTTTCGCAAGTGTTTAATTTGAATCCAGAGCAAATTTTTGCAGTTTTTTTTCCACAAACATGGGGGAAAAGGCAATGAGCAACCTGGTAATTTAAGGAATGTCCCACAAATTACAAAAAATTAATAGATTCAGAAAATTATTTTTAAAAAATTTCGGGAAAAAACTAGGGGAAAACTAGCCTATATGTTTAATTATTATTACTTTTTGAAATTATGCTCTGGATTTTTTAAAAATAGCTTTAAAGCACTTCTCAAGGTATTTTCCTTCCCTTTTTTATTTTTTATTGTTACTAATTTTTTTGTTTTTTAATTTTCTCTTTTTACTAATTTCTTGCAATTTTGGGGGGGGGGGTTTCTTTCTTCGTTGCTCATTACCGTCTTCCCATATTTTTGAAAGAAATCAATTGTTTATGATGAAATAGAGTGGTTAAGAAAATTCTGACAATTGCTCCTTTTCGGAGAGTTTGGCTTTCCCCTGCCTGGTTTAACACTGCTGCCTATGGCCACGTGTGAACCTGTCCTAAAAACACCCTAAACATTTGTTTTCAAAGCCATGAAACTCACCAAGTGGTCAGTGGTGTTCATTAATGTTCTGACATAAAAATCGTATCAAACTGTGGTTTCCACTATTCATCTGGATTGTGGACCTATTTTTTCAGCTGCCTCACACCCGAGTGTAAACTTCCGCTTGATCGTTCGCTTGACCCTGACGCGTTACACACTCCAGCCCACTTGATGGCGATAATGCTCCTTTACATGGGTGTTTCCAACCTGCAGGAAACCATTGCAATGTAATGGGACACAGAAAAGAAGCAAAAGAAGCAGAAGAAGAAGAAGGTTGGTGTTGTGTTTAAAGGAATTGCACTGCAAGGTTGTTTACAAGCGAGTAATCCATTGTGCAATTGTTTAAACTTATTACAAAACTTTTGCGTTTGTTCTCGTTCTCCCTCCAGGAGCACACACAGCACAGTCGAGCCGGCACTTTCGCTGAGCTAAAAGAAAACAGGAAACAAGAAACAAGGGTGATAAGGGCTCTGAGACTAAACCACAACAGTAAAGCTTTGGGCTGTCAACAAAAACAATCAGCTGAAAGACACTAATACGCTCAAGTCTGGTGATAAATGTCTTTATAAATGTATAAATTTTTACAGTGACTGACAGTGAGTTCATGACTTGCTCTTGTATTTTCTATGTCTGTATTAACCTGCTGGTGTCACTGGGCAAATTTAACCACTGATTTAACCACTGGGCTCTTACTGGCTCTCACCATCACCCTCCACCCTCCACCTATTGTCGCTGTATATTGTGTGTGTAGCCTGTTCCCATTAGGTAAAGTGCTTACTATTACTTTACATGGCAGCTTTATTGTGCACCTGGAGACCAACTAGTACTGCTATGCTGGAGACGTACCTGGCCTGAGGTTTTCAGTTTCTCAGTTATTGTGCAGTAATTTGGTTTTAAAAAAAATGCATATGAGCAACAATATAAATTAAAATAATGAAGTTTACCTTTGACGCAGGGCTACAACATACAGTATGTCTCTGTAATAGTATGTCCTGTCCTCTAGGGCTTTATTCGGAACAATATACAGGTCCATGTTTTTTTAAAGGACCGTGGAGAGTGAGTGACAGGTGAGTGTGAGAGATGTGAAGCAGCCACTCAGCATGCTTCACCTCTGTGTTATTCTTTCAGCTTCACTTACGATGCATCTGTTTTGTTTTGTCATCATATCATGTTGAAAAGTGCCCCTTTAATATCTTCGCCAACAGCCCACTGACATACACGTGAGGGAATAGTCTGTGCATGTCGCTCCCACATGATGCGTTAACTACATGTGAAATGTGACCCATACATGACACACATACCCTTACACTGGTATGGAGAGTATGGGAGCTGGAGATGTGAAACGTGAGGGGGCTGGTAAGTGGGAGTGGGAGTGACAGAACTAGAAATGACACGATGTGGGGGTTAAACACACCGCGTAATGGAGAGAGAGGGGGGAGAGAGAGAAATGGGAGGGCATATGAATATTTGATCTTGCGGTAAGAAGGGGTTGGCGGAGTGGGGAGGGCCATCCCAGAAGCCCTTGTGATGAGTGGTGCTGTAAAAATATTTACCTTAAACACAGCACTGTGGGACATGAGCAGCAGGGAGGGAGAGTGAAAGGAGGAAGAGGTGGAGGAGGAGAGCTGTGATGTCCTTCCTTCCTTCCCTCCATCTTTCCTTTCCCTCAGCCTATGCTCCCTTCTTCCCAGCTCCCCGTCAAATAAAGTGGGTCAGCATTACACATCAGTACAACACGCTGGAGGGGAGGAAGGGGAGGATTTAAGCTGCGAGAGAGATAGATGGGGAAGATGGAAGGAGGTAAGAGAGTGGAGGAAGAAAACGGCGCTGCAAAGAGAGAGGGGTGAAGTGTAATGTTTACACATAGAGAATGAATGGCAAAATGGAGAGAGTATCTGTAGGAGTTTGAGAAAGAGCAGGGATGGAGGAGAGGAGGAGGAAAGAGTGAAGAGGAGCACAGAGGAGAAAGCAATGATTAATTCATCTTTATGTTTCGGTGGGCCACTAGCAGCACAGGTCTGGCGGCTGCAGGCCCTAAGAGGCTCCGCATGATGGAGAGTCGGCCATTACCATGTTTAAAGTGTTGCCTCCCAACACTCCTCTCATCCTCCTCCCATCCCCTCGCACTCGTTCCTCATTTAGATCCTCGGCTTTATGTAGTTTTGTTTTCAAAGTGTGGGTGATGATGAAGCGATGAAGGAAAAGAGCCAAGGGAGAGGAAGAGAGAGTGAGAGGTAGATGAAGAGATTGAGAGCAGGATTAGCTCGGCCATGTGTCAGCCTGCGCTTGTGGGTGTATTTACCCGTATCCAGTATCTCTGAACACATGTTTACCCACCTCGCAGACATCCGAAGGCATCCGTCATATTTCCCTTAGACGGCTCGGCATGCCCCGCAGGCCAGCGTGGCATCAGAGCAGGCCAAAATAGTCACTGGCTGTTTCTTATTCTGGGCAGAGCAGTCGCTGATACACACACAGGTGATAAAAAAAACTGGAAGGCAAGGTGTGTTATCTCGCAAGCATGGATTAAGTGATGCTAAGCACAGCACAACTTACTTTACTCACCTTTTTATAAGAGGAGCAGTGGTTACCATCAGAGTGAGACACAGAAACAAAGATGTATACTGGTTTTAAAGGGCCAGTTCGCACAAAAAGGCTTATTGTGACTAATCCACACATTTCACTTTACACAGTTTTCGTTGAAGAACTGAAGAAAACGTCCTGACTAAAACTGTGTCCTGTGGATTTTCCAGAGAAACAGGAGCATTCATTTTTCAGGAAAGAGATGTCGCTGTTGAATTTTTCAAATGTAATTTTTCACTGTGCTGAGCACCACAAACATAATTCCACTCACCTCCATTACAGTGGGTTGGAGGCAGAGATGTCTCGTATTTTGAAATACTGAGCCCAGGTCCTCCTCTCCAACCCACACCTTTTAATAACTTTCCCAACACATTCTCACTCCGACCTCGTCACATATCGTTGTTTGGTCATGGACTTTTCACATCAAGATACAACGTGCAAGGTACCCTGGGTGCGTTGGTTGTTGATTTTCTAGGACGCTGTGTCAAATTCAGCCTGTTACATGCATTGTCTGTTTTGAAAATACACTTTCATCTCTGTACCATTCGCATACAGTCACTTTCAAAATAAAGGCATTACATCGTTACAACACTGCATATTGACTTTTTTCCCTTCAACAACGCAGATGGTTACATTTAGCCAACACATGCACGGGGTTGGGATTGAGAAAAAACAACAGGGTTCGGCTTTACAGTGTTATTGAAAGTGAACACCGGCCTCTCGGGTAAAAGCCGATCGCTGTTGGACCCAAGCACCACCCCTCCCACCTGCCTTAACTTTCCAATGGTTGTGCACCATTAAACAATAATGGTAATCGGCCACTTATCATGCCGATGTGAAAGGGAAGCTTTTTCATCGGTGTCTGACACCTGAAGTCACCGACCAAGCAAGATTTCGCCGACTTCGCAGTGAGACCAGGTTGACTTTTCATGTTGTAAATTATTCAATTATATTTTCTTTAAATTTGGTGGTGAATTAAAGGATAACTTCGGTATTTTTCAACTTGGCCCATGCTGTTGACAGAGATTACGTTGGAGATATGAGCCGGACTGTGGCGAAAAAAAACACATTTAATGCACAAATTTATACGGAACGCATTTGCCCCCACATCTGCCATTATAACTCGTTTCGCGGCTGCCGGCCGCATCCGCCTCCCTCAATACTGAACCAATTTTAAAACGAGTTGTACCTATGAATCGAACACACACATACACATGGTGAAACAGGGCCCAGGTTGAAAAATACCGAAGTTATCCTTTAAGTTATAAGGCTTGGTACTGAAACTCAATACATCCTGACTACCTACTGAATGAGTATCACAAAGTGTCAAGTGTTCAAGTGTGAAGGCAGTTTGAATCCAGTGGTGAATGGGAATGGCGGGGTCCGCCACTACCAATGAAAACAACTAATAAGGAGGTAAAAACAGAATCTAAATATGCTGAGTAACTATTGCAGAAATAGTTGTGAGTAGAAAAAGCAACAATAATGGGTTTGAGTTTATGATGCATTAAGCAATTTGGTATGTTTTATTCAAGGTCCAGTGTGTAGGATTTAGGGGGATATACTAGCAAAAATGGCGGCACAGTGGTGAAGTGGTTAGCATTGTCACCTCACAGCAAGAAGGTTTCCTCCAGGTGCTCCAGCTTCCTCCCACAGTCCAAAGACATGAACAGAATTATTGTGTTTCTGTTACCTCATGATGAGCCATTTATATCTGCATACAGAGTGGTCTTCCACAGAGTCCGCTATGTTGCTTCTACAGTAGCCCAGAATGGACAAACCAAACGCTGGCTCTAGACGGGGCCATTTGAGTTTTTATGTTTTCACATTAGCCACACAGGAATCTGCAACCTCATGACTAAAAGCCATTAAATCCTCAGTCAAAACATGCTTATACTCCCCAAGTGTTAGATACCAAAACTGATACCCAGCCATATTGATTTATATTTTGTAGTCCAATTTATGTCAAGTCTAAGAAACTGGAGTCAGGCTGTAAAAACACCCACACAGTATAAGTAGAAAACAAAACTTCCACCACATTTCTAAACCCTCAAATTACCAGAAAGAAATACTGACAACATCCCTGAAAAAAAAGGCAACTGAGACAAAAAGGAAAAAAAAATAATATGTATGTATAATATGCACCTATTAATTATGTGTCGTTAAATCTGTCAATTCAGTGGGAAAGGTAAGCAGGTTGTGGAAAGATTTCTGAGATGTTGATTTAGCAAAACAGACTGTAACCCAGTGTCAAGGAGACATTTTGTACATTCAGTCTCGTTCCAGCTCCTGTTTACCACTACATCACCTCTTCCACTTTCTCTTTAAGCATCTGCCAAGACAAATCCGGCACATCTGAGGCAGCTCGAACTGTGCAAACCTTGGTGAAGTACCTTTGCCTGATGCCATCCAAACCCACCTAGGTCCCCTTAAAGCCTGCCAGCCTGGATGAAAACATCAGGACTTTTCTCAGGCTTTTCAAAAAAACTACAAAGCAAAGGGGTCTTTTTAAGTCTGGCGCCGGGACACCGTCGTGAGTGCGTCGCTGAGCTTCTCGTCGACATCAAACGGTTGGCAGAGGGTTTGCCAACCAGCTGGTGCAGATGGCCGGACTCAAGCGGGACATGCTAATGAGAAGCAGGTAGGGCATTAGTAGTCTGGGCAGGGTGGCAGCGCCCAGGAGACCGCGGCAACACACACATACATGCAGCTCTAACCAGCAATATGCAAAGAGGAGGTGTGTGTGTGTGTGTGTGTGTGTGTGTGTGTGTGTGTGTGTGTGTGTGTGTGTGTGTGTGTGGATGCTTTAAGGAGTGAGGAGGAGAAAAAGGAAGATGGACTCTTGACATCTTATTCTATCCTACAGATATACAGTACCCACACACACACACACACACACACACACACGATCATACATACATAGTCACCCCATAGACCAGGCAGGCGGTTTGCAGTGTCAGAGTTAAAACAGCATAAGACAGGCTCATATCTGTGTTACAGAGCTGGGAGGTTGAGGCGTCCCTCACTGTGGGGTGGAAAGTGGGGGTTAATCGGTTCATCGGCTCCAGTCAACAGCAGGCTACCACTGCCACCTGGTGGGCGTGATGGGTAGCAACATACCCTGCTGTGTAAGCGGTGAAGAGCTGTACACAGAGGAACATGTGTGCTATCTTGTGGACACAGTGAGGTGGTGTAATACGAGGAGTAATAGAATTGGATTTTCACTGCGTTTTACTGGCAGGTGATGAAGTAAAGGACAGACAGAGAAAAGGTTCACAGGATAAAATCAATGCAAAAAAATGCCAGTTTATTCAGAACATGCATGCACAAAAAGAAGGTGCTCAGAGTGCAAGACGTGATAAAGAGTGGTTAAAACAGCAGCAGACGTTTCAGCCCTTGACTATCACCAGAGCTACTGACAGGACTGCTTCACAGAGCAGATACAGACACAGACAAATTCCTACCAGGTGTGATGAATCAGTCAGCTGCTGCCACTAATTACATGAGATCAACTCTGAGGAGCAGAGGCCTGACGACCAAATCACTATCACCTGTCATGAGGACTATACTGTTCACAACATCCTCAAAAACAAATGTATCAGAGCAGAACATATATACAAAGAAAAAACATTTAAAAAAATAAATTAATTAATTAATAAATAAAAATGATAAAAAAAAGAATAAAATAAAATGAGAAAATACAAAATATGACACAGCATATCCAACAGAGCCGTGCTGGTACACGCAGATGTCTATAAAAACCAGGACAAGTTAAGTTTTTCATTCAGGCCTAAAGGCTGTTCAGTTTTAAGATCAAAGATCCATCTACTTTCATTTCACTCTGCAGGAGTTTAGTTTCCAGATCTGTATGTCTGTGGCTGGGGTTAACTACATTAATGCCACAGACACTGAGTGTGGTAGCTGGATGTTTTGCCTCCTGGAAATGTCTTTTTGGATCTAGTCTATAAATAGAGCTTCTATGTTCATTGACTCTGGTTCAGAGCTGCAGACTGGTTTTGCCTTTATACTGCAGACCACAGGGACGAAGGCAAATAACGTTAGTAAAACGACAAGTAATAAATTATTCAATCTGGTATTGTTTTTTGGTGTTATGACTGATGAAAGTATGGGCTCTCTTGTTGTTATGGCAGGAAGTGCAATGACAGCAAGAAAAGAAGACCATTTTGTCATCCATACTACTAGCATGACACGCATGTGGCGTCCTCTGGAATGGACAAATAGGGGCAAATAAGGAAACAACACATCACCAACAGTTATAATATGCCAGTGTTGTGTTATGATTTCCTTTATTTGTTTACTGATAGGGCTTTAAACTTTATTAAACTTTTTTAAGACTTTGCAATATAAAAATGATGCAAATTATATGCTATTGTGTTTACAGTCAACACAACACAGTTAAGGTTTCGGTTTCAACATCCTCATAACATTAAAATTAGTGTTCATCCCTCCAACAGAGTTTATACATTCAGAGAATCTATGAAAATCAGTACTGAAGCTGTTTTAGAGATGACACCTCACTAAGAAATATCATGTTGGGTTTTCTCTTAATTTTTCATGAGTTGCCTATCTATCCAAATTAACTTTTTATATGGGAAGAAGAAATGAATTTCAGGCACTCACACATGGAGCAGAAACAATTGCACTTGAATTAAGTTAAAAAAAAAAAAAGCCTTTATTCAAAGAACATGGCTGCTTACATTAAACTCAGACTGGTCTTTGGTCTTTATCAGGGTGCAAACATTTAACACACATTTAAAGAAAGGGTGTGTCTTTCCCCATTTAAACCAGGATATACCATTTCATCAAGTTTAAAAATCCAAAATGTTTGCCTTTGGAGAAGTCTGCATAAATGATCCCCACCTCTGATGGATGCCTGTATCCTTAATAACAAATCATTTTATGTTTTCGCCGTTGGTCTGTTTGTCTGTAAAATAACTCGAAAAGTTCTGAATGGATTTTGAGGAAATTTTCAGGAAACAGAATGATAATGGGACAAGGAACAGATGACAAAATTTTGGTGGTGATCGGTTAAAGCGAAGTGGATAAAATAATAATGGAGGTCTGCGCTCGCGTGCTCGGCTTACTATTGTGTACCTCTTTGAAGTGTTTGGTCATGAGAGTACCTGCATTTTTTCCTTGTGTTTCATACGATAAAGACAGTCCTGGAGCACACCACTACCTTGTTCTCCAAACTTTGTTTTATCTTGGCAATTCCTAATGTTCATGTCAGGCAGCAGTTTAAAACCAACTCCACCACAACATCAAAGACAGATGATGATATTAGAATAGGTAGATCTTTCCAGGAGAGACATGCAGATATACCTGCCCATGAGCAGAAGCACTGACAAAGAAAACAAACCAGAAGTTGAGTTGAGAAGATTGATTCAGTGCAGATTTTTCTAACTGGAGGAGCATATTAGTTTCTCTATTCAAAAATGCACTGTTTGTTCGTTTAAAGCGATAGTTTGGATCTTTTGAACTGGACTTGTGCGACTAGTTATCCACAATCAGTGCATTACCCACAGTAGATGGCAGCCAAGCAATGTACTGCTGTGATCAGGGGCAGCAACAAAATGTATTTCCCAACTAAAATTATCAAAATCAATTCATGTGTACACTAGCCTATATTTAGAATATTCTCACAGTATAATGTTGCTGTCAGACATCAATTGCTGATGGGTAACTGAAGTTATTATATTGCTCTCCTCAGCCAGGCTCCATTGATAAATATCACTGGTGTAATGAATCTATAATAACTTCATATCAGTAAATTATTTTGTAGGATATAATACTCCATTTTATTCATAATAATAATAACTTTATTTTGGTGAAGGTGAAGAAAATACAAGACAAAAGTGATACTAATAAAACATAAGCGTGTACATATGCGCATACATACCTGTAAGCATGCAGACATAAACACATGGCTCCATACACAGCCTACGTACACACACACAATGAATCTATCAACTGTCAGGAAAGGACGATCTGTAAAAGTTTTCAGATGAGATTTAAAGACGTGAACAGCTGAGTTGATGCTCAGTGGGAGGCTGTTCCAAAGGCAAGGAGCAAGAACTGAAAAGGCTCGATCAATCTTTGTCTTTAACCTGGACTCTGGAACTGTTAAGACCCAGATAGCAGACCTGTTGGGCCTGTTTGGACAGTACGGTGTGTGAAGCTCGGTTACATGCTGGTGCCAGATCACTGACAGCCTTGACAGCCTTGTACACAAAGGTCAGTTTACTCATCACAGGTAGTATCATCACAGGGAGTGTCATCACAGGGAGTGTCATCACAGGGAGTGTCATCACAGGGACTATACTGAGCCTGCGCAAACATAAAATATCATCTGTGGCTTTGGAGAAAACAACCTTGATGATGCATTTTAATGTTCCAAACGTCTTGTGCTGGAGACATAACATTTACAACAGAAAGTCTGCTGGAGGCATGCTGTGACCTTTCATTAGCGTGGGCCTAAAGGAAGATAGACATACATTATGTGACGTGGTATTCAGTGTTCTTAGATCGCTACTAAAAGTGAAGATATCTTGGTTTCTGCTTTCTCAGTTGCCTTTAACGCCAGTGCCACATGCATCAGATGGCATTTCAGTCACTAAAGGAAGATACGTGAGAGACAGTATTACATTTCAGCACAGTAACAATCAAAGTGGACAGTCCAGTGCAGGTTGAGGACCTGTGGCAAAAAAACAGCTCCAGTATGTGAGTTGGATGCTGGATGAATTCATGAATTCATGAGAACTACAATGCTGTTTACAGCAAGTATCCAGCAGAGGTCTGTGTTCAGCAGTGTATGTCCTTCAGAGCAGAAAAGCCACTGCAGCAGGAACTAAGCTTCTGTGAATAATGCTGCCTTCAGGGTCTTCTTGTAAGTTCCAAATCTGTGTCTCAAAGAGAATAGTATGTTGAGCATTTAGATGCTTTACCTGATGGCGGTTATTTTACATTTCAGCTGGTGCCAAACAACATCCAGATATAGTTTAAAAAACAAACTAAATTATATTTATGTGGCCAAAAATAGAATAAATAAATGGAAATCTTTATTCCTCCTTTGTAAGAAAAAAAAAAAAATCATGTCCATTATACATATGTGTGCACTTAAAAAAAGAAAAAGAAAGAAACTATATATTGTAAATTGAAACAAAAAGAAACAAAGAAATAATAATAGGTTTTTAAAAGTTAATAAAATCATTCTTGTTTTGCACACCGGAGCTTGTTAAGAATTAAAATTAAATCAAAATCATTGATACTGTGTAAAACCATCCTCATACCATCTCTTTCACCATTTATATTCACATGGTTTCTACACTGCTTGTAACACCTTAATAAAGCACCACAGAACATTTTCACCCTCCTGTTGAATAATCTGCATGCACTGAACTTAAAATTGTAAGATTTCCAACTAAAACCTGAAGGCAGCACAATATGGAAACTCCTTGGGAAACTAGAGAAAAGGCAGGCTGAAGGAAACCTTTACGCTGGGATGTAAATTGAATCAACACCAGTGAGGGAATAGTTTGAATAGTTTTGTTTCTGTGTGTTAAAATGAATTAAATCTGTTATTTCCATTTGACTGAAGGGAAATCAGCTGATCACAGTGTGTCATGCATCTTTGTTTGAGCTGGACTGGAAAAACTTTGGTATTGCCGATAATAAATCCCTCTCAAAGGGTTAACAAAGATGTCTGATTTTACTTTATTTGCAGGGTTTAATTTAGTTTTATATTTTGGATACGTTGGAGGCAGATCATCTGTTGAGAGTGACGCAGCTTCTTCCATCTGAAATGATTCAGGCTTCTATCTGTTCATAGTTATCGCTCTTTGTTCTGCCTTCACTTGGACTGAATTTATTGGATATGTGACACCACATAAACCAAATCCTGCCCCAGCGATTTGATAGATGTCAATAACATGGCTGTGACTGTAATTAGCAGCCAGTCACAGTGGATGAGACTGTGGCACACCGCTCTGGACAGGCCCGCAGATTTTTGTGAGAGCCGGTCAGTGGATAAAATCATGGAAATGTTTATGAACATGATCACAAGCGACCACAGATGTTTACGGAGGGATTATTTTTTACATACAAACTGCGGTCAGTGCAGTTTGTGCGTTTATTTGAAGGAAAATGAAAAAGTATGTGGACCTCCCAGAAAATGGCTTTTACTAACTGACACCTTCCAAATAATAACACAAATATATGCAGTCAGAAAATGTTATTCATCATACATTATTGTTTTTTGTTTGAGTTTAATTTGTTACAAATAAAATGAATTTTATTTATTTACATATCTGAGCTATAAGTATTGGCAACAATTGAATGTTTCTAGCCACCATTGAAATGCATCTTTATTCTACAAATGACCATAACATAAAGAGTCCGTTCCCTCGGCCCATCTTGGCTGTGGCCTGTAAACTTGGATCATATGTGTTCGCTATGGGTTGAAATCAGTCACAGTCTGTCTACCTTAAGTCAAGCAGACAGGGATGATGGGCTTTAGGAAACCATTCATTGCAGCAAACATACACTTTTCAAGCCCCATTGAAACACTGACCTGCTCAAATGATCTGAGGGCAGAGTATCTGCTGCGGGTACCTCGCTGCTCCCTCGTGTTGTCTTTGTTGTTTCCCTCCCCCTCTTTTAAAGGGTTTGCTTTCATGTGAACCAACTCAGCTTACTGCTCAAACAATAATGATTAATGTTTTTGTTTTTTTAAAAATATAATTTACAAAACTAAAATAGTGAAAAATATATACAAAGTAAAATATGTTTACTACTTGGTGGGGAAACTGAAAAAGCAATTATTCTTTTTTAGCAACTGATTGGAGATTAAAGTATAAAGCTTTATTTACTCCATTTTAATTATTTAAGTCATCATTTTATTTGTTGGAGTGGATCATGCATTTGGTTATGTGTGTGTGTGTGCATGTGTGTATCTGTCTGCCTGCAGCTAATCTTGCAAACTACTGGACCAATCAGCCTAATATCTTTTGTGCACATTTATGAGTGTATGATCAAAGACCCGTCATGATTGCAGCAATTCACACTTGTTCAAAAACCTGCTTTGTTGATTGTTTTATTCTGTCATTAATTGCTGACTCCTCACTGCTCTTAACCGGCAGGTAGGGGCTGCAGCTTTTCGGAAATCAGCTCGGCCAACAACAACAACGAGCCCTACCTTCTGTTGCAGAATATATTTTGGCCTTTGTTGTGGCTTTCCTTCATGGAAAAGTTTGATCTCATTTCGAACTGGAGCATCTGCAGATTAATTTCATACCTTGTGTTATGATCCACTAAAGTTAGACACCACATGAGATGAACTACTTGCCCTTTTTGCTATATAGTATACATTGTGACTGTATGAAGGGACAATGCCAAGTTTTGTTCTATCTGCCATATGTCGTCATACCACACTACGAGTGTTTCAGAGGCAGTGTTTTACTCGTTCTTTATATATGTGCTTGTACCAAAAGTAGGTAGACAGACTAAGAATCCTAGTTACCGTTAAACTTCAATTAAAAGCCTAGTCCCAATTAATTGCCCAGTCCTTTGTACTAGTCCGGTGTGGCTACATATTTTGACAAATTAACACCTGTTTCAATTAGAGGCCTGCTCTGGTTGCCAAGCACTTCATTTTTTTTTTATAGAGGTTCTTTGGATGTATAAAAGCGGGTTGTTGGCGACCTCAAATTATGTGTCTGTTCCAAGTTATTCATATTCCTTCAGTCCATAACGCTCTTCAGATCAAAAGAATCAGAGGGGTTTTAATAAAATGTAAGTTGTGAGTATTGTTTTAATAGGATAACGCGGGTTTGTGTCAGTATGCCGGGTGTTGTAATTCTCGAGTGCCTTAACTCTCTTTCTCTATTTGCTGTTGGAGCTAGATCCAATGAATTATTCATAATTAACTTATTATCTGAAGCCTAATTTAAGTAATATTCATACTGGTTTAAATAAACAATTTGATTGTATTCCCCATCTCTGCTGAGCAACAGTTTTGTGTGAATGAAATTAAAAGCCTGTCCCAAATATCGGCCCGTTGATATCCGTGATTTAAGCAAATAATAGCCCGGCTATCAATTGAAGTTTTACGGTAAATATTTTTTGTTTGTTTGTTTAGTTGGTTGGTTGTTTTTTGTCTGTTTTAATTGTGTTTATTGCTGTTTTCCTACTTTGTTGTGCTACAGCCTGTGGACAACGTTAATACTGTTAAAAATCCAGTTATGAACAACATGGATAGAAGATCTCTGAGTGTTAGTTACTTGAAATACATTCATCCTCATCATCACATCATAGTTTATATTCCATATACAGTGCCTGTTAGCAGGAGAAATTGATCTGCTTTGTGCAACGAGTTGCATCTCAGTCAAAAATTGACATGGCTGTATTTTTATTCAGTGTTTTGGATGCCTTTGAAACTCGCTGCAGTGTGTCTGCTGAAATTAAGAGAATTGTCTAAAATGGCTGAAGTCACCCGGGGCAACAGATCTGTGCTCTACTAAAAGTACTTTTCTACTTGATTGAGTTAGTAAATGTTTGACTTTACTGATAACTTTTTACTAGCTTGGTCAGTTTTGGGCTCCATATGTTTGTCTTTACCATAAAAAAGTAAATATCAGAGTCAGTGTGAGTGTGTGTGCACATGTTTCTGAAATAAAGCATGTTTTATATGCACTTCATGCATTAAACTCCAAACTGTTTGATATGAAATGTGTGCTTGCACGTATTTGCTTCCGCCCGCATTTCCCGGTTTGTATCAGCAGCGCACATAAGAGCCTGTTTGTTCCCATCCTGTGTGTGTGTTCCTTCATCCCTGCCAGTGTCGAGCCAAGGGCCCATCTGGCTCCTATGAGGGCCGCTGCTTCACGGTGCCTCAGCCTGATTCATGGTTGCTGGACAGCCTCAGCTGCTATCCCACTTCCACCGTTTTACATCACATACCTCTCCAAAACACACTCTGCATACCTCCCAGCTCCCGCTGCTCTCCCACCGACGGACAAACACGGCAGAGACGCTTTATTTCTAGGTAGAATCCTTCAAGAAATGTCGACCATCATTTGCATTTGCCCATCAGCTTTACGAAATCCCTGCTTGTTCTTGATCTGGGAGTTACTCTGCAAAGCCATCTTTGTGTTTTCCTCTCCCTTTGCTTTCTCCCAGGGATTACCAATTTTACCTTAAATGCCACAAACCCTCAGCACCACGCCCTTATGGAAGGATGTGTGTGTGCAAATTACAGCCAACTCTCCTCTGTGTGTTGTTTTTCCTTTCTCCCCCTCTCAATTCACTTCTGCATCTTAATCACTCATTCTTTCTCTTGTCTTTTCGGCTTTCACACTCGTCAACGTGACGTAACCACAAATACAGGGTTGCCAGTTTGTCCTCAGACTCCCGGCCAAACCTTGCTGCATTGGCTGTGCAACGGCGATTCTGACACACAATCTGCAGCCACGGGGCGCTCGAGAAGCCCCAGATATGCTCTCAAAGGCGCTCCCCTGTCAGTCACATGGCGACACCACAGAGCCTATGAAAAGCAAATAAATAGCATGAATGAAAAGATATTTACAGCTGGACTGGATTCGTGTAGCATGTAACACACTGTACAGACAGATACACTGTTTAAACAGCTTCATTTATACTGTGTCAACATTTATAAAAAAATACTGCAAGATACATTTTGTGTCCTTTCAGCTGTGTTTTTGGAACTACCTTTCCCAGACTGCCTCAGTCAAACTGCGCTCTCCTTTACTCTTGCCAGTTTATATTCTTTAGCATAGATATAGCAGATTACAAGTTGTTAACTTGTAGAAAAATAAATGATCAGCATTTAAAGTAGATACTGAGTTTCTGGCAGCAAGTCCCAGAGTTATTCCTGATAACATCTTAATATGTAATCAGCTGCTAAGTCAGAAAGTTCCTATAACTGAGTGCTTTTGTTGTGGGGTGCCAAAAAAATCAAATGTAAGACAGATTCATCTGCACTGTAATTAGATAAGTGTCAGATTCAAGTCAAGTCAGCTTAAACTGTCCAGTTATCACTTTCAAAACCTAAAACCATGAGCTCAGTCTTGTAACTCAACGTCATGAGTAGAGATTCAGTAAGTAACTTCGACAGATATAACTTTTGAAACTGTCACTATAATAATAACCACATAAACACCTTTAAAACACTAAGTTCGATGGGATTTATTTCAAATAAAAAATAAGCAAACAAGACAACAAGAATCCCAGGCTGATTTGCAGCAGGACCAGCCGTCCCCACACCAGAAGCCTCTCTCTCCTCTGCTGCTGCCACAGGAGCTCTGAAGCACCTCCTCCATGCCAGGTGCAACACACCTCGTTCACTAATGCAGCACACCTGGGCAGATCTACAGTGGCGGGAGAACACATACAGCCGTGATCTTCTGTCTTAAGTCCTGACAAAAACTGACTTCAGTGTCAAGCACTCTGCACACCATATTGTCATATTTATGGTATTTTCATAGACAGATACGGGTCTGAATGTGGCTACATACAGTACAACAAAATATAATCTATATACAATCTGATGCTGTAACCCTGATGCATTCAGACACACTGCTTCCCTCACATCAGATAAAAACCCAACTGAGATGGTTAGTAATCAGAAATCTAATAAACTGAAAACTTAACTAAAAAGTGGTTTAAATGTCCAGATTAAAGTTACTCAAATTAACAGAAATAAAAATTCTAAGTTGGACAAGCTAACTGGCAAAATGCAAGGCATTAAGATATATTCAGTCAGCTTTAAATTTGTTACACTTTCAAATGTTTTATGTCTGCTGTCTGAGCTATCCAGTGTCAGAGAGGATGGATGTTACATGAACCCAAAAGGAGTGTAGTCCTGATCATTTTATAAACATATGCATAAACTCTTAAAGCCGGGGTAGACAGATTTCTTGAAACAGCCAACACACTCTCACTCCGACCTCGTCACATATCAATGTTTGATCAGGGATGTTAGATGTCGACATATATGCAAGGAAGCAATGCAGATGTAATCTTCTGCTTGTTACATGCATTGTCAGTTTTCAAAATACACAGGAAAGTGTGTTTCCATAGTCTCTTTCAAATACACCACTGTTCCGACCCCTTAACTTACAGTGTTGTCTTGCTGCATTTCACCCCAAAGCCATCGGGTGCCATTTAACATGCTTATCATGCTGACATGAAAGGACAGCTTTTGTCATTGGTGTCTGACGCCAGAAGTCACAGACAAAGCGCAAGTTTGGAGTTTGACCTTGGAGTGAGACCAAGTTGGGTTTGGAGTTTATTTCTCTCCTGTGTCCTGTTTTTACTTTAGATATCTGCTTTATTTTACGGTTTCATGTTCACTGTCAGCCATATTAGAAGTTGTGTGAAGTTGCTGCCCGAAAACTCAACATTTCCTTATTTTACTGCTTCATAATAAAAGTTTTACATAAAATAACAGGGGACTTTTATTGTGAAGAAATTACAGGAAATTAAATGTGTTTGAATTGATTTAGCGGAAGTTTGTTAACAGCTTTTCTTCAATAAAGTAAAGTCTAATAATACAGCAAGGAGGAATAGTGAAAGCAGAAACAGCCACAGTGAGATGTTGATGAAGAGCTGCAGACAACAGGCTCTTACTGCACCTCTGCAAACAGCTCACCTCCAACAGGTAAACTTCTTTTACCTGCCGTGCTGTGGAAACACACATGCAGCAAAAAACCTGTGCTGGAAAGGAAATGCAAGTCCCTGCTGCCCATGACTGTCGAAAGGGGTGCTAGCTAGCTAGGAGCTGGTAGATTTTGTGGTCTGCGGAGTTGTCTCAGTCTCATCTGACTCTTGGCAAGGAAGCAAAAAAAGCGTATTCCTCAAAATGTCATTCTTACGAACATCAGCACATTCCTCACCACAACAGAAACCACAGGTCTTTTGTAGATTTTGTATTCTCCCAATGCAGTTTAAGTTTTCTTTCGTGAGCTCATACTGACTGTTAGCCTCATGAAATCCCAACAAATCCCAACCGTAAAATCCATCGCTTCCTGTGACCTACTAACGGAAAAAGACAAACTGCGTATTGAGTGGCTATCAGCGGGAGATGGAGTAGAAAAACAGATAAGAATTTTTGCTGATTTTTCCTTTAAGCTGAGTGAAGAGTCTATAAGTAGAGAGCATGGGTAGAGAAGTAAATCCACATGAGCAGGGTTTTGCCGACAGATGTCTCCATGTTGGTCCAGATGACTGTCGGGAGAGATTAGGAAGAAATAAGCTCTGCCAGGAAGTCTGTTTTAACTTCTAATGTTTTCAGCGCTTTCCTGTTTGCACTTGCAATCACTGCTCAATAACATCACCCTGTCGCATTAAAATTGTTTGTGGCATGTTATTGTATCGTGATATTAACATTGTTTCCCTAAGTCAAATGCATTGCTGCACACCGGCGGCTCTGAAGTCACCGCCTGATAGTTTGAGTGCCCACAACTATGACACACGCACACAAAGGACATTTTCTCTGGGCAGCGTTAGCCCCTTAAAGCAGTGCCAGCGTGCAGCTGAGGAGCGTTCGTATTGATGCAGTCACGTTGCTCTTGTTTTGCTAGCCGTCATTTCCTAGAAATTCCTGTCTGACTTCATTCCTCCAGCCTTTTCCCTCTGATCTGCGTCACCGTCTGCCAGTTGTCTTTTGCCTTTACAGAGAAACACATGCAAGCTGGAGCTCACACACTGTACATCGCTTCCGCTGACACACATAAAAAACACTGTACATATTGTTGTCTGCAGTCCTCTGCTCCCTCGCTCCCCTTCCCTCATGTCATTTCTCTCTCATCATGTGAGTCCATAAAAAAAATGATTCAAGTCAGTCCTGCTTTTCTGTTGGTACTTTTGCCCGGCTCCACTGCTGTCAAAACAGTCTCCTGGCTGCCGTGGTTTACCCTTAAAGTGATACTCCACACAAATTCTGTCATTTGAGTATCAAACACTCAACCAGTGTTGGCATGAGTGGTTGTAAAAGGTCACTAGTTTTTCCTCCTTCCCATAGAGCAGCAGCTGTGGTCAGCTTGGACGCAGCTCGTGGCAGCTGACTCCAAGGTTTCACGATGGAGGAAAAAGCATCGAAACATCTTTAGATAATTGTCAAACTATTTCTACATCATGAACCACTTCTGAAGTGTCCATCCATGTGCAGTATTTTCCAAATATTCATAGCTTTGCCAAAATATGTCTGCCTTTAGTGCTGCCAGCAGAACTCTGAGAATCCACAAGGGCAGCAGAGCGACAAGGAAACTAGTAGCTGTAACCTCCATTTTAATATTAAAGGAAACATTCAAATTTTCAGCCCATTCACTTTTTTATGTGTAAGATGAGAAGAGTGATATCACAGAATTTTAATATGAAGTTCCAAGTTAGACTAGTTTCGCATAAAGACTGGAAATGAGCAAAGAGCAGCGTGGATCTGTCCAAAGGTGACACAATACACCTAACAGCATCTCAAAAGTGATTAACACATCATTTATGGTTTGTTTAATCCATGCAAATTGCACCAAATAGCAGACAGATGTAAGCAGGGGCATAATCGGCACGTTTTCCGAAAGCAGTGTTGGGCCGCTCTACTTTTTACCGTCCAAAACTTAATGCTAACGTTATAACGTTAAAGGAGAAACTGCATCTAGAAAGGGTTCATGCCTGAAGAAAATGTCTGCAAGTGGATTTGAAATTTCTATTACAGTATGGTAACAAGATTTTCTGGTGCAAATCCATTCTGAAACTCAAGAATCTTTTATGGTGACAGTATTTTTTGTAGACAAGATGATTACATTATGAAATCTTGAGCTCCAGGGTTTCACAGAATTCAAATTGGTTAGTATTGTCGCCTCACAGCAAGAGGGTTCCTGGTGCAAACCCAGGGTGGGGGAGCCCTTCTGTGCAGAGTTTGCATGTTCTGTGGGTTTCCTCCAGGTGCTCCAGCTTCCTCCCACAGTCCAAAGACATGCAGGTTAACTGGTGACTCTAAATTGTCCGTAGGTGTGAATGTGAGTGTGAATGGTTGTCTGTCTCTAAGTGTCAGCCCTGTGATAGTCTGGTGACCTGTCCATTGTCAGCTGGGATAGGCTCCGGCATCTCCCTGCCCCTGGACATCAGCAACTAGCTGAGCATTTAGCAGCTACTGTTCCACTGGGGGCAAAGCAAAGTTGAGTTTTTCCCACACACAGGCTGTGAAGAGAGAAAAATCTCTTTGTGCCTTTTTTGGTTAAAATAAAAGGGTAGCTCCAGGAGGAAACTAATAAATTTATTGTTAATTTCCGCTAAAAGCCTGCATAATAAAATTAAAGACAGAAAAGTTTCACATTTTTTACTGAAACCGTGGGAAACATTGCTACTGCTGAATGAAAACTTTGTAGCACCCAGTGGTGTTTTCAGGCTCCAGCCCTGCATGTTTTATGAGTAGCCCAGGATCTTAATTTTTTTTTTTTTTTTAAATCCCCAGATCTAAAAATGAGTCATTTTGTTCAGGCAATAAAGCCCTTAAAAATAATATGATATTGTTGAGCAAAGATACAAGTTTTGGGTCCACTGTGTCATCCAGCAGCGCATTTTGCCTGATCGCACTCAAGACAGAAAGTGCACCTGTAATCACTTCAGTGTTGTAGCTGATAAAAGAGGAGCGTATTTCAAATGCTGCTGCTTATAAACTGCTGGGTAGATTAAGATGATTACATTTTATAATACAAATCTAAGTTTTCAAAGTAACTGAAGTGGACAACTTAATGTAGTCAAGTAAAAGCACAGTGTCTCCCCCTGAGCTGTAGAGGAGTAGAAGCAGGGGCATCATCCAATTTAATTCAATTTAACAGAACTTTATTTATCCTGAAGAAAATTCTTGTGCCACAATTTAACATTCCCAACCACTAAAAACCAGAGGGTTCCCCGGGTCAGGGTCACTTGTTGGGCCCAGTTTTAGAAACAATAGAGTATTAAATATCTAAAAATATACAAATATACAGGATAATAAGTGTTTTCAAGGAGCAAAAGCAAAACCAGTGCCAAACAGAGTAACGATAGGAGTAACATAAGCACAGGACTTTACTAAAAATGAGTTATATTGTATATGATACAACAGTAAGGTAGTCATGACGAGCCCTGGTGTCAGATTTTGTGTCCAAACTAGCTGCCATATATCATATCATCACACGAGCAAATAGACACTTAACATCAACATCGTCACCAAAGAAAATAATAAGTTATTTATTCAATTGAATGGTGTTTAGTGTTAGTGTTTAGTTTTAATTTTTATAATTTATGTTGAATAATCACATAGTTTTGCTATAGACTGTTACTGACTTCACCCTCTTGACCTTTTGAGGGAAAAAATAGCAAATGGCACGACTTGAAAGCCCAGTTCAGACCAATGATTCACTATGAGATGAAACCGTTTTAGAACATTGCAGAGAAAAGTTGCAGCAGTGTGAACTGGCCAGTCTTAGCTCGACTGATTGATGTTATTGTGGCGTATTAATTATCACCACTACTATAAATGCAACTGTAGCCAGTATCTCACCATCACTATCCTCATTCATACTGTAAGAAGCTACAAATTATATTCAGCCACAAAATAAGCTTGAAAAGCTGCAAATCAGGGCAGAAATACAGAGAGTTGTTGCACAGAGATGATACACCGTCTCATCTAGTTGCATTGGTGTGAACCAGCAGGTTTTTAGAACGTTGCAAATTGTTGCAAGTCTGTTTCAACTCATTTCATCACAAATCTTTGGTCTGAACTTTAGTTTAGCATGACTTCTCATGTAATTACAGTTACAGCACTGTCTATTTTTACCCCCGAGTACAAGTATTAAGTAGCATAAAATAGAAAATAATCAAGTACAAGTACCTTAAAATTATCTAATTTTTAATGACAGCAGTCACCAAATATTCTGTTTCTGCTACAAATATTTTAAACATCACAAGTCGTAACTAATCTGGAAAAGAACGTTTAAAAAAACAGTTTTAAAGGGTTAATAAGATGCCAGAGTGAATTTTTAAAAAAAAAACCCATAAGAATCAAGGTTGTATATGAAAAAGAATCTCCTTGGGGAGGATCCTCCAGACCCACCTATAGAGGTCTGGACTAAGCTCCCGATGTCCTCAAATCCTAGAAACGCCCCTGACACCACCTGAACGTCAAACAGTGTTTCCTGTAATGTAACCACCCTGCTTTCTTATTTTCCTCTTACATGTTCTGAAAGGAATTCCCAAGCCGCAGAATTATACAGTCAATCTTAAGAAAGTAAATTTGGTATGTTGAAGGTTTTCACATGACAAAAGAGATGTATTGTACAGACGGAGACAAGAGATTGATTATTTAACAAATGAGAGCGATAATGTGGACATGTGTCACTATACAGTCATGTATCATCTGTTGGCTGTCTGCCAGTCACACACACACACACACACGCTGATCCCCCATCCTCCTCTGTCTGTTACATCGCCCCCCCGTCCTCCTCCAGCTCAGATGCCCTCCCTCTCCTCTGGCGATGTGTTTTTCCGTCTGGAGGTCCAGAGGTTAAGTTGTCCCCAGCATGTGTTGGTGCTCAGGTCAGCAGCAGCCAGGACCCGTGATGACAGAGTGTGTGAATGCTGGGGAGTGTCAGGGGTTAAGTGTATGTACAGGGGTTGTGTGGCAGGCTGGGGTATGTAGGAGACACCCGAAACACTTCCTTCCACCTGGTTATCTCCTGTGGAGAAAGAAACGGACTGATCGGATGTTTTGAGGAGTGATGTAGCCTTATAGTCCTGCAGAAGTGGGGCACTGTATATTTATAGTAACGTAAAATGCAAACACTGAAAAACACGAGACAGAAGCTTAGTTACTGACTTTAAACTGAGCTCTGTCGCTTTACGAGAGGGAAAATACTTTCTAAATAAATGTTTTTCTCAACTTCACAACAGTATTAAAGGAACAGTGTGTAAGATTTAGGGCGATTTAGTGCCATCTAGTGGTGAGGATTGCAGATTGCAACCAGCTGAAACTTCTCCTGGTTAGATTCCCTCAGTGTTCAGTGTTCAGGAGGTTTTTATCAGGAGCTGAATTATCCGCATTTGTCTCTTCCTCTCCAAAACAAACAAGCCAGATGATCTAAACTGGTAAAAACACTGAATATGGCTGTTTCTCGTTACAAACAGTGTTTCTTCTACCATGTTCGGCACATCAAAAAGAGGCGGCTATAGCCCAGCACCTGCTAAAGATCCAGATGTTTAGGAGGATTTTTGCAGTGTGGTTTTTCTCCTCTTGGTGATTTGAACCAGTAAAAACCCTGAATTAAGCAGTTTTACATGACAAATTTGTGTTTCTGAGATTCTGTTCGGCATGTCAGTGACGGGCCACTAGGCTAGCACCTGCTAACGTCTGCTCACCCATAACCAATAACTAAGATCCAGATATACAGGAGACTTTTACCGGGAGCCAAGCTATCTGCAGAGGTCTCTTCTTCTTCTTCTTCAAAACAAATGAACTTAGTGTTAAAACCAGTGAAACACTGGATGAAGCAGTTTCATATTAAAAAAAAATTTGTTTTTTACCTACGCTCTTGTCACAGAGGGGCTGCAAGTTACTGTGGCCAATGCGAAAACATGAAAACACAATGTCCCTATCTAGAGAGAGTGTTTGGTTTGTCTGTTCTGGGCTACTGTAGAAACCAACCTGGTCTCAATTCGAAGGCATTGAAATGCAACACTTGGGCAGTGATACCGATATTAAAAGCCGTCCAACATCAGCATGATATGCGGCCAGTCGCCATTATCGTTTAACAGCGCTTGGCAGCGTCAGGGGGAAACTCAGCGAGACAAGAACGAAAGTTTAGGCGGCGAAAGTCTGAGTCTGCCGGGCAGGACGTGCGGTGGATGGGTCCAACAAGCATGACTTACAAAATGGGTTATTTCAAAACTTTATGCATCCATTCATCATTTTTTAACTGCTCATTGTGTTCAGAACAACACATCCGCATCAAGATGGAATTTAGAGTCTCCATTTTACCCACTGTATCCTGCATATCTCTGGACTGAGGAAAGAGAGTGGAACATCTGGGGCAAAGCCACACAGACAGGGGGAGAACACGCAAAGCAGCCAGCTGGTCGTCACATTCGAACTGAGACCCTTCTGTGTCAGCCACTGAGTCAGGAGTCCTCTCTGACTACATCACAACTTAAACGTTATTTACCGAGAGTGCTCAAACAAATGGCCACAGCACACACCGTGGAGACAAAGACAATCAGAAAGAGCTCACACACACACAGAGAGACACACACACAGAGAGAGAGAGAGACACAGAGAGAGAGAGAGACACACACACACACACACACACACACACAGGCACACTTAACATGGTGAGAATGACAGAAGCAGCTGCTGGCGTGTTCTGGAGGTCATGTTAGATCACAACACCAAGGAAAAAAACAAATTCTTTAACCCAGGGGGTTGTCTAAGATGTGAGTTACTGGATCACATGATTATACAAGGCTATGAGTGTTTCCCTCAATGTGTGTGTGTGTGTGTGTGTGTGTGTGTGTGTGTGTGTGTGTGTGTGTGTGTGTGTGTGTGTGTGTGAACGACAAAGACACAGAGTGACTGACTGTGTACAGTATGTGTGTGATGGGGTTTTAGATAGAGAAATGTTTTCACGTCTTCCATTTTATTACATTTATTTCACTTGCAAGTCTAAAGGAGCGCAGCAGGAGTATATTTGCCTCAGCGAGAGAGTCTTTAAAACCGTAAACTCACACTATGCAGAACATGTAGTTAATTAACACCTTGATGAATAATTGCACTGCAGCCCAGAGCCAGCAACGCAGCTCTCTGTGGTTCACACAGGTGTGAGCAAAACACACAAATAAGGGCTGTAATTATTTTGTGTACTGATTTAAATGTGAGGCTTAAACACAGCTGACCAATTTCAGTGGCTTATATTTGTGTTTTTTAAACATAGAGGATTGTTTTTTCATGTAGAAATGGGGAACAAAGAACAATTAAATAATAAAAAAAACAGAATATTTTGATTGGATTTATTTGAATATAGCTGTATGTGTGTGAGTTTAGCTGCCAGGCCGACAATCCCAAAAATCTGTCATTATCCCGCAGTATGAAATACCATTAAAATAGTTCCATTTAACTACACTCTGGGGTGTATTAAAGAAATAATAGCCTTTTCAGTGCAGGGGAGGGTTCATTAATAAAAGTAATGTCTTAGCTTCGGAATTTTGCAGGTGTGATTTGTCTTCATCTTTAATGGTATGGACTGATTAAGAAAGCAAACAGTGTGTGTGTGTGTGCGCTGTGCGTTCACATCTGTACGCCAAAGTGTGTATCCGCAGGTGATTAGAGCGCCGCCGCTTGTACTTTTCCAGGGTGTGTGCGTGTGTTTGTTGGCATGTGTGTGTCTCGCTGTCCTCCCATTGGCTGAACTCTTCAGGCTTAGCAAACAGAGCTGACAAGACTATGAGTGATCCTTAACGTTGTTATTGACTTAGACTTTATTTATAGAGTGTGTGGTCCCCGCTGCACGAGCTGCACACAGCGCCACCCCTCCGAGGCCTGCGAGCAGACACGATTAATCAGAAGAATGTTATAATTAGGCTTAATACCCTCAGGCTGCATGAACACACACACACACACACACACACACACACACACACACACACACACACGTACACAGACGCAGAAACAACACTACATGTGAACATGGACATAATGTATGAATGCATGTGGTGCACAAACACACACGCACAGAGCGGGCCCTGTGTATGTAAGCAGGGTGGATGGGTTGCAGAGGTTTTCGGAGGGGCTGGGTGAGCTGTTTGTCCAAAACGCTTTAAGGCTTGTTCTCCTCATCGGAGAGGTTGTTAAACAAAAGTCAGTTTGTTACAGTAGCGTGGGGCCAGCGGGGGTATTAATACACACCAATGCAGATGTCTGAGCATTTACAGCCATCTGTGAGAAAGCCTGTTGTGTTCACTGTCAAATCAGATGTCTGGTGATCCCCATTTGGCCGGGCCTATTTTGGTTGGAGGGTTCACATGAGTGTCTTCAAAAGTACATATTTGTCTCCGACTGCGCTGGTATTCTTCTATAGAGTGAAATGACAGTCACTCGCTTTCTGTTTGTCATGTTGCGGCAAAAATAAACACAAAGACTCCATTTAGTGATCAGTATCAGGCTGAGAAAACACCAAGAAAACAGAAACGGCTATTTTCAGTATTTTTATTTTATTATAAATAGTAGTGATAATGCGCTTGTACACATGACATCATGTCATATCGCTTTGTCAAATAATACAAAAAATATATCAAAGGAATGAAAGGACTGGGTCGTTCTAACATAGACAGATGTACAAGGGTGCTCATGGAGGCACTGAGCCGTAGGATGATGGGTAAAGTATTGCCACTCACGTATACATTGTGGGAACTTTTACACTGTTGACATACAGAAGGTTTGAGACAATAAATATGTCCGGAATGCGTTAAAATCCTAATTTTCCTGTGTATGCAAAATAGAAAAAAAAAAAAAACAACTTTCCAAGCAACACGAAAAAAATATTTAAAAAAATAAAGTACAGTTTTGGCTTTCTCATTCCTGGTAATTTTCTGTTTACATTGGCATTCCCTTGATTCATTCTTTTTCTCATGACACCATGCTGACTTCAGTCCTCACAAATGTGGTCCTCAGTGTGCTGTTACAGGCAATATTAACAATGTTCTGTATTTGTTGTGGACCCAAAAGCCTTCAAAGGCACATGTGTTGCTCCTTTGCAAACTAGATCCAGAGAATGAATCCAAAGTGTTTCGTAAGACTCTAAGAGGCACGTTTGACTTTTTTATTATTGTTTTAACGGTGAGGTCGACTCTGAGATACATGATATTGCACTTCTGGTCAGCTGGGAGAATGGCTGTCTTTAGTCTAAACTCTCTCGGCCTCTCGGATTCTCAAGTGTCTCTCGGTCGTGACTTGTGACCCGGTGGCTTTTTCTCGCCAGGAGAGGATCTTTAAAGGGTTTTTAACCCTGTGATCGATCTTGCCTATCCCCTCCTTCCTTTAAAGCCACTTCTCCGCCGCCCTCCTCTGCTGCTCTCTCATCTGTCACTTTCCCTAAAGTCACCCCCTGACCTCTTCCGAGTTCCTCTCTAAAACTACAAAAGGCCGGGATCCTTGCCTCACCGTCCGAAACATCAATGAGACAGAGAGAGTTGGACAGAAAGGCGAGAGGAGAGAGAGGGAGGCAGAGGGGGAGGAGGTAGGAGGAATGTTTGAATGAACTTTCACTGCAGTACAGCTGCGGTGTACATTAGAGTTTCTGACACAATAAAACCCACAGATTCGTTTGCTCACGTTTGTTTTTCTCTGTCTCTGGAATTCCTCTCCATGTGTGGGATGCACAGATCTCAAACAAATGCAATAAAATCAACAAAGCCCTTTTCTTTTTCCCCTTTGAGCAGATACATTTTGGGGATTAATTTGGGTGTACATGGAATTTTATACGTACTCATGTGGCCCTAAGATATGTAAACATGTTCCTTCAAGCATCGCCTCAGAGGCTGGTTGATTATGACGAAGAGATTTGGGTTCGCTGTCCTCACAGAGACCCCACAGGCAGAGTCCACAGATGGTGTTTGGTCACTGGATTTGTCTGTGGAAAGTGCCTCTGCAGGGCGCCGTAGACAGTCACAGCTCCACCGCACCAACCACATTAAGCACCGTCATCTCTCGTCGTCGATACTGATGCAATGTTCACAGTCAATCAACGTTTTTTTCTTCACAGTCAATCAACAGTTTTTGTTCACAGTCAATCAACAGTTTTTGGTCTGATAATCCTTCTTGTGGTCCCTTCTTTTTTGTTTTTGTGTCCATTTCTCCACCAAGAATTAATAATATAATGTCCTGAAGTAGAGAACTTGTCCCGGTAAATGGTAGCAAAATAAATTTTGGTCCAGATATTAAAAGATTTCCATCACTGTACACACAAATGTCCCTCTGTGAAGTGTGAAGCTTGCGATCAGGTGATTTCAGGCCTCAGATAAGAAAGGGCACCTGTAAAAGAAGAGGATGAAACAGTTGTTAAATTACAAGTGAAAAGGGATTTTAAAAAAAAATAAGGTGGAAAGATGATAAAAGAGATATACGGCCGCAGTAAATTCCGGGCATATGTTGAAGCTGGGCATTTTGTTAACATATGGCTATTGTTAGCATAGCATGTGCTAACAGTGGTTTGGGGTGTAAGGTCAGCGGAGGGGGAGAACAGAAGTGTGAGGATGACTCAGACAAATACAGCTACAAGATTTCTCCCTCTCAAAAACAGCAATTCCACAATCACAGCAACACATCTTTTATCTGAGGTATGATGTAGGACTGTGGGTGTGGGTCAAGCACGTCAGAAAGGTCACGAAATATCAGTGTGTGTGCATCAGCTGTTAAAGAGGGCCCCAAACACAACAATAAACCCTTTTTTTCTTTAGAAATCTGTGATGAGGTACTTGCTACCACTATTCAAGCCTGTCTCCTTGAATTTACATGTGTATGTTATTAAACTGCTTTCTTAACGAGGTGCTCTCATGCACCATTACGCACCCAACGCACCCAAATTCGTACATATCCCACGTAATTATGAGTCAGTAATTTGTGTGTAACCCACATATTATGGAAGGCTGCGATCACGTGACCAATGTTCTGACGAGAGTAAAGAAAGAAGCGGTCCAGACTGGAGGCAGGTTGGGGCGATGGATGTGTCACAAAACACAGGACTTTCCCCAGGAGACCAGTTTTCAGAATTGTGTGAACTTCTAATCGTTTTAAGCTACGACCTCGCCCTGTTTCTTTTCCTCAACCTAACCTCCATAACTTGCAGAAGTTGCAGAAGCAGGTTGTTGGACTTTGGCACCAGAACCTCGGGTTCATGTCTAGAGTCTTGTCTTAGGTTTAGACAACAAATGCACTTTGGTTAAGGTTAAGAAAAGTTTGTGATTTCAGTTAAATGCTAACAAAAAAGTTAATACTTAAAAAATAGTAATGCTGTAGTCATTACGAGTGGACAGCGTGTTGCAAGACTATTTACTTTGGCAAAAAAAACTAAAATATGTTGTCACTGAACATTTTGCTGGTAACTGAACTAGGTTTCCAGTCAGCACATTTACATGACATCAGAGAAAATTGATTTATTGTGTCAGTCTGATTAAAAAAATACATGTAACTGACTGACTGAAATCGTATTAAATTGAATTTTGGAAAATTGGACTAACACACCTTTAATTACCCCTGCATCGGATCCAAACTGGCCGAGGTGACCCAGAAGTCAAATAGCATTAAATGCATAAAAGAAGAAGCTGGTAACAACATGATGAAATTTATATCCCGAGTCGTGCATTATTTGGACAGACAAAATATAAAGTTGTCCACCATGGTACCACTTTACTGCTAGCTAACTTGTTTATCGATTGTTTGGTCTGTGACATAATAAGTCAACCAAAAAAGAAGCTGAAAGGGGGCTTATTGCCACCTATCGTGGTGGAGTCGGACGTAAATTTGTTCAGTAAGTCAATTCCCCTACCGTGCTTGTATACTGGGACAAGGACAGTGGTCCAATTAAATGGCTAATCGAGCTATAACCATAGCCTGACTTAACTCTGCATCTAAACATACATTAATTAGCAATTTCCTAATTATGTTAGTAGAAAACGTAATTTGCTCAGCATTGAGTTTCCCTCAAAATTTATTTGCAATTTCAATTTGGAGCTAATCTGTTTCAGTAGGACTTGAGGAGTTAGTGTAAGCGCTGATTGCCACCAGAACAGTCAGAGACAAAGACTCTGGTTCACTACATGACAGGTGACTGCTGCAAAGCGCTGTGCCGAAGCACCGTGGCTCGGCCTGCTTAGCAACAGAGACACTACCTAAATAAAAACAAACAAGTATTTCATGGATCAACACTGCAGTTTCCGAGAGGCAGTCCAGTGAGAGCTGCATGTCGTCAAAGCTGTGCAGCAGTGTGAATCGGTCTCCTCTGCACTGGAACCAGGAGCGGCACTATCCAGCACTGCTTCCCCAGCTGACCTCAGTCCTAGCACCTGTTTCTAATAGCCGCCCTGCCAGAGGCTATTAGGATCCGTCCACCCCCAGAAAGGACCTTTCCTCTGCAGCTCCAAACCCAACCGCACACCGGCTATCCAGTCGCACTGATTAATCACATCAAGATGGAGTGCTTGGGCTTGTAACGCTGTGGAGGTGTACGTGAGTGCGTGTGCTGTCCTGGTAGCTGCCTTTGAGCTGGTGTGTACGTACGCGCACACTGCCACATGCGAGAGGTTTTTCATGTGTGTCGCCCTAATTCTTTATTCTGTTCACTTTGAGATATCTGACCGAGATATTTCATTAGACATTTGCTGCTCTCGGATATTAAGTCAGATATTCATTTGATACACACACAGTCGGACCGGTTGGACCGCTGCCACGCTCTTTGAAGGGCCCGGTTGTCTCGAGGTTGCCACAAGGTCAGTGGATGAACCTGATTGGTCAACCCCCTGTGGACCAAAATTGGAAACGGCGGCCGCTGTAATCACGCTGTGACGGAAAACGACGTTGCCTTCCAAAGTTCGACGGGGATTTGTTTGAAGTTGATTTTAACCCTTAACGTAACAGTAATGTGAAGTGAAAGACCCTCTCACTGCTGGACAGGTAGGTATTCTCTGAGGGCAAACAGTCTGAGGGGGCTATCAGGCACTGCTGGCGCTACACGTTACCCTGATGGGAGCTGACTCCATGGCGGACCTAACCGCAGATTTCAGTATCAGCGCTGGGCTGATCGCTTCATAGATGGAATCAGATCTGCACAATTAACCCCAACACTTGAGACTGCATGATTGGACCCGGAAAAATGTTCGCTGCCTTTAACAAGCAGTGACCTGTGTTGTTGTCAGCATTTTTTTTTTTTTTTTTACCATTCCTAGAATCAAAGCAGGAGGTTTGTGGTTACAAGTTACGCATCTTACTACCAGAGCGCACAATAATCATACACTGTCGGCTGACTTGGTTTAGATTTTCATCTGAAAGTAAGTGAAAGGCCACTCTGAAACCAGTCAGCGGTTTACACTAGAAAATTGGAAAGGTCTTCAAATTGCTTCAGGTCATAGATTAAAAAAACAAAATTGTGGTTGTGTTGTTTTGTGGTCATGTGATCTCTAAGCCCTGAGATGAGCATATTCTCCAAAAGACATTTTCTTTCATTCTGATAGATACCACAAACTAGCAACAACTTCTGTAACACAGGGTGTCAACAGGTATCAAACACTTCAATGTAATGCTTGATAAGAGCTTTTTTTAACCAAATTAAGGACTAATTTTTGGACAAATCATCTTTTCTTTTGTTCAGGCATTGGAGGAAAGTATAATGCTAAGTAGCATAGAGTAGTATATATGTGTAATCCAGTGCAGAGGTGGGTTTTGTGTAGGAATATGGTTATTACAGTGAGTTAGGTTCAGTCTTAAAGATTTGCAACATCAGAAATGTGGACTTTCATGCAGAAGAGCTTGAGTCATTTTGACAAAAAGAAATTTAAAAAGATGGATGAACAAAATCAGATGATGTATTTGGCCATTAAAAACTCATTAATTCAAATTTAAGACTATTCACTGACTTCTAAGGCCCTAATATTTATAACTTTTTCAAGGACCTGCAGGCACCAATGTTTTGTAAAACCATTACCATCATGGCAAAAGTGCTAATTATCACTAAATCAAGCTCTGATATTCATGAAATATGAACGTCATTTTTTACTGTCCTTAAATCAAGCTATGTCAGTGTTTTTTCTTTCTTCATTTTGTTTTAGTTTTTGTTTTTTGTCAGTATCAACAAAACACTGTCCTCCTTCATGAACAGGCTGAGTTTGTTGAAACCCATTTTGAATTAAAAACTATCAAAGTGCAGATAAACCCAAAGAGGACGATTGAAAACAGGATTTATCTGATTTTAGTTATAAGCCCAAATTTTCAGACTGAAAATACTTGACACACATCAGCACTTAAGTTTCCATGTCAGTATACGTTATGACAAAAAAGTGTTACTATTCTTTACAGCGTGTCGAGCATCACCAAGCGATTATAAACTAAGTGCTGTCAGTGTAAATGGAGACAGCTGGTAATTACACGGATAGAGTGTAATTACTTAGGGACAATTTTGAGGTGCTTGGCTTCACTCGTGTGCTACATTGTGGAGGGAAATACTGTTTAAAGCTGTTTTTGGTAACTTTCGGGGGTCATTTTTGCTGAAACTGTCACTATATTCACACAGAATTGAGACAAAAAACATTATACACCTACCTTGTAGCGCTTCTAACTACATTACTATACAGAATGTGAATGACACAAGGAGTCTCGAGCGCAGCTTTCAGTCGCGTCAGTCACTGCTCATGAGCTGCAGTCAACCTCTAAAACTAGGCAGCTCTGATCAAATATGAATCGAGATTCTGTTACTGCGCTGCCTATTTCTCATCTCAAATGCTTTCAGAAACATATTTTAGTGCACTGTTTTGCTGTGAAATGAGAACGTTTGTGACCCGGCCGCCATGTTGGATACAATCGAAACAAAACACCGAATGAAGCAGACTTTCTTGTTTTGCATTGATTGACAGCTGGGTTAGAGACATCGGTGGTTCCTAACTGGTGGGTCGCAGTCCAAAAGTGGTGCCCATTCTGAATGGACTGCAAGTGACTCGCAAACATGTCAAATTTGTAAAATACACACTATTTTTCAGTACAGTGAATTTCCGGTACAGTGCTTTTATTTTGAAGACCTGTTTCCTGCTGTAGAGTGCGTGAAACACAAGTATGTCACTCTAACCCACCATATTTTAAACCTTGTGGAACTTGAACTAATGACTAAGCAAGAAATCTGGTTAATACACAGTTGGTCAAAATTTGCTCCACCTCAACTAGCTACAATATCATTTATATATTTACTTATTAAACAGGGACAAAAAGCACAAGTAGGATTTTTTTTATCAACAAATAAATAAATGTGTAAGAAAAAGACTTGTGAATTTTGAATTTGTTTGTGCAGGTGTGTGTGAGGAAGTAAACAGTGAGAATAAAAAGGTGAAGTCTATTGACCTTACTTTGTCCGTACTGGCCGTACTGGTAGGACGCCACATGGTCGACGGTGTAGCCCGGTGAGCTGTAGGAGGGCGGGCAGTAGGACTGGGAGCTGGGCAGGGAGGGCAGAGCCGACATGGAGGGAACGCTGGTGAGACCCTCCAGGCCCTTGATGTGATCCATGCGCTGGCTGCAGCTGGCGGCCATGCCGGCAGGGGGCTCGAGGCCGCCCGTCAGAGGGGAGATGGCGTAGTCGCTTTGGGGCTGATGTGGCACGCCGCCCGGGTTCAGCAGACCCATCACCTGATTGGGAGGAGATAGAGAAGGAGAAGTGAAGGTTAGATTAGTTTTTGTGAAGTGTCAGAGTGAGTCGCTGTAATGTTAGCACTTAACTCGTGTTGAAAATAAGCTGAATACAATGGATTTTTTTTTCTGCTGTCCATTTGTTTGTTCATGCAGACGTCATCATTGGAATTAGGAAAAACAGGCTGAGACCTTGGGACCTTGTGTTTTTAGTTTCTGATGGAGGTGTGGACCTGAGTCACATGACTTGGGACTCTAGTCAGACTTGAATCTCAAATTTGATGACTTTAGACTCCACCTGACAAAATCAAGAGACTTGCAACTCAACTTGGACTTCAACACCGCTGACTCTTGACTTGGACTTGAGCCTTTTGACTTGAAAATAATTGACACCTTACCCCAAGCCCAAAGATTAAAAAAGCATGCTGTGGTCGACAATGTTATAAACAAAATTAAAGTACTCTATTTACATTATACAACCCTGATTCCAAAAAAGTTGGGATGCTGTGTGAAACATATGTAGAAACAGAATGCAATAATTTGTAAATCCTTTCTGACATACAGTGAGGGAAATAAGAAGGCATGCATGATCATATTGGTACGTCATCAGAATCTGCCAACATGCTTTTTCTTCTTTTGCACAATTAATTAATATTACATACTTTGAACAGTATTGTATTTCATGTCTCCATCTGCTGGTGGGCCATCATGATAAGAGTATGCATGTATAATATGATGTTAATCTGACTTCAGAAGAGACTTGATAAAAGTAGAATTAGGTGGGGAAACGGTGGAATATCAATATCAGTATTGGTTATTGGTCAAATGAATTGTTGCATATCGGACATCAGCAAAAAACCCAATATCATGCCTCCCTAGAAATACGTGTTCAACATGTCAGTTTTTTCAGTTAAACATATTTCCAATACAGCTAGTGGCATGAAATGAAAAAATCAAATCAACACAATGAAATTACTTTGATAAAGAAACTGTAACATTTCAATCCATAACAATTATGTGTGATAAATTGGAATGACACAGGAAAAAAGGATTAAACACGCTATAACTGACATTTATTTAGTATAATATGGAAACCCTTGTTTGTGATGCAGCTTCAAGATGCTTCCTGTACGAAGAAATTCATTTCTCACAGTGGTCAGATGGGACTTTGGCTCATTCCTCCACACAGACTGTTTTTAAATCCTGAAGATTTGTGAATCTTGAGAGAGAAATTTCAGTTTTTAAACTTAAAAAATTATTCTATGTGTTGTTAAAAGAAAATGTGATGTGACAGAGAGGTAAATACGCCCTTGTTTATCAGTTTGAACATTCTGTCTTTATTTATATTGTACACAGTGTCCAAACTTTTTTGGAATCAGAGTTATACAACAAGACGTCATTCTGTTGTGATACGTATTCATGATTTTGTGACTGTTGTTAAAATGGCATTACATTTGGTGGAGAGCACATTATGACTTGTTTAGGACTTGAAACTCAAAGTTTAGGACTTGCGATTTGACTCGATGTAAGCACAAAGACTTGAGACTTACTTGTGACTTGCAAAACAATGTCTTTTTTACTTTATTAAATATCTCTCATGTTTAGTGTACAAACACAGGAGTGTGTGTAACATGTATCAAAGCAGACACCGAGACAAACACACACTCAGACCCACAAAGGAAATCCCCCCGTCGCGGACATCAAAAGGCTCGTCCCAGACACAGATAGCACCAGAGAGGAAGAATTAAGCAATTTGTCTCCGATCCGCGGATCCACTTATTCTAAAATTCCTTTTTGACACTGCTCCAAAAACCCACGGCGCAAGATAACAACTTATCTCAGAGGAAGATATGCCGACAAAGATAACACAAAAGAAAGGTCTGTGTGAGCTTGGCTCTGCTCAACCTCGGAATAGATTTGCAGTTTGAGCAATCCGTGACCTGGTCTTTATTAGCGACCAGATAATCAAATTTGGGGGAATATTGCGTGGCCGGCAAAGGATGGAAAAGAGCCGCGGGGCAAAGTGTTTCAACTAGTTTCAAAACAGACTTGATACCACAGACCCCTGCCTTCCAACGCTCGCTGACTTTACCTGTCCATCATCAAAGTGCTCAGTAAACCGTTAATAAGAAATTGAGACCGGCTTGATCACTTATGAAAGTAACTCTAACTGAATCTGCTACCTCTAAATGTATCATATCCCGCCTCCTCCTCGGCAGAGCAGAGCAGAGGCCTCAAGGCTCCTCCAGTTGTCCTAATAAGAAGCAGGTACGCTGCTCTTTGGGTCCTCTTGGCCCTCTAAGTGACATATTATTCTACATCCACACACACACATGGTCCTGCTTAAATCATTTCCCAAGTAGGGGAGGTGAATGGAGGAGTCCATGTTGATTTGGAGAGGGGAGTTGTGTTTCCTCTCATGCCCCGTAACATTTTCCTAAAAAATTAACCTGCGTTTGGAGGTTTTGGTTCAAACACAAAGAGCGAGGATACGCCTTGGCTTCGATAAGCCACAGGGAGCAGGGCTACACGCTCTTTGAACCGATATTCCAGTTTGGTGATTTTCAGTGCTTTTGTCTGTTCGCTCTGATCCTTTTAACCAAACCCTTATCATGCCTCTCTCCTGAGCCTCTCCCTGCCTCATGAGATGCCTGCTGGCTGGCCCATCCAGGGTGTTTCATATTGGAGCTCTGCCGTCGCCAGCGGCCTGAATCAGTGCGTCCAGGAGTTAGCGGGGAAGAATGTCGGGATGGGGGCGAAACATCTGAGACGGGACATTCCTTCCCCGCTGTACGAAATATATACAAATAAATTAGAACCTTTGCTTTCGCACAGAGGAATGTCGAGGCAAACATTTTAAGAATGCAATCACGAGGAGCTTCCCTTGAGGCTACGGCATAGCGGGGTAGTCAGTGTTTGTGGATGCTGTGTCAAGCTGCGTCTGTGCACAATACTGTTTGTAAAGTATAGTTTGTGCAGGTTTTATGCATGCAGCAATGTGTCTCTGCATGTTTGAACACAGTGTGTGAAAGTAAAAGCATAAGGACAGACTGAGAATTCTGAGAAATGGATCATCTCACAGCACACGCTCAAGGGCGTAGGTTTGGTTTCAGTGTTGGAGTGGTTCCTCCTCCAGTAAATTTCGAGCATCAAACACTTAATTTCTTGCATTCTGGTGGTATTTTATGCACTAATTTGTGTCTGCAGCCATTTAAGGTGGAGATGTCTTCCATTTCAGCAAAATAAAAGTCATCTGCTATTTTATTGCAAATGTTATAAATAATGAGAGGAATATGTCCCCAGCATCCTCTCTTATAATAGATGCCTGTGTTCACTCGTTGCCCTAAACACAAACAACAAAATGGCAAAAAAAAAAAATATACTAAATTGTGACTAAAATCATTCCTTATTCCCTGTATTGCTTCTGTGTTGGAAAAAATAATAATTAAAAAAAACACAGTAATCAATCTTTCGATTTAAACAGAAGGTTGAAAAGTTGACTTAGCCATGCTGCTCAACCATGTCGTGTAACATTTGTGTAAAAGATGTTGCAGAATCCTTAACTGATCCTCAAAATGTCATGGAGTTGATCAATTATCTACACCGTCTGTGTGTGTGTGTGTGTGTGTGTGTGTGTGTGTGTGTGTGTGTGTCTGTAATTATATGGACTTGTGAGTGTGTGTTCATGTGAGTGTGTCTCCGTCCTCACACTGCTGCGGCCTGCTCTCTGAGGAGTCAGGCTGCGTCAGGCTGAAATCTCATTTTCTGCCTGTTAGGGTCTCTAACTCCTCTGTCTCCTCTGCTGTACCCTCTGTCTAGGTGCGGAGACCTTGGGACGTCATGCCTGGATAATTGGCTGTAATTGTCTTTTCACTTCTCATTTGTCACACGTTCAATTGTCCTCTGTCCTCCTGGAGTCATCTCACTTTTCTCCTCCAACAGTGAGTGACCCGTCCTCCAGGACTGCCGAGGAGCGTGCGACTGGAGTGAGCGTGCGGTGTGCACCTGGGTGAAATATTACTTGAGGAGTGTTTGACTTTTTAAAGCTCGTGATGTATTGTGTGAAGCTGTGTGTCTGACAGAGTAAATCATGCATACCTCCACCGGGTTCAACTCTTTGAAATCATGTTCAAATTTAATTCTGCCCAGCTCTGCTGTGGCATGTTATGGGTTTTATCCTTGCAAGTAAAACTATCTTAGTCTCTGGAGGCGTGTACAGTGTCAAACACATAAGTCTTAGTCCTGTCAAATTAATACGCTGCAAAAAACACACTGACTGGTGTTTCTTTGTGTTTTTCTTCAAACAAATTAATCCAATATCACTTTTCAACTTAAAAACTTGTGAGTGTTAAGTTATCTCCATCTGCTGCTTTACTCACTGAGCTAAATCCAGCCCACTTCAAGCAGCTCAAACACACATATTTCAGGCTGTTGTCTCACCTGCGGAGAGAGTCCATTTCCTATCGCGGGGTTCATGGGATTGGCCGGCCCTCCGGCGCTCACGAAGCTGTCCGAGTAGCCTGAGAAGGAGTGACGTCCCGAGGCGAGGCAGTAAGCAGAGCCTCCCTCTACCTGCCCTCCACCACCGCTGGCTTGATGGCCCGAGGAGGGAGGGAGAGGCTGGGGCCGATGCACCGTGCTGGGGGGCTCCGACACTAGAACAAGCATCAGAGGGAGAGTTTAAACATGTGTATGGATTCTTAAGGTAAAAGTTGCATAAATGCCAAGGCGTCGTTACTGGGGTCAGTTAAAGTCAATTAAAATCAAAACATCACACTCTAATAGAGTTGCTCTCTGAATATTCTGTAAAGCAGATGCAAAACTGTTGGATGAAAACATGCTGGATTAAAAGAAAAATAAATAGATAATTGTTTAATTAAGTCTTTTTCATGCAGTATTATACCTTAGTGTGATAACAAACAATCCCAAAATTAACAGTTTCAACAATTAAGAATGATTATTATTACGAAAAAGATATACTTCTATCAAAAAATACTTCAATTAATGCTCTTTTGAGTTTTGTTTTGTTTTTTTGCATTTTTTTTGTATTTCGGCAGCAAAAGACACAGGATACTGCAGGTTCAGCCTTAGTGGTACATACTCTAAGTGCCAGCCTAACTGAAATCAATATAAAATTATTATTATCATTATTATTTTAAATCAAAAACTACACAAAATGTTTAGATTTACACAACGAACATGACTCAGAACTTCTCTCCATGACGCAGTGTTTTCTCGTGGCTAATTTAAACTGAGAAAAGCCTCAAAATAAAAGCCATCAGGCAGTTGAAAGTTTTGAAACTCAAATTTTAGAATTTCTCTTCAAGCACAAATGAGTTTTCTCTAGGGAAATTTTAGCTAGATAGACTAGATAAAACTAGATGAAATGAAAGATGCATAATTACAAGAACAAGGCGTTCCTTCATTTTCCAAAATAAAAAATCATTATACTTTATTATCTGCATCAACAAGCATGCACTGACCGTTGCAGAGTCGGTGTCATCTCTTACCTTGTGCTATAGATGAGGGGGGGTACGTGCTGTCAGAGAGCTGGTAGGGGGGGATGCTGGACATGGCTGAAGGTGGGAAACCCCCCGGGATGAGGTGATTAAATGCCATCAGCTGACTGGCTCCTGCTTGCTTCCTCCACCTCGCCCGCCTGTTGCTGAACCAAACCTGGAGGAGGACAACGGTGACGACGCAAAAAAAAAAAAAAAAAATCAGAGGTAAAACAACACAAAGAAATAAGCAACGAGACACTGCATTTGTTTCAGTGGGTAACACACACTCTCACATTTATTCTGCACACAGAATATTATCTCACAGTTTCATCAGTGTGTGAAGTTGGAGAGGAAGCTGAGAGACAATGTGAGAAAAGAAGTTGTGTGTGTGTGTGTGTGTGTGTGTGTGTGTGGGTTAGATGTGTATCATGGCTGGTTGCTCTGAGTGTGTGAGTGACATGCCGTGCCCATATGGACGAGGCTCACGCTGGGCCTGCTTACACTTCCCATATGGAGCCTGTGGAGGAGAATTTACTGGACTCCAGATCAGAAATAGGAAAGTCCAGATTGGGCCCCTGGGAGTGAGGATGAGAAGTGCATGTGTGTGTGTGTGTGTGTGTGTGTGTGTGTGTGTGTGTGTGTGTGTGTGTGTGTGTGTGTGTGAGGGCTGTTCATGGTAAGGACAGGTCTGTAGGTGCTTGTTGGTGTGTCATGTCAGACAGAAGCGAATGTGTTGCTGCCATCTTGTAAACATGTTCATGTTTACCTGTTGAAGGGTTACATGGTTCTCTGTAAAGCTGAGGTCAAATTTACAACCCTTGAGTTTATGAAACTCTTGAAACTCCATCATATGAATTCGTGTGTTTCACAAGCTTAAGTTTGTTTTGAACTCAGTTCCTAAAAAGCCAACATTTAAGATACAGATATACGTGCTCTCTCGTACCTGAACCCTGGCCTCTGTGAGTTTGGCCCTCTGGGCGAGCTCTTCCCTGGTGTAGATGTCGGGGTAGTGAGTCCTCTCGAAGGCCCTCTCCAGCTCCTCCAGCTGCTCTGCCGTGAAGGTGGTGCGACTGCGCCGCTGCTTCCTCTTAAGCGGCAGATCGGGTTCTGACTCCACGTCCGAACCCTCGTCTGAGTGACTCGCTGTTGAACACAGAAGACAGGAAAATTAGGACACGGTGAGGATGAGATTTCCTCCAAATATCAGGCGTTGAATCAGGGAAAGGCTGGTGTTGTCTGCTCCTGAAATGTTGAGTTTCATCCTGATAACCTCCCATGCACACATTCAACTTCACAGCTTTAGTTAAGTCACCTAACCTTCTAGAAAACACACTGATGTTACAGACCAACACCTCATGGTGCTTCACGTTGTAACATTCAGCAGAATCATCTCATGATAACTTTGTTCTCTGTTTTCATTTTTTTTCTTATAGTTTCCACTTAAAGACAGTGGGTATTTTCCTTTCTTCACATGCTCCTACACACACACACACACACACTCGCACCATAAGGCATCGGCCTTCCTCGTGGTCTTGTGGCCAAACAGACCTCTATTCAGGAGAAATATTCTGAGCCTCAGGAATAATCCCACTGGACAAGATTCCCAGGGCACCACGGGGGAACTGGTGGACTAAAAGCCACACAAAAGGCTAATTTGGATCCAGGGGCCATTCTTTGAGTGCACGGTTTTGTGTGTGTGTGTGTGTGTGTGTGTGTGTGTGTGTGTGGACAGTAGCCTGGATAGCCAGGAGCGGTTGCCTGGATGAAGAACAACTGCAGTCAGCTGAATGCTGGTCTCCTTATCTATGATCGAGCTAAGCAGGAGAAGATATGAATCTGTTTTCTCTTTATTTTCCACTCTCTGTCTCGTCACTAGAATGAACTCACAGTTCAGACTGGGTGATTTCTGCAGCAGCTCTGTAGTTTCTAATCCGATATCATCAGCCTTAAGTCTTAAGATATATGTTGTCAAATCCAGAGACTGAACAGGTGAAGATAAAGAGATTTTTTTAAAGTGATAACCGAAAAAAAATCTCATAATTCTGAAATAAAGTCCAATAAAGGGCCCAAATAATTATTCCTATGTGGCTCTTCAGGTGCAAATAGTGCAATCCACTGCTTCTCAACTTAATATCATAACCTTTGTTTTAACTCAGAAATACATCAAGGTAGAGACCTCATTTGCAATGTAGCCGAGTAAAACAATATCAAGTAAAAGACACAGAAAAAAACAGATAGAAATGTACGTAAAAGTGGCAACAAGAATTAAAAAGCAATAAAACCACAATTAAAAATGTACAGAAAAGGACCTAGACTTAAAGTTTGAATTGCACTATGGATAAAAGTGAGGAATGCTTTAAATTGTTGCTCCACGTTGCAGGTGCACAATATGAAAAACTGGAGTTCCCAAGTTCAGTAAAAACAGCCGGCACCTGAATAAAAAGCCCACAATAAAAAGAAATCATTAAACTCATTTAAGGCGGTAAAAGACCAATAAGAGCTTTCCAAATAAATAAAATAAAACTCAGTGTCTTTCGCGTGGCAGATGAGGTGTGCATGTGTACAACACAGCGGAAAAGAGAATCTATTTCTAATTAAAAAAAATTCAAGAAAAACATTTTCATTCGTAAAGAAGTCACCAGCTTGGAAACATGATATTTTCTTCTTCTTAGTGCAATAATCCATTTATGAAGTACAGCCTTTTTTTCAAAGTATTTTCTTTCTATATTATTCTTTTCCTACATATAAAGTCTAAAGTCAAGCTAATAACATTTTGACGTAAGATCTAACTTCTGACCAATTTTTGGAGTGTTGTCCCTGCAAATAATTTACAGCAGGTCTGATGTGCACAAAAAGAGGTGTAAAAAGATGAATTAAAAGTACTAAATTAAATTAACATTGAATTTAGGGCCTCGGTTATCAACTACTTTAAGAATTATTTTATTTTGTCATCAAAATAAAATTAAAAAAGCCATAAATGCCCATAAAATAATTCCTGAAGTCCAACGACGAACAGTCTAAACGCCAAATTTATTAAATTTCCAATCACATCAAGCTGAGAAACCTGTAACTAAAGAATCTTTATCCACTTTGCTTAACAAATAACAAACTTTTATTTATTTATTTATTTATTTTCTAACAATTGATTAATTGATTGAATCAATATCCTAAATTTGAAAAATACATAAGTTGTATTTTTGACTTGTCATCAAGTGATCTTCAGCCTGACCGAGCTGCGGTGACATCTTGCGCCCTGACAGCTTTTGTGTTTCTACTTTTCATCTGCGTCTCAGATCAGTATTAATACTATTGTGAGCGACGCTCTATAAGCCGGCAGCTCGGTTTTTAACTCACTACATCAAACAGCCCATTGGCTCCCTTCTAAGTTCACCAAGGCCAAAGCACTTTTTGTGTCACACTTAATTAATTCCCCCTCAGCATAGGGGAAGTTTTGTGTGCAACACTGTATTAGTTCCCCCTCAGAAGCAACAATAAAATACAAGAGAATCCAAATATCTCAGGGCCCCTCATGTGAAACTGATCCTCTCTCCCCCTTCGGCGATTTTCTCCTTGCAACACCAATAGCAGTGGGAGTCAACTTAACATGCATTAGGAGCAAATTGGTAAAGAAACATTCAAGCATGAGGGAGGCAATAAGTAAAATATTTTCAAAGGGGCAGCGAGAGAAATGGAGACATTGCCTTAAGCCTCTGCTGAATATCTTGCAATTTTGTACTCGTAGATTGCTAGCTCTTTATCAACCCGTGTGAGTCTAGCATTTTAACAGGAATGATACGCTACGACTCTGCTCTGCAGAGACATTTCAAAATGGCCACTGCGGATTAGGATTCAGTTTCATCAGCTGTTATGCAACTTAATCACGATGTGGTGACAAAAACATGACCAAAACACACCAACATTTTTACGACTAGTGGTAACATGACTTTGATTTTTAGGTGGTGGGGAAGGAATTCGGGATGTGGACTTTTTTGACAGGACGGCTGCAAAACAAGAGATGAGGCCTTTTGTAGCCTCCCCCTCCAGTTCCTGCACGGAGGAGGGCCGCTAGGAATGCTTTTTCGCTCCCCCCCTCGACTTTAGCAGCATGCACGTTCCTCAGCATTTCACAGGGATTTGGGCCCTGGGAAAGCTGAGGCGGCCGGGAAAATCCTTAATCACTTTGGAATTACCTATCGGTTATGACTGCTACCGGGGCTTCGAGAACTTTTCAAAAGAAGCGACAGAGTGGCACCTCTCAAGTCTCGGGAGTCTAGTCACGATACAATCCTGAATCAGATCCTGTACGGGCGACTCAAGCGGGCTCAGTTGTTTCACTTCACTTCGTTGGATTGCTAAATTAGTTGATGGTAAGATGGAGTCAGATAACACTATAGGATGAAATGATAACGACGCTTGTGAGGAAGTTGGGTCAGCGCATAATGAAACCAAGATAGCGCATGAACATTATACAGCTGCCAGGTAGAACACTTGGTGATAAAAATGGCTCCCAGCATGTATAAAAAGGAAGAGAAAACGTCGCACTTGCACATTTTTCACCTCAAACAACAGCAAACTCCTAATTTGCCCCACAAACTTTTTTCACTTCGACACGCCGCCCTCCTTAAACAAGCACCACCTTCTCCTCCCTCTCCTCTCTCTCTCATGCTCCCTCCTTCTCACCCTCTCTTTGTCTCCCTTCTCCCCATCTCTCTCTCTTTTCCACCCATATTTCTCCCTGTGACTCTCGGGCTCTTTGTTGCTCCACAGAGCTGAGGTCTTTGCCGGCGATTTCCACGCTCCATCTGTGGAATCCGTCATGGCTCCCTCGGCCCTTCACAGTGGAGGGCTGTCACCTGCCCCACGGGGGAGCTGGGGTGGGGGGGCATAAAGAGGCTCCGCAGAGGGCTTGGGGGGGGATGGGGTGGATGGGTGCACAGCCGGGGGCGTTCTACCCTTTCCCCCACTCCTAAAAAACACCCCCTTCCTCCAGAGGGAACTGTAAGAGCACCTGAGGGGGCGAGGAGGGCAGCGGAGAGGGGCAACAGGGGCTGTTGTTGCCGATGTAAATGTCCCCGTGGGGATAGTCTGTCGGGGCATCTGTGTTGGTTTTTGTTGTTGTGCTTGTTGGTGAAAGCGTGGTGCATCCACAGTTTGTAGGCCTTCTTCATGGACACTAGCTGCAGTGAAAGGAAATGCGTCCCTCCCAAATATTTCCTCCATCTTCTCGCTTAACTTTAAAATATTAAAATCCTGTCTGTCTCTTTTCAAATTTTTTCCAATTCTCTTTACGTGTTTGTGCCGTGTCTGTGAAAATATGTACATTTATCAGTTTTTTTAATGGGTAAAACATCCAAATAAGATATTTATGATACAAAAATCAGTTTGAAACTGGATTAGCACTGCAAAGTTAACCCCTGATTCTCTCTTGAAATTGTGTAAAAGTCAGGATACACCAAACCTACATCAAAGAACTGGTGCCGACTGTTGCGTCGCCTCATGTCCCATGTCTCGGCCAAAAAGTTGCACCTGAACAAATTGCAAAGACTACCGCCAGCGGCAAACTTGCACGTACGTTCAGTGCACGTGTGAGAGGAAATAACTCTCCATAGCAGCGTGTGACGGCCGTTTGTATTCGTCATTTAAAAAGGGAAAGTGGAACACCGACAGTAAGTGAGTAAAATTTATTCATACAACGCTTTTCACAGACATAGCTCACAAAATACTTCACAAGGGCAGTAGACAACAAGAGAGAAATCAGCTAGCAAAACTATTTGCACACACACAAGACAAAAGAAGAATTCACACTATACAACAGCAAGACACAAAATCTGAAAAAGTGTGTGTCTTGTGCACTTAGTTGAACGTCCAACCTATGTCTACTACTCTGATTCAACATGCTGAATTAGCCGAATAAAGCCAGCAACAGCCAACTAGTGCCAGCAGTGCAGGACACACCCAAAAACAAGGGCGAGAGACGCTCATCGATGACCTGACATTGACCGTCGGCTTGGTGTGTCAGGGCCCATTTTCATTAGAAAGTGAACACAACTTTCACTTTCTTAAGTATTTTTTTTTAGCAGTCGTCATTACAATACGACCATTTTTACTGGAGCGTGTTGTGGTCACTGTCTGTTCCAACAGACATTAAAGCGGGATTTTTACTTGTGTGTCAGCTCTGTGCAGAGCCTACACCGTAGCCTACGCTGATGTAAGCATTTACTTGTGCACTGTGTCACTCTGCGGTTACACCTCCAAAACACTAGTCAGCGGTGGGGTTTCTGTGAAGTGCAAATCAGCTTCACTATAACTCGCAGCATTCACAAACAAACACTTGTCTTTATCTGGACACATTTTCCCCACAAATACAACATGCTAACATTATTAGCACAAGCCTACGGCATTTTACATTGTATAAATTAGCCTAGCAGCTAGCGAACCATCACCTAGTTGCATTTACTACCTGAAAGCTACAGTAAAAATGACTTTTAACAGAGAGCAATATCGATATCTTATGCATGTAGGCAGGCATCCAAAAGTTTAATGAGATTTATACTTCTGCATCAAATTGATGCTACACATCGCAGTGACGCAGACCTCCTGTCTATGTTTGTGAGCTGAAACCATTTCCCTCAGTGGAAACAAAGCTTTGATTTACTTTTATTTCACAGATAAGAAACACTCATATGAAGCCAGGGACAACAGCAACATTTCACAAAGGTAACGTTACAAAATTCAGCTCCATTACAACTCACAAGGTTCACTGACAAAACAACTGTCTTATAATAAACATGTTTTCTAAACAAATACAACATGCTAACATTATTAGCACAAGCCTATGGCATTTTATGTTGTATAAATTAGCGCAGATTTCTTCTGCTCATATGGAGCCAGGATAAATCACACACAAGACTTAAAATGCTATTTTTGTGGAGGCACAATTTCACAATTTATTGTTTCTTATCTGTGAAATTAAAGTGAATAAAAGTTTCCACTGAGGGAAATGGTTTCAGCTCACAGAAAGCTGAGGAGGTCTGCGTCGCTGCGACGTGTAGCATCAATTTGATGCAGAGGTATAAATCCTGTTAAACTTTTGGACGCATGCCTATATGCATAACATATCGATATCGCTCTCTGTTAAAAGTAACTTTTACTGTAGCTTTCAGGTGTTAAATGCAACTCGGTGATGAATAACATTGTTTTTGACAGTATGACATTTTTTGCAACTGCAATATAAACCCACAGTAACTTGCTGGATATTTTGTGTTAGTGTGTGTGTGTGTGTTAAGGACAATGCAAAGCTTGGATCGCTGTGAAAACAAAATCCTAAAAGAGGTTTGTTCCACTGCTGCACACATGCCTGCTTAAGCATCACACACATGCCTAAAATTCTAAAATATAATGTAATGCAAATTAAAGTGGCAGGTGATGGAGATTCATGGGGTGGCACATGGGCTGCAGAGGGGTGTTATGGTGGCAAACTTGTGCCAAGACGGAGGGCAGCCGCCCAATCACCCCTGAAGCTTACTACTCCCCACAGCTTGGCTGAGGAGCTCATAAACACACACACACACACACACACACACACACACACTGCAGCACTCCAAGCACATGACCTTGTACACATGTCCACAGCGCTGGGCTTCCCCTAATTCTACATGCATTTTAAGGCTACGTTAATCGAGCTTGTCAGCCCTGAGGCGTCTCCACTTTAGCGTCCATTAGCAGCGCTCCCCCTGCTCACATGCCTGTAAGTGTGGTCAGCACACACACAATACTCTCCAAAATGATCTCTGCGATGATGAAACATAATGCCAAATCAGCATCAGGATACATATTACCTCGAGACAAAGAGGAGGAGAGTGAAGAGTAGAAGAGCCTGAAACCTTTCCCCTGCTCCCCCGGATCTTTTCCAACCTTGTAAACCTGTGGTTTCAGAGTGCCCCGTTTGCCGTCATCGCCTCGCTATCCCTAAGATCTGATCACATTGATTTGGCACCGTCAAATAGCCTTGGCCAATCAAATTATCCACTCTAACCGTCATATCGCTGCCTGCCTGTATACATATGCTATATCTTAAAATGCTGTATTTATAGCCCCTGTAAACACTTGACTTCTCTCTGTATACTTTTGCTCCACCTCAGCTTGAAGGAGCGGGGGGTGCAGACGTGGTACCGGCTCTTGTCAGTTCATCGAAATATGAGAAAATATGAGCCTTAAAAGGGTAAAATTATCTGAGCAGGAGAGGGTCTGGAAAAGCAGCAGCCTCGGCGAGATCGCCCGGGAGCTGAGGAGCATTAAGCCGCAAAATAAGAGAGAAGCAGTTGGAAGGGGGTGGGTGGAAGGGGTTAGAGGAGAAAAGAAAACTGTTTAATTTAACCAAACTGAAGCCCTGAGAGGCACACAGTGCATGGGACTCCAAGCCAAAACAACCTCTCCGGAGCCAAGAAAGCCCAAAATGGATCCCACCGTGCAACGCCATCCCAGGGAAGAGAAAAACAAGGGGAGAGGAAGGAGGAGAATGGAGGGTTTAGCTGAAACAGACTGTTGGAAAGACTTCGGCATTGCTGTTTTCTTAGGAGGTGGGGGGGAGTCGAACGGGGACACAAAGGCTTAAAAATGTCCACAGCGACATGAGACAGTACGCTGTGAGCACGCATGCATGTGTGTGTGAGAGACAGATAGAGAGGCAGTGAAAGGGGATGTGTCAAAGTTGGATTTTGGAGACTTGGGGGAATTGACTGACCATATGTGGACTATTTACACCCCTCTTCGGACATCCCAGTAACTCTTCTGGGGCTTTGGTTAATACTGAGGGTAAATTGAGCCTCTGACACGTCGCCCCCCTTCTCTCCACCTACCCCTCTCAGAAAAAAAACACAAAACAAAAGGCAGAGGAGACAAACGCAGCATTTATTTGGGCGGGCCGACCATGCTGCTCCTATTCAGGAGCCGGGGGACTAAGTGACTGGCCGACTGCATTAAACAGTATATAGAAGTCAAGACAGGCAGATGCTGGGCCGGATAATGGCTTTACTGACAGCTTATGGACCCATCTGTGACTCTTTCTGCTGGGTTAAGAAAAAGATTGTGTGTGTGTGTGTGTGTGTGTGTGTGTGTGTGTGTGTGTGTGTGGGAGGCGGGGTTGGAGGGCGAACTCACTTGACTTGCTAAGGAGGAGTCTCAACCTTCACAGCTGCCCCGTAAATGAGAGTGTGCCGGAGCCGTGTGTGTGTGTTTTGGGTTTTTTAGCATGAGATTGTGATTATACACGAAAAAAATGATGCGAGAAAACCGTCACGGCCTCGTTACGCAGCAAAAAAATGACACGGCAGAGGGCACGGAGGAGTCTGAGGCTGTCAACGAAGAGTTATGGGAGTTGTCGAGGATGTAGGGGGTGAATCAGGAAGTGGTTACCTGTCATTTGTAGCTAAATGTGTTTCTAACCCTGTTTCCTGTGCAGCGCTGGGGGAGAGCGACCCTCCGTGGCCCTGTGACCCTGCGGCTCTTGTCTGTCTTTTCACTCGCAGCTCCAGTCAGTGGGGCACTTGTTGAAATCCAGCAAGGTGAGCTGTTAGCAGGTTAACTGTCATTTTCATTTTTTAAAGTTGACAGGGAGGATGTTTGACAGTTCCAGCTGTCTTAATCCTGCTGCCGCTACGGACTACAGCAGATTACAACAGAGTTTTCAAGAGTGTACAGCATCGTCGACACAAAAGCAAAAGCAGTCCCATTGGCTGCATCCAGCAAAAATAATTAGAGGCAGACTTAACTGTCTCTAAGAGGCTGTGGCATGCTCTTTTTTAAGCTAAAGGTAAGGTAGTGGTATCTTACGAAACTAGACAACCTAAGGCATCCACTTGCACCTACCATGTTGTCATAGCTTCTCAGGAAAGGAACTAAATAATCCTCCAAATTTCGGCTACAGTTTGGCGAGAGAACAACTGGAATGGTCATTTTGAAAGAGGTCCACTGAACTCTTACCTTTAGATATTTGAATAAAAATGGATTTTCTTGGTGCCCATGAGTCCTCTCTAAACTTGAAAAAGTTTGTTCCCTGTCATTTTTGTCCTTGTAATCAATGTGGCCTGCTCTTTCAAATTAAAGCTTTATTTTTGTCTTTTTAAGGAAAAGGACAGTGTATTTGAGGAACAATCGGTCGCCTGACATTTTGTGGAACTCAAAATGCTAACTGGAGCAGTATTAGTTTAGCACATCAGATAGTTAGTGATAGTTAATGGTTGAAGGAACGACACTTTTGAAGAGCGTCGTCGTTATTGTTTAATAGCACTTGGCGGGGGAAACGCAGCAGGACAACAACTTAAGTTAAGGGTGCAACTATCATCCAGGAGGCTAAGGCTAAGGCTAAGATTTCCTAGACCCAACTACATGCCTGTGTTTGCTAAATGTAACCATGTGTGTTTGTTGTTGAAGGAAAAATAACATCAGTTCACAGTGTTGTGCGTTTATTTTGAAAGAGACTGCATGTAACCTGTACATTTCCTGTGAAAATGGAAGTGTATTTTGAAATCCGACAATGCATGTAACAGGCAAAGGTTGACACGGCATCCCAGGACAACCAACGCACATAGGGTACCTTGCACGTCATATGTCGGTATGGAAAGCCCACGACCAGACGACGATCGGAGTGAGGATGTGTCTGGCGAGCAATGCTGCTCAAGAGTATTTCTTGACTCTCGCCATATCGAAATAAATAGAAATATTCCTTGGTTTTGGTGTGACACCCTAACATTTTTCTGTGGCCCCATTTGGCCACCCCTATGAAAAATTTCTTGGGGCACCACTGCTTTCCCCTTAATATTGTGGTTGTGCTTAAACAAAGTAAAGAAGTGAAGAGTAAGATCCAAAATCTAGTGAGAATATTTAGAATAGCAGTAATGTTCTGTATAATGCTGCATTCATGTTACATGAGTGAGGGCTGATCGTACTTCTTACCTCAATTTTCAGATGGTAAATATTACTAAGGAACTCTCACTGATTTGGCAGCGAGTCCCTACTTATATGTGAAAATACCTTTAATCAAGCTCTACAGAGTCGCACATTCATTCAAAGAGCTTGAACAAAATAGATAACTGTAGCTGACGCTGTAAAGCTCAAGGACAAACTCATATCTATCAAATACAATTCTGTGTCTGCTTGATGCCGTTACGTGTGCACATTACAAAAGCTATTCCCACATGGCCCGACTACATAAACACACATTTTAAGCCTCTTTCCTGACGCGACACAAAAGCTTCTGGGCTAATTAGTTAACAAAGCTCTGAATGAAAGTCAGGCTTCATCAGTCAGGTGATTGACAGCTGCCTGTCCCCCGTCAGCAGCACAGACGCAGCGTTTACTGGCCTTTGGCTGGCCTCTGCAAACTTTGACACCCAACCCTAACCCTGATACACTCACACATGCACATAGACACGCATGTTAAAAACGGCCGTGCTTGGAAACCCACAGACAGATGCATGAGAGGAAAATGCTCGCCCTCGACATTCTTCCTTACTTTCTCAGAAACACGCACAAACACACTCATGCACATTAAAAAACAACCTCTCTCCCCCTTTCCCCCCAGCTGTTGTGCCTATAGTGCATACTCGCAGCAGATAAAGAGGGGCCTTATTCTAAGGCGAGCCATTCTACTTGACCTTCGCTGGGCCTTTTCACTCTTTCACTCCCTTCAAACCGTCTTTGGGGCTCGCTCACTCGCAGCTCAATGTGGCTAGTCCATCACGGGTGAAGGCTGAGGCGCTACAGCGGGTCTTGAAGGGGGAATACCCCAAATACCCCTTCCCCCCCTGCACACATGCACATACACACACACACACACACGCACAAGCCCCTCCCTCTCAGAAATCACCCTGACTTCAAAGTTGGTGTGCATTCATTAATTGCCCTTTGAATTGATATCAGAGGGTCACAATAAGAGTGTGAAAGGAAAAAGAGGCTTTAATGAAGCATAGAGCAGCCATTCATTTGCAGATAACTATGTTTTCATGCTTGAATAGTCATCATGCATGGGCTTATTAGAAAAAACTCACGAGAGAGGGAGGAGCGCGAGATGAGGAGCGAGGGGACAGAGAGACACAGAGAGCCCCGGGGTAGAGGAGAGTGATTTGGTGCTCGCCACTTGGCCCTCGTGCCCCTCTTTGCCCTCGTGCCCAGGGACTCACTGAGTGACACATTCATTCTTTCAGCGGACAGACAGAGCCCTCTTCACCAGACACTTGGCTCAGGCCAGTTATAGCCAATAGCTATTATAAGATCCATCGGGAGCTTATTGGTTCTGTCAGATTTGATGAGGCAGCAGCTGGCAGCTTGTTAGGGCAACAACTCTGTTATTTTCATCATCAATCAGTCTGCTGGATGCTTTCTTGATATTTCGATCAACCCTTTGGTCTAAGAAGCGATAGAAAATGGTGAAAAAAATGTGAATTCAAAGTCTAAAGTGTCTGTCTGTCTTGTTTTGTCCGATCACCAGTCCAAAACCCAAAGATATTACACATTAAAGCACCAAATCTGCACATTTGAGCAGCTAAAACCAGACAATTTGAGGCATTTTTGCTCAAAAAATAACTTCAATCGATGAATCTATCACCCAAATAGTTGGTTATTAATTGACTTACTGTTTTGGCTTTACAACTTACATTAAAATTAAGTAATTCAAATAGTTAATTCTGTGTTTTCTGTTATAATTGCTGACTTTGCTGACTACAGTTTTGTATTTCAGAGCCTCGTAAGCAAGAAAACGAGGCAGAACAATTGAGTTCATTGTGGGCAACTGGAATATAAAAAGTTACTTCCACATATTCTCATTTTGGAAAAGTTTTATCAGTGAACACTTCACAGTCTGAGTGCGTACAGCTCTTCAGATACCAGCTGATGTGCAGAAGTTAATGCAAAAGTCAGCCATCATCACGCACTCAACACACTGCACCGTCTGGCCTCTTCTCCCTCGCTCTGTCCTATCACTCCTCTTCCCTCTGCCCTCTCTTCCCTCTCCTCTGCCCTGGCACCAGTCCAGTGTGTGCCCACATATTACATTTGCAGCACGCCATCCTTCACCTCGAGTGGCAGAGGAGCCCAAGTTCTTCATTCACTCGCATTATTTACACAAACAAAGTCCCACTCCGTTTCTGTGACAAAGCCAGCTAAATCTTTATGGCTCTTTCATGTATTGTCTGCTCACGGTTCCCTTTTGTCCCCCGGCCATTGGCCTGGGCCCTGGATACAATGAGCCCGGGGGAATGGAGGCAGATTGAAGGAATGCGCCTCAATAAACCTAATTATGACATGATGACTGCGCTCACCATGGTAGGGGTTTTTCAAAGATCCCGGGCTTATTCAATTAGCCCTTTCCAGGATCCCCTTTCACCAAATAAAGTTATCCCTTTGACTGTTTGCATTGCAGAGTGGAATGCGTGTGTATGTGTGTGTGTATGCACAGCGTTGTGTGTGTGTGTGTGTATGTGTATGTGTGCACACACGGCCAGCCTAAATGGAAATGTATCGGCCCTCAACAAGGCTCCTCTGTATTATCTGGCTAATTTCACCTAACTAAGTATGGACTCTAAAAGATACACTGTGAAAATGTGCAGCAGGAGGAGGGAGGAGGAGGAGGCGGAGACACCGTGACTGTTTTAATCATTAACTTTGTCTCCAGGGTTAATTACTATGATGCTGGGAGTTTGGTGCAGCCCAGCAACAGGCCTGAGGGCCAGCGTCACTGCCAGATACATAAATATTTTACAGAACATGGAGAGGAGGAGGAGGAGAGTTTTGAGCATGAATGTCTTTGTTTTTAACTTTGCTTATTGCACGGGAATGTAGAGAAAATGTGGTTTAACTTTTATCTGTGTCACAAGATTGAATTTTAATTTTTATCCTTCAATGCTGAATTGATTAAGCAACTAGGTGTGTATATGTCTTTTTAAAATAGCTCATTTTTGAAAATATAAAAGAAAACTTGATACTCAATGCCAACATTTAACAAAGTCAGAAAAGTAGTCAACGGGTATTTGAAAAACAGGGCTACAAGTTTGGGTTTGCATATTGTAATAATCATTTTTATGCAAGGGCTTAGGTTTCATTTCAATATTTTGGGGGACACATATGAAGCTGGGGGTCCACCACTAGAAAACTTTGAGTGTCAAACACTTAATTTTCTGCATTCTGGTGAATTTTCATGCACCAATTTGTGTCTGAGATGTCTTTAATTTTGTCAAAATAAAAGTCCAGTACTACTTTTATGTTTTTAGTGCAGATTCAAATGCACATATTCTAATTATGTCATAATGTCCCCCTCAAAATCTAGTATACATTATTTTTATACATTATTATAAGATATAAAATGCACTGCTGTTATGTTAAGATAGTTTGGTGTCATTTCATTTTCTAATAATAGGAGTCAACTCAAGATATTTGCATTGAAAATGTACAACAATTATGTGTTGCTCTGAGGCAGGAGGCTTCACAAGCAAACAGGAAAAAGTTGGTGGTGAAATTAACAAATTAAAAGTATTTAAATAAGAATTAATCAGATTTAGTTGCTGAAATCCATTTCCATGCGGCATTTTGAAAGACGAAACCAAATGTGTTTGCAATCAAACCGCGAAAGGTTAATAAAGAACTTAATTAGAAACTTTACAGAAGTGGACTGACTCTCCTTTGTGCGCTCCGGAGGATGGAGCCCAGATACGAGACGAGCTGTGCGCCGCAGGCTGAGAGAGAGACACACAGAGAAAGGAGTAGGAAACAGAGGGAGAGGGGCGGTGTTGCGCTCCAGATGAAAGTGGGATGAAATAAAAGAGTCGATTTAATCTGCTTGAAGAGATTTGGGGAGCAAGTGGTGGAGAAGAAGAAGGAGGAGGAGGAGGAGGAGGTGGAGTGTTGGGGGTGAAGTTTTCGGAGCTGTGCGCAGCGCAGGACGGGTGGCCGGGGCCCCTATTGTGAAGCTGCGCTCCGGGCCAGACCGGGGCTCTCCGGGGAGAACATTGGTCCCCATTCACCGAAACCACTCTTTAATACACTCCCTCCGTCATTAAATGTGACATAGCACAATATCGACATCATTTAGAGGACATTATTAATGTTCGAGGGGGCAAGGCCGGGATTCATCAAAGAATCAATAATGGATCATGAGTTACAGGCTGGAGACGGCTCGGTATTATTAGCTCCATCCTCCAGAGGCGGAGAAGGCCGCTTTGTTGAGCTGGTCAGTTACAGTCTGAATATTATGACAAACAGCAATTAGGCTGCATCAAAAGCTGCTGATGTTTTAAAGCTTTGATATTTAAATGCAACAAGAAAGTTATTCAAAGTTTGCTGACATCAGAAAAACAGAAGCACAGCTTGTGTACTGGCTTGTCAATTTGTCGGCACACATTTTGTTGCTTTGAAAATAGCGCAATTTAAAATCAAGTGTTAAGTGCGTATTTGTGCGCGCACACGTCTGTAACCGCGCGCATCCTCGGGCAATACGTGAGAGGATTTCAGAGGCCTCAATTGTCATTCTGAATGGCAGCGGGCTTCTTTAGGCGACCCCGAAAGGAAACATTTTGTAGGTGAAAACGGCCATTTTCTCTGGCTAAACCGTGCCGGAGCGCTCCCTGAATAATTCATCCTTCATTGCGGCCTCATAGTGTGTTTTGTCGGGGCTTTTCTGTGGTGGAGCTTTTTCTCTCTGACTGAATTATAAACAGGTTGCCTTCTCCTTCTTCTCCTTCTCCTCCTTCTTCTTCTTCTCCTTCTTCTTTAGCCGCGGCCAAAGCTGTTTCCAAGCTGGCCTTTTGTCCGCGCGCAGCCCAAGCGTGAGCCCCAAATAGACTCTCGCGCCTTTGTCTCCCAAGTTCATCCTTGAGCGTCCCGTTGTGCGCGCGAGGCGTGTCTTTGTGAGGAGCTGGAAACCGTTGAACAAATGTTTGATCAACTCATCTGGGGGACATTTTGTCTCCTCAGACTCGAGGCCTTTATCTCTCCTCCCCTGTTTTATGCTGATGCGGGGATGGAGAGGGCTGCATGTTGACATGTCACTGCGTAAATTGGTTTTAAAATTGGGAAAATAGTTACAGGAAACAACGTATTTTATGTGCATCTAATCTCTGGTGCTTGGTGGCACATTATTAAGTGACCAAGTGTTTAAAGATGAAATATTTAGTCAACATTTCCAAACTTTTCCAACAATACCAGGAGCTCTAAAGTCAGTCTGAAGCTGAATTATCACCACTTTCATCACCTGCACTGTTTTTCTCCGGAATTATGCCCCATTTCAATTTCGCTGCCACGCGCCCAGCCCACTGAAAAGTGTAATTAACTTTTCCAGAGCGCAAAGAAAACATTTAAACCGACTCCATCCAGTGAGGATGACAAGCACATCATCATTTCTACAAAGAAACCAAATTAAACGTGACGAATTTCCACTCCCAAGGCAAAAAAAGTAAAGTAATGGCACTGAGAAGAGGATAAATAGTGGAGCTGAAGAGCACTGAGCCCCAAACCGCTCTCAAATCTCCAATTAGGCCACTGTCTGTGGAACTATAATGACGGAAATGAAGAAAATATGCTTTATTCCTTGGCTTGCTGCACTTCCTATTACTTTAATTTCACCAAAAAGCTTGGCTTCGGCTTACACTGTAAATAGTCCATCGTTAAAGGGCTCTTTGTGAGCAAAAAGGGCATTTTTTCTTAATTAGGAATACACTTTCTGATGAAATGAGACAAGTCCAGTTTTTTCTCACGCAGCAAATCACTGTTAAGACCTTAGATTTATTCGACCTTCTTTAAATCCACTGTAAAGTGACTAACACACCTTAAATTGCACTGAAAAAATACATTATTTGCACTTCTTTAATTAAAAAATATATAAGTTTTGTTAGACTGAATGTGTGCGCAATGGTAACTTTTTACAGTGGACGCTGGCGTGTGAAACACTAATAAAAATTGATTTGTTGAATAAAATAATAGCCAAACTATAAACACACAGCGGGCCAAGAGAAATGTAAACTGTTTTCATAATTCATGAAGGTGTCACACTTAAATTTGCCGAATTAATTTATGCTGCAAGTGGACTGCTTGTTTTTGTAATTTGTCTACAAGAATAAAACACCCTTAAAATATGTGCATCCTAATATGCAGAGTTACTGTAACACAGATGCATCAACACTGCTTTTAAACCCAGCTGCACACACACACACACACACACACACACACACACACAACACACACACACACACACACACACACACACTGCACACTCTCCTTTCCCGCACAGAGCCATCACCTGCTGTTTGATTTACGGTATGGCCTCATGGGAAAAGCATTAGCCGCAGAGATATGGGCGATAAAGAATTCCTAACAAAGGACGACACACACTCTCCACCCCCATGCAACAACTTTACAGCATGCTCAAACTCCAGAGAGGCGAGTTATAACACCAAATAAAACCACTCTCCGTTACACTCTTTGCGCAGGAGCAATCAACAGGTTGAATATCACAGATTTCCTGAGCTGCAAAATTGGAATTTAATTCACTGGATTTAAATAATATACGCAGATAAACAGTCTGCTAAGTTCTGATACTCCCCAAATACAGCTTAAGCTAACAGTTTAGCAAGTATATAAATATAAATTATAATAAAAATCCTCCCATATGGACTCACTGAGGCGATATCTGATCAAACATGACTCCTAATGTGTGCGCACGCACTGATATGACAAAGATAACTCCAGCTAAAGTGAACAGAGAACTTCTCTCTCCTTCTACATCAGCCTCGATCAGCAGTTCACTCACATCTGTCTCCTAAGATGCCTTCGATGCTGTGTTTGGCCCTCCGGTCGCTCTCCTCCAACTCTTTCCTCTCGATTTCCTCCTCATCCTCCTCTTCGTCGCCTTTGCCCCCGAACTTACTCCGCATGGTGCGACTGATGGAGCTCACTGCAAAAGTTTGGCCAAAGGGTGGAAATAAAAAATAAGTAATGCGTTTTATAAATGGTATTAAATTTTACTTGGCACTATGTTAGAATTAGACAAAATATAGGACATTAATTTGGCCTTGAAAAGTTGTCAAAAGTCTCTTCAAATTAAATTAAATTAAAAAGAAAGTGCAGATTTGTTCAACTGGGGAAAGTTTTTTTTATTTAATTAATCTTAATAATTTAATATTTTTTAAAAAATTAATTTCAGAGTAAGCTATATAATAAAACCGATTGCAGTTGAAGTTGAAATTATGTTATATAAGATAAAATAAAATATAAAATATTATAAAATAAAATAAATGTGAAGGAAAATAATGACAATGAAAATAATAATAATAATAATAATAATAATAATAATAATAATAATAATAATAATAATAATAATAATTATAATTTGTAGATTAATTAATGTCTGGCCTTTTTACCTGAAGGCACGTTGTTGCGGTCACATATCCCATCCTTCAGTAATTTATCCCGAATCTCCCAGCTAAACATACCCGGGTTTTCCCGCTTGTATTCTTCTATTCTCTTCTCTACATCCGGCGTTGTCCCCTGCTTCAAAGGTCAGAAAAGTCGCATTGTTTATTCATTTTGTTGTGGCCCTTGGAGCACAATGCATACATCTCCTTTATAAGCTTTAACTTAAAAAACAACAAGCTATCATCATTTTAAATAAGCATTCAATGTGTGGATTTATGTCAAAATGATTGATATATTCTACAGTTCTACAGTGTCTGAGCTGCTCTCTGTGGTCCATACCTTGGGTTTGCTGCCACCGATGGCCCCGGGTCTGATGGAGCCCGTCTCCTGGTACCGGCACAGGATTTTGGACACGCAGCCGTGGGAGACCCGCAGCTGTCGGGAGATGACACACGGCCTGATGCCGTGGTGGGCCATCTCCACGATTTTATGACGGATGTGGTTGGGCAAGGGTCTGCCATTTATGAAAACTCCTCCGAGCTGGTTCACACGGCCTTGACCCAACGGGGTGGACACTACATGTGATCAGAATATGACAGGGACGTGTTATTAAAGTGATCCAAGCTGCGCAAAACCACGAGGAGAAGTCAGGGTTTAACTGAGCCCAAAGCACCTGAACACACCAGCAACAAGATGTTACAGAATGAGGCAGCACTTTTCTTTAATAGTTACAAAATAAGCTGACAATACGTGAAAAATGCACTTTTACGCATGAACATATTAATTACAAATGCCAGCAAACATGCACATTATTTGTAAAAATAAAAACTATTATGTAATTTAATGCAGCCTGCAGAAAGGTTTGCTAAAAAGTTTCTAAAATAAGATATTAACAGAAATAAAATGTAAAATACGGCACTAATGTAGCAATAAAATATAGAATGCGTCAGTTTAGCTCCCAGCTGAATAAGATTTCATTCTGTAAAACTTTTAGGTGCTGTAACTGTGCAGAGTTTGTGTTTCCAAGCCGAGGTTTGGCTCAAGACCGAGTGCGTAAAACAACTTTTGAGAAACTAGCACTGAACCCACACATGATCCGTCAACATCCAGGGCTGTAACCTTCTTTTGGCAGTGTGATGCTTTACCTTCCAGTGGGAAGCCACTGCGGGGGTAGTTCTGAGCCAGCGTGGGTCGCATCATCCTGGGTATTGACCCCGCCAACGCAGTCATACCTCCAACACCCCAGTGACTCCAGATACCTCCTCCTGACGGGGGAGGCTGCTGCTTCAACTCCGAGGACGTCGCTGAAATCGCCTTTTTCGCTTGGTGAGGAAGTTCCCAGGAAGGTTAGCCTCGGCTAGGGTTAGCCTCACCCGGGCTGCAGCCAAGCACCAGTGTCCCGGGAGCCCCAAGCCTCTGAGGAGTCAAACGTGACGACAAAAAGAGAAGAAAACCTGATTCTTGGATGTAAATACGAGTCACTTTCTCAGCCTCCTCGGGTTTATGCGTCAGCACTGGGCCCTCTTGGAGATGCAGTTGCCAACGTGGTGAAGCTGGGACGCAAATATTGTTGTTGTTGTTGTTTGTTGACACCGGTTCAAAGTGAGAGGAGACAGTCAAAAGTAGCGGAGCTCTTCTCTCTCCCCGTCAGCGCTCCCGGCTGGGATTGGCGGACAGGGGACACCCGGTACGCAGCGGAGCGCGAGGATTGGCTGAGGCTGGAAACTTTGGTCCTATCAGAGAGGCTGTCACAGAGCCTCTCGGACGGGACAGGGGCGTCGATTCACAAAAACTAATGCATGGAGCGTTTTGCAGAGACGAACACGTTGGTCCTGATGTGAGATTTAACCAGTAAATTACATAAGATAAAAAATAATATTAAATACAATTAATAACAGCTAATCCAGGATAGAATTAAAATAAATAAACAGTCTTTTTGGCATGCACTAACAGAAACACAACAGTGTGATGCAACACAATACAACAGACAATAAATACATTTCTGTAACGTTTGCTTGTGACTTATTGCTTCTTTATAGATGTAAATGAGGTGGAGAAAATATTGGAAAACACTGTCAGAGCTTTTCAGCACAGCTTCAGAGAAATGTGTTGAGAAAATCAACACACATAAGAGTCTCAAAAAACTGCACATTTGAAATAACATAATATAACTATTAGGGTTTGTTTGTTGCATTATATTTTACTTCACTGACAACTGGCATCTCTCTATAAGTCATATATGATTTGGCACCAAAACTTTCAGTTATGTTTTCTCTATTAAATATTCGTTCTTCATAATTTGTCACTTCATTTCACACACAGATCATTGCACATGCACACAGCCCAATGTTCCTGACATAACTTTCTTTTCAGCTGCGGTTTCTGCTGAATTTTGCTCCACTTCAGCTCCAAAATGTTTTTATAAAACCAAGACCAACTCTTGATTCTGGTCTTATTCAGCAACACAGCCGCCTAATGAGCAAAAACCCAAACGTGTGACTTTGGTTTTACGCATATTCGATGAAAAATAAAGTCCCTTAGATTCCTCTGTTGCTTATCGTGTCACCAATCTGTGCGTAAAATCATGTGAAACCCGTTTAATGCATGCCATCGCACACGACCCCTAATTTGTTTCCACCCCATGGCCTCACATATGACACAAATGGTGCTAAAGTGTGTGCACCTCAAGGAATTTATTGTGGTTTTTCAGACTGAGCACCAGCCAGCCGAGAACAGTCTGAAGGGGGACGCGCGCCACAGCAGGATACGACGCCAGGGCGGCCGTAAAGCCAGTCTAGCTCTGTGCCACTATAGAGCAGTGGGTGTATTTGCATCCCCAAATGTCTAATAATCGATAGTGTCACCTCCCCAGCTAGAAAAAAAAGAAAAGAGAAGTGAGGAGTTGTTTCTTTTAAAGCCATGGACCCTCTCTCTCTTTTTAGGCGCAGAGTATCCTGGGTCAGAGCATCCTTTAGTTCCTAATCAATCACTGGAGCAAAGGTTCCGCTCCTGAGCTCTGGGATCAGACAAAAGCGCGTTTTACTTCACTGTCTCATCTGAAGAAAGGCGAGTCCATCCTCAGTGTTTCAGCACCAACTTTGATCCTGCGCACGAAAAGAACATTTTTGGATTCATTCAAATTTAAAGAGTAATTCCTAATTTTTGATTTTGGACACTTGGAGACGCAGCTTGGTAGAGTCGAGCTTTGCGCGTGCCAAACAGGTGGAGTTTAACCATCTATAGGCAATCGGTACATGTTTTTACCATTCAGGCCCACATGGGAAAATATTCCGTGCAGTTGGAAATATGTTTCAACGCCTGCAAGTGAGGCCCTGCACCCTTTGTGTGACTCGTGCAAAGCCAAATCTGCAAAGCGCCCCCAGCACCTGATCAGCCCTTTCATGTCTCACCCCACTCACCTACGCTATACGGAGCAATAACGGGGCCCCCACGGGAGGGCCCATGATGTCATTCACCTTAATTCACGCAGGGCAGAGACATCCCACAGGCTAAGTAGGTTTCAATTAACATTCGCCTCTTTTAGTTGCTTTGGAGTAAGAAAAGAAAACGCACTTCAAATGTTGACTTTGCTGTCAGAGACGCGCGTGAACAATGGGTGGACGCTGGGTTTAAAATAAGCAGGGCACACAGGGGGTCTTTCACCTGCTAAGGAGGGCGTCATTATGTTCAGGCAGAGGAGTTATCGACATGAATGAGTCCTGCAGGTTGTCATAACATGGCTTCAAGGAGAAGGGAAATGTGGGGTTGTTTCTGACTGATGTGACATGTGTCATAAACCAGATTGGCTTAATTATTATACTGCAGGTGATAATCAGGTGAGTGGAAGGCTTTTATGGGCAGATACATGAATAGGCCACTGTTAACACGCGCACCTTAATGTGGGTCAGTGTGTTCAGCAGTTTGAGTAACAGAATAAAAGATGAATTATCAGGCTGTGTGATGAAACTAAAATTTGTTTTCTATCTGACTTGTTTCCAAAGGAGAGAAACCATCAGTCTTTACGAGGACGAACGTGACGATTTGGGAGTGTCAGTGATCTTATTGAAACTGGATATTACTGCCAAGAAGGAGAAAAAAAACAGAGGGGCAAATGGAAAACAGAGAGAGGCATGATGCATACCTCGGCCCTTTCTTTAAAAGCGACACTCAATCTCCGTGTCCAATCCATTACCGGGGGATGAAATTCAAAGTCAGAAATCTCGCTTGATGAGAAATAAATTAGTTGCATCGCATGCTCTGAGCGCAGCGCACTCACAAACACACACATTTGTCAAATCAATTAGATTCCATTGCAGCACATTACGGTAATATTTCCTACGGAGATAAAGGGGGATAAAAGAGGGCGAAATTAATTGCGTAATTATTTTATTATGACTCACAAGAAGTCAATAAAAAAGAATTAAGAGTGAGCTATACATGAGGCTATTGTTTTGATCTTTTTGATATTATCTAATAGACCAGTGACGTCATTGTGCTTAACATCTTGAAATAAGTATGTGGTGAAATCTGATATTATTTATTAGCCTGTCAAACATAAGTTGATATATCCAGGCGTGGAAGAAGTATCAAAATATTTTACTTAGGTAAAAGTAACAACACTACAATAAATTAAATAGATAAATATTTTTTCATGATTATTATTATTATTATTATCATTTTTAAACCTTCCATTACAATCCTGCATCGAAATTGTCTAAAGGAAAAGTAGTGTAAATAAAAACATGGACAGCGAAATGTAGCTTAAGTGTCAAAAGTAAAATCATTAAAAATTAAAAAAAGAATAAAATGAATTAATGTAAAATAGCCAAATTCAAATAGTTAGTTTATCTATATTATCACATTTATATATTATTATTATTCACATATTATTATCATATACACACACACACATATATAATTTTTTAAACATCATTACAGACTCATCAATTTGGCTATAAAGCTAATTTTAACAACTTCATATCCTGCTTTATTGTTTAATCTGTAACAATGCATAGTTTCTGAACTGACTATATGTTTTATGTGTAAAATTTTAATAGAAAAAGTACTAACTACAGCAGTCAAATAAATAAAGTGGAGTAAAAAGTAGGATATTTGCCTCTGAAGTGCAGTAAGTAACCTGTAAAGTCGCTGGAAGTGCTCAAATAAAGTACAAGTACCTAAGACTACAGCAACACTCCTCCACTGTTTATGTCCTTACAGATTAATATCGTTTATACTTTTTAAAATACTAAAATGTATTTATTATTCACTCAGAACTAAGATTTACTGTCTTTTGTGCACTTAAAATGCAGTTTTCTTGCGTGTGAACAAAAGTTTCAATGTTTCAAAGTAGAAAACGTCACAGTTATGAGCTATGACATGCAATACAAAACAGACTACACACGAGTCAGCGGCCCACAGGCTATATCTTGTTTTGCCATGTATTGTTGAATCCTCGCTGTTGTCCGACGACGTCACGCCCTGCAGCTAGCGCGAGAACAGTGTTTGGAAATGTGTGTGTGTGGGTCAGAAATAGCTCCTTGTACATGTCTGATGAGAGGCATTGAAATCCACTGGCGCAGCATCCTCACAAAAACATGTCTCACTTTGTTTGTTGTCATGGCTCATTTGTAAACATGCCCCAAACTATTTTGCAGTATATTGAGTGTAACTGTAGCTGATTGGAAATACAGCCAGGCTCATATATAGTACAATAGGCTGCAGTGTCGCGCTGCTGCTGCTGATCCCAACAATCAGCTAACACAGACTTGTTTACATGGAGCTGCGCACATGGAGGAGAGGAGGGAGCTACACAGGCTGTGTGACAGATTTAATTTATGAAGCATGGAGCTTTGGGTTGATGTAAAGTATGTGTGAGCTGAATAGTAACCTGTAATTAGATGGTGACTGGTCAACATTGGGTTTTATCTCTTGTGTTTGTGTATGAGGGGGGAGATGTTGTTGCTGAATGGTTTTACTTATGCGCAGTAAAAGGGGAGCCTTGTATGAAGAGGTAAACATGTGAAGAATCTAAGCCAGTGATATTAACATACTGAAAAATGTATTTACTTTTAATCAAGATTTAGCCACCAGGAGTTTGCACAACTGGACCTACATGAGAAATGCAAAGAGGGTTTCATTTTTGCAGCGTGCAGCACTCTGTGTCTGCCAGTAGGGGGCGCATTTGGTGCATCCTGGAGCCTGCTACACTGACACGCACCAGCAGCTACACAATGGTTTATATTTGACATGTGATTGCTATTTAAACACAATGTGTTTTACTTGTGCAAACATGTGATCAACTTGTGTTTGTAACCGCTCATTATGTAACACCGAGCACCATAAATACAGCCCTGGCAACAGGCTGCTCTGTCAGCTGCCCCGAGACAAAGACTAAAAAGCAGTGGGTATTCATGTTTCCTTTATTACTGAAATGTGTTTATGTATGTAAAACAGCACATAAAGAACATTTCTCTGTGCAAATACGTTTGGTACTTTGACAACAACCACGGATTCTCATTAAAAACCAACGACATTTTCTAGGTCCTCTGAAATAAATACAATATGCTTACACTGAACAAAGGTGCACCCCGTTACTTGAGTCAAATAAGAGGGTGAAAGTGCATCGTCTAAGAGTTGGGAGAAGGTCGAGCGGGATGATTGAAGCAAGCATGGGAGTCAGATGGAGGGTGCAGAATTATGTTGGGTTGTTTTTTGCCTTTTTATCCCATGCAGTGAGGTAGGGATACCATGAGTGTGCAAGGGCAACAAGTGCTAAGGTCGAGCCACTTTGGTGTCTGAATCGTCTCCGAATTCTGAAGTAAATGCTGATAGGAAGGTCAGGGAGCGACTCACATGCTCCACAGACCATGATGCATCTTTCAATATGAGGGTCGTCCACTGCACCACAGATAAGGTATCACTTTTTTGCCGTATTGAGGAATAATAAATAAATAAGTGTATAGATTGTAGCAACGATTATATACACAGGATTTATGTTTCACAGTAATGTTCGTAACAAGTTAGCGTTTTGATTACACCATGTCGTCTGAAGCTGATGTCACTCAGACGTTGGGTCAGTGTTTCTGTTCTGATACAAACACAAACCCAGTTTTATTAAGTTTTAGTACATAAATATTTGCATTGTGTTAGTGCAGAAATAACACAATCAGTGTTTTTATCGTTCTTAAACGCCTCTTTCTAATCTCAGCCACGCAGCTCATGGGGCTCTTTAAGTTTCCAGAGGTAATTATGACTCCTGACGAGCTCAGAGGAACCAGAGTGACACCAAATATATCCTTTTATAGGCTGTTCACCACGTCTGGCCTGGCCAAGAGGCAGATACTGTGCACATGTGGCTTTGAAGAAAGGAAAAGGAGTTTGAAGATGGATTGTACCTCAGGTATCTACTCCAACCTTTCTTCAAAGCCAGATGCAAAGACATGATTCATAGGTATAAAAAGGTGCCACTTTCAGAGGCAGCTCCATGTTGGGAAACCCTGTTTTTGTGTGTGTGTGTGTGTGTGTGTGTGTGTGTGTGTTAATGATGTGCGAGAAAGAGGAAATCCCTGCCAACACCTCAGCTGGACGCTGGATGCTGTGTGCAGCAGGAGCCCACCCCATGCATGATTGTGATGAGGATTACAGTGAAGTTTTACTTCATTCAGCAACAAGGTGAGGCACACGAGTCAGGAGACACAATGTGCCTTCTGTTAGAAAGTAAAAAATAAAATAAAAACAACAAGCCTTGACCTTTCAGGGGCTTAACATGCACAAATGTCGCCAAACACAGGTTCAAAATCACAAGTTATCTCTTTAAATCCCTTCAAAAACACACACAAAAAAACTGGAAGAGGTGCAGTTTTCATGGTGATAAAGGAAACAGTGCCGTCCTGGAGGAGAAGTTAAAGCACAAGGGTTAGGAAGGTCTTCGAGAAAGGCTGATCACACCTATCTAGTAGCACTCGCCACCTCTCTGTGGACTATTTACAGTTTGGATTGTGAACTTCTTCCGTAAAACCCCTCACCTGGAAGTGCACATGGCCAAATATCTGTACAATACAATAGTGCTTTGTTGAGATATAAGAGTGGATCGTCATGTCATGGACAGTTATCATACAGTGAGTGGCAGAGTGGGATATGCATATAATTTTAGCAGGACAGGGTGGGGAGGGTGTCAAACCCTGGAAATAAGCACTTCACATTCTTCAAACCAACCACAGCTGAGACCAGCACCAGAGCTCTGAGTCTTGGGGACAAGTTCATTCATCTGGACGCCCGGTCAGCCGGGCCTACTGTCAGTACAACTGCACAACTTCAGGAAAAGATTATCAAGGATCATGTCGGCCTATTGCTCCAAACAACATGAAGGCCTTTGGGTGTTTGCTATACTGATAAAAGGCCATTTTGGACGAGATTTATTCCTAGAAAAAGTAAAGGGAGCAGGAGAATCAGTTGCCAGTATTATGTACAGAATCACACAGCCACAGTACAACCTCTCCATCAAAGAGTCAGTCAGAGCCATCAGGCGTTTCTCCGGGAGTTACTGGTGGCGGATGAGCGGCCTGTCTCATGGTCCGGTCTGTATTTGAGCCAGCAGATGAGCCATGTGACGACCACCGAGAACATGGCCAGGATGCTGGGCTACCGACAAGCAAATGGGTCCCGCCGGCGAGGGAGGAATGCTGTGACTGTGCACAAAGATCAGGCCCATGAAGAGCAACACCAGCATGGACAGGAAGGAGAAGATGACACAGACGCAGCCGGTGGTCAGCGCCACTCTCTTGCAGCTCTGACAGCTGTCGTAGCGCACCGAGTCCTGGGAGAGGGTCGTGGCAGTGGACACGGTGGTGGACGGGGTCGCCTGGCTGACGCTGGACGTCCCCGACGCCTCCTCCCGACGGAGGGCGACGAGGGCTGGATGCAGCGGGGGGAGGGTACGGCGGCAAAGCGTCCTGAGGCAGCGGGTCCGAGTCGATGTAGAGCGGAAAATCCTCCGTCACCTTGGTGTTGTTGGGCAGGTTTTGTATCCGATAATCCGGCACTGGAGTCCGGTGGCGACAGACGGGGCAGCTGATGCGCCATGGCCGCTCCTCCCGGAGATGAAGCGTGTTCAGGCACTCCTCGCAAAACGTGTGCAGGCACTCTAGGATCTTAGGAGCCCGGCGGTCAAGGTCGAAATAATTATAGCAGATTTTGCATTCGTACTCCTCGTAGGGAAACGCCGAGGAGGCCTCGCCGGGGGGTTCCGCTCCGTTTGATGCCAAATCTACCTCTGCCATGTCATCTTTCGCCATTCACATTCTCCGGTGAACACAAAGGGAGCTGGCGGACAGATGCTGATGACGGTGCACGTCTCTCCTCCTCTCCCCCTCCTCTCCTCCCCGCTCATTGAAACGCCATCATCCCCGCAGACATTGCTGATGTGTTGTTATTACCCTCACAGCGTCCTCGATGGAGAGCGGGGCGTCTGCTGCTGCTGCTGCTGCTGCTGATGCTGATGCTGCCGCTCAGTCTAAACGATCGGGATCCCGGGTTAATAGTAAAAAGCTCTCATTGCGTCCTCGGCTGTGTGGGAACAGATGATGTAATGGTGGTGACTCCGACGCGAGGGCTCATCCATCCAGAGAGTCCGAGCATCCCACAAAAGGCAGAGAGAAACAGAGAGGGAGGGGAGGGAGGGATGTGTCGCCTCAGAGTCCCGTTAAATCCGTTAAAGAGAGAGAGAGAGAGAGAGTGTGTGTGTGGTGTGTGTGTGTGTTGTTGCCAGTGCGCTCTGGGTGTGTGCACCGGGCAGCTATGACAGCCACGCGCGGTCGCAATTACGTAGCGCTCGCCAGGATGCGCTAATTTGGTCATCTGAGGGCGTCAAGCCACTGTTTCCTGTAACAAAGAGCATGTAAACTCACACAGTGATCCAGTCACGCACGGGCCTGCGCTGTCTTACATTACAAGGAGGGATTGGACGGAACAATGGCAGCTAACTGTATTATCCAACCAAGAAGAGGGGAGGTTAATTTGGGTAAAGGGAAGTGACTCTGTTCCGCATTTAGACAATAAATCATGTCAGACTTATTTGGAGGCTCCAGGCATCTCAGCATGGTGCTGTGGAAAATCACAGATATTTCATTATGTAGGTCTACGTGTTGTAGGAGCAGATATGTGCACAACACACCAAATGCAACTTTCACTGGTCTAAAAGCCTTTTCTAACCATCTGAAAGTCACTATATCAGCTTCAATAAGCGCAGTGAGGCTCCTCCAGAGTGTGAATATCAGCTTTCAATGTGCTGCCATTATTCTTCTGAGTGCACAAATAGGCCATTGATGGAGGTCAAATGATCTGAAACCCTGCGGTTAAGACTTACTGTGATCATATGGTGAGCTGGTCCTGTGAACTGGTGCTCACAAGATTTTGGTTTTGGAGCCGACAGCTACAAACTCTCAGGGAAAGTTCTGTTCGGTCTTTTTTCATGCAGCTGATAACATCCCTGAGACGAAACTATCAGAGCACAGTAGTCCTGTTTGACTCATGGGTGGATAACCGAACAGGGACAGGGGCCCAAAAGCCTTGTCTGCACCCAGCAGTACGGTTCAGTCCAGCTCGGTACACTTTTTTTTCCATGATGTGGATGGTACCAATGGAACTGTTTGTTCTGTCCCCATGTTTGGTCCCCCCTCTGTTGGGGCACCTAGCACACAGATCTGGCACTAAAAGGTGGAGCTGTGAACACTGCAGTCTGATTGGTCAGTAGAGGACGGTCACTCTGCTCAGGGCTGAGTTGTGTCTGGTTTTGAAACCACTGTTCATACTGTGGAGAGTTTTATATTGCTAAACTAGGTTTAGAAAAAAGAACAGGGATTGGCTTAATCTCACAAGATGTAAAAACTGCTCTCCCAGGTGTAAGTCTGTGTTTGTCCCCGCCCACCTGCCTTACTTGGACTTTCGCCGCCTTAACGTTCGTTCTTGTCCTGCTGCGGTCCCCTCCCCGATGCCGCCGAGCACAGTTACGGCTTTTCCCGTCAGTGTCTGATGCCGCAACGCTCTGCCCAAGCGCCGGATTTCGACGACTTCAGAGTGAGACCGGGTTGGTGCAGAGCGGCACGGAGTCCAGACTCATACAGAGAGCGAAACAGAATGTTGAGCTCACGCCATCAGGATGGTCCCACCAGGCTAACAGAAAAAGACCACAAGGAGATGCAAAGACCAAAAAAAGACAGAAAATTACCTCAAAGTGACACAAACCACAAAAAGATGCATAAAAATTACAAACAGACACAAACAACAACAATAAAAGAGAGGTGCAGAGAGGTGGTGGGGCCTCTTAACTATCTGTGCCCAGCAGCCGTTGCCTCATAATCCGCCCATGTCTTCACTGTACTATAAGAGGTCAGAGTTCACAAGTTTATAGAGGCTGCACTATAAGACACAAGACTGATGTTGTGTGTTATTGTGTGATAAACAACCTGTCAGGATCCGATCGTGTTTCCATTGTTTTCCCTCCCCTTTTGTTTTTGTCTTGTCTTCCTGTCTTGTGTGTGTGTCTGTTTGGAGCAGGGCAGAGTTGGAGTCACCGCTCACCTGCACACCTGCCTGCCTATACCCACCTGGATCCTTCTGGACACTGTGGGTCCATGTTTGACACTTCCTTTATGACCCATCCTGTGGTTCATTTCCCTAAAATATAAATCAACTGCTCGAGATACTGATACTTGCTGACGAGTGAAAAGTGTTAATTTCATCCCCTAAAGAGAGAACGGTTGGTTCATAACAAGAGGGGGTCACACACACTGTCAGGGGTTTATATCATAAGTGTCATCACAATGTGTTTTATCGATTGTTTGGACAACATTACGATATCTGCCAGCACTGGGACCAAATTGTTGTTTCGTAAGTCACAAGTGAGTCTTAAGTCGAGTCACAAGCCCTAAACTTTGAGTTTCAAGTCCTATACGAGTCATAATGTGCTCTTCACCAAAGCAAACACCAGTTAAGCAACTGAGTGACAATGTATTACATTTACAACAATCATGAATGTTTTTTAAAAACTGTATTGATTTGTAGACAAGTTTGTGATAACATGTGCGACTGAACTTAATCAGATAAACAGCAGTGCTGCAGTCTTTCTTGATTTTGTCAAGTCGAGTCTAAAGTCATCAAATTTGTGACTCAAGTCTGACTCAAGTCCAAGTCATGTGACCTGAGTCCACTTTGCTGATGTCACAAAGTCTGTCATGGCATGACTTCAGTTAAAGTCAGAGGCCTGTTCAGTAAACACCCTAATTTTGTTTTTCTTGGCTGCTCTTAAGGATGACAGTATAAACCAGTGTTTTCACTTTCGATGATATCAGATTGTTGATCATGTCACGGATATATTGATCCAAATGGATGTGTCATGACAGTCTCATTCTCAGATATACATCTCAAAGATCAGAGACAAGAAACTTGTCCATAGGCTGATCTGACTGTCTGTGTCATTCTGTCCAATTTACGGAGTTTATGGTGAATATATGAACGAGTACTGTTTATTTCTGGCACCTTCGGGAGTGCTGAGGGTCCCAGACTCCACTCTCAGGTCCTCAAAATGTTGCTGTTTAATGATTTCTTTTGAAATTAGCAAACACTTCCTGCATGAACAGCTCTCTGTCACAGCAGGAACAACACTGACATTCAATTTGAAAGCATTACTATAGTGATGGAGAATCATCTTTTAATAATGCAATCTTATTTCCCCTAAACCATATGTTGTGCTAAATCTGATTATTTACTGCAAATATATATGCAGAGTGATGGGTGCAGATAAAAGTTGCACTCTGCTCTCTTCTCTGGATATATATGATCAGTCATATCTCATGTTTCACAACTGAAACCAATATCAGCCTGGTTGTGGACCAATGAGCTGCCTTCTTACCTTATTGCTTATACATTCCTCAGCAATGTAAACATACTCCACCCTGCCATCACTGTTTAAATCGTCCTGCTGTATTGTGATAACACCATCCCAGTATAAAGGTCGGACAACTTACCATGACTCAAGCAGACAACCTGTTCAGCCCACCTGTGGCCACGCCCCACTGCGCAAACCCGTGGCGCACACCTGCAGCCACACCTGTCCGGAGCTGTGCGCCCTGGCCGCGCAAATTTCCCCTTCAGTTACTTCTCCTGCTCAGAGAATCCACATCTACCTACTCCTCTTCCACCTAGCATGCTGGAGCTCCTGGCGTACCTCCACGACTCGGAGCTCGTGGCCCGGTTCCAGAGACGATGCGGACTCTTCCTAGTCGAAGCCGCGCATCACAGCAAAGAGAGGACGCGCGCTCCGGCTGGAACCCCGGTCCACGCAGGGGAACCACGTGGGCAGCTGAAGGGAAGATGGGACCATCAGGATAAGAACTCAAACTATCAATACAAGGAGAATGGTGTAAGTTTAGTGACAAGTGCATTTGATTCCACCGTCGTTTAGATAATATCAAAGGCTTAAATTAACTTGTGGTGTCACAGCTCTGCTTCACATTACTATAGAACACTGTTGTGGAGGTGTACAGGAGTTAATAATACACTTAAAGGAACATTTAGATGTGTTTTAAGATCATGCAAACCAAACAGTGACTGGCTTTTCTAGTTTTTCTGGGTGTCTCTGTCCGCCACCAGATCCTCATCTGCACAATGACTTGCTGTGTGGGATGTTTACATTCTTCTGTGTCTCCCTTTTCTTACGCAAACAACTTATTTAGGCTGTTGACAAAGTGGAGACAAACAGAGTAAGGTTGATATCTGGCTGAGGGAGTCAGGACCCTTAGATAATGTGCAGTAACTGGAGCTCCTACACGGAGGGGCGTTCAGAATATATTAATAAATCCACCACGAGTCATCATGACAACTCAGCCAACAGCTGTTGGATAATCAACTCAGTTGCTCTGGAAAATCTTTGTCAAGCTTCAGGTCTCATGAAAGATGCCTGTTGTGTTATGGGAAATGTAGGATCCAGCATTTTGGAGCTTGATGCGTACAGTATGAGACACAGGCCACGTTCTGCAGGCACGTCAGAGTTGATTTGAGGACGGATTGTTCACACTGTTATTTGCAAGTGATCAGACTTGTGTGTCCTGATATCATCATGGGGTGAAACAACACAGGCATCAGTAACTACACAGCAGCACTGGTGATGCAGCTTTCCAACACAGAAGCATTACAAATGGAGTTCCATCATTTTACCCTCCATGCAGTTGTGCCATCACGTTTTACTGAATTTTATTTGCTGTCTGTTCACGGACTGTTGTTCTCAATGTTGTCCTCGGCTAGTAGCAGCATGCTTCCACCCAGCACTTCTTTCATTCTGGATGTGATGTCATCATGTGTCATGTTTAAAGACAATTTGAAGTCCGATTGGAGTGTTCAGAGCAGCTGGACAGAGACACATCCGTGGATGTCGGATTGGAATCGCATTTCAAACCACCTCCTAATATGGTTCAGATCTGATTTGCAAAAATCAAATTTCATGTGGTTCTTTGCTGTCCAGACTCTCTACAATCGATCTGGTTACAATCTGGATATGCCAAAAAACGGATCTGGGCTGGCAGTATGAACAAGGCCTTAAAGTCTCAGCACTTGTTTTGAATTTGTCTCTTGTGGGTCCCCTGCAGCCATGGAATGCCAGTATTAAATTGTGCTTGGTATTTGTTCATGTGCAGCTTTGCACATTTGAATAGAAAAATTCAGTGCTTGCTGCTGCTATAAACGATAAAATGTAATATAAAGAAGCTGTTAAAAAGGTGAGAGGCGTGTAGCCAACATAGGACACAACTTAGTGTGAATGCAGTGTTGGCTGGCAAATGTAAACTGATCTGATACCGCTCCAGGAGGCGTCTTCAAGCGCCTGGTGCCATCATATTTTGTGGTTGATCTGTAGGTGCATTTACAGCCACCTCTTCTTATGTGCATTTTCCATTTGCTCTTACAAAAACCTGAGGGAAAAGCCCAAAAATACAAAAAAAATCTTGAGTTATTGCAAAAAGAAAATGCACTTTGGGGAGCTGGAAATGTTGGTGTATTGTTAAAAGGTAAAAACGAGTAAGTGCTATGGGAACAGCCTCTGCAAATAAGCGATGATGCACATTGCATGGCAGCCACTGCACGCCGTCTTTGTTGTCTCTGGATGGCTTTTAACGCGCATATCTACACAGGACTGTTACCAGGATTCTTCCAAGAGCACATAGCTTGTTCAAAACTCTCTATTTCCATTGGCCACTGTGCTCTCTTGGTATGATACAGCTATTGTTTCCCTTCGTTCAATATTTGACTGGCACTCTTCTTCTGCAGTAGTATATTTGCACCTGGCCGACTACTTTTCTCAATGAACCAAAGCCCAATATTTGCGTCACAGTAGTGGATGGATAGCACATGAATTGCACTTTCTTTTTTTGAAAATTTGGTTAAATTTGTGCTTCATCTGTATGGAAACTTGTGTTTACTCTGCAGGGCTGCAGCAGGCCTCAGTACGAGGTGAGGAACCACCTGTTGCACTTCCTCTTCCTGCTCTCTGCAGGCCTGGGCCATGAAATCTTCTACATCACCTGCCTGCCCTGCATACACTGGAACCTGGACCCGTTCCTGTGCCGACGCCTCGTCAACATGTGGACCGTAAGTCACAGCTGGAGAGAAAATGTGTGTGTGCACTTCAGTCGTCTTCAGTCTGATGTCCGTTCGTGCCACAATGTCACCCCTCTTGTCTCTGCTCGTCATCTCTCCCTCTTCACCTTTCAACCTCCTTTCATCCTTCTCCCCCCTCCAGTGACCTGTCTCTGACACCATCGTGTTCATATGTCCCCGGGCCTGGGGGCCAGTGGGGCCAGCCTGACCGGGGGCCCTTGACATGGTGAGAGGCCACACATGTAGACACATAAGTGGGAAAAAAAAGTCAAGGATCTCCCCTTTAGATGTTTGTTCTGACGGACTCCAGCACATTACAACAAGAGCCCCTGAAAACATGTCCGATGTGATCCCAGAAGGAGTGTATTTGACACTCTGAGGGACACACAGTCACCCTCACTCTTGTACTGTGTGTGATGGGCAGTGTGTTTTTGTGCCCTTTGTGTCCCCGCCCCGAGCGCTTGGTGGGTGCCCCGCGTCTGAACCCCTTGTTTGGCCCCTCAGGGGAAGAGACACCATTCTTCTGGCATCCTGGCTGCACCAGGCCCTTGTGTGAACTCCTTTCAAAGTCACATAAACACCAACACACACATGCTCGCACTCCCCGCCTCGCCTGCTAAACACACTCGCTGCCCTCCCTCTAGTTAGGCATTACCAGCTTTACTCTGTGTTCTCCTCCCCCTGGTCTACCAGCAGAGTGTTTTATTGGCCTCATCAGCGCTGTGAGCTTTCTCTCTCTGGACCGAACATTTGGTCTGTCAGCCCTCGGGGCGCATCACCCCGCACTTCTAACAGCACCCTGCCATTGTGCTGGTGGAGTTATCTAAGGTTCATGGAGGGCTGTGCACTCTCTCTCCTCTGTCTCTGTCTCACACACAAATCTGGCAACTCACACCAACGTTTGAAGTGCACCCATGCAAATTAAGACTTGTATGCATGAGCACACACATTGCAGGCCCATGACGGACACACACACTCATTACACACACATGGACCCCAGTGTCCTTCAGAACTCTGTGTTGGCTTTACTTGCAGGGTGACTTTGGTTGACTTAGAAAACAATAACTGTCATTAACCATATGGTCATGAATTACATTGCCGTGTTGTATGGTATTATTGTAGCATAGTGTTATGCAAATCACACACCTACTGTGCTGTTTGGAATATCAAAAATCTACTCACAGCGTAGAGGGCACACACCATGACATGGATAACTGCATAACACTCAATGACAAAAAATCTTTACTCCCAGAAAACAATTTTTTCAGCTACATGGCCTTGGCCCAGGATCAGCCAAACTCATTTTAGTTCAGGGGCCACAAACAGCACGGTTTGATCTCAAGTAGGCCAGACAAATAAAACCACTGCATAATAACCTATAAATACCAACCCCTTCAAACTTTTTCCCCTTTTTTCAGTGTAAAGAAGTTCATTCTGTAAAACGCTGAACAGCCTGCGATGTCCTCAGAACAATATGTGCAAACTCAACAGTATGTCTCAGTTTTTCCACATTCAGTCAGTCTACTAATCACTGTCACTACATGTGTCTTTTTTCCCTAACTTTCCACTAAAATGGAAGCCAATGAAGAAGCAGGTTAAGTCATCACCTGCCTTACAAACCATTTACAAATCTAAAGTTTTGTCAGTGCCTTTGCAGCAGGCTTCCACCCATATTGTTTTAAGACAAAAGTCTGAGGCAGATTCTTTTATACTGAAGCGGCTGCTTCAGGGAGCTGAGCTGAAAGGTGAAGCTTTTGATTTACTGGCCCATCTGTGTCCCAACCCTCACCTATGGTCATGAGCTCTGGGTAGTGACTGAAAGAATGAGATCGCGGATTCAAGTGGCCGAAATTAGTTTCCTCCATGGTGTGGCTGGGCTCAGCCTTAGAGATAGGGTGAGCAGCTCGGACATCTGGAGGGAGCTCAGGAGTAGAGCTGCTGCTCCTTCGTGTTGCAAGGGGTCAGTTGAGGTGGTTCAACATAGCATAACGTGGTTGGTACAAATGGAGGCCTTAGGTCCATGAGATTGATATGATAACCGTGTCTTCACTGTAGCTTTAAAACTGAGCCTGATACAGCAGGTTTATTCGATGTTTCGATGACGTTTGGCCATTGCCTCTCTGCTCCTTTCGTCTTGTTCTCTTTGCATCCTGACTGTTACTTTAGGAGACCCTGATATTTTTTGGTGAAAATCTACCATGGCAGTAGACTTAGACTTGTTGCTCTACACATTCAGAGTGCTTGAAAACGATTTGCAGTTAATGAGCTTATTCTTTGCATCAATGGAGACGTGCACACCCACTCAGCAAAAAACAATAACTGCACAAAACTCTGGAAAAGCCACATTCCAAAAAGCACATATATAAAAGTTTCTAAAGGAACACCAGAGGATTGTAACTCAGCGAGCAGGCCAGTAAAGGCTGAGCAAAACTTTAAAATTGGCCCCAGAAGAAATTCTCTTGCCTCATTAAGGCGATCTCAGTAAATTGCAGGAGCCACGCTGTAGGGATTTGGCATATTGGCTCCGCAGTCATATTACGGAGGAACTATTACATATCTGCAGAAAATAAGTTCAAGAGAGCAGGCAGCGGCATCACTCCCAAAATGCCCATTGTGTAAATGGACCTCTATTATGTGCTCTTGATGAGTTTCACAGTCGGTAAAGTTAAACTTCTGGTAGCTTTGATGTTAAAGATGAAGATCTTTATGGAGCAGAATGTGTCATTCTTAGATATGTGGCTGGTTTGTGTACATAGATGATTTTTATATCACTAAGTAGTGACCCTAAGAGTGAAATTCATTAGCACCAGTGTTGAGAGAAGCTTTCAGAAATATAACTCTGTTAGCACAACTGTGTATTTTCCAGTACGTTGGTGGTCACTGGGCTGCTCTGCATCTTCTATTTCTCCATTTTTTCCACACAAACAGTGACCTCTGCACTAGCCTCTCTTCCACACACACACACACACAGTCCCACACACACTCTATGTTGACAGATCAAAGTCCAAAGCAGCACTGGCCTCCATCAATACACTTATTCACGAGGAAACACACGCTCACGCACAGCTATCTGTCTGCGTGTGTGTCTTGACCTGTCTTTAACGCTTCCCTTAATGCGACCAGACTGCGCCTGGCTTGGTCGTTTGATGTCACTCGTACAAAGGCACCAATGAGACGCTGGCCCATGGGGCAGCTGAATATCATGTTTGTGTTGATGGTGAGTGCAGGGGGTGGGATGAGGGTATCATATCATGCAAGCACTTGAACTGGTAGGCAGATTCATTGTGTGAAGGCAGAGGGGCGGGGGGCGCAGTGGATGGTGTGCACACAGTATGGCTTGTTGTATGAATACACAGTCGTGGTGAATGGTTGGGGTCAGACGTGTTGAATGGGTTCACCATTGTCTGTCCACTGTTTATTGTCCACTTCATTGTACCAAATATTTGCTCTGGGTGCGAGTGTGTAGGTACAGTGTAGGTAGATGCAAATATTGGAATAATAAAGTTTATGTTCATGCGTGACTGGAGGACGAGGACAGATGGGAAAGAACAATTAAGCTATAGGAAATAACAAGCCATTAGTGTTGGAGGGTTCAGTCTCATTATCTCCCTGAGTTATGCTTACTGAGCGTATTCTGTCTTTTGGCCAAAAGTATGCGGACAGGAGTGTCCACATACTTTTGGTCTGGGGCTATTCAGACTATGGGGCTTGAGGCTGTTAGCTTGCCTTAGCACAAACACTGTAGGCAGCAGAAAACTGCCAGCCTGACTCTATCCAAAGATGTATGTCTACCACAACCTCTAAAGCTCAGTCATTAACACACTTTAACTTGTTTCTTTAATCTGTGAACAGACTGAAAATAAAAATGCCAATTTGCAGTTTTTACCAGAAGTTGCGGGCTGTGCCCTGGCTGTTTCTTGGCTGAGCACAACATCCCAGAGTCTTGCCTTTACTGCGAGGTTGCCAGTCCAACAATAGAGAGGCTGCACAAAGCGTCGCGAACATGGATAACTGTTCCCCAAATTGTGGGACTCGTTAAAGCACATAACTCCCCTTAAAACCACAAACTGACACTTTTATGTACACCTTCTGCGACCCAACCCTCGGTGGGGATTTCTGGGAGAAATTTTTAGAAACTTTACAGCCATTTTAGAACATTCGAAACAAAAATATGCTCTTTTAGGGAGCTAGCATATGACTGAGAGCCGTACAGGAAAAGTGCACACACTGCCACTTTTTTATGACGTTTATAATGACATACTAACACGTTACAAAAACTGTCGACAGTGATCTAGCATGCATATGATTCATATTACATTCTCGATTTCTACTTAAAATATATATAAAATAAAAAATAAAATTTCCGTTTCCAACTTGCGTTTATATATAAGTAAATATGCTGAACCATTGTGATGGATTCAGAGTTTGCAGTAATGCCAATCATGTTCTGCCTCGTTAGTTCACCGCACGGACCGTTTAACCTGGCAACAACTGCAGCCGGCTCAAACGTGATTGGTCAATATCACGGGACTACAATCTGGGTTGAGTGAATTAAAAAATGATGGTTGGTATTGATGGTAGTTTGGCTAGGTGTATATTTGAACCTTGGACAGAGCCAGATAGCGATTTCCCCCTGCTCCCCATCTTTATGCTAAAACTTCAGCTAAGTGGGTTATTTTCAGCACAATGGTGAGATTCCATCTTTGTGTCAACAAGTTCATTTATGTGTTGAGCATCTGTCATACAGGTTAGTGCAGTTTGAGAGCTTCAAACATGACTGACAAGCCGATAATAAGATTGCAAAAACAACAAAAAAAGATTCCAATAAAACAATTCAACAATCTGAGAGCAGTGCATCTGAGCCAATAAACGTGATGAAAAGGTAACAGAATAGATTTAAAATCTGTAGTTACGTTGATAGTGAAGTGGTAAATGTCCACATGCTCAAAGCCAGTTTAATAAAGACGTGTTTTCATCAGTTTGTTTTGAAAGAATTGACCGACGAGCCTTAAATCGTGACCTCAACCCCATCCACCACCTTTGGGATGAACTGAAACACCAAACGGTTCGGCAGGCTTTATTATGGAATCAGCACTACTTGTGTTGCCCTGACGTGAGACAAAAGCCTAGTTCACATTACAAGATTTTCACCCTGATTTTGTGTCACGGAGACTGTCGTAATTTTTTCAGTGTTCATACCTGGCGACGTGTGTTTCTGTCAGCGGGAGTCTCGCCAACTGCGTAACGACCTGTGTGTGCACACCACAAGATTTCTCCACCGAGCCCTCGTCAACAGAGCCCCAGATAATGCAGTGACGTCACCAAACTTGGAGACGACACATTGTAAAGGCATGAATATTCTTCCCAGTGTTGAATCAGATCTGCCTCCAGGGCCTGGGTCCAAACACAACACGCTCCCCGTGATCCTGTGGACGCCGCCGTTGTTGTTGCTTGTCGGCTTTTCAGTGTTGTCAGATCTTTTGAGAGAAATACAACCAGGGCTGTGAAAACAAACCAAAAAGAAGCGACTATCATGCGTTTAAATAACTTATTGCCAACTCACCTCCAACCCAAGGTGGCTCTCAAGATCCACTGTGATTTCAAAATCACGGTGAAAATCATGTAATGTGAACGAGGCTTAAGAGGGACCAGGAGCAAATTCCTGCAGCCAGTTTCATAAAGCTCTGCTTCCACTCTTCAGCGACATCTTTTTGAAGTCATGGCAGCCTATGAATTCCCACGGTTTTAAAATGAGGGATGATGTTCTGGTGTTCACATATTTGTGGCCATTCTGTGTACTCCATAATCTCCCCTGTCTCTCCCTCTCTATCTGTGTACCTTTATGTGCCCACAAGTTGCTGCACTAACAGCAGGTCAGCAGACATACTTTTATATCTCATTTGCCATGGTAACAAGCATTTCCTGATTACAGTGTCAGCATAGATGGTAATAACAACCTCTCTATTCTCTCCCTTAAACACACACATTAGTGTCCTGTTCGCTCTCTGTGCGCTGCCTCCCTGCTCCTCGCTAAGACAGCCATTCATTAAATATACAAGGCAGAGCTTTAAATAAACCTGGAGCTGGAGCAGGCTGCCCCTCCGAGGGCCGCTGGGGATCGCATGAAAGAGAATAGGCAGCACATTTGGCAGGATACACACACACACACACACACACACACACACACACACACACACACACACACACACACACACACACACACACACACACACACACACACACTACCTTTACACCACCACCACACACACACACACCTTGCACGGAATGTGTCATTCTGTCAAGAGCCCTCTGTCTGACCCCGCCGGCTGAAGACGCTGTGTCAGCACACACTGCCTTCTTCAATTCTCAGTTTCTTACAATAGATTTTGTTTCTGTGTGACTGCAGCATCTGCACTTTATACCAGGGTGGGTCTCCACTCTCGTACAGTTTTTTTTTTTTTTTTTGTGGAGTGGGAATGGTGATTACTTATTTATAAGGCTGTGTGGTTAGTTTTAGCCCATACCCTGATCAGGATTTTACTTCCTCTACTCATTATTTTATTATCATCTTCCTCCATCTCTAATTTCTGCTTTTGTGGCCAGCACACTGCGGCACTGTGCACTCCTTTCTGCTATTTAACTGGAATGGTGCTGTCGACGTATTCATGCCAAGTATAGATGATAAATCTGTTCCATGATGCCAAAAATACACTTTACATTTTGTGCATTCCTTAACCCTTTGAAACCAAACCAAATCAATTTCTTTCAACAACAAAAATTGTGAAGAAGGCAATGAGCAAGGAAAAAATAAATAACCCAAAAATTTGCAAGAATTCGGAAAAATAAAAATTTGTGAAAAAAGAAAGGACAGAAGTTAAAAACAAACTAACAAGGGAATGGCTTAAGAAAGTGCTGAAAAATTATAATAATTCTATCATAATTGTTTTGTTAGTTTTTCTCAAACTTTTTTCTTTTTTTCCTTATTTTTTAATTATAATTTTCCAAATTATTTTGCAGTTTGTGGGATATTTCTTACCAAGTTGCTTTTTTCCCCCCATGTTTTTGAAAGAAATTGCACCAATTTGCTCGTGTCCAATGGTTTAAATACTTGCAAAAGGCATCTGAAAGCAAGAAATGACCCCAAAAAATTTGCAAGAAATTAGTAGAAAGAGAAAATTGAACAAAAAAATTACAATAATTCTGTGCCATACTTTTCAATATGTAATAAAAATAGAAATAGTAATAATTATAAATTTATATTTTTTCCCTATTTTGTAAATACATTTCTAAATATATTAATTTATTAGTAATTCAATTTCTTACCAAGTTGCTCATTGCCTTTTTTTGTTTTTGAAAGACCCCGCACCATTTTGGTCGGTTTAAGTACTTGTGAAAGATCTCTGAAAGCAGCACAAGAAAAGTGATGTCACTCCAGGTTTCAGAGGGTTAAACAGGGAAAGATACCACCATGGTTTTACAAGCACTACAGCTTAATCAGAGTTCAGTCAAATCTGATTAAACTGTAGCATTTTTATGAAAGCAAACATTTAAAAAACATTAAAATAGAAATATAATAGAAGATATTCAACCCTGCATCCAGAGACACTTGTCCTCTCTCCTCCCACAGCTGGTGATGTACATCGGCCAGGTGATGAAGGATGTGCTGAAGCTGCCTCGCCCTTTCTCACCCCCCGTGGTCAAGCTGGAGACGCGCGTTGATGCCGAATACGGGCTGCCCTCCACCCACGCCATGGCCGCCACCGCCATCTCCTTCACAGTTTTACTGAGTGCTCAGTCCAGGATTCAGGTGGGCATCGCTGATGGCTCTGATTAGGCATTTGAAATCTGAGCAAAGTGGCTTGATTTATTTTAAAAACATGGGAAGAAGGCAGTGAGCAATGACAGACAAATATGACCCAAAAGTTAGCAAGAAATTAGTAAAAAAAAAAAAAGAGAGAGAGAGAGAGAGAGAGAGAGAGAGAGAGAGAGAAAGAAAGTAACAAACAAGGAAATAACATAAGAAAAGCACTCAAAAATTATAATAATTCTCTATCATAATTTTAAAGTTTTTCAATTTTTGCAATTTGTGTGATATTTCTTACCAAGTTGCCTTTGCTTGGGTTTAATGTTTTGAATACTTGCAAAAGGCGTCTGAAAGCAGCACAAGGAAAGTGATGTCACTCCAGGTTTCAAAGGGAACCAGCTCAAAGGTTCTCTTGGCAGTTGTGAGATACAGTACTTGGTAACATATATGATATTGCTTAGTAACTGTTACATTTTTAACGAATATATTATGCTCTGTGAGATGGTTTCAACTGCATCTCATGGTCTTCATCAGCAAATGGATCTGGCTGGCGTCCAAAACAGGCCGCAGCATCGACTGTGAAGACGTTAGAGTCGTCACGAGTAGAGTGATCAAAAAGACTGCTGATATCCACAGTCAAAGACCAGTCTCGAGCAGGGAATCCCCTCCATATATAACCGTCTCACATGACCAGAGTCTCATGCTGCCTTTCATGTGCGTCGGAAGTCGGAGCTGGGAATGATGTCACACCCGAACTGACTGTGTTCCAGTGCAATAAGTCAGAAAACCAAGATGTTGTTTACAATGCCACTTCCAGCTAAGTCGTCCATTGTTAGTAATACCAGTTAATCACAGTACTGTTGCAACATGTCTACAGAGAGAAGTTGCACGGTACTGTGTGTACAACTATTTTAAGGAGACACAAACGAGACAGAAGTGCTAATAAACAGTAGAATACAACAGCGTTCATTACTGCTGATGCACTGAGCACCAATCTTGGAATTCAAGGTCATGTTGGTGAGGTTCCTCTGACTTTCTGAGTCAGAAATTTGACTTAAAAGGAGCATTCCAGTTGAGACTTCCAATTGGGAATTGGGAAATTCTGACTTCCCAGTGCAACTGGACTGCACCATATCCATATATGGTGCCCAGAGGATGAAGCCTAATGACTTTGGGATCCTCTGACTTGATTTTTCTCTACAATCACCACTAGGTTGACATTAAGTGAAATGTCTTGACTGTTGGGTGTCCATGAAATGTGGTTTAGACTTTGATGTGTCTGTCAGGGAACATCTTAAGGTCTGCCTTAGGGTCAAAATATTATACTATTTTTTGAAGACTTCAGTCTTTGGTCGACACTTTTTGTTTTAGTAAAATGTCTTGACAGCTTTTGGACAGACTGCCACAAAATTTGGCGGAGACATTCACATGGTCCCCTCATGAGGAATTATCATAATATTGATGATCCCTTAACTTGTCCTCATTTTCCAATACCTTTGTTCCTGACCAAATACCTGCAAATCGAATGACGTTCCCATCAGCTACTGGTGCTAATTAGCAAATGTTAGCACGCTAACAAGCTAAACTAACATTACACCTGCTAAATGTAAGCATGATAGCATTAGCATTGTACATGTAGATGGTAAATGGATTTGCATTTGTAAAGCACCGTTCTGGTTTTCACTCTATTCAAAGCACCTTACACTACATGCCACCTTCACTCATTCACACACACATTCATGCACTGATGTCAGTTACATTTACATACACTTAACTTGGAGCTCAATTCTGAATTCAGTATCTTGCCTAAGGATACGTCGACATTTGGCCTGGAGGACCTGGGGATCAAACTGCTGATCTTCCGATTAGTGGACGACCTGCTGTTCCTCCTGAGCCTCAGCTCACCAAAGCTACAACATCAGTCTGATAGTTAGAGCATTATGAAAATGACTGAACAGACTTCCTTGATTGGCAACTGTGATATTATTACCAAAGCTGAGACAGCTAACAGTCGCACTACTCATTACTATAAAAAAAAAAATGATATTACCACCACTGCTGCCTGCAAATGATGTGCTCAGATCTCATTAGAGCTAGCACAGGCTAAGTGGCTGTTGAACTGTAATTGTGACAATAGGTGTCTCATTAGCAGTGCTATTAAATCGCTATTGAATTTGATGAATTCCTTTAAAGACTAGCGAGGCACCAGTTAGTGTTAAATCAGTCGATCCAGCTTCACTCGAGTCAAAGTGGCAAAGAGTTTGAGGCAGTGGGAGGCTGTGGAGGGCAGCCAGCTCACTGGCGTCTGAGTGGGATGAAGGGAGTGGCCCCGCTGTCCATCACCGCGTCCTGACTGAGCTGTTGGACAATGGGCAGGGAGGGGCGGGGCCAGCAGTCACCATCAGTCACCATCAGCCACACCCGTCGAGCTGCTGTTTGGTCCTCTGATGGACTCGACTGAGTCAATGACTGTCAGTCCACGTCTCCTCCTCCTGACTCTTCCTCTCTTTATCTCTCACACTCTACGGCCAAGTCAATAAAACACTCAGCGGCTCAATCACAGGCCGTCCTAATCAAGCTCTGTGTTTAAATGAAGGACTGAGTGAATGCTGAATACTGTAGCCAGTAGTTTGCAGCCTCCTCAGCTGTCAGCCTGATTTGTGCTCGCAGCATTTCAGCTACTTGCTTAATTTTCTCACTGTGTCGTCCTCAAGGTCAGAGAAATCATCTCAGCAACTGGAGACAGCCCGTGTACAGTAAGGCGTTTAACTGAGGCCTGAAATTCCTCAAGGATTCCCCTGAAAGAAAAGAGCACGCATAGCTTTAGATGAGTAGCCGGCTGTTGCAGAGGCTCCTGAATAGTCACAGGGCCTCGGGGCAGCTCGCCCAGTTCCCGGAGCAGGTCGGAGGTCACGACAGTCAATCACAGAGTGACCCCCTCCTGTCCCCGGCATCCTTTGTGGCCATTGAAAAAAAACCCCTCTCTTCATGAACTACCAGTGAATAGGCTTCCAGCTGCAAAAGACAGGAAAAGACACAGGAAAAAAGGCAAGAGAGGAGGAGAGGAGGGGGGGCACAGGAGGGGAGGGCGGAGGAGGTGAATGAATACACAAGGCCTCTCTTCTCACTGTTATTGAAATGGAGCGGGGAACAAAACCTGCTGCCGTAGGTAAAGGAGGGAGGGGAGAGAGGATGGAGAGACAGTAGAGGAATAAAGGAGCGGTGAATTGATGACAGGCAGTACATCAACCCGGCAGAGTGGATAAGCGGCAGAAAGAGGAGGTACACGCTGCCATTATGAGCACTGACGAATGGACGATTTGATCAAAAACTAACAGAAAAAGAGGAGGAAGGTTAAAAAGAAGCACTGAACAACAACTGCTCTTGTGTTTCCACTCAGGAATGTCAGGAATCCGAGACACATGACACATGACATTCTGCTCTCACAGATTTCATCTTTTATCTCCCTAATCAGGGTGGTGGTGTTTGTCATTGTGTGTGTGTGTGTGTGAGACGTATCTACAGATCAGACGCTGCAATGGTTAGTGATCTAAGTGTTTTGTTTTTGTCACAGTTCCAGTTCGAGGTGGGTTTGCTGATCGCACTGACGCTGTCGTCTTTGGTGTGTCTGAGCCGCCTCTACACCGGCATGCACTCAGTTTTGGTGAGCTAGTCCCCCCCCCCCACACACACACACACACACACGCACACGCATGCTCACACTCATATACTCCAGCATAAAACATTCAAGCTCAACGCAGGATTCATAATTCATATCTGTGTCTGGTTAAACTGTCTGGCTGAGGCTTTGATCCAAGACTCATAACTCAGGAGACACTTTATGTTGCCTTCATTTCATTTGAAAATCACGCCGCCGTAATATGAAGCTATAAAAGTTATTAAATCTGTCATGTTTAAGCACACATTAGTCAGGTTAACCTCATCACTGCAAAACTGCTGTATGAGGAATATTTTTTCATACATATACAAAAAAAATCTGTGGAACGTGCATATTCACTTTCTTGCTGAGAGTTAGATGAGAAGTCACACTCATATCTGTCCACTAAAGCCAGTAGCCAGCAGGTAACAAATACACCGATCAGCACCCTGAGAGTGGTATTGATCTTGTCATCTACTCTTGGCAGGAAAGGCGAAAAATATATTTTGAGCTACTGTTAGAAACAGTTCAACCCAAGATCAAGAATTTATAGTTTTCCTCTGTGCTGTTTATTAATCTAGATTGATTGCATGTGAGTTGCTGAGTGTTGGAAATATTGGCCATGGCGATGTCTGCCTTCTCCTGAGTATAAAGGAACTAGATGGCACTCAGCGTGTGGTACTCAAAACACAAATAGAAATTCAAAAAAATAAAGATGATATAAAAAAGAGATTAAAAAATATCTAATTAATTACATGCTCTGTGATTAATTAATCTAAATTAATGGCATGTATCAGTTTTTTTAAAGTATTTTTAAAAAATTCAATTCAAACAAATTTTGGCAAATGTGTCGTGGTAAAGCAGGTAGACTTACTCAGTTTGAACACCTGGTTGAGTGTGGCTCGACGAGGCTAAATGCTAGCGCTAGCATCAGAGGCTGTGCTAGCTCAGACGTTCAGGTTCGCTGCTAAATGCTTTACGTTGAGGTGATATTTCAGGCTTTAAATGCCGCTGTGGTACAAAAATTTCTCGCTGCAGAAACTACAGAGAACGGTGTTTCTATTAACAGTTCCACTGGGTGTTTTTTAAATGTAAATGTCCTATTCAAGCGTCGTCGTCGACAAAGCTACTGTGGCCCTCAATCTTGCATCAGGTCAAAGGTCTCGACAGAACGTGATTAATCAGTGTTCATTGTTTTCATGTTTTATTTTTTTAGTAACCAAAATTAATGTATTATTTTGACAGCCCTAGATGATAATAATAATAATAATAATGATGAAAATAATAATAATAAGTTATTACTACTATTATTATTATTGCCCACGAGTAGATGCACACTTCCTTCCGCAGTGTGATTCGGTTGAAGGGTGTAGTTCGGTAGAAGGAAAATAGATCTGCTGCTCATAAAAAGGTCTGTAACTGGGTCAGGATTTCTGGAAAGAGACATTGCTGTTGAATGTTTAAATGTATTTCTTCAGCGCTCTGAGCACCATGAGCTGAGTGCCATCTAGTTTCATTATATTCAAGAGAAGGCAGACATCTCTACGTCCAGTATCTCCAACACCCGGCAGCTCACGCCAAAACAATCCAAGTGCATTTTTGATTTGGGGGTGAACTGTCTCTTTAGGCATTCCAGCTCAAAATGTTGTCATTCTTCTGCTTTTAGGATGTGATCTGTGGCGCTTTGATCTCAGCCATCATCTTGTTCCTCACTTACCCATACTGGGAAACCTTTGACAACTTCCAGCTCAGGAGCAGCATCTCCCCCGTCGTGGCGTTGTCTCTGCTCCTCTTCCTCAGCTACACGTACCCCGAGCTGGACCATTACAGCCCCACGCGGGGGGATACGACCACCATTCTCGGAGTCGGGGCCGGGTGCTCTGTGGGGTACTGGGTGAATGAGCAGCTGGGGGAGACTTTTGAGCTCAAGGGGGTGCTTCCTGTACCCCTACCCACACTGACGCCGACTGTCCTGGCACTGGGTGCTGCTCGCTTCCTGGTGGGAGTTGTAGCATTAGTGGGAACTCGGCAGGTGGTGAAGACACTGAGCCTGCAGGTGTTGTACGCATGGTACAGAGTGCCAAAAAGTGACGACAGTGCCAGGAGGAGAGAGATCGAGGTGCCGTATAAGTTTGTCACATACACAGCTGTTGGACTTGTTAATTCGATACTGGTCAATAGAGTCTTCATTCTACTGGGGATACTATGACCTATTAACACAAGACTGATGTATAAATGACCTGAACTGAACAATTTACCTCATATTTATTTCACTGTGTATCAAATGACCTTTTTTTTTTTTTTTTTTTTTTTTTACGTTAACTTTCTTACACAAGAAGCTTTTGCCGGGCATAATTCACAAGAGTGTACTTGTAACTAAGCTGAAAGCAAATAAAATGTTTTGCTCACATAGCAATGAAGTTTTTATGACTTCCCAGTTCGATCGTTATTTGATTTGTGTAGTCAACGCTGTAGCGCTGAGTTATTGCTGTGCTGCGTATTACAGAGGCCACACATGCCAAAACATTTCCACATTAAGGAGCAAACGGGAGAACCCCACCCTAATCCAGACATGCTCACACCAGCCAGGAAAAACAAAACCAGTTTAAGTGAAACTTGGCAACTTGATTTCAGCGGCACCTGTCTTTGTCCCTCAAGTCGTATCACATGGCAGGTTGGAACAGGCCATCTGCTTCACCATACTGGCCTGCTTGTTGTATGTTCGGGAGCAGCGCAACAATGAAAGAGTTAACCTCGCTTTGCTACAGTAGAGTTTGAAGGAATGCCGGAGCACCTGTCAGACTTAATTTACAAGAGGGCTTGTTATCTGGCACGGCTCACTTTCATATGGGAGGCTACTGGCTGCAACAGTTTCTTTCTATTGATGGTGAAGCGTCGACATATACGGGCGACGTTACCGTATAAAAACATGCACTCTAATAAAAAAAGATCCAAAGCCAGAGTGAAAAGTTAGAATGGCTTTATTTGATGTTTGAAGGCAAGAATATTTTGTACTTGTATCAAAGGATAAACAGTCTTTTCAGATAAAGGACCTGAGCTTCAGTTGTATTACGCGGACGTTGGAATAGTGGTTGAACACTGTGTTTCATATCACATCACCTATCTTAAGCCGAGATCAGAGAACATCAGATGGTACCATTCATTGAAATTAGTCCGTGTCGGTATGATTCAGATCTTATTGAAGGCAGCCACGTCCACAGACTGAACATATTCCTCGAAGGCGGTGATGGATTCCTCCAGCAGATCTGTGCCCACTTTCTCATCCTCCACCACACATCCTATCTGGAGCTTCTTGATGCCGTAGCCCACCGGGACCAGCTTGGACTGCCCCCACAGCAGCCCGTCCATACTGACACTGCGAACGCACTCCTCCAGCTTGGCCATGTCCGTCTCGTCGTCCCAGGGCTTGACGTCAAGCAGGATGGAGGACTTGGCGACGAGAGCTGGCTTCTTGGACTTCTTGGCGGCGTACTCGGCGAGGCGCTGCTCCTTGATTCTCTCCGCCTCCGCACTCTCGGCCTCGTCGTCCGAGCCAAATAGATCTATGTCGTCGTCGTCGCTGGTGGTGTTTGTCGCGGCTGGGAGGACAAACTGACTCTTAGCTGCTGGGAGGCTGGCTCTTTCCCTTTGGAAGGACTTGATGTGTTTATACCAGCGCATGACGTGGCAGAAGGTCGAGGAGGGAGCGGAGGGGATGGCGTCGAACATTGCCGTGTCAGCCTGCGACGCCGCGTAGCCCTCCATGTAGCTCTTGTCTGCCAGGAAGTCATTGAGAGCTTTGAGGCCGGCTGTCGTGCTCATGTCGCCAAGCACAGTTTTTGTGGAAGTTGGACGGGCCTGCAAGGATTCGTCTTGCGTGGGAAACTTGTGCTTGATGACTTCCTGCATGGGGACGTCGTGTGTGAGGGTGGTTTCAGCAGTGTGGCCACTGGAAGAACCAAGGCAACAAAGCAACAGGTAATGAGTCACTGAGATTAATTACCATGCACTAACCCCAAGGCACAAGTAACCTAAATTAAGACCAGGCATGCCTGTGCAAGCCCACACACAGATGCACACCATTCGCGGCAAAAACACAATAGAGCCTTGTTAATTTTTAATTCTTCTGACTTTTAGTAAAAACAGGCTTGTTACTGATATATAAAACACAACTGCTCCACATGACAGATTGGTCCTTCAGTTTCCCTCATGCACCTCTGCAGCACACTTCAACCACATGCCAACACTCATTAACTTTTCACAAATTTCAAGCCTTTCAATTTTTCCCATGAATCTCATTTCTTTCTGTTATTATTCGAGTATAAACTGCTTTATATGATTAGGGGTTTAGGTTTAGGAAGGTCAATCACAGGAAGGGCTCGATGTCCATCTCCACAGCCGAGCAGGGCATGGTCAGCTCAAAGCGGTTGATGACGTCCGGGTGCAGGACCCCGAGACGCCCTACGCTCTTTCCACGGACGAAGATCTCTGCGCAGCGACCAGGGAAAAAGGTGGAATCTAAGAGAAGAAAAAGAAGAGAGAAGTGGATTATAGGGTTATATCATTTAGCGTCTAACACCTACACCTGGCACTGACTTCCTCTCTCACTAAAGCCCAGACTGTCGATGCACTTCACGTCCTTTCGTAGCTTCCTTTTCAAACCGGCAATTATCACCTCCGCAGGCGTGTTTGCAATCTGTTTGTATCCTGATAAACTATTTTTGACCAGCGTGTTACTATCTAACATGCCATCTGTTTGATCCGGGTGCTTCTTGGATCATGTTTCTGCCACTCTATATAGTTGCAGCACGCACGCTTTAAATGCATTTGCGCTTGCAGAGGCATTCATTTTTCTTTTCGGTATTGATGACATCCTTGGTATGAAGCGTTCAGCTCAAGTGGTGTTTGCACATCGTATCGCAGAGATCATTAGTCAATCATACAGTGTGGGTGGTGCTGTGCTGCCTTTCTTGTTCCTGGATTTTCTCCAGATAATTTCATTTGCTCACCCACACTGGTTATCAGTGATCAATTATACATCCGTTTATTCCAAAGAATCCAAAGCTATGATAGACGAGGTATAAGCAGGGACGCTATTGTTTGATATCAGTCATTAGCATCCGCAGCACAATGAGCTTATGTGAAAATGCCCAAGGACGTTACTCTGAGGCAACTACCGTACTTCCACAGGCCATTTGACCATAATTAGATCTTCTGTCTCGCTCACTTTGACACAAACATTACTCCTCCTGATTATAATCTGACAGTCTGGTATGTTTGTCTGTGTCGGCAGTGAAGGTCACTTCAGTCCAGATGGAGGGAAAAAAAATAAAAATAAAAAGCGCCTCTGTCGACAGTGAGCTGGAAACATGCCTGTCGACGCTACAGGCTCACTACGTTCAAAAGCACTGACATACAAACAGACAGAAAGACGGACTGGTCAGAAATTTAACAAGATACAGGGGTTGCCATGACAACAGCCCCACACACGGAGACATGGCATTCTCCCATAGTGCACTGCTTCTTCCCACGCTGCCTTGCTAATGGGTTCCAGAGCCCACTGCTTAGATGTTCACTCATCACTATGGATGAAGGCTTACAAAACACATGGATTGTACTTTCAAACGTGTGTGTGTGTGTGTGTGTGTGTGTGTGTGTGTGTGTGTGTGTGTGTGTGTGAGAGTGAGAGTGAGAGTGAGAGAGCAAATGAAGTGGGGAAATTCTATCATTTACCTCAGCCGCCTGTTCTGTGTCTGTTAGGTGTATTAAAACCGGAGGAATGTTCTTGCGTCGGCTCACACGTCATCTACTTGTACCATGAGCGGGATGCCATGGCAACTATATAAATAGCTCTGGTACATCTTAAATAACCAATCAGTCAATGAAAATCCTACACTTGAGCCAGGCCACTTTCCGCCCACTCTCCTCCAACTTTCAGCGAAGCTCTCAGCGGAAAGGAGAGTGAGACGGTTTGCATCAGATAACCGATATAACTCGCTGATGGTGCCGTCGTCATTTTGCCACAGGATTTACTACTATTTTATATTAAAACTGGACAAAGAACTCACACAATGAAAGAAATGCCTCATTGTGCTTTAACAGGCTTCAAACACACCTGAGGTGATTACTACTTGGTGACTATTAGGGATGATTATTATGGGTTTCAATGCTGAAAAGAATATATTTCCAGCAAAAAAAACACTGAAATGTGTCATGCTTTTTTATAGTTTGGCCATCATATCTGTTGGTTATGATAACACTGTGCTCACAAAACTAATTTCGAGATATGGGAATGCAGTGATATCTCTAAAACGAACAGGAGCAGCCAGACGATCAGGTAAACGATAAGGCTGGTGATACTTTTCTTTGTTATTGTCAACAAATCCCATGAAAAGACCAAAACCAACAATGTGTTAGTCCATCTCTCAGTATTGTCCAATTTCTCCAGCTTGTCTGCAGCTCTCAGCCTCAACCTATTCGTATCTAATAAAGACGTACATGTCCAGGATGTTTAATGTATACTAAAGACGTAATAGTTTCCTAAAACAGCTGGGCACTGTAGTTTTTAACAAAAGTTACTCAATCAGGAGTAAATAGGACATTTTGTTTGGGACTATTTGTAGCTTTGAATTGATACACATTTGGTGCTCCGACAAGAATCTACAGCAGATGGCCAGCCTATGTGGGATTGAGTCAAATTAAACTACAGGGTATGTGCGTTGTAAAGCTCTAAAAACCCACTGCACAGTACATGCTCAGCACCAAGCGGCAGACAGACAAAATTAACAACTAGCTTGTGAACATACGAAGCATTTGGCAGCTAAAGAGCCAGATATTTCTCTCAGGAGTTGATAAAGACCATAGACTGTATATGAAGATGGACAATGCGTCTCCACTTCTTTCTACTGTACAAGAATGAAGCCAATATATCCAAAAAACAGACGCTGCCATCTTGAGCTGGTGGTGTAATTTGGAGTCTGCGCAGCAAATTTTTGCCGGTGGCCACAACAAAAAATCCCCTGCAACGCAAAAAGCATTTTCCCCCACAGACTACAACTGTAAAAGAGATGTTTGTAAAACTGCAAACAAAGTCAATTATGACTTTTTCTGTTACAAATTTTTGATCCATGAAGTTTTATACCGCTAAAACTCTCCTGGCGCAGAGAAAAGGGATTTAAAAATCTGTGACCTACCTATCTAGGTATTACTGTAAATCAATGGTGCGGTGGCAATCTCCACGTTAAGAGTTCCCACCCCTACACCCGTCCAGCCAATCACGTGCAGCATCGTTAATTGCGAGCACACCGACTGGCATCCATAACTAACAATCATGATGCAACAACCACCTTTTATAGCATCAGGCAACTGACTGAGACCAAACTTGTCAGAAAACATACAGCCCTGTGATAAGAACGACCTAAAATGACAGAAACCACCTTGAAAATTGATTTGACGTGTACTTTGATCTTGTAGTTTTGCCCATGTCCCATCCACTGACATGAAGGGGCGCTTTTGGGGATCTGTCGTCTCATTCATCTTTATTAAACAGTCTATGACAGAGACCAAAAACAGAGGTAAATGAGGGGAAATATCGGATCAGCGTTGAAGGCGATGACACGTCAATGTTGTGTTCACAGCTTGTTTCTGCTGCCCCCACATGGCCAACAAAGGTTCAGTTACTGGTATCGCCTTCAAAGATACATATAGGCCGAACACTTAAAGGTCAATTACTGAACAAGAGAGTCAAATGAACACGGTCTCCTTCCTGACAAAGAGAATATGAGCCAAGACTTTGCATTGGTCACAGTTGTTAAGTGAAACACAGGCATCTGTCTCGAGTGGTTTCTCCTCCACTTTAGATCCCCTGACTCGTTATTTCATCCTCTCCCCCCTGCTGAGAGGAGGAAACTCGACTGACAAGTATTCCCTCGGCCCCTCACGCTCTCCCCTGACAGTGACGTTGAGTTAGCTGTAGTGCTGCTTCACCTGCTGATCGACGCATCCTGAGGGCGTGCGTCTGTGTCAGGTGAGCTCTTAGACTGGGTCATGACCTTGTAATGGGGTTAAGGACACGCTGACATATGTGGGGGGTTAATGGTGCATAGAGTGTGGAAAAAAAATAGCAGAGAGGATAGACTGAGTGGGAGTGAGTGTCGAGTGTGTAGTGCATTAGTGCGTACTGTGAAAGCATGTCCATTTCGGCTTCCTTTTAAATGTACGTGTGTGTTTGTGCCTGTCAGATGGACAGTCTGAGCACCCGTGGGTGGGTGTTGTATGTGCTAGTCTGTCTCTCTGCTCAGCACTGCAGTGGGTGACGTGACTCCCATGCACTCTCCCACACTGCAGACTTTACTCTCATACCCCTTTCTTGCTTACGCCTCCAGCCGTCGCTCTGTCGCTCTCCTGTCACCCCCCCAAACACACACACACACCCCTCTAGTCTCATCTCGTCCCATCTTCCGCTCCCCTGTCAGCCTCCCCTTCTCCTCACTGCTCTCATTCACTGATACTTGAGCCCATTGATTTGCAGTCTGAATGGGCCAACAGAGTATCCTGCAGTGTGACCTTGACGCATGCGAGCCAAGGAGAGAGGGGAAAAAGAGGTGGGTGGAGAGGATGGGGTGAGAAAGAGAAAGTATGGAAAGAGACAGAAGCGAGGGAGGAATACAAAGCTCAAATGATGTATGAGAGTCTCTCTGGGAAACTGGGAGCCAAAAAGCGCACAGATTGGCCGGTGTGGTGCTTCAGTCGAACCTCTTATTACTAATCTCACAGGAACTGATCACAAACATCTGAAAGATGAAACTAAGCTGAGTCATACATTCATCTGCCATTTAAAGGCAACTTTATTGCAAGTATTATTGTGCCAGTCACATGTCACCGCTGGTTAATGTAACTCCTACATAAAATAAAATTACTTGTGCTCTCGAGTTCACAGATCGTTGTTCTCCATTAGCGTGCGAAACAGCCTCTAAGAGCTTTAAAGCTCATCTGAAGTCTTCCCAGCTTGGAGTGTTGGTGCAACATGACTGACCCAGCTTTTGCGCTCTTGCTCTGATGCATTTCATCATTAGAGACACAGTGAAGGCATCTGAAATGAGTTCTTGGCCCACAGCTCATGAAGCATCAGTGCTGAGATGATGGCTTTAACTTTTATTGAGCGTAACGATGACGGAACATTGTACGTCGATGCTATTTGGTTTCCCTCATCGACTGAACAGTTATTCTGACTTATTAGGGCAAGGTGACGTGGCTGGTGATTTTGGAGACAGGGGAGAGAAGAGGGGATAAAAGTTTCCCACAGTGGACTGGAGGTATTTTTTCAGTTGAAGCCCTTGACCTTAAAGTAACACCTGCTCACCTTTAGCTTCCTATTGTGCATCTTTTTAAAGTGGTTTCTATTTCAAATGGGTTTAAACCTATTAAATGAAACTCTTGTTTGCAACAGGTTGTCAAACATGTTCTGCCATCACCTTGTAAAGTTATCCTTTTGTTTACTTCCTTGATTTCCTCCTGTCTGCACTCAAACCTATTAAAACTCTTAAAAGTGATGTTGCACAACTGTCATGGCCAGCTGGAGCCTTGAACCTGCATGTCTTTGGACTGTGGGAGGAAGCCGGAGCACCTGGAGGAAACCAAACTGACACGGGGAGAACATGCAAACTCCACACAGAAGGGCTCCCCTACCCTGGGTTCGAACCAAGAATGCCTTGGATTACACAAATGTTTTGTGTGGATCTAAATAATATTTTTTGAGATTTTGACACTTTATTGTATGATTCTTCAGTTGAAGGCTGTGGAAACAACGTAATGAGAAAGACTACATGTCGCCCATGTGACGTCACGTCATCACACTTTCCCTCCACTTCTCAACTCGCAGTGCTGCTGCTGGCATAGCTGAAACTTTCCACATGTCCAGACTTGTAGTGGTTTTCACCATGCTTAAGGCTTTTGTCCTCTCCTTGAGAAGGCGGTGAAGCGTACCAGAGACACAGCCATGTTCCGAGTGTGAGTGGTGACGTATATCATACGCTTCGAGAGCAGAGTAGAGCTGTAGTCCACAAAGCGCTCTCACACAAAACCTAACAGTATCAAACCTCTTCCCGCTAAATTGTAGCCTTCTTTGCACGAAAAAATATATTAAATTCACAGACAACATATGTGAAATTCATGGCACAATTCAAACGGGACCAGAAAATAATTTCCATCTAGCCATTGAGATACATTATGAGGAATCGATTTTTAAGGTCCCTTGTACCAGAAACGGAAAGACGCAACGTACGAGCTCTATAGTATGACTTGACCAGATAGAAGTGGTTAATTAGTTAGAGCTTCAGATATAACACATTTGTGACATTTGCACGCTTGTTAAAAGGCTCAACAATGATTCCAAAATCATCCAAGGCACAGAAAATGCCATGTCCGGCTAGTGAAGCTAGAAGCTCACTTGCCAGATTAAGCAAATGGTTAAAAAGAATACACTGTTTTTAACACCACTGCTGATAAGCCAAGGTGTGAGCCTCCTCAATTAATTCTCATCTGTGGAGAGCTGCACACTGATTGGGCACTCACCAGCAAATGGCGGCAGGTAAAAGCAAAGTTAATGAGCTGAAGCGCAAGCGAGCATTTTAATTACCCTGGGAACGGGAGTTTAGTTGGGTGGTGTTAGAGAGTGTGGGTGACACTCCAACTATGTGTGCCGCAGTTTGTCCTAAGTTTGAGAGCAAGGACGATAAAACGAGATCAAGTTTACATCTGTAGTCCTGGCTCTAACTCACATCTGTTCAGTGTTTGATTGTGTCCATTACACAGAGAAACAGAGACAATACCAGGCCAGAGAAGGGAAACCTAACTGGATTGTTACAACTCAGATTATCAGTTCACTCAACTTTTAAATCAAAATATGTTGAGACAAATGTATAAAGGGACAAACCAACCATTTATTTTAAGAAGATTCCAATATTTTAATAACTATTACAATCATAGCCTCAATGACACTGGATTATTGAGGCTGGTGCTGATATTTGGAAGATATACTGGCTGATTTCTTTTTACATAAATGAATAATTTTGATACGAATCCATTACATATGAAGACTTGTGACCAAGATACATGCTGAGCTGGACATTTTACTGTTACTCTGGTGGGCAAACTATGTAATGGAAACGGTTTCTAAATCACCTCAAACCTCAACTGTATACTGCGATTTCTTGTCATTTATCAATCGATATACACCGATAGGACGTATCTGCAATCAGCTAATACTATCAGACTGATCAGTCTAGCTGTAGTTACAATACAATGCAGCAGATAAAAAGCACAAAAGAGATTACACACAGTTTAAAGCTGCATTAAGCATCAGAGCCATCTCATCAAACCCCTGTATGCACTGATATGTGCATGTCACTGCCATGGAAACTGTGCCCCCGACACTCTGCTAACAAACACAACAATGCAGTCGCTGCTCGTCACAGACTGGATTTACATAATCTCAAAAAAAAAAAAGCCTGCCTTTTAAACTCACACGACCCAGATTTATTTGTTCACCAGCTTGGCAAGTAGATAAACATGCTCTAAATCACAGGGATGCAAATCACTGGGATTTTCCCGTCGCTGTTTAAATCTAGTCTCAAGATATTTACCATTAACGCTAAGTATATTCAAATAGACCTGACTGCTGGTTTCAACCCCCCTCCCTCTTCTTCTTCTTACCGTCTGCAGCCTGGATGTGGTAGCCGTCCCCTCGGGCCGGCCTCACCTCCAGCAGTTGCATGACTCGGTCCATGAGGCCGTGGATCACCTCGAAGCCTGGGCTCTTGTTGTAGTAGACGGCACAGAAACGCCGGATGTTCCGCGCCCCAACATCTGGTTGGTGGGATGAGGGGGAGGAAGTGTTAGGGACATTGAGAACAGGGCTATGCCAGTGACTTACTAATATATCAAGACAATACTGGGCTCTTATTGAAAATATATCGGCCAATATAAGCGTCATTCCCCTTTCTCATATCATGAAAATAGTGTTTTGGTTAATGTTCCTTATTTCTATTTGAACAATTTATCAACACAACGACTTCTCTTTAATAAAACTGATCATAATAAGACACTAAATTCAAATTTCTCACAAGTGTGTATATTTAACAACCATCGTTTCAGGGTGTGTTGGGTACAGTGTGTATGTGTTATACAAGACTAAATGATTCCTTCACTTCACACATGCAGACGCCCACCTTTAGTCTCATCCTTCAGCACCACGTCAGAGATCTCAAACAGTTTGAGGGGAAGGGGCATCTTCCTGTTGGCAGCTATGGTTTTCAGCAGGCCTGGCAGCAAAGTGGTGCGCGCCACCTGGTGGTGAAAAAGAGCGGTGAAGCTGGACACATAGCTCCAAACACTCAGAGAGGACAAGAGTGCCCTCTGCTGGAGAGATAACACCACAACGTGCCCATCACTGAGTCTGCTTGTTCACTATCTCTGTGTCTTTCTTATTAAATGCAGAGCTCCTACACATTTTCATAGACAAAATTTATACTATACGCATAATGCATAATAAAGCTACATTAAGTCGACAGCTACAGAAAATAGTTTTGCCATTATGCTAAATTACATGGAAGTTTATCCACAGAAAATTACTGTTACAATCAATTTCATGATACACAACATGTGTCCATGACTTTCACGTTTTCCATGACTGAACCCTGTAACTGAGCACTTTTCCTCTTTTTAAACCACCCCTCAAATTTTAATCACTTCTACTGAAATACAATATAACATTTTCAAAAGTGTTTGCAGAAAATTAATATTGCAGCATTCAGGTGGATGTCCCTGGTCATTATTTGCACTGCAAACATACTAGTGTGAGCTGAGGCTAGAAGACTGGTCTCACTTCTGTATGGACACTAGATAGCAAGGTTTTCAGACGGCACAGAACAACCTTAACGTGTCGAATATAAATACAGAATATAATACATCTTCACCCAAGTATGGACAATATGAACACTGAATACACAAAACTAAAACTACACCACTGCTGTTCAATTCTAGAGCCCAGATGGACGGCACAAGCCTTTAGATTACCATCTTTTCTCTCGTCTGATGACGAATTCAGATAAAAAGCCTTTTGGACCAACATGAGCCTTTGTTAAACTCCACTTGAAATGAGACTGAAGCACTTTTGAAAAGCTTTCTTTGCACGTTATCTGAATGAGTGTTGTTTTGTTTTCTGATTTTTAAGCAAATTGTGGGTGGATAGCAAAACAATCTTTTTATTTTTAATGCCATCTTTCCTTTAAGGCCTCGACACCTCCTCTTTGAAGCTAACTTTAATTTAAAGGTGCTTCTTGTTAGCTGCTCTCACAGCTGCTAAAACAGTGGTAGCTTGTCGCTGGAATCCACCACATACATTATCAGTGTGGGAACGGCTTCACTCATACCGGGACATCCCACAGTTGGAGCTTTCTACAACCCAACTACATTATGCCAAATCATGAAATATTACCTGCTGGTCAAAGCTACAAGAGAAAATGGTTTGGTGGTTCTTTCAGTTTTGCTTTTACACATTGTGCCTGCTTTTTTGACTCCTTCAGAATCATATTATTTATCTATGTTATATTCTTCTTTACCTGGAACTCAGCGGTCTTGGGGTTGGAGATATGAACCGCCCTCGTCTCCGAGATCTTCTTTCCAAGCTTGTCTGCCACATCTTCTACAGAACACTACAGGAAGAGAGGGGGGACAAATTGCTTTGAGAAATTTCCAAGCAAGACGCTGTAACTTCAGGGCTATGAGTGACCATTATGGGATAATGCTAAATGCCATTATTTAGCGTTTAGCTCAATGTACTGAAACAGTAACACACGTGGATCACAGTCATAATGTTGGCGAGCTGACTCAGTGATGCCTGTATAATCATAATTATATTTACTGGAAGTGTGCAAGCGTTAGCGTACATTAGTCATCATAAGCTACTGGTTGTACCGGACCAAATAGGCCGGAACACAACCCCTGAGGGTGCGTGTGAATTCAGCTTTTCATTTATAAGAGGAAGACTGTGTTAAAAGATGTGTCTTTTTCTTACTAGGGCAAAGTTGAGGGCCTCTGTGAATCCAGCTGCTGCCAGGTCTTGTCTCAACAGCTCTGTCAGTTTATTCAGAGGGAACTGTAGACACACACAGCACACACATGAGAATGTGCTGAAGATTTGACGAGATGCAGATAACTGATTGCACACACACACATCAAATAGGCAGAAGAAGACACAGTAACCTGGCTGGCAATGGTGTAGGTGCGCGGCGTGGTGCGGGTGATGTTGTTGAATCCGTAGGCCATGGCGGCGTCCTCCATGATGTCACATGCGTGGATGACATCTGGGCGCGTGGGCGGGATCTCAACCTCGATCTCGTCGCCGACACCTGTAGCCTTGGAGCGCAGACACATCTTTGTCAGCAGCTGGGCGATTTTCTCAGTCGACTCACTGTCGGGAGAAAACAACACAGACGCTGCTCATTAAAAAGTGTGACTCATCGGGATTCGGAGGATACACTACACAATATCTTTATCATGGCATTACATCTCTGTCATTATTTCACTGGCATATTTTGGCGTGGCGACATATGGGCTAAACTTCAGTAATTGGAGAAATTCTCACACTCCGACAGCTGCCTCAGGGTCTTTTTCCAGGTTGCTGTTGGGGGGTCACGTCCCCTCAATTGCTTCTCATCAAAATCATGAACTGCTTTGCTTTAGCAAAACATTTTAAAGCATCCAACTATTCCCTCTATTTCTGCCACACAGCTCAGTGCTGCTCTGATGACACGTTAATGGTGGCTCATATTTTCATATTGTTTTGGGGTGTTACCACTACGGACACTTCTGGATCTGTTGTGTTTTTGTCTGCTGATTTTTGACAGCATGACTTGAAGCTGCACTCTCTCCTTTATGTGAATAAAACCTGTCCCTGAACAGAATGAAACAAGCAGTCTATAGCTATTAATGCTGTTAATTATGTAAATGATCATATCTCACAAACACTTACAAAAATGCTCGAGCATAATGCCAATTGTAAGGATGCAATCTAACACTACAGCTCAAACACAGGCATTTTGAGGCTGTAGTTGGTACTGAATAGACTGAAATATATTGAGATTTGGTTTTTTTTACAAAGAAACGATTTGTTGCAGGGCTGCTATTGTAAACTGTTTGTACCTAATAAACTGGTAAATCCTTGAATTTGCATGTTGATGCAAAAAGTCCGACAAAAGCAAAATGAAATAAAGCTTATCAAAGTTTACCTGTAGGCACTTTCTATATATTCTACCGTTATCTCCCGCTCATATACAGAGGAGGTCTAAATGACTCACTTGATGCCAACTTTTCGGTTGACGAACTCGCTGGTCAACTTTTCCGTCCTGTAAGCCAGCTCCTAAAGTTCAAACCAGGAAACAACACCGCGGGATTAGAGGACAGTCAATCAAATTCATGTCACATTAAACAAAAAGGTCACAGTGCAAGATGATTGGAGTGGATACAGTACCGGGTATTTGATGGTCTTGCCATCTGGGTACACCACCTCAGCCTCCTCCACCCTGACAGAGCAAGAAACAGAGGAATATATCACCCTCACTGTAATGCTCTCATATTCCATCACTTAATATAAAGAGATTAAATCAGTAACTTCAAGGACACACGACACAAAACCTTTAAAATGAAAGTCTTACAAGAACAGTTTAGTATTAGATAAGTTGCTAATGTCACTACACCCTAATCTGTGATGTAAGCAGGGCTGAGTTCAGCAAGACAGAGTAAACAGGAAGTTTAAAAATAAATGAGCAAATCTTTGAATCTGGAACATAAAGCAAGAAGGGTTAAATGAGGTCCAGCTGATGCATTTGACAGCTGATGGGAAACAGCGTCTGTTTTATTTTATTTGCTTATTTGACAGGGACAATGCACAGCATCTTGGCTGCTCCAGAATCAGCTATAAGCTAATCTACATCTGTACTCTGCCGGCAGGAACCAGAGCAAAACATTTCTGTTAAGAGAATTAAAACTGCAGTATAAAAACACAACTACAAGTAGGGTAAAAGAGAAAAGTTTTCAAACCACAGAGCAGTGCAGCAGTGCTTTTCTGCCCCACATCAACATTTTCTGCCTCTGAGCAAAGTTTCAACTCAAAATACAGAGATGGTTCACAGTTCTTGTCCGTTTTCGAGAAGATGACTATCTCAGATTTGAGCCAGATACGTGACTTACGTGAACGGCTGTGAACAGTACTCGCTGAACATGGTCACCATCATGTCCAGCACAATCTTTGCCTGGAGAGCACACAGCAGAAGAGACAAGATTGAAGTCAGTTTTCCTTACATGAACTACAGATATTGGGATTTCTCTGCTCTCCTCTCGGTCATACCTTGGTGAGGTCTGTGGCCGTGCACTCGATAAAGACGTTCTTTGTCTGTAGGGAGATTTTTGTGTGGTCACCTGAGAGAAAAAAAAAAATTTGCTATCATAAGACTTCACACAAAAAAATGACAGTATTATTAAAGCACTTGGGTTTAAAAAGCCTATTTTTTCTCTGGTATTTTTGACTGTCAGATGTTTCTAACCTCCCAATCTTACATGAAGTGTCTATTGTGTGCAACAGAGGCAGAAACCAAAGCCAGAAATGAAGGCCGACACATGAAGACAGTGACGACACTCACCATTGATGATGGGAGGCATGGACAGGACGATGCCATTGCTGTCGTAGATGACGGGGTACACAGGCTTGTTCTCAATAATGTGAAGGTAATGCTTCAGGTGGCTGTCTGCCTGTATGAATCAGAGGAACAGCAACAAGTTAACACCGCTCCAAAAGTCAAACACCTCTTCTAAAGCAACATCCAGACAACTAGCTGTTCACCTTGTAGAGGCTCATGAGCTCAGTGGCCGTGTACTCTTTGGTCTGGTTGAGGGGTTTGAAGCAGATGTCTCCTGGAGGTTTGGCTGTGTATGTGAAGGGACCAGAGATGGTGTCGAGGTCGTGGGTCCCGATGGCCACCAGGCTCCTCTTCCTGCACGCAAAACACAGTTAATGGTTGGATGATGTTAAATTAAACGGAAAAATGGTGGCATATTTTCTGCCACAGAGAGCAGAAACCTGACGACATGTCTAACACTGATCACAGCTTTTAAAGGAGCCACTGAACACATCAAAGCAGACATTACTAAGTACTTTTACTGTAAAGCTGAAAAGATTAGTTGATTAATTAATTACTGCATCGACAGAATATTAATCAGCAACTATTTTCAAAATAGATCATAATGCTGAGCTCATTTTCTTCTCTTACATCATTGTAAACTGAGTCATTCATTTTCTGTAACCGCTTATCCTGTTGGGGGTCGTGGGGGGACATTCGGCGAGAGGTGAGACAGGTCACCAGACTATCACAGGGCTGACACATAGAGACAGACAACCATTCACACTCACATTCACACCTACAGACAATTTAGGGTCACCAGTTAACCTGCATGTCTTTGGACTGTGGGAGGAGGCCGGAGTACCTGGAGGAAACCCACACTGACACAGGGAGAACATGTAAACTCCACACAAAGGGGCTGCCCAACCCAACACAATTTTCTGGCACTTTTCAAACCAAAAAATTAATCGATTAATTGAGACATAAACTGAACAATCAGCCCTAAATAACTGCTCCCATATTTTCCTTTAAGCTTGCTTTCTGTTGCTACTTCATTACCTGATCTGTAACTGCAGCTTGAAATAAAACATGAACATGTCACCAAAATATCAAACAGGACGTGGCAGCATCTGTACGCTGCTTCCATTGTATGTTTATAACAAAGTGCATGAAACAAATTCAGGTTGTTCAGGTTGGACGAGGCAGATCCACCCAACTAAGTGACTACAAAAGACTTTATAAAACAGGTTACGACTGGATGCAATTCAACTGACAGTTACCACATTTCCTGCAGTTACTTCTGAATGACATTTATTAGCAGAAGCTGACACAAGTATTCCAGGCATGCAGTCGCACTGCGTGCACCACCTAATCTGACCTGCAGATGTTTTGATGGAGTTTGTCCTGCAGCTCGATGAAGCTGTCGTAGCGCTCCTGCGTGAAGGTGATGTTCCTCAACACTGCTGCCACAGCGTGGGGTCGCACTGCCACCGTCTGCACAGAACAAGCATGGTAGTAAAAAACGTAATGTTGTACCGTCATAAAACACACATTGATTTGATTTATAGAGCAAACTAATGATAGCTGCACAAACTGCTTGTTTCTGTTAAAGATTATGAATGTTACCACCCACCTCCTTCGTGATAATCAGCCTCTGAAGCTTCCCGCTGACTGGGCTGACACGTCTGTAGCGAGGTGCCTCCAACCTGCAACACAAATACAATGTCTGTAGCCACAGTGACATAGTCTGCATGCAATACACCCGCAACGGAAAAATAACTTGTATCAAAGGTAGTCTAACACAGTTTTAATTCCATCAATACATAGTCATACATTTTCTTCCTTACTTTGGAGAAGTGCACTTTTATGTTTCTCTGTTGTGTCACCTCTGAATGGAACTGGTCAAACTCTGCATGCATTTAGCAATTACCCTTCACCTGTAGCAGCCGCAGCAGCATACCAGTTCCAGCATACAGGAAACCACCACTCACTTGTTCTTGAAGACCTGCAGGCCACGGACCAGCCCCTCCAGACAGAGCAGGTCATAGCGGTTAGCTGGTACATCGATCTTGTACAGGATGACGTCAGATGCTCCTGATGCCTTGGTGTCGCCCTGCTCTCGGCTGATTATCTCCTTCTCTGAGGTCTGGAACGGGGTCAGAAGCGAGTTCACTGGTTACATGTGACAGCTCAGAGGATGTTGTGCACACAAATGTACAAACACAGGTATGATGGGTGTTTTTTTTTCACTTTTTCTTTTATTTCTTGCCATTTCAAGAGCAATGAAAGGATATGCTATATGGAAAGGTGTCTGTAAATACAAAGTATATTTTCAAGAGATGCTCACAGTGACTATGTTTAAGAGTGTTTTAAATTTACACCTTCCTGCCTGACACGGTCACCTACATTGTACATCTGTACATGAAAGCTAAAATCTCTAGGATTGTGTCAACTGCAAGCAAAATTGTTGGCAGGCCACAAAAGCCCTTGACTCAACTCCTCACAGAAAGGACAAGGAAGAAAGCAGGGCGCATCTTAGCAGATAGATCCTCTCTTCAGCTAGTTTAAGCTCCGCGAGGTGCCATGTAGTAGGGGTGTGCCCTGTCATATCGCCCACGATAATACCGGTATAATTTTTAATAGGATATGAAAATTCATATTGTGATACTTGCAGCCTTTTTCACTTGTTAACATATTGACGTTATACTGTTACCCATGGCAACAACAAGTATGACTGAAAGCGATATTATTCTCGACTCTGCGGTGGTTCCAAAAAGAGGAGCAGCTTCAGTAGTGTGGAATAAACTGTGGCATCCTGAATGTTTTATGAACAGCCCCGGACTTCTCAGACTCTTTTAGTGACTTACTGCTCAGAGGGAACTCATTCAGCGGCTCCTCTGGCAGCAGCACAGCGTCTCTCCCTCTCCTCTCTAGCCGTGCGCACACGGGAGCCGGTGTCATCATGCGATTGTGTCATAAACCTTAATGTAAACCTATGTGACGCTCGTGGCTCAACAAAAAACTCCATATATGTGACTGTGTGATAGTTGTGGTATCATAACAGCCTGTCACAGGTTACAGCCTGATGATTAGAGAAGAAATGGCAAAGCATAAAAGTCCAGGTGGGAAAAAAAACAACTCAATCATTTAGGATTATACTAAACGAAGGAAATCCCCTGTTGATTTATATAAATAGATCCCAGGGGACTTTTTTTGCATTTGGGAGCTGTTTAAATGTGTAATTTGTGGCAGATTTTACTCAGTTGAACTATTAATATTGTAAACACAATCTGAACCTCACTCTGAGTTACTGTTGTTGTCCACAAACTAAAGAAATTCATTTTTCATATCCTCAGGAATATCGTTATCACAACAATACCCTGAAATATCGTGATATTATTTGAGAGCCGTGGCGCCCACCCCTAATATAGGGCCCCTCTGGCAACTACAAATGTTTTCAAGAAGTCCTTCGAGCCAAATACCATCAATATTCTCAACTGAACAAAGTAACTGATTACTTTTAAACCACAGACAGATGCTGGCATGAACTAAATTAATGTGTAAAGTTCCTAATGATCATGTGTATGTGTGTTTTACTAACTGCTTGTCTTTTTTATTATGTTTGTCTTCTATGTTTGCTTGGCTGAAGATAAATGTTCAAAATGGTGGACATAAACATCTATTCTGTGAGAAGGGTGTATTGTGATCATGGAAAGGGACCATGTTAGGATACACTGTGATTTAACCTCCTTTAAACACAATATACTCACAATCTCATCCAGCTCCAGCCCAAATTCAAAGCACAGCTCGTCAAACTCTTCATCGGCTAAAACAAGCAACAAACAGTCATCATTAAAAACAGATTTACATCAGTACCAACCTGCTGCTGTCTTTATTTTGCCCTGCAGCAGCAGCAGCTAGCTCAGATTTAAATGACAGGAGCCGGGGCATGATGCAATCACGTTGACATCTAACACAGAGATGTCAGCGCACTAAATAAGACTTATTTTAATAAGCATAAAAACGCTAACATTAAAAATTGAATCCATGCACTATTTTCTTTAAATTATGTCCCTTTCTCATTCAAGACGTTTTTAATAAAGCTAGCTAACAGGTAAAGTTAGCCGCTCGTGAGCAGCTGCTGTGTTGCTAGCCTTCATGCTAACTAGTTTAGCTAGCACTCTTGACCTCCTCCGTCTTTTAGAGGTAATATTACACTAAATAAACAGGCAGATATGTTGTCCGTGGCTTGAATATGTAGTAAAGATGACTTACTGTATGTTCTGCCCAAAGCTGTGAAGAGAAGATCCCTTTTTACTCCGACAGTCGGCATGTTGGCTGCTAATCCTCCTCAGCCCGGTGGGAAAGGACCCCAGCAGCCGGCTGCAGCTGCCTGCTGCGGTGCCTGAGTGAAAATAGAGACACTGGATTCACACGTCATCAAGTTAGTTAAATGTAAATAATTCAATCTGGAATAAAGTCGTTTGAGAGATAAGAGATAACAGACGATATTACCATGACTTATTTTACTTGTTTATTAAGTTAAGTACAGTCTGCATAATAAAAAATGAGGGGAAACACACTAAATTAAACCCATATAACCTTCTTTGTGTAGTTAAATGTTGTTGATTTTTTTTCTGTCAAAATACATTCAATCTAATTAATATACTTTTTCATAAATAATACTGATTAATGAGAACACACATAGTGATTGTAATTACACAGATCAGCCAAAACTGTCTGCGTTCTGCCTCTACCCACTCTACCTGCGAGCCGCGCCCCCCTCATCAAGATAACTCCACTCACCTGTGTCCTCATCCATGCATATAAGCACCTGCCTTTCCCTCTGTGCCCAGATTGTTCTTTGACAACATGCAAGACAGTCCAGCACTTACTCTTGGCTTGATTCCCCAGTACCGACCCTGCCGTCTCCTCTACTCTGGCCTTCTGTCTGTGACTCTGTTCCTGCTTCCCGTCTGCTCGGCTCTGTGGCTGCATGGTGCAACACCAGTCCTGCATCCCTCACTTCTTCTGGTTCTGCTATCTATGTCTGACTTCACGCCACTACCAGCGTCTAGAGAGACCCCCTGCACTAACGGTACAGTCCACAACTCTCAGACCGCTTCCAAGTATTGCCTGCCTGCTCTTGCCACATTCACTCACCACTGGAACCCAAAGACCCCCAGAACTGTTGCATATTTGTGTAAGCAATAAATGTCATTACCAAGTGTCTGTCTACCTCTGAGTGCTGTATTTGGGTACAATCACACTCCATGACAAAAACAACCAGTGTTGGGTGAAGTGAGTAACATTGATCATTTTGTTTCAACTTGACACCCTCCACTCACCCAAACACTGCTGTGGGCTAAGTAACCCTAACGGTATTCCCTGATGGCAGGGACCCCCTCAGCAGAAACATGTGCCATGCCACACCACAAAAACTGCTCAGGATTGGCCCGAGGAACGTGACAAAAAGCTCAAGGTATCGACCTGGCCTCCAAATCTCCCGCACCCCAATCTGACTGAGCATATTTGGGAAGTGCTGGTACCCCACCCAACAAATGACAGGTCTCAAATGATCCGAAGCCAATGCCCCTGGAGCCAGACACCACAGGACACCTTCCAGAGGTCATGTGTCCAGAAACATGTCCACTCCAGGGAGGCCCCATCGTAGATTAGGGGTACCTCTGAGGTACCAGCACGATGCTCGCTCAGATTTGGATCTGGGGAATTTAGAGGCCAGGTCGATGCCTCTAGCTTTTTGTCACGTTCCTCAGGAACCATTCTCGAGCAGTTTCTGTAGTGTGGCACGGGGCATTTTCCTGCTGGGGGGCCTTTAATCTTGATCTGCAGAGGTGTTTGGTTGGGTGGAGCACATCAAGAGGCATCCTCATGAATTTCTGGACCAAAAGCTCCTCCAGGGGAACATTGCATTGTAACAAGATGATCAATGTTACTCACTTCACCTGACAGTGGATCTAATTTTTTGGGCTGATCGGTATATGCAGGGATGCAGGATAATATTGGCACGTGATCGGTATTGTCCAATATTGGCTTTAAAATGAAATGGGAATAGGCCAACATGCCTGTTGTTAATTTGCACAATGAATGAATATTACATACACTGAAACATATTCATGTCTCCATCTGCTGGTGGGCCATCATGATAAGAGTATGCATGTATGATATGACAGAAGATACTTTATCACTAAAATTAGGTGGGAAAAAAGTGGATATATCAATATTGGTATTGGTTATCGGTCAAATGAGTTGTTACATATCATGTTGGATATTGGCAAAACATCCAGTATCATGCATCCCTGTAATTATGCCCTTTAGAAACTGAAATTTACTAATACAAATTACAATTTAAAAAAAAAAAAAGAGAAACAATATGCAGGGCAATGTAGCGTAACAATGGGATGTCATATTAAACAAACTGCTCAGTTCCATTAAACTGTCATGAGTGACAGGACATGCAGTTAAGTATACTCCTGACAGCAGGCTGTGCATCACTCAGAGCCACTGATGACACTTATTTTTAGTGAGCCTGAGGAGAGAAATGTTAGTGGAGTGTCTGAAGGTCAAATTGTACATCAGAAATATGTTGCTATTATCCAGCATGTATAGAAGTTGCTTAGAAACCACGTTCTCAAGGACTTTAGTCACAGAAGTGCATGACAGCAAAGAATCAGTAAGTAACAGGGACAGTATAAGGAAGATATTCACAATAATCATGACAGATTTTGACACTAACAATAAAGTGGAAACAGTGCAGTGAGCCTTGGTGCATTTTTTCCACTTATAAGTCTGGTGGTCAGTCTGCCGCCTGCTTGTCTCTCTGTCTCCATTATCTACATCACACTGCCACTGCACGACACCGCAGAGTGAGTCATCACGCTGCCACGGTCGCACCTTCATCATAGCTATATTTCTATTGAGACACAAAGGGGTGTGACATTTAAGGTAAATATTCATAATGCATGAGAGATATTAGAGAATAAAGACAAGAAATGACAGATATTTACACAGATAAACTGAATTACATCATTATCAGCATCATGCATCAGGATTGTGTGCAGAAGGTTGCACTCGCTGCTCTGACAACTCCCACATGTGTGTATAAATGTAAGGTGAGGCCCTGGGCATCATGGATATTGTTCCCAGCCGTGCACGTGCTTGCATGTGTGTGTTTTGGTGAGGTCAGATCTTCAAATCTGGGTCAAAGAGGTTTTTTTTCCAGTCATGATATTCTGTGTTCTGTAAAGTCTGACATTGTGCACGGTCACATTTTAATGGCTGTGTGCGTGAGTGCCGTGCGCGTGGCCCCGAGCTCCTTTTGACTGTTAGTAACCCCTATGCAGTCACCTCGAGCCCTATTTCATCTGGCCCGGCCCCCAGCACGCGCCACCTCCATGAGTCCAATCATAACGCAGGGAATGCCTGCCCCCCCCCCCCCTCCCAACCCGCTATCCATCCTCATCCAACACGACGCGCGAGTCACTTCCGGGCTCAGAGCAGGCTGCAGGGTGTGATCCCAGCGCTCAGATGAGAGCCGGTGGATGTTGGGAGTCGCATCTGTCCGCAGCTGGATCCTGGATGAACTGACACCTGTGGTAAGTTTCTTTTGTCGGTGTTTGTGACGCGCGTGAGAACCCAGATGTGCGTGATGCTGCAGCTGCGTCAAGTTGCACGAGCAGGACGGAGACAGCTGTGGAAGTCACGAACTTTTACTAAAAAGTAAAACACGAGACTTCACGTGCGCCTGAAAGTATTTGATGTTAGTGAATGCGGCACGGTGCCATTTCCTATTTATGTAACTTAATATTATCAGCTGAAGCAAAGCGTGGGAAGAGAGTCACCAATATAGCCTATTTCATATTTTTTAACCCTCTCCTGAGAGCTGTTTTTAAATGGCATTGTGTTCAACTTTCATTCTTAGTTAGACACAAGGCTGTATTTGGTTACCTTCATTACACAGTCTATACGTCCACTGTTGGTGTTTTTGGACGAAATTTGGTAATTATGTCCTCTGGCCAACACCTTAAACATTATTTTACCATAAGCATTTATGAGCTCTTAATTAGCAGCGTTCAAAAATGCAGCAACAGGAGTTGGAATATTTTATTTTGAAAGTGTAAACCGGAAGTTATCTTGTCATTGTAGTGTAATTGACTTGTTAACTTGTTAATGAGCTTGGATGTTGCAGCTTGAGCATCTGTGGCTTATTGCTGACACCACCATTATAATATTATCTAAATCAGTTTACTTTCTTGTCATTATTAAGATTTATTTCAACTTATGATACATTAGTGTCTGTCAGTGTTTTCATCAGGGGCGTTTCTATGAGATTAGGACACCTACACAGTTTCAGGGGGGCCTTGGGGGCTCCTCCCCCAGTAACTTTATTATCATTATTATTTATTTTTTACATTTTATTTTCCAGATTAATTCTGAATTGTGATGTTAAAAATATTGGTCGTTGTCGATATTGATTAGTAATGAGTAGAAACAGAATACTTGGGAACTGCTACCAATAATATTTAGTATATAATATTTAATTCTGAGGCACTTGTACTCGAGTACTTTTGTTTTATGCTAATTTATATTCCACTATATCTCAGGGGTGGGCGATATAACGACTATGTACGATATATTGATATATTTTGAAGCACGATAAAGATTAAGACAATACTGTTTATGTTGATGCAGTTACACCTGCAAAACACTAGTGAGCAGTGGGGTTTCTGTGAAGTGCTGTAAAGTTTAGTTGATTCAAAACACACATTAAACACACAATTTCAAACACAAGTGCACAAATCAGCTTCACTATAACTCGCAGCATTCACAGACAAACACTTGTCTTTATCTGGACACATTTTCCCCACAAATACAACATGCTAACATTATTAGCACAAGCCTATGGCATTTTACATTGTATAAATTAGCCCAACATTTTACAAAGGTAAGGGTACATTATATGGCTCCATTACAACTCACAAGTTTCACTGACAAAACAACTGTCTTATACTAAACGCGTTTTCCCAACAAATACAACATGCTAAAGTTATTAGCACAAGTCTATGGCATTTGACGTTGTATAAATTAGCCTAGTGACGAGCGGGGATTTCCTCTGCTCATATGAAGCCAGGATAAATCACACACAAGACTTAAAATGATATTTTTGTGGAGGTTTTCTTATCTGTGAAATTAAAGTAAATAAAAGCTTAGTTTCCACTGAGGGAAATGGTTTCAGCTTACAGAAATAGACAGAAAGTCTGCGTCTCCGCAACGTGTAGTAACATTTCTTTGGAGGTGCACATCATGTACAACTTAGGCTCTACATCTCTACATTTATCTGTCTGCTTTAGTGACTTTGAAAACATAGATTAATAATACAATATATAATCAACTAACACATGGTGATGTATATTTATAGATTGAACTACTACAGCAGTAGGCTATATTAAGCATTTAACATAAGCTCCATCTTCACCAGTGCAAGCGAGGAGAATATAAGTCTGCATTATTTTAGTGTTATACTCTAAGTAAATATATTCGCACAGTAATGAGTGAGAAGAGTTTGGTTTTTATTTACTTCACTTGTTTATTCTGTTGTCAAGAAACTTCTGTTGATTTAGTTGTTGTATAAATAACCATACATCTAAATCATGAAGAGACTTTACAGCAGAGAAAGGACAGGGTTGGTGACCGGCATGTTTGCCTGTAGTTTGTCACCACACGCACACAAAAGCAGAGAAAAGCTGCCGTCTGATCCACATAATCCAGCCGATTCTGTGCTTTCACTCTCCATGAAATCACACTTAAAACTCTTCAGCTGTTTTGCAAGCTTTTAATTATGTCACCGTTTGAAATGAGCAAATACACTTGATATGTGCAAATCTGTCCCGCACACGCACAATCACACCACAAACATCCCCTCTTTCTCCTTCTTTCTCATACATACACACGCGCACACACACACAGTCTGACCCTTGAGACCGAGTCGTGTGTTGCTGCGTCGTTTCGCCACAATGGCTATGTTGAACTTTCTGCAAGACTGCAAGGCCTGCCTGCTTAGCTGTGTGGGTGAAGGCACGATGACGTCGCCGCACAAAAGACCTCATTCACACAATCTCTTTAGGAAGCAATGATTCCCTCATACACACACAAACACACACACACACAAACGCATGCTCACCACACCACTACACAGACCATGTCACAATATTACTCAATTAATCCAGTGAGTGGAGGCTGCCTGCAAAGCGCCTGCTTATTGCATAAAGCACCCATTGAGCAACTGCCCGCCTACATATTGCGACTATACCCGCTTCTCACTATTAAAGGTAAGAGATTAGAGTTATGCTTGTGTGTTGCTGTGGTGCAAAAGAAGGTCTTGACCTTTTACTGAGACAGAGAGGAGTTAGACTTGTTAATCAGATTGTGTGCTTGGATGTTTCGGAGAGACCCGGGCCAAGCGCCTGTTTGTCTAAACCAGATTTGACCCGTTTCTTCTGGTTGATAAACGGCCAATCAAGGCTGCAAGTGACAAGACAAGTGATTACGATGGATGTTCTACTCACTCGGATGTTTATTTATTGCAAAGCAGCGTGATTAAATGTGGCTCTCCATCTTTATACAAAGCTTAGCTGACATGTCGTCACAACTCCTGCCTCCTTCTCTGACTGCATCACCTTATCTCTCTGGCCAGCTGACCAGTTGTCAGTGCGCACAGTCGTGCCTTCCACTGTTATGTCATACTGTCCTGACATAGTGCTGAAATGAGTAGTTGATTGTTGACGGAGAATTAATCATTAACTGCTTTTTAAATCATCAATAAATTGTTCAGGACACTTTTTAATCCTATGAAACCTGGAGCGACATCACTTTTGCAAGTATTTTAACCTTTGAACCCTGAACAAATAGATGAGTGTGATTTCTGTCAAAGACATGGGGAAAAAAGGCAACGAGCAACTTGGTAAGAAATGTCCCATAAATTGCTGAATAAAAGATTTAGAATTAATTTTTTTTAAAAATGGGAAAAAAGAAAAAAAGCTAGAGATAAACTGTATTCATGATTATTATTATTACATATTTAAAATTACATGTTACAGGTTATTAGACTTATTTCACACTTTTTTCAGGCCACGCCATGTTTGTTTTTTTAACTTTCTTTCTTCTTTTTTTAACTAATTTTAAAAGTTTTGAATTTTTTTCTTTTACTAATTTCTTGCAACTTTTTGGGGTCATTTCTTCTTTCGCTGCTCATGGCCTTGGTCCCAGGTTTTTAAGAGACATCAGGCCAATTTGCTCAGGTTTCAAAGGGTTAAGCAACTCTGCCAAACATTTACTGCTTCTCACATGTGGGTATGTGCAGCTTTTTTCAGTTTTAAAATATGTAATTTTAATATCTTCTGGTTTTTGAATAATAGTCATCCTAAATTAACAATATGATTATATGACTGTAGCATATTTGGACTGGCTTATTTTGCAATTCTCTGACTTAGGGGGTGATCACACAGAAATGAGACGCTAGAGACGTGGACGCTTCAAAGACGCTTGAAACGCTGGTAGCGCTTATTCAATGCGCGCTAGCTACTGGCGTTGACGCTCAAAAAAGCTGAAAATATTCTAACTTTTCGGCATCTACGCCCGTTTAAAAAGAAGCGCCTACAAAAACGCGCATCTAAAAAGACGCTGGAAAAACGCCCGTCTAAAAAGACGCCCACGTGCTCTTTGCTCGTACATACCAGCTCCTGTAACTCTTTTTCTCCGCTCCTATGGCAGCTTGACTCCTCGCCTCACCACTGAGGCATAAAGACAACTCTGTAACTGTTGCTGTGTCTTGTGTGTGATGGAGAATGGATGATGAGAGACTCGTTGTTGAGGTCGACAAATATCTCGAGCTAAACAGCCCACAATCCTGTCGCTATATAGATGATAGCCAAAAAGATATTGTTTAGCGAGTCATAGCCCTGGAGATTGGCTCTTTAGGTGAGAAATTAAGTTTAATTAGGGGCTGGCCAAACATGATTTCAAGCAAATGCAGAGGTATAAGTAAGTAATAAGTTTGGGTGGTCGTCTGTTGACAAGCTGCAGCGCAACACGTGTGTGCAAGGGACGACACTTGACTCTGATGCCTTGTGTGGCTCTGAAACGAGCTTTCCAAGGTGTGAAAAAAAATCACAGATTGAGTTTGATCCTTCAAGTTTGTAAGTGAGAGCCTGAGTTACAAACTGTGTGGGTGGAGTTTGAAGTTTAGAATTGGGTGTTTACCATTCAGAGGGTCTAACAAAATAGATTATGGGAAACCTGGATTCCAGTGTTTCCAGAGACTGACCCTGTGCTGCTTTGATTTTGACCAGACTTTTAGAAATCTCTCTTGAAGAGCATTACTAAATTGCTTGAGTAGCCCTTCAGCATTCAGTCTAAAACAATCTCAAAGGCTTCAGATTTAGTGCATTTAAAACTGTTCTTGCAGCAGACCTCAAACTTCTGCACATTGTAAAAACAACAGGAGAAGACTCTGAAGTCTGCCCGCTCCATGCTCTGCTGATGCTCTGCTGATGCTCTGCTGATGCTCTGCTGATGCTCTGCTCTTTTCATCTGGTCTGATAGTTTGTTTAGTTTTATAGTTTGTTCCTCCTCTGTGGCCTCCAGTACATCGACCTTGACTCTCAGCAAATTAAAATGAAACCAACGAGCAAACAGTGGATGATAGCGGGCGATGAGGTAGAGCATGTCCTCCACCAGGGTGCAGATTTGATGAGCTGTGGCGTCCCGTGATAAAGCCAGGCATCCAGGCTGGGAAACAAGACACCGAGTGAAACAACAGCGCTGCAGAGTCGGCGTCCCGCAGGGAACAGATGGTAGTCTGGGAGAGCGCTGTTGGTAAAATCCTTCATTTATTTATGAGTCTCAAAGGGACACTTGAGGGATGAGTGTATTTGGGAGACACAGTGAATGTCAGCGGGCAGTTTTGTGAGGAGGAAGATGTGGAGCTTCAGAGGAGTCTCCCTCATATGAATAATGAATTACTGCTGCTAGAATAGACAGCCTACAGAGTGTGTATGTGTGTGTGTGCATGCTCACACCATCTTGACAGGGGGCATGTTTGTTTTTTTAGCTGCATGATTGTAAAGATTGACTGAATAGTAATGTCAATATGCATTATGGGTATTTCTCACACTGGTTGTTAAGTGGCAGTTTTAAACCTGTTCAAACACACCTAGCCGCACTGATAAGACGCTGTTCAGAACTCTGGACAGCTCCCAAACTCTGTCATATGTTACCGTCTCCATCACAACCCTAGTTCGTCTACGTCCAACGATACAGTAGTGGTACAATCAAAACTAGGACGTGAGATGAATTTTAGAAACAGTCATACAGCTGGGTTGCAGTGATATGCCGTTTTAAGGTATACCGTGATACAAAGGTGACGGTTATCATACTGAATACATTTGCTTATGTATGATATTGAAAAAAATATGCAAGTGGATGGAGGATCTCACCTTTATTTACGTATTGTCAAAGGGGAAACTTTTTACACATACTTCTATTTAACAAAAAAAAGGTTTGTTTTATAGTAATAAAACATTTGTTCACCCCAAAATAAACCTGGTTATTGTGCTGGGAAAATGTCAGATCATTGCAACCCTATATGCAGCACAGTTGAAGAGAAAAAGTACCAGCAGGGTTCAATGTTTTTTTGTTTGTTTGTTTATGTTTTTTTCCTTGCCTGGTCAGGCAAGTATGTTGCCTAAGACTTAAGGTAATTATCATGTTTAATTTTTATTTAACTTGCACAGAACCCAGTTATGTTCCAAACACAAATATTGTAGTGGTGGATTTCTACACCAAATGCACTCATAAATCACTCATAAAAATAAAATGAAATAAAAAATAAGAAATAAAAAAAGAAAATAGAAAATAAAAAATAAAATAATTTAAATTAAATTAAATTAAATCAAAATAAAATGGATTAGGATAACGTTATTTGTTTATTCATTTTTGTTCATTCCACTGGACGAATAATCTTGATGCAGAAATCACTTACCAGTAAAAATGACAATAAATGGTTTTAACAGACCTTTTTTCAACAAAAAACATGAGATTGTTTATTTTTGATGAGTAATTAACTCGTATCAATGAGTACAGAGATGCTCTAAACCACCCTGCATATTTAATTTGCAAAGTATTTGTCATCACTGCTCAGAATATCCTCAATTTTTGAAGCATATCCAGAAAACAGTGTGTTGAAAACCTCCCTACAAAGAATATTCTTTGTACATAATCAATAAAATGTATTATAAACTGATTGTATCATTAGAAAATCAAATCAGAACTGTATTTCCCTCGTTCATTTTCCAATAATTCAGATCCACTGTCTCTTCTAATGGATGGATATTTAAAAAAAAAAAAAAAACTTGAGTAAAAGCTATAAATCTTTCATATGATATTTTGACATGTATACGGAATATGACATCTCATACTTTAAACACAGTTTAAACACAAATTATGAGCTTAAATGATACGATTTAAAGACTGAAACGTGCCTTGTGATTCCTCTTTGCCTCACAGTCGACCATGCTAGTTTAAAAAAGGGGGTGTGGCTCACACTGTGATTGGTTTATAGACATCTCATCAAATAAGTCTGTGCACTTAGGTGGCGTCAGACGACAGTAATCATAGATCTAAACATCCTCGAAACGTTACATCCACTGGATAGGACGGCGGATCTGAACAGCTTCAGTAAATGAATCAGAGTCATGGTTCAGGTTATAGTGTGACGTAGATGCAAAGCAACAAACATTCTTGCGTATCGAAAATTTGCTGCAAGTTTCTTCCCAAAATTGCTGCCAGCTGCTCAATACATAGTTGGAGTATCGCCCACATCCTCAAACGCCACCCAGCTAAACACCTGTTACCAGGATAACTGAAATGCTCTGCTCATACATTTTGTTTTTACCCGCCAACATTTTCTGCGAGTGCCCGATCAGTACCGTGCATCTCACAGCAGAGATGAGAAGGAGGCGAGATGGCTCAGCCTGAGCTACTTCCATCATCAGCTCTTGGAAAAACGAGGCATTTTACTTGCAGTCCTTGTTGAGCGCTGCGTCAAAATCCCCCCTAATCTTACGTCAGGGAGTTTAATGGGTACCAGTGTGGCTACTGGATCCACTAACTGGCAGAACACACAATGAGCTACAGCTTGTTCTTTCTGTGTCCTTATCTGTCCCTCCGTTGGCCCCCACTTTCCCTCTAGTGGCCTGTATCCTGTCTCACACACTCAAATATGCTCATTCAGAGACCAGCCGTGCACCGTCTCACACTCAGTGTCGTATACAGCCTGTTTACTGTTTCTTTTTTTTAACTTTCTCTTCTGTTTTCTTAACTTTCTGTTTGTTTTCTCCAATCTGTTCCTGCTGCTTCGTGTCTTTTTGATTTTGATATTTAACAGTCATGACACTGACAGTTACATGTGCTGTACTCATGCTGCATGTGTTCCCAGTGAGTGTGTTGGATACAGGGGCTGGAGGAAGGAGAAGGAACATGTGAAACACAGACAGAGTGGGCCTGTTTGTCACACAGTGGTTTGCAATTGACATTTTCCCTTCTGCTTTTTGTGAGTGCTGGAGTACATGTGACCGAATGTTTGGTTTCGGTTTCTGAATGAGCCGAGATCCTTGTACTTGTGGGTATCATTACGAGTACAGGGATATTTTAACCCTAGTCAAATGTCAGTTGTTGCTCTAATGTCAGATTGATGTCTTTTACCTCCCAGAAGTGTGGACACCAGAGTGTACGAATCAAGCTCTCTGAAAAAAGAAGGAAGGAGGACGAGGGGACAGAGGAAAAGACGGACCGACGACAGTAGAGTACAAACTTTTCTCACAGCTTGTCTTCCTCCACACTCTCACCTCACTGCTCTCCAACATCGTCACAGCTTCACCAAGATGAAGCAGAAGGAGGACCTGAACCCCATGCTGCTGCTCCTCTTCCACCTCATGGTGTGGATCTACACCTTCATCACCTTCCTGCCCTCCTACATCCTCAGCTGGGTCTCCAGACCCGACGGGGGCTGCTACGGCTCCGAGGAGGAGCGAGCCAAGAGGGCCAAGGCCCGCTCGGTGCAGGGACGTCCCGAGGGACCCTACCGGGCGGTGAGTGCCACCAAGAGGTTGGTGACATCGCTGCACCCTGGAGTGGACACCCTGGATAAGGTGTTTGAGCACGCGGCCACGAGGTTCCCACACAGAGACTGTCTGGGGACGAGGGAGGTGATCAGTGAGGAGGACGAGCGACAGAGCAACGGGAAGGTGTTCAAGAAGGTAAAGAGTGATGCAGGAAGTGCGGTTGTAGAAGTAACGACACAGTAAAGCATGCAAGGGAACACGATCTAATGAGTGCAGAGATAAAAAGGGTATTAAACCCAATATCAGAGGTACTTATCTGCTTTCATTACAAGAGTTAAATGAAAAGATTGATACCACTTCCATATCTGTTCATTGCATATAAAGCTACAGCCAGAAGCCAGTTAGTCTGGATTAGCATAAAGACTGAAAACAGGTAACTTTAAACTCCTCATACAACTCTGCAAGAAATCGAATGAGCGGATTATGCACCGTCAATGTACCGCCACTACAAGTGCTTGCAAAAACAAGCTCTTTTAGTGGATGACACTAACGGTGCATAATTGCCAGTGTGACATCACAGCCTGTTTCATGCTGCAGCGTTCTGTCCACATCGTGTAACTGCCTTTCTGTGGCTTTTGGTAAAGCATCCTTTACCTGTCTGTGAGTATCAGAGAGCACAGAAGACAGATTTGCACAATAACATGCATTTCATCCTCACATTGAGTGGTGTCAGGGAGTTGTCTTTTAACAGGGCCAATCCCAGTGTCCAGTGGTCTGCCAAAGAAAATCTCAAATGGGCTGAGACTACATCTGCTGCAGTACTGGAGCCATTTTAATAATTTTTGTCTCTGTTATTTGGACACAACAACATGGAGGAAAAAATGGAGTTCAGGTTGAAAAATATCAAAGTTTCCCTTTAAAATTGTCACAACAAAAGCACTTCTTGCTGTGGTGATCAGCTGTTTCAGGAAAGTATTTAACTTTTCTTTAGCTTTTTTTCTTGTTTTTTTCCATGGGATTTGTTGATGACAGTGAAAATGTGGAATATTACCAGACTCATCCTTTAATGTGTGTCTGGGGATCTATACCATAGTATTAAAACATCAAAGAACCCAGAACAGAATAAGAGATCATATATCCACAGTGGTGTCTGGGCGTTGCTTCACAAAGGACAGAAAAAGGAAGAATAATTACAATGAATATATTTGGAAATAAAAGTGAGAGAAAACCTAGACAGAGGAAGAAAGGGCAGTCATATGAAAACTGAGCTCCTCACCCTACGGAGAAAACTCATTTCGGCTGCTTGTATCCAGGATCTCGCCGGGTATGGGGACACAGTCCTGGAGGGGAGCTCGCCAGCGTGTGTCTGGTGGCCAGGCCTTGGGCCGTGGGGCCTAGTTGGGCTCAACCTGAAAACAACATGGAGCCGTCGCCCTGTGGGTCCACCACCCGCAAGGACAGGAATCAGGCGTGGTGATCCCTGGTGTCGCAGACTGCACACAGAATAAATGTTAAAAAACTACATGGCTAAATTTTAAAATACCTGGTACGTCTATCTACTTTCCTACCGACGACCAGCCACCTTCAACAAAGCAGGGAAGCAGGCCTGAAATGCATGAAAACAATAAATGTGAGAAACTATAAAACACTACACACAGATAACAGCTTTAGGCCTATCAGTTTTCTGCATCTTACCTCAGTCTTCCCAACACGCCAGCATGGGCCTGAACCAACATCACAGCCTCTGTTCCTCCTCCTCCCTGTATTAAAGACATCACTACCTGTTGCACCTCCTTTTTTCCTCCGTGCCACCTGAGGAGAGGAAACAGGATAAAAAGAGTATGAAAAATAAAATTCTGGCTAAGAGCAGACAGTTTGGTCCCATCATGCAGGCTAGTGGCACGTTTCACATCCATGTCATGTGCTTCCTTTTAGAAAATGTACTAATTTATACAAACACCTGATTCACAGATTATCTTAAAAGCTATTTCAGCATTCAGTGTAAACTTTGCTCAGCAGAAAGCTTTGAAACGTATCAGCATGCTGTTAAGGAGTTAACCAACATTACCCCACTAATCCCAACAGCCTGATCCTTCTAATCCAGTTAAAACCCCACTGTTGAAACCTTTAATGCTGCAAGAGAGCGTGTCTTAGCTGTTTACTGTTCCCAACAAGTGGAACACTGTACACTCATCGCTACAGTGTGCCTCTTTGTGTGCACTACCACGCATGAACCATTAGGAGCCAGTATAACCTCACTCATACATGCAGGAAGCTGCTGTGTGTTTGTGGTTGTTACCTGTCATGAGAGTAGCACTGTGGGGGGAAAAGTAAATCCAGAGGCCTGTGTTTATGTTCCTCTCGTGCAGATGATGGCCATGAAACACTCCAGCATGAGAGAAGGAAGTAGTTGTGTTTGGCAATAGTAAACTGTTGCTCCCTTTCCTGTGTCTTCATAATGTGAAACAGGCCAAACATGTGAGTGTGGGATGTGCTCCTGCGGTAAGATGTACCAGCCATCATGCCTATTGATTCAGTGGCTCAGTACATCCTCTAAATAGTCACAAAAAGAACTCAGTGTGACACTGAATGAACACTAGGAACTGAGCCTTTATAAATACGATGATTTGGAACATTGCATCCTTCCTGTCTTTATATATCGCACCCTTTTATTCCCCTCGTGCTTCATAACTGACAACATGTCTCTCTCATATCCTCCCGCTCCCCTCTGTCCGCCTGCAGGTGGTTCTGGGTGAGTACTGCTGGCTCTCCTATGAGGAGATCCACACGGCAGCGTCGCAGCTGGGCAGCGGTTTGGCGTCACTGGGGCAGCGGCCAAAAAACAACATCGCCATCTTCTGTGAGACACGAGCCGAGTGGATCATCGCTGCCCAGGCCTGCTTCATGTATAACTTCCCATGTAAGTGCAGCTACGTGTGAGTATGGACACAGGAATACACAGAGGAGGGTCCATGGATAATGCCACCACCTCATGAAAAGGGCATAAATTTAAAATCTTTATAACTTTATTTACTACCACAGTTTTTGCCCTTATTTTCAGAGTCATTCCTCATGCTGTCAGATAAAGTTAGTGGTATCAATGGACAACTCACAACTGCACTTTTCCTGTGTGGCCCTCAATTACATCCCAGCTCCCTAAATTGGTAGTGAGTCAAGAAAACTTTGACCTCTGCACTGTTGAGCACTTTCAGTTTTGGTAATACTGCAACTTTAAAAGTGACTCTGTGTACACTTTCTATTCAGTTTTGGCTTTCCCACTGTGCTTATTCCAAATGTGTTTGAATTAGGCTGATTTATAGCTATTTCTGTTTATGTGCGTGTGTGTGTGTGTGTGTGTGTGTGTGTGTGTGTGTGCACGCTAGTGGTTGCAGTGGACAACTTGTAACACGAAGGCCCAGCTGAGCAAAAGAAGGTCAATTTGTCCCTTCTGCCTCGTGTTACATAAGTATCCCACATCCTTCGCTCCTTTTTTTTCTCCCTCCATCCGTTTCATTTTCTCGTGATGGAAACTCAAATACTGATATTTTATACATCGTCACCACTTATGCTTTGGTTGTGCTTTTGACAGAAGGCGTATTTTGTACTGGAAAGTGGTTCTTTCAGCTTGTAAAGAAGTAATCCAAAGAGTAAAATGCTGTAACTGTCAGCCCAACAAAGTTTTTGGTTCCTTCAGGCTAACAGGTCAAGACGAGTCATTCAACGCTAGCACAAAGCTGACTGCTAAAGGGGATATTTTAAGAATTATGACATTAAAAAAAGCAGATTTACTTCAGCAAAATGATCTTCTCGGGATAAAAAGACATTTTTCTCTCTCCCCTGAGGGCTCAGTGCGGAATTACTCTTTAACATGTTTCAGCCAAAGAGTACTTTTTCTTACTATGAGCATCCACGGCGGCACTTTAAGCCCATTAATTCTTCGCGATTGTCCTCGCAGCACCCGTCATTTTCCCCGTGTGCTTCAGTTTATGCTCCATTAAACTGACATGCTTTTAACAGAGCGCTGCGAGTCCGAGCCAATATAGCATCTTTATAAAGCGTCCTTCTCTCTTGCGAACACAAACACTGGCCCGAGGCGGTGCATAACACACAGCGCGGGGGGTAGAAAAGGAGTTAAAGGTTGAGGGAGAGACGGAGGGGAGTGAGGAGAGGGAGAGAAGTGAGGGGTGATGGCGTCAGAAGAGGGGTGAGAGGGTGTACGTGAGCATCTGATGTTGACAGAGGCATCAAGGAGTCAGCCAAAGGCCCCCAGTGAACTCAAACACTCGGTATGTGTGTGTGTGTATGTGTGTGTGTGTGTGTGTGTGTGTGTGAATCATATATTTACTGTTTATTAGCTCTTTGTTCGATGGTAAATCATCCTCAGTGAGTTCTCTGAACTTGTTATGTGAGTTAGATAAAAGAGCAGCAGTTACATCACCACACTCTCTCTACATGAGGCTGGTGTCACATAAAAACACCATAACTTCAGTTTTGGGTGCTTCTAACATCTGAGCGACCTCGTAAAGACCCCGTTTGTGGAACTGAAAAGAGAGCGGCGAAGTTTACACACGGATGAACATCTTACAAACTCTGTCCCTGCTGAGGAAACCCTGGACCTCTGTTAGGATTTCTTGTGTGTGTGTGTTTGTGTGTGTGTCGAGCTGGAGCCCAAACGAGTGTTTAGATCTCACGGCTGGAGGTGTCATGGCCCTCATCCACACTCACTCACGCACACACAGTAGCAGAGCAGGAAGTAGTAGAGCTCCATGACGCAAGACTGTGATGTCACTAAGCCCTGTCCCATAAACCCATGTGTCTGTGTCAGCGTGGAGACGCAGGGTTGAGGACCTCGTTACTCCGTGTTGCTCTACCTCTCCCGGCCTTTCTTCCTCTTTTCATTTGTCTATCTGCCGTCGTTTCCTCATGAGACCGGTGCTCCCTCTCTCCGTCTCTTTCACCCTCTTCCTCTGTGCGTCTCCTGTCGGATGCAAGGGATGACCTGGAGCCAGTTTGCTTCTGGTGCTTTGATCTTTCAACAAACACACACAAACACACGCACACTCGAGCACTTATTCACACAGCAAAAGTCTTTTTTTTAGTCCAGCGCGCTCCACCTAAAAATATGCTGCACTTGAGCTTCACTGTGCAGAGTGTCTACGTTTGACACTCGATTGTTTTCACAATCGTCTGAAAGGGGAAAGGCTTGTCGAGGTTAAAGATATACTATGCAAGATTTTTTCAGCTACTGTTTACAAACAGTATTGCCAGTGAATGTGACGGCCAACCCCAGATTCAATTGACCTTTCGCTAAGCCCCGCCCCTTTGTGATGGTCCGACCAGCTGTCAGCTTAAGCATGAGCACACACTGTAACTAACTGCGCTCCCTGAAGAGATATCATCATATTTTTGGAAAAACTGAAACAGAGATTCCAGAGAGAAGCAGACAGAGGGGTCTACAGTCTGTGTTTGAAGGATATATCCAGGATGTCAAACTGACGTCGGAGCTAAAGCCGAACTATAGGCTGCAGATCACAGTGTAAAAGTGAACCACCACATCACTGCTGATCGCCACACAAGACAATGAATATAAAGGGAAACTTCGCTGATTTTGAACCAGCTGTGTGGCATCACAGTGTGTGCAGATGAACGGTGTTTGGCTTCAACCGCCGCCGGACGGGCAGGGATCTCCGGGGGAAGCCAAAGAACGTTCATCTGCACACACTGCTCCAAATCCAGAAACCAGCCTGAAAATGGAGGAAATCTGAAACGACTGCATTAAGAGTCAATGAAGCACAGCTGTGTTGTTGGACCCTGGTCTGAGCTGGCCCGATGCTACGTTATGATTGGCCAGTCTGTGTCTGGGGGCGGGACTTATCGAAGGGTGAAGATGGTCCTCCTCTCGGGTGCATGCTGCCTACGGTCTGACACCTGGGGCCTTATTCAAAGCTTCCTAGAGGATTTATAAGATCTCAGTGTCGACCTCTACGTCAGAGATGTATTTAGGTGTATTTAGGTCATGCTCCCAAGCCAGCTGGACAGAAAAATATACATTAGGAGCAGCTATAGACGTAAAGTTAAGATATCTGAGACACACCTCTTGCCCTTCTTTTGAAGCTGATCCCACTCTGGACACGAGGCAGGAACTGCTCCTTTGTCCAATGCTCATGTGGATGAATGGGAGCAAATCCCCACAGCCAGGTCCTATAATCATGAGGAGAGCCTTCAACAGGAAAAGTGGAGGCTGTTATGGGAGCATATTGATGATATCGTATAGGTTTGTGAAGGCATCTTCAGAAGTAATGTTGGGGTGTAATGTTGGGGTGTCCATGTCTTTCTCAGTGATCTAATGTCCTCTCGAGGAAACACAACGTGATTTAATCAAACCACATCTTATGTTGAAGACACAGATGATTCAATATCTGCATGCAATACGAGATATCAAACTGTAACGCTGATGCTCGTGTGTGGACGCTTCAATGCAAGCACACATACCAGCGCTCCATCAGAAATATGCACTTAGTCACAACACACACACACGGCCGCGCATACCAGTACTGTTTATATCCCCAAAAGAGTGCTTGTCAGGCAGTGAGAGCTTGTGTCCCATTGGCTCGCATGCTGTGCAGAGGCCTCTTGAGGTGCTTGATGATGTCATCGGCATGGGAGGGGCCAAGTCTGAACGACTGAGCGGTGTCGACAGAGCGCACGTACATGGTTTATTTCACATATGCTTCACTGTCTAAAGCATGACTGCACACACACACACACACACACACACACACACACACACACACGGACCAATCGATAAGACTATTCATATTATTTATTGAGTCCTCTTTTTCTGTTGGTGTGTTTATCTATGTTTAATCCACTGCACAAAGCAGCCTCTGTACATTATAGTGCAGTCCGATACAACAGTTTTCCAACAGAGTCAACACACACACAGCTACAGCCAACTAAACAGAACATTTAAGGTTAACAGAGGCTTCAGATCGACTGTATCTATCTCTGTGCTCTCAGCCAGTCGATGTACTGACTGCGGCTTCAAGCCTTCAGATCTCAGGGGTTACTTCAGTGACATGTCCCTTGGTTCGGACATCTGGCTGACATTTTGGAAAAGGCACACTGGCATGGAGTCACTGCAGACAGTGAGCCAGATCGTACGTGTATTCCACAAAGTGCTGTGTGACTTATAAACATTAATTTTCCTGTGAAGACATTTTGTTGCAAAAGCGTCACTGTCTGTTACTCATGATTTACTCAAACCAAGGGTTATCGGTTCATATGTATTTGTATATTTTTTTTGAAATGGTAAAGTTGCAGCTCTGCAGTTTGAATTCAACAAGAGAAAGCAGCTCTCTAAAATACTTTTTACCCTTAATTATGTTCGACAAAGTGAGTTTAGTCAGCAGGGTCTGATATATGATGTCTAGAAATGATTAACTTTGTCATGATACAATACACTGAAGAAACAAGACAAATGGAATATTTGTTTCGGTTTTTTGGTATATTGTGTTTTCTTATGGGTGTGTGTTGCAGTGGTCACCCTTTACTCCACACTGGGAGGTCCAGCCATCGCTCACGCACTGAATGAGACTCAGGTCACACATATCATCACCAGCAGAGAGCTCCTGGAGACCAGACTCAAGGTTAGAACACACTCCAACACCACAGGAAATATGGCATTTGTTTCAAAGCTCTGGGCATTCAGGCATCTTAAGCGCTGTGGCGTAGTGGAAACGACAACTCATGTAAACACACACTCGGTCATCTGGCTCTGAATTTGAGGCATTGCCCAGTTCTTCCATAGACGTATCATGTGCAACTGTGCATCATCAGTTCAGACGTTTTGTTGTAACAGGCAAAGAACAGCACTCAGCAGTGATGATTGGTAATTTGGTAATTAAGTTGAGTATCTAAATCAGAGTCCTGCACAGGTCCATTTTTGAAAACCTGCACCTGCCCATACCCGTAAAGGTCAGTACTAGAACCAACCTGTTACCCATCATTATGTCTAAGTCACACCCGTTCGCACACGTTAATAAAAGTCCCACGACCTGACCTACACCTGTGATTAAATGCACACAATCTACAGTCACTCACATTAAGCTGGGTTCTCCGTTCTTAAATAACAAATCCAGTGGAGGAGACGTGTTTTTTACTCGCTGCACTTGATGCTGGGATGATGAAAACATTCTGCACACTCACTGGATGCATTCAAGGATCCTTCTTCGGTGTCTTGAACTCAATGTAGGCTACCACCTCATCCTCAGGCTGCAAAGTTACATGGCTGGAGTCTTTCACGGCGGTGCTGAATGTGATGACGAGGTCAAAGGTTCAACTTGTGTCACTGACTTTCAAATTAAAATTAAGTGTGGCTCGATAATAGTGATTTATATGTCAAAATATTAAACATATACTGCACATCTTTTTCATTTGTTTCTTCTGAACAATAAAAAAAATATTTTTGTTTTTACCCGCTACCCATCCATGCCTAGTTTTTTTTTTTTGTTTGTTTGTTTGTTTAATTTACCTGGTAATTATGTAATAACATAAACATAAATACTTAAACATATGTAATTTCAACAACAGAATTACAGAAAGTCCAAAAAGGATATTAAGAACTTTATTATATTGAAACACAGCTGTACACGCAAGATTATGTTTTAAGATACATTTCTGTTCATCTCAGTCTACAAACTCTTCCTGTGAATAAAAAGCTAAGTAAACCAAGCTGAGGTGGGTTTACATCACTGGTCCAGAGTCTGTCAGTGCTCTGACATCAAATTGTCTGTGGTCCACCACTATCCATCAGAGAGAATCTGAGGTACTGGGACAGTGCTTATCGAGGTGGAGGAGCGGCGCAGAGTGTCACCACAGAGGCATAAAAACAAGAAGCAGTGCACATGCTTGATATTAAGAGCTTTGGACAGGTGCAATCTCCAAAGACAAATCGTGCTCTGGAAATTCACCTCCTCTTTTATCAAGGTGTTGTAAACTCAGCTCCTCTGCTCACTCTCACACGTCCCCTCTCAGCCCAAATATTGATCAAGATGATGTGCATGGGGTTTGTAGAAAACCTGGTTCTTATATTTATTAACGACGTGAACACGGCACGCGGATGCTTGTTATGTTTGTGCTCGTGCTTACATTTGTGTCTGTCAGGATATCCTCATTGAAGTTCCGAGGCTGCACCATATCATCGTGGTGGAAAACACACCGACCTCGTGGCCCGGCTATCCACGCGGCATCAGCGTGCACAACATGGCTGCTGTGCAGAAGCTGGGAGACAGGCCGGAGAACGGTAAGCTTCAAATGAAGACGTGTCAAAGCACTTTCAATTAAATCTTTTGTAGGTTTTATTGAAAGTAGTTGGCCAAAACCACCTCAACCAAAAGAGCACCGCCCCCTTGCACTAGATCAGAAGTATCACTATCGAATGTAAAGCTTCACCCGTGTGTTTCGTACTTTGCGTCTCTGTTGTTTCAGTAGCTTAGAGGTTAAGTTACACTCCTAAAGGGATGGTCATGGCGGATTTTTCTAGTGGGCGGATTGGTATCAGTCCCATTAGGTCATGTGAATGAGGAAGTGCTCACATCTGTGTCAGATTAAGGTTGATACAATGCTTATTCAGTTAGCAGACGAGATGGATGAGGACAAGTCTTCGCCCCCTCTTTGCCCTCTCTTGTGGCCCCTTGAACCGCCTGACCCAAAACAAGAGAAGCTGGTAGTGTCATGTGCAGATAAAGAGAGAAGGAAGTAGGTTTAGGAAGGGAGGACGGAGCACTGGGATATAGGGGAGGGTCATGTTTACAGACAGCGCTGTTGACTTCACATGACATCAACTCTCAGAGCTCGCACTCCTACATGCCGCGTATCTGTGTAAGAGGAAGAAGAGGGTCTTGTGACTGCAATGTGATCTACTCTCCTTTATGTCTCTGTTTATCCTGCGTTTGGATATTCGGGCCCGCTGTGCTCAGAGGACTGAGGAGTACGCTGCTGCTCGCCAAGCAAACCACCAACTGGTTTTGTTTCCCACTTTAAACTGATTTGATCTTTACTTGTTGAGTCAGAGAGGAGGCTCAGAGACACGTGACTGTCTATGCAACTATCTTCTAGTTCTTGGTTTTGACCTGGATTTTAAAACTTGCAAATGACCCTTCAACTTCATGCAACAGTGACATGAATCATGAGAAAGAGGGAAGCTGTCCTCAGGCTGCCTTCAAGGCCGCAGATGTGCTTAATCTTTCTCCATGCGTTAGCGCGGACAAGCGGCTGCATCTTAAATTGTTGTTTACATACTTGCCTATGCACTACACGAGTTACAAGAGGACTTCACCAGAAGGCACAGCAGAGAGCTGCTGGATTTTCACAATGTAAACAATAAACAATGTGACACTCAAGGAGGTCACTATATTGTAATTCTACAATTATTATTTATTCAAGGATCATTAGATACACATGAACGTGCCTCTGGTCACACTGAAATACAGTACAAATATAAAATAGGAGTACAGACAGATTGAGATCTAAAAACAATCAAAATACCAAACTGAACCTCCGGCAAGACTCTGTGTTGGCCAGTCACATGCAAGCGCACATTCCTGTTGAATTCCTTTATTGAAAAGACAATGTGTGCCTAATGTTTACCCCGTGATTGTCACAAAGAAAGAGTGAATAGTTGTGATATCTTTCCAGAGTTGTGGGATCCTGCCTCATAGTATTAAAAATTGCTGGGCGTCTGATGAGCTGTCAGATTCACAGATCGATTATTTTTTATTTCAATCGTTTATTTTTTACAGGGACAGCGCACAATGAAAAGTAATTGCGCCAGAGTTAGCTGGCAGCTAAGTTACATCTGCCGTCCCTGGGCAGGTAGACAAAAAAACAACAACCTCAAAACAACAAATACATAAAAAAACAAAACAATACATAAAAATCTGTCAGTGTGAGATAAAATCAGTATGATAAATACAATAAATTCATTCAAGGCAATCATTGGTGGTGACATTTTTGTCAATGTCTCACCAGTGCCTGAGGCAACACCCCCAGTCACCGCTGCCCTTTGCCTTGTTTTCAATCAGGACTCTTTTCAGTCTGAACACCAGCTTATACTTGAAGTGAAGTGCTTCTTCAGTGGGACATTTCTACCCACTGTCGCACTGTGGAGATGAGAAAGAAGTCAGGGTTTAATCTTACTGGCTCTCTTTTTTATTTGTTCCACAACTGGTTCTGTCACTTTCTCATATGTACAGACAAGAGTATCATCATAAATTCCTTTGAGGACAGATTTGTGCGTAGGTGTGTAACGTTATTCCCATTTGTAGGATTTATTGTACCTTGCCCCTCGCTCTGATTGCAGGATTTTTCTGCTCCACCTTCAAGTGTAGCTATTTGGAACGGCTACAAACACCTGTGCCTTCAGATGTGGTTGGATGACATGTAGCAAAAACTGGTTTGCACCACAGTCTGCATACGTTTAACACCTTTTAGTATCAACTGAAGAATCACATTTGTATGATAGTACCTCATTTATTACTTGAAAACAGATTCAAATTCAGGCAGCTTTATTAATCCCACCAGGAGCAATTTGACATGTACCTACATGTAACATGTACACACATAAATAAATGAGTGATAAGATAAGAAATCAGACATAAAGAAATATGCAAAGGTGTTCAGTGGAATAAGGGAATCTACAAATAGTAAAAGTTATTAGACAGTTTATCATAAAAGAGATATAAAAAAAAACAAGAACATACAGATTATTTAAAAGATGAATAACAGAGGGATGAAAAGATGTTGAAAACCGGTTATTAACAAGCAGGTAAAGTGCTCTGACTGCAACAGAGAAAATTTACCTGCAAGAACACGTCCAGAATAAGCTAAAATAGGTGTGGTGATTATCTGGAGAGCTTTTTAAAAAAGTGTAGGCACAAAGACGGACACACAAGCGCAAGCAAAGCCCCGGACAATTTGGCTCCTGGAACATGCAATGAATGCAATATCAAAGAAGATTCAGGCCTACGAGGTGACTTGAAGTCCAAAGTAAACACACACACACAAACACTAAGATGAAAATCCGGCCAGGATTAACTGAAGAAGACATAGTGCCCTCCACATGTGCACAGTTGGAGTTCTGATAAGAGAAAAAATAAACAAGAGATTAAAGAGGAAAGACTGGGGAGAATGAGAGGTAATGGAAGTGTCCGATAAAGCAGAGGAATGGGTTAAAAAAAACAATGAGGAAAGAAAAGTGGAGGAGAGTGAGAGGAAGACCAGAGATGGTGTTTTTGGCGAGCAGAGTCAGACACAAACTCCTCAGTGTGCCAAGACGGGCCTGGTTGTTTAATATCACAGCTGACTATTTTCCATCCATGTGTTTGAATTACACACACTTTAATATTTTCCTTGGCCTTCGACACCCTCTGCATTTTCTTTTATTTAATCTGTTTCTCCAGCACACATGCACAAATGGAACAGACAGATGCATGTGTCTGTGGACAGTGTTTAAACAGTGATATATTTTTGTGCAAGGCGGCGACAGTTTAGTCTGTGTTGTGTGTGTGCAAGTTTTGTGGCACTCAGCTCACTGTCTCTGTATGTGTGTGTGTTTTCACATTCGCATCACAGCAGCACGCAAGCGAAAGCAGCCTCTGCCCTCAGACATGGCAGTCATCATGTACACCAGCGGATCCACGGGCATACCGAAGGGCGTCATGATCTCCCACAGCAACATCATCGCTGGCATCACGGGCATGGCCGAGCGGATTCCCAACCTGTGGTAGGCAACACAAACTTCTAATAATCCTAATCATATCTTAAGGAACGTGATATATGTGTGACAGACACTTTAATATTGTGATGTTTGGTCAGATTTGTTGTCGAGTTTACTGTCTTTGACCAGATTTGAAGCACAACTTTGGTCGAATCAAAAAAGGTTTGGCAGGAAGACATGTTCACATTCCTCAAGGAACAAAAACAGATATTGCGTCAGCGCAAAAAATGCTTATTTGCTTTCTTACCAAGAGTATGAGAAGATTGATACTAAGCAGCTGGCGGCCAAATGAACAGCTCGCAGAGGCTGCACAGATTTACATTGTGAAGTGTTCAAGCTCTGTTTCAGTATTGGGTGAAGATAGATTGTAACATTCTCATGATGTGTTTAATTTTGCAAAACATATCTTTTGGCGAGAAACTTGGATAAATCAGCTGTTTGAAGGATAAATTTGTTGAAGTTTTCACAGCACTATAAGCTAGATATTAGAGAGGGAATTATGCAGTTAAAGCTTCTTGCTCAAAGTGACATTTATTTATATTTTATATATTTTCATAGAGTAGATTTCTGTGTTTCCCTGGCACAATAGAAGAATAAATAATAACATAAAACTAGTCCATACCCACTGGTAGCTTTGTCACCTTCTACCTATGCCAGTCCTCAGTGTCTATGTGCAGTTTCACATAGATTGACCACGTCAGTGAGTAGAAAATGTGGGACAGACAGAATGACTGACTGACAGAATGACACACTGACAGTTTCTGTGATTATGTACAGCAGACCATACCATGACTTAGTCATACCAAACATTAGAAAAACAAAACAGCCACAGCGATCGGTCGCATTTTAGCCATTTTGAAGCATTTCTCTGTTGTTATAGCGCCACCCAGTTGCCAATTAGAGTTAAATTTCTCCAGTCACCTTGAGGCGTCCTGTTCTACATATCTACCAAGTTTAGTAAAAATCCATATGGCGGTTAGGCCTAGATAAGAAATGAGCTCTCTAGCGCCCCCATTTTGTTTGATGGGGCCAATAATGGAGGGGTCCCCTCAGATTATGTGTGGTCATATGCCTACAAAGTTGCGTGGTGATGGGTGAAACCCTTGAGATGTTATACACCTTTATGTGATGAGCCACGCCCTCCGCAATATTCATTGCCTTATAGAAGCTCAGTTTTAGTAAGTTTTCCAACTTTTGCCAAGAGGGAACTTTAGATATTGGTCCCTAGATTATGTTCACCCAGTGTCATGCAGATCGCTCAAACTTCCTAGGAAGAGATCCATTTGAAGTGTTTTTCAAAATATTCAAAATGGTGGAAAATCTATATAAGCGGAAGTTATGGGTTCTTGAGGCAAAGGTGTTCCTCATGAGGAGAGACATCTCTGTGCAAAGTTTCATGTCTCTACCACATACGGGGCATGAGATATGCCCATTCAAAGTTTGACATTTCAATGGGTTGCTATAGCGCCCCCCTTTGGCCAATTGATGTAATATTGCTTCACTGGAATCCTCCCATGACCCTCTACCACTGTGCCAAATTTCACATGGATTGACCAAGTCAGTGAGGAGAAAAACGAGGAACAGACACACAGACAGAGAGATTTTGCCATTATATAGTAAGACAAAAGAAACTGATCAGTGTCAGACCTGAATTTCAAAATCAGTGCATCAGTAGTTCGATTAGGAAGTTAATGTGTACATTTTATTATTATTTTACAATGTCATGTATTATTTTATTGTTTATTCCTCTGAGCTAATTAATGTGTAATTCTTTTTATAGTAATTATTGATTTATATAATATATTTATATAATTAATATAACACTTGTACAACATGTTACTGAAAGCAAATTAGCACATATTTTTATCTCTGTGGGTTTTTTTTGTTAGTTTGGTTGTTTATTTGCATTGTGGTAATAAATGTCCGGAACTCCGTTGAGTTGCGGCACCAAATGTGCTGGGACCACCACTGGCATAATGACTGGAAACAGGGGAAAACAGCTGGTCTGGCTCAGTCCGATGTGACAAAATCTGCCTACCAGCACCTCTGAAGTTCGCTGAGCTCTAAAGCTCTTTGAGTCAGGTCATCACTGTGAGGTTCAAGACAAAATTGTTGCATGGACTGGACTGGATTACACACAATTTACTATTATTGTTCACCTAAATATATTTATGCCTGAGAATGTTGCCTGAGCTCAGTGCATCTTAAAAGGAAGCCAGCAGTTTCAGCACAGTGACACACAGGGCATTAACATCTTCACCACTGCTTAAATCTCCACTTTGACTCGTCTTTGCTGACACTGGCTATATGCTGTCGGCTATAAGGTCGAGTGAGAGCGATGAGTTTAAGGAGAAATGCCAAATGCTCTTTCGGGCTAATTTCTTGGCCGGGCTTTCCATGTCAACTGAGCACGTGCACAAGTATGAGTCAGCCGGCTCTTACCATCATGCAACAAATGTTTACATTAAAACAAAAAGCGATCTTTCTCTCTGGGGAATGAGACGGGGGTGGGAGGAAATGCAGGAGGAAGGGAGTTCAGTATGAGTGGAGGAAAGAACAGGGAGGGTGGGAGTTGGGGTGAGAATGATGGAAGTTAGAGGGATTACGGATGTCATGATTTCAATCAGACTTCTTATGAAAACAATAGCTTTCCTTTGGGTATTAAGTAATAAGACTGTGTAAACCTCCTCCTCATGTATACTCTCAATTGCCAACATGTCCATTGAAATGTAATTCTCCTGGATTTAGAGGATCCAGAAGCACTGGTGTTCAGATAAGACCAGTAGATCATTGTAAAGTCTAAGCAAAGGAAAGATGGCCCCCGTTTTGTGCAGATAACCTGATGCAAGGCGTCCACTGCGAAACATTGCTATTGTTTGATATATGACTCCAGAGACTGAAGCTAATGCTTGATTGAGATGGTGCAGATTTCTCTCAGAGCGTGTCTCAAAGAGTGCATTTGTCTTCACAGTGAAGAGGACACCTACATTGGCTACCTGCCTCTCGCCCATGTGCTGGAGCTCAGCGCAGAGCTCGTGTGCATTGCTCACGGCTGTAGGATCGGCTATTCCTCACCTCAGACTCTAGCTGACCAGGTAACACAAGACTGGAACTGGAATGTGTTTGCTCAAACCATATCGTTATGGTTAATTTTTAGCTTCCTGTGGTCACTTGGGTTATGACAGTTCTAAATACTGATGCATTTAAGAGCCTGTTACATCCTGGTGTTAAAATGCGTCTCGATGGCCTGGACACAAGCAGACAGCTGAGACATGTCACTGTTCACACCTGCGTCTATAATGCTTCTCGACCTGACCACCTGAGTTTAAATTTTGTTATTGGCTACGTCACTTAAGCTAGAAGGTCAGAGAGTCCTGCACAAAGTTATTACAACCCAGCCTCACTACGAAGTCGTCAAAAACCAGAGCTTGGTCAGTGACTTCCAGTGTCAGACAAACACCTGTCTTTTCACATTGTTGTGCTGCACGGTTCAAGTCAAACAAGATGCTCTAAATCAGATCTGTGCAACCATTGTTGTGACTTTTCTTTTTCTCACTCCAAGTCAACCAAGATCAAGAAGGGAAGCAAAGGAGACACCAGCGTCCTGCAGCCCACTCTGATGGCAGCTGTCCCGGTACGTCAGGACGGTACACTCAGCACAACACTATGCTCTAGACAGTATGTTTGAGAAGCCTTAACCTGTACAGTATGTCTCACTGAGTCAGTCTCCCATAAGTCTGTGTTTCAAACTATGCTGTTTGGCCTCGTCTGGCAGCAGGTCAGATTTCTCTCCGTCTTTGTTCATAGTCCAGCTGTGGTGTAGCAGCGACGGAGTCCAGCAGGCCTGGATCTGCTGGACTCTGTCTCTGGCCTGACTGTGGTGTAAATACTATCTGCGTCCTACTGCTGGCCAGTTTCTGCTCTCCTCACTAAACAATGTGAGGGCTTAAGTATCTGAGGTTGCTTTGCTCTGCTTGTCTTTGAAGTATATTTAAGTGATTAATTCATTCCAGCAGTGATGACGCCAGGACGGTCTTTACTCAGAAACTGGCATCGCTGTATTTATGTTGTCAGTGAAAGAGCAGAGTGGGTGTTCCATCGTTCTTAAGGGTTTTATTAGTTGAAGAAGGACTTTACAATTTGGGCAAACATAAAAGATACAGCACGATACAATACTGTTGTGTTTATGTATCATTGTTTGAGCTACCGGACTATATCATACCACCATCTTCACTTTGTAAAACACCCTAGCTTGCTAGCTCTGCTGAGCATCCCACAGGACCAGAAACATCCAGCTTGCCGCAGCAAACTTTGGAAATGTTGAACTCATTGTGTGCATGATAGTTAGTACTTAGCATGAACAAATTAGAGACTAACCACCACGTAGATTATCTTACATGCACAAGGATTTCATGAGGACACAAAACCTACAGAAAATACTGGTTGTGTATTTCTTAAGCCCAGTTCAGACCAGTGATTCACAACAAGGCAAAACCATTTGAGAACGTTGCAGAGAGAAGTTGCAGTGGTGTGAACTGAGCTCGACTCAAGCCGGCTGGTGATGGTGTCACCTGCGACTCAGCTGGTCATAGTGCCAGCGGCTGCAGCAGGTGATCCCTCTGTTTCCTCACGGTGTGGCAGTGTTGGATGGCGGGTCACTGCTGCTGCTAGTTGGTTGTGCTTATACCCCGCCCACACACACACACACACACACACACACACACACACATTCTAAATGACTGATTAACTGACTCTGCTTACTTATATTATTGTGTTATTTGTTTCTGTTTCTCACCGTTTCATCACTACTGCAAATGCAGCTGTAGACAGTATCTCACTATCACTATCCTCATTCATATTTTAAGAATCTGCAAATTATATTCAGCCACAAAATAAACCTGAAAAGCTGCAAATCAGAACAGAAGCACAGAGAGTTGTTGCATTGAGATGATACACCGTCTCATCTAGTTGCATTAGTGTGAACCAAACGTTGCAGAGCGACACATTGCAAGTAGCTGCCTGTTTTTTGTCTCATGTCATCGCAAATCTTTGATCTTAAAAGTCCACAGCAGTGATTCAGCCCTAATCCATTCCTGATTCAAAGTATTTTATTTGTTTGCTAAAAAGTTCACAGTTGATTCAAAGAGGCGGAGCTATCCTAAAGATGGTTGTTTTTATGAGTTCCAAACCCAGGTTGAGTAATGTGATGATTTTATATTAGTCAATGAAATGTACGTAGATATGATGAAACTCTAACCACTGCCGTGAAGACTTTTGAAATGAGTAAACCCCCTGACAATAGGACATTATAATTCCATTGCTCATGTTGGCTAGACTGTGCGCCGGCCGGTTGGAGACAATACGCCCTTGCCGCTGTATTCTCTCCGTCTCTCTCACACCATGAGTTCAGCTCCACCCCCACCCCCCCATCTCCCAGTGGTCGTAGTGTAAAGGGCAGAGGGCCCCAGTGTCTGGAACCATTCACAGCTGTAAACAGAACGTGAGAAAGCCCCATGTGGTTATCCCCACGACACACACACTCATACACGCTAACACACACATACACATACAAATTGTTTGCTGTGATATGACGACGGGCTGCTGCATGAATCCTGTATCGACTTCCTCTCTCACTGCTTTAGCTTCACCCACAAACACACATGCACGCACACACAAAGGGAGCAGCTGGCTTTTATTGTTTTTGGTTTTTGCCCTTTTACCCATTTAACTATGAGTCCAGCTTTTGAGGACTTTGCTGCTTTAGATGATGAAGTGTTCTTGATCTATGGGTTTCAGTTCTTCCCACTGCCATCCCTTTGACAGGAGGAATGTAGCAAACCAAGTGAGGCATGTGACAGTGTTCCGGCCAAGAAACAAAATCATACCAATTCCTTTGATATCTCAGTTCCCAGCACCGCCATGTTCCTATCACCAGTTCACCCCTTTTTATCCAGTTTATCTCAGACTAAGAAAGCCAAGCCAAATACACAAATTCAAATAATTCACTCATAAACCCACATTACTTGAAATGCCAAGCACCAAACAGACCGCAGCACGGCTCAGGCTGCATATTTCTGTCTGAACCCAACCTGAGTCCAAGAGAGCAGGAACAGAGTTTGACCTGAGCCTGACACAGTTAATGTAAGGAAAACAGCCCGCTCCGCTTCTGCTGAAACACGCAGGAGACACTCTTTACACCACCGTGGCCAGTTCCTTGTGTCACTGACAACAAACCGAAAGGTGAAGCAGCAAGAAGTCAGTTGGTTGGTTAGGATATTAACCAGTAAATGAGGCATGAAGCATCATGTCCAGTGGCAAAATTTGCAAACTCTGGAATAGCGAAGTCATGACCCACCCTACTCTACCTCTGACTGGCGAGTACCTGTTGCCTTTGTTGGTTGTCAGGGTAAGCCAATCAGATGCAGAGTAAGACAAAGTCAGTCAGGTCATGCCTTCGCTATCCTAGGAAATGCAAATTTTTGTCCAGTGGATCAAACCCAACCCTAATTTGTAAATATTCCATCAGCAGTTTGGTGCAGCATCTGCAGTGATGCTGGTGCTGCACCTGACTGTCGTGGTGAAGAGGGAGCTGAGCCAGAAGCTTTCAATTTACTGGCCCATCTACGTCCCAACCCTCACCTATGGTCATGAGCTCTGGGTAGTGACCGAAAGAATGAGATCGCAGATACAAGAAGCCGAAATGAGTTTCCTCTTTAGGGTGTCTGGCCTCAGCCTTAGAGATAAGGTGAGGAGCTCAGACATCCAGAGGGAGCTTGGAGTAGAGCCGCTGCTCCTTCGTGTCGAAAGGGATCAGTTGAGGTGTTTCAGGTATCTGCTTTGGATGCTTCAGGGCACGTCCCACTGGTAGGAGGCCCCGGGGCAGACCCAGAACACACTGGAGGGATTATATATCTCATCTGGCCTGGGAACACCTCAGGGTCCCCCAGGAGGAGCTGGGAAGTGTTGCTGGGGAGAGGGACGTCTGGGGTGCTTTGCTTGACCTGCTGCCCACACGACCCGGCTTCGGATAGGCAGATGATAATGGAAGGAGTTGCTCTGTGTCTGCCTGATGTTTAAGTAGGCAATAGTTTGCTAACATGTATCCATGAGCTGGTGATTTGTGTGTCTTTCAGCTTTTTTCTGCCCCCTAGTGGCCAAATGTTGATTAATGCAGCTTTAAAGGGACATTGTGTAACATTTTCAGTTGTTTATTGGCAAAAATTGATATCTGCATTCATAAATATGTCATCACTGGTGTACTATTACCTCCACCAATAATCTGACTTATTCTCGTAAAAGGAAAATTTAGGATTTGTTTGTACATTGTGCGGGTAAGTCGTCTGTGGGGTTCCATTACGCTTCACCATCTTGAGAATACACCCGCCAGCAAGGGACATACAGCACCGCCTTTGGCGTTTTTGTTGAGAGCCAGGCCAGCACTGCGTGACTGAGGAGCCGAAGGAGAGGAGCAAGAGGCGCTTCGCTACTACCCTGATAAATATGAAACAAAGTCCCACTGTTTGAGCATAATGCAGGATCATGTATATGCAGCATGGGAGACGGAATCCTTGTCGCCAAGAAAGCGCAAAAGGGAATAGAAAAGGCAGCGTGACCGGCGAATTAACAGAACAGAACGAAGGCCCACATCCAGGTAGCCTTTCCCAGGTAGAGAGAGCTGCTGAGTGAGGATGGTAATGCAATCACAGGCCAGCGCCGCTGTTGGCTGTTAGCCCGTGTTAGCGGCCAGTCGCTAACAGCCTAATCTCTCTCCTCGCATCACTGCGCCGCCGTTAGCCGCGATTAGCCGTTAGCCGCCGTTAGCGCTGGCCTGTGATTGTATTACCTTTCTCCTTCAGCAGCTCTCTCCACCTGGGAAAGGCAACCCCAGTGCTGACCCTTGTTTTTTTAATTCGCTGGTCACGCTGCCTTTTTGATTCCCTTTTGCACTTTCTTGGTGACAAGGATTCCGTCTCCCGTGATGCTGCATAATACATGATCCTGCATTATGCTCACAGAGTGGGATTTTGTTATGCGGCAGTAGTGCTGCTGTCAGCTGTTTCAATTTACACCCGCCCCAACAGTCCTACGTTGTAAACACAGCCAGCATGGTGAGGAGGGGGTTTGTCAACTCGCGTCGCGTGTGTCTGTGTAGGAGCCTGAATTAATACTCCATGTAGTATCGGATGACATGGTTTCATCAGTGTTATCATAGCTTTTTGGTGCACAGCGGCTACCGTTGTTGCAATACGTGTTGGAAACAGTGAGGCGCTAGAGTGCGCCATCTGTTTGAATGCAATATGTGATTTCACGTTTAGATGGGAAAATTCCTACACACTGTGGCTTTAAGGAGTTTGTTGTTTTTCCATTTGCAATACTAAGTTTTACCAGATCACTTTTTTAGTTTCACTGAAATCTCTTTTACAGTGTCTGTTTGGTTTTTCTTTTTTTTTTTGCACTTTTCCCACATACAATAGTCAAACATAACTATCCTAACTATACATTTACACCATATACCATGGCCGTAAACCACACCCCACATTTTAGGTTGAAGAAGTTTACTGCAGTTCTCTTCTGTTTTTCAGTAAGCACATCCAGAGACTGACTCTTCGTTTTGTAGGTCACTTGTTGCAAAGGGTCCATTGGGGAGACTTGCTCTTATGCAACCAAATTTAAGAGCATGTGTGTTCCACATTGTACCCATTTGTTCCTCCGGACTTGTTGTGTTTCGAAAAAGTTGTTCTGTCCTGTTCTGGTCTTTACGAGTTCTGCTTTTTACGAGCCCCGGTCCTCTTAAATTTATTATTTAGTGATTTTAACCATGGGCAAATTTTTGTATTTAGTGAAAAAAAATCCCTCGTGCTCTGAGATTCGGACAACAGACCCTACTTCAGCTTCCATTAGCTTTTTTTCTATTTAACCATCCCAATAAAAGAAAAATATTCCAAAAGCCCTAAATTTAAAAAAACAAAAACAACACAATGTCTGTTAGTTTTGGCTTCCTCAAGTATACATGTGCATGCCCCCGTACTTCAGATCCAGTGCTTTGGTTGGGCCCCATATTAGGAGCTGTTACGGCAGTGCAACTGTGCTTCACCTCATATCTCAAACTTCTGTCTTTTCACCAATTCAGAAACCAGACTTCCTGCCAACATTTATCTGTCTGACTGTGTCTTGGTCCACATTTGCATTATCTCTCTCTCTTCTTTATCTCATTTGGTGTTATTTGGCCTTCCTCTGCGTCAGTCTCACATGGTGCCCTGCTGTTTTGCTCTCATTAATTCATTTAGTCTCAACCTTTATCTCACCACTCTCGTCCTTTGCCGCTATCTCACCTCCGCCCCCCTCTGATTCCAGGAGATCATGGATCGTATCTACAAGAACGTGATGACCAAGGTGGAGGAGATGAACTGCGTCCAGCGAACACTCTTCATCCTGGCATACAACTACAAACTGGAGCAGTTCGCCAAAGGATACAGCACACCTCTATGTGACAAGTGTGTAGATGAGTTCCTACAGTGGCATTTTGACGAGAGTTTGAAGCGTGTCTTCATGTTTGTCTCAAGTTAGCATACTGTTCCTGCCTTTTCTCCATCCAGGCTGGTGTTCAGGAAAATTCGCTCTCTGCTGGGAGGTCGGACGCGAGTGTTGTTATCAGGGGGAGCGCCACTGTCCGCTGCCACGCAACGCTTCATGAATGTGTGTTTCTGCTGCCCGGTGGGTCAGGGGTACGGCCTGACGGAGACCTGCGGTGCTGGAACCATTAGCGAACGTAAGCAGTAATGAGAGTCACAAAGTAGTAGCTATATGGTTAGAGAAGACTAGATTGAAATAATACTAATTAAATAATCAGGAATATTGAACAAATAGAGAAACTAATGACCTTCCCATCTGCCTCAGCTGTACTTTTTAGTGTTGATTAGCAAACATTAGAGTGCTAATGGAAGAAGGGAAAGATGTTTGCCAGCTGTGGTTGGTTGTACCTCGTCACATGACGTGTGGCGCACGCTGCTGCTCTCCAAAAGTTGATCTCAGGGCACAGCCATCGTGCCTCAAAAAAAAAGGTGCTTGGGAACACTGGAAAAAAGCAGTATCAGTTTAAGTGCGCTCTATATTTAAAATATTTTCACCACCATCAGACGGCCTTTCTGAAGGGAAACTGAAGCTATTGTCGCAAAGCCATGAGACTCCACTGACAAAAACAACCATCTTACTTTGCAGAAATGGGAGTTGCTGGTCTACGCCTGCCTTGAACGGTCAGTGGAAAGAAAATACACTGCTAAAAAGCCACTGTGTCAGTAGATTTGGGGAGGACCAGGGGCGTCGCTAGGAGTTGAAACATCAGGGACTTTAGCCCTGAAGTGGGAACAGTTTTTTACCTGGGGGTAAAAATTTGAATAATTCCCTGTTGTGTTAACGTATTTTGACAAAAAATGATCACTTGTCTTCTATTATTGGGTTGCCCAAATTGTGCGACTTTGCAAACACAGTGTGAAACAATGCACTGATCACGAAGAATATAGTGATGTTGCACATCAAATTAAACAGCAGAACCTGGGCTACGAGGCTGATGTTAGCAGTTAGCTCTAAGACCCAGTTCAGACCAGAAATTCACGACAAGACGAATCGAGACAGGCGACTACATTTGATGCGCTGCGCTGCAACGTTCTAAAAACCTGCCGGTTCACACCAATGCAACTAGATGAGACAGTTTATCATCTCTATGCAACAACTCTCTGTACTTTAGTTCTGATTTCCAGCCATTCAGGCTTATTTTGTGGCTGAATATAATTTGTAGCTCCTTAAAATATGAATGCCGTACGTTCTAAAACCAGCCGCAAGCAATTTGGTTTCGTCTCATGGCAAATCTTTGGTCTGACCTAAGCGTAACACACTGCCACTGTCACAGAGCCTCTATCATGGCTGTAGGCTCTTAGTATCGTTTGTAAGCAATAACTGAAAGTACAGTGATACATCAACAATAACGACTGCTTCTTAATAAAGTGAAAGTAAAGTGAAAGTAAAGTAGCTCTAAATTAAGATGCATTAACTGGAAAACTTGCACATTGTTACAATTATGGGAAGTTACTGGAGTTTCCACAACCTGCAGCCGCAGATGAAAGCAGTGGGAGGATGTGAAAATGAAAAAGGGCTGGGAAAACAGATGAGAGGAAAGTAATAAGTAGATATATTGTGTGGGGGTTACAGTAAACAGAGGGGAGTAGGTTATCTGTTATGAAAAGGAAGGCGGTGGTGTGGAAAAAACAACAGTAGCCACAAGTCATTGTGCACTTTGACCCCAGTTAGCATGAAGTTAGCAGCCTGTCGTGAGCTGTTAAATTAAGACGGGAAAAGCTGTCGACCTTCATCGCAGCTTCTCGTAAACAGGGAAATCATTTTTTTATTTCTTAATATTGTGCGTAAAAGAATGCCACTCATGTCTGCGGCGGTGATAACCGTCCCAATCATGTGCTTTGAATGTCATCGCTCATGTATCGGCTCTCACTGCCAACACATTTGTCAAATCGTGCAAAAACTCCCAGGCTTTCCCAGGCAGACTAAACCGACGGAGTGGCCCGCTGCCCGTCGCTCTGCGCTGCGGTCATTTGAGCCGGGAAAACACTGCTCTGTGGACACTCCTCTGGGATGGGGTTTCCATGGCGAGGGAACAAGTGAGGTCGTGTTGCTATGGTATTAAATGTCGTGCCTTGATGCTAGTGTGCTTCCTGATCACGTGTGTTGTCTGTTTTGTTCTAGTGTGGGATTACAGCACTGGGAGAGTGGGAGGGCCGCTGGTTTGCTGTGAGATCAAGCTCAAAGACTGGGTGGAAGGTGAGTGAGAGTCACACACACACACACACACACACACACTCTCACTGTCAGCATTTCAAGACAGACTTCTGTAGGTTGTCCAACCTTGTAAGGAAAACATACTTCTCTTCCTTCCACTCCTGTACAACCTCCATCTTTTTTACGTAAGAGATCATAACTCATTTTTATTACGCCCAGTTAAATCTTGATACTTATCAAGTTGAGTTTATTGCCTGCTTGGCGCACAGAGCAGAAATATAACTCAGAGTAAACATGCTGTTAGTTTTTTATCTCTGCAAAATCACTGCATAGTGATCGAAACAACTGAGGGATTGGTTTAAGAGTTATGGGTTAGAAAATGAGGATTTTTTTTTCTTCAGATATTTGTGGTTGAGGGATTTTATTATAAAGGAAATACAACACCCAAAGTCCTTAAACATGATGCAGGGATACAGTGGAACAAGATTCAAGGTGATTTAAGGGCTAATGACGGAGATATTTAATCTCATTACGCACTGAGCAACACCAGATAAAAAGAATTCACGAAATAGTAATTTGCTGTCTTTATTTCTATCATAATGTTGCTCTTATTGACATATATTTGATGTCAAAATCTGCACCATGGTCAAAGCAAAGTTTCAATAGAGACAGAATGCCGCCCTGTTGAATTCTGTTACTTACATGAAATGATTCAGATACAGAGCACCCGTGTCTAACCTGGACAGACTGATGAGCACACCAGTAATCAAGAATTCTTATTATCCAATTAAGGACCCTTCTATGATGCAGTTTAATGAGTAATCTCACTATATAATGATGAAAACTCTGTGTGTGTGTCTGTTCCACGTTTTTCTCCTCACTGACTTGGTCAATCCATGTGAAATTTGGCACAGTGGTAGAGGGTCATGGGAGGATGCCAATGAAGCAATATTACATCAATTGGCCAAAGGGGGGCGCTATAGCAACCCGTTGAATTTGCAAACTTTGAATGGGCATATCTCATGCCCCGTATGTCGTAGAGACATGAAACTTTGCACAGAGATGTCTCTCCTCATGAGGAACACATTTGCCTCAAGAACCCATAACTTCCGCTATATAGATTTTCCGCCATTTTGAATATTTTGAAAAACACTTCAAATGGATCTCTTCCTAGGAAGTTTGAGCGATCTGCATGACACTGGGTGAACATAATCTAGGGACCAATATCTAAAGTTCCCTCTTGGCAAAAGTTGGAAAACTTACTAAAACTGAGCTTCTATAAGGCAATGAATATTGCGGAGGGCGTGGCTCATCACATAAAGGTGTATAACATCTCAAGGGTTTCACCCATCACCACGCAACTTTGTAGGCATATGACCACACATAATCTGAGGGGACCCCACCATTATTGACCCATCAAACAAAATGGGGGCGCTAGAGAGCTCATTTCTTATCCAGGCCTAACCACCATATGGATTTTTACTAAACTTGGTAGATATGTAGAACAGGACGCCTCAAGGTGACTGGAGAAATTTAACTCTAATTGGCAACTGGGTGGCGCTATAACAACAGAAAAATGCTTCAAAATGGTTAAAATGCGATCGCTGGCTCCCCCTGTGGACCAATGTTTATTTCTAATTTTTTGTATGACTAAGTCATGGTATGGTTTGCTGTACATAATCATGGAAACTGTCAGTGTGTCATTCTGTTAGTCAGTCATTCTGTCTGTCCCACGTTTTTCTACTCACTGACGTGGTCAATCTATGTGAAACTGCACATAGACACTGAGGACTGGCAGGTAGAAGGTGACAAAGCTACCAGTGGGTATGGACTAGTTGGTCATGATTAATGCGATTGAAAGCTTTAGAGGCATCTACAAAGCACATAAACATTGTGAAGATTTAACGATTATATTTGTCTAAAATTTCCTTCGAAGCAAAACTACACGTCAGTGTCATGTTTATGTTTGAAACCGAACTGGATGTCAGTGGTAGTGATGTGTTTTTCCAACCTGCTCAGGAGGATTGCGCTATGGAAAAAATGATGATCAGCTTAAAGTGAAAGAAATTGTTTTTGTTAGTAAATGGAAGACAGTGATGATTTATGACACAGTGGGAAAAACATATGGACTAACTGATACATGAATTTCAAGATACTGAAAATATTTATATGTATATGCCTTCCTTTAAAAATAGACATTTATGACCACGACTCTTTTATTTTTAGCCGTTTTGCTCAGTTTTTCCTTTTATGATTGTGGAAAAAATGTTCTAAGTTGATATAACTGACACTTATGGTTGTGTACACAAACTAAAGCTCAATAAACATTAATGAACAAAAAATAGAAACAACTGGAGGTTTGTTTTATTTAATTTTCACTTGCAATCTATTCATTGAATTTAATCCCTGCTTTCAGGTGGTTACCGCAGCACTGACAGGCCACACCCAAGAGGAGAGATCCTGATCGGTGGACCCAACGTAACCATGGGATACTACAAGAGAGAGGCCAAAACCAAGAGGATTTCTTTGTGGATGAGAACAGGCAGCGGTGGTTCTGCACAGGAGACATTGGAGAGTTTCACGACGACGGGTGCCTCAAGATAATCGGTGAGGAGAGGTGGATAGAGGGATGAGGGTCACATGGAGAAGTGTAGAGCAGAGGAAATGTACAGCAAATGGAGATTAGCACTTGTGCTTTTTTCCAGACAACCTCTCTGCTCCACCTCCATCCATCAGTCTGGCAGGAAGCCTTTTAACAAATCAGATTGTACCTCACTTCCCAGAATTCCTTCACAGCTTTGTTTACTTTAACCCGCCAGAACCCCCAAATTCTCTCCGTTATCTAGATGACACGAGTCAGATATACACAGTTCAGTGGAAAATGGGTCCTTCCCCCAGCTTCTGCCCTTGTTTTCAAGACATGCAAACACGTCCACACACTTGTGGATGTGCACATGGACGTACACGTTGTCACAGGCAGCTGTCTCTGCTGTGTTTGCAGATCGCAAGAAAGACTTGGTGAAGCTGCAGGCAGGGGAGTACGTCTCTCTGGGGAAGGTGGAGGCCATGTTGAAGAACTGCCCTCTGGTCGACAACATCTGTGCCTATGCCAACAGGTGTGTGTGTGTGTGTGTGTGTGTGTGTGTGTGTGTGTGTGTGTGTGTGTGTGTGTGTGTGTGTGTGTGGGTGCACTGATGGAAAAGTGATGATTATAGCTGCTCAAAGACTCGCAGACTTTGCGGGCACGTTCACAGGAAGTCCAGGAGTGCTGAGGGCTCCAAATCCACAATTCAACCAGTCCACAAGGGGCCCCAAGCGGGCTTCCTGCAGACTTCCAGAGAGTCCGCTTGGGGTGCAGACTTCAGCAGACTTCACTGATTTAATCACCCACAATTCATTGCAATACGGATGTGACGTTGTGGGTTTTAAACGTATGAATGTGTGAAATAGTTACTGATGGAAGGTTAGGTCTATTAAAATGCTACTTGAAATGATATTCAACCCCATCATGACACACAGATATGTGTAAGTACAGGCTGTAGAGGGACTGAAAATGCATTTTATTATTGCAGCCTATCAGGTGGTGCAGTGACATAGGCTCAAAAATTGGCCAAAAAACAACAAAGAAGGTTTCTAATGTCAGTAATACCCAATTTATTGAGCTATAGTCCTTGTTTACAAACATTTCTGATTTTGAACACAGCCTGTTAGATTTTTGTTACAAAAATGAAAATACATGGGATTTACATCTTGTTATCTGCAGGAAGAGATAAGTAGGCACTGTTCATCAACTGATATAACATAAATATGACAGCAGTGATAGTTGAACATTTCAACGGCGACAAGTAAAACAGTTTTGAGGGCTGTCTATACAGTCTCTGCCCTCACAGACTTGATGTGATGACGGTAAATACAACGTACAACTGAAGTCCGCGAGTCCCGCCATCCCAATACTCACACTTCCCCTCAAAATTAGCCCTTGCCCATGTTTTTGAGCGTTCCCGCGAAGGGCTAGAGTGGCTCAAACTTTAGGGAAGTTAGCGAGTTTTCCAGAAAGACGACAGCCTCCATGAAAAAGCCATCGCACAATTCTCGGCGAAGGCGTCTTGGATCTGCTGCGTTTCTTCTCCGTCGATTTGTTAAACGAAGAAGGATGAAGACGAACGAAATAGGCAGCACAACCACTGGAGCTTCATTTAGAATCTGAACATTTTTCTGCAGCCTGAAATGTGTTGTCTGTGCAGCAGATGCTGTTTTAAAGATATCTGGAGATTGTAATCTGTTCACACTCTGCTCAGGAATGTTTTATTCCCATTCCCTTTTATGGGAAAATATCTCACTCGCTCCAGCCCCTCATTCGGCCGAACATCCACTCACTAGAATACACACAAAAACCAGTAACCACTCAATCTCAATAACCACACTCTGTTTTTTTTTTCACTTTGACGTCCCTCATGTCGTCTCCTCTCCTCCCGCTCTGCAGTGATGAGACGTACGTGATTGGCTTCCTGGTGCCCAATCAGAAGCAGTTACTGGCCCTGGCCGACCAGTACGGCATCCGAGGCTCGTGGGAGGAGCTGTGCACCAGTAAAGCCATGGAGGAGCTGGCCCTCAAGATCATCACTGAGGCTGCTCTAGCAGGTATGAGGAGGTCAAAGAGGAGGTTTCGCCATGTTGGAACTTTGAAGGGTTGAATTAAAGTCTTGTGTTCCTCTGTCGCAGCCCAGCTGGAGCGCTTTGAGATCCCTCGCAAGATCTGTCTGAGCCCAGAGCCGTGGACTCCGGAGACAGGACTAGTGACTGACGCGTTCAAGCTCAAACGCAAGGAGCTGAAGACACGTTACCAGGACGACATTGAGAGAATGTACGGCGGAAAATAACGACAAGACCCAGCACGGCATTGTTCGTTCACAAAGCACAGACCAACACTTGAGTGAACATTCCCAGAACCCTCTCACTGCTCCCTTACATCCTTCCCTACGAACATACAAGCCACAATAACCTGAATCTGTGGTAAAGAAAGAAGGTTAAGGACGGGGTGTTACCGACTCCATTATTGAAGCGGCTTCTACTTGAATTTGTAACAAGACAGGCTGCAAAAGAAAAGACAAAATGTCCCTGTCCGCTGCTGCCTTCACCCTTCTCTGTCCAGGTGTATGACCTCTTTGTGGGGAGCTTTATTGTTCCAGATGTGAGTTATGAAACAGATGGTGTGTTAGCTGATGTTGTCTGTTGAACTCTCTCTGAGTGCCACAGCACGTTGCTTTGTGCCCACCCATGAGACACTAGACTGGTCATGTGTGTAAAATTTATTTCCTACATTCTGATCTTTGTTTAACCTAAAGGATCTACACTCCTTCCTCCTGCAGGTCAGGACACGGTTAATTCTTCCGTTTCTTTTTTGTCCACATGTTTTGAGTTCTGTCAGTCGTTTATTTTGTCTCCCACCCACAGTCAGACTTTGTCTCCCACGGGCGCGGGGCGTCTCTCCCGTCAGCACATCTTGAAACCAAAAGCACAAAGTCATTTGAGGGTAAATGAGAGCAGGTTGGTGACACCGCGAACATATCTGGTCTAAAAATCTTTTTATCAACAACACGAAGGTCATTGTCCATTTTTTAGGGAAATGAATAAATTGCACCTTGTAGTTTTATTTAAAAAGAAAAGAAACAAATTTGCACTGTTTAGTCTGTTCTATTTTCCTACAGTGATACTTTTTATGTGCTGTACAGAACACATTGTGCACCAAAAATGCACATTTACTTGCTTGTATTACAGACGAAATGACTGTGTAATCATTGTCATGTTTGATAAATCTTAGTGCAATATGAAAATGTATCATATCTGTCCAAATAAGGCATTTGATTACAGATAGGACCTAAATATAACTTTCTCACTGTGCGTGGGCGGGTTGGAGAAATTAGCACACTTCGACAAGTGCGACGTCTGTGTGTGTGTGTGACGAACATTTACTCTGCAGGACTGTCATCACCAGCTTTAAGTCACACATCTGCACGAGTATGACTAAGTGTGAGCGACTCATGGAGTTCATACACGGCACAAACGTGGCCCCAGCAGCATCCCTCACAATGTGACACCTGTTGCCTTCTCTTGTGATTCTGAGTCACGCCTTTCTAATTCCTGCCTGATTTTTCATTTGATGTTTCTCCTGACGTGTACGTACAGTATGTGTGTATGTGGAGCTGGGATCGGCAGAGGAAGCACATGTATACCCTCGATTTTAACTTAAGCTTTATCGATGTAAACCTGTTTTAGAGCTACACTCCCTCTCTGTACCGAGAGCCTGCCTTGTAACATAAGTGCATCCAATTATTTATTTGTAATTTGCCTTTGGAAAATATGCCCAAATGAAGTAAATAAAGTGTGTTTGGTCTACATGCAGGAGCATCTTATTGTCTCTGCCAGAAGTATTCACAGCTGTAATCTTTTTGTACTCAGCACATCAGCATGGTTGGGTGTGAAATCGATGCCTACGTGACCAAACGACAGACAGATGATGACATGTATTTATGTCTGTACGGCTGAGGGGTGTAATCAGCCTTCACTGATTCAATAATAGTCACGAGTGATCAGAACCTAATCCAATTCAACAATTAATGCTCAGCATTTATGACCGTGTGGAGACGTACTGTACGTTCCCAGAGCTGTCACGCTGATGCTTGGCTGTCTGGTGAAAAGGGAGTTCGGTCAAATTAAATCATGTTGAGATCACAGTTTTAAAGCAACGGGAGCCACCCTTAGAGTGACCACAAAAAAACCATCACTGTAAAAATCAAGAACAGTTAAGTCAACCAGTAAAAACACGTTATCTGCCTGTGGATTTCAGAAGAGCCTGAAGAGAGCTCTGATCAGATAATAAACTCAAAACACCTGCAGAGGTTTCCCAAGCCTTTAATCTGTCAGCCTGGTTCAGTTCACACAACCACATCACGGGGAAGACTGTTGATTTAACGGCCGACCGGAAAACACTCTGAGAGGGTGACCCAGAGAAGGTGATTGCCAAAAGGACTGGTAGTTTGCAGTGGTCTCAGTGGTCCAAATCAAGGTCCCAGAGTCTGGAGGACGAGTGGAGAGGCACATAATCCACATCACTTAAAGTCCAGTGATGATTTGGGGTGCGATGTCACCTGCTGGTGTTGGTCCACTGTGTTAAATCAAGTCCAAAGTCAACGCAGTCGTCTACCAGGAGATTTTAGAGCACGTCATGCTTCTGTCTGCTGACAGCCTATATGGAGGTGCTGATGTCCTTTTCCAGCAGCACTTAGCACCTGCCCACAGTTACTGTGCTTGATTGAACAGCCAACTCACCTGACCTGAACTCCAACATTTAGAGGGGTGTGTAAAATACTCATAAGGGATCATCTTCAATAATATTTAATCAGGAGAGACGTCATCTATTCCAGGAGGGTGGTCAGGGTAATAGATTAGGGAACCTCCCGTCTGGAGTCTAGACACTGGTGGTGATGAGATGAGATGAAGGATGTGAAGAGGAGTGTTCGTGCACTCTGAGTAAGGTGACTGGAGGTGAATGGGGTGGGAAAGGGCGTGACAATTTTGCCTTCAATGACAGGATTTAAAGTTTGGCAGCAACCACATGAATGCCTGGAGGAGATTGTGGCAAAGTTTGACTAACTAGGAGAGGGAACGCCCAGAATCAGCTGATTGGAGGAAGCGGTGGTCGTGGGATAGAGAACTGTGAACGAATATATGATTGAACACCTGTCCTCAGGGCAATTTGTACCCTGTGTTTAAGCTGAAACACCTTGGTCATGGCTACAATCAGAGCACCTAGGCCAGTGTGACCCGACCTTTTTGCAGTGTCATGATGGCGCCACTTTCATGTGCACATCTCAGTTAAAGGAGTGAGTTTGTGGAACATCTGTAGTGAGGAACTGTTGTTGTTCATTTCTAAATATGATGTGCTGTTAAAAGTGTAGGTGTAATAAATTGTAGCTTCAGCCTTTTTCAGAGTCTAGGTTATGTTTAATTACTTTATTGTAATGTTTTGCACGGTACTATTTAAGTATCTGCCATTTTCTATAAGACACTGTGACTTTATTTACATGAATTTGTAGATTAATACATGATGTTCACATTTCTGTTTGCAGACCTGGTTAAATTCTAAACTCTATCATTTGTAAGGACACTGAAACCTGCTGTGAGAAGAGGAGAGTAGATGTATTCATCATTTGCACAGTGCAGAGACTTGATGAAAAATAGGAGACACTGACAGAGTGCGACTGACTCTATTATTATTTCATTTTTTTATCACCAGTTTCTAAACAGTTCTCTGTAAATATATATTTTCCATCACATCCCCCTGGGTCTCCCTCTGTTGGCCTCTCAGTTGCTCAGTAACTTTGAAAGTCTGGTATACTCATGGGAGCTTTGGTGATTTCATTAGAAGCCCTCAGAGGTTTAAATAATGTTAAAAGATGTTTGGAGGGTTTTTTTTCTTATTCGTCCCTTCAGGGCTTCCATAGCCACAAGACTCATCTTACATCTGTCCTCACCACGTGACTCCTGGGTCTCTGTATAAATAACTTCATCCTTTTGGAAGTGCTGCCAAAGTCCAGAGGAGCTGCAGGAAGACACAAGTGGGAAAGGTTCACATGAGACGTAGCGAGTCAGTTTGGTGAGTAGACACTTTTTGTTTATATATTTATATATATACTGTTAGTTCTAAATAAACTACAACATTTAGTGTTGACTTTTGGCAGCTTTTTCCAAACTAGTTTTAAGTGTCTTCTCCAACACAAAAATATACAGAGCTGCCAAATTAAAACAGGTAAAAAAAAACTTAATAAAATAATAATGATAATATTAATTTAAAATCAACAATATTTTTTAGAAGAGTGAGAGTTTTTTAAGTGTCCTGATGGAAACTTAAGAATACACTTGGTATTATTTTTGCTAATCATTGCAGTGACCATGTCTTAGAGTCATGCATACCAGTTTCATTTTTTGCTCTGCCCACATGACGCGAGTAGTGCCATTTTATTATCATTAAAAAAAATCAAAAGATTGAAAACATTTTTTATCTATATTGTCATAGCTGTGTATGTATGATGACTCATTTTTTTTATCTTCTCATAGTTTTTCCATTACTTTGTAATGACTTACAGCAAAACTCCACTCACTGGGGACTTAATCTTGTGCGTAAAGCGCGCGTAAAGCGTGCGTAAAGGTGGCAAATATCCTCAAATTTATAAATGTGCGTCCTTATCTTTTTCAGCCCACTTTCCAGGACCTCCACACAGACTGCACTGAAAAAATGGAGCACTTGGAAAACTCCACGGCCTTCCCCAAACGCCTCTCCCTGCACACGCAGAGCACCGCGCACTCCCAGGCGGACAAAAGCGACGGGAACGCGTACCTGTACATACTAATAGTCATGTCTTTCTACGGAGTCTTCCTGTCTGGTATAATGCTCGGCTACTTTCGCTCCAAGAGGAGGGAGAAGAGAAGGACCAACATCTTCACGCGCCTCGTGCACGAGGAGGAGCAGCGGGAGTGGGGCGCGCTCCCCAAGAAGCACAGCCTCACCTTCCCGGTCGTTGTTTCGGGACTGCACTCGGTGGAGGTGTCCCTGCCTTTCTGCGGTGGCCACGGCAACCACTTTGGTCATCTCCACTACGGGGGCGCGCTGCCGTCTTCGCTGGCGTGCGCGCTGTGCATCGAGCAGAGCAGCATCAGCTCACTGTGCTCCTCCGCGGACACGCGCTTCGCCATAGAGGAGGAGTCGGACAGCGGCACGGCGGAGGGGTCTGAGGAGAACATGAAGGGAGGGTCCGAAAACAGCGCGGATGATTCAGGCTGAGAAAACCCGCGCAGAGAAACAAACCTGTGTGTTACACCACCGTGGCCCGAGAGATGAGAAACATCACCTGGAGAGAAACCAGGAGGTTCTCAGGCGCCTTCATGTCAGAGAGGCCCAAACTGTCCAACCATCGGCAACTGCTTTTCTATTAAAAACAACAACAAAACTTCCTCAAAACATAAACATCCATGATATGATATCCATCAACGGGCTGTAACAAGTCACACAATGTGCCATGTGATATGTCAGTGATTAGGAGGGGGCATTGGACATGAAACCACATTCAGCCACATGTGGCCATTTTTATTTTCTCTATACATCACTCTAAATGACAAGATACTCATGGTGAGGGTGAAACATTTGACTCTAACGGTCATTTCTATGTTAGGCTACATGTTGGCATAACCTTTAGTGATGTAATTATTCAGTTCAGCTGTGCACAACTGTATGTATCCCAACAGGAAGTTGTATGCAGCAGCTCACCACCTTGGTTACCCACACATGAATAGCTATATGCTGGAGTCAGTAATGAATACAACAAATACACACAAATAAAAACTATTTAGTTTTATACCATAATATTTCATTGTGTAACCTTGACTTTGCCTCATTTGGCGGTGACCCCTCCCTGCTGGAGCCCCCTCCTGACGCCACTCACCCTACAGGGGACAGAAAGAGAGACTGACTTCTTTTTCTTTTTTTTTTTTTTTTGGACTGAACTTGACTCGCTCTTGCCAACATGGACTTGAGTACTGAAACCTGGAACCCACTTGAAAGATTGTCGAAACTGAAATGTGTTTGTCGTAGCTTGGTGATCGACACTGTTCGTAACACAGTCGATGATGTAGGTTTACTTGATGAGAGCAATGCACTGTACATATGGGTTGTACCTGTCACTTCAGAAGGCTTAGTTTCAGATGGAGTCTTTGTAGTGTTGTGGAGAAAATAAATGCTTATGAACTGATACAAGCCTTTTGGTTTTTGTGTCTGTGCACTATGATGTTTCACCAGCTGGGGGCTCTCTTGCAGTGCTTTCTGATTGCAGTTACTATTAGCAACTTCAGAAGATTGAATGGAGATGAAGCAATGGGAAGGCTGACTATCATTATCTTGTTATTTTTAGAGATAGCCTATATTAAATCATTAGGATAATGCAGAATGGGGCAGATAATTATTCAGTCAGTGCCACCAAAGAACAATAACTCAGTTAAACATGTTAACTCCTCTTTTTCTTACACACAGACACAGCAGACTGGGTCCCAGTTATCCCAGTTATATCCCTATTTTAACCTTAAACTTTTAATGGCCTTTTTTAGTATTATTTTGTAGGTATGGAGATTTAAGATAAGATACGATACACCAGATCCCACAATTGAGACATCCCAGTGTTACAGCAGTCAAGGGGAAAGAGTCAGATTAAAGATGAGTTTACATATTTAAAAACTTAAAAAAAATTAAAGAAAAACTAGGCATGCAAAAAAAATTGTCTCTATCCTATGTATAGGATCCACATTCTTAGTATAAGTGTATAAGAATCACTAAAGTCCTACGACAATTAAACATGAAAATGTGATTTTTTTTTTTTTTTTAAATAGCAGCTATTAATTTCTGTATAATTCTTTGCCAAAGCCACAGGGAGCCACTGCTCCTGCCCTAAAGCATCAAGGACTCCATTTAAAAATCCTCAGACTGAATTATCGCGTGTTAAACGACAGTAACTGAAACTTCTCTCTTCTTCCAGTGAACAGTTTCCTTGTCCTGAAAGTAAAAAACAAAGAAATGAAAAAAGAAACAGGGAAGGATGTCAGGGTTCAGCTTCAGGTTTTCTGTTCCCCTAAGGTGACGCTCACGTGTGTATTGCATCACCCAGCCCTGCCTCTCCCTCTCCCACACACACATTCACACGCAAACACAGACGGTTAACGGCACTACACACTCTCAGTCCCAGAGCTAACTGAAATGACAGCGTGCCACACCTACATAAGAAACAACAAAGGCCAGAGGGAATACACCCATAGATTTCATCATAGACCTGTACTGACAGAGTAACAGCCTTTACAGTAGTGGTGAGAGGCAGTTGCCACGGGCCTTAGTGCACCTGTGTGTGATTGTCTGTCCTGCCCTGATTAGCCTCAACTGTGTCTCGTTATCCTTCCCCTCACCAGAGTATTTAATGTGTGTCTTGTTTTCTTTCCATGCCAGTTTGTCTTAGCACATGAAAGACAGGGTGCCCACTGATAAAGAAAGGTCAGCAATAAAATGTGTCTTAGGCATTTATTTAAAAGAAGTCCCACTTTAAATGTGCATTATGTTGAGAGTATTTTGACCACTTCACCGTTAGACAATGATTTTCTACAGGAAAATATAGCTGTTCAGTCGCTCTCTTCAAAACCAGACTCCATTGAGAAAAACAGTGATGCACGTCACACACTGAGCGAGCCGCCTGTTAATGACGCTGTGGGCTAATGGGCATGTAGCTACTTCCCTGTTTCAGATGATATGTCATGTTTGTAGTCAACCAATGAAGATGAGTTTACATATCACCTTGGGTTCGTCTTTCACCTTCTCAAAATGATCCCACACTTTGGATTTCCTGCCCGATACCAGCCCTGGAAATTAGGGCGTCACCCTTGTGTGACCCTTTTCTGTGCCAGCTTTTAAGAGCAACCTTGAGACAAGGAACTGAAGATGGTAATTTCTTCCTTGGTGAAACAGGCCTTCTAGCAGTGATAAAAAATACTCTCAATACAATGCACACTACAAATTTTGGGGGTGGGACTTTTTTAAGATGACTAAAATCTGTTTTGTTGCTGACCCCCGTCCACAGCATCAGGTTGCTTAGCTTTCCTGCTTCTCCAAACTGGGGCCGTTCCAACCACCATCTCCTGTCTTTAATACACTCTCTATGGATAAGTACACCATGAAATCTGCACTATCCCTTTGTCAAGCTTCGGAGTCTACACGTGGCGTTTAATGTGATGGCCAGTAAGCTCAGTTTTGGTCTCACCAGAGTCTTCCTCCAGCTGACTTTGGTCTCTTGAGATGGAGCCGCTTTATCTTTGCCACTCTCCCATAAAGCTCTGACTGGTGAAGCGCCCGGCCAGCTGCTGCACACAGACACAGGGTCTCCAGTCTCAGCCTCTGAGGCCTTGAACTCTGTCAGAGTGGTCATCTGTCTGTGGGTGGCTTCCCTCAGTAGTCCTTTGTGTCATTCAGTTTTAAGCTCTGCTAGCGCCGTGACCCCAGGGATGGCAATGTTTGTCTGTCATCAGTTGGTCAGTCCAGTGTTTTGGTCCAGACTGAAACACTTCAACATCCGCCGGATGGATTTCCATGAAATGATGAGCTGGACTTTGGTGATCCCATGACTTTTCATCTGGCACCACCATGAGGTTGACATTTTGGGCTTTCAGTGAAATAACCTGTTTTTTTTTTAACAATGGATGTGTGTGCAAACTGCCATCCTACCTTTTCACAAGTGAAGGATGAAGTCACTCGCTTGAAGGCTGAGCTCAGGGAGAGTTTCTGTATCTCCCCCTCTGTGTCTTCCTGTCTTGCGGACAGCTTGACAAAGACACAGACTTGTCGAAGCATTAAAAATAATATTTCCTGCACAACATAAACGGCCCACTGCAGAAATCACGTACAACAAACACACACAACCACACAGTGAACCAGCAATTTGAGCCGATTTTAGGAATATAGATGCTGCTTGTAAAACTCACAACGTCGTCATTTTCTCCTCCACCTCCTTGTGCATGAATGTGTTGTATTCAGTCAGCATTAATTGTTAATAGACTGGAAAATTACTTTTTGTTATTCCTGCTCCATATTGAGCCTTCCATTCATGGTCATGTGTCCCACGTGTTGGGCCACTTTTTCATTTTGGATCACAGCTGAAAACAATTAAGAAACTCCCAGATTCCTTTTGGGCCTGCTTGTCAGCCTGAGAAGTTGGCGAGGATGCACCGCCGCTTCTCCACCAAGGAGCACAAAAACCATGTGTAAGCTGCTTTGTCCTCTTTAATGGTTCAACAACAGCTGTGTGAGAGCAATAGTGGGAGTTTTTCTCAGAAGAAAGAGTGAGTAAGAGTAAGCAGGGTGAGAATGAGAAGCCGATGTGATGCATGGACTGTCTCCTGCACCATGAAGCAGGATGTTTGTCATCGGTGTCTCCCCTGTGGGAGTCGGTGGTGGGGCTTGCATCCAGCCTCAGGCTTCACACATACCCACTATCTTTTTTCCATGTTTCTTCATCCCTCCCTTCTGTCTTATCATTAAACTGCTTTTCATTGAGTTGAGGGGCGTTTGTAATGTGACTATATAAACGTCTCATATTGTGTCGCAGTTTATTTCCACTGGTTGTCCACAACTCGCAGACTCACGAGGAGACAACCAATCACATCTGTTAACAGAATATGTCATACCTGGCAGCAGGTTTAACCACACCTCCTCACCAAGGTAAGGAGCTTCTTTGCTCGGAGTTGCTTTGAGAATTCTTCTAAATCACTCCTAAACTTAGACTCCTTGCTGGAATTTTTCAAGCTAAGTGACGAGCTCTCTGAAAGTGTTTCTCAGAGTGTCTGTGAATACAGCCACTGGTTCTTTTTTGCAGAAGATGGCAGAGCCCAAAACGGCGCTAAAAGAAGGGAGAATACTGGAATTGCATCCATTAAATCACAAGAAACATCCATCCATTTATCACTTATCTGGGGCTGGGTCGCAGGGGCAGCAAAGATCCCAGACGCCCCTCTACCCAGCGATGCTTTCCAGCTCCCTGTCAGAGAAGCGTGTCCTAAAGTATGGATGCTAATATCCAGAATACAATGCACCAGGAAGTTGTAGCCTATTCTCCATATAAACCAGAAACGGTGCTTTAAAAAAATGTCTTGAAAGGTATTAAATCTAGCTGCATGTCTCCTGCATGTACTGTGTTAGTATGGATGTCCAACAGCTAAATGTAAGTTGCATCCTGACCACGAGGTGTCAGTGTTGACCTGCTTCCTCTAGTACACAATGGGCTCGATGGAGCAGATACTGAAGGATGACCTGATTCCTCAAGCCAAAAGATGAAACAGGGCCCACTGCCAAATGTTTAACTTTATTCTGCAGCTTAAAACAAAGTCGTGGCCTGAAATGAAGCAGACGGCTACACATAAACTCTTCCAACTAACTCTGAATAAAACTGATTGCAAAAGAAATTATTCAAAGATGAATAATGACGTAGCCTCAGCTGAAAGAGCTCATTTTCTGGGTGGACAGCAGCTCAAGTGGGAGCAGCCTGAGTCAGACACCACAAGTATTTATTTCAATCAGGAGGGATTCATTCAGGGTGGGAAAGTCTGTATTCACTTGTGCACACAAGTAGGAAAAAAGATGTAACACTGCACTTGTATGAATTAAGTGCAGACAAGGTTGACTGGTTTTATGCTTTTTTTTATTTTTTTAATCTCTCATGACTGAAGTCAGGCAGAGTTTAACCACTGTCTGACAACCTTTCAGAGGACCTAATGTTGCACAATAATGGAGACAGATAGTGGCATTTCATATTGCTGCAATGTCATGTTTATTTAAACTGAGGTTTTAGTTCCTTTTTTTGTAAATGTACTCATCCATTCTGGACTCCGCTGTGCCTGAATATCAGACCTGTTAGAGCAACATGCCACATCTGTCACAGCCTGCATTCCCCTGCTCTCCCAGTTTTGTTCTACTCTACCCGTCAGCCCTTCTCCTCCTACCTGCCACAACAGACCCACATGCAACACTTTCCAGCATACCTGCCTGAGGCTCGTAGCCTGTGTCTGTGTTGTGTTTTCCTGCTACGACGTTTCAGTGTGAGTGTTCCCGCCTGCTGCAGCGCAGAGGCGCCACACGCTGCCTTGTGTGTGTGTCCTTTCACCTACCTGTCGGCACCTTGATCCATCGCCTGGCCTCTGCTTTCCTGCTGTTCATCCCTCGTCGGCTCTGGTGCTTCGCTCGACTGCCCTTTTGGTTCCAGACCCCTCTCCTTCTCGACCACGCCATCAGTCAGCCCCTCTCTGTTACTACTGCCTGCTAGCAGACTGAACTGTCCTCGTTCTCGGTCCCCCTTCTGAATGTGGCCCGGCCCATTCCCTGACCCCTGAACCCAGAGACTGTGTGTGGGCTCTGAGCCTGAAAAACGAACTGTTACCAGAATATCTTTGTCAGCTCACGTTCCTGTTTACTGTGTGTATAGAAAAGGTCATTACCAACTGTCACTGACTTCTGGCCATTGACGGCGCCTCGTAGGGACAAAAAGCCTTGCGCAGACACGAGTCTTTCAGGAGTAGGTCTATCTAGCGACAAGGTGAATGTTTATTTAGAAATCTAACCCTGTTACGATATTGTAATGAATCCCTCACGAGCAGGAGACCAGAGTAGTGTTCAGGAAAAAGGCCCGTTTATTTGAGCACTTCAAAAACTCTCTAACACTCCAGGGGGTAAAAGACTCCGTCCCAAACTCTGACTCTTCTGGCATAACACACACACTTAGGACACACATACTTGTGTACAGTACCTAGCGGGCAGCCCTCCCCTCTCTGCTCCACCAGTCTCCAGCCCGCACGCTGTAAACAGAGCTCAGCTGTTTATTTAGCCTAGCAATACCTCCAGACTATAGTAGCTGCAATGGACGACTTTGAACTTGATTTTGAAGAGTTTCTTGTAGCGGACACAGACCCAGAGCCATACCTGTTTGAGCCAGAGCACACAGATGAGGAACTCCATGTGTTTGATGCTGAGCGGGCGAGAAGAGAGGCTGAATGCACAGAATGGGATTCGGTGCTACTGCTGCCATCGTTGGGGAAATATATCATCAGGAGGCAAAGCGCTGCAGAGAGTGCATCACAAGGAGTGAAGTTGCATCTTCTTTTCCTCGCAGATGACGGTTCGGCTTCATTCTCTCCTGTTGCGTGGTAAGTGTGGTCCATTCGCAAACTTTATAATTAAAAAAACTTTTCACTACTCTCTGTCAACAAACTGCTAACACTCCTCGTTCTTCCTTCCTACCGCTGTCTTTGTTGGTTTATTTATACACGCGAAACACGTTCTCTGGCTGGCTGGGTTGTCCGTTCGGTCTGCCGTACATACATGGCGGCGCAAGATGGCGACCTCTCTAAAGCAAGGCCCTTGCTATATATATATAAAAGCATAACTATAAGGCTACGAAAACCAAACGAATTTTATTTTATAGCGATTATACACTTATATAAACATATTAATGGGTAGATTCAGATTCAGATTCAGATTTGATAATAAACCATGCCAAATATTACACACTGGCCCTTTAAGTAGACCTACTGTATGTAATGTGGTGTTAGCAAAGTCATTATAGTTCATAGAAAGCCCAAATGCACTGACAGCATCTTTTGAAGGACTGATCTGTTGCCTTGGAATTTTACTCATTATTTTGACACTTCACTTTCCCTTCCTGTTTGTGCAGCGTGTCTGCTACACATGAGAAACTGTAAAAAGGAACCAGCAAAAACCAAAACGGGCATTTTATTTTTAGACCGATCACATGACTTCAATTTTTTTTTTAAAAAACAAACAAAAAACATAGCTTTGGATTGGATTTAACAGGCTATACAAAACATTTCACAGATTCTTCACCTGTGTTTGAGCTAAAAATAAAAAATGTTTTGAAGACTGTTGTATCAACTGAATCCGTATAAATAAAAACCAGTGGCACCAAACATACAAAGAATTGACCCAAGCTGCACTGGAGAACACATTTAATTAATGACACTTTAGTCAACCAGCATAAAAGTAGAACTCTGTCAGTACAATCATTTAACCTGTGACTAATTTTCACAGCCAAAGTAAACATAACATTTCATTCGGGGCAGCCCCTCATTCAGTCATTTGTATGAATCATCTCTTTTGCTCATAACTAGAAGGAAACTCATTTGGCAGCAACAACTAAACTCAACAATGGTGGGGATTTTAAGGAGAAAAAAGACCAAGAGCATCTCTCAGGGGACTCCCCTTTGACAAGGGGATGTTGAAAAAAGAAATAAGATTTCAAACTATGTCTGAGGGGCACACTGGAAAAAAATACTGATAAGAGCACAAGTGGACGGTTATGAAACATGGCAGGCATTACTGCTCCTTCCTGTATGGAACTACACCCAGAAAAAAAAAAAAAGATTGTTTCCAAGACAGTGTTTTCTTTTCTGTCAAACAGCTGCCCATGACTAACAAACTGGCCTCTGGATTTGCTGTAACATTAAGTGAAGCCAGCATATCCTACAGCCTTTGAGTCTGTTTTCATTACTCAGATATGATTTTGCTGATGTATGATTATCACAAGTTGCCTCATGGCTCGTTACACACAGTTAAATAGCTGCCAATTCAGCGACTTCTCGACTGACTCAGTGTACAGGGAATTTCTCCCGAAGAAAACCTAAGAATGCAGTTTGGTTACATGCAAAGTGTCAGTATGGACCCTGCCTGGTGTGCACACAGTGTGTGTATTCTCTCTTGTAGTTACACGTCAGTACATTCTCCTTCTCTGCGTGTAGCTCTGGGTAGGAGGTAACTAAACTAATCCGCAGGCGTGTGCAATTGGTCGACGTTCCAGTCCCTCCAAAGCTGTAAATGTGATGCAGATGATGTCAGCGCTGGTCACAAATTATACTACTGTAAAAATCTGAGGGCCTGTCTCTCAGCTGGAGTCACTGCACTGGCTTCAATCCGCTTCAGGACTTTCCTACAAGTTTTGTCTGCATACATGACCTGTACTTTTGCTGTTGTGGTTATGGTGGCCCTCAGGAGTTGTCCTGCAGCCGCTGACATGTTAACAAGAGCATAGTTTGGTTGCTGTATTATTTGTTTGTGTGCTACTTGAAGGAGGAATAACTCATCCTGGTCATCTCTGTCAAGTCCGCCCTGTAAAGCAGCGGTTATGAGCTCTCTCACACTGACTCAGGTGCAAAAGCAGTGACTCAAATAGTGACTCGGTCGTCACAGGAAAAGGATCAACAACTTCAACAACAGCTGAGTGAACTGTGGAGTCTTCAGCTGGACCAGATAGTGCTACCTGAGATTCATTCTGTCTGTCTCTGCTGCACTCCTAAAGTGTCACCATATTCTGAGTCATATGTCCTTACGAAACACTTTGTGCTTAGGTAGAACTGTAGAATCCCAAATTTCGACAGTGTACAAATAACCTACTGACTTCATCAAGTTGATATTCTTTAGAGACATAAATATTGTGAATGAACTCTTGCCATTTCCCTTTTTATGACTCATCATTTGGAGAAAAACAAAGCTCTCTGGCATGAATCAAAAGGTCTTTTTTAGTTGAATTCTTGGATTCCTCAAGTGCCCTGGTGCCCCCACCATAACGTTTCCTCACTTGCTTTCCCTCATGGATCCATCCTAACTCAATTTTTCTTGAATTCTTTAAAGCATTTTTAGCATGATAATTGCTTTTCCCCACTTTTTGTTTGGGCCAAGGTTCCTGTTAGTAGCACAAACTACTTATTATGGACACAATCAAAGTCAGAGAGTCTTATTGAGATGATGAGTTACAGAATTTTAATTTTCCCTGAAATATTTGGCCTAATAAATCATTTCCAGTGTTCAAAGACACCATAATCATATTCTGGGTTATTAAACTGTGAATCCACTAAAGGGAAATTAATCTGACCTCATCTTGTTGTATTTTTGTTTTTCTCTGGCACACCTCGCTGTCGTGGAAAGTCCCAGAAACTTTGTTGTGAAGTTTGCGCTACCATTTTCCCCTCGAACACTTGTGGAAAAAAATGATTTACAGGTTAGACTTCATCCAGTTAGTCTTTCATTTAGCTAGCTATGATATTATCTTAACAACAACTCAGCGAGCCATGGATGTCTTCAGCTAAAGTTAGTTAGTTTGCCACGGTTTTAACATTAACAATGTAATCATGACTTAATCTCATATGTAATGACTTGATTTCTACCAAACAAAAAACCTAAGCCACTGAGGGGCTGCTCCCAGGACTTCTAATTGACGCGTCGTCTGTGGCGGCTCCACTGAATGAATCCATGCTTGGCTCAATCGTAGATTATTTATTTGCAACAATCGGTCCATTTAAAAATATAGCCTTTGTCGACCTACACACAGTTATACCATTACACTTGTATGCAAAACAAACAAAAGGCTCAAAGTTAGGCCACTAAACAGCCGTCAGAAAACCGTGTGCTTCTCCCGGTAAGCAGCGCACCTGTAGAGTAATTTACTCTTCCTCTACTTGGACCTTCATAGACACCATTGTCTACACACCACCTACTGTGGAAACCAGTGACCCACACTTGATTGGACACAGACACAAAAATGGCTCTAACATCATGGTTTTAACTTTTTATCTCATAATTATGACTTTTGATCTCATAATTTGGCTCTTTATCTCATAATTTTGACTATTCATATCATCATGTTGATATTTTTAATCTCACAATTATGTCTTAATCTCATAATTTTGACATTTTATCTCATAATTTTGATTTTGTATTTCATAATTGACTTTTTATCTCATAGTTTTTACTTTTCATCTCATATTTATGACATTTTATCTTATAATTGACATTTTATCTCATAATTATGACTTTTGATCTCACAATTATGACATTTTATCTTATATATGACTTTTCATCTCATAATTATGACTTTTCATCTCATAATTATGACTTTTTATCTCATAATTATGACTTTTGATCTAATAATTATGACTTTTGATCTCTCAATTATGACATTTTATCTCATAGTTTTGACTTCTTATCTCATAATTATGACTTTTTATCTCATAATTATGACGTTATCTCATATATGACTTTTTTATCTCATAATTATGTCTTAATCTCATAATTTGGCTCTTTATCTCATAATTTTGACTATTCACATCATAATTTCGATATATTTAATGTCACAATTATGTCTTAATCTCATAATTTTGACATTTTATCTCATAATTTTGACTTTTTATTTCATAATTGACTTTTTATCTCATAGTTTTTACTTTTCATCTCATAATTATGACATTTTATCTTATAATTGACATTTTATCTCATAATTATTACTTTTGATCTCACAATTATGACATTTTATCTTATATATGACTTTTTATCTCATAATTATGACTTAATCTCATAGTTATGACTTTTTTTGTCACAATTATGACCGTTTGACTTCTTATCTTATAATTATGACTATCTATAGAGTTCTAGAAAGTACAAATTCATAGGCACATCGATTTTGAGCCCAAATATTTCACACGTTTCAGAAAACAAGGAAAGAGAAACAGCACTTCCGTTTATTCCTTCACTCCTTTGTTTTTACTTCCGCCTTGTGAAAACCGCGCGCACCTCTTCAGCTCAGATGGTTTGACGGAGGCAGCGGAGACGCAGCGCAGCAAGATAACACACCGCGCAGACATTCATGCAGTCAGTGAAAGACGGAAGGGCTGGAACAAGCAGCAGCTCCTCTGCATCACACACACACACACACAGCGGGGAGAATAACACCAGAATATAAAACTATATGAAAATAATTGTAACATTTTCCTGCCTGTCGGCTTCATTTGAAGGAGACCGTGACCGTCCCGCGTGAGGAAAAGAGGAAACTGCAGGTTACAGCGCACCTTCACAGGTATGTTACAGCTTCTGTTTCAGCGTGTTATTATTACTGAAAACACAACGACCTGATGTGGAAGTTGAGAATCTGTGTGTGTGTGTGTGTGTGTGTGTGTGTGTGTGTGTGTGTGTGTGTGTGTGTGTGTGTGTGTGTGTGTGTGCTGGACAGGACATTGAGACACTGTCACTTTACTACTCAACTTGATTTAAAGGGCACCTCTCATACACACATGCAGCCCAAATCATTTCAGTCCTTGCTGTAGGATCAGTGTGAACAAAAAGTAATCAGTTACTTTACAACATTACTCTCTGTGTAGAGTAATTAGTTACTTATTACACTACGTTTGCGTTACTTCCACCTCAGTGTAACGAATGTTGATTTTAAATGGATGAGGCTGGTGTTGTTTAAATCCAGTGCTGCAGGTCTGACACACTCATGTGGTTACACCTTTACATTAAAATCCCAGTTTATATTAATAATAGTGTGATGATACAGAACAATTAAATACCCTAGACCTTTTAAAATAAATGAGTAACTCTGGACACAGGGAGGGTTAGAGGTGAGATGCGGATAAATAGCCTATTTGTGGGCCTACGATATGAAACACAATAAACAAATACTAAGTCGCTGTGACGAGCGCAAATTAATACACTGGAGCTGGAAGGCCCACCTCAGTGTGCCGGCCAGCTGCAGCAGCATCGAAATGGAAATGGAGCATGCAGGGTTCCTACACAAGTATGGAAAGTATGGAAATAGATTTGATCCGTTTCCAGGTATTAAAAAGTATGGAAAATAAAAATAAAGTATGGAAAAATATTTATGTTTCCATACTATTACCACTGTTCTAAAATACTGTTTTCTAAAATAGAAAATTAGGTAGACCTATTTCCAAAAATAATTTAACTGACAGGCGCCCTTGCCGATTCATAATAAATCATATTTTTGTCACGCTACATGATGGAACTGCATTGAGGAAGGGGAGAATAAAAATAAAACGGCTGTCGCAGGTAAAGCAAAGCCGCAGGATGTGTGTCTCCGCTCTGATACTCGCTCTACCCAGTCGGCCTGAACTACGATGCACGTTTAACATCGCCAGGCTTTCTTTAGGTGAGCTGGCTTCACAGAGCCTAACAGCGCCCATCCAGGATAACCAGCACTTCAAAGCTGGTTATCAACTCGCTCTGTCATCTCTGTTTTCCAGCAATGAGCGCGTTCACGTGAAAGAGGTGGAGTTGTTAACTAGGAGCGACATCCTCATATGAGATGAAACGGGAGCCTATCTGTAAAAAAACTTCTGTTTCAGTGACAGCAAAACAGTCATTTTCAACTAAGAATAAAATAAAACAGATAAAAAATCCTTGTCAGTAATTTTGCGAACAACAGCTTGTCTGATTTAACAGATGCAGAGACTAGAAATAAAAAAATAATTTACAAATATTAAAAGTAGGCTAAGGCACATTTAAGAATTATTATGACTTAAGTCATAATACACACAGAGTATTTTTCGCTATTTAGTTTGATGACAGGATGAAATCATTCTTAATATCACATAATGTAATAAAACTCTGAAATAATTCCAGACTGTTACAACCAAAGAGTGTAAAGGTAGTTAATGACTGATGAGGTCTATCTGATCAAAATGTTATATTTACACACTGTCAGCTGTCACTCTGAGGATAAAATAAAGTTTACACCATTAAAAAGCAGCTAAAATCATCATTAGGATATGTGTTTAGTGTGGTTATAAATCATCTCTCTGCTTGTTGGAAATTGTTTTACAACCAGAGTGGAAATAGAAAACTTGGAACAATAAAATATTAATACTGACCTATTAACATACAGCCTTTATTGCTTTTGTTGTGTTTTTTAACACTGTCACTTTGTTAAGCAAACTGGGGACTTTTGCTCATGACATTCTCCGGCCTTTATAGCTTGGTTAATGCATATTTTAGATATTTAGCTTACTGTGGCCAAAATTGTTTACATAAACACAAAGTTCGTTATATATCTAGCCTCCTAAATTTGCTCCCAAAGTGCACCAGATTGATGTATTTTAACTTTATAATAGTCAGACTTTTCAGGATATGTTGTAGACGTTGCAGGTGTTTTAATAGAAACACACTGAAAATGATCACGCAGTGTGGATGAATGTGGATGAATGAAACATGGAAAAAAACAGTTTATTTTGGGTGGTAATGCGCTACGTGATGTTGTAATAAACAATATATTACTGTAACATGTTACTTATGATGTGGTTAGCACTGTCGCCTCGCAGCAAGAGCGTTCCAGGGTTCGAGCCCACGGTGGGTGAGCCCTTCTGTGCCAAGTTAACATGTTCTCCCTGTGTCAGTGTGGGTTTCCTCCAGGTGCTCCGGCTTCCTCCCACAGTCCAAAGACATGCAGGTTAATTGGTGACTCTAAATTGTCCGTAGGTGTGATTGGTTGTCTCAGCCCTGTGATAGTCTGGTGACCTGTCCAGGGTGAACCCTGCCTCTCGCCGTGTCAGCTGGGATAGACTCCAGCCCCCCGTGACCCTCAACAGGAGAAGCAGTTATGGAAAATGAATGAATATATAAATACATAGATACATAACAAAAGATTATAAAGAATAAAAAGAAACAATAATACTAAAATTTACCAAGAAAAATGACTAAAACCTTCCTTAATCAGACGATTATGTGTAGAGGGGAGAGTGTGCTTCCGTTATAAAATCAAACATCTGGCCAGTAAGGTTGTGAAGGCCACAACAGGAGGCTGGCATCAGGAGGCACACCAAATATGTCTGATAAAAAAGTTTGGGGCAATGGTCACATTATAATCCTGGCTTATTGTTTCAGTATGGAGGACTCTTTACACTGAGTTAACCCCTGGCGTCCACATATGGAGGGGGAGCGGACCAGGTGTTAAACAAGAACAATACAATATGAATTTTCATATTTTTCGATACTTTTCAGTACTTTTCCTAAGGAAAAGTCCTTTTGGATACAAACCTTCAGAACAATAAATAATAGGGGTGTAATGGTACCAAAAAAATCGTGGTTCAAAAGTACCTCGGTACGGACGTCACGGTTTAGTTGCTCAAATATTTCACCAAGTTGGTGTTGTCTCGTGTTGTCTCCCTTTGCGAGGCAGACTCTCTCTTGTCTTTTTTCACGTGTGCCAGCTGCGAATGTTGGTACAAGTGTTGTCATACACACCACTTAAGCAATCTGTGCTCCAATAGGAACAAGAAAGACGTTAGTGTGCATAAATTAGTAAAATAAATTAACTAAATTAATGAATTGAATCAATTTCAAAGTACCGGTATTTTCCAAATGCAGTATAGTACCGCTTGGAATACTCTAGTACCGCAGTACTATTTTAGTACCGGTATACCGTGCAACACTATTAGATAAGTCTGTTTGGTTTGAACAGGGAAGCTTGGATTGTCGCTCACCTGGTTAGGATCTGTAGTACCTATATTTAATGTACCACACAGGGGTAGGCAGGCTGCGGCTCTGGAGCTGCACACGGCTCTTTAGCCCGTCTACAGCAGCTCCCTTTGGCCTTGACACAAAAATATCACATCACTGCTGCCTAAAGTCATTCTTACATTCTCCACCTGTAAAACATGTGTAGCCTATACACTGAATTTAAACAAAAAAAAACAAAAGTTTCAACATTTTATCAGCGACAGTAAAATGTGCAGCCTGGTGCCTTTTCTTTAAACTTTGTCAGACCTCAGTTAGGGATGTTCCCAATAATAAATACTGTCGACTAAACAGAAATTTTAATTAAGACTTCTCGACTAGTTTGAAAAAAGGAAAACGCTCAGAAAACAGTCAAAATTTAGCACAATTTATTGTTAAGTATTTAAAACATTGTCCCAAAAACTATGGTGTGCATTAAGAACCCTTTGAAGCCGTTAATCACAGTCTTTTTATGCCGATTTAATCATGAAAGAAAACCCTTTGGTGAAAACATTAAAATGTATTGTAGATATATTGATGATATTTTTCTTCTCTTTAAGGGTAGCCAGATGGATCTGATGGATTTTTAGATCTATCTAACCATTTATAAAGGGGACTACACTGTTTAGAAAACCCACTGACCGTAATTCTTTATTGCATTATGGATCTTTCCATCCACCCCACGTCAAAAACAACATCCCATTCGGCCAGTTTGAGAGATTGAGAAGAATATGTGATCAGGATCCAGATTTTCATACACAGTCTCTACATATGACCAAACGTTTTTTGGATCGATCATATAACGACTATTATTTCAACAGCTCAGACCAAGGCAGCTTCCATTGCATGTCCCCAGCTCCTACAACAATCAAACAGACAGAAAAGAAACACTTACACTATTCAGTCAATAAACTCATCAAATTAAGAAGATTATTTTGTCTAACTGGGACGTCCTCTCTAAAAGAGGTTTTTCAAGTTCCTCTTACTTTCTGTTTCAAAAGAGCTCCTTCTATTAAAGACAGAGTGATGCACAGCTATCTCCCAGTTCTGAGGGCAGGCAGCTGGCTTAAAGACCTACAGGAACCTTTAAGTGTATGCAAACCAACTGTAATCATTGCTCTATCATACAACAGAAGGAATTGATTGATTTGAAATGAGACACATAAAAATAAACATTTCATCAACTGCAACACCACACGTGTAGTTTATGGTTTAAGTTGCCCATGTGGCTGTTTTTATCTTGGGCGCACAAAAAGACGCTTAAAAGACGAGTGGCAGAGCATATGGCACCGCACTTCAATAACTTTCACAATAAGAACGACAGCCTACTGAAAGTGGAAGATATTGAATGTGTGGAGCAGTCAATCAGAGGAGGAAACAGACTCAATAAATTATTACAAAGAGAGACATTCTGGATTTTCAAATTTGATGCTTTGATGTGTCCTGGACTAAATGAAGAGATAGATTTTAGACCATTTTAAAAATTCATCTCTGATATATTGTTGATGATTTCCACTCGGATATATTGTTTGTTGTTCATCTCTGAAAATATTGTTGTTAATTTATGTTTACATACTGCAAGCCCAGCTGATGTGAATTGATGGTGATGTAATTGTCCCTTTCCTGTTTCCAACTACCCCATTGTCAAGAGGTCTATAGAACAAATCGCAACCTCTCACTCGGGTTCACACATTTTCTCTGCCACGCCCTGAAAAAGACCTGGTGGTCGAAACCGGTCAGTATTTTTTAACTCTATTTTAACTCTGACCTGCCCAGTTAAATAAAGGCTTTTTAATATTATTCCTTGGCTGGGTGCTTAGTGTGCCTGAAGAAAGCCGGAGTAGCTTACTCCTCTTTTGAACATGTCGGATTGTAAATGGTGTATTTTAAGTGCGGTAGGAATGTGAACATGAAGGCAACTCAGTGGAAAGTTAACCACTAAAATTACATCTAAAATAAATGAATTGCCTCTGAAATGTCGCACACACTGAGTGTCACAGATTATCCGTCAGAATGGATAGCGATTCACTTTAAAGTTAATAAAAACAACATCTAAATTATAATTAAATTTCAGCTGAAATGTCCCACAAATTGCAAAAAAAAGAGAGGTTTGGAAAATTATTTTTTAAAAAAAGGGAAAAAAGAGAAAAGCTAGAGAAAAACTATTTTTGTAATTATTACTATTATTTTTAAATTTTAAAATGATATTATAATGTTGTAATTAAATAAATTATAATTAGAAATTAAGTTTTATTATTAAATCATGTTATAATTATCCTAATTTTTAAGCACTATTTCCAGGTAATTTCTGTGTTTGTTTATTTTTAACTGTCTTTACTTTCTTTTTTTTTTCCCCACTAATTTTCTTGTTTTTAATTTTCTCTTTTTCTTATTAATTTTTTGGGTCTTTTTTTCATTGCTCATTGTCTTTTCCCCATGTTTTTAAAGATATCAAATGTGCTCAGGTTTCAAAGGGCTGAGTGTCCTTGTACATGAATAAAACACTAATAGGTTTAATCGACTAATATTTCTGGTTGCGATATTTCGGATGTTTAATCGTTAAGGTGTTTAATCACTTGCATCCCAAACCTCAGCAGCAGTGACTAGTCTTGGGTCTCTTTAGCGATGGATTGCAAACCCAAAAAAAGGGAAATACAGAGTTCACTAGTGTGTGAACAGATTTTGTTTGCTCTCGCTGACAGTGCTGCAAAACTTCAATATAGGGCTCAAATGTTTTGAAGCTCCAGACTGATGGCTCTGTTACTGGTAATGGTTGCCGCCCTCTGACCTAAAGTCACTCTGCCTGTGTGTAGAATTTTGAAAATTCGGCACCGCCCACTGTTAACATGATAAAAGACATGTAGCAGGCAGACCCAAACGCCCTGTGGACATAAACTGTACTCATAAAGGCTTTCTTCTAGGTCTACCTGATGGCGACCAAAGACTTCTCCCCTGTTATATTTCGAAAAACACTGGATAATGCCTTCTACTTTCAAGGTAAAAGTGACTTCATATTTTACTCCTTCTCTGTAGATACTGTTATATGGTATAAATATTATCACAATGTTATAAAATCATTTTTCTTTTTTTAATGTCTGTGTATAAAAACTGAAATCTTCTCTTTCACTGTCTCTCCCTTTAAAGTGATAACAACAGAAGGTAAGGCAATTCTTGTGTTTTTTTTTTTTTTAAATATTTTTTCGGGCATTTTTAAGCCTTTAATCGATAGAACAGATGAGTGTGAAAGAGGGAGAGAGAGAGGGAGTGACATGCAGCAAAGGGCCACAGGCTGGAGTCAAGCCCAGGCCGCTGTGGCAACAGCCTTCTACATGGGGCGCCTGCTCTACCACTAAGCCACCAACGCCCCCTTGTGCTGTTTTTTAAAAATACACACTCTTTAAAATCATGAAACTGATACACAGTGTGACGCTTTTCTCCGTTATCCTCATTTTTATAAGAAAATAGGCAAGAAGTGATTGCAAGTGCATGATGGTAAGACGTGTTTTTCTCTCTTGGATATAGATTTGGAGTCAGACTCTTTCACAGCCAGTGACCAGCTGACTAAAAAATGTTGGGTCCGAAGCAACGACAACAAAACCCTGCTGTTATGGAATAAGGAGCACTTTGAAGCAAAAACCCTGGACAGCAGTGAGCTGCAACAACAAGGTAAGATGCAGCTAATTACAGCAGAACACTGTGCTTTAAGAGATATTTTCATGGCTTGTTATAACATGAAAATATCTTGAAAAACATTTATTAATTTATCTTAAGACAAGAGACTTAAAAAAAAGTTTCTTTTTCATAACAAGAAATAATCTTTTCATGTGTTAAAAATATGGAAGTTTGTCCATAAGAGTGTAGTGGTGAAGTATGTTCAGATTTCGTTCTTTTCCCAGTGCATAAAGAGCAGGTTCTTTGCAATAATGAGACCATAGGATGGGAAACATTGCTGCGTATTGCTTAATTTCCTGACATCATCAGACATTCCTAGAGTAATAACGAGGGGTTCAGGTTCCAGCTGGATTTTAAGTATTAAACTGGTGATCCAGTAGTAGGGTTGTCACGGTACCAAAATTGGGACCCACAGTACGATACCAGTGAAAGTATCAGGGCTCTGAGTAGTATCACGATACCACAGCAAAAATTAGGCAGATGTGCCTTTTGTCATTTATAAAAAGATAAATCACTTCTATAATATATTCTGTAACACATCAATGATATTGGAATAATGAATAAATTACTTATTGACTTATTTGTACTTCAAAAACAGCATCAAGAAGTGATTAACATAGGGGGGATCAAAATAAAATAAATAAATATTTTATACTCCTCGCGGTGAGGTTTGTGGACCGAGGAATGTCGGGTATGTTCTGTTTAATCTCTCCTCGGAGTAATGAAGATGTTAAACTGAATTAAACAGTGCCTTGCGTTGTTAGAACAGAGATGGATGTGCTCTAGACTCTCCTGCCACAACATGTCTGAGATCTCGACCCCCATGTCTTCCTCCCGTTTAGTTTTTACTACAGTATGATGAACTGGGCTGACAGATTGTAAGGTGTCATACCTGTAGTCTGATGTGGATTGAAGGCATCCGTCAAGACTGGAGACTCTAAAGTCTCAAAATATTGCAGGTATTTTCTGTCGTAGTGTCTTAGTAGCAAGCATCTGAGGAAGTGACTTCCTGGTCTGACTTCCTCAAGTCTCCTATTGTGTCCAAGTCCAGACTGTTAAAGCATTATCTTAATTAGCTGGTGCAAAGGTCAGGTTTACAACAATGGGTAAAGGGTGGGATATGGGTTCCAGATTAAAATGTGATTTGAATTGTTTCCAGATTTGTAGTTATTAAGTTGTTTTCAAGGGAAAAGAAGAAACAACTGCTCTTGCACATAGTGAGGCATCTGTGTGTGTGTCAGATGACCAAATGTGAAGAGCATCAAGTGTTTTTGCATTAGATATTAGTAACATTAGATATATTAGCAAGTTTTCTTTAGTGTATAATCACCTGAAAATAAGAATTATTGTGTTTTCGTCACCTGAGAATGAGTCGTTTATATCTACATAGGGAGCGGGTCTTTGTTTATAGAGCAACAACTTTGTAATAGTCGCAAAACAGAAAACACAGACGAGCATACGTAACACTTTACAGAGGTCACACTGTGAAAATATTCCTTAAATGACTTCAACCATTGTCAGTTTTTGCGTGTCTTGTTGATCTTGTGTTTCCTTTTTTAGACTGCCATTTCAAAATCAAGACTTACGATCAAATCCCAGAGCAAAGAAAAGTGCCGGCAGCCATGCTATATGTCACCGTAGACAATGAGAACATGGTGGTGTGCTGTGGGACAGAGCAGAAAATTTATTCACAGAAAATGGTGAGTTTGAGCAAATGATATGCAGTTATTTAAAGTTGGTGATGCAAGGGTCTACTCTTAGTGGGTCTGTTGTCAAACCAACCACATACAGGACCTAATTTATCTTGTGCAGGATTTTCTAACCTTAGTAAGGCCTTAAAGGTATCGACTGTCATCATGTGGCGAGGCCTTCTGCTTCATGTCATGTCTCAAGAAAGTGTGTAAGATGTAGGGGGATTCAGTGGACTGCAACCAGCTGCAACTTCTCCTGGGTTGAGTTCCATCAGTGTTCATGATTCAGGAGGATTGGCTGGCAGCTAACGTTAGGCTAACTTTAGCTAAGGTTAGCTAGAGATGTTAAAGATAACTTTATATTTCTTTCAAGCAAAGTGACAATGTGTTGCCTCAAACACAATGTTGACTTACCTTAGAACAGATGTAGACATCATTGTTAATCTTATTCACGTTGAGTTGATGTTGTGGTCTAACGTTACCACACAACTTTATCCAAAGGAGACACTTTTCTCGCTTGAGATGTGGTTGAAGGTGTAAAAAATACAGCTGGTCGTCCAGCCTCTCAGGATACCTTGTGTCAGAGCTGCATGTACCCCATGCTCACCGCTCTCCAAAACAAACAGACCAGGTGATTAAAACTGGGAAAAACACTAATTAAAGTAGCTCCACGTGACAATGTTTGGCACATAGCAGACAGCCCGCTAAAAAAAAACATATTATATTTCATTCCATTGCTGCCAATATATCCCACTAAATCCTGCACACTGGACCTTTAAAGTTCATCCTGTAGTGCGTAGGCTTTCCTTTCCGTTGACTGCAACCTGTCCACCGTGTAAAGGTGTAACAAAACAGAAAATTAAATTAGGTTTGCTGTGTGTTTTTCTCCAGGATATTCCACCAGGAATTGATGGAGACAAGAGCAAGGAAATATTCTACATGACCAAACTCGACTCATCCAACTGTTATGAGTTCGAGTCCTCTGAGTACCGAGGGTATTACCTGGGATTTCAGCCTGATGCAAGTGATCCTTCTATCATCCACCTGGTCTTGCATTGCAAAAGAGGAGGTGAAGTGGTTGACGCTTGTGAGATGAACATACAGTCCATTCAGTGACTTAAAAATGTCATCACAGCAACATCTATCTGAACAACCTTCTGTACTGCTTGTCCATAAGTTTTTTGTGTAGTTTCACAAAATAAGATCGACCCATTTCTACTCGCACATACAAAAAAAAGACTTGTGCGGTACCACTGATACAATATAGAGCAGGGATGCTCAACTTGCTTTGCCTGGGGGCCACTTTTGCAAAATGACAGAAGCCAGGGGCCAATTAATGAACAATTATTTATAATGTTTATCTGTTTCTAAAGGAATTGCCTGTCCTTAACCGTTTGACGACACAAATTCAGTCACCAAATTGTAATGACTTCGTTCTTGAGTCAAGTGGATGTTTGTGCCAAATTTGAGGATCCTCCGTCAAGGCCTTCAGGAGATATCTCCCTCAAGAGAATGTGACGTACAGGGTCACAGTGACCTTGACCTTTGACCACTAGAATCGAATTAGTTCATTCTTGACTTCAGTTGGACGCTTGTGCCAAATTTGAAGAAATTCCTTTATTGCCTTCTTGAGGTATTGCATCAACAAGAATGAGATGTGTGTACGTACAGACAGACAGCAAAAACCTAATGCCTCCGGCCGAAGCCATAAAAATTCCTGGTGTGAATCAATTTATTTTCATTGTGTGAAAATGGTCAGTGAGTCTTCCTGCTAAATCTGGCCTACGGGCTGCAAGTTGAGTATCACTGGTACAGTGTATAATTAATGTAGGTTTAATGGCACAAAGACACGTAAATAAAGCCCCATTTCCACCAAACACTTTCGGCTTAGTACCTTTGGAACCAAAGAAACCCTTCAGACATGGTACCTAAACCTTAATGTTTCCACCACCAACAGTCCTCTTAAATGTGGGCGGGGTTGTTGTCACTCACTGCTCCGTCCAGTGCTCACTGTATTTCCTCATCAGCGGTGACACAGATTGAAGTCTGCACCTGGTTTATTGTCCACAGAACAACATTTTCAGAACAAAATAGAACAGGCTGCAGTGAGAGTCTCTCTCCATGGGATATTTAAATATAGCAGCTTTGTGCATTTAGTCCTTCTCAGGCAAGCTCAGGGGTTTAGTGTTGCTGTAGCCCACAGGAACGAAGCTCTGCGACATTTTTTTGGGATTTTTGGAATATATGCAGTTAACACAATCCGGTTGAAATTAAAATATATAAACGCTTGAAGATCCACTTATTACTAAAAGTGTATGTCATATAAAAACTAAAGTAATGGTCAAAGTTGTCACAGTGAAATTTAAGGTGTGCTGATGGATTCATGTCATTGACTCATGCATTGAGTAACATTACAAGACACATTATAAGTTAACGCTCCACCTTAAAAGTTGCCGGCAGTCAGCCCAGTGAATGAAGTGATGTTTTCTCAGAGAAAACATCCTGTCATTTTATAGTTACAGTTTACTAATAAAACTCTCCACAGTATGAACAGTGGTTACACAAGCCTCAAAACCAGCCACAACTCAGCCCTGAGCAGAGTGACCGTCCTCTACTGACCAATCAGACTGCAGTGTTCACAGCTCCACCTTTTAGCACCAGATCTGTGTGCTAGGTGCCCCAACAGAGGGGGGACCAAACATGGGGACGGTACAGAACGGTTCTGTTGGTACCATCCACAACTTTTCACAGTGGAACTGAAAAAAACAAAAAACAAACGTGAACTAAACTGATCTGTACTGCTCGGTGGAAACGGGATTACAGAGTAAAGATCTTGTGTGTCAGAGTTAAGCACGTCCAGAGAAAACTGAGAAAATTGTGTCATTTTGTAATGAGGTATGATGAACCCCCAAATTGTTCAATATCAAATAAATAATCATCTCAGTAATGTTTATAAAATAGCTAAATGAACCAACATGCTCTGAAATGTTTAAAAAAAACTGTAAAAAATCAATTCATCATTCTGAAATACTATGTAATCGTGAGTTTTTTATAAGTTTTACTGGTTGCCATTTATTATGTTTTTATTTAAAAAAAACAAACAAACAAAGGAGCAATACATGACATCCTGTTTTTATGGAATTAAGAATTAGGATACCTTGAAACAGCCACGGTAGCCTAATTTGTTCTCACTGCTCAGTTCTCATTTCAGCCTTTAAAAGCCTTTTAACAATAAGATACCGAATTTTAAAAGTGAACTTCACTGCCTTATCTACCCACATTGTACCTCTCAGACAAAGTGGTATTGGTTTGTAGATGTAAATATAATTTTAAATTGTGTTTTTATATGATACCCTTTGATGATTGATCAGTAGCAGTATCATCAATTGCAGATTTCAATAATCAATTTTGACCAGTTGGAGTTCCAAGTCAACATATCTATGTTATTAGACTATTAGGTCAACAGGTAACCAGTTATGCATTTTACAAACATTTCAGTTTTATACACGTTGAGTTTCTTGTCTGTTAACACATACTGTTTCTGTCCATACATGTTTCATATGTTTCAGTTTCTGCCCCTTTACGTGCAGGTTTGTCACAATATATAACAATTCTTATTTTATTTCACTGTTGTTTCTTTTTATTTGGCATTGAATTAAATGTTAAAAGGGGCTTTCCGTTATTTTTATTGTTGTATTAAACATTTAAATGTGCAAAAAATTCATATAATTTCTAAAATGACTTTTGCATATGTAAACCGATTAACCAAAACATTAAAACCACTGACAAGTGGAGTAACATTGATTATCTTGTTACAATGCAATGTTCAGTTGGGAAACCTTGGGCTCTGACATTTATGTGGATGCCACCAGACACGCTCCACCCACCTTAACAGCAGTGCAGACCAGGCAACCCCCCTCCCCAGTGGCTGTGCCCCTCCAGCAGGACAATGCACCATGCCACATCACAAAAACTGCTCAGGAATGGTCCGAGGAACGTGACAAAGAGTTCAAGGCGTCAACCTGGCCTCCAGATTTGCTGAATTCCAATCTGGTCAAACATCTGTGGGATGTGCTGGTACCCCACCTCACAACCCATGGGACTCAAAAGATCTGAAGCTAACGCCCTCCAGAAGTCATGTGTCCATGCCTTGACAGGTCAGAGTCAAGTCCGGTCCAAGGAGAACCCACTGTGGATCTGGGGTACCTCTGGGGTACCAGCACGGCCCTCAGATGTTTGATCAGATTGGGATCTGGGGTATTTAGAGGCAAAGTTGACACCTTGAGCTCTTTGGCATCGTGCATTGTCCTGCTGGGGCCACTGCCATTGATAAGTGCTGTTGCCATGAGGGGGTTTATTTAGTCTGCAACCGTGCTCGAGTAGGTGGAGCACGTCAAGTAGCATCCACATGAATGCCAGGACCAAAGGTTTCCCAGCAGAACATTGTACTTTAACAAGATGATCAATGTTATTCACTTCACCCTACAGTGGTTTTCATGTTTTGGCTGACTGGTGTAATTTCTACATGTAAAACATATATGTCAGAATTGTTTTACAGAACAGATATCTTAAATGAACTTGTTAAAATGTCCACTAGTGAAAACTAGATTGCTATTCGTCAGCCCTGCTGGTTAAATGTTAAAAGGGCTTTCCATTGTTTTTTTCATGTTTTCATATATTATAAAGCTTTTGAACTCTTTTGTCTGATGCATACAAGGTGTATATTGTTAACTCATAAAATCTCAAAATGTGAAAACATCTGTAAAGCCAACTTTATTCCGCTGAGGCAGGAACAGTGCACTCTCCCTTCCCACACCTCATCTTGTGCGTATAATCTGAAGACATTAATTGAACAGAAATTACAAATTGACAATTGCTGTAAGAAGCAACCTGACCAACACAAACTTGTAAGCCTTCATAAACATTTCCTGACTCAGCACCGAGACATCAGACTGAATCCAGAGCTCAGCCTTTTACAGCCATTAACTCAATCTGTAACGCCCCTTCCAGCTGTACAAAAATAATTGCTGGTATTGGTAGCTGCATGCAAGGACTGCACGTGTGTATACTAAATATAAGCTATGAGTAAATAATCTAAGATTCAGGGTTCCCACATGTTCATGGACAAAATTTCAAAACTTTTCCATGCACTTCGCTGTGTCTGCGGCACTTGTTGGCCTGGTACTTCTCTACACACACACACACGCATAGGAAAGTTTCGTTTCCCATAACAAACGCCGCCACACTACGTCACATATACACCTAAAAGCAGGCTTGGTTGGTGTAAGTCGTGGAAAATGAGAGCTGTGCAGTTTTTCCAATTGTATCGAGCATCGAATAAGTTGACTTTGCCTTACTTGACTCTGCACGTCCTTCGATGCTGAAACGATATATCGTGCAGCCCTAATGTTGAGCTACGTTATGTCAACAGCTAACTGACAGAAAATATATTTACAGTTACATTATGTGGAAAGTTATCCCTGGAAGATTACAGTAACAATTAATTCCATTACAAACAACAAATTCAATGGAGTTTTCCAAAACTTTCAATGATTTTCACCAATTCCATGACTTTCCCACGCCTGGAAAATGAGACTGTGAAATCCCATGACCGTGGGAACCCTGAAGATGACATGACAACAACCACAGTTTTGATAAGCCAGCCATATTGAACCTTGTACAGTGCCTGTAATTAAGTGTTTGCCTTTTTGCCAAGAGGTAATAAACTTAAGAAAAACTGCCAAGAACGTTTTACATGGTCAAAATAAATGTACATTTTTTAATACTTTCCAAATGTGTCTTTTTTAATTTGTTAACTCACTCACACAGTGGAAGGAGTTTGTTATCCATACATGAAGTACAACACAACTCATTATGTTACAGAGGCGTCACTATGACTGTCTTGAGTGATATTTTATTGGCAGAGGACGGCATTCTGCAGCTGTTAATGTCAGACCCTGCTGTGGATTAAACACTGTTAGCTGGCAAGAGTTTGCACGCTGCCAGACTTCATCAGCCACTGTGCTGGAGTTGCACAGGCAGGTTGAGTATTGCTAGATGGCTTGAGTTTATGATGCACTTCAGATCTAGCGTACCTTACCTTCACTGAACCTTGTATAGAGCAGCAGAGCAGACCCCTTCCTGGATTAACCAAGCAAATGCAGTCTGCTCTCTGCACAGACCACAGCACTGCACACTTGACTGACAGGTTAAACGACAGTTTCACACCTGCCGACAGCATCCTGTCAGTCAAGGTGCAGTCAAGTACATCCAAGCCGAGTGATACGATTACCAGGTGAAATATTTGTACACTGAGGGGAGGGGGGTTAGTGTGGAGGGTGATGTGAACATACAAACACTGCTCAGATCTGTAGTGCTGCCCTGTTATTCCTGATGGGTTTACGAACAAGAGGCAGTATGTACACGTTGTGATTGAAACAAAAATACATTTAAGATCAGCCACAAAAAGGACCTGGACATGAAAAACAAAATAAATTACACATCGAACAGCAACATCCTGTAAAATCTGTTTTGTTTAAAATGAACGTTCCCAGAAAATATAACAATTACATGCCAGGATGTTGGATATATCATTCATAGAATTGGGAGTGACATTTTAAGTAACCAGACATGGTGTTGCTTGAGATCAGAACCTACAGGGTGACGCAGCTTAGATTTAGTCCACGTTGAACTTTAACAGAAGCTAATCTCCCACATCGAAGAGAAAATGAAGGCCAGTGGATGAGCAAGAACTTCATATAGACACCAAGCCTGAATTGATGGACATTAACTACAATTACACTCTTGTGAATCACCGTGATGTTGTCGAAAATGATATATTTATAAGAATTTACATAAAACACCTTGAATTTTTACAATCAGCCGGGACGAGACTGCTCCCGTCCCAGTGTCTAGGTCCTCCCGAGCTTACAGTCCACAGTTAGATTCATTTGCTCCAGAGCAGGGCGATGGCTTTGCAGATGCCCACGTCATTGTAGTTGAAGTAGCAAAGACCAGCGAAGGTGACCGTGGACAGGAGGAAGAGACCCGTGTTGGCCATCTTGATCTTTGCGTCCCCGTGAACGTAGTCTGTGAGCACTTGCCCGATACCCCTAGAGACAGAAACATGAAAACAGAAAGGGTGGACGGAGAGTTAGGAGGGGAACAGATTTTGTTAGGCCTCTCCGCCAGCAATAGCCGTGGCCAGAGGCATTATGTTTTTGGGTTGTCCATCACATTCTCCAAAGTCCGTCCATCTATGCGTTAGTTTTTCTGATAAGTTTGGTTTTAATCAGCTATTTAATGCCATAAAGCAGGATTTTACAACATGACTGAGCCAATCAGTTGGTCGGGCGGATGTTTTGGTGGGAACCTTGATACCTAGCAAGATGGCAGCTTTCATATCCTGGATGTTTTAGCTTCACTTCTGCACAGTGGGGTTAAGTGAAGATGCATCATCTATCTTTATAAACAGTCTATGATATAAACACACGGGCCATATCCTACGATATATGTTGTATCATATAAGGTATTATTGTTATTACATCAGGGTTATGTCCACTTTCGTTCCGTCTGCACACTGATATATACCGTATGGCATTGCGGAATGTGTCTGACCAACCCTGCTGTTCTTTCTTTCTTTTTGAAAACCTTAATAAAAATATTTTGCAATAAAAATCACACTGTGAACTGTGTTCAAACTGTAAAACTAAGCATTGCTGATTATTTTTTTCCCCCCACTTTATCAGTTTTTTTTAATTTAAGAAAATGTACACAAAAGTACAGAAAAAACATTTTTCACCCCCTGGGAGACAAACAGACAGCACAGCGGTACAGTGGTTAGCATTGTCACCTCACAGCAAGAGGGTTCCTAGTTCAAACCCAGGATGGGTAAGTCCCTCTGTGTGGAGTCTGCATGTTCTCAATGAATAGAAACTAGAATAAAACAGACAAAGTGTGTGTATATGTGCACACGTATGCCCACGGTTTAGTTCCTCTATAGCAGATGTTGAAAACAAGCAGTGCTACAACCTCACAGCTGATATAAAAAAACTTGTTCATGCTTTCATTTTCAGCAGGCTGGACTATTGTAACAGTGTCTTCACAGGCCTGAGTAAAAAAATCAATCAGACAACTGCAGCTCGTTCAGAACGCTGTTGCCAGAGTCCTCACCGACACCAAGAGAGTGGGACACATTGCACCAGTGCTTAAGTCACTGCACTGGCTTCCCGTGTGTCAAAGGACAGACTTTAAAATCTTGTTACTTGTCTATAAAGCACTAAGTGGTCTCGGGCCTAAATACATCTCTGATTTACTTGTACGTTATGAAGCATCCAGACCCCTCAGATCATCTGGAACAGGTTTACTCAGTGTTCCCAGGATCAAAACCAAACACGGTGAAGCAGCCTTTAGTTTCTATGCTCCCCGCCTGTGGAACAAACTTCCAGAATATCTCAGGTCGGCTGAAACTGTCAGCTCATTTAAATCAGGGCTTAAAACATTACTATTTACTGCAGCTTACCAGTGAACTAGATATGTAACTTACTGTTAGGATAATCTGTAGCTACTGTTTTTATATTTGTCTGCTTTTGCTTTATGTTTGCTTTTTAAATGCATTTTCTGAACTGTTTTTAACTACTTATTGTCTTGCTTTTAGCTTTTGTTTTTAATTATCTTAAACACAATTTTATTGTTCATTTAATGTTTTATTTTAATGTATTTCTCTTGTAAAGCACATTGAATTGCCTCGTGTATGAATGGTGCTATGTAAATAAAATTGCCTTGCCTAGCTGTTTAAGCAGATATGTAATGAAGGGTTGCCTTACACTACTAAAACTGACCTTACAAGCTGTCAGAGTAAGCACTGAGCCCACACTGTAACTAACTGCACTCCCTGAAGAAATATTGTCATATTTTTGGAAAAATGAAACAGTGATTCCAGAGAGAAGCAGACAGAGGGGTCAACAGTCTGTGATTGAAGGATATATCCAGGATGTCAAACTGACTCAGCAGCAACAACAGGTTAAAAAGACAAAGATAGTTAGAAGCTAAAGCTGAACTACAGGCTACAGATCACAGTGTGAAAGTGAACCACCACATCACTGCTGATCACCACACAAGACAATGAATATAAAAGGGAAACTTTGCTTATATTGAACATCACAGTGGCACCACAGTGTGTGCAGATGAACAGTGTTTGGCTTCACCCCCGTGCCACTGCCAGCACCTGGACCTCAGCCACTTGAAGTCAAACAACGTTCATCTGCACACACTGCGATGACACACAGCTGGCTGACTATGAGCAAAGTTTCCCTGCTTCCCTTCACTGGTTCCTGTACAGCAGGGTCGCTCTTTGTTTCACTGTTATAATCATTAAAAAGCAAAAGCAGCATGTGTATACATTCAGTAGGCTATATCTTCAGTAGCTAGCTAGCTAACCCTGCACTTTTCAGGGTTTGATTTTGGTTTTGGAACAGGGAAGAAACGTATATCTTTTTCCAACCTCTCCAGGTAACGAGTATCATTAATACACAACGTGCCCCAGACACAACATTTAGCTCCAAATCCACAAAACCAGCCTGAAAATGACGGAGATCTGAAACGACTGCATTAGAGTCAATGGAGCACAGCTGTGTTGTTGTCGGAGCCTGGTCTGAGCTGGCCTGATGCTACGTTATGATTGGCCAGTCTGTGTCTGTGGGCGGACGTATCAAAGGGTCAACAAACTTTATCTTTTCTGGCGTCAATAACTGTTGTGTTCCGTTAAATCAGTTTCAGCTTCCACCAACCAATAACAGCCCAAGTGGTAAGCTTGGTAACTGGAGACTTGGTGCGGAAATGCATCTTGGGAGGCATGCTGCTAACTTAACTGCTTGCCTTCCATTTGTATGTACAAAGGTTTGTACCTTTAACTTTTAAATCTATAAAAAACAAAAAGATATTTTCTATTACAGCTGGACCAAAAATATGGCAGGCCTCTACCACCTTAATTTATAAAGCTTAATGTCTTGTTGAAGCCTTCAGGTTGCCACTCAGTTCCAACATTCCTCAGTGCTATGAAATCCTGTTAGGCACAGACGATGCTTATCCCCAGTACCAGCTGGAAAGAGGAAGCTTTCCAACATTCTCATGCTTCAACTCAGGCCAGCGACGCCGCCAAATGACATTGGAGCAGTTGTCTAAGGGACATGGCTTGACCCTCTGAGATGCACACCTGCCCTAAAAGCCGACACTTAAGAAGACTTATCACTACTCATGACTGGGATTTGTGGCCTACACCTGCCATGCTGTTTGGTCTGCGCTTTGACTGATGGAAGAACACGTCGCTGTGACACTAAGCTAAAGCCACCTTCTCAAGTCTGCAAACAAAGCCGGAACTAACCTGGGCTGAATTAACAGCTGCTGACAGCTGCGGCAGGATGGCTGAGTCCCCCTCCACCAAAACCCCATGGCACAAAGTTTGCCTTTTGTCCCGTCAGGGTCAGTGAACAAGCTAAATCTTTGTACTGGGTAGAGACATTTGGGAAATAAGTTTGTGGAGGGTTCAAAGAACTTTAATTCGCACTCTCCAAATGCTCTTGATCTGTTAAGTCACAATCTGATGGTGTGAGGTGAGGATGACTGTATTTAACCTGGATGCTGACAAGTCACATTAATACCCCATTGGCACTGGACTACAACTCCCTGTGGACCTCCATATTACCGACCACTTTTGTGTTTTCCCAGGATGAGGGAAGGCTGTGAGCCACTCAGGTTTACTGGTGATTTTAAAGGCTGTAGTTTGTGGTACTGTTGAATTGAATTTATGCTCAGAGGTGTTTGTAAAGGCCCGTTTCCATCGAGTAGTACAGAGCGGTTCAGTTCGGTACCCTTTTCTCAATTTCCATTGTGAAAAGTTGTGGATGGTACCAATGGAACCGTTCCTAACCATCTCTGTTTTTGGTCACCCCTCTGTTGGGATAGTGAGTGACAACAACTCCACCCACATTCAAGAGTTCTATTTGTGGTGGAACCGCTGAACGAGACCTAGGGTCTAGGTACCATGTCTGAAGGCTTACATTTGGTTCCAAAGGTACCATACTGAAAGTGTTTGGTGGAAACAGGGCTTAAAATTCAGGCTACCCTCACTGACATAAACAGGGTGGACAATTTAAAGTTAGAAACACCTCTCTACCCCCCAAATTGCCCTGAAGTTATTCAACTCCAAAACAGTTTTAACCAGAGCTGAACATTATAACCTTCACGAGGGTAGGATTTACATAAGTAATGAACCAGTAAAGGACTGTATGTAGAGAGGTATTTGAAAACGAGAGCAGCCTGGCCTTCCTCCTGGCCACAAACCAACCACAGAATAAAGATCTCTGCTGTGCATTTACCACGTAAACAGGAAGTGAAACTATTTCACTACGAGGCAGAAATGATGGCAATTATGTTAAAGGTCACAAAACATAAATGACCACTTTGTGGTCTCTTGCCACAGCAAAGCGGTCACGTTGCTGTTAGAGTGTACGTCCACGTTTACCAAGACTCAAATGTTATGATATGAGTGTTGCTTCTTAAAAACGACAAATTCTAAAACATAGATGCTTCACCCTTTTCCCCCCTCGGCAGCACAGGAGATCGATACCATCACCACAGTTTAAGGGTAGACACGCAAGATTTGGGTAATGTCTCCTCATCTGTTCCTGAGATATGACCTTGAGTAATGGCCAGAAAAGTGTTTTTGCTGAACATTATGATGTCACAGTGACGTTGACCTTTGACCTTTTGGATTTAAAATGTCATCACTTCATCATTATATCTTGTATGATATTTCTGTGAAATACTGTCGTAATTATTGCAAGAACTCTTCACTTTTGGCTAAAAATGTGATTTGTGAGGTCGAAGTGACATTTGATGTTTGGCTTTTAAATTCTAATCAGTTCGTCCTTCAGTTCAAGCGGACGTTTGTGTCACATTTGAGGAAATTCCCTCAGGCCTTCTTGAGATATCACGCTCACGAGAATGAGATAGACCAGAGGTCACAGTGACCTTTAACTTTAACTAGTAGGTGGGGGGGGAATCAATACAGCATAGTATCATGACATTTCTGTGTGGAATTAACATGTCAATATACGGACACTAGGCTTGGGTGGTAGTATGGTATACTAGGGTATTTAAAAATCCCAACGGTATGATTTTCAATACCATCAAAAATACAGATGCTCATCTTTCGAATAACCTTGTACTGGAGAGGTTGTGCTGAGGATTCCTACATGTAGTGCACATCATGTACCTCCAGAGGTCACTGTGGTGCAAGAGGCAGCTGAGCAGACAGAAATTAAGCTTGTTTGGCGTAGTTCTGTGAAAGAGAAACTTCGATCTAAAAAGTGTACGGTCGTATTTCTGTTTAATTAAGACCATAATATATGAAAAGATACATTTTCTGACAACTTCTGTATATTTATTATACTGGAAAAGTTGAGAGAGCTTAGGTAATGTAGGGAATTGCTGGTTGTTGGATACTGTTTGATACCACCTAAGCCTAATGTAATCTATTATAATTTCATTATATGAATCATTAATACTGCAAATACAAATTAAACATCTGGTAGCCTATTAGAATAATAAAATCAGTTGCTTTTTCAGTCCAGTAGGTCAGTGGTTTTCAAACTTTTTGTGTCCAAGCCAAAATCTCAACATATATTGCCAATGATTAATGTCAGTAAATAAATTGTTGTACTTGATCCCAGATCTTTTTCTGGATCCCCCCTTGGCTTAGGGCAGGGCTCACCTGTACCCTTTGACCCCCCCTCCTGACGACGAGCCTGCATGCGCATAAAACTTCTACCTTTAGAATTAATGCAACCAGGGTTCGGGTCATCTTACCAGTGTCCATGCAGGGTCAGTGCAGCAGCCAGCGAGTAGTCAATGGCAGGGCCGGGGTGGAAATAGGCTACAGGTCCCATGGCCAGCAGCAGGATGCTCAGCACCCTCTCTGCTGTCCAGTGCAGAGAGGCGGCTTTGGAGCCAGAGCCCGCTGTGGAGCGAGAGAAACAGCAGAATATCAGCAGACTGTAAAACCACTGTTTCCCCCCTGAATGAAAACCTGGATATTCAATCTGGTTTAGACATGATTCCCTTTGCTAATGCAAATGTAATCCATACAAATATTTAGCACTGATTTTGACTATCCTCCAATTTATGGAATTAACCCTTGAATGAAATATACCAAACTTCTGATATTTGATGCACCCCACACATTTTGGTCGTGACTCAAACATTATAGGGGCTTGATAAATGTTTTAAATATTTCAAAACCTCTGCCAACACTTCTTTGCATCAAAATAGGATGTTTAAAATGTTTTCCAGCTGCGGGGGAGGTGTTCCACTGTGCGACCACAGCCTTCTTTCTCCTTCCTCCTTTAAAAAGGTCAGTGTAGCGACATTTGTGCACATCCAAAATCCTGTTAATATCCAAGTCTTTCATAAAGTTTCTGAAAATAAAGAACACTCTCTAAGTTCAGCAACCTTTGGTATTTCAGATAAATTTGACTTTCCAGAGAAAGCCTCAACCCTTCTGTCGTTTTCTAAATGTCACCACTAACCTGAAAAAAGTGGGTCATCGTGGGTGAAATGTGCTAACATTAAGGTAACCTTGCATGAACCGGGTGTCAACATACCGTCACCTCTCTAGCATTTATGGTGCTAAATCTGGCCCACACAACACCTGCCCTAAACCACTGAGGGCATCAGCCACTTTCATCTATGTCAAACAGAAAAACTCCTCCCTACAAAATATAAAGTACACACGTCATTTAACAGAAACTAAACAGAATCAATAATGGCAACAACTCATTAAGAGACACCTTCAACTGTTCGTAGGTATTACTATTGGACCATTCTCTGCAGCCAGAGTACAGTATGCTAGACTCTGACCATTTAAACAGATCACTATCACACACATTACACAATGCATTGTCCTGTGACACTCGTCTGAGCGTCACCTGGTGAAACACTGTGTCACAGGTGTTGATTTCACGCTGTGGTCACTTTGGAGGTTGTGGTGAATGTCACGCTGTTGATTTGCAGCTCAACATCATCAAGGCCCAAACACATCAAACCGACCCCAGAGAACTAGCGGCGACCAATTTCCTTTATCTGTACCTCAGTAGACTTTGATGGATCACACACAGTATTTAATGAAAACTCCATCGAAGAGAATCCCACCTCAACAAACAGGGTGCAACACTGTGTCTGCCGTCCAGAGACTCTAAGGGTATCCATGCCCAGTTCTTGCATTTAACCCAAACATAGTCCCTTGCGAGTTACCCAGTGTTCCCAAACAAGGTTATCCTGATCTATGGCTTTGTGAAGTTTCTATTGATTACTGACTTTAAACACCGAGCACGCTCACCTGGCTCGCTCTAAATCACCATGACTCTCTCTAACAAAATGCACATATCAAAAAAGAGACGCTCATCTGTTGAGCCTGGAGCACAGGACAATCTCCCTTCCCCTTAAAGCTATAGTGCGTAACTTCTACATGTCCGTAAATGTCCGTTTCACCCAAGCCACTACTAGAGGAGATGACACAATGCTGATTAAGCCGATTGGCTCCTCTAACATCTCGCCGTATTTTTCAATATATATCATTTTTAGTTTGCGTGTCGACCGGCGACATTCCCGCGCTGGCGCACAGGAAATGAAGGGCAGGGGGAGGAAGAGCGGAGAGTCTCATAGCAAGAGGTAGAGCGCAGGTAGAAAGAGAAAGCAACATGGCGGAGGAGCGGCCGAGACACGGTTCAGAAGTGGATCCTACCACAAAGAAAAAGCCTGGCTGTTCGGCTGAAGGTCTGTCGGCAAAGAAGGAAAGTGACCGACGGAGAAGGCAAACAAGGATTTGTATTGGCGTTGCTTTTCGTCAGTGGAGAGCCCTGAAGGAAGAAATTGGGCTGAGGGCAGACACGGATGTTGCCTTGCTGCTGTTGGATAAGTAAGTGACTTGGTTTATAATTACGAGTAGTATGTGTTGCTGTTACATGTACTGGACCTAGTACTTTATTATTTTCTTGGAAATGGTGCCATGAACATAATATAATGTTAGCAGCCTGGTGTTCGCCACGCTGTGTAACGTTGTGTACACGGTGTGAAGCGAGTGTTACTCTGTGTACATGGAAGTGCCGGCTTATTTGTTGTAATAACACCTTATCCGCTGGGGGGCGACAGAAGTTACGCACTATAGCTTTAACCTTGGGAGCTATGGCAACAGAGCCAGCTAGGCACCCTTATCTGGGCAGCTGTACTAGCAGCTGTACAATAGAGTGTGTTCATAACAAAGGTCAAGTTGCCTCAACCCTTCTACACATTCTGACACTGACAAAGCATTTTTTAGAGACACACCAATCAGGAGAAAGTTAACTTTGCTCAAGACATGTCTCTGTGCCAGCAACACACTCATGCGAGATCTGGCAACAGCTAACGTGATCTTACTCTCAGACATTAAGCTAGCAGATGAAAACGAGTGTCAAAGAAAGGGACAAACATTACATTTGTATTGTACATAGTGTTGTGTTGTTTTGTCAACTAGCTTGTATGTTCTGCGCCTATGTGAGAGGAGATAACTCTCCACACTGACATATAAAGGACCAGACACACCAAACCAACTTCAGAGAACTAGCAGTGACGAATGCCCTCTGCTGTGTTGCCTCACGCTGTGCACGTATGTTCTGCTCCTGCGTGAGAGGAAATAACGCTCCACATGAGCAGACAGTGGTAGTCTGTATTTGTCATTCACTAACAGGCTCCGCCGTCACCAATACAACATGCCGAATCAGCCAAAAGACGCCAACAAGGGCCAACGGTGCGGGACACAACACACCGTCTCGGGTAACAGACGCTCACTGGCGGCCCAACACTGACAGACAGCTGTCCGTCCACTTGGTGTGTCAGGGCCTTCAGGTTTTCCTGTTGTTCTATAAACTATCCACTCTATACTCTATATACTCCCTGTATGTACGACTGCGTGCTTCCATTTATCAACACTTACCGTACAGAGCCTGTGACGCATGGATCCTTGCTGTCAGCTGGTACGGCTGCTCCTGGTATTTGTGCGGTACAACCAGCGGCCTGGCCAACAAAGTGCTTTGGTAGAACAGGGCTGAAGAGAAAAGGCAAAAAGAAATCAGGTTTCCAAATGATGAAATATAAACAAAATATGAAGTGTAAATTACAGAATTAACTACAAAACGCTCTCATTAAGTATGTCATTTTAGCACATCTCAACTCAGAACACAACAAGTCTTTGAAGCTGTTTATATCTCCATAGGGAGCAAATCTCGTCCACAGAGTTCACCCTGCTGCACAGCCATGTTTCTGCACTTAGCCCAGAACAGACAAACCAAACACTGGCTTCAGATAGGGCCTTTCGTGTTTTCGCATCAGCCGGGACTAATTTGTGATGTGTAACTGCTTTATTCAGTATTTTTACTGGTTTAAATCACCTGGGCCACTTGTTTTGGGGAGGGAGAGATCTCTGAGGACACTTCGACTCCTGGTAAAAATCTCCTGAACAAAGAAAACTGAAAGAATCCTAACCGGGAATTCACGCTTGGCACATAGGAGAGGTTTCAGCTGGCTGTAATCTGAAGTCTACACCGCTAGATGCCACTAAATCCCATACAATGCTCCTTTAAAACTTAAATTACCCAACAATAATTTTGCGACCCCCCCTGCAGTCACTCTGAAGACCCCCTAGAGGTCGTGGACCCCTACTGAAGACCCAGATTATAAAGGTAAAAGATACAGACAATTACGTTAACACATCCTCCTTAAAAACGTCAAAGACTCATACATAAGATTATAGATTTTACTCTGTTTTTTAAATGTCAGTCCATTGGAATGGACAGTGGATCTATATTTTACTGTAAAAGGAAATACGATTAGATTTTCTAATGATATAATCAGCTTAATAAAAAGCATTTTATTGATTATGTACACACAATACTCATCTCAGGAGGCTCTGACCATACTGTTTTCCGGAGACGCTTCAGAAATTGAGGATATTCTGAGTAGTGGTGACAAATACAATGCAAAACACATGTGCAATGTGTTTTAACGCATCACTTTAGTCATTGATAGGAGTCGTCCATCCATGAAAAAAAAATAAATTCATGTGTTTTTGTTGTTGGAAAAAAGTAAGTTACTATTAGGAAACTTCTGTGTTCAGATTCTCCATCCACTGGAATGGACGGAAAAAAAATAACACACAATAAAGTTTCCTGATTAAAAAAAAACAACTTTCTGCTAATGATTTAAACTATTATATTTCAGGATCAAAATCAGAAATACATTATTGATCCCTGAGGGGAAATTATGATTTGTTACAGTCACTCTAATGTAAAGAATTAAGCATTATAAGAGGTAAGAATGAGAGTGTAAAATAGAAGTACATACATATGAAGCAATAAAACAAAATAAAATAGATATAAAAATGTGCATTATGCTACACTGCTTAACACTAGTAGCTGCGATTATAAAAAATACATATATATCACTGTGCTGAGACTGTAAGTGTATAAAGACATACAAACATCATGCTACAATACACTGTGTAAACTAGTGTTACATTCAGAAAAATAAATATTAAATGGTTACTACAATATACATCAATAGAATGAAAACAAGAATATGAATAAACATACGCAATATGTACAGTTATGTGCATTGCATGTTGAAAAACTATATACACATTTACAAAGTTTTTTGGTGTGAACTGGTTAATAAAGGTGTTTCTACCATGCCAGCTTTTTAAGCAACATTATAACAGGTTTTGTTTGCTTGTTTTTGGTGCAAATAAATCTTCAAAATAGTATGTTTGATGTTTTCATTTGGGCTGGGAGGAAATGTTTTCTCATTTTAAAAATGGTTTTGAGCATTTAACTACAGCAATAAACATTAAGTTACATAAAAACGTAGTTAACTGTTTTTTCCAATTGAAAACCACCAACCAAAACAGTCAAGGGAGGGCGGCCTCGAGCAGTCTTAACCTTAAATAACCCTTTTACCAAAATAGACGCAAGGCTCTTTGCTTTGACTTGGCTATGCCGAATTACAAACAGAGTCTTGTCATCTCAGAAAATGTATGTTGCAAAGTTTTAACTGATGTGTAGCTTTGTGGAAAAGTGAGTTGACTTATAAGTCACGAACTTTTGAATGGAGTTTGGCTCACTGTACAGAGTCTTTAGGGCGAGTAATAACGTCACGATGGGGCAGTCTGATGTCATCGTGGCAGCAGATTTCAACCCCACCTCTGTGCGCATCACTATTAACCCGTGTGAGAGATTAACTGACCGCTAACTAACCAGAACTAGTTGGTGCCCAGTATTAACTTAAGCTACACACTTAAGGCTTGTTAAAGTAGAGTCGTGAACTTGATGGTAGTGCGCTAGTGACTGCCGGGCGTGATTTGTTCGTCCACCGCTAATACTCGACTTCTCTTCAGCACAAACGTCCCGTTAACAAACTGCGCTAAAGTTAGCACGTGTGTTCAAAACAGAGAGAAACGCTGAAAGCAGACAGAAATACTCACGTTTGACTCCTCTGCGACACACAGAACTCAACCTGACGATAGCCGCCATGATGATCAACCAATGAAGGTCACCACAGTCACCCGGATGTAGTTGTTGCGTCAGCAGCGGCGTCGGATGTTTGAGGAGACACACCCGGAAGTACGTGTTTGTTATTCATGTGCTGTCACACAATTTATGAAAATAAAAATAAAAATGTCAATGATTTATGAAAGTATGAAAATAGAAAATATGACACCATTTGACGCACACCAAATTCTAATTTACTAAGATAACCTCTCCAAAGATAGATCTGATGTGGTCATTATCATTATAATAATAATGGCTAAAACTCATAATTATTCATGTAAATGGGAAAATCAGAATCCCTCATCAGTTTGGTTTCAAAATTTATTTTAAAAATATTTTCTATGAATATCAACTGAAACATTTGTACAAAAAGTCACTGGATTGGCTCTACATCATATGGGTCTACTGTGTGAATTACTGAAAGTGTCTCAAAGTATTGCCTTCCACTTATTGTATGTTCATGTGTTTATTTTTTTAAATATGTATCTATTTTTTATTTATTATAGGTATTTCCTTGGAGTGTTGATTTTTGTCTGGAATTTGTTTTGAACAAACATATTGTATTGTTAACAAATATATTGAATATTATTTGGAAGAATGCAGGATTCTATTTTCCTATGAGAATCTGTACTGTTGAATTATTCTAAATTAATTTAAAAAAAAGTGTCCTTCTGTTTGCTTTTATAAACAAATTACTCATGTTGATCAGTTCATTAATTTAACCTCAAATTCTGGTCATCATTATGGAGGGTTTTTGAATAGATTACAGGCCGTTAACACAGGCACTGCATATTCTTTTCTGACATGGACTGAACATTTAAATGCATTTTAAATAAACTTTAATGAAACACAGTATAGCTTCCGTAAATATGCACCGAGGGGAACAAGATGATAATGCATGATTGGAAGGGACCAAATCCCCCAAAATTACACCATTTATCATAGCCAGAAACATTAAAAATATAAATTAACATTGTATTAAAAAAAAAAAAATCAGTCCTTGGACACAGCATGTGTGACAAAATCCTCCATCAGAGAAAAAAAAAATAAGATAGTCATATTTCATCAAAAATAACTTGATTCTAGGTCTCATTTAAAATTTGGCCAAATAGTTTTTTGTTTGCATGAACTAACCAGCATGCAACTAACTTTCAGCTAACCTTCTAACATCAAAATGTAAGTTTTAAAATCTTATTTATAGTGGGGGAAATGGTCATGAGTTATCTGCCAGCCACTCAGGGAAGCTCAAGGAAAAATATTTGTAGCTTCAGCGAGGGTCAAAATGAAAAAAATAAATAAATCCATTGATAAATAAAGGACAGTCCCTAAATTCATTTATTTATTATGACTACATTTGCTAATGTCAAGTGTGTGGTTGCCTTTTTTTGCTTATATTTATTTTTTATTTATCAGTTTATTTTTATTCTTATTTATTTATTTTTATATGTAATGTATTTATCAACCCTGTGAGGAAAAGAGCGATGCTCCTGATAAACATGAAATATCTTTGCGAGCGTCACCTCCTACGTCACATCCCGCGCGCAGATCTCCAAATGAATCAGGGAGGAGCCGCCTCTGCGTGACGCCCGTCACATGGTTTGTACATCAGCGGTGTTTGACACGCTGCAGCGCTCAGTCCCGGTGAAACCGAAGGTCACCTCCTGTCAGCAGCCAGTCAGCGGGATACACAGTTATTCTGTCACTATTTAATAACGACATGGACAATTTTGATAACTTCAGTGCGTCGGAGAAAGCAGAGGCGACGGAGCTGCAGCGTATGATCGCGATAGAGCAGCAGAAAGCGCAGTTCCAGGCCCAGGTGTGTATGCTAACCATGCTAACCATGCTAACCATGCTAATCTGTAGCATTGCAGCATGTCGGGACACGAGACACTCTGCAAGAGAAACGACCCTGGAAACTGTTATAAGGTTTATTTAAAGCTGTAAAACACGATCTGAACACATGATACGAATTATTAAGTCAGCTACATGTTGGAAACACTGAAGCGACCAGACTCTCCAGCGGCGCATTATCTAACAACGGGCCCTTGTGCACGGATATGCAAAGCCCCCCCTGAGTATCAGACGTTTCACATATTGAGTACGGAGGTCTGAGCGTGTCAGGTAATAACAACTGAACCAAATTTTGTGTAATTATAACACTCAACATTACAAATGTACGTTAGGCTTGTCACACATGTTACTGCTGTGTAACTGACATATAAAAGGGACAGTCTGCAGGATGGGATCACTGGCAGCACAGGTGTGACATCATGATGATGTGTTATGAGTCACACCCACCTTTGGAGATTTAAGATTTACCACACATGCAGAACTCTGCTGCTCGGTTACTCACCCGCACCCCCTCCAGGGACCACATCACCTCTGTCCAGTGCCGCATCCAGTACAAACTCCTCCTCATCACCTACAAAGCCCTCAATACCCTTGCCCCTTCTTATCTCGCCGACCTGCTCCACTGCCGTTCCCGCATCTAACCTCCTGACCCCCATCACTAGAACCCAGCACCGAACCTGCAGACTACTGACTTTCAAATCACTGTTAAAATCCCATTTGTTCAAACTGGCTTTTCCCTAGTTTCCAACAGTCGTTTTTCATTTTTATTTTATTATCATTGACATTTTTCAGCACTGTAAAGCGTCTTTGAGTGTCCTGAAAAGCGCCATATAAATGTGATGCATTATTATTGTTGTTATTATTATTAAAAAGCAGTGAGTAGCCGCTTAACCAAAGGGAAAGAACAGTGGCCATAAATGTCTGCAAAATGGGAAATCAATGAGACTCCTTGCCCACGAGCAGAGGATGAGATCAGCTGCCATATAACAGGAACAGTTAAAGGCTAAGTTCGGTTTTTTGACACCTGGGCCTTATTTTTAGGAATAAATACGCTCGTAGACTCACCCAGACGATTTTGGTGGAGCTCGGAGCCGTTTTCGAGCAATTTAGATCCATCCGACGGCATCTTCTCTCATGCCATAGAAGCGGACGGGGCCAGACATCGAAGCCCCTAAATTAGACATTATCTGCTGCGAAACTCGCTCATTTCACCTACATTTTATAAATGAATGGCTAGTGTTATCACCATGTCCGCTCAACTTCCTTGTTATGGTCATCCGGGGCTTTACAAGGATGGGTCACTTTTGGTGACGTCATAGACGTGCGCCGCAGGAGCGCAGTCGGCGCTAGGCTAGGCTACAGCTACACGGGTACAAACATGGTTTGTCATTGCGTTTTTCCACTTTGTCCAAACAAAATGACTAGGTGGACAAAGTTCACATTCCACAGGCTTCCTTTGAAAAACCCGGAGTTACTAAAGCTCTGCTTGTTGTCCTGAAAATGGACCCGAATATTCCTATGGAAGAACTGAGGAGGGTCAGTCACCGGGTCTGCAGCGCTCACTTCGCTCCAGAAGACTTCATTACGAAGACGACAAAGATAAAAGGCCAGGAAGCTCAGCGTCAGTACCTCAGGAGGAATGCCATCCCGATTGTTTCAGAGGGCAAAACAGACGCAGCGGAGGTAATGCATTTCTTTTGAAGATGTAATAATATTGGTCGATAACCAGTGCACGTCGGCCAGCGTATAAAGCTCCTTGTATAAAATGAATAGCTATCTTCACGACTTATGTCTGAGCAGGAGTAGCCTTCTAAAAATACATTCCTGCAAAAGAATACTGCACTGTAACGCAATATAATTTACTCTAGTCCATGCTAGTTTTTTGAAAAACTAACTCGCAATGCATATGATATGGTTATTCTCTGCAGGCAATAAATTGTGGCTCGAGCTGCAATCCGCGGGTCTGCATTGTTAGCGCACACTTACAAGTAGTCATATGCTTTCTCCAAAACTAATTGTCAGTTGTTTCGACCGTTATTTATTTATAAAGCAAACACTCATAGAAAATATACCCTTTTTGCATTTGTATGGGCTACTTACTCTATCGAAAGTTGTCCGTTCGGTCCTGCTGGCTTCGGCTGCGTCTGCCAGTTGACTCTCGGGACATGAAAAAAAGTCTCTACCACAGCCCGGTTTGTCATGGCAGAAAAATCTTCCAGTGTAGTGAGACACGTATTTTGGGGGGCATCAATACGTGTTTCCTCTGGTCTCAAGTCCCACTCTGAGCAGCAAAAGCTCTCCTCTTCTGTTGTCTGTGGCGTGCAGCGTCCACAACAACAACAACACCAGTTAGCCCCCATTCGTGGACGTGCAGTGGTCGCTTGTTCTCTGGCCAGCTGTTCGGCTCTTTCCCTCTGCATCCTCCTTTCAAATAGCTCCTTGTCGGTGTATTCTGGCTCAAAACGATACGGGCATCCATCATACTCAGAGTCGTCATCAGACACTTCTACATCGGATAAATATTCCGTCATGTTGCACAAGAATAGCTGTGTAGCTGTATAGCCTAGCCTAGCGCCGGCGGAACTCAGCTGCGCTCCTGCAGCGCACGTCTATGACGTCACCAAAAGTGACCCATCCTTGTAAAGCCCCGGATGACCATAACAAGGAAGTTGAGCTGACACGGTGATAACACTAGCCATTCATTTATAAAATGTAGGTGAAATGAGCGAGTTTCGCAGCAGATAATGTCTAATTTAGGGGCTTCGATGTCTGGCCCCGTCCGCTTCTATGGCATGAGAGAAGACGCCGTCGGATGGATCTAAATTGCTCGAAAACGGCTCCGAGCTCCACCAAAATCGTCTGGGTGAGTCTACGAGCGTATTTATTCCTAAAAATAAGGCCCAGGTGTCAAAAAACCGAACTTAGCCTTTAATGATTGTTACTGACATGTTATGCCATTGTTATTGTTTATAAAGCACTGCTGATGCATATGGTACATGTCACACCAGAGGCCAACGCTGTTGGGTTATGGGTCATGCCTGTGATGCTAGGGCAAGGCGTTATGAACAAAAACTCGAATCATATTGCATTACAGGTGGACTGGCGATACACTATATATATTTCTCTGTATTTTCTATGAAATGGGCTACATCTTTAGAAGAAGTCTCACTGTATTTTGTCTTGTTGATGTATCAACCTCATACTGTTACCCACAGCAATAACAAGCATGGCTGTAAGCAAAATTATTACAGACTCTGCGGTGGTTTTAAAGAGAGGAGCAGCTTCAGTAGTGTGGAATAAACTGTGGCGTCCTGAATGTTTTATGAACAGCCCCGGATGTTTCTAACCATGTTTGTTATATGAAAAATAGTCACTATCGGTTATTAATAAACTTTTCTTATTTCTTCCAGGTGCACACTTTCACTGACGTCTGCTGGGACAAGTGTGTGGACAGCCCGGGCTCGAAGCTGGACTACCGCACAGAGACGTGTCTGGTGAGCTGCGTGGAGCGATTCATCGACACCACCCTGACCATCACCAACCGCTTCACGCAGATGGTGCAGAAGGGTGCTCATTGATGAAGGACTGCAGATGCCAACCGGACTGTGAAATGATGTTAATAAGATGTTTTGTATCTCAAACACGCTGATGGGAGACAATGTGAAGAGGACGTGGTTATTGACTGTTTTAAGCATTTGACTGGTGGCGCCTGAGGAGTCCACAATTAGTCAAAGAAACGGGGGACTCTGCATGGTGACAGCTCCAAAGATGCAAGACGTACCTGTGTGAGAAATCATGTAATGTGACATGAGTAAAGTGACACAGTGTGCTCATGTTTTCCATCCTGTCTGTGATCCATCTCTACTAAAGTTATGAAATTCAAAAAATGGTTTTCCAGGACTGGAAATACTTTGAAATTAACAAAAAAAATTTGGGAAAAAATCTGAATATACAGTCATGGAAAAAATTATTAGACCACCCTTGTTGTCTTCAATTTCTTGTTCATTCTAATATCTGGTACCACTAAACGTATAATACAATGAACACAACAAAAAATGCAGCTGGTCACATAATACTTTATGTCCTATTTGACATTCTTAAGCTTAATTGATTCCCAGGGTATATAAGAGGCCATTTCATGTCACAAGCAGCACTGCACATGCAAAGGCCTAGAGTGGTTTCCTGCTTACATTCAAGCCGTAGCACAACTCAGAAGTTGTCAGCTCTCACATAATGCCTAAAACAAAAGAATTATGTGAAGCCACAAAGGCAGCCATCTTGGCACTGCTGAAAACTGGCATGAGTGAGAGACAGGTAGCGAAAAAACTGAAGATCTCCAAGACAGCCGTTCATTACAACAAAAAAAAACAAGCTGAACATGGCACTGCCAAATTGCTACCTGGCCGTGGCAGGAAACGTCTTTCTACCCCACGAGATGACCGTGCACTCATCCGTTCCTATGTCAGGAATCGTCGTCAGACCTCCAGGGACCTTAAAAATGAGTGGGCACTGTCGAGAAATGTGACTTGTTCGGCAAGGACAGTTCGAAACCGACTTGTTGAAGCTGGTTTGAAGTCACACAGAGCACGCAAGAAGCCCTTCATCAATGAAAGGCAGAGGAAGGCCCGGTTACTCTTTGCTCGAGACCACAAGGATTGGACTGTTGATGATTGGGCTAAGGTTCTCTTCAGTGATGAATCCAATTTTGAATTGATGCCCACTCCAGCCAACTTACTGGTTAGGAGGAAGCCTGGAGAAGCTTACAACCCAGACTGTCTTGCCCCTACAGTAAAACATGGGGTGGATCAGTCATGATCTGGGGTTGTTTCAGTCTGAGTGGAACAGGGCAAATGCAATTGTGTGAAGGCCGAATGAACCAGGTCATGTACAGGACTACCCTTGAAAACAGTCTTCTTTCATCAGCTGGAAAACTCTTTCCTGCCTCGAATGACTGGATTTTCCAACAAGACAATGTCCCTTGCCACATGGCAAGGTCAGTTAAAGCCTGGATGGAGAACCACAACATTCGCACCATGCCTTGGCCTGCTCAATCACCAGATCTTAATCCAATTGAAAACCTGTGGAAAATCATCAAACTCAAAATGGAGAACCACAAGCCCAAAAACAAAGAAAATTTGTTTGAATTTGTCCAACAGGAATGGGCTGCTGTGACAGCAGAACAATGTCAGAAGCTGGTGGAGAGCATGCCAAGACGCATGGCTGCAGTCATCAAAAACAATGGTTATGCAATCAAGTATTAACTCTTGTGTGTATCATGTGTTTAAAGCAAACAGAAAAGAAAACATGGAATGCTTAAAAGTAGTGTTTTTGGCGGTACAATGCCATAGCTATTGATGTAAGAATTTAAGTAATTTTGGTTATTATCAAGAAAACCATGGAAAATGAATAGTTCTTAGTTCTTAAATTAAACTCTCATGAGCTATTTTTGTTGTTATCATTATAATTGTCCAAACAAATGTACCTTTAGTTGAGCCAGGCATTAAAATTAACAAGAAATTGAAGAAAACAAGGGTGGTCTAATGTGACGTGATGCAAAAATGTTCCGTGTAATACTAATTTAAATCTGGTGCTGCACTGGATGTTGAAACATCATTAGGATTATGTGATTCAGTGGCGTGTACAGCAGCGTCTAACGATATGAGGGAAATATGTGAAATGCAGTAATGCTGAATATTGTTTTTAACGATATTACTTGCAGTAAATAAACAGATGTAAAGTGTACTCAGGTCTGCCTGCTGCTTTCAGTATACTGCTAAAAAACGACACATTGCTTGTTGAATTTAAAAAGAAATGAGAGGACATTTTATACACCAAACAATTCATGGTAAATTGCACTCAGCAGATTTATCAATGTTGAAAATAATTGTTAATTCCAGCTGAGAGTTAATATAAGAGTTAATATCCTGTGTTGTGTTACAGCAGAAAGTCGTGGAATATTCCCTGAAACATCATAAACACCATGTAATAGTAAAATCCTGCAAATCATTATTATTAAGTCATATTTCTGCTAATCTTTGCAGTTTCTCCTCAGGAAGTCAGTTTATGGGCTGCTGATAGACAAGCCTTGTTCTGCCGATCAACAGCTAGACCTATACACAAAATAACACCATAACACAAAAAACATACGTTGTAATACGTTTACTGTTAGTAAACACTCGGAATGTACGGAGCATCAAAGTGCCCAGCAGAGTGAACGTGTGACTTTTAACTTCACCGTTTGTTCAACCATATAGAACTATAATGTTTCTTCCACCAACAGGGCTCATGTTAGTGCAGAGCGTCAGACTGAATTTACCAACACACCATGTCAGGTCACTCACTCTCCGGGTCCGCCAGTGTTACTTGAATAAGTAAACACTGACCAACGGGACCAGACTGGCCGACCCGTATGCTCTCACTCACTGGATGGATGACGTCACAGGAAGCCAATCTTACAAAGGAAGCTAACATTAGCTAATGTGCTAAAAAAGTTAGCATCCCAGAGAAATCCAATATTCTGGTTTTGAGCCATGACTCCTTCTATTCTGGCTCCAATAACACAACAAGACAAACACATTTTAAGACTCCTATGTGGCCTACAGCCCTGTGGCGGAGAGGCAGCTGCACCTCCAGCTAACAAACTGACATCAGTGTGATGTTGGCCCTAAAATGGGCTATAAAGGAGGGTTAGTGATGCACCAGTACTTACAAGATAAAACCAACATGTTAGACAATCACTGATGACAAAGGAACATACAAAAGTAAACTATTTGCAATTTGAAACTAAACTGTAAGGCTGTTAATATTTTTCGCTGCCCTGAGTGCAGACTTCATGGCAGTCTCAATCCACCCATGTGGCATTGCTGTGTGTTCTCCTGCAAAGTGCACCCGTCCCTCACTCTGGAACAGTTCTCTGGCGTAGTGTCCCTGCTGGTAGGGCGTGAACAGGGCGAAAGCTCCCAGACTGTAAGGATCCAAGCCCCACTTCTTCACCAGCCCCCCCGTGCACAGAGGCCTGATGTGCTCTCCGTGGATCTTCACCAAGTCCTCCAGGACCACGGCCATCAACTCCACCTCGCTCAGCCCTTGGAAGAGGGTGGAGTCGTCAGAGCAGGTGTAGGACGCCAGGAGAGCCCCTGCAGCCGTACCGGGGAAGCTGTGGCTGGGGTAGTAGATGAAGCGAGAGGGCCTGTCTGTGATGCTCTTCCCTCCTCTGATGCCCTCTTTCTCCCAGAACCGCTCCCTGAAGCTGAGCACCACCTTGGTGGAGCTGGCGTAATGAACTGAGCGCAGGGCCTCCATCTTGTCCCCGGAGAGAGGAGGCTGGAAGTCAATGAAGACAGCGGCCTTGGCTGAGGCTGTAACTAGGGCATAGTCCACTGTTAGGTTGGTCAGGGAGCCTGAATTACGCCAGTCCTGGTACGTTACCGTCACATTGCTGCCGCCTGTTTGGTTGATGAGCTTGACCTTGGAGTTGAGGAGGATCGTGGCGTTTAACATCTGAAAGAAAGCCTTCGGGAGGTGGTCAAAACCGCCTGTCACTTCAAAGTACCTGGAAACATAAAACACAATAAAAACCTCTTAATCACAAAACATCATTAAAGGTTTATGTGCAGGGTTTAGTGACATCTAGTGGTGAGGCTGTAGCTTGCATCTAACTGAAACTTTCCCCATGACCACTGATCAGCCAAGGCTACGTCCGCAGGCTGCTAGACACATGATAAAAGGCTAAAATGAACAGTTCTTACTCAACACTGTCGCTGATGTCCGCCTGTATGTACAGCATCTCTATCAGTGACGTGTAGAAGAGGCTGTTTTCATTCAGGATGTCCCCGATCATCCTCAAGGCACCTCGGCTCAGGTTGCCCTCCTTCACCAGATATTCCTGTCAGCAGTCAAACGTAAGCTGGTAAATGTTTCATCAGATTCAAACCATGACCTGTGTGACAAAGTCAGAATACATCAATCTTTACCTTCACTGTGTAGGAATCATATTTATTCAACATGGCACTGCAGCCGATCACCTTGACGTCATCCCTCACCTGTGCACAGATTGCAATATGACAAAATCACGTCTCTATCCTCGTGCAGCATCCTATGTGCAAACATAATAAAGATGCATGGATGTGTACGAACCTTCCAGAGCGTCTCACTGAAGAGCTGAGCAGCCGACTTCCCCCTCTCCCTTTCACTCAGGCTGTAGTTGAGCACAGCAGGGTTGCTTTCCACAGCATAGGTTTTATGTAGCAATCCATTCACCAAGAAGTAGGTGTTGATGTCGTCTTGGATGAATGGGTTCAGGGGGATTTGTAATTTGGAGACAAAGGAAAGCAGAATTCTGTGGAACAGATATTGTATATTAATTATTTTATATATGCACAAGATGTGTGAATAGATACGATTGATCAGTTGTTCTTTTAACCCTCTGGGGTCAAGGGTATAATTGGCCATTTTTGACTACTTTTGATTTTACCTTTAAATTTCACCTTAAAAACAGTTTACCTTGCCTTGTTTGGTGTCATTTTTTTCAGCACAACCTCACCTGTGTGACTTGTTATTTTTTCATTTTCACATATTGTATTAACACATTGGACATAAAATTAGAATAGCCTGTTTTTACCGTTTGTTCCTGCACCAAACGTGACGACAATATTCAGGAAAAGCATGGCGTGAATTATTTATCGTAAGTCTGGTTTTACTTGGCCTATCAACACGATTTAAAACTGGTGTATAGGTTGAAGTTTGACATTCAAACATTCGAGGAGAGAAAAAGACAGTGCAGTGACTGTCTCTTGATTCATTTTTGAGGAGGAACATGATTTTTTTTTTTTTCTACCAACTGTAGCTTTGTGTGAAAGAAACAATACCACTCTTAAAAAAACACTCAGTTACAAGTTAAGTATTCCAACTTTTACAGCAGTACCCTTTTATTCAAATTGTGTTGGTTTCAAAAGTAAAATTTGTTAATATTATTATTGGATTGTTATTACTCATAAGTAAGCAAATTTTGGTACCACTTTGTGTCATAATAATTCCTAACACAGTCAGGACAACTGTTCTTTTTTCCTAAACCCAACCACGTGCGTTAATTGGTGAAGTAAAACAAACGTCAATTTGTTGTACCGATGTAGTGCTTTTATTTTGAAAGAGACTGTATGTAAATGTTACATTCCCTGTGAAAACGGAAGTGTATTTTGAAAGAAGACATTATATATAACAGGCAGAACTTGACACGGTGTCCCAGAATGCCAACAACAAACGCATATGATACTGGTTATCAGAAAACACTATGTCACCAGTATCTATAGCTGTCGAGTTTTCTAGTGGACTTAAAAAATACAGTATTTCCCTCTGATTTTTGAAAATAAAAGTACTTCAAAGGTGTAAGTTAAGATCTGGTGTGTAGGTTTTAGTGGCATCAAGTGGTGAGATTGCAGAACTGAAAACTCTTGTGTGCCTAGTGTGAAGGAGATCTCCGGTTGTGTTAAATCATCAATGCACTCATGTCACTGACATATTATGGCACAGCAGACAGTTGAAAGAGACAGCCGCTGTACTCACTTATGGAAGCTGGGGATCCTCATGGCGCCCACTTCTGCATACCAGCCTTCTTTAATGTTCCTGAAGGTCTCCACACGTCCCCCAATACGGTTACTGGCTTCTATTATGGTCACCTTGTTGTACACAGTGACACATCATCATGTTAGAAACACTGCACAACATGTTTTTTAAGTCATTATTTCCTCACTATAAAAGACTTCACCTTATGTCCAGCATCCTCTAAAAACTTTGCAGCGGTCAGTCCAGCGATGCCCCCGCCGATGATTGCTACATGACGAGGTGTCTTAGCGGCAGGAAGTCCTCTATCCACAATGTCGAGGAGCTCACTGTAGTCGGTGTCCTGGAGGCACTCGTACAGAGGGTCTCCAAAGATCCCACTCACAGCAAACACCACAACCCCGACGAGAACCAGAGGAACTGATGGAGAAATATCAACGTAAGAGATGAATTCAAAGCATCAGGAGGCAAATGCAGAGGAGGAATATTTCCAACATCCAGACTTTAAAGGACCAGTGTGTGGGATTCAGGAGGAAGTATTGGCAGAAATATGATATAAAAATCACCCGGTCAGTTTGTTTTGGAGAGGAGGTGACCTTTGTGGGTGATTCAGCCCCCGGTAAAAACCTCCTGAATGTCTGGATCTTATGATACGAAGGAAAAAAGGTGATCACATCTTTTAGTTCCTGTGAATTCACGTCCACTTTCTTGCCTGTGGTGTCTATTCTCACCAGCACTGCTTGCTCTGAGGTGGTTATCACCGCCATGTACTTCCATGACCACGAGGCTGAACAAATTTTTCTCGGCTTTTTTGCACCAAACACTGCAAAAAGTAACTTTTAATTTTCGACACAGCTTACTATATCGTTACAGCTGTTCACAGTGAATTAGCAGAAGACTTTACATTATTTAAATGAAAGAAAAGTTGTCTCTGTGGAGCAACAGACTAATGCATCATCACGTCGCTGCTGCTCACAAGTACTCCACTCCGCAAAGTGACCACACCTTAGCATGTGGTGGACTGGTGCCTGCAGCGACATGCCAAACTGTGTCAGAAACATGTGGATTTGTAGCGTGAAACGGCGTTATTTGGTGTTTTTAAATCACTGGGTCTGTTTGTTTTGGAGGATAATTGGGCTCACGGTAAAAACCTCCTGAACGTCTGGATCTTAGGTTATCGAAGAAAAAAGGGTGACAGGGTGAACTAGCGCCAAACTGCATCATTAATACATGGATTTGTAACATAAAACTGTGTTAATCAGTATTTTTGCTACTTTAAATCACCTGGTCTGTTTGTTTATGAGAGGAGGAGACCTCTGTGGTTAATTCGGCTCACGGTAATAACCCCACTGAACGTCTGCACCGGAGAAAAGTGGGCACACAAGGGGTTGAGCCTTCTGTCTGTGAACAGTGTCAGAGATGCACTAATTTGCAACATGAAACTGCTTTATTCAGTGTTTTTCACGGTTTAAATCACCTGGTCTGTTTGTTTTGGAGAGGAAGAGACCTCTGTGGATAATTCAGCCCCCGATAAAAACCTCCTGAACAATGAACACTGAAGAAATAATAGCAGGGAGAACTTTCAGCTGGCTGCAATCTGAATTTCACCACTGGACGTCACCAAATCCCTCTAAATCTCACACACTGGACCTTCAGCTGAGACGGGAAAAGACCACAAGTGATGGCTGAGTAAGCACCAGCTTCCACTTTCCTTTCTTCACTGCTGAGCTCACAAACATAACTGAATCGCAACTCTGAGCAGATCTGAGGCTCTGTAATCCACTTAAATTGCACCATTAGTTCTCTGCTCCATGATGCAGATTGTATTATGGTTGTATCCACTTACATGCCAAACTGTATCAAATTAACTATTAAATGACTGTATAATGTGATAACAGATTATTGACACTTACAGAACTTGCACAGAGCCATGTGAGGGATCATCTTGGTAATGGAGCTCCACAGTCCTGACTTCTTCCCTCTGCTGTTGATGCTGACACTATCAGAGGAGAAGGAAACCTATGACACACAAACAAGTTACATGCTTAGGAGGAAATGCTCAGGCAGTATTGTGGTGAACAAATACCGGTTAAATATTCACCAGAGCTACACAGATTAAAACATTTCTTTCTAAAAACAGCATTGAATTTGGTCCAAATATGGTAAATTGTTTCAGTTAATTGCATTAAGTGAATAATCTAAAATGAGAGACGACAAAGACGAGGTCAGACTATGTGTATTCCACTCACCTCAGCCAAAGGCAACGTCTCGTAAGTTGTCATAAGCCTATTCATGACTGAGGAGAAATGGCCGAGTCCCTGATAAAGCTAAACTTTCTACGCCGTCTGTGTCCATACGAAAGCAGCCTGGAAAACCTGGAAGCGTGGTATGTGTGAAATTGCACACAACGTAACTTTAATGAGGGGACTGTGTGGCTCCTCAGGTCTTCCAGAAATATTTTCCCACACCGGCTCGAGAGTCAACCACACTGAACAAATCAGATTAGTGAGGGTATACTAGTCATCAGCATACCTCATTTCCTCCATCTTCACTCATTTCAATATCTGACCTGAGAGTGCTCATTCAGAGGGATCCCAAACTCAAACTTAAAGCTGCACTTCATCAACAAAAACACACTCAACAACACAAGACCTCATTTTTACCATTAAAGTAATATTTAAGTATTTTTTTAAATAGTTTTGCAGCTCACCTGAAAAAAGTCTTTAGTCCCACTCGTTGAGCTTTTTCTGTGTGCGGCATCCAAATTACTCAGAGAGCTTTTATAGTCTTCAGGAAATGAAAGTAAAAGCCACAAGAAAAAAGAGGTTTCATTTTCCTGACAGAAGAAACGGCTTTGTACATTTGTTTGTAGTCGAAGCTAACAGCACAATAATTACATTACATAATGTTATGTTTATTTAGCTGCGACATTGTATTTATTTTATTTCATTATAACTACTTTAGCTGAGTTGAGTTGGGTTTAGTTTAGTTTCGTCATTTTCCAACTTGTAGGTGACAATTCACACATGATGTCTGAACCCAGGGTGGAGAGCATGTTCTCCCTGAGTCAGCATGGGCTTTCTCTGGGTACTCCAGCTTCCTCCCACAGTCCAAAGACATGCAGGTTTACTGGTGACTCTAAATTGTCTGTAGGTGTGAATGTGAGTGTGAATGGTTGTCTGTCTCTATGTGTCAGCCCTGTGATAGTCTGGTGACCTGTCCAGGGTGAACCCTGCCTCTCTCCCAATCAGCTGGGATAGGCTCCAGCCCCCCCAAGACCCCAACAGGATCAGCAGAGATCAGGGGGTCAGGGGTCAGGGGTCAGCAACCTTTACTATCAAAAGAGCAATTTTGACCAATAATGATATTAAAATTAAAAAAAATATTTGAGAAATATGGTAACACTGCATATTTAGTCTAAATTAGCCTATTGGCATTGAAAATATGTTTTACCACAAGATGGCTCCTCTGCAGTGGATTATTTATGATTATTTGGTACTTTAACGTCGCAGCGCTGGCAGTGAAAGCAAACTCATCTGTCCACCACTATTGAATTCTGTGTTTTCCTCTGAGAGTTAAACTTAAATGGATTTGGAAGCTAATGCTAGCCTAGCTAGGGAGACTCAAGACTAGTCACGGCTGTTGAGGATAAGCAAAAGGTGCCATGTTGTAGAGGTGTGCAGCACATACTAATTGATGAAATGTTTTGTTTTTTTTAATTCAGTGCACAGGCTACAAATTTCACCCTTGGAGAATATGATATATCTTACTATATAATGATGAAAACTCTGTGTGTGTGTGTGTCTGTTCCACGTTTTTCTCCTCACTGACTTGGTCAATCCATGTGAAATTTGGCACAGTGGTATGAAGCAATATTACATCAATTGGCCAAAGGGGGGCGCTATAGCAACCCATTGAATGTCAAACTTTGAATGGGCATATCTCATGCCCCGTATGTCGTAGAGACATGAAACTTTGCACTGAGATGTCTCTCCTCATGAGGAACATATTTGCCCCAAGAACCCATAACTTCCACTTATACAGATTTTCCGCCATTTTAAATATTTTGAAAAACACTTCAAATGGATCTCTTCCTAGGAAGTTTGAGCGATCTGCATGAAACTGGGTGAACATAATCTAGGGACAAATATCTAAAGTTCCCTCTTGGCAAAAGTTGGAAAACTTCCTAAAACTGAGCTTCTATAAGGCAATGAATATTGCGGAGGGCGTGGCTCATCACATAAAGGTGTATAACATCTCAAGGGTTTCACCCATCACCACGCAACTTTGTAGGCATATGACCACACATAATCTAAGGGGACCCCTCCATTATTGACCCCATCAAACAAAATGGGGGCGCTAGAGAGCTCATTTCTTATCTAGGCCTAACTGTCATATGGATTTTTACTAAACTTGGTAGATATGTAGAACAGGACGCTTCAAGGTGACTGGAGAAATTTAACTCTAATTGGCAACTGGGTGGCGCTATAACAACAGAAAAATGCTTAAAAATGGCTAAAATGCAACAAATTCACAAAAGCTCTGTTTGAATACATTGCTCTTTTTAATGGGTTCAGTTGACTATTTAATCTGCAATTTCCTATGACCTGTATCCCAAACACACACCATGTGAAACTGTACGTGGGCAACTGTGCACTCAATGGGTATGGACTAGTTTATTTATTTATTTATTTATTTTGTCAAAGCCACTGGGAGCCACAAGAGAGGGCCTAAAGAGCTGCATATGGCTCCATAGCCACAGGCTGCCTACTCCCAGCCTTACCTTATTGCACTTACTCTTTCTGCATGAATAGTTTTGTACTATTCTCTTTAGAATTATACAATAAAAATGAAAGAGGAAAACATAATATATTTCTGTTCTATAAACCCCAGTGTCCCAAACAGATATTCATATACACACACTGGCATTCAGAACTCGGTTTATATTTGTTAATTAACTTATTTTTAAACATTTTTATTTTCAAATCTATGAAGTGTTTTACACATTTTATTTTATTTTCATTCCACAGATTACCTTTCTGGATGTTGTCTTTGTTTTGCATTTGTTTTAATCTTAGTTTTTGTGAACATAAAAGTTCCTCTTATTTCGTACTGACAAAACATCTGGACACAGTCTGGAAGCATCTTATGAGTTATCATTTGTGGGTTGGTTCACGACAATCAACTGGGTTTATGATTCTCATGGCTCTCTGCTGTAGCTGAAAAATTGGATTATATTGTTCTGTATTTCCCCAAATCTCCACTCAGTAGGTAATGAATGGAACAATAAAAGTATGACACAATATATGTGATAAATCTAGATTGATCTTTGTGAAAGTTGTGGAAACTGAGAGTGACAGGTAAAAAAAAATGAGGAAACTTTTTTATTTGAATTAACAAAAACAAAGGAATAGATAACTTACAACTTGAAGAGAACACACACACACACAGGAGCTGATGATGCAGATGTCTCTATTTCCAATTCCCAAGATTTCCAGTGGACTGCTGTCTTGATTGATTTGTCCCCGAACAGTCTGTTTCCTAGTTCACTTGAGACGCTTCCCTGCTTATCGTAGCTCAGGTGAGACTCCACATCACAGGTTAAAACTATCAAGCAATATATAGATGATGCACAGCTGAGCGCAGCATAGTCTGAGGTCAAGGGGCAGGTTTTATTTCACATTTCTGTCAGAATATGTAAAAACGCTGAGGTCGATGACCCGACGAGGCTCCTGCAATTATGTCAGCCATGTTAATGTGTAATGTGTAACATACAGCTCTCACAGAGCCCTGAGACATCACACAGAGTTCTTAGCTATGGAGTCAGTTTGATGGGTTCGATATATGCAGCTACGTGAAATAAAGTCATCATTTTGCAAGTCCCAAGTCAAGTCTCAAGTCCTAAACTTAAAGTTTCAAGTCCTGAACAAGTCATATGACGCTCTTCACCAAAAAAGAGCAATAATATATTGAATCTATAAAAATCATGAAGGCTTTTTAAAATCTGTATTTATTTGTTAAGCAAGTTTTACAGAAAGTTACTCAGCTGTTAATTTACATTCTTGTCCCAAGTCGTCACATGTCACTGCTTTGTCAGTGGACTTTCACGTCTACATACTGAACAAAAATATAAACGCAACACTTTTGTTTTTGCTCCTATTTTTCATGAGCTGAACTCAAAGATCTAAAACGTTTTCTATACACACAAAAGACCATTTCCCTCAAATATTGTTCACAAATCTGTCTAAATCTGTGTTAGTGAGCACTTCTCCTTTGCCGAGATAATCCATCCCACCTCACAGGTGTGGCATATCAAGATGCTGATTAGACAGCATGATTGTTGCACAGGTATGCCTTAGGCTGGCCACAATAAAAGGCCACTCTGAAGTGTGCAGTTTTGCTTTATTGGGGGGGTCAGAAAACCAGTCAGTATCTGGTGTGACCACCATTTGCCTCACGCAGTGCAACACATCTCCTTCGCATAGAGTTGATCAGGTTGTTGATTGTGGCCTGTGGAATGTTGCTCCACTCCTCTTCAATGGCTGTGTGAAGTTGCTGGATATTGTCAGGAACCGGAACGCGCTGTCGTATACGCCGATCCAGAGCATCCCAAACATGCTCAATGGGTGACATGTCCGGTGAGCATGCTGGCCATGCAAGAACTGGGATGTTTTCAGCTTCCAGGAATTGTGTACAGATCCTTGCAACATGGGGCCGTGCATTATCATGCTGCAATATGAGGTGTTGGTCGTGGATGAATGGCACAACAATGGGCCTCAGGATCTCGTCACGGTATCTCTGCGCATTCAAAAAGCCATCAATAAAATGCAACTGCGTTCGTTGTCCATAACATATGCCTGCCCATACCGTAACCCCACCGCCACCAGGGGCCACTCGACCCACAACGTTGACATCAGCAAACCGCTCACCCACACGACGCCACACACGCTGTCTGCCATCTGCCCTGAACAGTGAAAACCGGGATTCATCCGTGAAGAGAACACCTCTCCAACGTGCCAGACGCCACCGAATGTGAGCATTTGCCCACTCAAGTCGGTTATGACGACGAACTGCAGTCAGGTCGAGACCCCGATGAGGACGACGAGCATGCAGATGAGCTTCCCTGAGACGGTTTCTGACAGTTTGTGCAGAAATTCTTCGGTTATGCAAACCGATTGTTGCAGCAGCTGTCCGGGTGGCTGGTCTCAGACGATCTTGGAGGTGAACTTGCTGGATGTGGAGGTCCTGGGCTGGTGTGGTTACACGTGGTCTGCGGTTGTGAGGCCGGTTGGATGTACTGCCAAATTGTCTGAAACGCCTTTGGAGACGGCTTATGGTAGAGAAATGAACATTCAATTCACGGCCAACAGCTCTGATAGACATTCCTGCAGTCAGCATGCCAATTGCACGCTCCCTCAAAATTTGCGACATCTGTGGCATTGTGCCGTGTGACTGAACTGAACATTTCAGAGTGGCCTTTTATTGTGGCCAGCCTAAGGCACACCTGTGTAATATTCATGCTGTCTAATCAGCATCTTGATACGCCACACCTGTGAGGTGGGATGGATTATCTCGGCAAAGTATCAGTGTGTTATGTGCTAGGTATCCTCCTGTGTCAGCTGTTGATGTTCCAGGACGCCACAACCAATGTCGGGAAGTCAACAAAAACCTGTGCTTAGGCGTAGAAAAAAACCTCATGGTTTACCTCTACATTCATACAGGAAGTGAACACTGGGCTCCCAGCTCTTTATATTATGTCATCACTTGCAGCGTTTTATCCGACGCCATCTGTCCTTGTATCACACAGATGCCGTCCAGCTGTGTTATGAGCTGACACCACCTGTCAACGTACTATTCTGCCATGACAGGTGTCGTCCAGCCAACCAGCAGCGTATCATAACAACACGAAAGGTTTTCAACTCAGATTTATTTATAAAGCACATTCAACAGCAACTCACGTTGAGCAAAGTGCTGTACAAAAGGAATAAGCTGCATTACAAACTGGTGTCACAGCCATGTAAGGTGGCTTTTGGCGTTGGTGTCTGACACCAAAATCGCTAATGAAGCGACAGAATTTGACGACTTTATGCAACTTCAAACGTCGACAAAGTTGGAAGTTGTTGCGTCTCCATCTGTAATTTTTGACCCACATGTTGTGAATACTGCTTTTAGCTTTCCGTGACCAGTGTTTCCAATTGTCTTTGGTATCATGTTTACCAACTGCCGCTCAGTAGCATCATGGTTCTCTCATACAACTTGACGACATGCTGTTGGATCTGCTCAAACAAAGATAGATATTGATTTAAGTACAATTTGAGTGAGAAGAGAAGATTACCAGGAGTCTCACACCTGTGTGTTCAGTATGTGACTGGAGCAGGGAGACGTTCAGCTTAGCGAAGCACAAACAGTGGAAGCAGTGTGAAACAACGAGCCTGACTTTGTCCAAAGTTCAAAACTCTGTCTGCTACTAAAAGCTCTTGAATTCACACACTGTATAATCTGCACTCAGTCAGTAGGGCAAAGAGTTACACCATGTAGAATACAGTGTGTTTAGCTGTGAGCTTTAGAGGAGGAGGACTTTGTTTGAACTCTGCCTCCAGAGTTTATGCTAAGCTAAGATAATCATCTCCAGACTCCAGGGTCGTATTCACAAAACTCCCTAGCGCTAACAGTCACTCCTAGTGTCGAAATTCTTGTGACGTTTTCTTAGAAATTCCCCTTAAAGTTAAGACTAGGTCCTTGTAAAGATAAGTGTCTTAGACCTTAAGAGAATGTCTAAAGTGAAAAGCTGTTAGGAGTAGGGAGGAGGAGTTTCTTAATGAGAGGAGAAAATGACAGAATGACAAAGTATATTCTCCAAACACTGGATGACAGTGCGTAAATAGGTCATGCAGGTGTAATATTTGTGGTCAGTCTCATTAGGGATACGCACACATTCCACACGCCAGAAACAAAATGATCACAACACTGAGATACTTGGAAAACTGGAAAAATGCAGCAGTGATGACTTGAGTCCGTCTCAATCTTCCATCACAGTCAGCAGTTAAGTTAATTTCAACAGACTTAGTTTCCAGATAAATAAACTCAAAACGTTAGGCTGGCAAATAATGAGACTCATCAGTGCAGGGCAGACGCGGCAGCAGCTCAGCCGTGTATCAGATCAGTGAGTCGGACACAGTCAGGGCTCCTCCCGCCAAGCACCGAACGATTCGGTGAACAAATCTTTGAACAAATCTTTTTAGTGAACTGATTCCAATGATTCAGTAACATCTTAAGAACTGCTTTGCCCATCACTACAGGCTCACAACGGGGCGTGTCTGTGACAACCAATCACATCTGTTAAAAGAAAGCATCAAACCTAGCAACAAAGTCAACCACAGCTCCTCACTGAGGTAAAAGTTTCTGTCTCTTCCTTGCACAAAGTTACTCTGCACACTTACATCTATGCAGTGTTTCACTCAGTCTACTTGACCTTCATCAAAGCGCACACTTTTGCAACATGAATATTGCAGAAGGCATTTAGCATGCTTTGCAGGTTCAGTGAGAAGACGTTACCACACTTTGTTGTGCCACTTTAGTTTCCTTTGTGGGTTTATAGGTCAGGATCTGACATGCCATCAGTGTTAGAAATTCAAATGCACAAAGAACTGAGCAAGAAATAGTCTCAACCTATGATGGAACAACAGGAAACATATTTGGACTGCTAACAAGAGGCAATTTACTGAACCACTGGTGGATGGTTATATGGCAAATCATTTGACTTAAATGATCCCATCTTTTTGAATGGGTTTTATACTTAAGCTCCAATTTTCCTCAACCAGTGAGATTATGGTGAGCTGAAGTTCACTCCATGAACCCATGAATCTTGTAACAGTATATGAGAGACTGCTCGCGTACTGGAGGGCAGGCATAGAAATATGTAACCAAAATAACAGTGACATGACATCTTGTCACAAACCTGACTAAATCTAGTAAATAATAACTAACAGACTATAACATTGGCATTACTTGCAAAGAGCAGTCAGTGCTAGTTTACTACACTTTTAGTTTCGAACTGCTTTCATCTGACTTTTACAGTATTTCCACATTTTAAAGCCACCACAGTATGTGCAGGATTTTGCTGTGATTTAGGATTATTATGTGCATTTTTTATTATTCTGTTGGCACAAGTTTTTGTGTTTAGAACGATGAGGTAATCCTTGTGAATGTTGGTGCAGCCGAGTTGCTTTTAGCCCAGTCATCTCAGTTTCTTCAGATTCCTGAGCTGCTGCTTTTCTGACATAACCACTGAGATCTTTTCAAGTGGGGTTGTTTGGGGTTCTTACCCTTTAACTGTGTATTATATACAGTAGATGTCAATCAGGACGCCCCCAGTTTAGAGAAACAGGCTGGAATCAGACACAGAAGCTAAAGCTACGCTGTACAGGCGTCAGAAACAATACGTGTTTTAACCACCTAAAAATAGTCCCACCTAATGCTAAATTGAGAGTATTTTCACTGCTTTACTTTTCCATCAGGCAGACTGTTCCGATGGTAAAGCTGTTAACAACTTCAGTTCCCCATCTATGCGCTCGTCAAAGCCACTGGACTCCATTGACAAAAACATTTGGGCACGCTGAACTCTGGAACTGTTGGCGTACTGCTGCTTTGATCACGTAGTGAAAAGGATTAGTTTGGATACAATAACACTTAAGGCCATGTTTACATGAAAAAACAATCCACTGAAAATGGAAACATTTCTCATTTTTGTTTTGAAAAAAGTTCCGCATTCGGACGACAACGATTTGATAACAATCACCGTGCACAAGGATCCACAAAAATACTGTCGTATACATGCCAGGCCAGTAGTTGGTGGTGTGACTTTGTAATGAAACAATATGCACCTCGGCACATGCGCCTATTTCTACAGAACGGTGATGTATCAGCAAACAAAACTGCAACCATTTGTCTGGACCAATGACGAGTTAAGTACAGTAAATCTACACTTTGCTGGAGAAATTCAACCGGGTGAGCAGCACAAATAGAGCTTGAGAGTCCGCCATTGTTGTTGTGATGGTCGACTTTCTCAAGCATGCCTCCGTTTTCAGAGGAACTGCATATTGCAAGTTTACAGGACAACGGAGACGGTGCTGTTTCCAAAGAATTGCACTCTTGAACCTGTTTTCAACCCTTTGAAATCGTCGTCGTATAAACAGGACCTACGTAAACGCCAAAGTTTAGTTTGGGTTATTGCTCAGTTAGGATTTCGTCTTCAACTTTTCAGAGTTCCTAAGGTTATGGAAACCCTGGAAAAGTCACGGCATTAGAAGGGACTCAGTGAAAAATATTTGTAGCTTCAGGGAGTGTCTGAAAGAAAACAAAAACTAACAAAAAAAGAGAGAAAATGAAAACCCCCTTTCCTCTGATAAGTAATGAACAGTCCCTAATGTTGACCTAGTTCAAGCGACGACTGCAAGGCGAAGCTGCCAAATAATAATGTGACATCTGTGTGTGACATGTCAGAGTCCCTAAAGTCTTTTTCTTGCCCCTTTATCAACAGAACAATATGTACTGTATGTGCAGAAAGCAAAAAGCAGATCATATCGTCATAAAACAACATATCCCATGAGTCTTAGCTGCTGACAAAGTCCCATGGAAGCTGTAGTTGCTGACTGACAACAAAACAATCCGTGTTTTATATGTCCGTCTTTTCAAAGTGACATAAAGTCAGTGTTTTAAATCACATTCGTCCTGTTTTACTTTTCCTGACAGAAGCACCAGGAGCCACCGAGGCATCTGAACTACGTCATGATCCAGGAAGTAAACAAAGCGGACGACGGTGACGCTCATGCGACCTCCCATCTCGTGCCATGACAGCTCGTCCAGGTGAAACATTTTTCTCTTTTATCTAAATAGGGATCGAGGGAAATGTGTATCTACCGCAGGACACCACTTTGCATGTTGCACTGTGCCCGCAGCGTGTTGTGTAAAATTGTAGCTCGCTGCGACACTTCCATCTCCGGGTGCTAGCCTTATGCTACAAGCCTCCATTCAAAAACCTACTAATTTAAGAAAGATATGCTTATTGGCAAAACCTGAGCTCTCACAGGTTACTTTTTTACACCTGAAACAAATAACTAGGATCTTATCCGCAGTTCGGCATGAATGTTGTATATCATAAAGCAATTTTGTGTTTAATATTTCGACTTGTAACTTATGACCCCGCCTTTCACTTGTGTCCACTACAAACGTCAATCAACCGTGGAGGGTGGAGACAGAGGAAGCATAAAGCAGATGTTATGCTGGAAAATATCGCTGCAGGTCGAATAACATGTATGCCGAATGCTCTCTTGTTGTGTGTAATGGAGTATAAAAGTTTTTAAAACATCTTCATCCGGCATTTATGCGCCATGCTTCAAACAAACAGTAAATTGTTCACTTTCTGAACGGGATTTGGTGTCGCGTTTTCGCACCAGAACAGATAGCGGTACAAATCAGGGCTAACGTTTGTTAGAGACATTATCTAGCTAGTGGAAGCTTGTTAGAAGTGACAAATACAGATAAACAAAATAACAGTGTGGCTGAACATTTTCTGGATGACGTAAGATGGATAAATAAGGTAAACAGTCGTCACCGAGACATTTGTTAGCAGCTAGCATAGAGTTGGCAGATGGTGTCCAGTTTAATTTGTTCTTCCTCATTAATGAGGTCAGTTACGGTAAAATTTAGCAGTGTTTCATAACTTTATGTGTAATAAATCAGGTTTAAGTAGTTTATTAGCTTAGTTAATGGTGCATATTCCTGAGTACATCTGTAATAGATTACACTACACAGACACACAGCAAGCATGAGCACTGGTTGGTTTATGCTGTGTAATTAAACTGATGTAGGTCGCTCTCTGCACTGTCTGCATACACTCACCGGCCACTTTATTAGGGACACCTTGCTGGTACCAGGTTGGACCCCCTTGTTAATTCTTGGTGTCACAGATTCAACAAGGTGCTGGAAACATTCCTCACAGATGTTGGTCCATATTGACATGATGCCATCACACAGTTGCTGCACATCCATGATGAGAATCTCCCGTTCCAGCACATCCCAAAGCTGCTCTGTTGGACTGAGATCTGGTGACTGTGGAGGCCATTACAGTGTACAGTACAGTGAACTCACTGTCATGTTTGAGATGATGTGAGCTTTGTGACATGGTGCGTTATCCTGCTGGAAGTAGCCATCAGAAGATGGTACACTGTGGTCATAAAGGGATGGACACGCTCAGCAACAATTCGCACTTAGGGGCCCAGAGTGTGCCAAGAAAATCTCCCCCACACCATTGCACCACCAGCAGCAGCCTGAACCGTTGATACAAGGCAGGATGGATCCATGCTTTCATGTTGTTTGCACCAAATTCTGACCCTACCATCTGAATGTGGCAGCAGAAATCCAGACTCATCAGAAAAGGCAACGTTTTTCCAATCTTCTATTGTCCAGTTTTGGTGAGAAAACCCGTGTGAATTGTAGCCTCAGTTTCCTGTTGTCAGCTGACAGCAGTGGCACCTGGTGTGGTCTGCTGCTGTAGCCCATCTGCTTCAAGGTTGGACAAGGTGTCGTTGCTTCAGAGATGGTCTTCTGCAGACCTTGGTTGGAACCAGTGTTTATTTGACTTCCTGTTGCCTTTCTTTCATCTTGAACCAGTCTGGCCATTCTCCTCTGACCTCTGGCATCAACAAGGCATTTTGGCTCACTGGATATTTTCTCTTTTTGGGACCATCCTCTGTAAACCCTAGAGATGGTTGTGCTGAAAATCCCAGTAAATACTCAGACCAACAACCATGCCACGTTCAAAGTCACTTAAATCACCTTTCTTCATCATTCTGATGCTCAGCTTGAACTTCAGCAGCTCGTCTTCACCATGTCTACATGACAAAATGCATCGAGTTGCGGCCACGTGATTGGCTGATTAGCTATTTGTGTTAACGGGCAGTTGAACAGATTTTGCCCCTGCTCCCTTGCAGGTTAATCAGACCATACATTAATTCTCTTTACTTATAATATACTGACATCTGTGCAGCTTCTCCACCTGTCTATGAGGTTTTACCTAATCTGTACCTCCTTTGGTTTTTGTCTTTCAAGGTGTGATGTTGCTCTGGCATGCATGACCTCCACATCTCATCCCGAAGGCGTCAAGCCAGACAGTAACCCACCCGGTGCCATGGCTGAGGTGTTGGGACAAAGGAGCTTGTTAGGCTTTGGTGTGGTGTTGGCATGGCTGGTGCTGTTCCACCTGCTGGTCAACATCTGGCTGCTGTGCGTGTTCACCAGCCTGCTGGTGGTGCTTGGCGGCTGGCTCGGCTCGCAGGCCGTCCTGGAGTCCAACAGTGTGCTCCACCTGGAGAGGTTTATCACCATGGAGCAGGCAAGAGAACATTTAACTGTGGTAGTTTCTCTTTTCATTTATAGGTCATAAAAGTTTTATGTGGTTTACTGGGCTAAGATAATCTTATCCTTGCCCAGTGAACCCAATAAAACCCGTATCGAGTGCCAGTATACTTGCATTTATTTTGTCACTGAAAAATTTCAGGTTCCACCGTCTGTGGAGGATGAGCATCACTTGGACATAGAGATCCACAACACTGTGCGGAAAATCATAAGGGACTTTGTCACCTCCTGGTACTCCACTGTGTCCTCTGAGAGTGCTTTTGAAACAGAGGTCCAGGAGGCCATGGTGTCCATGGCCATGGAGCTGAAAATACGCGCAAGACAGCTCGACAGGAAGGTATCAAAGACATCCGTGATTGCAGAGTGGTGCCGTGTGCCTGCCTGCACTTGTCTATCTGGGTTATATGATTTCTTAAATGTCATGTAAATGAGAAATGAAATCTCTAATGGTCTTTATTGGGACTTGTGTAACTTTTAATTCACTGCAGGAGCTGACCCAGAGGATCCTGGATCTGTTTGGCTGCCACCTGCAGGACTACATCAGAGCCAAGGAGCTGGTGACCGAGCAGAGAGTGCCTCTGACGGACAAGTGGAGCAATGAAAGCGAGCAGCTGTGGAAGGCGTATTCCAGCGTTACCACGCCTCATCTTGCCATGACCAGTGACGCAGAGGAAGTCAACTACACCAGAGCAGTTGTAGATTTATTGCTGCATGTTTTGGTGCCATCGCCTCACTTAGAGACCCGCACTGGACGCTTTGTTGTCGGAGAGCTCATCACCTGCAACGTTCTGCTCCCTCTTATCGCGAAACTGTCTGACCCCGATTGGCTGAACATTCTCGTGATTGAAATATTCAACAAATCCTGCCAATCAAAGGAGCCAGTTGCAACAGAGCCACTGGCTTCATCGCCACCGCTACCGCCACCGCCTGCTGAATCTGAGCCAGCTGCACTACAAGAGACAGCACTTGTACCTCAAAAGAATAATGAAGTTCCCCCACTAAGAGCGGCGACTGAAGTGGTCAGTGACGCAGAAGTGGCCACGCCTGAGCTTGCCGCCTATGACGTGATTGACTCAGAGGAGGTGGACTGTTCACACAACAACACCGAAGAAGAAGACCCTACTCTACCCTTTTTGAGACATTACATGAGAGGAAGCAAGTCAAACCCATTTTACCAGGAGAATGACTCTGACCTGGATTCTCCTCAGGCTGACTTCAAACGAAGCTCCATTGACTCCCTGGTGATGATCGACCAAGACGAGGGTCTGTATGACAGGCAGAAAGAATGTGCCACATCTGTCGACAACAACATAGGTGTGGACCTGGAGGATGTTTGCCCCAGTCCGATGGACGGCTCCTGTCCTAAGGTCCTGGTGAGTTCAGAACCAGTAAGCCATCCTAATGGCTGTGACTCCTCATCAGCTCGGACAGCAGAGGGGACTCCTGGTAACAGCAGCCTCCAGGAGCTGGAGAGAGAGGGCAGTTCTTCTTCAGTAAACCCAGCCCGAGAGCTCCTTCTGGGAGTAGAGCAGACTGGGCTGGGGAACACTAACGAGTTGACTGTGGTCAGTCCGCTGCAGGGCTCTTCCCCAATACCGTCGTTCAGTTTCGAGCCCCTCAGCAGCCCCGATGGACCAGTCATCATCCAGAACCTCCGCATCACTGGCACCATCACAGCTAAGGAGCACCGCGGCACTGGCTCACACCCCTACACTCTCTACACCATCAAAGTAAGTAGATGACATCAGCTATATCTTCTTCTCTTTCCTCTGTGTGGTTTTCATGTTTTACTTGTGTGATGCTGTTATTTTCCAGGTGCAACATGTCGCCATTTTTATCCTTGTAATCCAGTTTTCCCCACACATTCATGTTTTTGCGGTGGGCTGCTTCGAGTAAATCATCTGCAGTCACGTTTAGATTTTCTAATTTTGGAGCTGGACCGTTGCTGAGGTTGAAATATATATACTGTTCGGTTATCATCTGCTGCACAGACAGAGGGCACAGTGAAAATGACACTTTACCTTAAGTGTGCTTGGTCTAAAGTTTGCTTTCACTCACAAACAGCTGCTGCTCTCGCCCATCAACTTGAGATCACATCGACTGATCAGTTATCCACCCCAACTCAAAACTCCACAAACTAGGGTCGGGCAGATTGATCCTAAAATATCCGATACTCTCAATACTACGTTTTCATTTTGAAGATCGATTCTGCGTCATATCTTTTTGTATTTTAAGAGTAGTCCTAGTTTTTGGGAGTTTGGGTCTCCCAAATATCAACATCAGACCTCAGGGCATTGTACAAATGTCACAAAACTTATGATACACACAAGATATGACAAACCTTCTTTGTTATGTGCGTTTTCAGTATGAGACAGCGATGGGCTGTGAGAACCCAGGAGGCATCCAGCCAGGCTTTGAGGATGCTGACGTTTTGCCGTCAGGTTGTGAGAATCCGTCACCCATTCAGCCAGTAGCCTATCACATGGTCAACAGACGATACAGCGAGTTCCTCAACCTGCAAACACGACTGGAAGAAAAATCTGAGCTACGGAAACTCATCAAAGGTAGGAAGGATGGACGCTGGATCATGTTACTGAACATTTTGTGTATTTTAGATTTATATTTGAAACCCTGTGCTGCTGTTTGGAGCCACCAGTGTGCACAGTGATGTGTTAGCTTTAGTCTGGTTTGGAGGAATCTATGTATGGCCCACAAACAGACCTGGATTTGCCGTTCAGGTCTTGGCCATTGCTTAAATCAGGGGTGTCAAACTCATTTGAGTTCATGGGCCACAAGTCTGATACAGATTCTTTAGTTCTGAAGCTGCTGGTTGACAATACTTGGCACAATTTTCAATCTGTTTAAATCTGGCCACAGTCAGTATTCATTGTTATTTCAGAGAGCTGTACTCTGGTCAAGGTGGAAAAGCCTACGAGGCAGCATTTTACATCAAGTGTCCACTCGCTGTTTAAATTGCTCCTGAAACCTGGCACCTCTTAGCCTTCACAAGTGCATCAATATTAGGTGTGCAAAATCATCTAGTGGGCCAGAACAGACACTTTGGCGGGGCGGTTCTGGCCTCCCTCCAGATGTCAGAGCTCCTCACCCTATCTCTAAGGCTGAGCCCAGACACCATTTGGAGGAAACTTATTTCCACTGCTTGTATCTGCAGTCTCATTCTTTTGGTCACTTCCCAGAGCTCATGACCATAGGTGAGGGAGTTGGGACATAGAAGGATCAGTAAAGCGAAAGCCTCGCTTTCCAGTTCAGCTCCCTCTTCACCACGACGGAACAGCGCAGTGCCTGCATCACTGCAGAAGCTGCGCCAAACTGCCGATCCGGGAAGGAAGGATCCAGTTTGACTGATGTTTGGTGCTTGATCCAACATCCAGGATTGTATTGTAATCTGACTGATCTGACTGTTTCAGGTGTGAAAGGTCCAAAGAAAATATTCCCAGACATGCCATTTGGAAACATGGACAGCGACAAGATAGAGGCCCGGAAAGGACTTCTGGAGACCTTCCTGAAGGTTAGTAGAGTTTTACTGTATTACATTGATTGAGTATTTGTATCCCCAGTGGAACATTCATGTTGTTTTTGATCTGTAAAGTTGTCGACCAGCATTCTGTCCTCTTTTTCAGAACCTCTGTGCCATCTCTGAAATAGCCAACAGTGAAGAGATGCAGGAGTTCCTTGCTCTCAATACAGACGCCAGGATTGCCTTTGTCAAGAAGCCTTTCATCGTGTCACGCATAGACAAGGTTTGATTTCATTATGGCACGACCAATACTTGACTTTATGACAAGGACATTTTATATGCAGGATGATTGCTATAATCAGACTGTGATGCAATGTCATAAACACATAAAAAATGACACGTTAAAAACATTTATTGATGGTTGTACAGTTCTGTTTATCTTCAGGATAAGTATAAGCCTCTATTAGTTTTATGGTGAGGTTGTAAGTCCATGGGTTATGTGTCTGTTTCCGTGTTTAGATTGTGGTGAATGCCATTGTGGATACCCTGAAGACAGCGTTTCCTCGTTCAGAACCTCAGAGCCCAACAGAGGATAATGAGACAGAGATGGATGCAGCGAAAATAAGTTCTGACAAGAAGAGCAAGTATGACTCCAGACCAACTTTTATCTACATATATACCGGAAACACAAACCTATACAGAGAATCAACAGACACTTCCGGTGGGGGTGGGAGGTGTCACACAAGTGGGGGTGCAAAGGAGTTGTGCAAGTTTTGATCCATAAGATCTCCAGATCCTCCGGGCTGAGGAAGGTCTTGTAGATCAGAGATAGACTGATAGATGTCATTATTGTCATTGCACAAGTACAAGGAAATTAAATTTGAGACTCCCACATGATGAAATAAAATGGCAGTTGGACATTAGATGAATAAAAGTAGATGGCATCAGTACAGGGTGTGCAGAGCCGCTGTGTTTGGACATCTGCTGTCTATGGATAAGCATACAACCCCAAAAGATCCGAACTATCCCTTTAATTATTGCACAATGATGAATGATATAGTTGATTTTATGTGTGTTTGTGTGTGTATTAATTATGTTTCTATGATCCCAGGTCTCGTCTGAAGTTCTCCAGTAAAAATGTCCCCTTCATGAACGGCTCAGACATTAGACCGCCAGTTTTGTTCAGCTGGGAGAAAACTAGCGCCGTAAGTCACATTACTGCTTCTGTAATCAACTGACTCTTTAGGGCCGATTCAAGTCTTACCTGGTGTTACTGCTTCCTCTCTGCTCTCACAGGTGTTGAACGGGATGTCTTTGGAAGATCTGCAAGTCTTTGTCAGCGACCAAGAAAAACTGTCCATCAGAGCCGAGTCAGAGAAGGAGGACAGTCCAGTGATAAAACAATTCGGAGTCTATCTGGATGAGAGCTTTCGAGGAAAGCACGGTCAGGAAACTGGTAAGAACGGGCGAGGGGATAAACTGTGAGATAAAGTATTCACTCTGCTTGATCCCAGGTTGTGTGGTCGGTACTTGTCTCTGAGCTGCTACAGTTAAGTTTAAAGAGACCAGAGGACTGACCTCAAAGGACACAGATCAGCAGAGCTAAGGAGAGACTCCTGTGTGGACTGAACTCTCCCCTGCTGAACTGGGCCAGACTACTTCCTTATTTCCATGAGGGATGAGAGGGAGAAGAGAGGTGAAACTAAAAGGAGAAATCTACCTGACTTGAGTTGAGTTGGTATTTAACCGGCCAATCCCTCGTGGTTGGACATACTTGAGATAATGAGTGAAAGCGAGGGTTTCTGAGTGGGAGCCATGTTTGGGCATTTAGGGGGGGTTGAAAGCTTCATTAGGGTTATTAGGTTGACACCCACATTTAGTGGTGGGCTAACTGGCAACATCTTGTATCCCCTCTGCTTTTACTCCCCTATCCCTGCTGTTGTTGGTGTCGTTTTGGAGCCCAGTTTTCTTAAGCAGCCTGGAAGCTGACTTGCCCTCAAGTTGCTCAATGTTTGTTGGCAGGTCGGCATACTTAAGGCTCTTGCAATCGTATCCCTCCTCCAAAGCATCCTGCCAGGGCACAGTGAGCTCAGTGATGTTGACATGGTGCAGTGAGAGGACCGAAGCACAAGGTTCCGTTGTGGTTCCCGCACTTAAGGGCGCATTCACACCAGGAAAGTCCGGGGGATTCGGTTAGATATGGCGGGGAATGCCGAAAAATTTTGCGCCTTCATTTGGTTCAATTCACAGAAGACAACCCAGCTCATCAATTGGCCAGGACTGAAAACAGAAATCCATCCCCTCCAGCCAGCTTGTTCACCACAAAAACTTTGGTGTTTCTGTTTTTACTTTGGTGTTCAGACCTAATTGTTTTTTCACAAGAAGCTGCCCAGTATAAGCAGCAGGTGAGGCAGCGAGCAGTTGGCGCTGTTGACTTTGGTTTTTTTCCTACCCAAAATGCACTGCACTCTGCGTCACTTCCTCTCTTTGGTTTACTTCCTCTCTTTGGTCCACTCGAGTGTGGGGGTGTGTGTGTGACTCCGCGGAGGTCCACGCAGACTAAAAGCGGACGTCCGCAAGCCCTGTGTGTGCAAAGCTCAGATTTTACAACTGTGCGGACTCCGCTCCGCGCACCAGTGTCACTCAAAAGACTGCTCAACATGTATTTTTCACATCACCATGACAGAAATGTGCAAGAATTGGGGGTAATGTAGTGTTTCACGGACATTTTTATTGGAAACTACAACGCAGAAGTGCGCTCAACGCTCCGCTTATAGTGCACCCGAGTCTGTGAGCACCTTAAATTAAAACTCTCGGCGCACACTGCAACACAATCAAACAGATGCGCAACTCAGAGGATCAGAAGAGTCTCTGACACCAGACTCAGAGCGGCTCTGAGTGCGCTCGTGGCTCGTTGACGGGGTTAGTGTTGGGTTTAAGGCCTCCCCCCAAAAAATGGAAAAAAAGCGCCGAAGCTTTGAATTTTTTTTTTTTCACAATTGAATCCTGTGCCATCGAACGAAGCTTCGAAGCTTCGACCCCCAGTTTTCAAGCACACCAGGGTTTGCTTGTTTGGTCCGCACCAGAGTTTGAATGAGCGTTCATACCGCTCCAAACGAACCGAACTATCCATGGAAGCGGACCAAATAGCGCCAGTGTGAATGCTTCCTAATTTTGAATCTTTGAGAGCTGGAACCAAAACAGAAGGTTTTCCTTGATCTAAGGTGTGCACCGTGATGACATCAGTGGTTGTCATCTACAGGTTGTAAAGAGAGGATGGAGAAGGCAACAATAGAGCGATAACCAAGAAATCATTATTAAAAACAGAGAGTGCAGTGGTCTCATTTATACATGGTCCGCGCTTGTTTTTGGATAAAAACAAATATCTGCAATTACAGGACAAAAACTAAAAGGTAATCAATGCGATACGTCATTTTCCTGCTACTGTTTAATTTCGGTGTGCTTTGTGCACCACCCTCCGCTAATGACACATCCTTTATGACAGTGTTTCCACTCAAAACTGACAGAAAAGCGGGCTGCTTTGCTTGATGGCACCAAGAATTACTGAACGAGTACTGAATGTAATCAGTAAGAACTGGAGCTAATTCGTCTGTCACACCCACCTGCCAACACCGCATCACATTCAGCAGAGTAACTGTTTGCAGTCTGCTGGACCCAGTGAATGAGGACCAGTTCTATATATGTGAACTCTTGAAGGCTTCACAAGAATTGTATCTGATGGCTTCTGTCGAGACTACTGGAACCATCCTACCACTGTTGGCACCGGCATTTAAATTATATCACAAACAAAGCTGGTGCTACAGTTAGAGGCATCATCTTAAATGAATTGAATCAGATATTTGACCTAAAATCCAATTGAGAACTTGAATCCTAACCTCCCAGCCTCTCATCATTATCTCCACAATCGTCACGTCTGCCTGTCTGACTCACCCTGGTTTGTCTGCTTTCGTTTTCCTTTGTGTCTGACCAACTCAGTGACTCACTGACTGTCGTTTCTCCGTGCTTTCCTGTGTGCCTAACTCCACCACTTTCCATTCAGTATCTCGCCACGATTACAGCGGGACTATCTGATGGAAACCAGCTTGTTCCATATTCCAGTCACTCATCGGATTCATCAGACTGGGTTCATGTTTTGGCAACCGTTGACATGCTGCTGCAACAGATGTGACTTGGTGTGACAGTCCTTTTTTTTTCCTTTCCAGAAGCGTCCTGAAAGCTTCCATTTACACCCCAGTCACTGGCATGGGTTAATTTGTGTTGGTGGTAATGAGAACAGGTCAACGAGCAGCTGAAAGCAGCTCGGACGATGCCTGGCTGGAGTGAACAGCTGTCTGTGTCAGGGATGGAAACTTAATTTTATGATGTTTATGCTGAAATGTTAGATAACTTGTCTCCTCTGAGAGACACAGACAGCGAGACCATATGAGAGAGTGGGCATTTGTGAGTAAGCAAAGCCAGAATTGAAAGTGAAACAGGCACAGATTCAGTTGTAGACTTGAGTCAGGGTGCTGACCTCAAGATTAATCTGTGACAGTAGTCTTATATAAATAGGTCTAATAAGGATTAAATGTACATTCACTATATGAGCATTATATGCACGTCCTCTCTATGAAAGAAGAGCGGACCACCGATCATTTTCTAATTCGTGATGAAAATAAATTCATTCACACTGGGAGATATTTTTATACTTCAAATATAATGAGTGCACGAAAAGCCTTCACATAGAGCTCATGTATTTAGGTAGGGCTGTTGCGAATACCAGTTTTGGGGCATGGAAGCTTCAGTGAAACATTTCTGCGATAATGTTGGGTAACGAGATCCGAGAGTACATTTTTTGAAACATGAGCTAGAAAGAAAGAAAACATGGCGAGACCGTTGACCTGTTACTTGCAGTGTAGATTTGTGATGTGCCAGTTTCCTTTGGCATATCTGGCATTCGACTTTTCATCTTCGCAGGTTTTGGATCTATTCCAGTTGCTTTACTTTTTCACCATCAAACTGTCCCAGGTTCTTTAGTACTGGACTGCTGGTGACTGATGTTAGATGATAGTGAGTCACAAAACTAGACCTATGACTAAGTTTAAATGTCCTTGTCTGAGAATAACTAATAATAATTATTGCTGATGCATAATAACTGGATTACTGTTTCTTAATTTATGGGCTAACCAGGATTTTTGGGATAATGGTGTAGAAAATCTGTACATTCAGATAGTGATATGGACTTTGATTCAGGTCAGCTCTAGTACCAGGGGAGGATCCGATGTCCAGGCCAAGCCCCAAATGTGCTCAAATCCTAAAACACCCCTTTGTACGCTGGACTTGTGCCGGGCTGCTGCAACTGGATTCGCCCTGTTTGTTCAATTTATCTGATGAATATAATTAATGTTTGTTTATTCTCTGGCCCCTGGACTCCTGTCACTTTGCAAAAGTGGCCCCCAGAGCAGAGCAAGTTGAGTATCCCTGGTGTTGCTCATGTCATGGCAGCAATTTAACAAGCGACCTGTAATGTCTTGCTGTTGCTGACCGTGCAGACTTCAGTGTTTCATGCAGGTCGCCAGGTTGATGAGTTGGCGGGTATTCTGCGTCCCAGCATGCCCCAAAAGGAAGGCAAGTAGTTCTAGTCGGCGACCGTGTTTTTCACACCGTGTCACTTGAATGTTCCTAAAACAATTCCTGCGTGATTCTTGCATACTAACGGAGCATGAAAAGTCTACTCTGCATATTTTACACTCCTATAACATTGTCGGACACTTAAAAAAGGGTCAAAATGAGTGCACAGGAACCAGAGATATCATCTTTTTTATTCTTCACATAGTATTAGCCCTGACCCCTCGCCAGCCTCTGGGGGCAACAGCCAATATTTTGGAGACTCAGGTACAGCCAGTGCATATCCAGATAATGCATGAATGAATTCAGGTCAAAACTTGTGTGCAGGTCATAGTTTATAGTCTAATCAGCAAGGGAAACCAAAACGCTTCTGCTACCAAAGTCTTGTCCCGTTACCTACAGATGTCACTCTAACCCTTAACTGTGCGTAACTCTTAATTGGAGCGTCTCTCGCCATCCACCGTGTTGCATCATGTATCATCACTGCTCCATCTTTCCCCATTGCAGGGAATCACCTTCGGAAAAATGGATGATATCATGAACATCATATGGAAACTATCTCTGCATTTACTTGACACTGGAATGAGACATTCCCTGTTTAATTGAATCCAAATTGCATTTCTTCCTCGTTAGGCATCTGGTCATTGTCTCTGTGAAGGACAGTTTTTTTTTCCAGACAGTCGGGGTGAATGAAAGTGACCGGTTCTGACCAGACCGTAATGTTACACTGTAAAACATACCAGACTGACAGTCTGCTGAGAGCTAATGTGCTGCTTTCACAGCTGAGATATAAATGTCTGAATACCTCAGTGTTTTAGTCAGTGCGTTTCCAGCACATTGAATCATTAGAAAATTCCTAATTTTGAAATTCACTTCGCACTGAATTACCAACGCTGAATTTAAAGCATTTAAATATTGTTCTCTTAAAATCGTCTTTTTTAATGTCATGTAGTTTGAATTTCATCTTTGTAGGGGGGAATTTCAAATCGAAACTCGAATGTGAGGCTATCAAAGATTTGCAATCAAGAATGAGTCAGTCAGCATGAGTGTAATCAGTCATGTGATGTGAAGGAGAACTACAGAAAAGTGGCTGGGAAACACCAGAAATCTTTGCATTGGTCAAAAAAAATCCCAAACAGAACAAAACCTGCTCATGAAATTAAATTTCATTTAAAGAGGGGAATTCAAACCACACGAATCAAGATAGATGATTCCCACAAATGTTGTCTTTACTTTTGAAATGCCACCTCCATCCGCCCTTGCAGTAACCCTGCACCGATGTATACATAGTGTCCACATTATTAGGTACACCTGTTGAATCAAGTGTTTTCCAATGCAACAGCGCAGTCACAAACTTACCCTGGACAGAGATAATAAAGTTCAGTTTTGTTTGACACTGTCAGAAGTGTACATTTTTGTCAATATAATGCTGTACAGTACAACACCACCACCAACTACGACCTTTATGGTTAACATATAGGTAAATTAACACCTAGAAAGTTCAAACTAAAACTTTAAACATTTTTGTTACAGTAAAATATGTTGATCTGGATTGCATGACGTTGTATAGATGTGCCTAATATAGTGGCCAGAAGGCTTATATGTATTGCGTGGAACCAAAATATACTAAGTGGACATTTTTCCACCCAAAGCTGCACTTGGTGTGTTTTTCTTGAGCACATGCTGACAAGCTTGCTCAGTCCACATGACATCAAACCAATGAGGGCAGTGCACAGCAGATTAAAAGAAAACTTCACCTGCAAAATGACCATTTGTATATTAAGTACTAACTGCATGTTGATTTGAATTCAAAAAGAAAATTTTGTATTTCTTGTATCCTCCATGGGTGAACGCACAATCCAAACAAAGGCAAACATTCTTCATTAATTGTAAAATTATATAAAGGGTGTCACAGTGTTGCAGTCTGTCGCCTTGCAGCAAGAGGGATGTAGGTTTGAATTCGGCCCTTCTGTGTGGAGCATGTCAGTACAAACAGTTTCATGCACGGCTCATAGGCACGTGCATGCTCGGACTGACTTAGGGTGGGATACCCGTATGTGGAAGTGTTTTATATTGCAACATCTGTGACTAATGTAAACTCACTGTTACACGTGATGATATTTCATTTATTTTCCTGTTTCCTACGATCCAGTTCTCCAAATACGCAAGTTCTCTATCTCTGCAAACCAAGTTTCCCTTAAACCCTTTGACTGGGTAAGGTGTAGCTTGTGTGCATGATATTTAAAATATGAATTTACTGCACAAGGCTGACATTAAACAGAGTACTGAGTGTATGTATATGCATACACATCTACCTCATGCTCTTGAAAGTGGTTCTTCTGAATCATGTCTGTAAAAAGTTTGGAGTTTTGTAAGTCATGTTGCTGCTATGGTCATCAGGCTCGGGCAGTGTATAATTTTTCATACCTTCCTACCTTCCTGAAATTTCACCGGGGTACACGGTATATTTATGCTGCTTTTCCACCATTCTCTCCGCTGTTGCTTGCCGCCTGTTCACAGTCCTCCATGACTTGGAGTTGCTATATCTGTCAGCTCAGCTGCTTGTTCCATCAGCAGAGACTGGAGACTGACCTCTGGTGGTGCGTGCTGTGCAATAAATCCAATGAGCGTAAAAGAAAGAGGAGCATCTGTATTTATGATGGTGTTGAAAATCTTACTGGTGGGATTGCTGAAATACCCTTGTATACTGTAAAACTGTGATCCTGCCTAAGGCTACTGGTCGTCTTGAATTCATGTCTGTTTTTGTGGATTCCAGTGCCATCAAGGTGTTTTCTGATTTGGCTTTTCAGTTTTACACAAACTAAAACATGTCCTGCAGATAGCATCGAAAGTAAAACCAAAAGACAACTTGACTTACAGATATATTAGAGCATAGTTGATTATAGGGTGCTAGAATAAAAATCACATTCTGCAGAAGCTGCAGTACATCCGTCTAACCACACGAGGACAGTGTTACTAAATATATGAAGTGGTGTGTTGATGGGATTACTGGCCCTGAAGTGTATTTCTCTGAAACAGATGTTTGGTTTCAGATATACATTAATGTCTCTCTACAGATGCATCTGTCTGTCAGCTGCTACTTTTGCATGCTAAACCAACATGCAGTGCAGTATGTTTAATATTGTGTCTGATCTTTGCCTGTGACACAGTGATTATCTTGCAGTACGCCGTCCTGAGTTGTGTTTTTATTTATTTTATGTCTGTCTTGCATGTTGTGGGCGCAGCCTCTGAGACAGCGCTGGCTGAGGTGGCTCTGAACATCCTGTGTCTGCTGATGAAGGAGCAGTGGAGCTGGCTGTGCACTGAAAACATCCAGAAGACCATCAGGCTGCTGTTTGGGACCCTTATTAACAGGTGACATGCTGCATTCATTTACAGTCATGGGATGCCAAAGACAACTTTGTGATTTCAGTAACACATGTCTTACAGCAGACTTTACAAAGTTTTTTTTCCCACTACTTGGCACTGCAGCCCAAAAATCCTTAAAATAAAATAGATTAAATGGAAAGATGAAAAAAAAAGTAAAAACAAGTTGGCAAAATGAAGTTAATAGACAGTGAATCTGCAAGTAAGTCTAGAGGTTTAGCCATCCCATAATGGATGTAGCTACTGTGACATCATCCATTGATTTGTGGATTCTGGCTCCAATCGGTCAGTGATGGAAACACAACACCTAGCTGAACGTGCTAGTTTTAGCTTCGTTACCTGTGAGATGGAATGAGAGGACACCACAAAATACCGTCCGTCTCCGCCCAAGCAAAGTTCAAACATTGATCCAAACAAGTCTGCACCGAGTTTAAAAGAAAGACTGAATAATTAATTATGAAAATGCAGTGAACTCACTGTAGATGTGGAATTTTGTTTCATGTAATGAAATTTAAAAGGTTGTCTTCAGTGGATAACGTTCCTCAAAATATAACATAACGTCAAATTTATTTTCTGAAGCTGTCAACGTAACGTAGCTCCAATTTGCGTCAGTGTGTGACATTTGTTTTCCATCATGTACGCCTCTTCATTTTTTTGCTGCATTCGATCTCACATTAAGTGGGTTTTAAGTCAGTCCACCATTTTCATTTGAATTTATTGCTATTCTTAATTCCAATCATGTTTTTTCATGTGATGTTCCAGAGACAAACCTCACTTAAATACTGTAGATACTTTCCTTCATCCTAAGCGACTGGGTATAAGCAGATCCTGGTAACATTTTGAAGCAACCCAATGAAGATCTTTGCAAATAAACCTTGCTGATACTGCCACGACAATGCAAATTATTTTTCTCCCTTTGTAACAACAGTTGCCCCTGAATGACTTCTTAAAGTGCTTTTACAAGCATTTCTGCAGCAAAGAAATGATGGAAAGTTCTACAGAGTAGGGGGCGGCTGAGTCTGTGGACTCTCAGTTCAGGACATGAGAACACATGGTTCCTGGTGGAGATTCCACAGAGAGGGCTGTTTATGAGCTGGAGAGGGGACTCTGGCGTATGTACAGTCGTTAGTCAAGAGGGTTGATATTTCAGACAAGAGTTGACTATGAGCCTCTGCAGCGATCTGTGATATAAAAAAATCAGGGCCATCACTTGCCATGCAGCGTACCTATCAATCACTTTACAGCGGCTGTAAAGAAATGTGCTGATCAGAGATGCTTGCTACTTGCTTTTGTCGTATAATAGAGTCTATAAGCACATATGCATATGCTCCACTGCTCGGCCCTCAGTAGAATGCCTGACATCAACTCCCCAAACATTTGTCGCAGATAGGTATAGCTCCCGCTGCCAGTAAACTGAACATGCAGACAATGTTCTCAGGTTCTAGTGTTTGTGGTGTTAGTGCTGTGACCTCACGTTCCCTGGGGTGTCAGTACGGGAATATCGTTTCTTCATATTGATACTGGGCCCTCTATTTTAAGAAGTTCCACCAGCCAAGCATGAAAGGCCTTGTGCTTTTGTTTGGCCTCGTCTATATCAGGCAGCAGTCTGTCAGCAGTGCAGTGACAGCTCTCAGCGTGGCGAGTATCTGCTCTCATCAACTGGTTTCTCTGAGCAGAGGAGACAAGATGCTCTGAACTGCTGTTGACAGAAACACTACTGGTGAAATTGTGTTATTAAGATAGCTCTATTCATGTGAGTTAGAAACAAACGCAAAGTGGTACATGATACGTAGAGAATAAAAATGAACAGCAAAAGTAAAGCTTGCATAAAAGATTAAGTTATATAAAAGCCACTCTACTAAAGGGAAAAACTGATGTGAATGACAGTTCAAATTGTTAGCGTATGTCAGGGTGTGTTAAAGTGTCTCGGCGCACAACTTTTGGTCTTTAGCCAGGATTTACTGATGGTTACCAGAACCATGCCTGAGTGTTACGGGATGCACTACTTGTGATCAAGAGATAAAAGAGACAAAGATGTGGCAGTTTTACTGTCTATTCCTAGCGCAGCCTTAATGCTCTGCCACAAACTTCTAGCTTGGTTAGACGACTAATCCACCACTTTGGTTCAGACTGAAATATTGATGGATAGCCATGGAAAATACTGGATGAATCCTAATGACTTAGGGGATCCCCTTACTTTTGACATAGCCTGAACTAAAATGGTGAGCACATGCCACATTTCACTGCATGGTAAGGCTTGACTACACTAGCTTGGATCTGTTCTTTTTTGCTTTTCCATTGGCAAAAGTTGCAGATAGTGCCTTGTACTTTTTGGTGCCACCTATTTTTTGGTGCCACCTCTGTTGGAGAGGATCGTCAGTACAATCGTCAGTCATTCTTAAATAGCCAAGCTACTGTCAGTAGCCACCACAGTGTTTTTATGACTCCACACTAGCAGTAGCCATGGCCAGAGGCTTTATGCGTTTTGCTTTGTCTGCTGTTCATCAGTCCGTCTCATTCTCATAAACACGATATCTCAAGAGCATCTCAAGGGTGTTCTTGAGGTGTCACAGTGAAAAACGAAATCAAGAAAAAAACCTGGTACCAAAAGATGGCTTCTCTTTGTTACAAAACTGTTTGCCTGATGAAGGTCTAGTCACTGAAACATTGCAGCATTATTAACCCAACCATGAGCAAACCTCAGCTGCCTCGTTTTTTCTTTCGGTAAGTGACCATGCTTTAGGCCTGGTAAGACACTCCAAGATGTTTTATGCAGAAGTCAGTGGGGGAAATGCCTTTGCTTCCACTTTTGCCTCATTGTAATATAAAGCAGGCATGTCCAAAGTCTGGCCCAGGGGCCAATTGTGGCCCGCAGACCAATTTTAATCGGCCCTCGGCTTGACTTTGAAAATATACCATATGTGGCCCTTTCACAATAATGGTTAATTGAGCAAGATCACTCGGCATTTTTACCCCAGCCTCACAATGACAGGACTATCATACAGTTTGTAGACAGGCGTCACATAGTAATAGTTCATTAAAAGATAAAAAAAGTTGCATTTGTCTCATTTTTTTTTTTAAACCCATTTGATGTGAGAGTCAGTTGGCCCCTAGGTATTTTCACGTTGTTTTATCCATTCAAAAAAGTTTGGACACCCCTGTGATAAAGGTTAATTCAGATGATTAATATCCTTCTGATAACTCATAAGCTCTGGATTTGACAGAGTCCCTTTAAAGCAAGAGACCATGTTGTGTGTTTTGCTCACTGCTGGTTTCTGAAATGCATACCTCCCAAAATTTCTCCCAAGATGTTTTCATTACAGTGGATAAATATAGACACACCACGGTGGTCTTAACAAATACTAATGCACATTAAGTATAATTAACTTTTTCAGTTTTAGTCAGCCATTTTTATTAATAAACAGATCCACAAAATTATTTTCTTTAATACAATCTGACACTTGTTTGGTGGGAGGCAAATAGAAGCTGCAGGCTGTAGAAACTTTATCCTTGCCAGTCTACAGATGTAGTGGATGTCAGGATTTAATTTGGAATTGTGAGTGGATAGAGAAAGCTCGTGTTTGTGTGTGGGAGATGAAACCAGGACCCAACAGGCCAAATCTGGGTCTGTATGTGTGTGACAGGTCTGGCTGGAAAAGCCGGCTCTCTGCTCCTATAAATGGGGTCCAAGGCGAGGCTCTGGTTTGGGAGATGTCTGATTTTTATGGACTGGAAAGTGGGACAGTTTAAGATGAATATAGTCTCTTTCTCTTAGACAGCAGTCTGGATGGAAAATCCAGCTGGATCCAGGGTCTAGATGTTCTGTAGATGTAGAGTGCAGCCACTTCATGTTAACATCACAAGCCTTAGTAGGGATACTCCGTGTTCTGTTTGGTTAAATGCGTCTGTAAACATAATACTGCCATCATTTACCAAAAAAAAAAGATGAGTTGGTGATTATTTTGAGGCCAACATCCATCAATACAAATAACTGTCAATTACACTCTAATAAAAATGTGCAGAGATTCATGTCAGACTTTGAAACGTGTGAGGTCAAGTCCATAAATGCATGTGTGACAGTGTTGAGGTTAGTTTGCCCTGCGACAGAATGAAATATGCTGCTCCATTACTCACTTACATGCACTGGACAACATTGGCTGCGGTCATGTGGTGGAGAAAGTGGGTTAGTGGCGACGATGACACAGTGTAATGATTGTAATTAATCAAATTAATCAAGTGGTTCAGATTTTCTCGGCAAGCTGTTTTGCCATTGGACTGCGGTCAGTAAGACACTGTAAGCATGGAATATTCCCCCAGTGAGTCCAGAGGACACGTCATATCGGATAATGGATGGACTTTTTTGCCCTGTTTGGAGAATGCACAGGTGCTTCTTGTCAGGGCACCTGCACTACCATGCAGATGTGGTCTTTTTCTGTTTTTTCAGTAGCTGCTTGTTGATCTAAAGCAGAGGTTCCCAACTGGTCCAGCCATAGGGTCCAGATTTTTCCTCAGTCACTGGTTCAAGGTCCACACAGGTTTTATCTATTTAGCGTCATACTTGCGTTTGACGATGTCATTGAGCTAGTTTGGTGTCTCTGTTAAGTAGCTGTCCATTAGTCACTCACTCTACAGCAGGACATGGCACTTCAAAATAAAAGCTCTGTGCTGGAAATTCACTGTACTCCAAAATAAAGTGTTTTTCACAAACTTGACACACTCAAGAATCACTTGCGGCCCATTAAGAATGGACCTGAATCCACTTTTGGACCGCTACCCACCAGTTGCGACACACTGGTCTAAATATTGGTTTACAACACGTCACTTTTCTGCCAGAGGTTTTATGCCTCTGTGTCAGCGATAACCATAGACAGTTCAATCCGTTTGTCCGTCCCATGTTTGTGAACGTGATATCTCACGAACTCCTTGAGGGAATTTGTTCAAATTTGACACAAACAGTCACTTGGACTCGTAGGTAAACTGGTCAAAGGTCCAAGTCACTGTGACCTCTTCTGTCTCATTCTCGTGAACCCCCTTAAGAGAATTTCCTCAAATTTGGCACAAATGGACTTGGACTCACAGATGAAGTAATTAGATTTTGGTGATCAAAGGTCAAGGTCACTGTGACCTTGCCTTTGTCTCATTCTTGTAAATGAGATATCTCAAGAACATCTTGAGGGAATTTCTTCAAATTTGGCACAAATGTCCACTTGGACTTACCGATGAACTGATTAGGTTTTGGACTTTTGTTAACTCACAAAACATGTTTTTGGCCATAACTCAAGAATTTGAAAGCTAATTTTGACAAAATTTCACAGAAATGTCTAACAAGATAAAATGATGAAGTGATGACATTGCATACCCAAAAGGTCAAAGGTCAGCTTCCCTGTGACATCCTAATGTTCTTCAGAAACACTTCTCTGGCCATTACTTTGTGACCCAGGAACAGAAGGGAAAACATTTGGTCAGATACTAAATTAGTGACTCTAATCTTGGGCGCCCATCTTGAAACTGTGCTGATTGTACGGATCTTCTGTGCGTGAAGCATCCATGTTTTAGAATTTGTGGCTCTTTGCAGCAGTACCATAGCCTATTTGAAGCACTGTCAGCTGTCACGGCTACATACGGCTCTGGACAGACATGGATATTAACTGTAACAGCACCTTAACGGGTTTGTGGAGGGACACAACTGCGAGGCAGTAATTCTAGTTCTGGTTTTTCAGCGGGGTACATGTTGGTCTGAAGGGCTTCCGTATTGGTTTACAACACCCTTACCTCACCAAACTCCATGTGGCACCCCTGTTTTGCCAGTCTTTTTCTGCACCTGTCACACAATGACATGATTCTTTATTTTTACTGCCTAAAACGACATATTAATACTTCCATAAACAAATCAAATGGTAGCACAGCTCCTCGCTGACAGCTTGATGATGGAGGTGAGGATGAAGCAGAGTATGGCGGATTTAAAGCTTGTCAACAGTTGTCATAGAGAACACTCTGGCTCTCTCAATCTTTTTCTTTTGGTCTCGCTGTCTCTGTTTCAGCTACACTGTTAATTAATACCCAGGGATCTCCATCTGACACACAGTGGCCTGCTTGGGTTTCACCGGTGGTGAACAACAAGTTGTTTGGCTCCAGGGAAAGTGGTTTTGGTCTCACTGCTGCATGATTTAGCCTGTGACCACATTGTGGCATTTGGCGAGAACTCTGAAGATGTGGTCAGGACTCCACCATTAACAAAATATATAACACTGGCTTTTATAAGTAGTATATTTTATTCACCATGAGACGACTTGCATGCTATTTCATAATTTGTTTTTCAATTTTTAGAGTTGGCAGTTTGCCTTTGAATGCAGTTTTGCACAGAGCAGATTGATTGCTTCAGTGTGCTGGAGCATGCTGTATCCAATAACAACAGTCCTGAATGTTAATCTGGTTATTATAGTCATTTCTAATACAATGTTTTCGCTACAGGCTCATATAGATGAAATTGTGAAGACCATGTCATCAAATACAGTTTGTATGAGAAGCCATAACACAACCAGATGCCATAACGTTCAAGCTAGATGTTTTTAAGGCACAGCAAGACCGTGTTCAGGGCTTTGACAAAAACAACATGAACTCATGGTGCATGATCAGGTGCGTTTCACAGTCTTCATCAGTGGACAGGGTTTGCTCTGCTTTTGTTCAGTTATTGATAGGACGTCATCACAACAAACTCCATCCTCAGACAAAGACTGAAAGCATTTGAAAATGCGGAAAAAGCCGTTAAGTTGAGGACGAGTTAAGATTGTTTTTGTTTAAGCACTATTTCCAGTATCAAAAAATAACCTTCACACTGTGTTCAGGGCCTTATAAAGAAATACTTTCCCCCAAATGACCATTTGTACGTTGATTTCACTGACAGTAAAACCTAGCTTTCACTTTCTGTCCCAACAGGGACGGCTGACAGCCAGATAATGCCAAGTGTTTTGGAAGTTCTTCGCGAATGATAAGACACATGAAACTTGGATTACACTCCACAAGTTGTGTGAGAGTTTTTAAAAGCATATTTTGATATAGTTTTTCTGTTTTTATGTGTGGACCCCAATGACTGTCACAAATTCAATGTAGCACGGGGTGAGTAAATTGATATGGAGAGGGTTATTTGGGGTGTGAAATATTCCTCTAATGCATGCCCAAATATGTAATGTTACTTCTTGAACTTGCGGTGCACAGGCTGGTAGGATTGGTAGCCAGTGACCACGGTGGAATGGTGCCCTGCAGCTGCCGATGCAAAATTCAGACATCAGTGTCACCGGGTGCTTTCAGCTGAGATGGGGACGGATAGCAGACTTTTGTCAGTGTTGTATTAACAGCATGGACAGTAAAAATAATCGATGTAGCTACCGTGACGTCACCCACTGGTTTGTGGACTCCCGTTCTGAAGCCTCGAGTTTGGCACATCGGCCGTTGCCATCTTCTTTTTTTGAACCAGAGGTGACCAACTTCGGGTGAAAGGGTGGTGCTGTGGAGGAGTGAGGGGTGGTTCTGACACTGTCAGCAGACAGCCTGTCACTCAGAGTGACCACTTGGTGAACAGATGGTTGTGCTGCCCCAAAGTTGGCCAAGAATCAATTTATGCAGGCCTAAGAAACAAACATCAAAGAGTTATAGCTTAAATAATTAAATACCTTGTCCTGCTTTTGTTTAACCTTTGTAGCTGCAGAAAGCAAATTAGTTACATGTTGATCTTCTAGTAACAAGATTTGTAAGACTTCACTTATAATATTGTTTTACTTTGCTACCATTAGAAAACCCTTCTAGCCTGTTATTCCTGCTTGCAAAGGCCGCAGCACCAGCAGCACAGTTTAGCCACAACTTGGGACTCCAGCTAGCTCCACGCTGCTGTCATGTGTTGAGCAGATCCATATGTCGAGATGTTTACCCAAGTCAAACGGCTCATTTGCTTGGTAGTCTGCTGCAGGCTCGCTGCCATGTCCACCAGAGAGAGAGAGAGAAATAAAAGTTCAGAATATTCAGTCCAGGCATTCTGGTCTAAAATTACTACATGACCGAATATGTATCAGCAGATATTAGGTTTGGGGTATTAGCACTATGAGATAATAGTCATATGTGTCTGGCTTTGAACACATGATTATTTTTAATCTTTTAGGTGTGACCTGCTGTTGTTCCTAGAATTCATTCTCCTGGACAGAGTGTTTCGCTTTGGCACATCTGCCTGACTTAACAAGTGTCAGAGCTAATTTTTTATCATGTCTTAACATAACAGAAGACCTCATGCTGTGTTACTGTGATGACCTAATACTTCTCAGTGACAGCGATGTGGGGAATCCAGAGATTTGAGTCCTTTTTTTTCCTCAAGATTTGGCCTAAAAACAGAGATCCATCCTCAGCTCGGGAGGATTTTTGACACCGCTGGTTGTTTTCACAGCGAGGCGGTGATATCAGAGTCCTCTGCTGTTTTTCTGCTCTGGTGCTGTTCCTTGACATATGGGTCCTGGGGCCAAGCGTGAGGTATAAACAGAAACCCCTCCTTGCAAGCTGCAAGCTTCTCCTGTCAGCAGGAATTCTCTCTCAGGCTGAGTGTGCCGGTGGTCAGCCGGGTGGGCTATACATGTCAGATTTGGTATTGGTGGGAAGAAGAAGAAGAAGAAGAGGGAGTGTTGGCTGGAAAAGCTGCTGTTACATAATGGTGCAGGCTATCTATCAGCCGCTGTAGAGTGGAGGAGGTGTGACGTCCCTGGACAAGCTGTTCCTGAGATGAGACAAATTCCGACGCACTCCTCGCTGTGGGATCAGGCTGTCTGAGTGGTTTATATCTCACCCCGTGTTTCAGTTGGAAGTGTGCCCTGTGTCATGTCACCATCACGTTTGCTCGGGGCATTATTCCCTTTTTACATCGACAGACGTTTTTGAAATATAAATATTGTCTTCTGTTACAGGCTAATAGTAGTCTGCAGTTGCTTTCCAATTCCTAAAGACCTATGTAATCGTCTCAAGGGGACATTACAGGTCAAATACGTAGGTCACTTCTCGTGAAGGTTATGAAACACACTTATCCCCAGCCCCTGAGTGCCATCAGTTAAAGCTTCCCAGCCCCTGTGTCCATTTATCCTTATTTAGTGTTAGTGAGTTGTAGAGACACCAAAATCCTCCCTCTCCAGGACATGAAAGATGATATGGCTCATTATTGTCCACACTCTTGATAAAGTTAGATGGAGGACAAGTGCCACGTGCTCAAACGCTGTCGGGATGTTTGCAAAATGAAGTGACCCTTTGGCCTCTTCACATCCCTGGTGTCTGTTGTCACCCCTCACCTGAGCCTGGGGCCCGAGATGTGACTCCGAAGTCATGGTTCGTCTTCTGTCTCCAGAGACATACTTGTGCAATGATATCTCGTCTGTCGAAAACTGTCTGGAGGCTTCTTTTAGCTCAAATGGGACCTGGTTATACTTGTCTGTGTTTACCATAAATGGTAACTAAAATAAATCCCTCTGGAGTCCAACACATAGTTGTCGGCCAGCTCAGCTGATGTTTTACGTGTATTTGGATTCTCTTGCGTCACTGATTATTGATTTCCTGCCAAGTATTCGAAGCATCTCGATAATCAGCGATAACTCTGCTTTATCTTGAACATGAAGGGGATTATCGTAGATTGCGTCAGGTTGATTGTTGGTGTTGAGCCCAATCATTGCTTATTTAATCCGTTGATTCAGACCCTTGAGCTTAAAGGCGTAACTGGACTCTCTTAAAACTCTCAATGAACATTTAATTGAGATTAAAGTACATAGTGTGTGTCACGGCTGAAGAATTAAATTCAAAACTAGGAAAGTGCACACAGTACAGATCAACAGATCAGCCTACCAATGCAATGACCAAAACAAAGCGGTAACCTTTTGGCTGAGGCCAGCTTGACAATAAGGTTATGCACATGAGATCAAATACAAGACAAAGGCTAATTAATGTGCACACACCACAAACTGGACAGGGGTGTGAATTACCTAAAGCCCCGTTTCCACCAGGCAGTACGGTATGGATCAGTTCAGTACGCCTTTTTTCCGTTCACTGGGCCGACTGTGACTTTTAAGGTGGAACATCAACTTGCAATGACGACGTGACTCAATCAACACACCTTGAATATTTCATATGACAACTCTGACCATTACTTAAGTTATTATATGACACACACTGTTCATAATGAGAGGATCTTCACTGTCTGACAGAAATGTGGCATTTATAATAACAGGAAACAATTAAAGCATTACCTTTTTTCCTAGTTCTCATGACACAGATATTTTGAGCTGCAGTAATGAATCAGAGTGTGAAATAGCAGCACTGTCACTGTGGAGGAAAGTAAACTTTGCATAATTTCAAATCCTGCTAAAATCTTGTGTTTAGTGTGTAAACAATCTGTGTTTGTTAGAAGCTCTGTTGTAAAACCAGTGGAGCCCTGGAACAATGAACTGATTCTCCTGACCTATAACAATATATAGGCTCCTCTTTTTTACCTGTCACTCCGGACTTCTGTCTATGGATACTTCTTTCTTTAGTGATCTGATTGGTCAGAGTTCGAGATGTTGACAGGCTGTGATCCGATACTCTGAACACAACCTTCTCTGGAGCACTTTAGCTGTTGAGCATAAGTTATCATGGTGATTTATCCTGGTAAAAAGGGAACCAGCTTCATAGCACTGAAAGCCCAGAGTTAACCCTAAAGTTACATCGCTAACTCCAAATACTACTTTGTGAGCCTCCGGTCCCTCTGCTCTCTCATCCTGTTTTTCGGCAACAACCATTTGCTCCTTGTGTGCAGCCCTGCTAGACTGTTGATATTAAATCAGTGTTTTTGTAATATCCAGTATCTTTCTTTGAATCTTTTCTTTATGATCGGTGCTGCATAGCGTGAAGATAAAATAAATGACAGTAAGCAAGGCAAAGACATCTGTAAGGAGACACAACTGACTGGTTACAAAACACCAAACTTCTCCTCAGATGATCCACACTGGCGTATCAATGCGACTTAAATAGTTACACTACACGTTTTGTTGAATTTAAGCCCCAGTAAGCCCCCGGGCAGGGAGCAGAACATTGGTTGGGCACTTTCCTCTTTCTTGAAAAATATATCTCTGACAGAGTGGAGCTGGAAAACAACTGGTGGTTTTCATGGTAGCAATAATTCTGTAGAGTCTAAGACTACCAGACCGCAATCTCTCATATAGAATTACTTGGCATTTGTCAGCTCTAATTGGTTGAAAGCACTGTGTGTGTGTGTGTGTGTGTGTGTGTGTGTGTGTGTGTGTGTGTGTGTGTGCAGGGTCTAAATTTGTGTGTGGTTGCATGCGCCAAAGGGAAAAGTAATCTCTTTGGTGATTGCCACAAGACTGCAATGGTGATGACAGCGGAGACGAAGTTCGATGGATATTATTGTAGCATAGGCAGGAACATTGACCTGTGTGTGTGTGTGTGTGTGTGTGTGTGTGTGTGTGTGTGTTGATGTTTGCATGCACTGATCTATCTCTCTGTTTGTTCTGCGTGCTCAGAGTGTCAGCTCGCACATAGGTTTGAAATGCACAGCACCAAGACGGTGTATATGTAACCTCTCTGGGCCATATGTGATTAAACTTTGGCTCAAGGCTGTAACGTCACATGTCTGTGATTTGACCAGCCGGGGGGAACAAGGCGCCACGACAGTCCCAATAAAACCAGACCCACCACGTACGTGCACACACTCAAACACACACGGAGAAACTGAGCTGACTTTAACAGCCAGGCTGTAAGAGGGCACCAGTATGGAGGTGGTGATGTGATGAGTCCTGAGCCAGAGGGCTTGACTGAGGTGCACATCACACCGTTAGGTCAGAACGACGGTGTTCTCTGCTGACATCTGTGGTGTTCACAACTTCATACTGGGTAACTGGAATTCTGGTCTAGATCTGTCTGACTTTCTGCCTCTACTGTGTAGGCCAGGGGTCGGCCATTTTAAGGTTTTCAATTGGTTTGCCATATCAATGTATGTAAATCCTTCGCTCCTCAGAATGCTCCATAAGAAACTTGTGCTATGTCCCCACCTTTTTTTGTTTGAGGCGTTGGTTTGAGTAACTGGCAGAGATCCTCCCTTAAGGCCCTGACACACTAAGCCGACAGTTGGCCATCGGTCAGAGTTGGTGCTGTTGGTGAGCATCTGCCGCCCTCATCAATGTGGTGTGTCCGCACTGTTGTCCCTTGTCAGCCCCTGTCTGCATTTTTTTGGTTGATTCAATGTGTTGAATTGGCGCTGACAAAAGCAGAACCTGTCTGTAAATGAAATCACTCTAAATGGCAGTTCAGCTCAGCGCATGTGTAGAGAAATGGAAGTGAGGAAAGTAAACAAAAAGCCAAAAGTCAAGACGGAGTGAGACCAAAACAAACTTATTACATAAGGTAAAATCATTTTTCTTTAGTCACTGAGCTCTTAGGCAGAAATGTTTCCTGATGGTTTGTGTTATTGTTTACTGGCACACAGTAAATATGCTCTGTTCTTTAAACTTTGGATTGTGTTGTTGATGTGCTAACTGGCTAACTAGCATCAAGACGGTCATCCGGTTTCCCTTTTTGAATGATGATGACAGACGACTGCTGTTTGCTGGTGTGGAGAGTCATTTCGTCTCACGCCGATTGGCCGTCAGCTGTGGCCCTTGCGGTGTGTTCACATGCAAGTTTTTGTCAATGTGAATCCGGAAGTAACTTAGCACTATAACAATGATTCATTCAGAAATTGCAACCTTTTTTTCTGTAACTGCCTTGACATATATCTCATACGTCAATCATACAACTTGAATATGTATAGTACATTCCATTGTTTCTTTTATAAGAAACACTGTTGTGGCCAAACTAAAGTCAGCGCAGCGTGCTCACCAAAACCATCTCTGCTCAGATTGAGAAGCAGGGATAAAATTAGAGGTCAGTCAATATGATGAAGTGTTAATGGTCCAGCATTCACAGCCAAGCCTTACTCAGAACAGTCACGGCTACAGACAGAAGTAGAGACTAAGATTAACACTACATCTGTTTATTTACAACATGCACTATTTGGGGCTATAGTAGCGTGATGGTGTTAATAGTGTTTAGTAAATGACATTGTCCTGTGCTGAAACAGATTTGTTACATTTGCACGTTATAATGTTGCAGCTACGGTACAACTTTACATTTTACCAATGCTGTGGATATGTTGTGGTTAGATTTAAGCACAAAAACACACTTTCTTATGGTCAGGAAAAGATTAAGTTTTGGTTTAAAATACCTGATTTAACTGCCGATGCCTTGGTAGAAATCTCAGCACTTTTCATTCATTCATGTGTTCCTAAAAAGCCACAGGAAACACAGCAAGACTCACTAAATCACAACCTGTTTTATTGTCATTATACCAGGAAGGAAGGCGATTATCCTCCCTGGAATAATTTACAGAGGGCCTTAAATTGTCTGAGGGGAATTTAAGCCAGTGATAAAGGATCCAGAAATCACAGTGGTTTTCAGCTTGGCATGCATGTCGCCTTAGTGTCACTCCATCCACCATCCCCTTCACTTCCCAATGACAAATCCAGCTTATACATTATTATACAATTATACATATGATGCTTGCGAATGTAGCATACCTTGCAGAAACATACAATACCAACATTCTCAAGATACTGAGACTCCCTCTCAGCATCCTAACAGCTAGCAAACACACACAGACACATCGCAGTATATAGTGTCCCCAGAACTTTTGGTTATTTAGTAATGTGACTCTCTATGTTGTGCTTCACAGTTGAAGAAGTAATAACCGTACGTCGTAGCCTGTGAGTCAGTTGGCGCTGTCATCGTACAGTCAGCGTACATCAAACTTGATGTTTTCCCCAAATTAATTAGATCCATGTCCCACAGTGTAGCTGCACTAAACTTTTCAGATTGTTTGTAGGAGGCTTAAAAAGCACGTGTATCTCTGGCCTCACTCAGGAATTGTTTGGCCATCGTCTTGTACAAAGCTCATCTCCACATGACTCCTGTCTGCCCTCACTGCTCTGTCCACACCATGACTGGTGATTCTCCCATTGTTGCTCACAGGCTACAGATAAATGATCTCATCTGTGGGGATGTAAACTGTTTTTTATGATGTCCATGTTGTCCTGCTGTTCTCTCTGATGTAAGTCCATTTACTGACAATGAAACTCTTAATGGGAACCGGGGTAAACAGTTAGAATTCACAGCCGTCACATGCTTACCTCAGGACTGAGGTCACAGTTACGCAGGCTTCCTACAAAGTCGCTACCTGTTTGTTTCATCCCTCATGAAAATCAAGATTTATTTCATGATTTAACCAAAGTCTGTTGTTTCCCATTTTACGTGTGTAACAGCAATGATTGCATATGGGGCTTTAAAGGTTAGTACTGGTAACCTGTGGGTGACCTTGTATTAGTCCAGTGTTGAAATTTGTGATTTTCTTTAGTTTTGTCTATCTCTCCGGACAATATCTTGTCTTGATTTTAGATGTTTTATCGCAAGCAGTGTTTGTAATCCCATATGGGATGACCAAATGTTTGGCAACACGTGAACTACAGCTGTTAACTATAACCTGTAAGAAAGGTAATTGTCCTTGGTTTTCAACACTCTTTTACTTTTATTGCTTGTCTTGAAGTCTTGAAAACAGTCTTGAAAGCATGTAGAATCAGCAAGGAAAGATGTTTTAATGGAAATAATATTTAGCAGTTGACATGTATACTTGATGGCTCATTCTTGATTTTAGAAACATACTATTGGCCCACGGTGAAACTGCCAGTATGCCAGATGGCCACCCCTGCTCACATGTATTACTGAAAGCCATGCTACTTTACCTGTAGACTGTATATAAAGATGGACGACATGACAGCTCCTCAAAAGTGAAGCAAAAACAAACCCCGTCCACTCTCATGCCAAACTAAAAGATCAGTACACATCAAATTGATCATAGCGTTCGTTCAGGCAGGACACGATTTCAAGCTCCATCAGCTGATCTCAAACAGCCCAATCAACTGATGGAGCAGTTGATTGATGAAGGGAGTCAGCTGATAGATCACGTGATTCCTTTCTATGCAACCAATTGGATAATCTCATTCAGGGCGCCCTATTTAAACTGCTCTGGCCTGCCTATTGTTGCTGCTTCCTCTGCAAGCCGCTTTGCAACCTGCCTCCACCCCAGCTCCTCCTTTTCATGTTGTGTTTAACTTAAAAATGTCATTTGTGTTTGTTCTTAGCCCCTTTTACGCTGCCAGATTTTCTGCAACTGTTGGGCCGTTTTGTCGGCAAGCTGTGAGCATTTAGACACACAGAGCTGGATTGGCGAATTGATCCGAGGTGCCCAATTTTCCGCCTCGCAGGGAAGTCATATTGGCGGAAACAGCTGATAGCAGGAATGAGCAGCTAGTAGCAAGAGGGAAAGCAAACCCGACAGACACTGTAAAGATGAGCAACTGGGGAGACAAGGGATTGCGCAGCCTCCTTGCCTTCGCAAACGAAGAGGCCATTAACCGTCAGATGACGGGGACAGTGAGGAACGGGCCGACTCTGACCAGCCGCGGCTTCCCTCCCACGTCACTGTTTACGTCACACGCTGAGCTACGTGTTTTGTTACTTGCTCACGCCCCCCATTTCCTTGAAAAAAGGCACATTCTGTATAAACAAAAGTAGGTAGGTGGCATTTTGCTGCACTCCCCGATTTTGGTTTTATACTGCTGATGCTGAAAAAAGACTGATTGGGCTTTCCTGCAAATTTGCACAATTCCTATCTAAAAAGCGCTATTGATGCAGCTCTGTTCTGTTCCCGGGGGGTCTTTACTGCTGCTCTCCCTGCCTCAGGCTTTCCTTGTTTGCGCATGGAAGGGCAGAGAGGTTTCCTCTCTTTGCCTTAGGGCTTTCCACATATGCACGTGGAAGGGCTGAGAGATGTGCTCTCTCCACCATAGGGCTTTCTGCATAGGCTCAAGGAAGGGCAGAGAGGCCTCAGAAAAGAGTCATACTGCCACAAATAATACTGCAAATAGAAATAAAGTTTTCTTTGACGTAAGTGTTCCTGACTTAAATGCATTCTCACCAATTGCAGTGCCTCTATCCAGGAAATAAAGATGGAAGACCCATCTTTATATACAGTGTGTGCTTTAACCCAAAGATCTATAATGCAACTCTTGAATTCAGTTGGTGTAAATCTCTCCTGGGACCTAATATACCCAAGACGTTTGATGCAGTTACGACAGATCTTCAGTCCATTGGCATGTAGAGTAAAACATGTTGTGCTGCATCAGCACTCCACTAACAAGTCCTTGTTTGGTAGCAATGGTGATTGAAGATCAAACTCAGAGGTTGTGTGTTTTCATCTTGTTGAGCTCTTAGGATTTTATTTGTAGGAGTGTACTGTACTCAAGAGACTCTGCCTGCAGCTAAACCATATGGAGGTAATTTAAGATTACAGACAGATTGTTGTGTATGTGAGCCGTGATGCGCTCATGTTGACCACAGCTATTAAAACAGTGTTTATTTGCTGTTTGTGACTCCGCATTCTGCACATTCTGTCTGGATTTCTTGTCCTGAGTACACGTGTCTGCTTCTCTGGACCTACAGAGATGGAGTCCAGTGAAATCTGATGCTTTCCAATACTCTGAGATGAACAGGCAACAGGCAGCTTCCTTCTTATCATCCAAGTTGCATCAATCTGTCACATGCTGCAATATTTCATGCATGGGCACAAGGATGCACATGCACACACCATCTAATCTACAGGTCTACAGATGGTGGTCACACACCAAGATACACTGCACGAACAAAGGCAGGGAAGACGAAGAAATTAGGCCTGAAGGTGAATAACACTGAACATAAACACAACTTTGGTTTATTTACAAGAAAACTCCACAGGGTGCCTTTAAGTTAGGCTCTCGGTTAAATTCTGTTTGCTCACGGTCACGTGCATGTACAGCACTTAGATGGGTTGTTATTGATTTATCCCTGACTGAGCTGTGTGCGACTGCTTTGCAGATAAAACAACATGAAGATCTGATTCCTAATTCAGCTCTGGCTTTCACTTCAGAAGGTATGCAGCAGTAGAGGTTGCCACTTTGTAGAAATGATCCCAATTGTCACATCTGCATCTTTTTAACGTGGCCTTACAGTGCAGCCATGATTATTATTATCATTTCTTGCTCGGCCTTGACGAGTTGCTGCCAGGTATTCATGCTTAGTATTGAATATTTTGTTATTTCATTATCTTGATCATATTCTGATTGGTCCCAGCAGATGGAAACTTAGCCTGGAACATTTTGAATAGTCTGTCTGCAGCGTGCCCTTAATTAAATCAGATCCGTGACCAGATGGTGTCAGCATGGTAATTTAAACTGAAGTGTGAAGCTAGATTGAGACACTCTGTTTTTAACCAGTGTTTTTTTTTTTTTTTGGAACATAGAGTATGAGCCTGGCCATAAACAGCACGGGGAAAAAAAACTTTACAGGAAAGCGCTCACTATTTTTATCTGCTCCCATTTGTTGAAGGTCCTCAAAACATTCAGGGTCTCCACTTATAAGCACACAGAAAATGACTGTCCTCATTTGTCAAGCAGTCGTTGCTTTTGTGGTGTAGATTATTTGTATTTATGAGGGATATATTTTTATTTGCTTGGCACGACATGACAAAGGCTTTGAAGTGAAGTAACTGGTTAGTTTTATGTGTTGAGCGTAAGCCAAGTGATCCTAAGTGTTAACTTGTGGATCTGAGGCCCCCATACTGCTCATTCATACTCCCTTTACATACCAAAATAGATACGTCCATTTCAAATGCTGTAAGCATCACCGCCCTCATATTTTCATGCGTCCTTTATGTTGGCATAGATACAGCTGATAGATGGCACTAGAGGGCAGGGTCAAAAGTTTAACACAACAACAAACGAGGTGATGGTGGAGGAGGTTGTAATATTGAACCTTAAAACTGAGGTAGCCTTTTCGACCGTGGTGTTTTGTGATGCCATTAAATAGGCTCCAATGTGGATGGAGAACCCATCCATCCATCCATCCATCCATCTATCCATCCATCCGTGTATCTATCTTCAACCGCTTATCCAAAGTTAGGTTGTGGAGGCAGCAGGCTGAGCAAAATATTCTAGACGTCCTTCTCCCCAGCAACACTTTCCAGCTCCTCCTGGAGGACCCCAAGGTGTTCCCAGGCCAGATGAGATATATAATCCCTCCAGTGTGTTCTGGGTCTGCCCCGAGGCCTCCTACCAGTGGGACGTGCCCTGAACACCTCCAACGGAAGGGCCCAGGAGGATCCTGATGAGATACCCAAACCACCTCAACTGACCCCTTTCGACACAAAGGATCAGCGGCTCTACTCCGAGCTCCCTCCGGATGTTCAAGCTCCTCACCCTACATGTATCTCTAAGGCTGAGCCCAGACACTCTTCTCAGGATACTAGTTTTGGCGGCTTGTATCCATGATCTCATTCCCCGATTGGACGGAGAATTCTCTTCACTGTATCCTACGGTTGTATCTCGCTTGAACTATGCTACACTGCCTCCACGATCTCCGGTGGTACGACAATCAGAGATCTCCGCCTTCTGATAGTCTGGGGACACTCCCTTCTAAAGTGTGTTTAACCCACCGGAGAAAATGGGCGGCAACAAAGCAACGCCTCTTGCATTTTTGAAAAGGACATGCCCTCCCAGAAATGTGCGTTTCCCCATCAGTTTTTAGTAAAGCAAAGCGTCTAAAGACTGACTTGTGAGTCTAGGTCGTACTGCTCTGTTTCGTCCATATCTGCAAGGTGCACAAATATGGACGAAATGAACACAGAGTATGGACAGAAGGCTTCATCCGTCTCTGTATCTAATACCCCCAGTATTTTGCAAACTGGTCTTAACCTTAATTTAGAATACAAGCAACAAGTCAGCGGCTCAGAGGTGCTACACAGGATTTCATCAGCCAGCTCTGACCTCTTTCACGGGCCCACTGTCCTTAAGGCAGCAGCTGGCAAAACTGTCTTCACCAGACTGACATATGAGAAATAACATTTAAACAGTTGTTATCTTCGATTACAAACTGTATAAGTGTCAATAGTCAAGGCCACTACCCTTTGTCACAGTATAATGCACCGTAAAATGAACGCCATGATCTACTTTCAAGTTCTGTTTTTGCATGTGAACTAGTAACAGTGTCATTGGAATGATCAGCTTCATCAAACACTGAGCTGCCTCATAGCCAGCAGTCATGTTATCTTTCTTGTGGACAAATGAGACACACTAGCATAGCCTGAGCCAACACACATTCATTAAATGGCAATGTGTGTTTTAAATGAACTGCATCAAAGGCTGGTGCGCAGCAGTCTGAAAGGCATTAGCCCTCAGCCTCCTCTGCCAGCTTACAGACACTTCATTGATTGTCTCGCTCGCTCTTCCAAATGAATATTGGCCTCCCTTCTCGTGCTCACACAGCCACCCAACCTGACTCCTCGGACTCTGTCACTTTTTCCACTCTAATTGTCAATTAGGCCAGGTCATTTTCCAGCTGGGATACGGTGCGAGGGATTTTGTTTATTATGCCTTTGCACTGGCGACAGCCACAGCCGAAGGCAATATGTTTTCATATTGTCCTTCTGTCTGTCTGCTGTCCCCATCTCATGAATGCCTTGAGGGAATTTTTGTAAATGTGGCACAAAATGGTGGTCGAAGTTCGAGGTCTGTCACTCAAGAGTTCATACGCTGATTATCAAAACATTTCACACAAATGTCTTTTAGGATATAATGATGACGTGATGTCTTTTTATATCCATAAAGTCAAAGGTCAACTTCACTGTGATGTCATAATGTTCTGCGAAAACACTTTTCTTGCAATTACTCAACGTCCTATCGCAGGAACAGAAGAGGAGACATTTGGTCACATACTCATATAACACATTATGAAACACCAGGAGAGGTTATTGTTAAAAGATAAGTTTACAGTTGCGACTTAAAAGAAGAAACCGACGTGCCTGAGACCCTGACGGAGAGCATTCCACAGATTAGGGCCAGCCGCACTAAAGGCCCCATCACCCATAGTGCAGAGCCTGGAGTGGGGAGTTGGGATCAAATGGGCATCAGAGAAACGGGGTGAAGATTGGAAAAGTAAGTCAACACCAAGCCATGGAGAGATTTATAGAGGAGTTGAGTGTCACATAGGTTTACATTACCAAAGGCTTACGACAAAATCACTTGACGACCCGACTCCTGTGTGCTCACGACGAGAGAGGAGAGGGAGGGACGCTGTGCTGCTGCCAGAGGAGCCGCTGAATGAGTTCCCTCTGAGCGGTAAGTCACTAAAAGAGTCTGAGATGTCCAAGGCTGTTCATAAAACATTCAGGACGCCACAGTTTATTCCACACTACTGAAGCGGCTCCTCTTTTTGGAACCACCGCAGAGCCGGGAATAATATCGCGTTCAGCCATGCTTGTTGTTGCTGTGGGTAACAGTATGATGTCAATATGTTAACAAGTGGAAATATCATGACATGAGTTTTTCATGTAATAAAAAATTGTGTGGATATTATCATGAACGAGATGACAGGGCACGCTGTATTTATGCATCTGCGCACTCTTAGATTCTGTTTTCAGTCTGAGAAGCTTTATTCAGTGTGGACATTTTACTTTCCATCCTCATAAAACTTTTACCGAGCTGTTTCTTTTTCTTTTTTTCACATTTTGAAATCCTGCATTGTTTGCGTCCGTGTTAAATTGCTGGCAGTCCCATCTTCCCTGTCTTTGCTGGCACAGTGCTGCGTGTTGTCACCACCTGTCTGAAATAGTCACTCAGTAGAATGGTGAGAATCTACTGGCTGCAGTGTGCAGCACTACAGACCAAACTGCTCTATACTGCTACTAGAGGTCAAAAACTCCACGTGATGCCTTCAATAACACCCTCAATCTGTGTCAGTGTTCCCTGCTAGTCATCATATGAGAAACACAGTTTTTATTACAGCTTGTAACTCGTTCTTGACCTTCGAAGCTGCAGCTGACAAAACAATTTCAACTCAAGGTCCATTTGCTTGCTTGCTCTGGAACATTTGATTTGGACCTACAGTTCTGTGGCAAATGAGCAAACTCAAATTGCTGATGAAGACCGTGTGATTGGGTCAAACGAGTTGAGACCGTTTCTGTATGCTAAATGTGTTTGGATCAAAGAGGGTGAATCTGTGGGTGCATTTGTCAATCTAATCTGATGCTCTACGCTAAAATGACAGAGCTGATGTTCGAAGAAACAGAGCGATCTGTTTCTGTATGAGTGGACGAATGGTTAAGTTCAATACATGTTTCACTTTGCTTGTTTCATCTCCCCAGACAGAGTGCCCAGAGAATACTTTGCAACTCAGAGAGTGCGTTGCTCTAGATAGCAAAACATTATATTCCAACAGCGCTTTGAATTTACAAATGGTCCAGTCCATACCATAGTGTACCCCCGCACTTAGGATCTTCCTTACTGTTGTAGGCCAGTGATTTGCTCTGATAATTTTGCCTCTGGTGATTTAAGATTGAAACTCAGTGGCAGCTTTTCTGCCTTGACTGGTGGCAGACTGGCTGCATTGATGTGGTCGACAACTGGAACCATTGTAACCACTAATCTTGAGTGTCCATCTTGAAACTGTGCTGAATTCTTTAGATCTTCTGTGCTGCGGGGGCAAGACGTGTGAGGCAATCACATTTTAGAATTTGTTGCTTCTATGCAGCAACATCTCTAATTTAAAGCACTGTCAACTGCCATGGCTCCATATGAGTCCGGACAGACATGGATGTAAACTGCAACACCAACTCGACTGGTTTTCGGAGGCATACGACCACAAGGCGGTAATTCTACTTTTACAGCCTGTAACCATCAGGCCGTTTAATCATTCTAAAGATTTACAGTCGTAGCACTAAAGTGACTGTGGAATCCCTGACAAACTGTAAATTAGTCCAAATAATGTCTCGGTGCTGCAGCTCTTTATTGTGTCTGGCTGTCAGTGACTGGAGGTCTTGGTGTTCGTGTATTCCCGTTTCCAGTGGCTGGTCATTACTCAGTGTGATTTAGTGGGTTTGTCTGTGACTGGTATGAGCTGGTGAAGAGACAAACTTCATTGTCCACCGGCTGAGCTTTTACTAGCCTCGACCAGAATATACTGTTGTTAGTGGGGTGACTTGAGTTTTAAGGATGCTTGCACAATTTGCAGTATCATCTGTGTTTGTGCTTGAGGGAGTGTAGAATTTACTTTATATCAGTGTAATGTTTTATTTATGCTCATATGAATGTATCCCAGTGTCCTGCATAAATATGTAAAATTAAATGTCCTCTTATTATATTGTTTTTTACATGTTACACACACGCACATACATATGCAATTTCACAACTCAGAAGTTTTGGCATCAATCAGCGACCCCTTACATAAACTTAATTCACAGTGTCTCCCATCCCTGTTTTTTGTCTGCAGTTGTACAACTTGAATCAAAATTACTTAACCATCAGTATTAAGGTTTTGGCATCTTGCGCTGTTATGGAATACCAGCAGATAAAAACATGTAAAATAGCTGAAACCCAAAGTTGTGGCTGGCACAACTTTACCACCCATAGCTTCTCTAAGTGCAGCTCGGCAGCGTGGTGACTGGCCAGAACAAGCTAATGAAATAACTTCATTAGGGGCCACATGTAGTGAGCAGAAGAAGCAGAACATTAGGCCCAGAGGTGGGTCCCTGGTTCTTTTTAACAGAGCTCCGAGGTTTTGTACAATGTTGCATAACAGCATCTGCATGGTGTTATATATTTAGGGTCTGTAAGTCCTCGAAAACTCTTACAGTATCTGAAATTATCTTATTCAAGGCCTTAAATGGTCGTGAACGCCACACTGTCGTATGTACTGTGTTTTCATTCAGACTACTTTGCTAGTATCTCCTGCAGCTTTATGCTCCTGACCCGTACAATGCTTGAATGCTTGAGCTACATTGAGATGTTGTTTTTAGCTTTTACTTTGAGCTTTAAATAACCTCCTCATCCAGTCTGGGTGGCGACTGGCTGTGTTTCCGACCCTCAGATGGTAAATCTTGGCATGAAAAAGGTCAGGTCAGAATGAAAGGGTCAATGTCTCCCAGCTACACGCAGCCTATTGAATTTACTCATCACAAGACCTTAAATCCAGCAGTTACGTGGATGACTTGAGGGCAATGGACTCAGCACTTTGAGTTTCAAATCCACGTGGGAATGCAATGAGGCATGGGTTACATTTGAAGGGTCTGGCTGGTCTGAGGCCAAGATCATTCAATACTGGTCAGGTGAGGCACGATGACAAGGTCACAGCACTTTGACTGACTGTTTTGTGGGGCCATTAAGTCAGGAGGTTAACCAACTGTTGCCAAGGTCATTGTGCCTTGACATCAGATACGCTTTTATGTAATAAGGCAGTGGTATTCGCTCATACGTGGACACTGGTGGCGCCAGACTCTTGGCGATGTACTGCAGTGGTTCCCAACTGGTCCAGCCATGGGTCCAGATCTCTCCTTAGTTATTAACTGGAGGTCCACATAGTTTAATATATTCAGCATCATACTTGTGTTTGGACATGTCATCAAGCTAGTTGGCTGTCTCTGTCAATTGTCTGTCAAAACAGCACTTCAAAATAAAAGCTCTGAGCCGGAAATTCACTGTGCTTGAAAATAAAGTGTGTTTTGTACAAACATGACACATTTGTCCATTCAGAATGGTGGTTGATGACGTAAAATGCAGGCTGCAGCTTGCAGAACAGTAATGGCGGAAGCGCTAACTCTAACATCAGGAAACACAGCAGTAAGTGAAGTTATTGCAGAAATAGAGTCGATAACAACAATTAAACAAGAACAAGAGTATGCACTTGTGGAATTTCTCGGAGGACAAGATATTTTTGCCTGGATTTAGCAAAAGCTTGATTTATCATCTGGCTTTGTTCATGACGAACAAGATGTTTCCCGGTGTTTTGTCACGCTGATTTTCTGGAGGAGTTTGTCTGTCAAAGCAAGTACTCTCGGCCACTTTAAGTGTTTTAGGCAGCAACGAGTCCAGACTGATACAGATAGCGAAAAATAATGTTGCGCTCACATCATCAGGATGGTCTTACCAGGCCTGGAAAATCATGACGTCACACATCGCTTTCGAGTTCAGCATTTTGGTCGTTGCCATCCTGGTTTCTTGGAGCCAGAAGTGACCATATTTGGACAAAAGGGTGGAGCTGTGACGGAGCGAGGGGTGTGTATGATTCATAGTCTGTAATGACGCCTCGCAGACAGCCTGTCACTCAAAGAGGCCCCGCCCTTAATTATGTGCAACTTTGAGCCTTAACAAAATGTAAACACGTGAGTTATATAAAAATTCACCCCTGTGCAATTGTAATGAATATTGATACTGTACCAGGCTATAACATATTTATTTCTGCTGTAAATTTGGACATGTTAACACAGAGGTCTATGAGGACTGACATGCTGTTGGAGCCATTAGAGAAACTGCAGTTTTCCAGACTTCCACGTGGGCCTCATTTTTCAGCCCCCGCTTGATTGGTACCATCAACAACTGTCCCGTAACTGTCTGCAAACCATTTGGTGGAATACTATTTATTCCAGTAAATTAAAGAAAAGACAATAGTGCAGCTGCTAATGAGCTATTAATAATGTTAGCTTCCTCCATTTTGAACTCTCCCTGCGAAGGTCAGAACTGTCAAGATGGCTTGCTGCAGGTCAGCGGCACAAATTTGTGGGTCAGAGTTCACCAAAGTTGAGCGTACCGCTGTTGTGTGTTTGTAAATCTCAGATGGCTGGACGTGAGCATAGCCAACCTGACATGCACCAGGTACTGGGTGGTGTACCTGCAGGTCATACAGGAGGCCGTGTGGCCAGGAGGAGCTCTGCCTACCGCCCCTCGACTTGAACGCAGCCAGCAGCAGAAGGACAGCACCAGGCAAGAAGCCTTACAGTGTCTGATGAGAGTCCTACCAGGTACGCGCACATGCAGACAAACAGCAACAACACAAACAGCTGGTTACACAGTGTTTTATAATTCTGTGCCTTTGTGTCTCCAGATCTGGTCTCTGACATGTTGGGCTCAGACAAGTACAAACTCAGCTGGCAGACTGCACTGGACTCTTTTCAAGACCCCTACATTAACAGGTGAACATACACTGTGCACGTAGGCAATTTACTTAGGCACCAGTGCGTTGGGGATGCATGGAAAAGATGGAGAAAAGCACTTGGTAAACCTTCTTCTCAGATTGTCATCTCATGATACACACAGTGATAGCGGTATCTTTGCTGTCGCTGATAAACGTCCATTAATCTGTTTAGAAATTATTGGAATAAATGTTTCTTGGGTTCATACGTACATTACAAAATGAAATTCAAGGACTTTAAAATATTTTTTTCAAGGACAGTTTTTCTGTTTTCAAGAACTTCACTCAAAGCAACTAACGCAAATTCAAATGTGAATGTTAATAATCTTCAATTAATGATGTGATCATCGTCTCTTTTTCGTGAAGGGGTACTTAACACACTCTTTTTAGGTATAACTGTTGACAATTATTAACACCCCCTTCAACCTCAGCTGTACTCTGTTTTGTTCTAATTAGCATATTTTAGCATGCTAACACGCCAGCGGCAGATGTTAAAACGGTTCCTGATGATCCTCTGGTGCTTACGTAAGCACAGACTCGGAGAGACGCTCACCTGGAATCGCACAGAGTGGGCTAATTTCTTCACTAAACAACAGAGTGTTGAGTAAACAGCTGGAGAGGTTTGAAACTGTTACAGATGTACGAACAAACCATGGTTTAAATCAGTCAGCTCTGCCTCATATAGCATTTTGATTTGATATACAGCGTCCCAGAAAGACATCAAGACACTTTTTACTTTTTACATATTCTGTTTTGTGAAATACAAAAAGGTCTCGCTGATTTCAAACTTGTTCCTTTTGATAACCTCGCCACTAAATCCCCCACACTGGACCTTTAAACTTAATACGTCAAACGACATGACAGACAGGACGTTGACACTGACAAAAATAACATGGTTTTCATTTAGTTTTTCAGAGCAAGACTTCAAAGACTCCACGTGACTGCGATAACTCAAACAGGTCGCAGAGCTCCAAATCTAACCAAGGGCCCGACACCAGCTATTTTATCAAAGCATCTCCTCACTAAATCTCACTCACATTAAGTCACTGAAGAAAAGATGCTGACAGCTGCTCCTTTGTTCCCTTAGACATCTGGTCTACTGCATATTTGATCTTCTGCTGGAGTTCCTGGTTCCTGAAATACCTGAGGAGGACTTCCAGAGGAGCCTGTTGCACACGCTGTCCAAGAACCCCGAGAAGCTGCTGGCATGAGGAGAAAACCCGCAGGAACAACCCAGCTTCCATTTTCCATCATCCTCACTGGTCATTCACCACTGATGAATCGCTCAACAGCAGTGTGACAGCGAGGCTGCTCCTGTTCTACTAATCTTCTGCGATGAGAGTGTAAGTGAATGTTTCTGGTGAGACTGAATATTCTGTGTCCCCACTTTAAACTCGTGAGGTCCCTCAGGCTGTCTTTAATTACATGTTGATGTGTTGACATACGTGGGTCTTGAACATGGTGTCCTGTACACACACACACACTTCTACACAAACTACATTTGAAGCAGCTTTGATTACATGAGAGCACCTGGTTTGTGTTTGATCTCAGAATGTGTCTGACGTGCCGTTCAGATCTAAACATGTGGCAAAGTCTCCTCCAATCTCCCCATCAGGCCTCTTCCTGCTCACTAAACTCCGCGGCTTTGACTAAACTCACTTCAGATGGTTTTCACACTCTGCCCTCATCCCCTCTTGGAGTTTCAGGGTAGAAAAACCCACACCTGTTGCTCTACTCTGGAGAAGTAGGATTTGCTTTTCCCCCTAACCTAAATCTCAAAATGCTCCGTTGGGATTCAGCATCACTGTTTCTATTCTCCGTTGACCCATTCTTCAATATCCCACTGGCTCTGTATCGAGCTGCACATGTGATTCTGACATAATGTGAGCTCTACTCCTTAAATCTGAGACTTCCTGAGGGATCACATGTCTCTGGCAGTGACTTTTTTTAACCTGCAAATGTCCAGGTGTAGGAAAGGAACATACTGTAGTGTAGTGTGGTGAAGAGTTGGACGTAAGACATTTTACTGGCTTCACGGACGCGTCACAGTTCCTTTAACAGGCCCCTCGGAGAATTATCTTTGCAGTTAATGTCTAAATCATACAAGAACCTGGCTCCACAGAAACAGGTATATGAAGGATTGAGGAAAGGCGTTGGTCAAGGTCCATTCAGCAACGTAAACAGTGAACTGCTGGAGTCTCACTTACTTTTGGTTGTATCTGTCCATGCTGTCAGCTCTCTAAAATGTCTGCTTCCATCCAAATACTATGTACTTTAATATGTGGTGATCACAGCATTTTAAAAATAGGTTCAAAAAATTTAAGAGCAGTGAGTCCAGAAGTAGGACAAAGCAATATATCAATATCATGTCAATAGTAGGGATGCACCTATTTTGAAATTCTGGGCCGAGATGTTTTAAGGCTGCCCCCAAGAAGTCGGCCAACCGTTAGTCGACCAGAAAGGCCATTAGTCCGCAAACATGAAACTCTAGTAGGAGCTGTGCCTTGACTGGACCATGTGGGACTTTAATTTGAAAGGACACAGGAAGTGTCCACGCTCAGCAGTCAGACAGGAGTCAGGTTAATTTCCAGGGCTGGTACCTGCGGTTATTCCGCAGAAGAGAAGGTGAAGAACGAACCCAAGGTGATATGTAAACTCATCTTCATTGGTCGACTACAAACATGACGTATCATGTGAAACATGGAAGTAGCTACATGCCCATTAGCCCACAGCGTCATTAACAGGCGGCTCGCTCAGTGTGTGACGTGCACTTGGAGATAAAATATAGGCCTATATTAATGAAGGTTCATTAGTACGGTTTTGTATTTCTCTGTAATGTAGCACAGTGTTAACAATGTTACTGATGCTATTCTTTCTCACACCTTCAACTCAAACCACCAAAATATATCATTTAATCATTACATTCATGTCGTAAACATGCAGGAGACGAGCTGACTAATGGACCGTAACGATGACCATTGGTCGAGTAGGAACATTCTTAGTTTGGGGCAGCCCTATGATGTTTAATCGATCCTTGCCATCTGATTAGCTGAATCAGACATATTCTGATGTCTGTATAATCAGTGCTTTTTCCCTGGACTTCCACCTTTGCTGCCTGAGGACACTGAAGTCGTGGATTCAATAGCTGTGGTCAGTCATCTGCTAGTCACATTAGAAACCATCTGAAGAGAGTTTAAGTGGTGTCACAACACAGTCTGCAGTCATTTCAAACATATTCTCGAAGGTTTTTGCATTTTGGAAATCTGCCTCAGCGTCTTACTGCCTTCACGGTGACAACACAGCAGTCACTGCTTCTCTCCCAGCTGGACAGACAGAGAACGGAAAACTGTTGTAGTGTAGTGAAAACATCCAAAGTATTTCACAACACAGATGATCCCCCTCATATCTCTACCACAGCGTAATGTCTTAACACACTGTCTTAAAATTCTGCTTAGTTAATCTTCAGTTGCAGCTGGCCAGAATGATGATGTCATCCAGAGTAAACCTTTTCTGGCATCCGAGAGTCCAAAATGTTCTGACTAAAATTTGGAGAACTATTAATGTGAAGCGTAAGACTGCATACCTTTGTAATTTATTTTTAGGAGGATGGAATGTAAATGGGCTTTATTAATACTCAGTATTTTCCCATTTGACATATATCCAATATGTCTCCTGTGACTAAATCTGCACATTCGGTTATGTCATGTGTGTTTGTGATGCCAGGTCTGATAAATGTTACATTCCATTGTGTAAGTAAAAAATGATGCTACAGTGATGTTACAATCATTCCAGTGTTTTGCACTCATGTCCTGCTTAAGTGGTCTTATCCTTGTCTTAAAGGGATAGTTCAGTCTTTTAAGTGGGGTTGAATGGAGTACTTACCCGCGGACAGTATATTACATACAGCAGATGTCAGTTGGCACTCCCCAAGTTTGGAGAAGCAGACGGGAGTCTGACATGGGAGCTAAGCAATGTACTGTTATTGATAAGTCAGCAACAAAAGGTGTTTTGCCCGCCTAAAAAAATCATTATCAGAAATCATAGTTTTCACTAGGGATGTACCAAATATTTGGATATTCAAATATTCATTTCTATGGGTAGCTATTCGTTATAAAAATTTGGTATTCGATATTCGTTCTTTTCTTTCCTTATTTTTTTGGTGCTAAAACTTTAAATTGCATTGTTAAAAATGTGAAAATATAGTATCGCCTACCAACTGAGCTTGTGCGCACGCACACTTGAGTGTATCCGTCTGAGGCTGTGGATCAATGCCAAGTTTTACCACTTTATCACTATTCCCTCTAACTTGTAGCTGTTTTTTCGTTATTTTTTTAATTTAATATGAATTATGGAACCGTTTTTGTCAACGTTTGTTTCCCCCGTTTCGTACAATAAATTATTGTTTAAAGTTTCAACAAGTTTCTTTTGGAGTGCGCGACACAAGTGTGTTTTGAAAACGACTGCAGACTGTCACCTGCTCAACGCATCAGTACCTTCGGATGCCATGACAGTAATAGATTATAGATTAATAGATTATAATAATAATGTCAAAATATCATTTACAGACTGATTTAACAGACGATCACTGCTGCCTGACCCGCAGGTCCATTTGCAGGTCCCGCGCATTACAGGTCGACCCGCGCATCACTACTGAGCTCAGACTATAAGGCTGTACACAACAGTAAGTCTATAGACATTATATTGTATTCAGGCCGGCAGAACCAGCAGCACATCAGCTCTACAGTCCACGGCACTGCTGATTAACCATTTTATTGCAGCACAGAGTGTCTGCCAGCAACCAGTTACTTGCAGAGGCTTCCTACAACTTGTTTCAACGGTTCTGATTTAATCAGAAGACAAATTAAACAGCATGACTAGCCAATGTGAAAATCAAAAGAAAGCATAGAATAATGTACTGAAGGAGACTGTTGTGCCATCACATTTTTTTGTGGTTTGAGAGCAAAGATCCGGTCGCCGCTGTGCAAAACTCTGCAATATAATTAGGGCCGAAAAAAACCCAAAGTCCGCATATTCGTTATAAATTCTGCCGAAGGTCAGAATGTTAAAAAATGGTATTCGGGACAGCCCTAATTTTCACTGCTTTACCTTTCTGTCAGACATTGATTTCCATTGGTAAAATGAAGCCATTGTATCGCTCTCTTCAAAGCCAGACTCCATTCTCAAAAACAGTGATTTAACATTGCTGAACACAGGAGCTGCTGGTCTGCTGCTGCCTCGATCAGTTAGTTAGTTTGTGTTTTTGTGTGACTTTGGAGTATAAAATGGTTAGTTCGGATTCACCAAAGTCACGCAACAACACAAACTAACTAACTGTTGGAGGCAGAGTTACCAGCAGCTCCTGTGTTCAGTGAGCTAAAAATACTGTATTTCTCAGTGGAGTCTGGTGACTTTGACGAGAGCATTGATGTGAAACTAAAGCTTTCCTGTGGAAATGGGCTGTCTGACAGAAAGGAAAGTGTACACTTAAACTGATATTGTGTTTTTTTAGGTGGTTTAAACACCCTTTGTTGCTGACCCCTCCACAGCAGTACATTACTTAGCTTATGTGTCAGACTCCAGCCTGCTTCTCCAAACTGGGGCGTGCCGATTGATATCTACTGTATATAACACACTGACTATGGATAAGCACATGAGATAACCCCACTTCAGAAAATCCAAATTATCGCTTTAAAATTTCCTTTTTCTTTCCATTGTGTTAACTTGTGATTCACTGTATTTTGTAACCTATTTATTTGCCTGATTTACTAATTTATGACTTTCTGAGGTGTTCGTGTTGACAAACAGGAGCATCCTCGCTCATGAAGTGCTTTTAACTGGATTTTGCCTTACGAGTGATGCAGCTGACCCTGCCTTAGTAGAAAATATGAAGCACCCAGTTCCAGCTCTCTGTAGTGAAACTGTTTGTCAGTTGTGTCAGATTGTGCTGAATGTGAAGCTGTTACAGTTATTTGTTGTGAAGAAATTTTATTTTGCTGAAGGAATCCGTGTATGTGAAACAGAAAAATGACACAACACATCTTGTCTTATCTACTGCTGCATATATTGCTACCGTGACATGAAATATTTGGTAATTATTTTCTTGCTTTAACAAGATCTTTATCATGTTTTAATAATGTGTTTTTCTTGTCATTACTTTGTCACTTTATCTTATCATACAAAACTACGCAAAATCAACGTATCTCATTAAAACAAGAAATGTTTCTTATCACATAACATAGAACAAGAAAAAGATCCAGCCATTGACCAAAGAGCAGACAGTGTAGCCTACAATCAGTCAGCATTGTTTTAGTGTGAGTTTTGGAGATATCGGCCGCAGAGGTGTCTGTCTTCTGTCCAGTGTAATAGAACGAGATTTTAAAAAACCCGGTTACTCAAAAAAATTCACAGACTATGTTGTGAGCAGTTTCATGGAGGAGCTATTTTCTTTCTACTGAGCTACACCTGCCTGTGTCAGACCGTATGGACTCTAACATGAGACAGACGTTCCGGGTTGGTGTCAAAACCCAGCATTGACTTAACAACAACCCCCAACCTTAGCTAGACGCTGAGGTTAAACAAACTTGGGTTGAAGTCAAAAATCCAGCATTGGATAGATGTTAAATTTTGGTTGGAAATAAAAATCAGGTTGACGTCAAAGCCCAGTGTCAGCTTGACTTCAGCTTTCAGTGCTGGATAGACATTGGATTGTGGTTGAAATTCAAAAGAAGATATCCGTCTAAGCACACGGTTGGGTTGACGTCAACTTTCCAACACTGTAAAAATGTTGAAATTTGGTCTAAAATTAAAATCGGGTTGATGTCAAACCCAGTGTTGGGTTGATGTTAACCTTCCAACATTGGATTTATTGTTTCAGTGAGAAGTTGATTTTGTGCAATAGTGAGAAGGTTTTGAAGGATATGATGTTATTGCACAAAATGTTCCTTGTATTAAAAAAAAAAAAAAGGCGGTACGTTCCAGCTGGCACTGGATGTCAGTGTGATGTCAGAAGTGTGTTGGACTCTAACATTGACAGACATTCCAGGTTGACGTCAGAACCCAAAGGTGGGTTGAACCCATCATTCCAGCATTTGATAGATGTTAAATTTTGGTTGGAAATGAAAATCCGATTGACTTCAAAGCCCAACGTTGGCTTGGCATCAACCCCAACTCTGGAAAGACATTGGACTGTGGTTGAAATTCAGAAAAAGATCATCGTCAGAGCCCACCGTTAGGTTGATATCAAGCTTCCAACACTGGAAAGACGTTCAAATTTGATCTGAAATAAAAATCAGGTGAATGTCAAAACCCAACGTTGGCTTGGCATCAGTCTCCAATGTTGGACAGACGTTGCATTGTGGTTGGAATTTCAAATGTGATAGCCATCAAAGCCCAACATTGGGTTGACATCAACCTTCCAACATTGGATGGACGTTGGATTTTGGTTGAAATTTGATATACATTTGAATGTCAACATCCAAGATGGGTTCATATTAACCCTCCAGCATTGTATAGGTGTTAAATTTTGGTGGGAAATGAAAATCAGGTTGATGTCAAAGCCTAACGTTGGCTTGAAATCAGCCTCCAGTGTTGGAAAAAAAAAAAAAAAAAGTCGCTTTGACGTCAAAACCCAACGATCAGCTTCCAATGTTGGATAGAAGTGGCAGTGGGGTCGAAATTTAAAACGTGATACCCATCAAAGCCCAACATTGGGTTGACATCAAACCTTCCAGCGTTGAAAGGATGTTGGATTTTGGTTGAAAATTAACATAAATTTAAATGTCACAACCCAACGTTGGGTTGATGTCAGCCTTCCAACATTGGATTCTTTGTTTCAGTTAGACATTGATTTAAAGGTTTCGATGTAACACAAGATGAAGGATGTGATGTTATTGCACAAAATGTTTCTTGTAAAACAGTGGTGTGTGTTAGTAATGACAAATATGTTGTTATAACATTAACAGGATCTACTTAAAGCTAGACATGCTGCCGTACTTACTTGCTTTATTCAGTAGTAGATATTAGACGTAACATTATTCATGAGAAAAACTGCACAGTGCTGTTTGTCTTTGGAACCAAATGTTAGTTAGAGCAGCCAGTGTTTTATAGACAGTGACGATATAGACGTTAAAGCTATTTGTGATAGAGAAGTGTATGACGTTGTACAGGTCCACTGTTAACTGTAATCCTGTTCTCTGTCACCTTTGCTCTGTTTTCACCTTCCTCCTCTTCTTTTCTATCAGATCTGTGTCTGCTGTTTACCTGAACTGTCACTGTTAGCACATGTTAGCACCATGAATCCGTCTCCATCTGCTCGCACACACTGTGTCACAACCTTCTTCTCAACATTTGCTGGTTGTTCCTGAGCATATTTGCAAAAAACAATAAACTTCCCAAACATGAGTTATTAAATCTTCAACTGTTGTTCACACTCATTATTTTCTTGGCCTGAGGTGGGCGATACGCTTTACAAGAGGCTGGTGAGCTGCTCGCTTATCTTTTATGAGATTTCACTTTAAATTTATCCCAGGCATGTTTTAACTGTCTGGAGGTTCACCAGAAATGTACTCAGCCTCTTCTGGGTCATTTATGCATTCCATATTATGTTGTTTTTTAAACTCCGTCGTATGGACATTTCACATTTGCTGTGCTCTATCAGCTCCCCAGCAATTTGCTATAGCCTGCAAACTTGTGGTTCCCGTCCAACGACAACAGAAAGTGTGCGGATGAAAACCTTTTAATACTCCATAATAATAATCAGACCCTTTCCTTGGAACAGTTTCTGTTAAGCTCCACTGCTCTAACAACAAAGGGGGAGTCAGCGGGTGTTGGAGGGCGGCTTTGCATTGCTGAGAAATCCTCTTAAATCGGATTTACACATGAAACTGTAAGCAACACTTTGAATTAGTCAAGCTCTGAGGCGTACGGAGGAGTACGTGTGATCAAAGATTAACTGAGATCACTTTTTGATAGAGTATTTGTATTGTTCAAGAATACGCACACAGAGTAAATTGGGTTATCGTTGTCCTGTTCTGACCTCTAGTACAGTCAGATTCGTGACAATCTCTCCTGAAGTCTCACTGCCTGGGACCTCAGGGACGGCCGTGGCTTCTGAGCATCTCGTTACTCACCTCCCAGCTGCTCTGCATCAAGGTGATTGCCACCTACCTCTCCTGCAGTGTATATATACCTGGCCTTTCTCTCCATTCACCGCCAGCTCATTATTGTAACCACGTGTGTGCCCGGCTAGACTCACCTGCTTCTGTCTGCCACACTCAGCCCTAATTCTTAATCTGCTCCGATCCTCTCCACCTGGACATCCACCAACTCCCCTGGCCTGGCCTTGTGTTCCTCTCTTCCACACCCCTCCTTACTGACTGTCTCTGGATAATAAACCAGTAGACTTTACCCCTGTCTTTGGTCGGCATTGTGGGTTCAGAAAGGATCCTGCAGAGGCAAGGCAAGAGAATCCGTGTATCATTCAGTGAACACACATTAGAACAGGTTAACGAGTGTCCCCAGGTGTGCGTCATCAACCCTCAGCAGACTGAGAAGGTTTCGGGGATTTATTATCATTTTGGCACTGTTCATTTAAAAGCTTTTATGTTTTATCTAAATCACGTTATTTAAAAAGAATGCCATTATTCGTCCTTGGACACATTTTAAAGTGTAAATTATGAGGTTTCTGTCAATATTTTTTCACGCTTGTATGATAAAAACTCCTGGAGATATTAACCCAAGTAAATGACATATTTATCTAAATCCTGCTGAGCTCCGCTGGCGCAGCTTTCATTTAAGAGGCCCCGCCTTCACCTCCAGCAAATCATGTGCAAAGCATTGTGGGGATTTTATACCTGCTGAGGATCCACACATGCATCCTTGGAATTCCTCTGAAAGAAGGACACTCAGAAGGATCCTTGACGGTGGAACAGTCCTTCAGACGTAGTGTCCTTGAAATTCGGCTGTCTGAGGATCCTTCCTTGACTTTGAGAAACACCCCTTCTGTCTGTCTCATTCTCGTGACACAATATCTCAAGAAGGTCTCAAGGGAGTTTCCTCAAACTTGGCACAAACATCCACACATGGATGTAGACTATAGGTGCAACTTGACAGGTTTGCAGAGACATACAACCGCTTGGTGGTAATTTAAAAAAAAAGACGATCCCATCAGCCTCAGATGTGCTTGTGCTGTAAATGTTAGAGCTAACCTCAGATGGTGAACATGGTAAACACTATACTTGCACGTTAGCAGTGCCATTATAAGCACGATAGCCCCCTCAGTGAGTCCTCATAGTGTAGAGAACAAAGTGCTAAAAAGAGCAGCAGTGCCAGTAAAGCCTTTGTGTAGTGGATGAGCCTCAATTCCTGGAAAGCTATTCAGAGAGCAGTGTCGCTGCATGAATGGGACGTGACCCCCCAGAGCAACAATGATATCTATTAGGACAGATGCAAGTAGTTTTACACACTTGACGGCCGTGTTCTCCCTGCACTTTTATCGTTAGGGAGGATAAGCCTCTAAAGCATCAGCCGACACTAAACTCTAAACTGAAATGTTGCTTCGGTGGTTTGGTAAGCCACTACTCAGTAGCTTTGGGACCTCTGGGATCCATAACTGCCTTTAAATGATGAAATGCTGTAATTCTCCAAAACAATATTGGGCAATTAAATGAATAACTGCAATATCCAATGAAAATGAAATTTCATTACGAGATTCCCAGACTGTTTTAATGCGATTGTGGTTCAGGAGGCGCCTCGTGTCATCATGGGTGACACAGACTGAGTGACATCAGCACCGTCCCCTCCTTCATGTGCAGTCTGAAGACATTCACAGGGGCAGAGCATGAGGAAGAAGACATATGTGCATCACCTCTGGATCGCTGGTAAGTTGCTCTGCATTGACTTTGCACTGACGGCGGCGGCAGGGCCTCGGCTGAGAGCGCTTTGTGTTTCAGAGGTGTCTGGGTTGAAGCCAGGGCCACCGCCATCCCACCCACATGACCAGACAGACTCACAGTGTAGTTGTAGCAACTGCACCCAGAGGACAAGGAGGGGGCGGTGCTGCTGACATGGTCTAGACAAAGTCACAGGTTGCCATGGTGACAAACCATCCCAGTTTAGCATCTTCATTACTAATACCTTCCTGTAAGAGATCATCTCAGAATAGAACCTAAGTGGGAAACATATTGAAGACTTGAAGTTGAAGAAATGCTCATTTGCTGAAATTCAACTGACGCACAAATAAAAAAACACATGCAACAGTAAAAATACTAAGTTTCAAAGTTTATTCTTGACCTTGTCTCACCTCAGGGGCCATTTTAGCTGTTCTGGAGCTTTCAAATCGAAAAAATTCAACCTGAACAGGGGTGTTTCTAGGGTTTGAAGACAACAGGCATTTGTGTGTTAGAAATGTTGTCAAAAACATTAAGGCAGCACTTAATGACCACAGTCTAACACCAAGTCAGTTCAACTTCAGGGATTGTGAATCAGTTTTAGCTGCTTTGGTGCAAATCAAAGTGACAACAGGTGCAGTGGAGAGGCAAAAGAGAAACAACCCCCAAAAAGGGAATGGTTTACATGTGGTGTCCACAGACAGTTGCTCTCTCCTTATCCTTCCTGACTGATTCTTCTCTAGTTTGGTCTTCTGCTAGTGTCCTTGTCACTACTGGCAGCATAAGGCCGCACCTGCAGCACAATCAGGTTGCACAGGTTGTCCAGCTCTTCCAGGATGGTATAAGAAGGTTTGCTGTGTCTCCCAGCGCAGTCTCAAGAGCGTAGGAGATACTTGGAGACACGAGGAGAGCTGGACAAGGCCGTAGAAGACAGCATTTGCCAGAGAACCAGACCATGTTTCAACAAATTTTAAAAGCATTCGTGATTTCTGTTAATTTGATATACTATTACTGTGTCGCTGAATGGCATTACATTTGGCAAAGAGCGCATTAGGACTTGTTTAGGACTCAAAACCTCAAGTTAATGACGTGGCACTTTTGAGTCTTGACTAGGGACTTGAGTGCAAAGGCTTGAGACGTACTTGTGACTTGCAAAACAGCGACTTGATCCCACCTCTGGTCAGGAGTAAAGCAGTTACAGATGTGGGCATAGATAAGGAGAATATATCCAACAACTGGATGGAGACCATGTTCGAAAATGAGCAACAGGCCGGCGTTCCCATAACATATACAGGAATGTACCAAGAGCTCCCAGAAACACAGGGTACGTTGGGAATCGGCCAGAAGACCAGTCAGGTGCAGCCCTCTGGGAGAAAGGTAGATTCAGGTGGATGTGTTGGTGTATCGGGATTACAAGAGGCCAGCAGCTCTGTGTACTTAGCACCGCAAATGACAAACAATCAAACACGAATCCCGTCAGTAACCACTGACTTAAAAGAATCACATTAGCAGAGAACAAGCAGTGGTGTCACTTGGATACCTCAGTCCTGTTCCACACCACAGAGTTAATCAGCCGTGTTTGCTGCAGCAGCCACTCGGCCTCCTGACTGCCAGCATGCAGCCACAGTTTTTGTGGGCAGTAAATGCATTGAAAGCTTTGTTTCACATCAGCATCAGTCTACAACGCAGGCTAATTTACATGAAAACCACATGTTCTTCGTCCTCGACAGGTTATGCAATCTCCTCTCATCACCCTCCCCTCACACACACACACACACACACACACACACAAATGCATCCGTCCCTGGTTGTTTTCCACCTCCGTTCTCTGTCTAACTCTTGTTTTCTTTCCTTTCTTACATAATAAAATGCAGACACACACACACACACACACACACACACACACACACACACACACAGAGGCCTGCAGCTCTGAGGACATACATGTCCGAGCAGACTGCCCTTCAAAGGACAAAACCTGAGACACAGCCCCGAAAGGTATTTTCACTGACATTCAACAGTTTTGTCTATTTTTGGACACCTTATTACCTCGAAATATGCCACTAGGAGACATTTGGAGTCGTTCCCCTGACAGCCCTCCAATGGTTTTAACCATAGACTATAAAAATAATGGTCGTAGCTACCATGACGTCACTCATTGGTTTGTGGACTCCTGATCTGAAACCTCGAATTCGTCATTTTGGCTGCTGCCATCTTGGTCTTTTACAAAGCCAGAAGTGACCATATTAGGACGAGAGGTTGGAGCTGTGGAGGTGGATGTGACCGAGAAGCTGTGGACACTATCAGCAGACGGCTTGTCACTCAAGGTGGCCTCGCCCTTAAATTTGCATTACTCGCTCTTGGAGCAAGCCGCAAGTGGCCGTTAAAGTAACTGCAGTTACTTCACTTTTCACATTGGCTTCATTTTTCAGCCTGTCCCTTGTTGTGTACCTGAGGTCACAACAAAGGTTGAGTTTAAAGATAAGTGTGGGCTGAGTTAGAGTGATCTCATCCCAAACAAGTCTCTAGTTTTTGCTTCAAATGTCAAAACCAAGTGGCAACCGCTAAAAATGAAGCCAAAAACTGAGCACCTGAGGCTGGCTCCAAGAGCGAGTCAATCCCCATAGACCCTTTCCACTAGGTCTATGGGGATTGAATCATCCTTGGAGCCAGCCTCAAGTTACCTTTCAAAGAAGTGCAGTTTCTGGCTTCATTTTTAGCCCCGGAGGTTGCCGCATGGTTTTAACATTTGAAACAAAAACTAGAGACCATCTTGGGATGGGATCACGCTGCCTCGGCCCACACCTATCTTTAAACTCAGCCTTCGTTGTGTAATCAAGAACACACCAAGCAACAACCTCTCAGGCTGAAAAATGAAGCCAATGCGGAAGTGCCAAAAACTGCAGTTTGTTGAATGGCCAGTTGAGGCTGGATTCCAAAACAGAGTCAATCCCCATGGACCACCATTTTAACGTGTCCAATGTTACAGCAGAAATAAACATTTACAGCCTGGTACAAAAAACTGTTACTGTCTTTATAGTTAAACAGTCAAGACAACTATATGGAGGTGGATTTTTTAGGAAGGTCCAAAGTATAGTATATTTGAAGGCGGGGCTGCTTTGGGTGACGGGTGGTCTGTGAGGCGTCACCACAGTCTGTGAGTCAGATCCACCCCTCATTCAAATACGGTCACCTCTGGCTCCAAAATAACTCCAACGCAAGATGGCAACGGATGCAGTGCCAAAACTGAGGCTTCAAAGCAGCAGTCCACAAGAAGCAGCTACGTCACAGTAGCTACATCCATTCTTTCTGCAATCCATGCTACACACCTACAGACTTTTAAGACTGCATCTTGCACAGTTGTGACCCTATAAGGTCGATTAAATCTGCCCACAGTCATATAAATACCTGGCAGAACCTCTTCTGTGGTAGTTCCTGCTACAATTAGTGTCTCCAGGACCACATTTAGCCATAATACACACACACACACACTCACAAAGTAAAAACAATACCAAGCCCGCTGTCGTGGCTGGTAATCATCTCGGGATGTTGTGGCCGGCCAGAACAAACAGCTCAACAGAGTGTGGTCTCCTCTAAAAATCAATCTGTCCGGGGTAATGAAATCAGTTTATGCAAATACTTTAAAATGGCTGCTCACACACGGAGACAGATTACTGTTAAAACCAAAACAAGCACAGAAACAAGAACTTTTTGTGCTTAATGGAGTGAAGTTATGAGTGTTGTGCTGCGTCCCTCTGCCAAGGTGACAAACACATTTTAGCTGAAATCTACATTAGAAGCTTTTTAAAAAAAAATGTGCCTGTAAGACTGATGTTACGGCTCCAAATATCAACTGTGGTGAAGCTGCTGGAGTTACATAATGCAGCTGACAACCTACTTTAATGACATGCAGACGAGGCCTTTTATGAGCCTATTAGGACAATTAACCCTTCAATGATCTGCTCAACTGTTTCCTAGAGCACATTTTGAGTCACTGTATCTTAGTGAAAAATGGGCTGAACTTAACCCAACCTGACTGAGCTGCCTGTAACATTCCTAACACAGTTTAGGTATGATAAAAAAAAATTTTACTAGATGTTGTGTGTCTCTAAATAGTCTGTGTTTTCAGTTCACCTCCTTATTAGTTAGTCCAGACAGATAGACACGTTTATTTGACATGTTATAGCTACAGAAGTTTAACTTAAACAGATTTATGTGACTTTATACAAAAACTAAAAAAAAAAAGTTCAGCCAAATGGTTGATTTGTCATTTTATGTTAAAGGTAGTGAAGCTAGTCTAATGTGATTAAAATTGACTATTTGCTTCGAATAAAAAAAAGAATTCTGATAATTTATTGTTGTTAAATGATACCTTTGATATTATAAATTTATGCTGAAATAATTATATAAGTATTATTTTTGACTGCCCAAATCCATGCTCAACCAAATGGTTGAAGTGGGGTTTTTTTTTATAGTGAAATTAGTTATGCTGAGGTAATAAATTTACAGTTTTCATGAAATTAAAAAAGGATGAATATCCACAGTTGTTAATACTATATATTTAATGTTATTTCATTATATATTTGATGAAAAAAATAGCAATATAATTTTTCACCATTTCTGAGATTAAGTATTTTAGTGGTAAATATCACAAATAAATAAGTGAACATTGTACTAGTACTGGTAATACTAATAATTCCATAGTCACAAATTGAAATATGTTGGTATAATAAATTATTATAAGCCTTATAATAGTATGTGGTTTGTACCTTTGGTTTATTTTACAAATAAATAGAATAAAAATAAAATGAAATAAGATAAGATAAAATAAAATAAAATAAAATAAAATAAAATAGAATAAGATAAAAAAAAAAAATACATGAATTACAATTTCTGAAAAATGCAAAGAAATATATTTCCATTGCTTTTTTCATCATAAGGACATTAAAAAATGGGATCTGTTAAAATAAACAAACAAACAAACCTACTGATATTTGTTATTATTGCCCCAAGAATAAAAAGTGTCCATTGATTGTTTTTCTTAGTGAGGACATTAGAGGGTTAAAGTAAGGAAGCTGCTGTCACAGATTCAATAGTACCAAACCTGTATCACCATGCTGCGCTGCAGTGCCCCCTAGCGGCTCATAAGCAAGGCAACTTTACTCGTATGGCAGCTTTTAAACTCAGAGGAAAAGTGTTTCACATGAGCTAAAGGATGCTTTAGGATCTAAATTACACATATGTATATTTATAGACATAAATATATAAAAATCTCATACTGCGAGTGAGTAAAATAGTTGAGCTCTGGTGTTTTTTCTCTCTCTCAAATGTTCTTGCTGCACTTTCATCCATTTGTCATTTGAGGCTGTGTATTTTGTTTATGATTATTACTGTCATTGAACCCAAACCACTGCTGATCATATTTCTCTTAAAACATCATAAAGTGTGTGGTTTATTGATTCATCGTGAGGAACGTGTGACACGTGTGAGTCCTTCACCTCTAGATGGCAACGCAACCAAACTGCTGAGTTAGTGTCAGTTTTTAGAGAGACCACAGGGAGACGCTGCAGGGTAACCTAACAGGGATCCACCTGTTACTGCTCTGAGGAGGAGGCTGTGGAGGTCAGGATGAAGCAGAGAGTAGCTCAGGGTGCTGTCTGCTCAGGCTGTGTGTGTCTTCATCCTGACATACATCACAGAAACAGAGAGGAGGGGCTGCCCCACAGGGCTGGGGATGAACTTGATTTTTGTTTTTGTGGGGTTGAATATTGGGAATTTTTCTGATGGTGCCAGGGTTGCTGCCCTCACAAAGTTCAGCTGAAGAAATGCACAAATTTAAATAACACGACTTCATCAGATGTGGAGTAAAACTGAGAGGTGCCAAGCAGCCACAGCTGGTAGGGGGTTAACTCCCAGTCCAGCCAGTTGTTTGCTGGTAACCAGCTCTCTGCCTGTCTCACTGTCGCAATGCAGCTAAACCGCTGAGCAGTCAAAACAAGTTCCACAGCTGTATTTGTAACTACAGTCCTCCTCTGCCTAATTAATTCCCCCCGCCTGTGTTATAAGCCCGCGCTGTATTTGTTATTGTGTCACTGCCGCGCTGTGTGAGGCTGGGGAAATCAGCCTTTCATTTGTCAAACCACACCAAACTTCTTTAAATGGTGAATTTAACAGCGCTGCTTGTTCTGGAGTCTGTCATTAAGACTTTGTTACAGACAGTGAGGTCATACACTTTGCATCATGAGTTATAAGTGCAAAAATATGGATAAATATCTGTTATATTTCTACAAAAACATTATTTTAAGCCATTTTTCTGTTGAACTCTGCGATCAAAACGGTGGCTACATTGGTACTTTTGCTTATTGTGATGTCTTAAAATCATTCATATCCCTTAAATCTGTACAACAAAAGCTAAAAGGTTATGTAAGTCAAAAAAACAAACAACGTAATGATTGAAAACACAAAACATGTTGATTTCTCAACGTAGGATCATGGACAAAATATTTTCTGACACTCCGTAAGTTATTTGAACTATGTACATTATTTGGTTTTTGAGATATGGTGTATCTTCTGAGCAGAGTGCAAAGAAATCATATTAGATTCATCATCAATTCCTCTGGCGCCACCATGTGTTTTAACTTGGTGTTGCACCCCACGTAATGTAGCGCACTTACATCATTACAAACATACAGTGTTACGACATGGAAGACAGAAGCGTTCTGCTACAAAAAGCATGAATGTAATTGCTGTTTCAAAAATTGGCAGCTTAAATATATACAAATATTAGCATCCCTACCTGCTGTTTAACAAAACTCACCCACCTACTACTTGTTTCTGTGCACTGAACTGCAGCCCTGAGACAGTTAGCGTTAGCCTAGCTTATCATACGACACTGCAGCCTGTTTTCATTCTGAAGTCATCAAATACCGCCTCTTTGTCAGTGTCTTTGACGTCGTAATTTAAGGTGCTGGAAAGTCCCCACGGGGCGGGTGGGTCCAACAAACCCTGGACTTTCATCCAGGAGCCTGCTGTTCACTTCCTGTATGGCACCAAACCACATTAATCCTAACCGCCTGCTTTTGTTTTGTAATGGTAACCTTTTTGTCTTGTTGACCTCTGGCGTTGGCTGCAGTGGTCAGGACCGTCAACAGAAGATGGAGGATGTAGATGTGAAAGGCCACTGATATTGGGATGAGAACGTGTTGGACAGTGATATCCCCACAGTTGCTAAACTGCTGCAAAACTTAAACCTTTACTAGTGTCTTACAATATTTGTTGATATCAGGAGACGTAGAACCCTGGGAACATCGGGGTGACCCTGAATGCTTCTATCTATATTTCAGGCTCTTTCTCCTTCTCGGCTTGTCTTATTGTGCCTGTATCAGATTTAACGCTTAATGTGCAGCTGTCCTCAGCAGCATGACTCTCTGCTTCCACATAAAGTCAATAGACTTCTCTTTGCTGTACGAGTTGTTGATTTCCTGCAGCCAATAGGAAATATAACATCACTGCCTGCCAAAAGAAAACTGAGAGTGACACGTCCCTGCCGTTCCGCAGACCTCTAAACAATGCTGGCAACGGAAACGCACACACGGGACTGATAGGACACGCCTTCACACTTAGTTAAAGTGCTGCTGGTGTGTCTGTGAGCCACACACACACAATACACTACTACACACAACACGTACACATCAACACGCCTCTGGAACTATAAAAGAAATATGCACTTTGGCTCAGTGTGTGCTGTGTGAACTTTAAATGAACACAGTCTGCTCGTCACATGGGGATGTGTGCACAGATACAGGAACACATTTCTTTCTCCTTCACACACACAAACACAAACACACCTCCAGGGACTGATACACTAATTTGCGCAAAACATGCTCTGGTAATTGTTGAGGAAGGTTCAGCGGAGAGGTGAATGGCAGGTCAAGTGACAGTCAGCAACCTCAGGGCCGTGAAGTGATCTGACCCGATGCTATTGCAGCCCTGCGGGGCTGACAGCTCGGGTCAACACTAACTCACGTCATGAGTCATAATTTTGCGTATAGCATTACAGCATCAATAAATCAATACTTTTCAGATATATTAATATTTATTCTAAACAAATATGACCATTTGCTGCATTTAGGAGTCTATATCTGGCAAAGGCATTGTGGAAATACAGAAAAAAACCTTTTCTCTCTTCAGTAAAATGGTGATAGAAAGGACAAGTTTTTGGAAATAATGTAGTTTTATTTTATTTATTTATTCATTGTTTTATTTTTTGATATTCATAAAGTATTGGTGTTACTTATACTATAGGAGTAAGATGCTTTCGGCTGGTGTCCACCCAACCTGATATTTACATCAGTTTGCACAAATAAATATTATTTTTGAACTGGTAATAACTTTATTCATTCATTTATTCATTTTTATTCACAATTTCCTGACAATTTCTTATGTAGTCTGGTATCAAATGCAGAGAAAATGTCCAAATGTCCTCCAAAGAAAAACACAGGAAGGAACATGTTGCGATATACGTTTAATACAAATAAAAATAAAAATAAAAATAATTTAAAAAAATATTCAACAGGAACAGCAGCAATTGCCTTATTAACCAAAGAAAATAATAATTTAAAAAAATGTATAATAATTTTAATATATATATATATATGGAAGCTGTGGTCTTGGATTAAAATGTCTTCCGAATTCTCAGATTTCAACATCTGAATGTTACCCACATTATTCAAAGCATTTATAGTCTATGTATATTTTTTATAATGACAATCTATACAAAGTATTTAAAAATCCCCCTCTCTCTCTCTCTCTCTCTCTCTCCTGCACAGACAAACGTGAGTTAAGTCTCGCAACACACAAGCTTGCGGCCAAAAGTGGAAATGGAAGACGAGTATAAATGACACTTTCTAATGATAAATGGAAATTATTGGCTCTATTAAAGTAGATTAGAAGACTTGGAGGACTTGGTAACGTAGGAGGTCGTCCATGTCAGCTATTGTATACAGAGAAAAGTGAGATTGGGCTGATCTGGCACTGATTCTAATCAAGCTGGTTAAGATTTACGAGGCTGCAAATGGCATTACCTTTAATCCTTTACTGGCCTCCTTACGTCATTTCAAGGCTTACTCCCAATTGAATTATTACAAACCTACTTATTGGTGTAATCAGCTAATAATCAGAGTTGTTTGATTGATGGAGATCTGAAGCAGTCCTGGAGTTCAACATCAGATCAGCAGAGCTAGGACTAACTTGCAGTAACCCATGACTAGAACTGAAGACAGTAGCACGTTAGGGTGCATGTATGTCCGACCGTTATTTTGCATTTTAACAGATAATGTCTCCCTGTCGTTTTTCCTTTTCACTTTCTTCCCCATTATCAGAAGCACTCTTGTTTCAGCCTGGCTACAGTCACCATCCTTCAGGCCTCAGCTGGTCTCTGAGATCTAATCAACCAAGGGGGAATGAAGGAACATGTTGGGGTCCTGATTGGAAATGTGCAGATTAGATAATAAAGGACAGCCTTTGGAGACAACTGTCGGTCTGTCCATCCATCCATCCATCCATCCATCCATCCATCCACCCACAGTTGAGGCCACGACTTAAATGGAAGCAGTTGTTTTCGTCTCTCTGTCTGTTACAATCACTGGTGAATAGAACGAGAGTCTGTGAGATCTCTATCCAATCATCAGTGTAATCTCTGTGGATGTGATTTATGCAAAACATGAGAGGGTTTTGTTCTCCCAGTAAGTGGCCCATCTGCTCCTTTCTAAACAAGAGATGATGGAGTGAAATCTCATCTCATCCACTGGGACGATAAGTGGCAATTGCTGATGTGATGATCCTGCAGAAAACAGAATAATCTTTAAACTTAAGTGCTGAACTTTTCCTGCAAACTTTTCTGGTGTGACTCAAGGCCACTGCATGTTTCAAACAAACTGAGGTGTACGAAGTGTCGTCTGATGTCTAAGGGCAGACGTGTTATACCTGCCATACTTAAACAGAATTCAGTTTCCTTTGCTTGTCTTTGTAGTCTCGATTCGAGTTATCATGATTAAACAGTTTTGGATCTGTATGGTGGTGTCTGCGATGATGCGGCTTCCTGTTATCCTCAGTCTTCACTCTCTAGTTTTCTACTCTTATACTCTATCTATGCTGAGTCTATTATCATCTTTGCCTTGCTCCTTTCTGTTGCCGAAAAGATCATAGCATTAGAGTGGATAGTCTCTGCTGCCCTGCTAGCTGAGCTCAGAGCCTCGCCTATTAGCTCAGCCCCTAGAGACCACAGCCAGCTCATCCTTGCTAACTGTGTTATGATGGTTTGCGTCAACTGTTCCGCCTTTGCACTTGAGGTGTCACGTCAAGAGAGACATGTCTGCCGTCAACTCTCCCGACTGCCAACTGGTTTTCAACCCTCGCCAAATCGGTTGTAGTCTCATTGGCCTTCGTATTTCCCCTACCCTCACCAACAGGGTTGAAGAATGCACATTAAAAATAGGAGACTCTGTTAGCTGCAACACTAGACTACCATCAGCAGCCACCATTTACTGTCGCCCGAGGACCAGAGCTTCCGACATGGATAATAGAGAGACGGACCAAGAAATGTTGTTGCACCCCACATTATGAAATAACATTCTAGGTACCCCAACAGAAGGGGTGACAAAAATGGTGACGGTACGGAACGGTTCCCTTGATACCGATCCACAAAAGGGGCTAGAGAGGCTTATCTGAGAGATCTTGATCATGTAGGGAGAATAAGGGCACCCAGACACACACCACCACTAGCTTTAGCATCATTGTAATCCATGTTGGCACCACTGACTTAATGATAATGCAGTCAGAGATCACAAAAGCTAATTTAGCCAGGCTGTTGGAGTTTGTCAGAAAGAAGAATCTGCATTGATGAATTGTCTTTGGTCCCGTACCTGAGAGGGCTTATAATGCATTGTACAGTAGACTTACTTCACTGAGCTATTGGCGGGCTGGTTATTGTGTTGAGCATGTTTGTTCTACCGACAAGAATACTTGAAGTTCTTAAAACCACTGCATCAGTCTAACCCCTCAGCACATGAAACTGTGTGTCTCTGTCTCCCTAGTTTCTCCTCCAAGTCCTCTCTCTTCACTCACACTTCTCTGTGTTGGACTATCAGACGTCTGGGGACCTCTCTGTCTCTCTCTCCCGACTGTCGGCGCCTCACTCCAGATGTTGTGGATCCGGATCTTTGTCCTCCAGGAGATGTAGCCCCTCCCTTTGTCTCTCTCTCTCTGTCCCTTGTTTGCATGTTGTCCTGATTGCTCTCTCCCTCTGTGTGCTTGTTTCCTGTCTCCTCTCTGTTGTGAATGGTATGCTTGAGCTTTGGTGTGGTGAGTGAGTCAGTGTAGTCTGTCCTCTTTCCAGGTCTCCACCGTGGAGAGGAGGTCGTGTGGCTCAGAGCACCTGGAAGTTGCTTGAGGTTCATAAATGTTTACAATCTGATATTTTGTCATCCATTATGTAATTTTATATTACAAATATGACATCATCTACGTCTATTTGCTGCTCTTCCTGAGGTGTCTTCTTTCTTCTTTAAAGGGCCCGTCATATGCTGCACAAATTGTAATGCCCCTCAAGGAAAATCACAATTTGTAATATCGGACTTGATCGAACTTGCAGAGTCTCTCCTCGAAAGCAGTCATGGTTTTGAAGTTGTACACTCGTAAAGTGAGTGTGTAGAATGAAAAAAAGCTGTTCATTTTCATGAGGTGTAGGGGAACATTTTCTCCTTTGAAACGGAGATGCCTTGTTCGTGCCAAAACAAAAAACAATCAGCTATTCAATCACAACTTTGGGGTGGGACTGTGGGGCAGGGCCTAAGCTGCTTTAACACCGCCACGTGGTAACCCCACTAACAACTGCTTACCTGCAAGAGAGTTCCCCTCAAAAGCAAAGCATTCTTAAAAGCGGTGCTTTGGTGAACACTGGCTCGAGCTTGTAGCTGTAGCTGTAGCTGAAGTTTGGTGGAAATGTTACACCAGGAACAGTTTTTCCTCTGGTTGTCCTTAAAAGTTGCTGGCACTGGGACTCTAGGAATTCAGACACCAACAATATGAACTCCTCCATCTTGTCTTCTTTGTGCTTTGCTAATGCGATTGAATGGATCAATTAGGGCAGGCGACAACCGCCGACAAAACAGTGAACTCAGTGCGGCAGAGCACATGGGCAGGAACTGCTTCATACCTCTACCGCTGTGTTGGAAACCGCTTTCTCTTTGCTGACTTCCCCTCGTTAAAATGACTGGAGGTCGTGAGTTACCCTGCAGTGGTGTGAAAGCGCCTTTAGTTCCACTGACATGCAGGCCGCCAGGACGAGTGCTGGGCTTTAACACCAATTTTCATAGTGTTCAAACAGTGAAATTACAACATCTGAGTGCGTCACGTGATGCCCTGAGGCCCAAAAAGACTTAATTGACTTAGAGACGTCTGTAAATCAGTGGATGCATTTTTTTGAGCGTCACCATTCCTGCAAATCCATTCAGCCTGGTGATCTTTAGAAAGTCTAGAAAAGCTGTGGGACTGAATTATTTTATCCCCATTCAAGTTAACGAAGTGCTAAACCGGACGTTAGCTGGCTCGGGTAGTAGACGTCTAGTGAGAGAAAGAGCCTGCTCTTTGGCTACACAATGCAGAAGCAGCTTTGATCATCTGGGTAATTTCATACGTACCAGTTGAACCATTTTGGCTTCATGCGCCACTGAGCGACTCTCATAGGAATGAAAAGGGCCCCACCACCAGTGCTGTATCCTTGTCTCCTTATACATCCATACTGACACGAGCTGATGGCAACTATGGCAGAAAGCTCAGACAGCTTCCTGTGGGCTAGCTGGCTGGAAGTTATAAAAACTGTCAGACCAAATGGAGTTTGCAGTATGCTTGAAATAAACTAGTTTGTACAACGTGTCCTTTGAATGAAAAAGTGTTTATAGCTGTTCAGAACAGCAACAGTCCGGTGCCTGCAGTCATAAAGAGGCGCGAGATGCAGTAATCGTCAGTCGACAGTCTTTCTACAGATTCTGAGGCGTTCATTGTGTTGCACTCAATTTTACACACAAAAAGTGATGGAGGCAGCTGTGGGACTCGTGAAAAAAGTGGGCATAATTGTCAGAGTGTCAGGTTGCAAAAAATGCCTCCTCAAATACCAAATTCAGAAAGGAGGCCTCTGACGATGTTGGGCAATCCAACATGCATTTCATTTGGAACAGGCTTTCAGAGTGCGTCTGCTGAAGCCATAATCTTCTAGGGTTTTCCTTGACAGGAAGCACAGGAAGACATGCAGAACTTAACGTGACGCATGCAACATGACTTTTCATTTAAATTAATTTCCACTTTGGCAGTTGGCGGTTGCTCTAACACAATAATGATCCAACTCTTTGGCAGTTAACGAATTAAAAAAATGTGCTGTTCAGGCGAGTCATCACCAGAGATATTGTCCTCCTCAGGAAATGTGAAGTGATTTATGTTTCTTCAAGCAGCAACAGGAGTTTGTTTGGAATAAACAGGAGATAAACCGAGTTTAGATCATGAGCAGTGAACCTATCTGCAGAGGTCAGGAATAAACACTGACCGGCAGTAAACTTGCCATCAGTGACAAGGTGATTTGTCAGATGTTACGGGTTTTATAGCCACTGTGGGTGAATGTACGAGCTCTATCAGATGTTTAATGCATCACTGAGTGTTCTCTCATCTTTTTTGGCACACCTCGCGGGGTCGTGGGCTGATGTCCGTCAGCAGTATTTCTTATTATATCCTTGAAATGACACACTGATTTTCTCATCACACCAATTTTTTTTTTCATCTGGTATCGATCTGAAGGTGTATGTTCTTGAATCAGGGTAGTTGTAGTTCTGATGTCATTGGAGATTGTTTTGTTTAAGAGGATACACGCTGCCAAGAATCTTAAGCTGTGGACATATTACTCTGCATTTCCAGGTGATGTTGTCATGAAAGAAAAAACAAACATGATATAATTAAACATGGTGTCAGCTGTCAAAGTCCACGGCAGCTGCACTCTAATCAAGTGCTTCTTTATGGTTGCTCAACTTGTGACTCACTTCCTACTCTCTGACAACTACCATTAGTTTTAGGGTCTTGCTCATCCTCAAATGGCCATTGTAAAGCCATCTTACATTCCTGTGATCAGTCAGATAACATCACCTGGAGGACCTGCGGACAACTATGGAGCAACCCACTCAGAGGTCATGAATACAGGAGCAAAACGCACAACCTTCAGTATCAGTAAATCACTGCCATGGACACCCTGAGACATTAGCTTGATGACTATAGTGGTTGTTTCAACACACCCAAGTTCCTGGGCCGCTTAGTCTGCAAGGTGTCGCAGTTTTGACTCTTTTGTGAAGATTTATATCAAGAGGGAATTTTTTACCAAATGTAAATATGTGATCAATGTCTGGTACACACTACATGATATCAGCCTGATTATAGCGGGACGCAGTGTTGTACGGTATCAGCTCGGATCGTGAACGGCAATGAGTGTCAATAATCCATCGTTACATAGTAGACGACAACCGACACAGCACACAGCTAAAAAGTCTAGCATGTTTGATTTTCTTTTTGTCGTTCACGATTTCTCCCGTAACAGCCGTTACTTTGACCAATAGGAACACAGAGCGATCTGCTGCCGTAGACAACTGTACGACAACAACACCGCAGCCTTTTAGATATTTCCTCTGGGGATGTTACCACACAGAGTGAAAGAGAAAAATGATGATGTGAAACAGCAGAGGCACTTTGTCAACCCGCTGAGTACTGCCATTAGCATGAAGCTAGCAAACAATGTTATTTCTTTATTATGGAGACGGACATAAAGGAATGAAATTAAAAAACGGCGGCTTTTACTCACCACAACTGCAGAGGCTACCAGCTTCATTCGAAACAGATGACATTATAAATCGGCCGTTATTTATTAATCCCTTTGTATTTTTATATTTTTACTATTTATTCGCTCCTGTTAAAGTTACTGTATCACGCCATTTCAAATTCAACACTTCCTGTATCTGTTTCAAATTAAAAGCCCCTTATAACTTTGGTTGAGAGAATCTCTTAATTTTCTAAACATGCTTTTATTGTGACACATTTGCAGGAACTTGTTGTGGAGGATTCAGTGACTTGCACAGTTTGCAGTACAATGTAGCTCCTGATATCTGGCGGCACATGAACAGACACAGTGACTGAAATAATAATAAAAACTAGAAAAGACCTCCGCCAAGTAGGTGATATTCCCTCCCCCTCTGCATCAGATTTTGCAGCCTGCATCACAATAAGGTTATTTGCATCACTGTCATTATTAGGTTATATATGCCTTCACCATTGAGACACTGTGGTGTATTTATTTCGTTTTTATTTTGTACCAACACAGAATATAATATGTTTTTTCGTATTTTTCACTTTCTTTTTTTCCAACACATAACATTAATTTCAACTTTAGAATTACAACAAAATTTACCAAGTAGAACGAGACGTGTTGTCCGGCAACCAGATGGCGCTATTTTCACCATCTTTAGAAATTGGAATTGCTGCTGAGGCTGTCAGACGATTGGCTTTGTTTATTATTTTATCCACTTTGCTTCACCAAAATTCCACCTTTCCTGAAAATTTCATCAAAATCCGTTTATAACTTTCTGAGTTATTTTACAGACAAACAAACATACAAACAGACAAACCGACCAACGCCAGCAAAAACATAATCTCCTTGGTGGAGGTAATAAAAAAATAGGACAAGAATAACCCGATGACATCACATACTTCATAAAAGATGAGGACGATTGGTGTGGACCATCGTGTATTCTGTCATGTCTGTTGGCCAAGTCACGGCACGATTTTGTGACTCCACAATCACCTAATCTGACATAGTGACCGTTGGAACGAACAAAAATGTTGTGTAGTGTGAACCAGGCATTAGAGACCAACAAAAAACAAAATTTGTTTTAACAAGAAATCGTGGCACCAAACCTGGGTGTTTTAAGCCAAAATATATTATTTTCTTAACCAAGTGGTTTTTATACCTGAACATAACCACACGTTAACCACAGCGTTGTTGAAACATAACAACAAATGATACATATTCCTGGTTTGCAGAAACTTACTATACCAACATTTATTCTGCCGATTAGTTTGAAAGGTGCAAATCAGTGTGAATGTGCTGATGGCTGATGTCAGCGTCCTCCCTGTTTCCATCCTGACATACATGTGCAATAAATACCATGCTACACGCCTCTTTCACATCCAAAGGGTATATCTTGTCAGTGAGGTGTTCTCTGAGTACTGATGAGCCTTGTCATGAGATTTTAGCTCTGAGTGGTTGTCTCTTCTCGCCAGTGTTCCCGCCTTTCAGCAGAACTGACAGAACACCTCGTCTTCAAGCCTAAAACAGCAAATCCACATGTTCATGTTATATCACATGACACCAGCGGCAGTGTTACAGCCAGTGTTTCTCAACATGAAGTCAATTTTTCTTAAAGCCTCAGTCTCTCCTGTTGCAAAGAGAACGTTGTTCATTGCTTATTGGTTTCTAGTTGTGGCACTGACCATTATGTTGGAGATTACTTTTCATCATGTTTTGTGCCACGAAACAAGCATTGTGCGACTGAATCGTCTGAGTCCTGGTCATCATTTTGCTTTCCAGTGTGCACTCACTGCGAGCAGCTGTACTCTGTCAGCAACAAGTCAACAAAAAGCCGTCCTTCAAGGTTGTTTTCTTTTTTTGTAGTTTTATTATCATTCATCTGCTTTTGCGCTTAGATAACAGAGCGCTTGGCACTGCTTGCTGGACACATGCTGCAAATATTAAGTCAGATAACGATTGCTTTTCTTATCTTTCAAAGCTGGACGAATGCAAATATCTTTATCTTATAGAAGATAAGTTGTTTTCCATGAATGAAGACCAGCTGTAAAGATTTTTACTCGGATGCCAGGATCAAAATCACCTTACCACATTCAATTCAACTGCCTGTCATTTACAGGTATGACTGACAGGTGAGATATCTTCTAGGGTCGTTTCAGTGACTAACAATCGATCATCCTCTAACCAACTGGGCTGCACCTTCACACATGATGCTAATGTAGGGCTGCTGACTAAAGGGGGATTTATACTTGTGCTGCAGACCCTACACACATGACCTACGCTGTTGTGAGCATTTGCACTTGTGCAGTGATGTGTCTGTGTCACTCTGCAGTTACACCTGAAACCAGGATAAATCACACACAAGACTTAAAATGCTATTTTTGTGGAGGCTTTATTGTCCTCACAATTTATTGTTTCTTATCTGTGAGATCAAAGTAAGCTTTGTTTCCACTGAGGTACGGCATCAATTTGATGCAGAAGTATAAGTCACGCCTAAGGCCCCGATCACAGAGACAGTTCACAAAATAAGTAGCCCCTCTGTCGTGATTCAGGGTTTTTGTTTGTTTGTTTGTTTGTAGTCTTTTATCTAGGACTTTGTTTGTTGGGCTCTTTCTTGTTTCATGTTCATTCATGTTTGAGCTGTCTCCTGTTGTACATTGCAGATTCACATTAATGCGTCATTTCTGCTTTTCTTTCTTTCTTTATGTCTTTGTGTGTTTTCCCACCTTAGTCTTTGTCAACCTTGATTAGTTTCACCCACCTGTTCCTACTCCTCCAATCAGTGCCTTTCCCTCATTTACCCAGCTACACACCTGCCCTGCATCAGCCTCATTAGTCCTTCCCTGCTCCAATCAGCTCCCTGCCTGTTCTTCTGCCTCATCACTTCATTCCCTCACCTGAGCTTCTCTGCCCTTTTTCTCCACCTGCACTTCATCCCCTTGTCAGACTGGTTTGTATTTAAGTCTTGGTTTTCAGTTCAGTCTTTGTTGGATGCTTGACTTGGCTGTGTGATGTTTCCTTGCCTAAGTGGGCGAGTCTTTTCACGTTGCATTTTGGGGTGGCTGTGGCTCAGAGGCAGAGCGGGTCGTGTACCAATCGGAAGATCAGTGGTTTGAGCCCGGCTCTTCCGGTCTGCATGTTGAAGTATGTTGGGCAAGATACTGAATCCCCAAATTGCTTCCATTGGAGTGTGTGTGTTTAAAAACTGTGTAGCAGGTGGCACCTTGTATGGTAGCCTCGGCCACCAGTGTGTGAATGTGACTCTGAGTGGTCAGATGACTAAAAAGGCGCTATGCAAATGCAGGTCCATTTACCATTTGTGGTGCATAGTACCTTTTTAAATGAGCCAAACCACTTCCTTTCACATTATGTATCTGACAATACCCTATATTTATCTAAATGTAATGTGCTAATGTTATTTAGCACTCATGTCAGCAACACTGATGATAGTCAAGGACTGAAATGATTACTGCTGTTTATATTCACTTTTTTAAATTATTTTTTGCACTCTGAGCACCCTTTTTTTGTCCCTAAATAAATTGACCTTCTTTCTTTCTCCTTTCTTGGTTGCCCACTGGACGCACCCAAGATAAACTTTTTTGTTGTCCTCAGTAGGCGCAGTTTCACAGCAGCCCTGAGACACTAATGAACCTTTTTCCTCACAAGCTTAAAGGAGCAGTGTGTAAGATGGATTTAGTGGCATCTAGCAGTGAGGAGTGCAGATTGCAACCAGCTGAAACTTCTCCTAGTTAGAATTCATTCAGTGTTCATTGTTCAGGAGGGTTTTATTGGGAGATGAATTATCTGCAGAGGTCTCTTCCTCTATGTAGAAACATGGCGGTTCAGTCTAAGGTAACAAAAACACATTTCTTTTTTCAGGTAACTACACACTGAAGACAACGTACTCCTTATATTAAATGTGCTCACAAATCGCTTCTGTGAAATGGCCCCTTGGAAAGAAAACAGAAGTTATAGTTTCCCGACATTACTTAATAATATTTGTGTCCCCAGCTGGTGTAAAAAACAATAAATGCAGATTTATCTCTGCCGTCATGTTTGCATCAAACAAATCATAATGCTGTCCTTCATGTGACACCTACAAGAAGTAACAGCTGATACTGACGGGGCCAAACAGATGTGGATCTTACATGTCATGTTTGGTAAATGGGCCAGTGAAACCTCAGTGGAGGGCTTTCTGTGGGAAAGTTGCAGTTTCTGTCATATTAAACATATCAACGCTGGATATCTCGCCAACGGGACCACTTCATCTCTCCTCGTTCACCCTGCTGAAGCTAATCACTGTGGAGAAATGATATCAGTCTGTGGCCAGTGCTGTAATCACAAGAACATGTTTATATTACCGTTTAAAGAGGGAGCGTTCTGGAGCCACAGCTGGATTCAGGTAAAGATTTTCACCACCAGTATAACCAGTAAAGGGAGGAAGGAGGCAGTGGGAGGAGGGAACAAGCAGAGGCCTTATTATGACAAGAGAAGAAGACGGAAACAGAAGAGGAGTTGGAGGAGGAAAACTGTCCACTGAAACACTCCCCCTCACTTTGATGAATGACAGTGCCGTAGGTTAATTTAACGGCCATTTGTATGTTTGGGCACCCGTCATGTCTGCTCATTCCCAAGCCCAGAATTATCAGCAAGGTCATTAATTCCCCTCTGTATCGCCTTACCTTTTGTTATTCTTCAAGCGCTCCCATAGAGTGTGATATCTTGCAGAAATTTTCACATTTATGATTCCATTGTTGATCAAGGCCTCGCTACTTTGTGCTGTGCTGTGATTTATGGCCTGTGTCAGTTACAAGAGGGTGATTGTTACAAGCCACTCTATCTACAAACAGTTTTCTCCCATTTCCTCCTAATCAGCTGACCCTAGGTAAGACCCTGACAAACTCCAGAGATTACAGTGATGAATAAGAAGATTAGGCACTCTTCCAGATCGTACCGCAGCCTACGTGAGACAGGCATTCCAAACTTTTATGCTTGAGTGAATGGCTTTCAGCTTCACACTGTTATTTGGGATGTGTAATAGGGCTGCTTTTAATTTCATCTAACCTGTCCTCAAAGGAAATATTCGTCCAAATCTCACCTGCTAGGACAAAGAAATCAACCAGTATGTTGATATTCTTCTGTCTACAATATCTAGACATGGCAGGATAGACTTTGTTCAGTGATAGAGAAGCAACATATTCACATACATAAATGAGTCAGGCTGGTTTGAGCTGCAGCCATGACAACCGAACAAACTGATGCAGACAGATGTGACGGAAAGCTCTGAAAAGAAATATGTAATCAATAAACCTTTTTTGGTCAAGTCAAAGCATGAATTATAATCATATTAATCTCCATGACCAAATATCTGCATATGTATCCTGAATCTGCAGGCAATTAGAAAAGACTTTGCTGTTGGAAGAGTTCTGGTTTCCATCTGTAGTTTGTTTGGAGTCTGAGTAGCATGTTTGAATGGCAGGTGAACAGTCCGTGTGGAAAAGCGGAACACATGGTCCAAACTGCAGTTTTGAAACCAATTTAGCGGCATGGTGGATAGACTCCAGCCCCCCCACGACCCCAAACAGGATAAGTTGTTAAGGCCCATTAATGTTCAACGTCAAATTAGCATAAATTAGATTGAGTGAGTGACTTTGATTTCGTCCGTATTTCTGCACGTTTCCATAAAGCTTAGATACGGGCCAAACGGAGCAGTGCCACCGGAAACCGTGGGGACAGTGTTGCTGTCACTATCCGATACGTAGCTGAAGTGAGACACGAAGAAGAAATAACAATGGTGTAACTTTTTGAGGAAAGGTTGTGTGAGTTAGTTAGTTAAACATCTCTATGAAGTTACTTCTCACCGGGATAAACACCACCACCCGGCGACGCAAGTTATTCGAATGCCCCGGTGGACATCCTAAAGTACTGGAAATGACGCTTGACATCAATTTCTCATCGGCAGTACTAGAGAAAAGAATTCTCCGTCCTCCAGTCGCGATGTATTTAACAGCCAAACTTTTGACTCTGGGCTGCCTCCTGGTGGATATATTGGTTAACATCCATGCCAACGTAAAGGACGCATGGAAGTATGTGGGCAGTGACGGTAACATCGTTTGAAACGGACACATACATTTTCGTACATAAAGGGAGCATAAATGAGCCTTTTTGGAAAATGAATGAATTTACCTTTTTATATTAGCTTGTTTTATCTGCTTATAGAGATTAACCTAAATGATTTGCACACAGTAAATGAAGCCTTGGTTCCCAAAATCCACTGGTGGTGCCATCACCACCGTTAGGCATTACAGACAGAGGAACAAAATTTTCCAATTGGGCCCCTCATCCACACCCGCTGCAGAACCACCAGTGGTGCAAAGACCTTAGCATTAGTCCACCATGAACCTTGTCCCAGGGTCATCTGTATCCTTTGACCTCCCTGATGGCAGGCCTGGGTGCTATTTTTCCAATGACCCATAGCCCGTTATCCAAAAACAAATGCTACAAAGTCCCGCTTCTCTGCAAACACACACTTCCTGCAGTTAGTTTCGGTTTCCCAGCGATGTGTTCCTTTTTTTTTTTCTAGTAGCTTTTTCGTGACTAAAACTGGGTGTTTCAAACCAAAACATGATCTTTTCCAAACCATAACCGAGTTGTTTTTGTGCCTAAACCTAATCACACATTAACCACAGTGTTGTTGAGAAAATTTCAGCGGATCAGCTACAAAATAATGCACAAATGTAATGTATTCAGTGTTTTACAGAAATGGACAATGCTGAAATGTTTTTCTGGTGACTGGTATTTTTGGACAAATGGGAATTTGGAACAATGGGTGTTTGTTTTTGGGATGATGGACTGTCTGAGGAATGGGCTCCCTGTCCAGTAGGACATTTTCTTTGGACTAAAAGGACTAAGAAATTCTGGGCCACTGGAACAATTGGCAGTCCCCCTGACTGGCTACACTGGATCTCCCGAAACATTGGCTGATGCTCCCAGAAGCTTTATCATCAACAGACTCAAAGCCGATAGGTTCCAAGATTGTACCATTATTATTGCTAGTGGTACTTTCAAGCAGGACAAGATGTTCTCATAAACTTTTAGTACATTTTCCTACAAAACGTAATGCACCCAAATTTGCATGTATCCCATGTTTATTGAAAGGCTGCGATTATGAGACCAGTGTGCTGAGGGAAGTAAACAAAGAAGCAGCTCCAAGCGGTCTAGTAAGGAGGCAGGATGGGTCAGTGGATGTGTCACAAAAACCCCAACTGCAAACTTTCCCGTGGAGATGCATGTTTGAAATTGACTGAACTCTGAGTCACTTTAAGGTACGTCCTTACCATATTTCTTTTGCTAAACCTGACCTCTGTAACTTTACGGTGATTCCAAAACTGTATGTTACGTCATTCAAAGGGCCCTAATTTATAAGATATCATGACCGTTCTATGACTATACGATGAGCAGGAGTTGCATTAGTCATGGAAGTAATTTTACTGTGTTTTGCGTTTTACTGCGAAGTGTGAGTGTCCAAATACTGGACTTGGATTTCTTTTGGTAATACATTTGATAATATTGATTAACACTGGTTCCAAAACCAAAAAAATATCTGTGGCATTTCAAAAGACACAGCATAGTTTCTGGTTCACCTTATTGCACAAAGCTTGGCAAGAATTTGCACCGTAAAACACTGCCTGTTGGAATATGCTGTAATACTCAGGTTCATTGAAAAGCTTTAATATCCTCAGAGTGACGACTGCACGTAAACCAATTACAGACTCCAGCTTTGTGCCTGGAGTTGTGGAGGTTGATGGATGAGGAGCGTCTATCCAGAGAGCAGCTGAGATCTCTCTATTCTATCTGGAGCGAAGCCAAATGGACGAAAAGCAAATGTTCCCACTGGGAGAGGAGCGGAGTGAAGTTTTTCCTCTTGCAAAATTCCTTTAAGAGAGAGGGGGATTAGTTAATCAGCTGCACCTGTTGCAGACTCTGGGACTGCTTGGTGGGAGCATACAAACACTCACGTAGGTATTCGCACACGCGTGCATGTCCACACACCCATGTGCATGTAAAAAACACAAGCACGCACGAGAGCAGAAAGCCAAAAACACACAGACCCAGACCCAGATCCAGATCGGTGGGAACATGCCTGTGTGATTGGTCAGCCTCTCCAGAGGTAGCTGAGGTCAGAGGCGAGTGTTACGCAGTGTTGTGATCGCTGCTTTCACATCTCATCAGAAACAGAGGGACTTTCCACCGTAGAGGGCTCCAACACAAAATGGTTTATGCATTCATGATGTCATCTTTCAGTGTGTCACAGCACATTTGGAAGACGTTAGCACTTCAATCGCGCTGCAGCCCGGTTTCAACACATGCATGACATAGCTCGAGTGCATATTCAAATCGCCTGCCTGTGCGTCTGAGAATTATTCATAGAGATAGTTTTCAAGGTCGCCTGAAAGGTTTCCACTTTGGCCTATTGGAGCTTTGTTTAATGCTTTGCTTGGGCTCAGGCCACATGACAACAAGCCAGAGGAGGAATAGAGGAGGCATATGATTTTGATGATAACGTCTCCAAACAGTTGTGCGTTTGTTCATGCTCAGACTGAGGGGCTAATGCGGGGCAGCACTTTCCTGCCCCCTATTAATCCGATTATCTGATTGGTCATTGTAGTATTTCTGTCATGAGATTAACATTCCTCTTCTGTTTGACTTGATTGTCACCATCGATTCTGGTCAATACATCGGCCAGAGTGCTGAGAAATTTCTCACGATGACAATGAAATGTCCAAGGCTGGGAGAGGAGGTTATGTTGTCAGTGTTTGGCCCATCAGGCCAGCTATTTCCAGCAGAGTTCTCATGACATGGAAGCATTATGTAACAGCATCTGTAAAGTAAAGTAGTTCTTATGAATCAGTATAGACAATAATAATGAGCCTGAAGCTATACTGTGTTCACTTTACGCTACAGTGATCACACTGTGGTTACCATATGATTGAGTGTATCATCTCTTTAGTTACATAATAGCATGCATTAAAGCAGGGGCATCTACAGGAAATATCTCAAATGTAATGTAAGAACAACAAATTTACCGCTCTTCTTAGAGAGCATACAACTATGCAGACTTCGACAACATTGTGTTTCCACCCAGTGGGAGCGCTAGCTAGCCGAGCTGCTAATGCAGAACATCTGCTCTTGCACAGGACCCGCGCTCGGCTCCCAACATATTGGAAACAACATTATGACATAACTGACTCAAGCAAAGAAAAGCGTGCAAATGCAGTGTGAGGATTGCATCTATATTTGGAGAGCCTGAGAGCTCAGACCTGTCAGGGTAAATGTGAGCGACGCTGTTGGCACTAAGCGACAATGCGGCAAAAGACGAGCACTTTCACTCCATGTGTGCCTTGTTAGTGTTGTGTTACCTGGAACGTGCGGATTGAGAATGAGAGCAAGATGGAGAGAGATGTAGGGAGAGAGGTAGAAACGGGGGATTTTGGGCTGCTCTGGCTTTGGGTGTGGTGGTTGGATGATGGTGTCTAACTGAGCATTAAACTCACCGAGGCGTTGCAGCTGTTAGTGTTGGCCAACATGCTGTGTGGTTACTAACTAATGTGGTGGGTCTGGCCTAGGGGGGAAATTTCTTTCTCTCTCTCCTCGTCTCTCATTTCTCGCTCACACACACACACACACACACACACACACACACACACACACACACACACACACACACACACACACACACACACACACACACACACACACACACACCTCAGTCATACACATGGTATACACTCACTCAAACACACTTAAAATCGGGGGTGTACAACTAGAAGTTGAATCCAGTTCATCTTTTAATATAAATTGGCCACAGTCATTGTAATAATTAGTGTCCCAAAAAATGTATATTCAGTATCTATCATACTGTGAATACATCACTAATTTTTTTTCCCTTCACTTGTCCCACATTAGTCGTCCAGTTAATGATGTAATGGCTGTGGAGAACCAATCATTTGTTATGAGAGCAGTCTAAATACAAGTGCAACATTTCAGTCAGTACAACCGGATTCATTTCTGCTAATCCAGTATTTGCTTTTTGATGAGCACAGGCTGGAACTGAGAACTCAACA